>OV815288.1:7157520-8469222 GCA_929108145.2 Limnephilus rhombicus | reverse complement strand
AGTACTTCTAATCACCCCATCTCCCATAAACACTCCGCATTCCATTCAATGATTCACAGACTTGTCAATATTCCTTTATCTAACGTCAATTTTACTGAATAACTCGCTAAAATCAAATCTATTGCAATAAATAATGGATATCCCCATAGCTTAATCGATAAAATCCTTACAAAAAAACTTAATCTCATATCTACTAATAAATTCCTTTATAATAATACACACAACATCAGAGATAATAAAAACCACGGTTGGCGTAGAATTTTATTCATAAATAACTTTTCATCTTCATGTGTTTCTAAATTCCCTACAGAAATTAAAGCTGCGTTTTATACTAATAACAACCTAGGTAAACTTTTAATAAACTCTAAAGATAAAGAAAATAACTTAAGCCATTCTGGCATATATAAACTTAAATGTAATGACTGTTCGGCCTTTTACATCGGTAAAACGGCTAGAAACATTCAAACAAGAGTGGTCGAACACTTGAGATGTCTAAATAGTGTAGGTTTTTCAGAATTCGCCTCCCACCTAATAGATAAAAATCACTCATTTAATAAAGCTTCCGGGATAGATGTATTGCATAGAAATGGGATAGGTCTACGCCTTAATAATCTTGAAGCCCTTGAAATAAAAAAGTCATTAAAAATAAATAAAACCAATTTACTTAATAAACAATTAGATTTGTCTAACACCCCGATTTTTAAAATATTTCCATTACCCCCACCCACGTTCACCCCTCCCTCTTAGACACCTCCCTCATCGCCCCCACCTAAGTTGATATTCTGTCTCCCTCTTCTAATTTTACTTATAAATACCATGTTTTTCTGTATTATGTTCAATATATTTTTATTCACCCCTGAGGAAGGTTCAGTACGAACCGAAACCGGTTGGATTAAAAAATAATAAAGTGGAATTGAAACAAAGTTATTTAATTGTGTTTATTATAATTATGTATTCCCACAAAGTGTTTGCTACATATCAAGATTTAAATTACATAACATTATTTGAAATATTTATAACATTTATAACACTTATCATGCATCGACTCCCTGTCTGTATGTCACTAGTTGACAAAGGCCTCCTCCAACTGTCGCCATTTCTCTCTAAAATTAGCTACTCTTGTCCATGTACCACCTGCTATGGCTTTGATGTCGTCAACCCACCGTCTAAATGGTTTACCTCGTTTCCTCTTCTTGTCACTTGTGAACCAATTCATGACTAATTTTGAGCATTTTTCACATCCTTTGATTGTATGGCCGGACCACTTCCACTTTAGCTTTTTTATTATTTTTGTGACATCTTTTATTCTTGTTTGCTTCTTAATAGTTTCGATCATTAGTGCACCAGTAACCAGTTTTGGTCCTACCAGTACTCAAATATAAATACATCATAGGTTTACCGTGTTGTGATAATAATAATAATAATAATATTTGGCTAATTTATATAGCGCCGTTTTCGCGAAAAATCACCCCAAGGGCGCTGTACAAATAAATACATAAAATAATAAAATTACTGGCTTACAACTAAGATTTACAATTATTACTAGTGACTTACATCTAAGACTTATAGCTAGTGGCTTATGACTAAGACATATAAACGCTAACCTAAACTGAACTCAATGACATACATGTTTACAATCATGACTTAAAGTTAGAGATTTACAACTAACATATAAATATTTACAATTAAAAATACTTCTACACATCTTATACATGTTATACTTTCGCCAGAATCATCCACAGCGCCAGAAGAAGAAGGAAGTTTTTACATAATATTACTTTTAATCCGTAATACCTACCTATTATACAGATTTATTTTATTTTATCTTTAATTTTTGGCTCCTATGAGCCGTTTTCATATTTTTACTTGTTATTCCTTTTTATATTTATAATTTTTGTACTTCTATTCTTTTTAAGATATCCTTTAACTACTTTCTTTATATCATTGTGTAATTATATATAAATTTAATTATGTTAATGGCACATGTTGTGCCGTATGTATTGAAATAAATACTTACACCATTAATATTAAGTAAGTAATTTATACAAATTTACGATACGATACGATAGATAACAATTAAGTGAGAAATGTACAAGTGAAATAAAACTCTTCAAAACAAAATGTCTAGAAATTTTATATGTAGTTAATGTCTCAGAAATACAAAAAAAAATTTTTTTCTTTATAATTTGGTTGCCTCATACACCTCTTCGTAAAATAGCGCCTAGGTACTTACCTATTTAATCATCGGTAAAGGAGCATTCAGCCGAGTGTCTGGCTGCATTAAATTCCAGAATGGAATGAAGTGGAAAGGAGGAATATCTCGAGCGATCGACTGCCGCCATTAATTGGAAAGCCACTCAACTGAAAACACGACAAAAAATCCATCCCTAATTAAGATAAATCGCATTTTCCGAAAATATTTTCCTAAGTAATTGAAAACCATCACGAAATTCATTTAATAATGTTATTTTGAAAGGCTGTCGATCGACTCCAGCGTGTAACCTCAAAAGCATTTGATTTAGAGTCTGAAGGGTGCCAGTTCGATCACCCTAACAAGTGAAATAATATTAGGTATTACGAAAGGATTTAGTCATACCCAAAAACCAAGTTTTTTAGGTATTATCTTATTATTCGTAAGAAAAATACACCATTTAACAATTTAAAAGTATTCATAGGAACTCCGTCGACAGAATATTTTATTTATTTATGAGAGCTAGCTGACCCGACAAACGTTGTCCTGTCTTAGCTACGAATATTCAATTCGAACTGGAATAAATAATAATTTAAAAAAATATTATTTCAAAACATATTGTTTATTGTAATGCTTTTTGATATAATTGTTTGTCCCTGCGTGTCCTTTCCCATTCGTCAAGTTCCCCTTCCGTCTCCCCTTCCTCTCCCGTGTCAGCTTCCCCTCTCGCGTTCCCACTCCGCCTTACTCCCCACTACTCTCACCCGCTTTCTCCATCCAGCGAACCCCCCTCCCTAATTCCCCTCCCCCCTCCCACATTTCATTCATTCAGTTCCGGTACATTTAGTTTTCAAACAGCTCGCTTGCCACCTATTGCAATTTTTTTATACAAATTTCATAATGCCAGAGCTCATCAGTATGTATAGATACCTTTACGGGCGTGCTCACAACATCTCACCAAAGTTTCATCGCAATCGGATGAAGGGTTAGCAATTCATAATTTCATGATGCCAGAACTCACTATTGTATACAAAAACCATCGCGGGCATGCACACATCAAATCCCCAAAATTTGAATGAAATATGTAGTCGTGCTGAAGTTATGGCGTGACGAAGAGAAACAGGGATTCATTTCTATATATGTACATAGATTACTATTTAATCATAAGAACAACTTATTGTAATACGTGTATGAGAACTAATTTAGCTAAGCATAGTTTACTGTCCAATCTCATAAAGTTTAATGGTTACGCCCATACACATACCTTCACATGCACACACCTACATAGTACGCATACATATTGTCACTGCTTGGAATTGGTATTAATATTGTTGCAAGTTCCTTTTCCTACCCATCCCTATTTGCCTACCCGCCAATCTTACTCAGTCTGTAATAAAACTCCCGCTGCAACATATCGCCATTGCGCTCCGCTATCGGTTAATCCGCTATCAAAATAACTGCGCCGTGTACTATAAAATAAACCAACTCACGACTATTGCTGCTTGTGCCTATTGGATGGGAGATGAAGCAGATGATTGCATTGCCAGCATACAAAGTTCTTTTATCCTTTTGGTGAGTCATTTCCTTTCTATGCAACATGTATTTTTATTATTGTAAGCAGTGGTAGTAACACAAAATCAAGGTCCTTCGCCAGTCATTTTTACACAAACACATAACAATCCACTCTCACAACATAAACACCATTCGTTTAATTTTTAGCATTCTTTGTATTTCAACGAAGAAAACTTTGGTTTTGAAACATGTATTTTTTTGTTAGGATAGTCGTGTAAATAATGTCATGTAATGTTGTTTTTTTTCTTTAAATTATTTTTTTAAGGTCTTGTGTTTTCAGATCAATTAAACTCTATTCCAAAAATACGGTCCTACGCTTTAATAATGAAAAATATAAGTAGATCCCTCACTGTCTATTAATTTTTTTTAAATGTGAATACATTTTTTTAAATGTGAGCTAGTGGAGACTACGGCGTCTCCATCGGGGTATGTTGTGAGGTTGAAGGTAGTGGGGAGGGAAAGGAGTTGGTGAATATGAAGATGGGGAAGTACCTGGCTATTCAGATCTGGTCACTAAAGTCATTCCAAGCAACGTGAGAGTATCTTTCACTGTGGAACGGGCCGCAAACCTAGTAAATATTATTTTGTACCCGCTACTAAATAAACAGGTTTTGTACCCGCTACCTTCGGATAGTTAGTGTAGAGCCTTAGATATCTTTTGACTATGGAATCCGTCTACTACACCTACACTACTCAACTGTACTAATATTTGAAAAATAAAAAACATCATCAGACATGGAAAAACATTTATTTCATGCCATAAAATTATACAAACTATTTCTAAATTTCTGGTGAATGATCACCATTCAGAATCTAGACGCAATGACCACCTCTGAATACACAGGTACTTCCTTACCTTCCCTTCCTCATATCTTTCCCTCCCTACTTCATCTAACCTCACAAATTACCGTAATCGGAAAAGCCTCAGTCCTTTTTTTCTCCTCAGCCTCAGACGGTTGGTAGTAGCTTTTTTTATATGAACACCTTACAAAAGTCCCAGCTGCTCCCGTCTGGAGCCAGTAAGACTATGACATCCCCAAATGGGGTATGTTCTGAGGCTGAAACACGCTTAAGCTATTTAAGCAACGTTTCGTTTCACTCTTTCGGAACATCGCCTTGCATTGCAGTGGGAGGGATACCTACCCTTTTCCTTCCCAAAACTATCGTGACTAAAAATGCCCTCCACACAGCATCCCCAAAGATGGCACAGGCCCTGAGGGGAATTATTTTCCTCACCGTCTCACGTGTGGAGCTAATACAAAATAATAGAAGTTATGCTCGCGGCCAGTTCTTTGCGTTGATAGATCCTTAAATGTGACCTTTGCCATCCTTGACTCAGAGAATAACACAAGATACAAAAAGCATGAAACGTTATTTAACCCACATCCTTTTCGACGAAGGCAAATCTTACGAAGCTAACCCGTACTGTGAACCTTTTTCCGACCCATGTTAGGCCGATCTCTGATACGTCAAGAACTTTACATCACTCCTGAGATATTAGTTATCTGGACCTCTTCAGTTATCCGCACTACTTCTTGGAATAAAGATTCTTGCTAACGATGGTGCTTTTTTATTTATGCATGAACTTTGCCAAGGACAGCTGTTAGGCCAATTTGTAAGGGCCATCCAACCTTAACAAGGACCAATTCAATACTTAGACTAACAACCGTTGTAATCTTATATTGTGATGTAAAAATATAACAATTCAGATATTTTATTATTGTGAACTTCGCACAATAGTCCATGACCGCTAGCGTAGTCGAGGGGTAAGGTTTTCGATTCGCAATTCGAACGTTGCAGGTTCGAATCCCAGCGCGCGCTAATAAATTTTATTTGATTAATTTGTGTTATTTCACAATTAATGCACTAAAAATAATCTATGGTGTACAAGCTGACCCGGAGAACTTCGTACCGCCTCAGAATCAATACCTGTTGGATTAATTTATTAGCTGAAGTAAATTCAGTTTTTTTAATTAAGTTAAAAATTATCCAATAATTATTATAAGCAATAATTATCAGCCTGAAACACTCATCTACATTGAAAAAATCTTTCGAGAAAAGATACTTGCCGTCAACGGGACTTGAATCCGTGTCCTTCAGATTGCCGGTCAGGTGCTCTGACCACTGAGCTATGGCGGCTTATCTAATACCCGCCAAATTATTCAATATATACTAGTGTTTCATTCAAACATTTACTGTTTATTACATTTTTAATAAAAATTATTGGATAATTTGTAGAGCGCATGTTTTATTTTTGTTAGTATCAGAGATGACGTTGTGTACGGATTTTTCACTTTTTGTGATCTTACATTTCCACTTACTTACGGGAATTTCGTTTTATTTTCTTTATACGCATGATGGAGATTATTATTAAAATAATTGTATTTTTCCTTTGGAGGGGTGCAGACATACGTTCACCGTTTGTCTCATTTTCGACTATTGATATAATATAATAGTACGTAAGTGAGAGTGCCAACATTATATATTTAAGAACAAAAGCAACAATCAACGCATTTGACCGTTTTTGAATTTTTGGAATTCACGCACTATTAAATATTATATTTATCACAATACTGCTGCAGCTCTTTCAAAAGATGAGAATTCGTTCCGTACAAATGTATGAGGAAAAAAAATTCTTCATAGTTTTTTTTTTTATTTAAAAAAAAACAAAAAAATAATAAATTTCACTCAGTTCCGACATTCCCTTGAACAATAATTACTGAGCTAAAGGCTTCACCTGTAATTACGCAAGATCGGGATTCTTGCTACTTCACTTACTCCATTGTCTCCCGCAATTGGTGACAGCTTAAAGCTTCTGTTCGTGTCTGCTGTGGCCTTTAAGCTCTACAAAGCTTTTTGCAAATGCTTCGTTTAAAAATTAATGCAATATTTAACAGGTGTCAAGTCTTAATTGTCAGCGCTCGCGATTGTTATCCTTTCTTATTTCTATATACTTGAATTATAAACAGTATTTTTGTTTGTGTAATTGACGGCGTTAGGAAGGTTTTATCTAACCATATGTATACATAAAAAAATCATAATGTGTTTGCTTAGGGATATATATATATATGTATGAGTATGTGAGATGTCTATGTATTGCTATAAGCATAGGAAACGAGTCATTACTAGGTCCCTGATATTTCGAAGTTGATCAAGAGTTTTAATGACCGTATAGACATCGTTTTCATCATTTCGCATATAAGAACACATTATATTAAAACAAAAATGTTTGTGTTGAAAAATGAGAATTCCACACCGTTAAAGTGGCCTACACCGCCGGCATAAGATTTGTAAGGAATCTAAAATATTTTTTTATAATCCATTTGAAAATATTATTACTTCAGCCAATTTCGGTAATAAATATATGCCAGCTTCATTAAGATGTCGTGATGCTTTACTAATTTTATTTCGTTACCTCTGTGAGGGATTGGAAGATATCTTGGTTATGATCAAAGATATTCAAATACAGAAGAGATATGCTATGGTGTCCGCGCAACTGTCGCCGGACTACGCGCTAATTAGCGTAGTTTTCATACAAAAAGAAATTGTTCATTTCGTTGATTTTTTGAAAATGTGCATTAATATTGGTTAACAATATATTTTGAATAAGGAAAGAATTCGTTCATTTAGTTTAACGTTCGTTTGGTTTTTTCGTTAATTATTTGTTCTTTTAGTTTATTTGTTAATTGGTTAACAATATCGGCGACACCCGGAAGCGCAGACCCACATAGTAAAAACAGCAGATAGCACATCTACCTTGATTTCAATATCTTTGGTTATGATCGTCGAAAAAATAAAAGTACTCTTATAAAAACTCTACATGTTGATAGAAGAGAATAGTCCGGCTCTGTGGGGAACCCGCTTGCACAGTGCAGGTGTAAACTGTGCGACCTAGAGTTTAAGTTTAGAGTTACGGAATTCAATATTTCGTTTATGTGAAAGCACTGTGAAACCATAAGTAAATCAATACATAAACTTACACGAAAATATTTGTCCATGCAAACACTTCTTTCACTTAAAAGTACTTTAACGTTGGATTTTCCAAAAAAGTTATTTACATTTTTGTTTTGTTTTATTTATTAGCGTTTAAAATCACCCTCCGAAGCTAGTGCAATTTATCCCCGGATACCTTGTATTGTATACACGATGGGCATTTTAAAAATTTTTAAAGCACCTGTTATATTTTTATGGGGAATTTCCAAAAAAAAAACGATAAAAATACAGTAAATTTTACACTGTAACACACAACTAAGATAACAATGTATTAAAATACGACGTTCCGAGCTTCCTTTTACATCAAACGTAATTGCGAGCATTATCTAATAAGGACCTTAAGTCCCTTTTTTTTAATCGATAATGATTTTCTAACCTAAAAATCGGTATACTTTTTTATCGTTCAATACTTTTTAAACTAATTTTCAAAGTTTTAATTTTTTGGGTCTCCGGAAATCGCACTAAATTTGTGCTTGTCTTTGTGACTCTCAAAAAGCCCAATTTTTATCGAAGAAGGCTCTGCGTTTTGTATAGTGGCGTCGATAGTCGAGACGTGTTTTAATCTTCAGTTTATCCGCTTTTGATATTGAAGAGCACTAGGTAAAATGCCAGCATCTCATCGCTACTGTTATTGCATTCTAGCAAAGTTTAAAACCACTTCCGTGAAAGTATATATGATAAATAATTTATCAGTGTTCCAAAACAAGCATTATTACGAAAAAATTACAACTCAGAATATATCAACACTCCATTGAAAAGTCATTAAAAGTTTAAAAAAAAAAAATATATATATATATCCCTTAAGAGCGTTTAACCATCCAGCGGCCGAAAATCCACATTTCGTCGACTTACGATCGTGCAGGGCGGTTACAATGAGAAAGATTATTTATTCACCGTACCAGCTTTTTAAAATTACAACTCTATGTCGATTTTATTTCATTCCAAATTTGCTTTAATTTATACCTACATCCAAAAATGCTAAAAGGCGTGATGATAAAACTTATAAAATAATGTACTTTTTGTAATTATTTTTTGAGTATAAGTATTTATCATTTTTCAATAATGTCTAAGTTAAATAAGAATGTAAAAAAAATCTGAAATATATTAGTTTGTAAGTGCGCAAATAAATACACAAAAGGACCAATTTTCGACAAGAAACACAGGTACGTATATATTTTTTAATAATTTTATTTAAACTAAAATTTAAATTCTAAAAAATGCGATACCCAGATAATGTATTGATTTATTTTACTGCACGATTATATGATTTAAAATGGGTGTTGTATAATACAAAATCTTTTTTGAAAATTTAACAAATCATTTAACAATCTTATTATACCAAAAAAAACATTTTTTCTCAAAGTTTAAAACATGCGAATGCTAGATAAAAGAACAATTTTTCGAAATCCTTTTATAATTCTTTGTGGAAAAGCGTCAATACGTCTAAAATCTGCTTTAAAAATGACATATTTTGGTTTTCTCTAGTATTACCCTCTTAACCAAACCTAACGTAAACTACTTAACCAATTTTTTTCATAACTTTTAACGACTTAACAAAAATTTTACACCAGTAGTAAGATGATGTTCTTACTTCAAAGTTTTAATTCCGCGAAAGTCTGTACTTAGTACCTATCATTCAGTAATTAACTTAAATAAAAAAAATCGTTACAATCGTTATCGTGTTGAGGTTGCATTATTCATTATTCATTCCGGTCACCGAAACAACATACTGGTATAAAACACTGATCAGCATAACTTTAATAATTTGCATATTAAAATCCCCTGGTGCTGAAACCAGTTCGAAAACATAATCAATGTAAAAGGCCACTTGCTTGGATTTCATAACGACTTGGAAAAAATCGTGTGGATAGATTTTTTTACTAAGATTACGAAATTTTTTTTTTTTTTAAGAAATTTACGGTTTTTTTATATTTAAATAAATAAATCCATTATTTGGGCAAGTTTCGTCACTACATGAAAATGACCTGTCTCCGAAAATGTTCCTATTAATTTTGTAAAATTACACACTGATTTATTTTTGTTTTATGGCATCACTTTGATTTCAGGCAAATTTTTGAAGTTGACATTTAACGTTCACTGTATTTATTGTTTGTTCTCTGCGAACTAATCATTTGGTTTGACTTTTTGACAGATGTAATGAAAAGAACCCCGTACATTTAATGTTGTCCGTACGTGTTCTAGACGTAGAATGGTTGTGGTGCTAATTTTAACAAAATCATATTTTAATTATTATTATAATTTACAAGTACAAGTACATTACACTGGATTTAGTAATATAGACGTTGTACATTATAATGATTTATGAACAATAAGATGGATCAAGGAAACAAATATTAATGAGATGTAATATTTTTGGTATGCCTCGTTATTTTCCTGTGCCCTTTCTTCTGGAAAACGTTATTTTTTTAAATGATTTTCGGCTATGTAATTATCGTTTTTTCGCACCTATAAAATTATGTCCCGTCTTTCGGTTTATAAAAAATGTTCTGATTTTTTGGATTGAAATTTTCAAAAAATCGCCAGGGTTACAAAAATATGGTTAAAAAAAATAATAATACAGAATGTCTTAGAATATTTGCGCAAATCGGATTTTTTTTTAAAATATGATGCAAGCGGCCTATTGTAAAGAAAGTGTCAAATACGACACGATCATGATCTCAAACAGTCTGAAACTTGGCGAACATAATTTTAAAAAGTATGTTTAAAAGCAAACAATAACTTTACACGATTAGTAAGATGATGTTCTTACTTTAAAGCTTTTATTCCACGAAAATCTGTACTTAGTAGCATTCAGTAATTTACTTGAAAAAAATAATCGTTGAGACGATTGATTAAAACCTGAGCTTTACTGGTTCAAGCTCTATACTGCTCTGTACAAAAATGGAATGAAATGTGTATGTTGTGGACTAGCTCCGAGACCCGTGGCGTCAAATTTTACAGATTCAGTATTGCTAACCAAACAGGGTGTTTTGACGTAATGGTGTTTTATTCATTTTTAAATGACGATTTACAAATTCTGCAAGTAATAGTATGTGAAAGTACTTAATAAAACTTATACGTTAAAAATTAGTGTTTGTAGATCGATGTGAAAGAATATAGACATTTTTAAGCCTTATATTATTTATATTCTTTTAGTTCTTTACAATCTAGATACAAGAATAGCGCAATGTCTATGGTGAACTCATTTGCGATGGCGAGAAGCGGTCATTAGCGGCGAGTAGAGGCTAGTAGGAACCTACTCGTAGTTGACCGCGGCGAGTTACTTTGGTGTCTGGTGGTACTCGACATTATAATGAAGGGAAGCGTGCTTCGGTGTTGTTTATTAGTCTGTCTGACCCATTGCTGAAAAAACACCGTAGTGGCATTTATAGTCTGTCAAATAAGAGTAGAAAATATAAAAACTGGAACTACTAAATTTATAGACTGGCAACACCAATTTAACTGAGAAATATTTCTTTGAAGTGCAATGACACTGAATGTATAGAACACAGTAAACCACATTTTAAAAAACATTTTTTCTTCATGACATAAATTTGATTAAAAGGTGATTTATAAAGCGATTTGCTTTAATTTAATTTAACATAAATTTGATTTAACAATAGATACAAAGGAAAAATCACTAATGGTGAGTTTAGTTACACTACTTTTAGATCAGAATGAGTTAAATATATTCAGATCTAAAATTAGAGGCATGATCTAAAGCCCAAGCAATGCTAGGTACTTTATCTAGTATTAAATAAATGTGAGCAATTTCTAAACTGTGCTTTATATTTTATTACATTATAGTTATTCTTCATTATGTTAACACAAAATTGAAAAGGTATAACAATAATATACCTATATGCAATTCTAATTTTGAGATCGGCAGGTATCTATACTGCAATTAAAAAATTATGCCTTTTTAATTTTTTATAAAAAATGTAGGTTACACAGCTTTACTTTAACACCATGAATTATGTATTAAGTATTGTAGTATTGCCATTAGATCAACAGCGGCGCCCTCATATATTTTCTACTCTTATTTGACAAACTGTAGCAGTTCTTATTATATGGGTATCCTTTTTAAAGGAATGGTAATACCCTTGATAATAAATTTTAAGCTTTGTAAGAATTGGTAATATCTTTATTCAACAAATAAATCATAAAACTGACACAAAATGTGATAAAAGATTAAAACAAACTTCAGAAACTGTATTGCTACCTGTTGGCAGTTTGACAATGCCTCCAAAAGGCAAAATAGTTCTCACGCGCACGAGTGTTGATATTTAAATCATAATTTTACTCACACATTCAAAGTACGATTGAATTCACTCTCAATACAAAGTTAGAGAATGTAAAACAAAGATTATAGTAGTTTGAAAACAGCACAACGTATGAAACAATTCCCAAACACAATGCCAAACGTGTGTTGGGCGAACTGCATGCTGGGAAACTTTAAAGGCTTCAGTTGATTGAAACTTACTCTGAATGAGAAAACAGTTTTGAACACAGAATTAAAAGCATATGGGTCTATTAAGAAGGGAAGCCAAAGTTTACCACGAATGCATAAAATAGCAGTATTCACGGCTGCATGTGAAGTGAAATAATACATTGTACTAAAACGTCATGTCCGTTTGAAAAGTTTGCTTTTCATTTTGTGTATTGTGGAGTACGTATTCATTAAACAAATTAATTTCCTTGTGTATGCATGTGACATTTTCAAAATCTAAGTTTATACATTTACGTAGGTACATTATGGGTAAAAGGGTTTTTTTAAATGATTTAACCTTTCGTAAAAAAAAAAAAAAAATGGTGAATCTTAATAAACTCCTTTTAGTGGTTTGTTTTGTGTAAAATTAAGAGAGAGGTGGGTAGGTAGAGGGGTTAGATGTGGAAAAATGGAATAACTTTAAAAAAAACTCTTTTACCTCATTTCAGAATAATTTCTCCTATTTAACATTCTTCCTCCCCATAAACATCTCTCACCGCCTCTCTCCTGTGTCATATTCTAATATTCTTTTTCATTCTTTACTTACTTATCATAAATACCATATTGAAAGTACCAATTAGAACGCCTTCAATTGAAATTTTCAATAACTTTGACGTACCAAATGTACAACAAATATATGCCAAAAATATATTATTGAAGCTCTTCAAAAATAATGAATCCTCTACTAGACCGTGTATGCATAACACTAGATCAAATAAAAATGATATAAAAATATTCCAAGTTATAAAACCACATTTGGACAAAGAAACTATACATACTTTGCAATAAAACTCCATAACATCCTTCCCCAAGACATAAAACTAATAAAAAATCCAATTGAGACAAATTAAGAATAAAAATATGGCTTAAAGAGGTCAATGAGAAAACCCTAGCGAAGACGCTAAAAACGACATAGAAGACAAATGAACTATATTTAAATAACTTCAGTCCGCCTCGGCACAGGACCCCCTAGTGAGGAGGACTAAGAAATACAATATTTTATACTTAATTTCACATTGCATTTTGTATGTTAATTTTTTTTATATAGTCGCCATAATAAAAAAAAAACTTAAACCTTATACAATATGATTTTAGATTTTCACGGCCAAAAATATTTTTATTATTAGTTTTTTGGGTATTATGCCGTGTTACGCTACCTCCTTCTACACATCTGCCCTGATGATGGACACTGCAACGCTGTCCGAAACGTTGGCTAAAGAAAGAGGTAGCGTAACACGGCATAATACCCCAAAAACTAATAACAAAAAAACTTATACAATATGTATTGTAAGTCTATACTTAGGTGAGTTTATAATAATACTATTCCAAAGAAGGATAGAAATATCCAAAACTAGTTGACATAATTTATGAATTAAGGTGGTTAAAAACCAAGTTTTAATTAATTATATTGTCTAGCTGAAAGGTGATTGCTCATAAATTTTTCATTTAATTATAATGTCGAGCCATAAATTGATTGCTTATAAAATCTGCTGTTTAATTATTGTAGATGTATGCAGTTTTCGTAACAAATTGGTTTTATTCCTTTTATTGCTCAACATGCCGCATACCCTTGCTCAACTCACACCATCCACGGGGCAGGTTGAGCATCTCTGAATTTTCTTACAAACACGAAATTTCCTTATAAATTACATTCATAATGGAGACGTTTAGAGCATGATAAATTGCCAGTTCAACAGTAAAGGTACACTGATGCAACGTTTACTCAATGTGAATGAATAAGTGAAAACTTGCTCAACTAGCCCCACCCTTCCCTACCCTTCGAAGACTATTAAATAGCCAACAAAATGTACTTTTTATTGCATGGCCCGAAGGTTCCTCAATAGTATTCTTAGAAGTTTAAATAAGTGACAGAGTTAACAATAGACGTATTTGTTCATACATTTGGTTGCCATGATTACGTAAACATGAAGTTACCCAGTAAAAAATGTAATTTCATTATATTGTAAAGGTTTATTATATGCTGAGAATTTAAAATCGGATAATTTTTTGGCAATTACTTCTTCGTTTTAATTTTAGGCTTATTTCATCGTTGACGAAATAATAATCCTTCTTTTAGCCCAAATACGGCCAGATTACGTTCGTGAGCTGATCAAAAAAAAATTATAGGATTAAAAATTTACCTTCTGGGAAATTTGTTGAATCCCTTAGCATTAGAAAATAATGAAAAATGAAGAGGGTTTTTTTAATGGCAACCATATCCGACCGATTTGCAATATATAACAACATACAAATCTTCTTCCATTGGGGAAGGTTTTATGAATATTAAAAAAAAAATCATTGCAATAAAGAGGTGTGCACAAAGCAATTGTATTATTTTCCCCTTACATACCACGAGAATGTATCGTTGAAAATGTCTTCAATAATTTATTCTCTTAGTGGAAGTGAGGTTTTAACACTATTTTCACATTACTATGGTATCATAGCATGGGGAGGCGGTACTGCATCAGCACTAGACCCAATCATAAAGGCACAGAAAACTATTATAAAATTAATTCTTAGACTACCTCTAATTACAGACTCGAACTTAATCTTCAATATTATGAATGTGTTTGACGTTCGGCAGACGTTCGGCAAAAACAATCCTCACTCATCCTACACAAATATACACAAATACTATGAAAAAAGATTAAATACTCGCTGTACTCGAAACAATAACAAAGATTTACTACAAATTCCCATAACTCATACTACTTTTGGTCAACGAAGCTTCAGATACCTTGCAACAAGACTTTACAACATTCTTCCAATTAGTGTAAAAAAATGTGATTCACAAAAAATTTAAAAAAAAAACATAAAAATTTGGATAAAAAATAATGATTGAGCATTTACCGGTGCACTTACCCTAATTCGAAATTAGTATTCAACCAATGCTGTTATTGTTGTACCAATGTTATTGTTATTATAAATGCAACCATTCTATTGTGTGGTTTTATTCTAATGTAAGTGTAGGTATGTTCACAGTATAATAAATTGACATAAAATTACTGCCTCAACACAGGCTAGCCTAGTGAGGCAGGTTACGAGAAACCTAAATTTATAATTATAAATCTCTATTCATTTAGTACCTACTGTATTTTGTTTTCTTATTAACTTTTGTACTTATACAACTTTTAAACTGTACTTTTACTGTACTTTTGATGTACTTTTTGTTTTTGAAGTTATAAATCCTAAGTTTTTTTTTGTTCAATAAAGATATATTATTATTATTACAACTAGAAACTAAATACAAAAAAAAAACTTTATAAATTCGTCACACCAAAACAGGAAAACCCGGTGAAGAGGACTGTTAAAAGCGTGGCAGTATTATTCTTAAATTATGTTTCATACTTACATCATGTACAAACTTTGTAATAAACTAATAAAATTAAATACACAAAAGAAATTGTATTAAAGTGGATTCCACCACGAATAAATGGTTTCAAAACTATGAATAAGAATAGTAACTGGTTAAGTGAAAGTAGTCGTGTATTTTCAAAATAAAATGATAATAGGTCTGTTGGTGTAAATGTTTGCTTCTGTAAATAAGGGTTTATAAATTCATATTTTCGTTTTATGTTTTAATTCCGTTCTATTATCTTGTCGTTGAAGTAATAAACTAATTATGTCCATTGTTTCAAAACACAAAAACACTGTGTCACGGGTGTCCTCAGTAACAGACATCCGCTTTCAAAAAGGGTTTCATAAAGGCCTTTCGCCTCCCATCCAGAACACGCAGGACCTTTCCGGGATACAGTGGGGCCGCACTGAACGTCACATGACATTTTGGGAAATTTCAAAACAATTCATTACAGGAATTCCTGAAGGCAGCCAAATGAGTTAATTAATTGAATACTGCCTCCTTGACATAGATGAAATTTACCCGGCGATTGATCAAAGGATTACAAGCTCAGCACCCCATGGAGCTATCATTTATCAATAATTTGCTTTTCCATCGGGAATACCTGCATTGGAATAACTTGGACTCTAAACTATAGAGTATAGAGCGTGATCGTTCGTTTAGCATCCATTCGTTTAGCACCTATCCATTTAGAGTCCAAGCTGCCGAAATGAGGTACTTGAGAGGAGTGGCGGGGGTTACGAAATGGGATCATATAAGAAACTCGACGATCCGAGATGCTCTAAACATTGAACCTACTGATACTCTTCATAGAAAAATCGCAACTGAGGTGGCTTGGGCATGTACCTAGAATGTCTGATGACCGAATTCCAAGGAAGATACTGAGTGCGATTCCGGAGGGTAGACGTCCAGTGGTCCGCCCCAGACACAGTAGGGCGAGGCAACTTCAGAAACTGTGTGAGGAGAGGATGGGACTGCCGCGGACGGAGGCCGAACAAACAGCGCAAGACAGGGACGTATGGAGAAGCCTTGTCGATGCAATGGGTCCCCGACCCGAAATGGATAAGGGGAAGTAGATGATGATGGAATAACTTGGAAAACTTGACTGTTTTAGCTAGTTAAAATTTTGGATGGTGACTTGGTCTTTTTTTGTAAGCTATCTGACCAATGATCTTCTTCTTCTTGTGCCCTGTCCGTTCAACGGGCATTGGCTATCATGTAGGCTACGCGGACTTTGTTTACTGCGGCCCGGAACAGCTCCACGGTAGACTGGCCAAACCACTGTCTCAGGTTTTTTAGCCATGAGGTTCTCCTTCTTCCAGAGCCCCGTCTTCCGGCAATCTTTCCATGCAGGATCTCATACTTCTCTGGATGCCTCATCACATGTCCAAGATATTGAAGTTTTCGGATTTTTATAGTTTTAATTACTTCCTTGGACATGTGATGAGGCATCCAGAGAAGTATGAGATCCTGCATGGAAATATTGCCGGGGCCCTGGAAGAAGGAGAACCTCATGGCTAGAAAACCTGAGACAGTGGTTTGGCCAGTCTTCCGGGCCGCAGTAAACAAAGTCCGCGTAGCCTACGTGATAGCCAACGCCTGTTCGCTAAAATAGTAAAAATGCTGAAAAGAAAATTTAAACAGCTCTACCGCAATTCTACAAAATCTAACATCCGACATTGTTCTTCGGAACTGTCGTTTTGTTGAAAATGTTGATTATTAAGTAGGAATTGTGTTTTCTAAAATCAGATTTTTTTCTGTTTTGATCATTGCAAAAAGAGAAAGCTAAAAGTGATTCGTATGAAAGACAATAGTTCAGTATTTTGGTTTTCGAGCTTTCGGAGCTTTGGAATTAGTGATTTTCACATTACAAATTGCTGACTTATAGGATTTTGACGTACGCAAAATAGACCAATTAACCCGAATATGAACGTGCTGTAAGAAACGAACGACACGGTTTTTTTATTTTTTATTTTAACTTGGAGAGTAAAATCTTAAATTGTAATTTTATTAATGAAGACAATATTAGCGACTCTCAATCGAAATTTGAAACAGAAAATGATACGAATCGAACTCAAGACCAGGGTCCAATTAGCTCAATGACAGAGCACCTCTCCTGCAAAGCGAAGGTCCTGAGTTCGTTTCTTAGTTGAGACCGCATCTTTTTTTGATTTTTCTATTTCAAATTTTCGATTGAGAGTCGCTAATTTTGACTTCTTTAATTTAAAAAAAAATCAGTATTCGTCTTTAAAATTCAGCGATAGTTCAGTGTATTCTGAAAACAAGGCAATATCACCACTGCGCTTGCAAGTCGTAATATTTAAGGGCAGCAATCTCGAACACGACGTCATCCTCTATATATCTGGTAAGTGTCTACCTGCAAACTGCAAGCTGTCCCGTATGCTTATGTTCATACACCCGACTAGACCGTTACAGGGTGGAGAGTGCCAAATAATTAAAGTTTTATTTTTATTTCTGATTTGAGTCCAGAGACTATTAAATCTAATAGAGTCAAAAGCTTTACGAGAATGAACTCTGACGAGCTCGTTAATAAAATATATTGAAACACCTAAGTTTTAATTACGTAACATCACCTTGCGCTGCCTTCATACGTATTTGCAGTCTAGGGATGTGAAAAAATAATCGATTAAAAATCGGGTATTCTCCAACAAAAATCGATTTTATTAAGCGATTTAAAATTTCTAAAAAATCGATAAATAAGTAATCGATCTTTTTTACACTGCCGAATTTTTCATTCGCAGTCCTACTACGCTTAGTCATTAGTCCGGAATCCATAGCGCGAACCTCTATAATGTTTAATAACAATACATGACATTAACGCCATCTGTGCGTCTACGATCACATTTCTTTTGTGCTTTGAAAGCAATTTAGTTGAAGTTTCTAATCAAACTTATCACTAGTTGAAGTCAACAGAGTCAACGAACAATTTTTAATTTGTGTTAATTATTTAAAAAAAAAACTTTTAATTTCGGTTGATCATTTTAAAACTTATAATTTCTGTTGCTAAGCAAAATAACCGATTATTTAATAATCGATTATTTATGTAAATGTCACACCACTTTGCACTCATAATTGCCAGTGCCCGTGCGTTTACTTGATCATATTTTTTCCCATGAAACCGGTGTGAGAATTCATATAGCTTCTATGAACGCACTTTTTAAGTGCGTTCACATACCAAATGCTCCCGACCGTCTGGAGCCAGTGAAACTATGGTATCCCCAATTGGGGTATGTTTTGAGGCTGAAGGTAGTTTAGAAGGGGAATAATATGTGAAAAAGAATGGCGGGGAATACCTGGATAATCAGATCTGGTCACCGAATGCGGCTAAAGCCATTTCAAGCAACAGAATTTGTCTACCACTCTAAAACGTGCCGCAAATATACTCTATAGGTCAACTCAAGTGGTTCGCTACGTTTGGTGACTTAACGGAGGTGCGTTTAATTGATAAAATTTGTTTTGTCTGGGTCTTGGCGGCGGATGCTTTTACTCGCCCACTGCACATGGGCCAGATCGGGGGAGACTGGTTAAGGGATACCTTTTGACTTCTCCAGCCTGACTCTCTTGATCCATCCCTTTGCCCCGCAGTAAGAGGGGTGGATGCATACGTTCCTCACTCCTGAACACATTGACTCAGATTCCTACCCACCCCTCATACCATTTTCCTTCGCAAAACTTCCTCTCCCTCCTGTGTGAAGATAATGTGAAAAAACGTTTAAAAATGTTAAAAAAGTTAAAAGAAACCTATTAAATTTACTTGCGCACCCCGGGATTAGAAGCCGCATGAATTAATTCCATTTCCGGAATCCAGATATTGCAAATTGCAATACATTTATGCCGTCTTTGCACCTTGCTAAAAAAATACTACTTATTTCAATAAAACTTTATTTTATTTACTATGGAAAATCAACAGATATTTTACATTTATAATAATAACATTAATTAATTCATTTTTTTAAATATTTATATTGAGGGATCAGTAGGATTTAAAGGTTCAATTAGGAATTCCACAGAGCCGAACCCTCTGATATGAAAATATCTGGAGTCAGTGAATTATTTTCCCATCTGGTCTCTGGTAGGTTGACATGTTGTTCTTGTATTGTTTTGTAATTATAATACTTATATAGTGCAATTGCATAACGTGGATTGACCAGATGATCATTTGGGAAGTGTGTGAAAGGGTTTAGTTTTTCCTGTGGGGAAAATTAAACCCGGACATTTAAATCTGGTGCGTAAGTTTACATAATATCCAATTACAGATTTTCACATAATTAAAATTATAATTAAAAAGTAAGGGTCCTGAACCATAAGAAGTAACAAAAATATAACCTGAAAATTATTAAAAAAATATATATAAAAACACAGTATACTATTATAATCTGCTTACTAATTTTCAAAGCATGAAGAAGTCAGAGTCAGAAATCCTATTCTCACTCCACTAATAATAATATGTACATTGTACATACCTACAACTCAGAGTGAATACAATAGTAAGTCGTATGACAAGTATGTTACTGAAAGAATTAACAGCAATAACATGGTAACTTGCAATACGGTCAAAAAATTATTTAATGTTGGCTATGACATACTTTTTTAAGATACTCAAATTACATGAGAATATGTCTATATTATTAAAATTCTTATTAAATACATTGCATGCTCTAAATATATAAAAGCATTTTGTCTGAGATTAGTAAAACATTTTTATACCAATGATGATGTATAGTATATTATGTACCAATATTCTATATCAATTCAATACCAATGATGATGTTATCCTACTAATATTATAAAGGAGAAAGTTTGTATGGATGTATGTTTGTTACTCTTTCCCGCAAAAACTACTGAATGTATTTTAAAAATTCTTTCACTAATAAAAAGCTACATTATTTGCGAGATCTATAGGCTATATATATTGGTAAGCTCTGGCGTTATGAAATTATTTATCATTCGTTTTCTGTCCCTAACAAAATCGATTTATTCCAAATGTCAGAAAAAAAGCAAATCAAATGTCGCCTTGGAAACGATGTTTTTTTTTTAATTAGGCAATTCAACCTAAAGAGAGTGCTTTGTTGGCATCGTACTTAATAAATATCTCTAAAAATGAATCACCGAAATGTATGTTTGCGCATAAACCCGAACGACTACACCAAATTAGATAATTCTTTTTTATTTTATTTTTAAACTACCGTTGAGTTCTGGCATTATGAAATTTGCATAAAAGGTGGCATGCGAGCAGTTTAAAAACTGAATCTATCGGGAATGAATGTGTGGAATGCGAGAGGTGAGAGGGGGGAGTGGGGAGGGGAGGAGGGGGTGTTGGGAGGGTGTTGGTGGAGTAGGAAAGGGGGGGGGGAAGAGGGTGGGGGTAGGGGGTTAGGAGAGGGAAGGAAGAGGAAAGGGGAAGGATGGAGGAGGGTGAGGAGAGGGGTAGGAGGTGGGGACAGGGGGTTGATGTGGGGAGTGGTGTGGGGAGAGGGAATGTGGAGGGGTAGGGGAGTTGATCGATGAGAGGAGTGGGGAGAGGGAAGGTGGAGGGGGAGGAGTGGGGGGAGGGGTGGGAAGAGGGGGAGGGGGGTTGATGGGGGGAGTGGAGTTAGGGGATGGGTGGGTGGAGGGGGAGGGGGGAGGGGGTTAATGGGGGACTAGAGTCGGGAGACGGAAGGTGGAGGAGGCGGAGTGGGAAACCCCTAATACCATGCGAGCGAAGCCGCGAGAAAAAGCAAGTATTATAATAATGTTATAATATGTTTTCTAAATTTATGCTACCTCCTAAGATAAAATTGTCTACAATTATTGTTCAACCCTACTTTAAAGTAATAACAACAACAGCGATAGCGATGTTATGTACATATATTTACGAGATAAATCTGTACGGAGCGATACCATTACGGGCTCCCGTTGCGATGCGGTGCGGTGCAAACGCCGCCCGGACCGTCATGACGGTCACTTACCGTTTATTACGTGTCAACTTTTATAAATATAGCCTCATTATAGTACACTTGCTCAAAAGCTAATGTTATGAGAAAACTTTTATTCGGTCGGTTTAAAGCACCCTTTGGGGTTGTTTATGATTTCAAAATAACTTTTCATTGTAATAATTCATGACGATCTTTCTGTTATAGAGGTGAGATTGCCTTGCCTCTAAAACTAAAGGTTTTTTAACACTAGCTCAACACAGGAGGCCCTGAGGAAAATAATTCCCATCAGGGCCTATGTCATCTTTGGGATGCTGTGTGAAGGGTCTTTTTAGGAGAGGAAGGACAGGAAAGTACGGGGAATGAAAAAGGTATGAGGGGTGGGCAGGAATCTGTGGGACAGTGTATCCAGAAGTGACGGGATATATGATTCTATCCCGTGCAAGGCGATGGGTCTAGGAATTCTGGCTGGAGAGGTCAAACGGTCTCTCTGGATCCGGCCTGCCACGCAGCAGGTGGGCAGATACATCGGCTGCCAATACCTTGACAAACCTCACCCATGAACCCGGGCTCCTTTGATAAGTCACCAAACGCAGCGAACCACTTGGGGTAACCTTTGGCAGAGGTGTTATATTATTCAACAAACGGTTCCCGGGGCGGTGGTACCCATACCCGCCTCCCAAAGTGATTGTCCAGTTGATTAGCCAGATATCTTCAAATACAAAATTTTGAGATAATGAGGAAAGTAGTATTCGAATGGTCGTCATAAATCAAGTATTATTTACACCTTCATGTGCTTTACGCATTAAATATGACATAAAATAACACCAGGAGGCATTACGGTCCGGTGTATTAGAATAACATTTTGAAATATCCTACTAGAGTCCAGCACAACAACAACATTTTGTTAAATTCTCTATATTTTTTTCTGCATTATACTTGATTTTGTTGTTTTTATGAGTAATCTCAGTATTGTACAAGTTAAGGGTACTTTTTTACATATAGCTGCATACTCAATTCAAATTTAATTTTTTTGGAGATGTCTGACTAATCAACTGAACGATTTATATAACACCTTCTTAGCTAATTATGTTTGTTGTACTCTTGTATATTTATTGATGTCCAATGTACACTTTGGTTTTCTAGGATTGAGAAAAGGTATTTCTAACTTACAAAAACTCTTTTGTGATAAAAACGGATATAGCATAAATCTTTATATGATAAACTTATTCGTTTATGACGTACGTACCTCTGATCTACTTGCTAAATATTCTTCTTCTTCTTCGTCCTCCTTCTGTCCTCAACGGCTGACATCCAGTTTGGTGCCTGGAGAAGCTGTGCTGTGTCCCCTCTTACCTTGTCTTTCCACCTCAGTCTTGGTCTTCCCACTTTTCTCCTTCCACCTAGGTGTCCAGTCATAATTCTTTTTGGGAAGCGTGTGTCCGGCATTATACATTACGCATTATTTGCTAAATACACAATATTAAATTACATTTTTTATCAAAAAGCAAATTTCATCAAACACAAACCATCATTAATAATCCCGTTAGACAAGCGTACAAAAAAACATAAACCCAAGCTTTGGACAAAGAAACTAGAACTACCAGGCAATTTTTTTTTCTTACATTAACTCCACACAGGAGGCCCTGAGGGAAGTTTTTTCCTCATCATCTTTGAATATGCTGTGTGGAGGGTCTTTTTGAGGAAAGGAAGGAGTGAACACGGGTCTTGAAGAGACCTATGTTGTAGGAGGGAGGAAACACAGAGGCCGGCAAATCGTTCCACAGCCGAGCCATTGAACTCAAGAACGAGTCATAGAAACGACCCGTTCTCATGTGACTATGTCAACCGTGTACAAATGTTGGGCGCGTGTTTGGCGTGTTTTCCGACTATGCACCGGTGCCGAGGGGATCAATGACGCTAGTTCCTCGGAGCATCTTCCATTGTAATACAATGTAAGGCAATAACAACATTCAACAATCTTTCAGTCAGTCGATACAAAAATGAGGAAACAAAAAACATTTCACATGCAAAATAGACAAAAAAGCTCTATTTCAAGTATTTTATAACGAAAGTAATAAAAGATATTTTTAATGCCTTTATTTATTTAACCCTGTATTTTATTTTATTTGAATTTAATCAATTAATTATTTATCTTTTTAATTGGATCTATTAAATTACAAAATGGAGACCTCAGCACGGGTAAAGCACCCAGTGAGGCCTAAATTATTAAATTATTTTAAAAATGTGTAGTGTTATTGAATCAATAATAAAAAAATGTTAATATTGTATTATCGAACGAAGCAAACACTTGGTGGCTTGAAAATACAAAAAGAAAAAACTTCTTTTATTTTTTTTTATTTTAACTTTATGAGTAAAACCTCAAATTGTAATATTTAAATAAATGAAGACAATATAAACGAAACTCAATCGAAAATCTGGAAACAGAAAAATCAGAAAAACATATTGACACCTCTGGGACTCGAACCCAGGACCTCTTGCACTATCAGACACTATCTAGAGAGCATTTAGTTCGGGTTTGAATCTTGCAATCATACATAAAGATAGTTGCCAATAATATATGTGTTAAAGAAAATTAAGAAAATGTAGGTGGTTCTCAGTCGAAGTATGGTACAGTTAAACATGACCGAATTTCATATCGACACCGTGGCGCAGTGCTTAGCGCGTTTGCCCGGAAAGCAAGAGGTCCTGGGTTCGAGTCCCAGAGGTGTCAATATGTTTTTCTGATTTTTCTGTTTCCAGATTTTCGATTGAGTTTCGTTTATACTGTCTTCATTTATTTAAAAAGTTCTTTGTTTAAAACCACTTTTTCGTCATCTTTACTGTACTGTAATTTAATTTATTAGTTTAATGTCCTAGAAAATGTTTCGGTTGAAATCAACCGAAACCGGTCGACGAGCATAAATTAAAATAAAGCGGTTTTAAACAAAGAACTTGTTTTATTTTGTATTGATATTGTAACTCTGAAAAGTTATAGATACCGATTTAGCATGTCTTTCACAGTCAATATAGGTTCAGCAATTTCAAAATAAAAACTGTAAATAATTCTCTATACGAATTCTTGGTTTTGGTATCCAAATTATTTTTTAACTGCATTTCACATGGACACGATATGAATATCACCGCCCGCTTCTCTACTCTGGCTGACAATTTCATTACTAAAAATTTAATAAAAATACCAATATTCTGATATCCTTTTCCGACTCCGGATGATATCAGAATGTAGAAAATCGTATTGCATTTTCCATATCGAATACGCGATATTATTTTTTTATTCCAAAACAAATTCCTACTTTATCATTCGTTTTTCTGCGAGTGATTTTGCTTTCTACTTTTCTGGGAAAGAGAAAGCTTAACTAATGTATTTTTTTAACATTAATTATATGTATTTTAGTATAAAATGTGAACACCGCTCAAGGTCTCTGCTCAACTGCTGCCGTCTGGAGCCAGTGAGACTATGGCATCCCCAATTGGGACATGTTGTGAGGCTGAAGATTGCGGAGAAGTGAAGGAGATGTGAAAGAGGAGGATGGAGAAGGACCTGGCTATTCTAATCTTATCGCCAAAGATGGTTAACGCCATCTCAAACAAAGTTTTCAATTTTGAATGGTTCTCTAACACCAGGGCTATAGTGAAAGTATCTTCCACTATGGAACATATTATTTGTAACTATATATTAATCAAATTAAATGTATTTGTGAACGCCGGGATATATACTCGTATATCAGCCATTTGCATGATTCTATGATTTAGATATTCAAATTTTGAAATGCTAAGGACGGGTTGTTTCACAGAAATTGAACTATTAATCAAATTCAAAAGTTAAAATTAAAGTTCTGTGAAAGTCTTATTCAATTTCAGTTATTGTCAAAGTACTGTAAAACAATCGGCTCATGACGAAGAAATGACAGAACTGTTGCTCTGAAATCAGCTACATATATATCAGCTAACTGATTACTTTAATTCGTTTTTTCTGGTTAAATGCCCATTTTTTCACGTAGTGTTTACTTAGAAATATTTCAATTATTTTTATTTACTCTTTCATAAACATAATTTTTTAAATTTACTATCCCTTCGCATACGGAACCTTGTTGTCACAAGCGATTGAGGTTAAAGTAGAACGCACATGTAACCATGTCACTCCTAAAATATTTTTATCTATGGCAGATAGAACTAAGTTACCCGAAAACCTTGTTGTTCTAAAAGTAGAAGTTTTGTTTAAAATAGAATTTTCTAGCGTAATTATCTGCACACTTACATTGAAGTTAAACACAATTTAAACTGGATTTTAAAGCGAAAAAAATTCAAAGAAAAACGATAATTTTGGCTAAAGAAGAATAGAGTGTATTGTGGGTTCGCCCGGGTGCACAAATATGTAGGTCACTTTTAGGTTTTCAAATTCCACCACCTGAATTGTTCCTTTAACTGAAATTAATAATCAATTTCGTTTTCCTTGTCTGTGGCCTAAGAATCTAAAGATATTTTCCTTTTTACAAATTTCACGATCTCAGAGCTCGCACGGTCCCATTTCTCGCCCTATCAGTTCAACTGGTAATGATGAATGATGAATAATGATAAAGTTATCGTAAAATCGCTTTAAAGAAAAAATCTTCAAAAAACGTGAAATGTCTTATGTAAAAATTACGTACGAGCTTTATTAACTGACTAATTTTTGAACTTATACAACAAATACCTTACTAGCCTTAAATGACGAAAATATCTTAAAAATTCCAGTATTCCAGTTCTCACCCCTAATCTGTGGGTACATGCAGCGGAACTGTGGAACAAACAACCCTTGTAAGGGAGATTACATCAAACGGCCATTAGATTTAACATTTGATTTATATCAAACAAGCCCCGTGATAGCCCCGGTCGTTTGATAAATTATAGATCTAATAATACTCGAGTGCCCTTCAAAGATCCATTTTCAAAGGCAAAAAGCTGAGAGTTTTTGGTCTCCGTTTATATTTTTAATATGTAATTATTATTTTCCTTTCCCGTCTTTTAACGATTAATTTTACTCCAACAAGGTATTATTTTATAAAAGAGCTTGTCTTGTATTTTTTTTAAACGTATTTTTTATACATAATTAGTGCAAATTGAAAATACTAAGTTATCTTTGTGAAGTATAAAACGCGCAGGAACTTTTGAAATAATTCCAATAAATATTTTAAAACATCTCTCCAAACTGGCCGCATTTTGGCCAGCGAACGCACAAAGATATTTGCAATGTGGCTAAAAAGGTTCTATGGACTAGAAAAATGCTGGGTTATTACAGGGCAACTCGTATTTTGGACATTTGTTATAAGTTTTGCTCTGGGTGAATCTTTACTAAGTATAAAATGAAGTCACTCACGTTGTATGTGCGCTTAGATCTTATAAACTACGCAACGGATTTTAATGCGGTTTTCACCAAAAGATACAGTAATTCATGGGAAAGGTTTTAAGTTATATAATTTGTCAAAATTTTGTGTAAATTGGTTGAAGTTGAAAAACATAATATATCTGACCAAGCGGCAGCGGGCAGCGGGCAGTGGGCAGTGGGCTGACAAACGGGCGGTGTGGATTTCATTTAACAGATGGCGTTGGTTATAAAGGTTTCGCTAGCCACAGCAACGTGTGACCGGGTCCGCTAGTGATAAATAAAACACGAACAAGAACATTTAAAATCGTGGTCTGAATATTTAAGGTTATTACGCCTTATTCGGTTATTACGCCGTGTTAGTGCTTAGCTTAATAGTTCTTGCATCCGGTATTGGACGCTTACATTAAAGCTAAACGCCAAAAACAACACTAATTTCACAATTTATTCTACTGAAGTATCGACCCTATGAGGTTCAGTGTTTGCAATACGGTATCACTCTTAGATAAATAAACAATAACCAGTTCTCCTTGCATCATGTGGTATTTTCGATTAGTTTGAAATGCTCTGCATAGTAGCGGCGAGGTTGAACTGTCGATAATACAGAGATTCAGAGATATGCAAATACTATTTCCATCTAAGGTCAGGTATTCAGAATTATTTCTAGCGACTGCTATTAAAGGACGCTGGTCTTCTGGTTGTTCAAGCTCAATTATGATATTGATAAATTAAAAATTCAACCGACTTTTAGCAGATCCAGGAGTTTTACTAAAGAGCTCGGAGCCTCAACAATGATGGACCCTGTAACACTGTCTTTGGACAGTATTATAAAACCTTGTATTAATTAAGGGAGGAAGCACAACACGGAGTAACAACCCAAACATTTATTAATCACAGTAATACTTTTGGCCGTAAAAATTTCAAATATCGATTACGGAAATTTGAAATGCCGTAAAGATAATTTTTTTTTTAAATAAACATCTCCCATTTTTGTAGACCTAAAATCATTATCATTACACAGTATAAAATTATTACAGAGTGATTGAAGAGGAATGTTTATATATATAATACATGTAAATTATATTAGAGAAAAGCCGAGAAATATATGAAAAAAAAAGAAAACATATTTTTGTGCTATTTAAAACGGCTGGCGGGCCGTACTATAGTCACTTTTGAAATTCGTTCTACGGAATAAATTTTGAAAATAGATGTCCTAGAGTAAGTAGGTATTTGATTTTCCCTTTTCAAATATCCAGTGTTGCATTGCAAGCATTGTATAATTAGTGGCAATCGCTAACTATAATTAGTTAATTCAAAAGGAATGGTTTATATCTATAATAATACATGCTTATTATAGTAGAGAAAAGCCGAGAAATTCAAATATTCAATTCAGGCAGCGGGCAGCGGGCAGCGGGCAGCGGGCAGCGGGCAGCGGGCAGCGGGCAGCGGGCAGCGGGCAGCGGGCAGCGGGCAGCGGGCAGCGGGCAGCGGGCAGCGGGCAGCGGGCAGCGGGCAGCTGGCATACGGGTGGTGTGGATTTTATAAAGGTTGGGTAATAGCGTTGTGTTTCGTTAGTCACAGCAACGTGTGGCCGGGTCTGCCAGTTTTATAATACTTAAATTTTTATGTTAATTTCTTTAAAAACGTTATTTAATTTATTTTAAATTTTTTATACAAAAAAATCCTCCTAAAATGAACATTGTAAAAGACGTACTTATTTTCATAAAAAATATTTCGACGACAAAAAGAGAAAAACGAAGAAAAATTACAAATTTCACTTATTTTTGGAGTTATTTTTCTTAACAGCTTTTCAAATTTCCATTATCGATAAATATTATCAACTTTTATTAAAAGTTAACTTGTATTTGCAGCCATTAACAAATTCAATATACTCGTTTCTTCTTCTTCTTCTGGTGACATATCGTATCGGCGGTTTGCTATCATCAGAACAATCTTCATCCATCTGGCTAGAGTCTGGAACAAAAAATCTTCTGAACAGCACTCTTACCCGTTACACAAATTTCGATACGATGATAAAAAATATTTTTACACGGAAAATTCAGTGAGCTCCACACCAGCGAATTTATTTTTGTGAAGGAATGTAATTAAATTGGTACCGGGAGATGTTCCCGCACATTGAGACTCGCAGATGTAATTCAAGACGAATACTGGAGGCTGGAAGAAATCCGATCAGAATGCAAATAGCTGGGCCGCAATAATTAAGGCATATCGGATTACTACTCTCTGGATTTTTGATTAATGGCAGTTTTGAATTTTTCTGATTGGAGAGATCATTTGAAAGAATTTATTGATGGTAGGCTGAAATTTATGGTATTATATTTTATAACGATCAGATTTTTTAATCGGATTTATATTTTTTAAATTATTTTATGATTTTCTACCCACTGAAGGGATAAATAGATAGATTCGTGTTGTAAGCGTATCGGTGTGCTCTAAGTAAGGTAAAATTTTACTAAATTAGTGTGAGTAATGGGAGTGTTATGTGGAACCCACACCACTTAAAATATTCCAAAACTATTGAATCTGTACGAAAAAAGTAAACAAGTGTGCAGTTCACACGCGGTAGAAGTGAAACCTTCAGAAAAATAGAGTAGATAAGAGTAGCTATGAAGCATCACACAAAGAGGAGACTGATTAGTCTATCTCATTCTCTCATAGGCTAAATCCTATAGATGTATGTGTTTGTCTCTTTTTAGTGTCGCTCGTTTCTGTTTCATTGAGTTTCAAATCACAACGGTGCTAAAGACGATTTACTTCAAAAATATACAAATGTGAAGTTTACACGCGGTAGAAGTGAAACCTTCAGAAATCTAAATGAGTGGGGAGGCTAGGAAGCACCGTACAAAGAGGAGACCGATTATTCGATTTCATTATCTCGTAGGCTTAATCCAATGTGTCTGTATTTTTTTAGTGTTGCTTTATGGTTTCATCGAGTTTCAAACCACAACGGTGCTAAAGAAGATTTGCTTAAAAATATACAAGTGTGCAGTTCACACGCGGTAGAAGTGAAACCTTCAGTAAACTAAAGTAGAAAAGAGTGGGGAGGCTACGAAGTACCGCAAAAAGAGGAGACTGATTAGTCTATCTCATTCTCTGGCAGGATAAATTATATAAATGTATGTGTCTCTATTTTTAGTTTCGCTCGTTTCCGTTTCATCAAGTTTCAAATCACGACGGTGCTAAAAAAGATTTACTTAAAAGATATACAAGTGTGCAGTTCACACGCGGCAGAAGTGAAACCTTCAGAAATCTAAAGCAGACAAGAGTGGGCAGGCTACGAAGCGCCGCACACTAATGAGACCGATTATTAAATCTCATTTTCTCGCAGGCTAAATCCTACACGTGTATGGGTTTGTCTCTTTTTAGTGTCGCTCGTTTCTGTTTCATCGAGTTTCACATCACAACGGTTCTATAGAAGTTGTCACTTCAAAAAATTCCCATGACTATAACCACTTGGACTAAATGCCTTACTCTAATCTTATTTACTTGTACTCACTTTAATTGTACAACCCTGCCAAAAATAAAATTTACTGACTTAGTATGTTTACACAAAATTATCGACGATAAGTTTGAAACCACTCATTGTGTGAGCAATACTCACATCAATGCTCCATAGACGTTATTTGAGGAGTCATAATACTACGGGCAGTCAAAAAGTAGCCTCCTATTTTTTTCTCCTTTATTTGTTGAGATATAAAAAAATGCAACTACATGGGTTAAAAACTACACTATTGACGATGAATTTGGTATTTTTCAATATAATGTTCATTTCCACAGCTTTGGCCCGTGTTTTACCAAGGGCATGTATCACAATGTTGTAAAAAGCAAGGTCACATCCAGAAAACCATCGCCATAACTTTCCCGGCCGATCACACAGTTTTGATTTTTTTTTTGCCTTTGGTGAGTTTATGTGATGCAATTCCATTGACTGTCTCTTTGATTCAGGATCAAAAAAATAATCCATATTTCGTCTCCGGTCACAATTTTTCCAGAAACTAAGCGCTTCAAGTGTTGTGAGGCTATTGTTTTTCTGTTTCTTTACTCTGGCCCGATAACTTTCTTGGTACAAACCTTGCACAAACTTGTGTTGAATAATCAGTTGTCGAATAATTGACATCACACTGCCTTTATTGAGGGAAAGAATGCGACATCTGTAGTTATCTCGGGTCACCACGAATGATGTCATCAACTCGCTCAATGTTGCGTGTAGTCACTTTTTCGTTAACCAGCTTTTCGTCAGCCAGCAGTGTTTGTCCTTCATCTTAGTTACAGTGATGAACCTATCGTCTAGCAGTGCTGACGTCCACTGTTGTATCATGGTACACATTTTTCAGTCTTTCATGAATGCGAATGTGCGTTTCACCTTCTACAGTGAAGAATCAATCACAGAACGCTGTCTAATACGAAGATCGATGTCGGCCATTTTGCAAGCGACTGCAGTGCTGCCACCTGTTGGCGCAAAGAGGAATTGCACTAAATTCAAAATTTTCACTTAACCAACTTTAAAAACGTAGGAGGGATTACCTTTTGACCGCCCCTAGTACATTCCATCTAGAGTTATTTATATAGTTTAACAATATTGCCTATTTCAATCCTCCTTCTCGAATGTGTCATCTGTGTAATATCGTTAAGTATGACTATTGGATATCTACGCAAATAGTCTCGCGAATTTTATAAAACAAATTAGCAATCTACTAACATGACATGTCATGGGGAATAATTATATTTTAACTCGAATGTGAATGGTTGTTGTTTAGTATTAAAACAACTTTGGGATTTCTCTTTATATCCCAAGGTCCTGATAAATGAATTGTCATCTCCCATTATCTCTCTCCTTTCCTCGCAAAGTCTTACTTGGGAAGCCGAATAGCAGAATAGGACAAAAAATAGTACCCACCTTTGCCGGTTATAATATGTTACAAATATGTGGTAAAAATATCTCCATATCAGTTGAAATATTGTCTCGATCGTGACCACACCAATTATTTGAAACTCTCGCAAAATCGCTCTCATATACGTTTTATATGATATAGCATAGCCAACTGGCCAGATATGTGCGACATAATCATCAAACATTTTGAAGGTATGGCTTTCTCACGTCTCTCTTTTTCACAGTAATCGAATGATCTTTGGTTTTGTAAAATGTTTTACAGTACACTTTAGCTTCCAATCAGGCATTAAACAATTGTTATAATTTATTCTATTTATAAACCTCTTTTTTCATCATATTTTAATCTTTGTTTTATTTTTCTCTTTTCTCTTTATAACATCTCTACGCCTACGTAGAGAAAAAACTTAAACTATTAATTACGATTTGTGAAAGTGGATTATTAACATTTACGATCTTTACAATATGAACATTATAACTTTTTAATGTTAATACTCTGTAAATGTTCCAAAACAATAAATAAAAAATTGACTAGAAATTTATGAAAATGACTTTTTGTTGTTTGTTTTCTGGTTTCTGTGTCAACTCTTATGTTGTATAAAATAAATTATACTTGTATGAGAATGTATCTATTTTATGTGACACGAAACAAGAATCCCACTGCCGGAAGTCGTGGGACAAATGGAACCCGCAATAATTGGGGAGTTATGAGGCGGAAGGAAACGATGGGAAGAGGAAGGGTAAAAGGGAAGTTAGAATGTAATTACTTAACATGGAAGTGGTCGATAACACGGTGGGTAGGAAGCTCGTCGAGCAGCCGCAATAGTCGACATAAATAATTTTATCGACGTAACATCCAAACAACATTCCGGTACTTATTTAAAAATATAAATTATTTATTAGGGTATAAATAATAATTACGATTAATGTATATTTGTAATAAATTACTCAATTGTTCTAAGCTATTGAAATTAGGTCGATAAAAATATTTGGTAATATGAGAATAAAAAGGGAAGTAAAATCTGATCACCAAACACGGCTAAAGTCATTTCAAGCAAACGTCTCATGGTGGTCTTACTCCAGGCCGATAATGAGAGTATCTTTCACTTCAGAACGTGCCGCAAACATATTGAATATTGTGTTAAGTGAATAAATTGCGAAATAACACAAAAGAAACAAATTAAATTTATTTGAGCACTCATGGGTTAAAAACCCATGATCTTCGGATTGCTAGTTGAGAGCCTTACCCCTCGACCACGTAGGACGTCAGCAATTATTGATTTATAATTATCCTATAGTTATCAAAACCAACTTAGTTTAAATAAATAATCGTTGTTTATAATTTTATTGTACTTTGATTAATTATCCATCCATTCTTAACGTTTGGGAAGATTGGTACAGGAAGTACAGTACAGGAAGGCATTTTTAGGTTAAGAGTAAATAAATATATCCACACACACTCGGTCTTTTTTGATTTGATAAAAAAATATGAGATGGATGAGGTCGATCGTCGATGACGTTCGTACGAGCTATCTCTGGGACCAGTTTAGTATTGCTATATGCTGTGCTAGAATATCTGTTTTGCCGAGCGGTATGCGAACAAGTCGTGGGTACTACTATGGCTGAAGTTTTCAGACACATATAAGCTATGCTTTCCAAGAGAAATGGGTTTTCAACGGAGCTGGAGTAATGAATATAATGTTATGAATGAAAAATTGTTAAATAAATAAAAAGAAAATACTTTGTTTTACGTCGCTTTATTGTTATTTTTTTCCGTTTACCGGTTTCGGTACCTCCGTACCTTCATCAGGACTGAATATAGAAATACTGACAAAACAGGGTAATACACATATATATATATATATATATATATATATATATATATATACAAATTGTGAAAGAAAGAGACAGTAAATTAGAGTGGGACAGTGCGGAAATATTTATGCAAGGAAGAGACAGTAAATTAGAGTAGGACAGTGCGTCAGTTATGGGAGGGAAGTGGGGGAAGAGCGAGTGGGCTAACGGGAAACATACTTATCATAGGGCTGAATGTTAAATTTAGTTGATTATTAATGATTTCAGCTTTTGTATTAACTGATTTTTTTATTTCCAATGCCTCTAAATTAAAAAAAAAAATATTTCCAATGCCTCATGCAAAAAAAAGAAAAAAATGTTATTGGAAACAATGCTTTAAATTAGTCCTACGTAGAAAAATGTTCCTTCCAGGCACATAAATCATAATAATAATAACAACAAAAAAAATATTTAGACACATTAGTTTTTTTTAAATTTTTATAACATTGATTCTGTTGACAAATGGGTCACTGCTCAGCTATACATTCGGGATTTTTCCGATTTCAGGATGATAAACATCTATTAAACACATATTTAGGTATTATTTTTAATTGTTAAACTAACGTTTTTAAGACAAGATTTTTATGCATAGCACAAAGGGTAACAATTATTATAAGCAATAATTATCAGGCTGAAACACTCATCCACATTGAAAAAATCTTCCGAGAAAAAATACATGACGCCAACGGGACTTGAACCCGTGCCCTTCTGATTGCCGGTCAGCTGCTCTCCCAATTGAGCTATGTTAATTAATGTTATTAATTGTTACCCTTTGTGCTATGCATAAAAATCTTGTCTTAAAAACGTTAGTTTAACAATTAAAAATAATAATTAATATTTGACAAGTTTAAGTATTTCCCCAATAAATGAAGATATAATTTGTCTCAACGCCACCTAGCGACGGATTTAACACTAACAGTGTCTCTGTCGCAAAAATAAAGTTGGTCGTTTTCAGTTGGAAAAAATATAATAAGCAGTAATTGTAGAATGAAACACTAGTATATATTGAATCATTTGGCGGGTATAAGATAAGCCGCCATAGCTCAATTGGGAGAGCAGCTGACCGGCAATCAGAAGGGCACGGGTTCAAGTCCCTTTGGCGTCATGTATTTTTTCTCGGAAGATTTTTTCAATGTGGATGAGTGTTTCAGGCTGATAATTATTGCTTATAATAATTGTTACCCTTTGTGCTATGCTTAAAAATCTTCTCTTAAAAACGTTAGTTTAACAATTAAAAATAATAATTAATATTTGACAAGTTTAAGTATTTCCCCAATAAATGAAGACATAATTTGTCTCGACGCCACCTAGCGACGGATTTAACACTAACAGTGTCTCTGTCGCAAAAATAAAGTTGGTTGTTTTCAGGTGGAAAAAATATAATAGTCAGTAATTGTTGAATGAAACACTAGTATATATTGAATCATTTGGCGGGTATAAGATAAGCCGCCATAGCTCAATTGGGAGAGCAGCTGACCGGCAATCAGAAGGGCACGGGTTCAAGTCCCGTTGGCGTCATGTATTTTTTCTCGGAAGATTTTTTCAATGTGGATGAGTGTTTCAGGCTGATAATTATTGCTTATAATAATTGTTACATATTTATGTATTTATGTAAAAGTTAGGCTCCATTATAAAAGCTATTGCTGTCTCTGTATATCGTTTAAAATTTAAAAAAAATATAATAGGCAGATGCCAGTGTTTTTTTTGGTTATCACAATTGTTCAAACAATCATGAATTTACGCTGTTTTTAGATTTGGATAACTCATACTTTGAGGCAACTTTACAATAACCCAATGCATTAATAACGTCTTCTCGTGACTTCTAGAAATTCTCTTCGTATTACTTGCAAAACCATTGTTCCGAGTGACATTAGCTTAGTGCATTGCGAAAACTTTACCTGAAACACAATATTGAAAGCGACTTTGAGAGATTGGCTTTATGTATTTATTCAGATTAAAAATATATTATAAAATACCTGTTTTTTATGATTTAATTGATAACATACATAAACATCAAAACTAAATATATTAATTAATCGTACCAACCTCTTTAAAATGTATTATATATTAAATACAAGATGAGGTTTTGTATATGCCAGGGGCGTGTAAATATTCCTAAAACTTGATACCCTTTGACGGTTTTCTATATCTTATTTGAAGTAGTCTTCCAAAAATTCGCCCTTCGCATAGTAGACGCGAGCTGTTTACCTTTTCTGGTCATTGTACATGCACAAAGCATTATTTAATCTACCCAAAAAAGTTGTCCAATTAATGGCTTCGTAGATTTTATACTGGAACATCTAGTGAACCCTATTCCAAAATATCAATTTCAGATGTCCAATAAGAGTCACTCGATCTCCAGACATATTTTATAATTCCTAAGAGCAATGCTAATTATCTTCAAAATGTGTTTATAAGAAGAAGCTGTAGCACTTTCAATAAATTATGCACAGACATTGCCATGTTTAACAGGAACCTTGCTAATTCGTAAAAAGTAATATTCAACGGAAAACTTAATGTTTCATTAATTCCTTATCTTTCTTTTTCATTTTTCATTTTCATTTTTCTTCATTTTCATTACATTTTCTTTTTGATTTCAGCATTTTGCATTAAATAACCTCTTCAAAAATGTTACTGTATATATTACCCTTGAAAATACATTTTTTGTAGATTTAAGTGAGTAGATGCACTTTTTCAGAACTGTTTATATTACATACATATATTGTTTTGTTTGTTTTTCTTTCTATTATGGTCTCAAATTTTTATGTCGTTATTTTATTGGTCAATGATATGACTATCTCTAACACTGTTATATATGAACTTGTAATGACTGTTTATAACGCTAACAAATAAAATAAAATAAACCCTCTAGGGCACCTCACAGATGATGGGAAAAATGTTTAGCTTTATTCATAGATCTTCAAAAAGCTTTTGACACAATAGACCATAAAATATTACTAACTAAACAATGGCCAAATCAACAATGAACTTATTGGAGTCATATATAATAGGGCAAGAACAACACGTACAAATTGGCAAACAAAAGAGCAAACTTCTATCTTTAAACTATATACATTTAATGAGGCTGAAAAAGGGCTTAGTGCACTTCAAAATTGGCTTAAAATCAACTCGCTTACCCTTAATATAAGCAAAACAAAATATATAACATTTTCAATGAACTCAAGGGGCCAACCAATAAAATCACTAGAACTAAAATTACATAAATGCCATGGAAATAATATACAATGTTACTGCCCCGTCATCGAAAAAACACAAAACATAAAATATATAATTTTTCGAAGAAAACTTCTTCTAAAAGGTTGTTACTTTGTGATGTCATTATTTATTTATTAAAAGAAAATAACTTAGTTTACAAAAGTATACTTTAATTCCTGAAGAAGTGAACTTGGTTCACGAAACATGTTGATATTATAAAATATAAAAAAATAATGTGATGTAAACTAAGTTATTTTCTTTTAATAAATAAAATATCTCGGAGTAATAACTGACGAAAATCTTAGATGTGACCTACACATCAACAGTATCACGGAAAAACTCACAAGCCTTATATATTTCTTCAAAAATCTAAGAAATGTGCTAAATAAAAAGGATATGAAAAAGGTCTACTATGCGTTATGTCATTCTCGAATTGAATATGGAATCATAAGATGGGAATCTGCTGCAAATACGTACCTTTACAGCCTGAATACGATTCAAAAAGGAATCTTAAAGACCATATTGAAAGTACCAATTAAAACGCCTTCAATTGAAATTTTCAATAACTTTGACGTACCAAATGTACAACAAATATATGCCAAAAATATATTATTGAAGCTCTTTAAAAATAATGATTCCTCAACTAGACCGTGTATGCATAACGCTAGATTGAATAAAAATGATATAAAAAATATTCCAAGTTATAAAACCACATTTGGGCAAAGAAACTATACATACTTTGCAATAAAACTCCATAACATCCTTCCCCAAGACATAAAACTAATAAAAAATCCAATTGAATACAAATCAAGAATAAAAATATGGCTTAAAGAGGTCAATGAGAAAACCCTAGCGAAGGCGCTAAAAATGACATAGAAGACAAATGAACTATATTTAACTAACTTTAGTCCGCCTCGGCACAGGACCCCCTAGTGAGGAGGACTAAGAAATACAATATTTTGTACTTAATTTCACATTGGATTTTGTATGTAAAAAAATTTTATATAGTCGCTATAATAATAAAAAAAAACCTTGAATGAATAAAGGATAAAAAACATATTATTTAACCTTTATTTGATTTTCATTAATGTGTTGGTTTAGCAGCATGAATTGTATGATTTCATTAAAAATGAGCAATGTTTGGATGTGGCTGAATAAATATCCTTCAAACATATTGGTTTGTTTGTTACTCCAAAAAAGGGAATAATTTTCATTGGGTAAACTCGCAACTCTTTTATGATATGCTTATAATAATATATTTATCCAATTTCAATTCCAATTGGTTTACAGCCCAGACGGTACGTCATATTTCAGGTTATATGATGAAAGCAATAAAAACTTTAATTGTTGTTTTGTTAACGGACGTTTTGTTTTTAACCACCAATTTAATTTTATTTAATCATCATCCGATTTTCTTGGCTCAAACTTTATGAGGGTAAAATTAGAAACAGTAAAATAAAATGTTTAAATTTGATCATGATGAAACGACACCGTATGGTGAAAAAAATTAAATTAGATGGCCTCGGTGGTGAAAGGATAATACAACCCGGAATGCTCTCTAAATTTTATTTGTTATTTCACAATTTACTTATTTAAAATATTACATAATGTATTTGCGGCACGTTTCGGAGTGAATATCGCTTTCAGTGTGGCTCTGGTTTAAGACCACCATTAAGAATTCAAACTCAATGACCAGATCTAAATATATAGGTGCTTCCCCACCTTCCTCTTCCCCATCTCCTTCCCCTTCCCACTTTCTTCAGTCTCACAACATACCCCAATTCTAGTTGCCATAGTCTCACTGGCTCTAGTTGGAACTCTTGTGCAGTATTCGTATAAAAAATAATAATAAATAGATTAGAGGTTTAATATATATTAAGTGCTTAATATGTCAAACCACAAAGTGATTGCTTTAGACCAATGGTTCCCAAACTCTTTTGGCCCTCGGACCCGGGGTGGATAACACAATGGAGGGGGCGGAATGGGACGGAAAATTTACCACAACGGAGGCGAAATGGGATATGGGGTGGAACCCGATAGGAAGGGGTGGGGCGACACATTCCGCCCTATCCCATCCCATTACGCCCCTTCCCCGACGAAACTTTCATATGAATAAAAATGTGTCAAAAACCTTGCCGCGGACCCCCTGACGTCATTCAGGGACCCCCAAATCAATTTTTATTTTCTACGGACCCCCTGGATGATCTTGGGGACCCCCGGGGGTTCGTACGAACCACTTTGGGAACCACTGCTTTAGACGAAATACGTCATTTTAGTTTTTTACATCGGGCAAATAATAAAAAATTAATCAGGCAATATTTTTGTAAATATTGTAAATACCGTATATATGAAAATAAATATATATACCATACCTACAAACGCTATAATTTTGAATAAGTTTATTTTTAGCAAAACATAAATAGAGAACTCGAGTCTGATTTTTTTATTTTTTTTAATGACCTTCTAATTTAAATAATTGTCAAAGTTTTAATTTTTCAAGATCCCCCGAAAATCACCGTATGTGTAGTGAATCGTGTAACGTCATTACTTCTAAAAAGTTACTATGAGATCGGGCAATCAGCTGATCAACTGGCGTCATTTTGAAATTCGGTGTTCGAAGTATTCTCCCTAGAGCAGCATTACTATTTTTTTGTGCAGTAGTTTTTGAGTATTTCAATAATAGAGATAATCTAATAAGAGACAGGTACCTTTATTTTTTACACTGAATTATTTAGGCCTTAATAATGTTTCAATAAACACAACAACTAAATCTCCATTAACAGTATGTAAATAAACGAATAAATTAATACGATGGCTTGTGTCATACCTACATTCCCATACAATGACTTTACGGTGATGTCGCGACATGACGATCAGTGACGTCACCACCAAACATTTTAATAACACCAACTTGACAGCGTGTTTCTATGAACCGATTAAAAATGGACTTTTTAATAATTTTTTAAAAACCCTGGTTTAATATTATTTAATAAAACTTATATATTCAGAATCAGCATTCATTGGTCTATATAAATATATATTTTTAAGCTATAATATTTTTCACTGGAATTCCGTTTTGTAGTGTAATCATCCATGTGATATAATAATTTGATATCTGTCTTTCCTTCAAGAGAGCTTCATCCAATCCACTATTTTTACCAGCAACATTTTCGTTTTCTAATTATAGATGAATAGAATCCGAGGTTAATTTATTACATTAACTTCGTACAGGAAGCTCTGATGAAAATAATTTCTCTCACGGCCTGTCATCTTTGGGAATGCTGTATGGAGTAATGAACGTTGATATGGCGCTTGGCGTTGTTTGTACTCGTCTACGTTTTGGAATCTGTACGGCAGACTTCGCCGTAACATTTAGGTATTGTGTATTGCAACAGTAATGCAACCTATCTCTCTTGAGATTAACTTTGAGAAATATTGTTTATAGTTGTCACGTGAAATGTCAATCTCGGAAGAAACAGGCCTCGCTTAATTCGAGCAAGGAATCTCATTGAGTCGTGGAGACTAGTTAGTGTCCTGAGAGGCTTCATCCGGCATCCGTGGATATCCGCTCGGGGCCCGTGTCTCCAACACAGCCTCCCATAGGTGATCAAGTAATCACCCGGTTTTCCAGGTGAAAGCTAGGCCAGGTTCAGCTCCTGCTCGACACGGGTAATCTTGTTTTTTTTTTTTTTTTACATTAACTCCACACAGGAGGCCCTGAGGAAAATAATTTCCCTCAGGGCCTATGTCATCTGGGATGCTGTGTGGAGGGTCTTTTTGAGGAGAGGAAGGAATGAACATTTGTCTTGAAGAGACCCATGTTGTAGGAAGGAGGAAACACAGAGGCCGGCAAATCATTCCACAGCCGAGCTGTTGAACACAAGAACGAGTCGAAGAAACGACCCGTTCTCATGTGACAAATGTCAACTGTGTACAAATGTTGGGCACGCGTTTGGCGTGTTTGGGGACCAATGATGCTAGTTCCTCGGAGCATCTTCCATTGTAATACCGGTAGAACAAGGATAGCATTCCCACCCGACGCCTGTGCTCTAAAGATTGCAATCCGTCTGTTAAGATGAGAGAATCTATCAAACGGACCGCCCGTTTCTGCACAGAGTCGAGGGTATTTTTCAGGTATTTTGGAGCTCCAGACCAGAGGTGGCTGCCAAATTCAACCGTGGGGCGCACTTTCACGAATCTAGAGTCTACGCGCCTAGCCCGGGATGATCGATCTTATCCAAGATTTTGCCATTACGAAACAATCTCATAGAGACACCGCCACGCGGGATGTTTGAAAATAATCCGACCTACATCGACTGTGGATGGTATAACTCCCGATAATATATTAAAATCAACAAATAATGATTACACTGACACGTAAAGCATCATGCTTAACTTTCCGCAAACCGGGTTATTGGTAATCCTGTGGATTACATCGATATAAACTCGACGGTCAAACTAAAGACGTTTCCTCCGGCGTCTTTCATTCAAAAGAGCGCGAAAGAGCGCTCTCGCGACTAAAAACCAAAACTGTCGCAAAATTTTGGCATCATTATGAAAAAAAACTAATAGACATGTAGTGATTTCTTTTTATATCAGGGTCTTTAAGTAAAATAAGGAAGTTCTAAAAAGGAAAAAAGGTATCAGGGGTGGGGATACGAATAAAGTGGGGAGTGTTTTCAGAAGTGACGTATGAATCGATCCCTCCAGTGCAGGGAAATGTGTCTAGAGAGTCCGTCTGGAGAAATCAAATGGTCTCTCTCAGCCGGCTTCTCCTGATCCCTCCACGAAGCAGGTGGGCACTAGCAACAGCCACCAAGACCTCGACAAACTTCGCCCCACGAACCCGTTTAATTGACTTTATTGAAAATACATAAAGCAGCCAATTTCACAATATTTAGGAAACTAAACGACATCTTTAAAATCATACTTTGATTTACACAAACTCCAAAAAACAACATCCAATAACCTAAAAAACATTCTTCATTAAAATTTGGTGTCTCACCATGGATTAAAATCGCACAAGATGCGAAGAGTGACAACAAAATACAACCAAAAGAACGTGTCACAAGTTCAGCACCCTAACTCAATCAGTCTTTTATGGCTCGAAGATCAATTCTGTCCAATTTACGTATGAACATTTTCGTGTTGATTTCGCAAAGAAACAAATGGGTTTGCCGATGTCACAAACTTTTACAAAAACATAAAAATAAAAACTTTTGGCAAAGTTTGTTATTGAATTCTTGTAGCCAAACTATTTAAGCTGGAGCTTGATTGATTTCTGTTATATTGGAAAAGTTATCATTATGAATAAACGCCGGAAGCAATAAAGTTTTCTTATCAATTCAAAACTAAAAGCTATTTGAAATTAAAATAAAATTATTAAAGCGTCTTGTATTATTTAAAGTAAGATATTGAAATATTAGTGAATTTATAAACATTTACTTTGTAAACACTTAAAAGCACGAGAGTCACGGAAAGCCAAAAACAAGCGAATAGTCATCAATCAAATAAATCTAAATCAAGTCCAATGCTTAGGTTGTTCCCTATTGGCAAGGAACACTCTCTTTCCGATCCTCCACCTACCTCTACCCCTACTCCCTCCACTGGAACTCAGCCTATTTTTTTGCAACCCACTGCCAAAGCCCACGATATTAAACTTGTAGATTGTAGTAGAATACTGTACAGCCCTGAAGAATGTACGGTTGTTGCAAAACCCGGCATAAAGTATATAAAAATAAAAGTGGTGTTTACTTAGTTATTATTTTATTTAAAACGAGCTAGTTCCCGGCATGCGTTGCAATGCCACTTAAATAAAGAAATTGTTTCTAGATAAATGAAACAATAGGCCACTTGCATGGATTTCATAACGACTTGGAAAAAATCGTGTGGATAGATCTTTTTACTAAGATTACGAAATTTTTTAGAAGTGTACAGTTTATTTTTATTTTTAAATAAATAAACCCATTATATGGGCTCGTGGCGTCACTACATGAAAATGTCCCGTCTCCGAAAATGTTCCTATTAATTTTGTAAAATTCCACACTGATTTATTTTTTTATACGGCATCGAATTTGACATTTAACGTTCACTAGATTTATTGTTTGTTCTCTGCGAACTTATTTGGTTTGACTTTTTGACAGATGTTATGAGTAAATTTAGATGTCAGTACGTGTTTTAGAGGTATAATGGTTTGGTGCTTATTATAATTTACAAGTTCAAGTATATTACATTGGATTTAGTAATATAGACGTTGTACATTATAATGATTTATGATCAACAAGATGGATCAAGGAAAAAAATATTTATGAGATGTAATATTTTTGGTATGCCTCGTTATTCTCGTGTGCCATTCGTGTAAAAAACGTTCTATTTTTTTTAATGATTTTCGGCTATGTAATTATCGTTTTTTCGCACCTATAAAATTATGTCCCGTCCTTCCGGTTTATAAAAAATGGTCTGATTTTTCGGATTGAAATTTTCAAAAAATCCCCAGGGTTTCAAAAATTATTTACCTAAACCGGAAAAAAATTAAAAACATGTGATGCAAGTGGCCCTTTTAACTTTGTTTGAACCACTTTTATATTTGTGTAAATCCGACCGGTTTCAGAACGACCGTTCCTTCTTCAGGGCAAATACATACTATTCCTTAAAAAAAATAAAAATTGTTTCTCCCTACGTGTCCTTTCCCATTCGTCTCCGTTCCCCTTCCGCCTTCGCTTTCCCTCCCGCCTTCCGTCCCTGCCTTTAAATACATGAAATACACACATTCTTTAAACTTTTCGCGCCCCACCTATTGTACACTTTTTATTCAAATTTCATAACATCAACGGTATATATAGAAACCTTTGGGGGCGTGCGCATTACAAATTACCAAATTTTCTTCGCAATCGCATGAATGATATAGGAAATAATTTCATAACGCCAGAGCCCACCACTATATATATCAACAACAACTCACCAACTCGCAATCGGATGAATGCTTTAGGGACCGCATAAGGGACAATCAAAGAAACTTTCACTTATAGGTATATATTTAGATTTTAATGTATTTGCTTCATAAGAACTAAAAATAATCTATTGTTGTTTTCCATATTTCAGGTAATTTGAATTAGTACTACCTACTACCCACATTACTTCGTGATGAATAATATTTGAATCTCAGCATAGGTAAGTCTTTTGGTGCATAACAATTTTTTTTAATCTACATAAGTTAAGTAATAAACAACTATTTATTGATGTATTCCAAATTAGATATCTATAACTAATTAATAACTCGTAAAAAATAGGCATTACAATAGATAATATAGATAAAATAGAATCGTTTACCTGGACATCAGAAAACCAAAGAAAATTCTATTACCTAAAGTCAAACGCTAAATTTTATTTTAAAAAAATTTATTTTTAATAAAAGACCTTTTATTTTTTTAAATATGTTCAGTTTGCTTAAGAATTTTGGTATCAAATCAAAAATTAAGTTTATTTGAAAAATGCAGCGAGGCTGTTTCTCGGCCTTTTGATATTTCAGACCAACAAAGAAATGTCTGCCATGGAGATGTCAAAACATTTGAGATGTTTTAGTGTTTTGCTTAACTATTTTTTATTAGAAAAATGAAACAATACAACTTTGTATAAACCACTTATATAATGCGTAAATCCTACCGGTTTCGGAACAAACTTTCCTTCTTCAGGGAAAGCTTATACTAATTTGACAGTTTCGAACAATGTTTTATTATGGTAAGGGTGGAGCCGTTGCTAGTTATTAATGTAGATTGGGTGGATAGGTATTAATGTAGAGTGGGTGGGTGGGCGAACAAATCTATGATTGGGTTATTATTTATACAAAGTTGTATTGTTTCATTTTTCTATAATGGATAACCACAAAGTGATAGCTACATTCAAAAATATATATTTTTATTAATAATTTTTTTGGTACATACATTGGTAATTTTACAATACTTACAGGTTTTTTTTTATATAAACATTTAAAAGGTAGAGAATAATACAAATTAGCAGATTAACCAAAAAAAATCCAACATAGGCATCGCCAGTTTGTGGGTATACTTGTGTGTTTTTAAAACAGTTAAGATTTACTCATATGCATGTACATTATGTCTTTGAAGAGATTAAAAAAAAATTAAATTAACAAAAAATAAATTGTTCTTACTGAATTACAATTCATAAGACATTTTAGTGACATTACAGCAAGTAAGTGTTTGCATCAATGGTATTTATCCACGACTTTATACATTTTCTTCTTTGCTGTAAGAGGATATGTTTTACATTCAATTTCTGTAGTCTGATAAAGAGAATTATACATTTTTGGTGTAATAAAATACGCATGTCTTTGCGTTAGCCTAGTTTTATACAGTGGAACTTCAAATACATTATTTAACCTTCTACTAAATCTGTTTTCGTTTTTTGGAAAAATAACATTTCGAGATAATATATATTTTTAAAATTAAATACAGTTAATTTTTCTTATCTCTAACAGTCCAGATTCTTGGAATAATTGCAGGGAGGGGTGGTTCATATCTTCATGCAACATTATTTTTAGTATTAATTTTTGGGTTATTTCTAGTGGCTTAATGTGCGTATTATACACACCCCCCCATCCAATTATTCCATAAGATACTGACGATTGCACCAAAGCATGATACACCAATTTCATTATTTTAATGTCGATTATGTAATTTAAACGTTTAAAAATATAAGGTAAATACCTAAGTTTATTTACAAGCTTTTCGATGTGATCTGTCCATTTGAGTTGACCGTCTATTAAAATTCCTAAGTATTTAACTGTATTCCCCGTATTGAGACAAGTATTTTTGAGAAAACTTATATTTAAGGGAGTTAAGGGTGCCGCCTTTTTGGTATTATGAAATGGAGTATGAAGAGTTTTTTCACAGTTCGGAGTTAGAAGGCTAATGAGCCATTCTTTGACAATGTATGTGAACTTATTTGCATTTTCAGAGACCTCATCCCAGGGTGTGGTGTTTTATAATTATAATGTTAGCTTATTGATAAAGTTTTATTTCTCAATTACACTAATATCTCTTTATCCAAATCATCTTTACATTATATACCGGGTCGTCCAATAGGGACTTCAACTTTGACAGTTTATAGCGGCCATATTGCTGAAGCGACATCTGTCAAATTGGCTGTCATTTTTTCAGTCTGTTTTGTCAAATCACCATGGACGGGTATAGCGTACAACAACATGTGCAAATGACAAAATTGTTTAAAATTTAATTAATTGTCTAAAATTGTTTAATGATAAAATCTCACGTGGAGGTGATGTGAACTGGCCACCGAGATCGTGCGATTTAACCCCGTTAGACTTTTTTTGTGGGGTCTATGCAAAGAAGACACAAACCACAACGGCCCTCAAAGCCAAAATAACCTATGCCATCGATCAAATTCAGCCTGATTTATGCGCCAGAGTCATGGAAAATTGGACATTTCTAATGCGCGCCACTCAGAGAAGCCGCGGCGGACATTTTAACGATGTTGTATTCCATAGATAATGGCATCGATAGGCCTTTAGAATGAATAATTCTCAAACACTCTTTGTTTTATTTAAATTTAAAGGTAGGAAACGCTTAATGAAAGACCCTATATTTATGTTAAACCAATGCATATTAGTAAAACCAATAAATTAGTTTCCAACTGAGCAGAAAAAGTGGTGTGGGTGGTATCTTTTGACCGCCGTTACTTTGTTTGAACGAAAACGAATTTTGTTTGACCCTGGACATAATTAAATTTTATGAAAAAAGTACTATGAAGTAGTAAGTAGTTAAATACTATGAAAAAATATAAAATTTTCGCTGTACTCGAAACAATAACAAAGATTTACTACAAATTCCCATAACTCATACATACTACTTTTGGTCAACGAAGCTTCAGATACCTTGCAACAAGACTTTACAACATTCTTCCAATTAGTATAAAAAAATGCGATTCACAAAAAAAAAAAAAAATTTTAATAAAAAATAATAATAGAGCATTTACCGGTGCACTTACCCAAATTCGAAAATATTATTGAAACAATGCTGTTATTATTGTACCAATGTTATTGTTATTATTAATGCAACCATTGTATTGTGTGATTTTATTCTAATGTAAGTGTAGGTATGTTCACAGTATAATAAATTGACGTAAAATTACTGCCTCAACACAGGCTAGCCTAGTGAGGCAGGTTACGAGAAACCTAAATTTATAATTATAAATCTCTATATATTAAGTACCTACTGTATATATGTATCTTAAGTACCTACTGTATATATATATGTGTCAAAAACGCACATCTCGTGCAAGACCCCACTGAGAGACAGCCTGGGTTCTCATTGCCTCGCAAACTCTGGACTGCCATCAATAGGATAAGGTGCTCCCGTAGCCGTTGTGCCCACATGATGCATAGATGGGGCCTTAAAGAGTCGGCTATGTGTGAATGCGGTGCGTTGCAGACCACCGAACATGTGGTCAACAAATGCCCGCTCCATTCATTCCCCGGCGGGATTGATGAGGTCCACAGGGCAACGCCTGAGGCCCTAGACTGGCTCGCAGACCTAGATGTCCCCCTCTGACCCCCCCACCATACGAAAGAAGAAGAAGAAGAACTGTATATATGTATTTTGTTTTCTGTTATTAACTTTTGTACTTAGGCAACTTTTAAACTGTACTTTTACTGTACTGATGATGTACTTTTTTGTTTTTGTAGTTATAAATCATTATATATTATTTACGCACCAGATTTAAATGTCCGGGTTTAGTTTTCCCCACAAGAAAAACTAAACCCTTTCACACACTTCCCAAATGATCATCTGGTCAATCCACGTTATGCAATTGCACTAAATGTATTATAATTACAAAACAATACAAGAACAACATGTCAACCTACCAGAGACCAGATGGGAAAATAATTCACCGACTCCAGATATTTTCATATCAGAGGGTTCGGCTCTGTGGAATTCCTAATTGAACCTATAAATCCTACTGATCCCTCAATATAAATATTTAAAAAATCTTTTGTAATCCTATGTATGTATTTAAAATTACCGATTTTTGCATTTTTATATATAAATTCTTTGACAAATCTAATACGCCTAAATTTTGAATCAGAGACCTAGGTATAATGCCAGTAGCCGAAATAACAAATGGTAATATTTTTATATTCCGAGAATGCCAAATTCTTTTAATCTCATTTCCTAAATCTGTGTATTTTCTAATTTTTTCAGAAACAGTTTTTTGAATATTACAGGAATTTGGAATAGCGACATCAATGATATAAGTTATTTTTTTAATTTTGTCATGTAAAACTATATCAGGTCTATTATGACTAATTGTTCTGTCTGTTAGTATAGTTTTATCATAATATATTTTATAAAATTCATTTTCTAAAAATGAATTTGGTTCATATTCATAATATGGTACTATATTACGGCAGTCAATCAAGTTATGTTTAATTACCAAACTTTGGTGGATTATTTTTAAAACCTGATTGTGCCTAAATGTATACTCGGACGGCGCTAATATAGAACATCCCTATATAATATGTTCTATAGTTTCCGGAAAAGCCAAACATTTTCCACATAAATCATCAATTTGATTTATATCTTTGATTATATGCTTCCTATAATTTTTAGTATTAATAACTCTATCTTGAATGGCAAGCATAAATCCTTCTATTTCTGCGCTCAACTCTCCAATACTCAACCATTTGTTTGACGAAAGTTTGTCAACATACGTTTGGTTGAGATAATTGAAGTGTTTTGCATGAATAATTTTATTTGACCAGGAATCTAATAATTCCTGGTTAGTATTTATAAGAATGTTGGCATTCTCGTCATATAAATTTAAAGGTGTAATGTTTCTATCTGCCTTACAAATTATTTTGTGCATTTCTGAGCTATTAGCTTTCCTATGGAAAAAATTTCTTAGCATTTCTACCTGATTGTGTTTCAAATATGTTATTTTGACTACACCTCTACCTCCTAAATTTCAAGGTAAATTAATTCGTTCTATAGCTGAATTTGGATGATGGCAATTAAACTTTGTTAACGTAGTTCTAATTAATCGTTCTAAACTATCTAAATCTGTATTGGACCATTTAATTATGCCAAATGAGTACGTTAATAAAGGTATTGCCCAAGTATTTATTGCTTTTACTAAATTTTTAGCAGATAGATTGCATTTTAAAATTTTTCTGATCCTAGTTTGAAATTTAATCCTAATATCATTTTTAATACTAGTGTGATCTAATTTATTCGATTGCGGGTATCCTAAATATTTATTAACCTCATCCCTTTTCATACTTTTAATTTTTAAATTTCTAAATATACCCTCGTCTCCATCTACAATTTTGCCTTTCTCTATATGGATCGTTTTACATTTATCTAAACCAAAAGTAATTTTAATATCATCTGAAAAAATTTTAACTACCTTAATCATTTTCTCTAAATTTGATTCAGAATTTAAAAATAATTTTATATCATCCATATATAATAGATGTGAAACTATACTACTCTCTCTTGTATTACCCTTAATTTTTATTGCAAACTTGCTTTTAATTAACATTTTAGACATAGGATTCAATGCTAAGCAAAACCAAAGAGAACTCAATGAGTCTCCTTGAAAAATCCCTCTTTTTATTGAAATGCCCGGTACTACTATTTTCTTACCTTTTAAATTTACTAGTAAATCTGTATTCCAAAAGGACATAATATTTTTCAAAAAGCTAATTATAATTGGGTTAACTTTATATATTTTTAATATTTTTATTAGCCACGAGTGCGGGACACTATCAAAAGCTTTTTGATAATCTATATAACAAGTATGTAAATTACGCTTTTGATTTTGAATTTGTTTTAAAATTACAGAATCAATAACTAATTGTTCTTTACATCCCATATGTTTTCTGCGACAACCTTTTTGTTGTTCAGATAAAATATTTTTTTCATCCAAATGAGTATATATTAAATCTGTCAAGCAAGAGGTTAAAATTTTGTATATTGTCGGTAGACATGTAATGGGTCTATATTGAGAGGGATTATTAATATTTTCGCTTTTAGGTAACATGTAAGTAATGCCCTTAGTTAGAAAATTAGGAAAATTTTGAGGTTGTTTGACAAGTTTTGAAAGATTTTTTGCAAAAAGAGGATGTAAAGTAGTTAGACGTTTGTACCAAAAATTATGTATCCAATCGCAACCCGTGGCTTTCCAATTATGAGTATTTTTTTTATAATTTTGGTTAACAATTCAACCGATATATCAGAAAAACTCATTTGTTCAATGTCTGAACAATTGAGTTATTCATTTTCTATCCATGAACCTGCCTCATTATGTTTTATATCTTTACTCCAAATGTTTGTCCAAAAATCGCGCATATCTGATTACGCACCAGATTTAAATGTCCGGGTTTAATTTTCCCCACAGGAAAAACTAAACCCTTTCACACACTTCCCAAATGATCATCTGGTCAATCCACGTTATGCAATTGCACTTTATGTATTAATAATTACAAAACAATACAAGAACAACATGTCAACCTACCAGAGACCAGATGGGAAAATAATTCACCGACTCCAGATATTTTCATATCAGAGGGTTCGGCTCTGTGGAATTCCTAATTGAACCTATAAATCCTACTGATCCCTCAATATAAATATTTAAAAAATCTTTTGTAATCCTATGTATGTATTTAAAATTACCGATTTTTGCATTTTTATATATAAATTCTTTGACAAATCTAATACGCCTAAATTTTGAATCAGAGACCTAGGTATAATGCCAGTAGCCGAAATAACAAATGGTAATATTTTTATATTCCGAGAATGCCAAATTCTTTTAATCTCATTTCCTAAATCTGTGTATTTTCTAATTTTTTCAGAAACAGTTTTTTGAATATTACAGGAATTTGGAATAGCGACATCAATGATATAAGTTATTTTTTTAATTTTGTCATGTAAAACTATATCAGGTCTATTATGACTAATTGTTCTGTCTGTTAGTATAGTTTTATCATAATATATTTTATAAAATTCATTTTCTAAAAATGAATTTGGTTCATATTCATAATATGGTACTATATTACGGCAGTCAATCAAGTTATGTTTAATTACCAAACTTTGGTGGATTATTTTTAAAACCTGATTGTGCCTAAATGTATATATATTCAATGCTAAGCAAAAACAAAGAGGACTCAATGAGTCTCCTTGAAAAATCCCTCTTTTTATTGAAATGCCCGGTACTACTATTTTCTTACCTTTTAAATTTACTAGTAAATCTGTATTCCAAAAGGACATAATATTTTTCAAAAAGCTAATTATAATTGGGTTAACTTTATATATTTTTAATATTTTTATTAGCCACGAGTGCGGGACACTATCAAAAGCTTTTTGATAATCTATATAACAAGTATGTAAATTACGCTTTTGATTTTGAATTTGTTTTAAAATTACAGAATCAATAACTAATTGTTCTTTACATCCCATATGTTTTCTGCGACAACCTTTTTGTTGTTCAGATAAAATATTTTTTTCATCCAAATGAGTATATATTAAATCTGTCAAGCAAGAGGTTAAAATTTTGTATATTGTCGGTAGACATGTAATGGGTCTATATTGAGAGGGATTATTAATATTTTCGCTTTTAGGTAACATGTAAGTAATGCCCTTAGTTAGAAAATTAGGAAAATTTTGAGGTTGTTTGACAAGTTTTGAAAGATTTTTTGCAAAAAGAGGATGTAAAGTAGTTAGACGTTTGTACCAAAAATTATGTATCCAATCGCAACCCGTGGCTTTCCAATTATGAGTATAATTAGATATATTATTATTATTAATCTACATTTTCTTCTCGAATTATTTATTAGAACACCTCAAGATATACACGACGACGCATGAACAACTTATGTAACCCTTTCAGTTGCAGTGTTATGACTATTTTTTGGTCGCTCAGTGCGAATTTCGAGGCTCTGATCAAACTCCCCTCCCCTCGATTGAGTAAGCACACTAAAAATCAACGCACATGTCTATTTTAAGTTAATGCACGCCACTTGGCGCCACAACTCTTGGGCCACGAGATATATTTTAATATTTTTTTAACAACAACAAAATTGTTTTAGTTCTAACTCTGGCGGGACCTTAAGCCTCGATGACACACGGCTAGTTTACAAGCTACTATATACTAAGTTTAAAAGTGGGAAAATCGGCGATTGAGATTGTCATGATGACACACAAAACTGTCCACTCGCTCAGAAGCGTAGGAAACTGAGGCTGCTGCTAGCGCCAGTAACAAGAATAACGACGCCTGCGTGAAATAATTCTTCGGATGTTTGACAGTCGAAATCAGGTGTTTATCGGAAGCCATGTTGGAAACATAAATAAACCAATCACGAGCAAGCGTGTAGGCGAGTAAAGTTGACGACCTCTCAACTTTTTTTCGTAGATTGTCAACAATCTGCTAGTTGCTGCTAGTTAAGCGTCGATGACACAGGGCGAGTTTACAAGCTACTATCTACTAAGTTTAAAAGCGGGTAAATCGGCGAGTGAGATTGTCATGATGACACACAAAACTGTCCACTCGCTCAGAAGCGTAAGAAACTGAGGCCGCTGCTAGCGCCAGTAACAAGAATAACGACGACTGCGTGAACTAATTCTTCAGATATTTGACAGTCGAAATCAGCTGTTTATCGGAAGCTATGTTAGAAACATAAATAAACCAATCACGAGCAAGCGGGGCAAGCGTGCAGGCGAGTAAAGTTGACGACCTTTCAACTTTTTTTACGATTTTCATGACACGATGACACTGGGCGAGTTTACTAACAGATAGTGAAATTCCCAGATAGTAGCTTGTAAACTAGCCCTGTGTCATCGACGCTTTAGTATGAGAGCCTTTTTATATACGATTTCTCGGGTTCGGGTGGTTCTTAGTCGAAGTATGATACAGTTAAAAATGACCGAATTTGATATCGGCACCGTGGCGCAGTGGTTAGCGCGTTTGCCCGGAAAGCAAGAGGTCCTGGGTTCAAGTCCCAGAGGTGTCAATATCTTTTTCTGATTTTTCTGTTTCCAGATTTTCGATTGAGTTTCGCTTATATTGTCTTCATTTAATTAAATATTACAATTTGAGGTTTTACTCATAAAGTTAAAATAAAAATAAAACATTATATTTTATTCGCTTCCTTTATATCGATGGAGATACCTAATTTATTCCGTACCTCCGGTTTCCGACTAAGTCAATAGAAGAAACTGCTCCATTAGGTTGATTGGACTCAATCCAAATAATATTCTACTTTGATTGAACGAGCATTAGACTAAAGATTTTCAAATTAAACTGACGGCGGAAGTCTATGGAATGGAATTTATCAATGCAATGTAATTTATTTGCATTCAAGAAATGACTTCAAAAAATTATTAATCAATAGTTTTTTTTTATTATTTTCAGATATAGTAATTAACTGAAAAGTTTTTCATGGAATGGTGTGGTTCTATTGTTTTACTTGATGAACAATACTTCTTGGATATCGGGAGATTCAATGTTTGTTTGACAGGTTACGAGTTGTGATTATCGTCTTTCTCTTTATAATGAATATTTAACTGGACTTAACGTTCATTCTAATGGATGGTCTGTGTTTATCTGACTCGGGGAACTGGTCACTGAAAGTGCCCATCGGATGTCATCGACTATTTCCGTAACCGTTCTGGTCCAATACCCAAATTTTTATTGACCCTTGTTGTCACCTCAAAACTTCACATAATTAGCAACACTAACGACACCTGTTGAAAGACAATGAAACTTTATCATTTACACTGCAGATAAAAAAATTTAAAAATTTTCAAAACTTCATACAATTAGCTACACAAAAGACATCCGTTGAAAGACAATGAATAATGTCGTAAGACTGTCTTAAGTAATAAAAGAAAGTGAAAACGCAATTTTTTTACATCACTATGGTGACAAAAAAAAACGAGATTAACCGAAGTTAAAGGGAAGAATGGAACATTTTTTATTTTTTATATGAACTCTACTATTGAGGAAAATAGCTTTATGAGTGAGGGATCTTTTTGGGGAGAAGGAGTTTTGAAAATACCCATGTTGTAGTAGTAAAGAGGAACCTCAGAGGCCGGTAAATCGTTGCACAGCCGAGCTTTTGAACTCAAGAATGAGTTGTAGAAATGGCCCATTATCATTTGACAAATGTCATCAAAGAACAAATTGTGTGCATGTTTCTCAACAATGCTCCAGTGCCAAAAGGATCATGAAGCTAGTTCATCAAAACATTTCAACTGAAATACCGTTAGAACAAAGGCAGCATTCCCATCTGACACTAAGGTACATATGCTCCAAAGATTGCAATCCCTTTGTTAAGTAAACTTTTTAAAGGACAGCTCGCCTAGATTTCTCTGTAACCTAAGTGACTGATACAAGTGCAGTTCTTCTAAATTGTTCTAGGCAATTATCAATTGGAAGAGTGAAGAATGATCTGATGATGACCAATCTGTATTCAAAGAAGATATTAGCGCAAGAAGGATTAATAGAAAATGGGTTAGAGCTACGGTGTTGATTTTAAATTGCATCAATTGGGCAATTGGCAGTATTTAAATTCTAAAATACGCTCTTTCTAATTTATAAAATTTCGAGTTTATCTAAATGAGTAACATTAATATTACAGTGCATAATCTCAGTTCAAATCAATAACTTGCTAATTGTTAATACTGTCCTCTTTAAAATAAAATTTATAATAAACATAACATTTTATAAAAATGGTTCTGCGCTTAGCGTTCGGCCTCTGTTATATGTATATGCTAGTAACTAACCATCAGCTGGTAAAGTTATTATATCTACCTCAGCTGTTTTATGTCTCGTTGAATGTTCTGTGTTGATTGTTTTGACTGTATGGGTTTCGTTCGCTGGCATTTCTTATAAATACAATGTGCGCTTTTAATCTATCCCTCTTTTTACCCGAAGCAACCGACGAACTAGGAGTGTCTTAGATCCCCTGGACCGAGCGGTCGTGGATTATATTCCATGTGGAGCCAAAGAATATATAACTTTTTTTTTTATTTATTTAGCGACTGTATAAAATAATTCTAAAAGTAAACAAAATATAATGGTTATGTTAGGTAAATATATTGTATTTCTTAGTTCTCCTCCCTAGGGGTGCCTGTACCGAGGCGGACTTAATTATTGTTTATTTGTCTTCTATGTCGTTTTTAGTGTCTTCATTGGAGTGTTTTTGTTGACCTCTTTCAACCATGTTTTCATTCTTGATTTGTACTCATTCATTTTTTTATTAGTTTTATGTCTTTGGGAAGAATATTATGGAGTTTAATTGCAAAATAAGTGTAGTTTCTTTTCAGTATTTTTGAATAGCTTCAATTATAAATAACTAACTATATATATAAATAACTGTATATTATTGTCTAGTATATTACTGTTATATAATTGTCTGAGTGCCTTTCATTTAAATTTGAGAATTTAAGAAAATTATACAATCTCTACACCATTATCAAATTCAAACGTTCGGTTTATCTCCAATAAATAAATGATTAGCACATTCTGAGAATATTTAATACATCAGACTTAGAACTCTTGACCTCTGGTTCCTTATTCAATGAACATACTACACTACCAAGACAAGTTAGCCTAGTGAGGCGGTTTATAAGAATCCTCAACAATGGAACCATACATTTGTTTTCTTTAACATACCTTTAACTTTTGTTCAAGGTCAAAATCTCTTACTTATTTCTTTCGCCAAAACAACGTTTGCTCAAAGAAGCTTCAGGTACTTTGCAACAAAACTTTATAATACGCTTCCACTGACCGTTAGACAGCACACAAATTAAGTAAAATACAAATCAGATACCAAGTTTTGGATTACTAGCAAAGACAGATCATATATAATTTCTTTTTTTTTAAAACCTCCTAATGCATGCTTTCCCATTGGTAAGATGCTGATTGTCCTTGTACTTTTACTTTAAATATAAATAACATTGTTTTTATTATCCTTATTTTTGTTTTAAACCACTTATGCCAAAATGCGCCTGCTCGGAACACAGGAATTCCAAGTGAGAAAGGCACAGCACAATCACCTATGTAACTTAATAAATACATATTATAATAAAAAAACATATGTACATATATATATATATTATTTTCTGTTTGTTAACTTTTTGTACAAATGCAATCTATGAGCCATAGTAAACTACACCGAACATGTACTTTCTCGGTTATAATGTTGCAAATTTCATATTATTATTATAAATTCCTCAGGGATGTAATTTAATAGTTAAATTAAAAAGAATTCTAAAAATATACATTGTATTTATTTTAATATCTGTGTACAGTCTACAGAAAGCCTTGAACGCCATGTTAGCAGGTTAAGCGACTTAATTACTTAGTACTAATTAAATACTCTGCAAGCTAAATTCAACATTCCTTTTTTTTACATTAACTCCACACAGGAGGCCTTGAGGAAAATAATTTCCCTCAGGGCCTATGTACCTACTCGTAGATTGAAGTTAATAATATTATAAAGTCAACAGAAAAAGCATATCGTTTTTGTTTGCCAACTTTAACTCAATTGGGACACGATGTGATTCAAAATCGTATTTTGTCTTGCTCGAGTAAGTCGAAATGAATTTTAGGCACCTAATTATATAAATCTTTAATGTATTTGAAATGTTATAATATTATTTTTGAGTTCTGCAAGTATTTATTTTTAGTAAGATTTTTATTCGGCATTGTTTCGAAGGTTCAGGGCCATTTCGAAACATTGAGACGACTTATTTATGTGATCATATTTAGCCTGACCAATTTCAATTTTGTATGGTGCCTAAAATGATGTATTACCGGTTAACCACTGGAGCGCTTTTTACCACAATATGGCACTTTTTAAAATACCTCAGATTGCTTTGCTGAAATTTTGGCAAATTTTCCCTTATTTGTAAGTAATTAAGTAGAAGTTTGAAGTAGAAAGGATGTTTTTGCCTGTTTTATTGACTACGAAAAGGCATTTGACAGGGTAAAACATGCTGACCTAATGAAAATTCTTGCGGATTGTAACGTTAATACCAAAGACCAGAATTTCATCAAAAACCTTTATTGGATCCAAACAGCAGAAATAAGACAAGAAAGAGAGATATCTAATGCAATTGCCATTCAGCGTGGAGTACAACAAGGCTGTATCCTGTCGCCACTATTGTTTAATCTCTATTCCAACTATGTATGTCTTTAAAAGAGCCCTAAGTAATACTGAGAAGGGTCTCAAGATCAACGGAGTTGTATTTAATAACATAATATGCGCAGATGATACTGTTTTACTAGCTGACTGTATCGATGACCTCCAAGACCTATTAAATCTTGTTAATAATGCTGGTGAGCAACTGAGCCTAACAATCAACGTCAATAAAACTAAATATATGACATTTGGACGACTAGATCACTCTGAATCAGTGATACAGTTAAATGGTTGCAATGTCGAAAAGGTTGAAAGATTTAGATACCTCGGCAGTATTCTCACGGAGACTCTTGATCCAGATGTAGAGGTTAGGTGCAAAATTGAAGCATAAAGAACTGCGTTCATTAAAATGAAATCCCTCTTCTGCAATGACAATATCAGCTTAAAACTAAGGCAGAGAATGATAAATGTTATGTATGGTCGGTCTTGCTGTATGGATGTGAAACATGGACCTTGAAAGTAAATACCATGAACAGGTTAGAGGCTTTTGAAATGCGGCTTCACCGGAGAATGTTCAAGGTCCTATGGACCGACATGATCACCAACACAGAAATTCTCAGGCGGGCTAGAACAGAAAGAGAACTGCTTACATTAATAAAAAGCAGGAAAATTTCATATCAGGGTCATATACTTCGAGGGGAGAAGTATCACTTGCTCCGTTTAATTTTGAAAGGCAAGATAGAGGGTTGCCGAGGGCCTGATAGGAGACAAATGTCTTGGCTGCGAAATATACGAGAGTGGACCGGCATTAGAAGTGTGGAGGATCTATTCCAGGCAGCGCAAGACAGAGAGTCATTTTCAAGAGTGATCGCTAACGTCTGGGGGACCTGATACGGCACACAAAGAAGAAGTAGAAGTTTACGATTTTTTTTATTTTTTTTTATAAATCCCACAAATATTTATAATCGAAAAAAGATATGTGAATTCATTGGCTACATAGAACTATAATCAGTTTGTATATAATGTGGGCGCATAAAAAACCACCAAAAAATCTCGAGCAATGGGAGAAAAAGTTATAAATTGCACTGCGGTTCCAATGGTTAAACCAATTTACTGAGTAACGTAATTATGATAGTAGATTCTCTTTTTTTCTTTAAAAGAAAGACAAACATTCCCGGGTTACAAATAACCCAACAATGTTTGAAAATCTCCTACTACCACCACAGAAAGCCGAAAATGTTGCTTGTGTTGTGATGGAGGACTTCGCCAGCCGAGGAATCGAACACGCAACCCTCGGGTGGGACCCAAGCGCTATGCCCACTCAACCACTGACCGGTCTGTGGGGTACTTTGAAATATGTTTTCCCTACATTAAATGGAAATGTTTTATTAAATGTTTAATAATGATGTGGCTGTATTTAAATGTGTTCTATGTTTAGATCTTTTAATTCAGAATAACATCAAAATAGACTTGGTAATTCCTCAAGGTTACTAATATTGCTGTCAATATAATCACACTCCAGTGCTTCTTAACTAGGCCTGAGGCGTCTGTAGGATATTGTGTGAATGAAACAAGTGTCACTCACAGATGAGATGTGTTGACGAGCCAAAAAATAACTGTTGACTTCATATGGTTGAGAGCCATAAACAATCTGAAAAAGTTTAGGCATTTAACCCTTCTGCTTGGTTCAATATATTCGCACCTCGCAATCCGAAAGCCTCGACTACGAGCGAAAATTCTGAAACTGTTACTTTGGATCGAGATTGTAAAATATCTAGGCAAGATAGATTTCATATTTCAAAGACAATAAGAAGCATTATTTCGTTTTTTCTGGTCAAAAGAAAAATCCATATGTTTGCATCGGAGGACGAGAGATATATAGCTTTTAAAATGTAAGGTCGCTCGGGACGTTTTTGGTCTTATGAAAGTATAACGCTATTACGTGTTTTGGGATGTATTTATTCCTAAACAAGCAGACTGGTTTTAAGGCTTGTGTCAAAAGCTGGTTCGTAAAAATAAAAAAAAGCTTTAATCTTTTCGCATTGTAATCGTCTTTATTATTCCAAATGCCAAAATCTTTTTTTTTTACATTAGCTCCACATAGGAGGCCCTGAGGAAAATAATTCCCCTCAGGGCCTATGTCATCTTTGGGGATGCTGTGAGGAGAGACTTTCAGGAAAGGAAGGAGTGGAAGTTAGGGGTCAGTGTGTCCGGAGTGACAGATGTACGAATCCATCCCTCCCACTGCGGTGCAAGGCGATGTTCCAAAAAAGTAAGACTGGAGAATTCAAAGGACTCTCTCAACCATTCTCTCTCGATCCGGCCTGCCATGTATCAGGTGGGCAAACGCATCCGCCGCCAAGACCCGGACAAACCTCACCCCTTCTAAGTCACCAAACGTAGCGAACCACTTGAGGTGACGTACGGCAGAGGTGTAGGTTATCCAATAAATGGTTCCCGGGGTGGCGGTAACCATACCCGCCTCCCAAATTGCCTTAAACCTACATATTTCTGGTTTTCGAGTATTCCTCAGAATATTCATTTCTTCGTAACAAGTAGAGATAATGATATCTTCACTGGGATCTCCCGTGCTGAGGATTTCATTTACATAATATTATAATTTAAATATAAGAAATTAATATGAATTAGAGATAACATAAATCATGATATATTTATATTATTTCTGTATAGATGCTTATAATAAAACTTCGATAAATAAACCGTTTTTATAAATTGAATACTGGAAAAAATAAAGAAATTGGAATTCTACAAATTAAACTGGACAACGATGATTAAGTAATACATGCCCTTTTCACTGCCAATACATAAACCTTCATTTTACGTATAGCCAAAGCCTTCGTGACTGCCTTAAGTGCTTCTATACTCCTGGCTTTAGATGGACAGCACAATCCAGTAATAATAAAATAAAACCGTGACGTCACTCTATAATAAATAATGCTGGATTTACACTGCCTTAGAATGGGCTAAATCGGGCAAGTAATCCATCTTAACCTCCTCTCTATGAATAGAGCCTTAGGAGAAGATTTTTACTTCCAACAGGACTTAGAAAGATCCGATAGTAATTTATGTGTCAGCAGCAAAATATATTGAAATACCAGTTGAAGCAATCTGGACTTTCAGGATTAGCATCACGGATAAGAAAAAATGCTGAAGCAAGTACAAATAGACCTTATTCTTGTGTTTCCGTATATTCAACCAATTGAGAAAATTCAAACATTGAGACACTTTTTTTTCTTTTTTTTTACGTTAGTTGTTTTTGGGGTGTCATGTCGTGTTACACTATCTCCTTCTTTAGCTAACTTTTTGGACAGCGTTTATCGTCAACCATCAACACATCTGCCCTGATGTTACAGTGTCCATCATCAGGGCAGATGTGTTAATGATGGACACCGTAATGCTGTACTATTGACGATTAATTTGTTATTTTTCAATATTATCTAGGTCCATTTCCACAGCTTTGATCCATCTTTTAACAAGGGCTTGTATCACAGTGTTGTAAAAAGCACGGTCACATCCAGAACACCATCGCCATAAATTTCCCCGCCAATCACACAGTTTTGATTTTTTTTTCGTCCTTGGTGAGTTTGTGTGATGCCATTCCATTGACTGTCTCTTTGATTCAGGTTAAAAAAATGAACCTAGTTTTCGTCTCCGGTCACAATTTTTTAAGAGCTGCCCATATTGTGAGGCCATTGTTTTTCTTGTTTCTTTATTCTGGCCGGTTAAGTTTCTTGATATCCACCTTGTAGCAGGTAGCTACTGGATGGTTCCGCATTGTGACAACTACGCATTTTTATTCCCGACGGTGGCACGCCTGAGTTTCGGGGTTCGATAGTTTGAGTTATATCCGCAACCGTCAGTTGGCGTGGAGAGCCGGTGCTGAGAAGGTGGTCGTGCCCTACGCCCGCAGCTTGGTGGTTTCTGGAAACTTCGATTGCGTGTGAGACAAATGAATATAGATATTATTTAGATTATGGTCACTGTTTTAAAATATGTCAGAATGTTTTCCCTGGCTGGCGCCCTGTTGATTAAATTCTCCATAGCTTTGATGGCATAGATTTCCTTGTGTTTGCAATTTAAATCTTTTAACCTCTATCAGGTTCTACCTTGACACGCTTTGAGAATTATGTTTCTTGCTCTACCTCATTTCATAATGATGCTTATCAATAAATGTCCTTATTCAACAGCAGACTTATTATTTTATTGAATAATGTCGATTTGGTTCCTTCTTGCCGGTGCGAGTTGTAGGTAGATTCTACACAATCTTATCACGCACGCGATAAGGTTACAACCTTACAAAACATTTGTTGAAAAGTTGTTGTCGAATAATCTTCATCACACTGCCTTTACTGAGGGAAAGAATGCGACATTTGTAGTTATCTGCGGTCGCCACGAATAAGTGCAGTTGCTGCAGTCAACGGCCTGCGCCGCTCCGCTTTGCCTCAGTCAGCGGTATTTGTCCTTCGGCTTGGTTACAGTAACGAACCCATCGTCTAGCAGTGCTGACTTCCACTGTTGCATCATGGTACATTTTTCAGTCATTCATGAATATGAATTTTTGCGTTTCACCTTCTACAGTTAAGAATCAGTCACAGAATGCTATCTAAGGCCATTTTGCAAGCGACTGCAGTGCTGCCACCTGTTAATGCAAAAAGTTATTACTGCAGCAGATTGTAGAAGAAGGTTTGAGGAACAGCACCAAGTTCAAAATTTTCACTTAACTAACTTTATTTAAGTAGAAAAAATTCGGAGGCATTACTTATTGACTGACCCTCGTATTTAACCTCTCAGGTCTGACGACCTCCGTAGTCCAGTGGGTAAGACTCTTGACTCACAATCCGGAGGTCGCGGGTTCGAACCCGGCATGCGCAAATAAATTTTATTTGATTAATTTGTGTTATTTCACAATTAATTCATTTAAAAACAATATATAGTATATTTGCGGCATGTTCCAGAGTGGAAGATACTATCAGTATCGCCCTGGTGTAAGACCACCATTCAGAATTGAAACGTTGCTTGAAAATGGCTTTAGCCGTGTTTAGTGACCAGATCTGAATAGCCAGGTACTTCCCAACCTTCCTCTTCCCCACCTCCTTCCCCTCCCCACTACCTTCAGCCTCACAACATACCCCAATTGGGGATGCCATAGTCTCACTGGCTCCAGACGGGAGCAGTTGAGATTCTTGTGCGGTATTCACTGTAAAAAAAAAAGGTAGGTAGGTCAGAATATTTCCGCTTTCCAATAAAGTCCAAATAATTGAAATATTTGTAAACGTATCCGAAAACTAAAAACTGTTTTTGAAAGGTGATGAAATACGCTTTAAAATTTTACTATTAGAAAATCATGTTATTATTTAAATATAAAAAAAAAAAATTGAATGATATTAAAAAGTTTAAAAATGACTCATCTAACGTTTTTTCTAACCAAAATTTCTGGTAAAATAAATACACATTTTTAGACAAATACATTTATTGTTATTGTTATCATCATCTATTTTTTTGCCTTTTCATGTAAAAATAATTAATACAAAAATCTCAAAATTTCTTTTTTCAAATTGCGGTCGGAATCTTCGTTTTCATTAGAAAGGGGTACACTTTAATTATTTCGAGGTTAACTTTTACATTTGAATATAAAACTTGTTGTTTTCTCTTTTCAATAGCGTTTACATCAAACTTCTCACCATCATAGTAAAGAAGAACGATTTCTATGAAACCTAAATAAGTTGTTCCGAAAAGCGAACCATTTTGCTTGAGGGATAAACAGGGGATAAACCTGAATGATAAACTCCCCAGTTAAATTTCCAGACCAATTTTTTTTTTTTTTTAATTTCATATATATATATATCCCGTTAAACTACAGTTAAATAATTATTATTACAAGCAATAATTGTCAGCCTGAAACACTCATTTACATTGAAAAATCTTCCGAGAAAAGATACTTGCCGCCAACGGGACTTGAACCCGTGTCCTTCCGATTGCCGGTCGAATGCTCTGACCACTGAGCTATGGGGGCTTTTCAAATACCCGCCAAATAATTCAATATATACTAGTGTTTCATTCAACAATTACTGCTTGTTATATTTTTTACCACCTGAAAACAACCAACTTTATTTTTGCGAGAAAGACATTGTTAGTGTTAAATCCCTCGATAGGTGGCGTCGAGACAAATTATGTCTGCATTTATTGGGGAAATACTTAAACTTGTTAAATATTAATTATTATTTTTTTAATTTATAAACTAACGTTTAGACAAGATTTTTATGCATAGCACAAAGGGTAACAATTATTACAAGCAATAATTGTCAGCCTGAAACACTCATTTACATTGAAAAATAATAATAATTTTCAATGTAAATGAGTGTTCCAGGCTGACAATTATTGCTTGTAATAATTGTTACCCTTTGTGCTATGCATAAAAATCTTGTCTAAACGTTAGTTTATAAATTTAAAAAAAATAATAATTAATTTACAGTTAAGTAGTTTGTCAACAGGATTTTTATTACAACTTTTTACAGATTACAACTTAGACCTTAATTTATACAATAACAATAAACTTACACATTAATAGTAAAACTAAATCGTCTAATACAAATTATTTCTACCTAGTAGCCATGTTTTCAGCAAATATCTGACTCTATTTGGAAATTCGCATTTCTTAATATTACCAGGTAGCATATTATATATTTTAGGCACATTATACTCAAGGTTATAATAATAATGTTTCACAATTATAAGGATGCCAGAACTCGTCATTTACGAGTTTTCAGAATTACGTACATTGCTTTTACCCGCTTAGTTTGCCAAAAGTTATTATCAAATTAAAGTGTGTCCTACATATAAAAACAAGAATATCACATTTCAAAAAACGTGATACAATTTTGGTTCGATATAATATCCTGCGTTTCAATATTTTGAGGTCACGTTCAACATTAAGTTGTACCTATAATAATTTTCCTTTCACGAATTCATCTCCCTCGATAAAAAAAAATCAACTTAGCTACGTAACTCTCAATAAAAAAATCCTCGTAAATCAAAATTTCTTGACGAAAATTCGCGAAAAATACGCCGCGAAAGTTATTTTTCGCGGAACCATTTTTGCATTTTCCACTTCATAATTTCCATCCCCGTGTAAAAAGTTTCCTTCCATTCAAGTGTACGGCTGTGCCGCGCGATAAAAACTGAAAACAGACGCGGGAAGTGAGCCGAAAAACATCAACAAGAGTGTGGAGACCCGGAAGCCGCATTTAGGAAAAGTTTCGTTGACAATTTTCTCCGTTCACACTTCGATGCGCGATGGCTAAGTGCTTTGACTTGCGATATTTTCGACCACGATAAGTTAATAGAAAAACAACTCTAAGTTTTATGACAATTTCGTGTCGATTTGTTGAAGGTTGACTGATATTTCTTGGCTAATTGAGTCCTTCAAAGTTACGATCAAATTCAAGTAAAACTATAATTATGATTCCATCAAGGTTTTGCGTTGTAAATCAATCCTGCTACTACGTTGGAAGGAACTGTTATGTCCTAGAATAAATGCATTTTCTCAACCAAATTAATGGCTTCAGGTTATTTCTTTGTATTGTGATGTATTGTTCGTCGCAGGTTGATTCCATATCAGAGATGATTAAATACTGGGCCCTTAAGTCTCCAGTAGGTATGCCTCAAACGATATAAAAAACTTGAAAATCATTATAAGGCCATTCTTTAGTCGAGAAGTCAACAGTTGAGGGTTGCGGTTTCAATTGCCGGCGTGCGCAAATAAGTTATTTGACTAAATAACTTATTTAGCAAATATGTTATTTGACTTAAATAAAATATTGTACATTTGCGGCACGTTCCAGAATGGAAGGTATCTACTCTTAGTATGGCCTTGGTGTAAGGTCACTATTCGGAACTGAAACGTTGTTTGAATTGGCTTTAGCCGTGTTTGGTGACCAGATAAGTATAGCCGGGTATTTCTCTACGTTGCTCTTCTCCAGCTCCTTCCACTCCTCTTCACCTTCTGCCACACAACATACCCTAATAGAGATGACATGGCCTCACTGACTCCAGACGAGAGCAGTTGGGACTCTTGTGCGGTATTCACAGTAAAAAAATTACAGGAAAATAATTTTCCTCAGTGCGTATCTCATCTTTGAGATTGCTATGTGGAGGTTTTTTTTTAAGGAAAGGGAGGATACGAAGTCCTGGGAACGAATAAGACCAGAGGGTAGGAATATAAATCATCAGTGTGCCCAGGAGTGAGGGACATATGAATTCATCTCTCCCATTGCGAGGCAAGGTGATAGGTCGAGAGAGTCTTGCTGGAGAGGTAAAAAGGTCTCCCTCCAAGAAAGTGTCTCCAAATCCGGCCCGCCACACAGTAAGTGAGCAGACGCGTCAAACAGAAGCGTCAAACCGTCGCGTCGCCAAGACCTAGACAATCCTCACTCCGGAAACCCGGGCACTTCTGCTAAGTCACCAAACCTAGCGAATCACCAATGGCTGAGGTGATGTTTATCCAATAAACTTCCCGGGCGGCGGTATCCGTACCCGCCTCCCAAATTGGCTTCCTGTTATCATGTCATAAATATTTTTCTGGTTCGTCCTAGGCTTTTTTTCTATTGACGCACACCCAAATCTTTAATATTTAATTACTAAAAGTGCTTTGATTGCTTGTGAGAGTATCGATGGTGCGAGACGCTAATGGTGAAATAACACTTAGTGTTATGAAATTATTTCGATTGATTGAACTTAGAATAATTGTGTATTATTCTAGGTCAATTAACAGTTGATCAATTTGTTACACACCGACCATGAATTATTATTGATGTGAAGTGTTTTCGTCTGATTAGTTTATCATAACGAACTGGGTAACTGAAACATTTACTTCTTATCATGACTGAATTTTGGGTTATTATTACTGTTAGTTAGTTTGTTATTACTGTGTTGTTGTTATTATTTACCGAACACCGTATTGACAGTGCTTTTGTATCAGAGAAAGAGAAAAGGTTGGGATGCATCTGGCTATTCATATCTGGTCGTGAAACACCAAAAAACCATTTCATGCATCATGTTTCGATTCTGTATGGTTTTTTTCACCGGGACGATATTGAAACTATCTACTGGTGGGTGACATTTTCAAATACAATTCAAAATCACAAACAAGATACAAGTACCTACCTAAGCAATTTCAGTACCCCACTGGTTATAAATAATTTTTACTCGTTCATACTATTAAAAATTATATATATTTTTTTAATAATTATTCCACGGGAGTAATTGAAAAAATCTGACATTTAGGAATCATTTCGCCATTATTTAAAAGTTGATAACTCGAATTTGGTATTTATTTAGACACGTACAAGTATTTATGTTAATAAATAACGTTATTTTTGTGGCAGTTTTATAAAACTCAAGCGGGTAGTAAATAATTTATCTGAAATAACCTATATTCTTATGTTAACAAAATTAAATTAACGACAAGACTAAAACTGGCTTAAATAACGCAAATAATAGTAATTGTGTTCAACTTTGTTAATATAATGGTGAATTGATCATTGCAACGGAAATCACGTTCAAAAACATGAAATGAACTGCGCGTAAAATACCTATCACAAAAGACATGTCGCAAAAGAAATTTTGTGCAGCGAATGAAAGAAAAACATGGCAGCCGCTCTTGCCCAAACCCACCAATGTTCAATGCAGCCAACGTAAAAACGTCATTATGTTATGAGGGAACGTAACCATACTACGTGACCCGTTAAGGGGGGGGGATCTTCAAAATACCACGCTTGGTACAAATGAGCTGCGGGTGGCTTAGGTTTTTAGTCACCGGGGGGGAGGGGGGTGGGGGGTTAAAAATTGCAAAAAGTTGGTCATGTAATATGGGTACGTTCCCTTAGTAGTTCTTAGTAACATTGCGGGGACACCGTTTAACGGTCATCGAACAGAAACACCGTTTAACGGTCGTTAGGTGTTTTTTTATTAATAACTAGCTGACCAACGTCATCTACTGGATGGTTATCCAACCTTTATAACCACCGCCGTATTTGAGTTTATCGCAAAGAGACAGACAGATACCGCGGAGGACTTTAATTTATAATAAGTAGAGATTGTGTGAAAGATTATAATAATGTGCATGAAATGCTTGGGGTAACTAACGTATTTAAGTTAATAAGGATTAATACTGTATCCGTCTAAATAACTTTTCAATTACCGAAATGTACGCGTCCAATTTTTTAGAAGATAGAATGGGTATAGTAAGCTATCCGTAAAAGATATATATATATATATATATGTATATATATATATATATAGTCCGCGAAGGCATATATATATATGCCTTCGCGGACTTTTTTGTAGATCTATAAGAGAGGAATATCCCACCATGCATTGTTTTGTTATATCCCAAAAGGATTAGGCAGCGTTTACAATGAAAGCTACCATGCGGATTGACTTTTTCCGACAATTCTAACAATTATCGTTATGTTTCAACCAATTTTCACAAATCGTTGACAAATTACATACCTAAACCTTCCTCACGAAACACTCTATCTATTGGTAAAAACTGCATGAAAATCCGTTCAGTAGTTTTCAAGTTTATCGCAAACAGACAGACAGACCGACAGACGACGCGGGTGACTTTAATTTATAATAATATTATTCCATATTATGTAGAGATAAGGCTGTTTTAGTTAAATTAAGAGGATTATTTTCAGTAAATATTTGTAAAATGAAAACTGTTCATTTTATAAATATTTAAAATTTCTCTACAAAAAAAAACTCAAATGAGCCAACAGTATTAATCCTTTTGATAATTATATATAAGACAAAAATACAATTTTTTCAAGTATTCTTTCTTATATTAAGCTGGAGGCTTAATTAAGCTATGCATCCTATCCCTATCACCATTACTTTCATAAGGCGAGTTTATACAAAGAGAGCGGTATAATATGCTCCTTTATCACTGTGTACCCTTAATTCATTATCTTCTTCTATTATCCCTCCTCTGCCCTTCTTTCTTTCTTCTCAGCCCTGCTTCATTACTTCGGCAGGCTACTGGGTAACTCGAAATAGTAGTAAATCCCTTAATAGGATATTCAATTAGCTGGCGTCAGCATAGATCTGATCGCGGGAGTCATTTCTTTGTGATCGTGCTGTAGCGGTAGATTTATGTGACAGGGTTATCAAGGTTCCAATTCTAATAAATTATTTAGTTAGTGGGTACTAAATTTTCACAAAAAAATATTTAATTTATTGAACTGAAATTTTTTTTAAATGGAATTCAGTTCATCCAAAGTTATAAAAGACGCATTTAAAGTATAGCAAAGTACCTATAGTTTTGTTGCAGGTACGAGCGCCCAAAAGCGGTTTCACTTTCGGTAGGCATTTTCAAAATGATGTTAATAACCGGTCAGCACCGCATTTGGTTCCTCCATCCTGACACAAGCAACATTTTCCGCTTACTGTGGTGGTAATAAAAGATTTTCAAATATTGTCAGATTTTTCAAAAAAAAAAAAAAAAATTATTTCACTTTCCGTTCTCCTTTTTAAAATTCATCTTTTTGAATTTGGCAGATAGACTGAATATTGTAGATGACAATGCATTGCGTCTTATTTTTGTTGCACTCACGCACACACACGCACACACTAGAAAAGGAAGGATATGAAGTTCTGATAAGGAAAACGGTATGAGGGTGGGTAGGAATCTGAGGGTCAGTGTCTCCATTAATGACAGACTTATGAATCCATCCCTCCCACTGCGGTGCAAGGCGATATTCTGAGAGTCCTGCTGGAGAGGTCAAAAGGTCTCCCTCAACCAGTCTCACCCGATCCGTCCTACCATGCAGCGAATGGGCAGATACATCCAAGACCCGAATAAACCTCACCCCATGAACCCGCGCACCCCTGCTTAGTCACCAAACGTAGGGAAATAATTTAGGGTGACCTATGGCAGAGGGGTTGGTTATCCAATAAATGGTTCCCGGGGTAGCGGTACCCATACCCGCCTCCCAAATTCATGCTCTAACAACACAGTGTTTCCATTTATTGTGACCATAAACCAGTTGCTTAGAGAATAATATTACTAAAATATGCCTCATTCATTGCAAACCAAGTTTGTATTAGAGAGTTTTCCACAAAGAGCTATTATATTTTTTCACAAAAACGGCGCTATACAAATCAGTCAAACTGTGATCTAAGCCGACAGGTGTACTTGTTCGCACCAAAATATAGACATAAGGAACGTTTCCCTTCCTCCTTGTGTCGATAGAAACGACGCCGACGGGAGATCACAATACTCGTATTTTTATTTCTTAAAACTTTGAACAATAGGTAATTTATCTTACTTTTGCTATCACTGTCACTCAAACTCCCCCGAATACTGAGTGAAAGGGACAACTGCACCACCGGCTTGTAATACCTACCTAAATAAAATCGAGGTATCATGTTCCCCATTTTTCTCCACCAAAACTGGACCGATTTCATTTGTGGATACATTAAAAAATAGCGCAATTATTTCAAATAAATATTGAAATTTAATGTTAAGCGGAAATATTTGACGAGGATAATTATTTTAGGCCCAGGGGGTTAAATTTTAGGTAGGTACCTAGCAGAGCTACATTTTGGTTTGTCACAGATTTCATAAGAAATAATACTAGAAAGTAGTCGCTGGAATGGATGACCATTATCGTTCTTATCTCTGTTCAAAATCTCTTTACCGTCTTTCGTCATCCTTTTCCAAAAGTATATTTTTTATAATTTATAGATTTCCATTACATATTTTTTTATAACCTTTATCTTGTCATTGTTACGTTACGAAGTGACAATGTTTACCCTAGCCCACTGTTTATACATTTTACGCGAGAATAGCTCGGTAGTACCTAAAACCCCCGCCCGCGGCTCCCCAGTTCCCCGCACCGCGCTGAGTTCGACACGGGCAGGCCCCGTGCCAGCCGGCGCGCGAGCATGCATTCCTCCGCTGCCCCCAGGCGCAACAACAGTGTCCGAGTAACCTGCGCTAACGCGCTCTCGACAACCTAAAACTCGCGATGTATTTATAATGTGAATTGTGCACGAGAAGGCTCCCGTCCCAGTAGCCTGTCTGCTGACTACCGCATTTCCTGCTGCTGTGAGTAAAATGTACCCTTGCCCTCTTTTGTGTGCTACGTCCCGCTCTTAAAGCTACTAACGCGTGTGGAGAGTTTGAGAGAACAGTTCCCCGTTATGTTAGGATTTTAAGTGCTAACAAATGCCCATGTGAAGTGTGACGATGCTGGCAATTGTAAAAACCCTGTCTCCTTCTAAATGAATAAACCCTTTACGTGCAATACTGTGTTCTGATTGAGGAAGGAGACCCCGGAGATTGTGAGGAAAGGAGGAGGAGGAATTCACAAGCGAACCACAAGCACTCGCCCTGGTTTTGAGAGAACCTTGCTTGCGCCGGCTTTCCTGAGCTAGTATTGTTGGCCTATTAATTGCATGTCCTTTCCAGGTTTGGTTTGGCAAATGGCCGTAGTAAGCGGCAATGCCAACATCATATTCAATGGAATTTGAACAAAATAGTGGCAAGCATAATAAAATGCTTTGTATTAGAATTAAATAAAACAGGTACAGTAAAATATTTTATTATTCTTGCAAACCGTCATTCTGAGGTTTTTGACCTTTCCGAAAAGAATACATAGCTCTTGTTAATGACTTGTAAAGGTCATTGTGATTCGTGCAGATAAATAAGGGTTGGATACAAAACACCCTTAGATTGTAGTTTAGCAGGAAAAGGGCAGGCGTGGGGATGAGTAACAGAGGTTCGAGTTTAACAAGTAATAATTACTTTAGCGAATATATCGTTCTAGGACCTTCGCCGTCCTTTTAGCGATTTGTAGGACAATCATTTACAAAAAAGCTCTGTCGCAATGTGATTTACTTGAAATTTATATGTTATTTCTACGTTAAAGCTAGGTATGTGAAATAATAAGTGTTAATAAGTGGAAAAGGGAAGTACTATGAATAAAATATTGGTATAAGCCTCGATGACACACGGCTAGTTTACAAGCTACTATCTACTAAGTTTAAAAGCGGGAAAATCGGCGAGCGAGATTGTCATGATGACACACAAAACTGTCCACTCGCTCAGAAGCGTAGGAAACTGAGGTCGCTTTTAGCGCCAGTAACAAGAATAACGACGCCTGCGTGAACTAATTCTTCAGATTTTTGACAGTCGAAATCAGCTATTTATCGGAAGCCATGTTGGAAACATAAAAAAACAAATCACGAGCAAGTGGAGCAAGCGTGAAGGCGAGTAAAGTTGACGACCTTTCAACTTTTTTTCGTAGATTGTCAACAATCTGCTAGTTGCTGCTAGTTAGCAAGTGACACGATGACACTGGGCGAGTTTACTAACAGATAGTGAATTTCCCAGATAGTAGCTTGTAAACTAGCCGTGTGTCATCGAGGCTATATATAGGCTTTCGTGTTAGGGCCTTACAAATAAATGTCTTTTAAAAATTTGTATAACTAATTAACAACCATTCTTGTTCCGTGAAGACTTTAGTCCAGGTGGCTTTGTTTGTTTTTCTTTCCGCCAACGGCAGAGCAAGGATTGTATGATAATCGATTGCCACTTGCGATCAGTAAAGCCTTGAGCGAGCTTACAAGCAACTAGCCGGTAAGTTTGAAAACGATGACACACAAAACTGTCTACTCGCTCAGTAGCGACAGCAGCTAAAATAACGACTCCCGCGCGAACCAATTCTGTCGGCATTTTGTAAAAAACTTGAGGTCGCAGCTAGCGCCACACGCTAGACAGTAGCGATAATTACGACTCCCACGAGTACTAATCGTTCTGTACTACGAAATCAGCTGTTCGTGGGCCGCCATCTTGAGCAAGAATGTCCACAATCTGCCACAGTTAGCTAGTAATACGATTACACTGAGCTAGTTTACTAACAGATAGTGATTTTCCCAGATAGTAGCTATTAAACTCGCTCAATGTACCTGCTGCTGCGCCCTCTCCTTGAATGTATAAGGTTATGATAGTTTTGATGAATTTGCAGTGTAAAGTAATGTAATTGTACTCTAGGTACTAAATAAAACTTATTTTAACTATATAACCCACGCACAGGCTGCGCCTTAGTGGGTTCCCACACTTTGTTATGATTTTCAAAATATGTAAATATAAATTGTAAAATATGGAAAAATAAAGGAATTAAAAAAAATAAAAATAAAGTAATCGAGTAGGTATGTTAATTTCAGCAAAAGATTATCACTGTTATAAAATACTTTGAATCTCCGAAAATTCGCCGTAAAATAGTACATGGTTATTTAATTCACGACATCCACCGGGATAAATAGTGTGCAATAAAGTTATAGTTAACTAAAACTTTAAAAATATTACCTCGCACAAGCACAATCCACAATCGAATTCGGAATTATTGCTAGGGGCTGTGCCAGTAAAAATGCATTAATACACTGTTTAAAACTCAGAAAACCCTAATAAAAGTAATACTTAAATTACAAATACTAACACCCACTATAATCATATTCGAAAAATTCCCAGTGCTGAAAATTCTAAAATTATATTCAAAACAAATATTAACTTTCCTTCACAAGAACTTAAACACATTTAAGACTTCACTAAAATTCTCGCAATACTAGAACAAGACATGCACACCAACTACGGGTGAGAAAGCTATCCTCGTTTTACCGGTATTACAATGGAATATGCTCCGAGAAACCAGCATCATTGGTTCCTTCGGCACCGGTGCATAGTCGGGAAACACGCCAAACGCGTGCCCAACATTTGTACACGGTTGACATTTGTCACATGAGAACAGGTCGTTTCTTCGACTCATTCTTGTGTTCAACAGCTCGACTGTGGAATGATTTGCCGGCCTCTGTGTTTCCACCTTCCTACAACATGGGTCTCTTCAAGACCAATGTTCATTCCTTGCTCTCCTCAAAAAGATCCTCCACACAGCATCCCAGATGACATAGGCCTTGAGGGAAATCATTTTCCTCAGGGCCTCCTATGTGGAGTTAATGTAAAAAAAAAACTACAAATACCAAAAACATACACATCATTTGGACAAAAACACTACACATACCAGGCTATAAAACTATAATATAATTCTCTTCCAATACAATATAAAACAACTAATATTATTGAATACAAAAAACACATAAGGAACTGGCTACAATCCTTTTAACGTTTAATTTATAATTTTGTCGAATTGAAATCGATTTCATATTTTTATTTTTATTTTTTCTCTTTTTTTATATATATATATTTATTAGTTTTCATGGTACAATCCCGTTAAACCGCAATACAGCAGTTTGTCAACAGGATGTTAATGTTCATTTACAATTTAAACATACGTACATAATATTATTACTTTAACTATACAGATTATCACAATTAACACATGAATTAATATAAACTATCTCTATCTAGCAGCCATTGTTTCATCATATATCTGAATCTATATGTAGAATCGCGATTTTTTATATTAATTGGTAACATATTAATATTAAAACTATTCTAGTTAAAGTCCCCGGCGATACCCGGGCTTTAGACAGAAATTTTAGAAATAAGTCTTAGAGATTCACCTTTCTTAATCTTTCCAATCAATAAATCTTTCGAAAAGAATCTGTCGGCCATTGTGCAAGGAGCTTGTAAAAAAGTTCTGTCCATTACGCTTAGGTACATCAGCAATTAACTTTTTCCTGGTCTCCACATTTTTAACACGGTCGTACATAGTTTCACTTCACAAGCAAAGCCTCAGAAATCTCATTTTAAACATGATGTAAACTAAAAAAAATATCCGGGGAAAAATCTTCTGATGTGAAATTCAACAATTTAATGAAAGGTTTAGATTTGTAGTGTGTACATTTTTGAGTTCAATATTATCTAAGTATTGAACTGGAATCAAACAACGTATTTTCCTCTAATTTTCTTAACTCAATTTTCCCAATAAAATAAGTGATGAAGTTCGTCAAGCGTATTTAACAAAATCTATTCTTATATTTTGTAACTTACGAAACAATCAAAATAAGTAATATCGTATTGAATCACTTCAAATCCTTTGACAAGTTAAGTGGATTGGAGAGATGGCCAAACTTTCAATTCCTGAGAACGACGCACTAAGTAAGCGAATTCGCAGAAAATCTCTTATTTATTGTACATTTTTTCATTACCTCATATTTTCAAAAGGTTTGTCGAATCTAAGAAAATGATTTAAACGCCTTTTGTTTTTGTCTACCTGAGAGAAATTCTCTCGTAAATTTGCTCAGAACGTAATCTTTTGTGCTCTCAAATACTTCGTTAAAATTGCCTAGCTCTCTCAAATTCTGGGTACAGTCAGAGTATTTTATATTACAAACTATCGTTATATCTGATTTTTCTTAATATTTTAATTCTTTTCGTTGAAGTCATCGAAAAATCTGCTCGTAATTTGGAATGAACAATTTTGCTGATCTGAAAATACATTTATCCCAGACTTGGCTCAGAAAGAAATTAAAAGAAAATGTAGTAATTATTTGATGTTTATCTAATAACTGCCTGGCATTTAATTTTTTTACTTAGCCTTCCATTACCGATGAACTCCTGCCAATATTCGCAAAATTAGTCTTATGCCTAAAGCATATTCCGTTTATTATTTTTTTCGTCAAACATTATTTGATTCATTAGGGTTTTTTTTTGTTCTCATGATTATTGCGCTATCAGTTTTTCTTTTCATAAATTAATGTACTTAGAAATATCACAACGTTATATACTACATGTGACCTAATTACGTGCCATGCCTCGATAGCTAATTGAATGATAGAAAATCTCGAACAGAAAAAAGCTGCGATGGGAAAATAATTCAATGTTTCTTAGCTCGTAATAAAAAAATATTTCGGAAATTTTTTTTTTTTTTTTAATTTTGTAGAAACTTAATGTTGTGACATGATTCTTGAAATAATAACTTCTTCTACACAACAAACAGCTGACTTCATTTAGACAAAAAAACTCTTAAAATCAGGAACGAATGTACAGGATGGCCTCGATGGTAATGTCCATTCTATTACGCTCTCTCATTATATTATACTCTCAGAACCTCGCGGTTCTCGTAAATTGGTACCCACCATGGAGAGGCGACCCTGTACACTACCAACACCTGTCGGACAAATCTGTAACCTTTAAGGTCTATCTAAACTAGAGCCATCTATGTTTTGTAGCTCTAAATATTAATATTTGCGAGTCAACTTATGTACGTTCCATAATTTTTCACGGAATAACGACAATAGTAACTGAACTCAAATTAGTCTACATTCGGTTAATGTCTTGTCGTTTGTCATCTCCTAAATTAGAGGTAAAATACAAGATTTGTTATCAATGCTACTTATCCTGCATTTCGCGGAAACTTAATAAATTCTTATGGCTTTTCTAGATATCACAAAATAAACTCCTTAGTTGAGTCGATCTATCCACAGATCGCAAGTAAATTTTATTTGTTTAATTTATAATTTGTACATTTGGGAGGCGGGTTACCATCACCCCAGGAACCATTCATTGGATATCCAGTACCTTTGCCAAAGATCACCTCGTGTGGTGAGATACGTTTGGTGACTTGGCAGGGTTCCCGGATCTATGGGGGTGAGGTTTTCCTAGTTTTGATGGCGGATGCGTCTGCCCACTGCCCATTAGCGGCGTGGCGGCCTGGATTGGGAGAGGCCGGTTGAGGAAGATCCTTTGCTCTCTCCAGCTGACTTACTGGACCCATTGCCTAACACCGCAGCGGGAGGGTCCATCACCCTTGAACACACTGCCATCAGATTCCGACCCAACCCTCATACCTTTTAAGTTCCCAGAACTTTCTTTTCTCAAAAAGATCCTACATACAGTATCAAAAAAGGTTAGGGAATTAAAAAAATTTCCGGACCTTCAGTTTGGAGCTAATTAAAATAAATAATAATGTAGACCATATTTTCAGCACGTTCCAGATTGGTAGATACTTTCAGTTTTGCCGTGATGAAAGATAACCATTTAGAATCTAAAAGTTGATTGATATGGCTTTAGCCTTGTTTGATGACTAGATATGAATAGCCAGGTTCTTTCCACTTTCCCCTTCCCTATCTCATTCCACTCCTTTAACCTCACAACTTATCACAATTGGGAATACAATAATCTCATTAGCTCCGGACGGTCGGGAGCAGTTGGGATTTGTGTCCAGTACTCGCATAAAAATTTCAATAAAGGAAATTGCAGAGTCTTCCTATGGTGCCAAGTTCATCGCGAACTCTATAATTCCGTGTGAACTTTTCACTGTTGAATTATTGTGACATCTTCCCTCATGTGGTACGTGAAAATAAAATGGCCTGTTATTAATGCAGTCCTTTACCAACATTGATGTGTTTGCCAAGAACTCGTTCAGCCAAGATGTCAACCATAATGTCAATATTTGGCAAGAAAATAAAACAAAAAGAAATCGACAGTACAGACCAATCATATTACTATCTGTGTTTTGAAGTCGGGATACCTACAAAAAGATGAAAGAAATTTCAAGAAATTGGTTGATTAAATTGAATCAAATTTCAGACGGGAACCACCAAAGAAAATCATTTCTCAAGGGTCTAAGTCGCAAATATGGTGTCGCGTATGGTCTCTGGTGGCTTTGTCATACCGAGTGTAACAGACGTCTCTTGATGCACTTGCCAGATCTTGTTTACGTGAAAAATTGCAGCTGGTCGCCGCACGTGTTCCTTTAAAATATTATTGCCTACCACCTGGAGAAATCAGGTTAACTCATGCTACGCGTGTTGTTATTCTAAACAAAACTTAGCAAACTAATATATCGGACACCTGCCTCGAATACCTGGGATACTCAAGATAAACAACAGGTGCAGAAATGAAAAACATGTTTACGTTTTTCTTCAAAACAGGTGTACGTAAAATTTAGTATAAAAACCGTCTGTAAATAAATATTTGATCATTAGCCAAGAGGTCACTGAGTTGTTATTATCTCCCGAAACCGAAGTGACGATCGGAGTCCAGCGCCCAATTGTTTATACTATTTATATGGAACAAATAAGTGGTCTCATACACCGAGTATGCCAGTAGAAGGCTTGTTGGCAATTTTGCCTCCAATTAATATCATCAAAGATGTGGGTCTGTCCGTCTGCGTAACTCTGGTTCAATGAACTCGGATATGAGAGTTGACTAAATTCATCCCCGTTTTTTCGAAAGAACCTAAAAAAATTAAGCATTAATTTAGTTTTTAGCGTTAAAAATGTCTTGAACATCAAAAAAATATTTACCATGCTTTGCATGAAACCACTAAAAGGTAGCATTCCCAAAAAATGTGTGTTGAAGAGTTTTATACTACCTCACAAACTACAGTTCTACTATCTAACGAGAAATGGGATCCAAAGATTATTTACTTGTCTCTATCAACGAAAAGAGAAAACAAATACCAAAATATAACCGGTGTAAACAATACGAGAAACCCACCTTGGTATTATTAGAACATTTGTTTGTATCATGTTATTTTTGTGACTCTTTCAAGAAGTCAAAACGATACTTTTCGTAGAACATTTATTTTTTCATCATAATGATGTGATGTGCTATACACCACGTAAGCCACGAATTCCAAAGAAACGAAAGAAATAAACATCTTTTATTTATTTTATTTTTAATTTTAACTTTATGAGTAAAACCTCAAATTCTAATATTTAAATAAATGAAGACAATATAATCGAAACTCAATCGAAACTCTGGAAACAGAAAAATCAGAAAAACATATTGACACCTCTGGGACTCGAACCCAGGCGACACTCGACACCGTGGCGCAGTGGTTAGCGCGTTTGCCCGGAAAGCAAGAGGTCCTGGGTTCGAGTCCCAGAGGTGTCAATATTTTTTTCTGATTTTTCTGTTTCCAGAGTTTTGATTGAGTTTCGCTTATATTGTCTTCATTTATTTAAATCTTTTATTTACATTAGCTTTCTGTTAGGTTGTTCTGTCTCTAGGTAAAATAAGCCAAAAAAGCTTTTTTAATTCGCTTTGCATATTATGTTCAATCGTATTTATGGTAAAACTATAATAATTAGTGGTTATGTAAATAATCGAAGTTTCTTAATACAAATTTCAACCGATAGATTTGATTGGGTTCTAATGATGCATTCATTCTTCATCGTGTTTCAAATACCATTTGCCGAATTCAATGTAGACCTCGCATCCAAAAAAATTGTCACTAATTTTCTCTTATTTAATAAATCGAAACCAAAAATTTCTCTTAAATCATAAGATTTGCGTGTACGTTTTTAAATATCTAAATGGTCGTTAAAACTGTAATTTTTTTTCAACTTATAAGTTAAGTATATTTAAATAAATGAAACAATGTTACTTTGTTTGAACCACTTGTATATTTGTTTAAAGCCGACCGGTTTCGGAACTACCGTTCCTTCTTCAAGTGGTTCAAACAACGAAACATTATTTCATTTATTATCGAAGGAAGCAAATACTTTGTGGTGTGACATTATATATTAAATTAAAAAACACACTTTGTAAAGCACCACTTTTTATAAAAATTTTTGACAAAAGTTCTTATATCTCAGTTTGAGGCGTTGTAGAGGGCTGCTTTTTGTTTAACTACGTTCAAAATAAGTCACTAGCTATAGTCTTAGATGTAAGTCCCTAGTTATAACTGTAAATCTTAGTTGTAAGCCAGTAATATTAATTCCTTGAAATACTTATTTGTACAGCACCCTTGAGGTGATTTTTCATATAAACGGCGCTATATAAATTAGCCAAATATTATTTTTATTATTAATTTTTGACACTACCTGGAACTGCAAGATCCCAGTAGCCGAAACAATTGTCTATAAGCGTTGGTGAATTGAACTATTTTGGCATTCTATTGCATAGTGAATCCACAGGTCTGCCATGGTGGCGTTTCTAGCATGCAAGACCAATGTATGTATGTGGCTTTTCCAAGGAGTCACCATTTCAAAATTTTCTTCTCTTTCATCAAGATTTTTTTACACCTGAACGATGCTAAACTTGTTTTCGATGTGTGTAGAATAACAGCAATGATCTCGTTTAAACTTAAAAAATACAAACTTTCCATTAAACAATTATTTAACTCCAACATGAAAGCCAAAACTTATTCGGAAGTAAACTTGTTTCAAAAACTCGTTTAAATAACAAAGAAACAAAAAAAGCATTCGGAAGTATTCAAAGCATTGTAAAAATAATACGTCAAATGAGAAAACAGAAACTTTCTTGAAAACAATCAACAAACTGAAAACACATTGGAAATGAAAAATCAATGCATAGCTACTACTAAATAAGCAACTGGTACATTTTTATTAACATCGATTATTTCTTACTAAAATCTACGTCATTAACTGTGCCAACAAAATATGTCCCTATAATTTATTTATGCAGTTGTTGCCTCGAAGGTATTAAATAATAATAATAAATAATGTGTACATGTAATTTAAGTAGCAACATTTGTCTCGTGGTTATGGTTCCACCAAATAATTATGTAATATAATATTACTGTTCCACCAAATCTTAATATATAAAACAAAGTCGGGTTAGTTACACTATTTATTACGGCTGGGCTGATTTTGATGATCTTTGATTTGTTAGATTTGTCTCCGCCCCGGATAGGATAATAACTATTAAAACATCACAAAAGTTAACGAAATAAATAGTTATAAAGAAAATTATTTTCCCCATACATTTTGTATGGAACGAATTCTCCTATTTTAAAAGAACTGCAGCAATATTGTGAGGGGTATAATATTGAACTGTGCATGAATTCCAAACATTCAAAAACGTCAAATGTCAAAGCATTGATTGTTGTGCATTTGTTTTTAATCACATAATGCTGCCCTTCTTTCTTATACACTTAATGTCAATAGACGAAAATGAGACAAATGGTGAACGTATGTCTGCACACCTCCAAAGGAAAAATACAATAATTATAATAAATCTCTGAAATGAAACGCATTTTTTTACATAAGCTCCACACAGGAGGCCCTGAGGAAAATAATATCTCTCAGGACCTATGTCATCTTAGGGGATGCTGTGTGGAGGATCTTTTTAAGGAATGGGGAGGATAGAATGTTCTGGGAAGGAAAAAGGTATGAGGGGTAGGTAGGAATCTGGGGGTCAGTATGTCCGGGAGTGACGGACGTATGAATCCATCCCTCCAACTGTGGTGCAAGGCAATGGTAAGGCAATGTCTCTCTCGATCCGGCCCGCCACGCAGCAGGTGGGCAGGCGCATCAACTGCCAAGATCCGGACATAAGTCACCTCATGAACCCGGGCACCCCTGCTAAATCACCAAACGTAGCGAACTACTTAGGGTGATCTATGGCAGAGGTGTTGGTTATTCAATAAATGGTTCCTGGGGCGGCGGCACCCGTATCCGCCTCCCGAATTCCCGTAAGTAATTGTAAGAGTAAGAAAATCACAAAAATATAAATCCGTACACAACGCCATTTCTGATAATGACAAAAACAAAACACGGAAAGTTGCGCATTGATAATTGCTTCATTGCGTAATTTTTAACTTAATGAAAAAACTGAATTTAATTCAACAGCTATTAATTCTGAGGCGGTACGAAGTTCGTCGGGTCAGCTAGTTATATAATAAATAATAATTTGGTGGAATTATATAATTTAATATTATATTATATAATTTAATTTGATTTAATTTAATTTATATAATTTAATATTATATAATAATCATAGTAACCATGAGACAAATTTTGCTACTTAAATTGCATGCAGAGGCATAGTAGATATTATACCAAAATTGATTATTGAAATTTGTTATTATAGCATGTTTGTAACTATATTCCGTGCAGTTGAATACATCTGCTATTGAGACAGCATTTCCAACTGCATGCAATCTAGGTACAAGCGAGTATGTAAATGAACCAGTCCTAATACTGTTGTTGCAATTTAAAAGAATTTTACGTGGAGTAGTTTTTGTTGGTTAACGGTGGGTAATTAAGCTTTATAAATCAGAGCTGTCTACAATACTATTAACAACATTTAAAATAAAAGTGTAGTCGGAAATATGTCTTCTATCCGTGAGTTTTAATAATTTTAATTCTTTCGTCAAGTGGTTGTAATTTATTGTTTAGACCGAGCTCATAGTTAGGAATTTATGCTGATTTTTTCAATGAAATCGGAATGGATTTTAAAGTGAGAGACCAAATAGGAGAGTTATATTATGTTTAGATATATATGTAATTAGTACCGCACAAGTGTTCCAACCGTTTCCATCTGTCTGGAGTCTGAGGTCAAAGGGACTGTGACATCCTTAAAATTATTTCAATATGTTGAGAGAATGAGGGTAGTTGGGAGAGAAAGGAGATGGGACAGAGGAAGACGGGAGGTACTTGGTTATTCAGATTTGGTCACCAATCACAGCTGAAGCCATTTCAAGCAATTCTGTATTTCTTAAGCCATTTCAGAATTGCTTGAAATCAGTTCTGTATTGTGGTCTGTTACCAGGATGGTTTAATGAGAGTATCTTCCAATATGTAGGCCTAATCGCACCATTAATAGGCTCTGCCTCTATTTGTCCAGAATTTTTGAAAAAAAAATGTACGCATAGACGAGTGAGTGAAACTTTGAAAAAAATAATACTTTATTTATATACAAATATGTAATGATATAATTAACATTAGAAATGCATTTCGTATAGATTTCAAGAGAAACTAATATCGCCACTGGTTATCTTTTAGTTCTAGATCATTTAGGAGTATCCTCTGTTACGCTTACACTTGCCGGACATCTTATATCGCCATCCCAAACGAATATCATAAAGTGAAGCCTAGTTTTCACGTACGGAAATTTCCAGCCGAGCATTACTCACAGGAGTATTTCTATACGTGTGGATGGATGTGTTCGGCAGAGATGCATACAAAAATGCTTGTCGCTCGCCCTGTCACGTCATACTCGCCCGGGAATTCTTGGTTTATGTATTATATGAGTGTAGTGGTGTAGAATGCCATACGAAAAGAACGCGTTCATTTCGTACAAGTAGAGCAGTCGGCCGTTCGGCGAACCATGGTCAGACCTAATTAGAGATCGCCTGTAAACAGACCTACTAACAATATTTGTTCCTAATATAATTCGCAATAAACCAGTAAAAAAACTTACGTTGTAATCATTATATTGTGGGCTAGTGAGCCACAACACAAATCAAAGAACATTACAGTTTATAAGTAAAGAATTACCAGACTTTTGGATAAAGAAACAGGCTCACAAGGCTTTTCTTGGTTGCTTTCTACACAAATTAATAAAATATATATATTGGCCCTTTTTATTCATCATTTTTCTTCACCCTTCTGTTATCAAGATTTATATTATGAAAGAAGAATCCTTCAGAAGATTGCAATATCACCGATCCTTTTTCTATCATCACATATTTAAGGCCAGCAGAACTCCTAAAATGCTCGGCAAATCCATTCTTGGGTGACCTCTGTTTCTTTTAGCAACCATAAACGCCATTGGTTGACGATTCAATCCCACCCGTCATCCATAGTTGTGCGATGAACAGTGTTAGATGTGTACACCTAACACGGTTCCACTTGAATGTGAAGATTGTGACCAGTAATGGAGGACATCTAGCTCATCAGGTTCCATCTACCGGGGAGAAATATAAGCTGTGATAATTTTGACGAAAATATATTTTTGCCCTGGCGGAATGATAGATAGGCGAAATAAGTCAATTGATTGAACGGTTTTTCGCATACTGATGATCAAAAGAAATGCCCTGTCATATAACTTACATACTTAAGACATACGTAAGGTGATAAATGAAGGTATTAAATTATAAATGGTTTTAATTTTGGAGGCGGGTATAGGAATTGCTTCTCCGGGATGCGTCTGCCGACCTACTGTTTGGTGGGCCGGATTGGATAGATTTTCCATCAGGACTCCCTCGACTGATCGGCTTGCATCGCAGTGGGAGGGATGAATTCAAACGTCCTGGACACACCGACTGCCGTCTCTCGTACATTTTTACTTTTCAGATATTCCTATATTTAAAAAAAACCCTCGACACAACATTATCAAAGATGACATAGGCTCTGAGGAAAATTATTTTCCTCAGGACCTCTTGTGTTAAGCAATAAAAACGTTCTTAGCTTCTATTTTCCATGTTACCTGCGGTTTTGTACGCTCATAAGAACTCTACATTACTTAAGCATTCGTGTTATATATTTTACGTCTTATACTTAAGATTATACTATGAAAAAAGGAGAGCCGTTTAAGATTATAATGAATCGAGAAGGTCAAGAAGTCAAAAAGTCTTGTGAAAAATTGAGAAAACCAGGTTTGTTTCAAATCGGATTCATTTACATTTCTGGGATTCAATTCAATAGACATCCTCAATATTATTGCGGTATCTCACAACGCTGGTAAAAGTGCGAAGGGAAAGGAGATGAGAGAGGTGAAGGTTGTGAAACGCTTTTTTTACATTTACTCCAGGACACGTAGGAGCCCCTTCGAAAAATAATTTACATGGATTTTGGGGTTGCTGTGTGGGAGGTTTTTTCGAAGAGAGGTAGAAGCAAACTTGAAGAGACCCGGGTTATTAGAGGGAGGAAATACGGGGGTTTGAAAATCATTTCACAGCCGAACTGTCGTGCTATGTTGGAAACGCATTTGACGAGTTTTCCGACAATGCATATCTAATTCATAGGAGCATTGAAATACTGGTAGAACAGGACAATATTCCCTCCCGACGTCTGTTCTCGAAACATTGCAATCCGTATGCTAAGACGGTGAAACCCATCAAACCCATCATCCGTTTCTGCAGACTCGATGGATTTATAAGTTTTTTTTTCTGCTTCTGACCAGAGATAGTAGCTAAACACTTGCGATTTGTGCAGGCTGGCTATTCAAATAAATTCGGATAGAGCCTTATAAAACAACACTGATTGTGAATGATTGATTTTTATCAGAGCTGTACTGAAAGTATCTAACGTGTCGCATACATATTATGTATAAAATTTACTCACGCACGCCGCGATTGCAAGTCGCGACCACCGTATTCGCAGCCGAGGATCGTAACTACCTAACCATATCCTCGGTTTGAAAAAAAATTAACGAAAGGCGAAAATATTCACAAAACCATTCCACCGAAAAATAATTTGTTTCTTTTCTTTTTACCTTATTTCTATAAAAAGCAGAACACAAAACACACTTTAATAAATGTTGGAAGTTATTTTATCTTTTCTTGAAGCTCGTATAAAATGGTTTACAAAGGGACTATGTACATGCAAAAAAAAATCTCTTATTTATCTTTTCTTGCCCAAAGGGCCTAACTCAAAGAAAAATAATATACATGGAGTCTGCTAACTGACCCAGGATAATGTAAGGAGAAAAGACGTATTGCTGGATTTTAATAGGATACTCAAGAATTCTATTTGTATATATTATTCGGTTGATATTCTCGTCACCGAAAAAGGTATGGTAACCGCAGGAGGAATAAAGCCATTGAAATATATTTTTGATGTGGGCGTGTGCCCTAAGTGAGCTCAATTTTGTGTTACTATTGAAAATGAACAAACATTTTGAAGATTCGCAATTCATTCTTGAACAAATAGGCAATTTCTTTGGCCAGTGGTCTTGGAGTCAAAAGGTCGAAGTATACACAATATGTTAAAAATGTTGTCGTTTTCTTTCAAATCCGCACAGATGATTGACTTTTTGGAATTTTCTAATCTGTGAAACCAACCTACAATTTGTTTCATAAAGTATATATTTCAATTTTCAATGTAAAAAGGACCCTTATGACTTATCTATGTTATTCCGTCGTAGTCAAAATTTCCCCCTTCACTGTCTCCATAGTGGTAAAAAATATATATAATTATCTCCACATGGTAAAAAAATTCCGTCACCATCTTCACAGTAAAGTAGAAAAATTCCATCATTATCTCCACAATGGTAAAAAAAACATCACTTTCCACATAAAAAAATTCCCTCGTCTTCATGGTGGTAAAAAAACACATTATCTGAACACTTTGCTTGTACTTCTGGTGAAAATAATTTCCTTCAGGGTCTTTTTAATGAAAAGAAGTGGAGGAAGTTCTAGGAAGGAAAAATGTATATGCGGTAGGTAGAAAGGTGGGAATCAGAGTGTCCAGGAATAAAGAACGGAAGAATTCATCCATTGATGTATGTATGAATACATCTTCACAGAAGAAAAAATGTTATGAAAATATCCCATAATATAAGTGCTAAGAGGCAGCGGCAATAGGACATCTCCAATATAAGATATGGGTTTTGGTTATTTTTATATTTGTAGAATGAAAGATAATAACACCAATTAATGATTTTGTTTATAATTAATTTGAAAACGTACACCATATAAATAAACACCAAGGATATTCTTTCCCTTAGTAAAGCAAAAAAATCATGAAGGGGAATTAGACACGTAGAGAACTAGGGGGATTCTAATTAAGGATGATTCATGAGCAATTAGGTTTTTTTTATCCATTTTCAAAACCTTTATCACAATTTGAGCTATGTGTGAGCCTGTTTCTTTATCCAAAGTCTCTGTTTTATATGAAGCGATATATGACGGCCTCAGTAGTCGAGGGGTAAGGCCCTCGCCCTTCGACTACTAACAGGCAATTCGAAAGTCATGAGTTCAAATCCCGGTGTGCGCAACAAAATTTTATAGGTAATATAATATACGGTTTATTTGCGGCACTTTTTTGGAAGGTGCTCCCAGTATCGCCCTGGTGTAAGACCACCATTCACAATTGAAACGTGGCTTAAAATGTCATTAGTTATTTAACCGTGTTTGGTGAGTGTCAAAGTGCCATACATGCCATCTTTGGGGATGCTGTGTGGAGGGGTTTTTAAGGAAAATAAGGAAAGGAGAGTTCTGGGAAGGCAAAGGGTTTATGGGGTGGGTAGGAATCTGGGGTTCGTGTATCCTGGTCATCCGCCTCCAAGACCTAGACAAATCTTACCCCATGAATCCGGGCACCCCTGTTAAATCACCAAATGTAACGAGCCACTTAGGGTGGCAGAGGTGTTGGTTATCCAATAAAAGTTCCCAGAGCGGCGGTACCAATTCTAGCCTTTCAAATTGAAATGGCTTTAGCTGTGTTTGGTGACCAGATCTGAATATCCAGACACTTACTAACCTTCCTCTTCCCTGTCTCTTTTCCCCCCCACTAGCTTCAGCCCCACAACATATCCCAATTGGGAATTGCATAGTCTCACCGGCTTCAGACAATGGTTGGCAATCGGAACTCTTTTGCGGCGTTCACATAAAAAATAATACTAAAATGTGCCATCACATTACTTTTTATATATATTTTTAATTTTATTTATATTTTTAAACACTTTAAATACCTGAAAACCTTTAGTAACTCAGCATCGTTGAAAAAACTCCCAGGTGATCGGGCTTGAGCGTTGAAATAATACTAGAGGCCATTATTTTTAAAAACGTATCGGAAGCTACATGGTTGACATTAGCTTATTATTTGTAGAGCTGGGAAGCTTTTCCACTTACTTTAGCTCATGTTTATCCACTTCGGTCTTTGGTAAACTTAGTTCAAATGATTTGGTAAAAGTACCTGAGTGGTTTTCTTTGACAATGACTTTTCCCATAAAATTCCTACTGAACAGGTAGCGGATACTATCTTGGGAGTATCTTAAGAAAAATAACATATGTGAAAAAAAACAATGAAAAGAGAAAGGTTTAATGATAAGAAAAATTTCTAATGTGTTTTCGATAGTTTCGATTGTGATGATCGATAGTTTCGATTATACTTCTCATCTACTTCTCATCTAATGAGTAAGTATTTAAATGGACTTGAAGTCCATTCTAAAGGATGCTCTGTGTTAATCTGAAGCAGGGGAAATGATCACTGAAAGTGCCCACTTGTAGATCTGACATGATCGGCTATCTTCGTAACCGTTAGGGTATTAGAACCGAACGGGCAGCAGTTGTGCATTGAGACACATTAAAACTACATACAACCACTTAAACTGACGACATCTAAGAGATACTCACATAGATCATCTAAGAGATATCAGATATTGTCTCCCGTGACAACAAAATGCTCGGATTTGTTCTTCGTAATGCGAGATCATTTACTATGGAATTGCAATACGAAGAACATATAAAGCACTTGTCCGCAGCATCCTGGAATACAGCTCCATTATTTGGGCCCCCTCTGAATAAAACCATATCTTAGAAATAGAAAAAGTACAAAAAAGGTTTATGCTTTACTTGTATATGAGGGAATATACATACTACCCATTCCTGTATCCATCGTTGTTCTTAACAGGAATGCTCGATCTTAATACCTTAGAAGCCCGCCAACAAACATTTTTTTAAGCTGATCTCCGGTACTGTACTGAATCCACCTATGTTGAAGGAGATTAACCTATATGTCCCTAACGCGTATACTTGTGCTCCGAAAGCGAGAACTTCTTCCTTTCAGAATGCGCCATTAAACAGAGCTATTCAACTGCTTAACGATTATGCATTGAGCATCGACATTTTCAATGTTACCTATAGAGAGTTCAGTAACAATCTTTTGACATATGTCTGAACATAGTTAAACTGCCCCTTGGACTTTTTTTCTCTCTTAAATTTTGTAATCTTCTCCTTAATAATTTGGTGTATAACTGTTTTATGGAGAACCTGAAAAAAAATACATTGAAAATACATATTCACTTAAACCATAGAAAAAAAAAGAAATGCCTTGGTTTATGTATTTAAAAACATTGAGAAACACATGTTGACGTTTTTTTTATTTCATTTATTCTAAAGTAATTAAAAACGGCAATTTATAATACTGATTCAAAGAATGAAAAACTGGGAATGGTTGAGGCTCAGTTGTTTCGCAGAAATTGGAGACACGTGTGACAAAGTTAGCAAATGGTTATCAGAACCATTTCCAAATCCTTTCCCTTGACCCTAACAAAGCTGCAGGCCCCGTTAACATCTCGCCAATATTTCTGAAACAATACGCAATGTCCACTCGTTACATTATTTAACAACTTATTTTCTTCTGGATATTTTCCAATTCGTTGGAAATCTAGTTATATTACCCCGATTTTCAAAACAGACACGGACATACAAAACTACCGGCTATATCATACAACCAGAGCTTCCAATTTTTTTTATATCCCTTATTTTTTGGTTGAATTTATCTAGCAATACTAAAAGTAATAGATAAAAACTAACACGGAATTTTTTACTGGAAGATCAACTGCTTCTAATCTATTATTTTACCATAATTATATTACGGAATCTTTTACCGACATAAAAGTTAATAGTATCTATACAAACTTTACAAAAGCTTTTGAAAAAGTTCCCCATTAATTATTTTTTAGTAAACTCTATGCATTGGGACTAAGAGGCAAGTTATTCGATTGGTTCTTGAGTTTGTCTAACTGTATTTTATTTTACTAAATTGAAAATTGCAAATCGAAGTCATTTTATGAGACTAAGGTTTACCGCAAGGGATTCATCTCGGCCCCAAATTATTCCTTATTTTGATAATATTTTTGTGTAGTAAATTAACGTGAGTGCGTGAGCGATTGTATCCTCTGTACTCAAAAGATGAAGGCTAAAATCCAGACATATTAATACTTTTACAGGATGGCGCAAAATTAATCATCCAATTTTGTTTTTGAATAACTTTATTACTAAATGAAAAAAATAATTTTGAGTTATGGAAATGTTCATTTGGACTTTTACAATTTTTTCTGCTAAATGGAAAAGATGATATCCGTCAAGTGGCTGCCGCCAGTGTTGACACCTTTGTGCCCGTTTTATCGCATTTTCCATGACTTTCCGCAAGATTTCCGGTGATAACTGTTCGCATTCCTGTCGAATATTCTCCTTAAGGGCTGCGATTATCTGAGGCTTGTTTGCATAAAACCGTGACTTCAAGTAGCCCCAAAGAAAGAAGTCTGGAATGGTTAAATCGGGCGATCTTGCTAGCCATACCAAATCGCCAAAACGAGAGATTACACGACCAGGAAACGCTTCCTTCACAAAATACATTGTGGCTCATGCTGTGTGTGTGGTTGTACCGTCTTGTTGAAACCACATGTTCACCAAGCCCCACTCATTCAATTCCGGAAGTAAGAAGTCGTTTATCATGGCCCTGTAGCGTTCGCCTGTAACAGTGACCGTAATGCCAATGGCGTCCTCAAAAAATGCGGCCCAATCAGTCCTCCCGCGTCAACGCCGCACCACACAGTGGCTTTGAGTCTATGTAATGGCTTTTCGTGTATCACTCGCGGATTTTCAGTGCCCCAGAAATGAATATTATGATTATTGGCGTAACCGTTTAAGTGGAAATGCGCCTCGTCGCTCATGGTGACTTTCGACACAAAATCGATTAAAAAGCGTTAAAGCTTAAATCGACACAATTATTCCACGCTCTTGCGGAGTATAGCGCTCCATTGCTTGTCTGTTTGTATTCTGCAGCTGTCTAGTTCACAAATGTCAAATATGATTGACGTTCGACGCCATTTGCAAAAATTATAACATCTTCCGATAAGGTTCAGAACAAGCATTCAGAATTTGATCTGTTAATTTCAAAAAACTATTGGTTCCTCGTTCGTAGCGAATTGTAAATTTCTTGTTAATCTGTGTATCTACGCTCCTGCTAGAGTTTCTGATCAGCTTCACATTAAAAAAGTGTGCGTAGAAACTAAATACGACTAAAATATAGGTTCTCCATTACCAAAGCCTTGAAAAACGTTTAAAAAACTTTATTTTAAACCCTCATAAATAACATCGCCACTCAAGGTCATGTCGGTTAGTCTGCTACGCTATTTCACTCGAATAAACATTTTCAAGAACGATGTTAAATCTTGAGAAATTGTAAAGAAACCAACAATATAAAAATATATAAGAATCGTGCGTCTATAAATTATCATCCCTTCGATTCGAGGCGTTTTCTCATGTGAAAGTGAATTTCATTTCCATTGGCCCCATTCGAAAATTCTACCCCTATCTGATTTGGACCCAACCTAACACCGACCTTAAACGCCGCCCTATTCTATTCGACTGTGTAAAGTAATTATAATTCAATTTTGTTTTTGTTTTTCGTCAGAAACTGCACTCTTTTTAATGCACCTCATTAATTTCCCATCCATAATAATTAATATGGGAATGATCATATTACTGATCTTTGTTTCCGATGTATCAGCATTATTTCCTCCAGTCACGGTATTTAAACAATGTGTTAGATAGCCGGTAGCGGGTCGGACGGCGCTCCGGCTTATCAGTTGATTTTAAGCTCAACTAGATTTGAATGTTAGCTTAGAGCTGTTTCGAACATATTCCGTGTAGATCTCACCGAATCGCCTAGATGGCCTAGATCTCACCAGTATTACACGGATTGTCTATGATTTTAATAGAGGAACGTTTTTCTAAAAACCATACTACATACTTGAGTGCTAAATCTACGCTTTCTACAGTCATTGGGTAATCGCGATTTTTGAAAATGTTAACGATGGCTGTTTATTTTACAAACCTACAATATTTTTAGAAGGGTTGTTTTTTTACGAGTTTATTTTTGTTCCCAACTTCAATCAGCATGGTGCTAAATACGTGGACACTAATTATAAATAGTATTTGTTTGCCAAAGTCCTGCCCTATTCATGAAATTAACCGCTGAAAACAAGCTGTCCTGACGTTGAAACCTTAAAAATCCCCTATCGGAATGATTATCAAATAACCACATTGATCTACCTTGTCAAAGGGGGTGGGGGCAAACCCGGGAAACCGCCTAGGGTGGCAGTTTTAGGGGGCGCCAAAATCGTAACATCTTATCGGTTATACATTTGATTTTAAAACGCCTATTGGTTTTGACCACATTATAAGTCAATTTCTTCAAAGATTCCAATACTTCAGACCTACATTAAATTGGATCGTATGACAATTTTTATTTTTTATTGTATAATATGATTATCTTACGTGTATTATTATCATTAAGAAGTGAACATTTATCATGAATAGAAGAAGGCAGCAAGCCGGTACTTACGCTTTTTTAACTTCCTAAACAAAAAAGTATAACAAATAATATAAGTAATAATGTGTTGTGTCCCCCCACCACTAGGAGGCGCCACTATCGAGATTCTGCCCCGGTCCATCGGTAAAAGTCGTAGACCCGAGACTGACGAAGAAATTAGAACCAGGAATGTTGTTCAGAGCGAGGTTTCGGACTGGCAGATATACCGGGCCTACGACATTCCTAATCTGAGGAATGTATTGAAGCTTTAGGGGGTGGGGTAGAGAAGGAAATAGTTACCTAGATCTTTGGTCTACGCATAGCTGATACCATTTCATGCAACGAAATTGGGATCTTGTCAAAAACAATAGGTGCTGAAAAACAATAGCTTTCTCACAAAATGTTTTCCACGTTTATTTCTATTGTATCACCATTCCTGTTTTCTTTTAATAACGATGGGTTTTCGCCTTCACACAATGCAAATTTCCCATAGGGTTGGTGAAATAATCAAATCCAACCCAAGGCCCAGGCGAGATTTCTTATTTTAACATTCTTAACACTTTTCTAATGTGAATACCGCACAAGAATCTCAACTGCTCTCGTCTGGAGCCAGGAAGACTATGGCATCCCCAATTGGGGTAGGTTATGAGACCAAAGGTAGCGGGGAGGGATAGGCTATGTTACAGAGGAAGAGAGGAAGTCTAGGGTTCTTATCTGGCCACCAAACACGGTTGAAGCCGTTTCTGGCAACGTTTTAATTCTGGATGGTGCTCTTACAGCGGGGCTATTACTGGCAGTAAATTCCACTCTGGATTATGCCGCATAAATACTATCCATGATTTTTAAATAAATAAATCGTGAAATAACATAAATCAATCAAATAAAATGTACTTGCGCACGCCGAGATTGGAACCCGCGACCTTCGGATTGCTAGTCGAGAGACTTAGCCCTCCACGGTGGATGACGTTTGGGAAGAAAGGTTTACAAAAAGCGCCTTTCTGCCTTGTGGTGTCTTGAATGATTTCGGCTGATTTTCAGGCACATGTAAACCAAAGCATTCCAAGAGGAATGGACTTTCAATAGAGTTGTGCACTATATTTGTGTGAGACCACTTATTTGTTCCATACAAATACTATAAACAATAGGGCGCTGGAGTTCAATCGTCACTTCGGTTTCGGGAGATAGTTTATAAATAACAACTCAGAGACCTTTTGGGTAATGATCAAATATTTATTTTTCAGACAGTTTTTATACTAAATTCTGCGCACACCTGTTTGTTGTTTTGAATAACAAACTGATTCGAACACGCACAGTGTTTTCTTGCATGAGTCTACCTGACTACTCCAGGTGGCCGGGTGCACCTGCTGTTTACCTCGATTATCCCAGGTGGTCGAGGTAGGTGTCCGGTATCAATATTAGTTGCTAAGAGCGTTTATTTTGAATAACAAATTATTTTGGACACGCGCAGTGTTTTCTTGCATGAGTCGACCTGATTTCTCCAGGTGGCCAAGTGCACCTGTTGTTTATGTCGTAAAATACAGAATTTGTCATCAATAATAATGCAAGACGAGCTGGTTGCTGAGTGCTTTGTTTTGAATAACACGTACAGTCTTTTACGTAACGTTTCGCAAGAATCGTCTTGTACAAAGGTGATCAATATGTTGTTTACTCTTCTCTGAACAGGTGGTTGTCAATAATATTTTGAAGGAATACGTGCGGCGACCAGTTGCAATTTTTCAAGTAAACAAGATCTGGCAAGTGCACCAAGAGACGACGGTTACAATATTAAATGCCCCAAAATATCCATAACTCATCAGAATTACCCTAGCAAGAAATAAAAACATTAAAAAATTGAAACACAAGTGCTTCAAGTGTCTTCAATTAATGAATTTTGGCAAATTTTCAAATATTCTATCCTACTGCGTCGGGCTAAAGAGAAAACCTGAGCATAGTCACTCCAAAAATTACACACAACATTAATTTCTTAAAGTACGTGCACAAAATAAAATGGTATCTTTTTAGACTATCACTAGTCCTCAAGTTCATTTACTAAATGCACATTAGAAAAAAAATTGTTATTTAAGATCCTCTACGCCTGCTGTGTGTGATTTTCTCATTCTCATTATGTTGTTTTTCTTTTTATCTTTGATGTGATATTTATTTTTGATCATGTGATGTACATAGTTTAATTTCACATATACTAAACTATATTTTTTTCAATTTATTTTATTTTTTTAAGGTTTTCTTTTACTACAATCTCTACTTTACGTTTTCGTTAATCGTCTATGTTTTTATGTATATAATAATAATTTTAGGTGGAAACTTAACGGGATCATGCAACTAGGAAACATGTAATTATCATAATCCAATATATATAACTGTGTGTTTCCCTAACAAACCAAAATAATAAAAAGATAATCCAGTATCATATTTTGCTCACAAATGTCACGATTTTGTACTGCCCCAAGCCAAAGAGACTATGGCATTAATAACATTTAGCAAATTAGTGAAGGGGAAGGAGAGGAGATGGAAAGGGGAGCTGAAGAAGTTAAGGAAATACTCGGATATTCAGATCTTCTCTCTAAACCTATTGCAGCTATTAGACGTGGCGTCGGTTATTTCGAGAGTTAAGAAGTTAGTCTCTAACATGACTAATTATGTACCGTTATGTGGAGTAACTTCTGAAAAATTGAACAATTCTTACGACGACGTTTTTCAGGCATCGTGGATAGAATGTGGCATCGAAAATAAGTTTCAAATTAGTCGGTTTCTAGTAGTTTTCAAACATATTACAGTCGGTTAAATTGTGAAGAGGTTTTTTTTTTGATATTTTCAAACACGGAAAAAAATAAGTACATTTTATAAATTCCTCAAAAAATTATAACGTGAGTTTCGTAACGTTCAAATTATAAAGCATATCAGAGTACATCGGTTTTAGTAACTACGTACTCGTACCTACGTACATGAAGTGAATAATGAAATTTAGCTTTTATTTATTTTTTTGGTATGGATCATTGTAATAAGCTTGTAAAAATGTTATTCAAAACCGCAGCATTCCATTAGGTGACTTGGATAAACATGTTTTATTTTTACTCCCCAAAAACATTTTTTCGTTAGTTTAAACATGTGCAACAAATATAACTTGAAATTTTATAAATATCTTAAAAGTATTGAAAGACGGCAAGGCTGATTGGCTGACGGTGTTTGAAAGAGGGAGTAAGAAAATAGTGTGCAAGATAGTTGTGAATGATGAATACTTGGAGCAGGTGGATGTGTTTGTGTATCTGGGTAGTATGTTTACGAAAGAAAGGAAGGCTGATAGAGATATTTAAAGAAGGGTAAATGTAAGAAACGCCATTAACGGAGGACTAAACTTGGTTGGGGCTAATAAAAAACTGCCCCAAAAAGATATGCTAGTAGTCCATAATGGAGTGCCGATACCTAAAGTATGACAGTGAGGCCAGGCACTGGTAGAGAAGCGATGCAAATAGACTGAATGCTATCAAAATAAGAGTCCTGAGGCGTATGTGTAATAACATCATGTTTGATCGTGTGAGAATACAAGGCTGATTTAAGAGAAATTAAAGAAAAGGTTAAGAAAAGGATGCTCAGATGACTTGGGTATGTAAAGCGAATGAAAGAAGAGAGTAGTGTAAGCGGAATATATGACCCAAACATGAATTGTAAGTCGGGGACGCCCGAGGAAGTCATAGAACGATCATATGCCAAGACCCAATTGTTTGGTGGACAGTTCTCTCTGCCTACCCCTGAGATAAGCGGCGTTATGGTTAGTTAGTTATTTATTTTATTATTTATTAATATATCAACGCCCTGATGGGCTTTTACACATTTTATACTTTTATAATACAGAGACAAAGTTGAACAATAAAAAAGATGAACTTGAAAAAGTAAACATCACATGAATGGAAGGTATAAAGATACATTTTAGTAAAAATAATGCATTACAATACAAGAGAAAGTTTTTAAAGATGCAGATGGCATAAAATAGTATACATTGTGTATTTACAAAATTTACATAAAAAACAATTCTTGACAACTCAAATCAAATGTCACAGTACTTACATAAAAAAGAAAAGAAAACGGCAACAGGTTTTTATATTGTAGATAAATATAAAAGTACACAAATATATGCAATGTGCTATGTGATTCTCCCTAAATATCAAACTATACTACATAAAAATATTGTTCAAGTGTTTCTTAAATAATGGTAACTTAGTTTCAAACTAAGTTACCATTATTTAAGAAACAATTAAATTAGTTTCAAACTTGAAAATTGATCAAAGCCACCCCATTTTACGGAACCAATTACCAATAGAAACTATGTAACTAGCTCAAGACGTTTCAAGCAGCGCATCCATTTTGAATTATGGTTTATCAAAGAGATTCCGCTCCTATCTGCAACTTAAGTAAACTTAATTTAATCTAACTTAATACGTACGTTTTTTTATAAAATTTTACCAGGTTTCAAATATTTTCGAAACTTTCGAATATTTACGTAACTTTTCTTTGATATCTACTGGTGGGAATCAAAAAGTAACACCTCCTATTTTTTTCTCCTTTAATTGTCGAGATATAAAAAATGTACTTACATCGGTTGAAAACTACACTATTAAATATTAATTTTTTACTTTTGAGGGAAAGAATGCGACATCTGTAGTTATCTGGGGTCGCCACGAATGATGTCATCAACTCGCTCAAGTCACTTTTTTGCCAACCACCTTTTCGTAAACCAGCGTTGTTTATCCTTCAGCTTCATTACAGTGACGAACCCTTAGCAGTGCTGACATCCACTGTTACATCACGGTACACATTTTTCAGTCTTTCATAAATGCGAATGTGCGTTTCATCTTCTACAGTGAAGAATCAATCAAAGAACGTTGTCTAATACGAACATCTATGTTGGCAATTTTGCAAGCGACTGTAGTGCTGCCGCCTCTTGATGCAAAAAGTTACTACTGCAGCAGATTGTAGAAAAAAGTTTCAGGAATTGCACCAAATCAAAAATTTTCACATAACTAACTTTATTTTAAGTAAAAAAAATAGGAGGTATTACTTTTTGATTTGATTTGTCCGTATTTCTATTCAGACTTTATTTTAAATTCCACATTCTTTACCCACCTGGATAATATCCACTTTTTTTTTCTTTTTTTTTAATTAAATTTTTAAATTATTACTGTTCTTGGTTTCTTTCTTGTTATGTTGGTCGTGGTCTTGAGTATCCTCGGGCTCAACCCCTTACTCAGGAGAGGGTGTTTGTTGTTGGAGGCCATTATCTCCATCCTGGCTCCATTGACCCGTTGTCTCATCAGGCCGACAAATCCACTCATTGTCGATGAGATTTTAAATTGGATGTATCTAATTAATTAAATAAATTCATTAAACTAAATTGTGAACATATGTGTTGTCTCATAAAGATTTTAGAAGACACCAAAATCAGCCAAAAGAATTCGAAAACACCCTGAATTTTCTAAAAAACTTTACCATGTTACCAATTTAGCATGCTCTTCCGCCTCATCGAAGTAGATAGTTGCAAATCAACTGCGCATATTACGACCATATCGGTCGCTAAACTACTGTCATTACGGTTCGATCAAGCGTAGTTCCTCAATCACGAAATATTCATAAATATAGGTTGAAAGTCCATCAGTAAATTGTATTTTTGAATTTCATCGCAATATATGGATAAATCAATAGCATGGACCATTGAGCTATGAAGTTCATATATATTTTTATGAACAATCGTAAAATCAATATGCACCTCACTGTGTAAATATATGTGTAAATGTGCTTTTGCACGCATTTGATTTATTAAAATAATTTAAAAATATAGGTAAATAATTTTTTACGCAAATATTAGTATGAAAATATTAGAATTTTTGATAAGTTCCATAAAAAACTTTAGTTACTTCCTGTAATGAAGATTTTATTTGTGTCGTCAGTTCGTAGCCAATTAGAAAATAATTCCGTTGTTTGGTCACCAATTATATTCCCATAAAACAAAATGAACTACACTTTTTTTATTTTTTTTATTCTGGACTTTTTTTATTACTGAACTTACACTTTTTTTATTACTGATCGATGAACGTGAACAATTTGGCCTATCCATTTTACATGGATTTACGAGGAAATATTATAATGCAGGAAGGCATTACCTTCAGATGAGTGCAGTTTCATTACATGTTTAGGCAATTCTTGACCATAATTTTTGGGATGAAAACCAATTTATATAATTAATTATTTTTTTATATTTTTAAGGGTATAACGTCCGCCTTTGTTGTGGTTATTTATTGGCTCCAACAACATGTTGTTTGCGGTATTTTTTCATCTTTTCCCTTCCATTTATTATGACGATGTTAGTCATTTGGCAGTTGTATAAATAAAATTAAGTGTAAATAAGGTAAAATTTTATGTGTATCCGACAAGCGCATATAACAAAATACATACAGCAGGTACCTGCCAACGAAGAGCTGCTTCAGTCTTTAAAATCAATATTAATTTTGATTTTAAAAGATAACATAAATAATTTCAAAACCCTTGATATTTTCGTTTCATTTCTCAAACGATAGAGTTAACACCGTAAATATAAACCAATAGAAGTCTATTGTGAGCTTATCTGTAGGCCCAAAGTAGAGTTAAATAATCTTACTTCTGGGGAAATTGTTCAAATTTTTTTTTATATATTTATTTATTCCTTATTCCATGTGTGTCAATTTCCTTGTTGCAAACATTGTAAATTGGCGACACGCTGAATCTTTAAAATCGTTTTGGTCATACTTCTAGAATTAACTTATTTAGTGGAGTGGGTTCAAATATGAATCATTCGATTTGACCATCAGTAATTTATTCGCTTAAAAAAATATCGGAAAAATCTCGAACAGTGGACGGAATCTTGAATTTGCCGATTAATTACGGGTGTTTTTTTTCCGAAAAATAAATCTGGATTTATAACTATCACCCTGAAGAAATTTTCGTCAATTGTTGTCAAGAGGTGCTATAAATGGAAGAGATGTAAAAGTGTAAATTATTGATTACTAAATTTAACATAATGGTGAAACTTTACACAATGCAAAATATTGGGAACATGATAAATAGTACACACGTAATAATGTGTTCACACTTAGTGCGTGTGAACATATTATGTTGTCCAAAGTCTCTCAAGAGATGTTGTTAGACAAGATCAGTAAGTTAATCTGCTTGAGAGAGACAAAATAGCCTTTATTGACCATTTTCCTTGCTCCAGATTAACACATAGCATCCTTTAGAACGGACGTTGAGTCCTGTTAAATATTAATTGCAAATAAGAAGAAAATAAACACGATTCGTAATTTAACCGAAGTGTAACAGACGTATCAGCGTCTTCACAAGACTGTAAAAAAGTACCGGGTTTTTAGTGCACGTTCAGGATGATGGGATGATAAGAAATAATAAAAGGGCTGACCTCCCTAGCACCCAGTGCCTGATGCGTAAAGGACACTGGATGTGCCGATGCTTCTGCCTGAGCCTGGCGCCTGGCGGTTGCCGAAAGTAGGGCCGGCTAGTCTTCAGGAGGTAGGCACCAGGACTGAAGACAGGCAGAAGTCGGCGGGAGGCAGCTGGTTGATAAAAACTTCCGAAGAATAAAACACGAGTTATCAAGTAGAGATGTGAACTGATTTATTATGAAAAGGGTGGGTCCTTTTATACACAAATTTGGGGTAAAAGGTGCCCACGTGGTACATTTTTGTGGTGGGAGGTTTGACCTTGCCCGTATGTATAAATAGGGCGGCGTTTCCGTCATACCTTATTTTGCCGGTGCCGCCCGTGAAAGTGGTCGCTTGAAATTGCGATTTACAAATAATTATGTAGGTTACATTTGGAATATATATGTACATGTCTTAATGCTAACATATTTGTGGGGGTAATATTTATCCCTAGATTTTTGGTTTGGCTAATTGTGAGAAGTTGTACAAGGAATCTACTATTTTTCCCAGGTCCCTCGCAAGACTAGCTACTGAAACCTGTTTGATTCATCGTCTTGCGAGGTCCCTGGATTTTTGAAATGGGAAAAAACGGATTTTTGTAAGGAATTTTTCTAAGTCTTTTTTCTGAGCTAAAAATGCCCTAGCATTGCGAGTTTAAGGGTTAGTGGTTTAAATTCTCTTTCCCTGAATGCCCGGCAGGACTCTGGAATGAAATGTGTTGATTTCATCGTCCTGCGGGTTGTGAGAGTTTGATTAAGTGAAAAAACATATTTTGCTGGTTGGCCTCCTGCAGGGCCATCACCACCGAACAAAGGAAAATGATTAAGTGAAGAAACATATTTTGCTGGTTGGCCTCCTGCAGGGCCATCACCACCGAACAAAGGAAAATAGCAAGTATGTAAATAATAAGAGTTTAAAATGTCTCCCGGTGGCAACCTTAGCACGTAAGCATTTATTTGTTGCACCGGGGCATTGTACATAATAAAAAGGGTAATAATGATAAATTATTCATAAATATTTCCGGCGAAAAGATCGTCACTGGCGGCATGGTACTAACGAGCTTAGTGGCCAGAAATTTCGGAGGAAATTTCCAAGAAATGACCACTTAATGTATGTAATGCCAGCGATGACTTTTGCCGAAAAAACAAACGAGGGTATGTAACACGTCGGTTACACGAAGACTAGAATAAAGAAAATCGTATTATTTATGAACAATACGCGAAAAAGAGCGAGTTACAAGTCCGCTTCACGCTAGACAGCAATGCAATTATATGTTTTATCTACGTAAACCAGGATTAATAGCTTAGCAACACTTGATAGGTTGGCACACCATGGTATAGGTACTGCTGCCCCAGGTATCATTTATTGTATAACCAATATCTCTGTCATAGGTCACCCCAAGTGGTTCCGGATTAGCAGTGGTGTCCGGTGAGGTTTATCTGGGTTTTGGCAGCCAATGCGTTGGTGGTTAGGATGGATTCGTACGTCCATCACTCCTATACACATTGACCACAGATTCCAACCCACCCCTTATACCCTTTTCCTTCCCAGATATCTCTCTCTCCTTTATTTTCCTAAAAAGACCCTCCACACAGTTTTCTTAAAGATGATATAGCCCTGAGGATTTTTTCCTCAGGGCCTCCTGCGTGGAAGTAATACAAAAAAAATTGCAGTAAAATTTTATATTTAAAAACTCTACCGAAATTTGTACAAGGGGCATAATGGGGTACATTAAATTTGCTTACGATACTGTACACCACTGTCAAAATATTGATTATTAATTTAATTCTCAAAATGACATGAATGAAACAAAAAATTACTTTTTCGATTTAAAAACATTGTTATTTTATTGACGTACATCTACATTGGACATTCATAAATGAATTTTAATGCGTTTTTTTTGGCAATCCAATAAAAATCAGCATCAAATAACACGGTTTGCAAACAAAGTTTCATGTTATTTCCCACTTATTTTTTTAATGGAAATCTAAAACGCGTACAATGTAGTTAGCACCAATGAGTTTGTCCAATTATGATTGATATGAAATTGACAAGATTAGACATTGGTGCAACAAACATTGTACTATTCTGTGTCAGGGATAAATTCTACTTTTCTCAATATTATACTCACCTCTACATGTAATCAGTACTATTGTGAACTCCCAGCGCTGAGGACAATATACAATTCATCTGTGGGAAAAATATTACTACAAGGGTAGGATGAAAAGTAATGCACACATGCTTGTACGGCGTGAATAAAATAACCTTTAGAAGCGCGCCAGGTGGAATATAGAAGTGACATTCATCCTCTATACGTACGCGCAAGTTTGAGGTTGTTGAATTCATCCAGTGTATTTTGAGAAGCGGAGGTATGGAGTCGTGTTTTACTGTTATGTCAATGCAAGGTAAACAGCGTAGTGTTATCGAATTTTTAACTGCTGTAGTGTTTATGGTGACGATGCTGTTGACAGGTCTACTGTAAATGTAGATGGGTAATAAAATTTCATGATATTGATCCTGGAAAAGAAATAATTGTTGAGAAATGCGCAGATCATTGATACAGACGATAAACAATCCAAACTCATCACGATTTGATTAAAAATGACGTGTCAAAAGCGTGTCACAAACCATTTTGTAATATCCAAGAAACATTTCGGCTTTATTTTTGAACAATTAGGATACTGTAAAATCTGTGGACGATGGGTATCACGCCGTTTCACAGACGAGAGTAAACAGCGTCGATTAGAATCTCTGCAAAAACTGAAGTTTGAACCGATTCCACACCCTTCTCTATCCACCGATCTTTTGCCTTGTGATTTTTATTTTTTTCTTCTACTCAGGAGACACCTCAAGGGTAATCGTTATACCTCGTACGATTAGGTGAAGGCAGCCGTCAAGTCCTGGATTCGAGTAATGTCGGAAGAATTTTTCAGTTATTTAATGAAAAAACTGTTACACGTTGGGAGAAATGCGTTAGCCTTAACCCCTTTTTAGTCCCTTTGACTTCTCCAGCCGTACTCTCTCGGAACATTGCCTTGCACCGCAGTGAAAGGAATGGATTCATGCGTCCGTCACTCCTGGACACACTGACCCCCAGATTCCTACCCACCCCTAATACCCCCTTCCTTCCCAGAACTTCGTCTTCTCCCTTTCCTAAAAAGACCCTCCACATAGCATCCACAAAGATGACATAGTGGAGGAAGATGACATTTTCCTCGAGGCCTCCTGTGTGATGCTAATGTAAAAAAATGTTAAATATTGCCAATTTTAAAAAAAGATTAGGAAATCGTAAAAAATGGGAAGTATCACCAGACAACCTACAGTCAAAAAACATGAAGATATGGAAATCAACAAACATGGAAGATATGGAAATCAAGAAACATGAAGATATGGAAATCAACAAACATGAAGATGAGGAAATTAACGAACATGAAGATGGTGAAATGATCCAGGTGGACAATACCCCAGTGGTGGGTAGAACGCTCGATTGCTAATCGGGTGGATATAATAGGATAAAGGTGCCAACTTACTTCCTTTTGACAAAAAGTTGTTCTTAGGGAGAAGGTCTGAACTACAAATAAAGTAAAATAAATAGTTGCGGTTGTCATCTAGTGTGGAGTGTATCACTGGTATCCCAACATAAATCAGTACCCGTCCATAAACCCTTCCACAATAAAACGGTCCTATTACCAAGCATAATTTTATTTCCTGCTCTGAAATCCCGCTAGATGGCGCCCTAATCGATAATACAGCCCAATACAAAATGGCGGCAGGTTTTCCCTCCAAAATCAAACACACGCCAATGGGCAAAGTGAAGCCAATAATTTATGACACGAAGATCCTCCAATTTTGTGAAACGGCCATAAATTTTCGTAAGCATTCAGAAAATATTGAAAATATGTAATTTTTCAAGCAATTTCCATAGGTATGTTAATTTGTTATCTGCTTCGGGAACACGTGCTCAGGAAATGTGATTTTTATCGTATCTCAAAAAAACACACAGTTGTATTTTTTGACGCGAGTACATAACATTATCACGTAAAAACGCACAGTAATATTTTTTTACATAACTTCAAAAACGTACGGTTGTATTTTTTTGTCGTCAATTTATTTATTTATTGTTTCTACACATATTACAATCTATAATCTAATGTTTAACCTCACTGGGACAAGGTTGAGGTTAACAATTATTCATTGTAACTTGTACATTGTAAATTCTCTCAGTAAGAGCAATTCTGTGGTATAAAATTATATCTCAGCATATGAATAGCCCTGTATACATACATAAACCACACTAACAATACCCGTTTTAGGCTAAATGAAGGACTAATTGTACCTAAGCACTTAAACAAATATGGACAAAGAACGCTGGACCACATGATACCAAATTTATTAAATATGTTACCTGCTGAAATTAAAAAATGTACAAATGGTAAAACAAACATTATGTTGAGAATTAGTTCGCCGAAAAAAAAAAACACAAAAACACAAACAAAAAACAAAAACACAAAAAACAAAAAACAGACACTAACACAAAAATTCTAACTGCAAAATAAAGTAAAATAAGTTTATTTATATCTTCAAAGTAAAAGCACCCATTGACAAACTACTAAAAAGTAGTTTATTGGAACTTTTCTTTTTTCTGTAAAATATTTATATTTTTTCCTGTCAGATTGTATTACTTTATCTTTATAATAAATAAATAAAAAAACAAAAAATAACACAAAATAATATAGGTAAAACAAAAATAATACTTGAAAAACAAAATTATTATATTAACACTTGGTATCGCAAATGCGACACGTGGAGTGGACTGTATCAATATATATTTAAAAAAATGCTATGCTTGTGAATACTTTGACACAACTATGGGGAATGGTAAACAGATGAATGGGAAAGGAAACTGACTTACCCCTTTTGGTTGATGTTCGGCTCAATATTATGGGTCTGAGGGAGCACTAAGTCACTCACTGCACAAGCTTCCATAAACTGGTCGATGTTATATAAAACTGAGAGAATAATGGTGTTCGTTGCACAGTTTCTTTTAACAGACTCACTGACATATTGATTTTATTGTTGTACGGTAGGTAATATTGTCAGTAGGGACAGGTAATTGTGGTAAAAAAAGGATGGGTAGAGAAATGGAACAAGGCATATAGATAGGTATACATAGTTGCGTCAACAACACTTCTTACCGTCAATGGGTACCAACCAATGCACTAAGCTGGAGGTGCCTAGCGCATTAAAATGTAAACGATATGGGGTGACCATAGTTTATTTGAAACAAAATATATATTAATTTTAAAAAACTAAGATGAAAGAATAATATATATTAATTAAGTATATATAAATAATATGTATTATTATATACATTATTTTAACATTTTCATACACGATAACACTAAAATTCACAGCCAACATTATTGCAAATCAAACTGTACAATATTAAAAACAACAAATAAAATTAAATATCTCGGCGTAATTATCGATAAAAATCTGAAATGGAAGGAACAAATATGTCAAGTAGTAAACAAAATCAGAAAATTAATATATATATTTTTAAGAATTAGAAATTTTCTGTCGATAAAAAATCTATATTTAATCTACTATGCCTTAGTTCAATCCACTCTACAATACGCTATTATTAGTTGGAGATCCGCGTATAAATGTAACCTTCTTCCAATAGAAATTGCACAAAGGACAATTATTAAAATTATATTAAAAAAATCCTTAGACTACCCAACAGAACGCCTGTTTTTTTTTTTTTACATGAGCTCCACACAGGAGGCTCTGAGGAAAATAATTTCCCTCAGGGCCTATGTCATCTTTGAGAATGCTGTGTGGAGGGTTGGGTAGGAATCTGGGGTTCAGTATGTCCTGGTCATCCGCCTCCAAGACCTAGACAAACCTCACCCGATGAACCCGGGCACCCCTGCTAAATCACCAAACGTAGCGAACCACTTGGGGTGACCTATGGCAGAGGTGTTGGTTATCCAATAAAGGTTCCCGGGGCGGCGGTACCCATTCCCGCCTCCCAAATTGAAATGTTTGAAGAATTTCAAGTACCCACATTTAAAGATTTATATATTAAAAATTCAGTAATTCAAATAATAAAAGAAAAAGATAAATATCCATTTTTAAATGAAAACAGAACTCGACTTAAACATGTTTTTCTATGCCCAAAACTAAATACGTCTTTTGCACAGCATCATTATACTTATCAGGGAAGAACTTTTTTCAATCGTCTACCAGAAGAAATCAGAAGCATCAATGATAAAACCCGAATACTGCTCTCTGTCAAAAGACATTTTAAAAATATTCTTAAGAAAAAAACTACTGTCAACTAATCTTACAAATATCTTAGTTCTCCATAACATTCTTTCTTTAAAAAAAAAAACACACCATTATCAAATAAATACTGCAGCTCACATATATATATGTACAATTAATTATTTAAGTACTAACTTATACCTAACTATTAACTAATAGCATTTATGAACACTCCCCTTCCATACACAAGCAAATGCTTTTAATTGAAGAGTAGAAAAAAAAACCTGTAAAAAAATATTTTGTTGTAAAATTGTAATTATAATAAATGTTTCAATAAATAATAAATATAAAAAAAAGTCACCCCATCTCAGCTTGTAAAATAATGATGGCATTGCGATAAGGTTGACATTATCTGCCGCTCGTTTTGATTTAAGCGAAGAAAAAAAACATTACCAACTTGTTTGGTTTTTTTTGTGATGTTCAGGCACACAATATTTTCGGATCATTATCTTAGCTAAAGAACTATCTGGGACCAAGGAGTCAAATGGTCTTGTGTAAACTGGCGACATAATTTTTTTATTTAATTGGTGTAGATCACACTTCTAGGGTTTGTGAGTTCAGTGCATTCCATCATCTTTATATTCTGGTTTGCGAATATTTTTTTTGGAGAAAAACGATGACGAAGAAAAAACTTTACGATCGATTTCACCATTCAAACTGATGGATGAGGTCACAAAAATTTGGTTCAAACGCACTCATCTCGGTGTCATTCAATCTGACGTAATTTTCTCACAGTGGTACGTTTAAAGTTAAGCTAACTATTTGCATTAATTAACCTTCGCAGAGCGTTGAACTGTCAAGGAAATGTCAGCCTTGATATGGTTATGCGGGTTTGCCGAACTGACAGGGAGAGAGGTAAAATGATTTTTGCTAAAAATTACAAAAATTATTGTGAATTACCTACCTACTCGATGTGAAATAAGTAATTTGTTTTCACAAAAAACGTAGATAGGCCTTTTAAAAATTCTATCATTGATGTTTTGGCGTAAAGTTTCGAGGTTGTGATTTCTGACAAACTGGGTATAATTTTAAGGTGGAACTATAATTATAGGTAAGAAATAAAAATAAGAGTATTTTTTAACACAAAAACTTACTACATAATCAAATCTTAAGTGGATGGTGAGAAAGCGTCTGTTAGAGATCTTGTGGTGCAAATTCAGATAATTTTATCATTAAATAGTGTTGTCGTCAGCACATGTCCTCCTCCGCCGATACTCCTTTCCATAAATTCATCATTCTATTTAAACTTTGCAATTTTTAATAGTGTTTTTTTTTTCTCTTTTCTCTTTGTTTATAGTTAACTCAATCTGTTTAATGTAATCTGTTAATTGTGATACCTCAATCTGTTTACTGGTGAGCGATGAATCACCTTAATGCAGTAAAGATCGACTATTAAATTTATTAATTTATTTAAAATATCTATACCTTCCCGTAAATCCAGTTAACCTTCATTATACTTTTTGCACCCGCATTCTCGAATTGTAATTTTATGTAAAAACTTCCTACTTCTTCTGGGCTAATCTTAATTGTAAATATGTGTGTTAATAAGTCACCAGTTTTAGGTTAGAATCTATATGTCTTAGTCATAAGTCACTAGCTATAAGTCTTAGATGTAAGTCACTAGTTATAATTGTAAATCTTAGTTGTAAGCCAGTAATATAAGTAGCTATAAGTCTTAGATGTAAGTCACTAGTTGTAATTGTAAATCTTAGTTTTAAGCCAGTAATATTAATTCTTTTATATGATATTTGTACAGCGCCCTTGAGGTGATTTTCCACGAAAACGGCGCTATATAAATTAGCCAATTATTATTATTTACGCACCAGATTTAAATGTCCGGGTTTAATTTTCCCCACAGGAAAAACAAAACCCTTTCACACACTTCCCAAATGATCATCTGGTCAATCCACGTTATGCAATTGCACTATATAAGTATTATAATTACAAAACAATACAAAAACAACATGTCAACCTACCAGTGACCAGATGGGAAAATAATTCACCGACTCCAGATATTTTCATATCAGAGGGTTCGGCTCTGTGGAATTCCTAATTGAACCTATAAATCCTACTGATCCCTCAATATAAATATTTAAAAAATCTTTTGTAATCCTACATGTATTTAAAATTACCGATTTTTGCATTTTTATATATAAATTCTTTGACAAATCTAATACGCCTAAATTTTGAATCAGATACCTAGGTATAATGCCAGTAGCCGAAATAACAAATGGTAATATTTTTATAGTCCGAGAATGCCAAATTCTTTTAATCTCATTTCCTAAATCTGTGTATTTTCTAATTTTTTCAGAAACAGTTTTTTGAATATTACAGGAATTTGGAATAGCTACATCAATGATATAAGTTATTTTTTTTAAATTTTGTCATGTAAAACTATATCAGGTCTATTATGACTAATTGTTCTGTCTGTAAGTATAGTTTTATCATAATATATTTTATAAAATTCATTTTCTAAAAATGAATTTGGTTCATATTCATAATATGGTACTATATTACGGCAGTCAATCAAGTTATGTTTAATTACCAAACTTTGGTGGATTATTTTTAAAAACTGATTTTGCCTAAATGTATACTCGGACGGCGCTAATATAGAACATCCCGATATAATATGTTCTATAGTTTCCGGAAAAGCCAAACATTTTCTACATAAATCATCAATTTGATTTATATCTTTATTATTATTATTATTATTATGTGCAATACCATCCCATATTTTAAAGATTATCGGAAGTACTCGGTACTCGTATTAAGTTTAATATCGTTCCTTTTCAAATTTAAGTTAATATTTCAGTTTAATTCACACTGGAGGCCCTGAGGAAAATAATTCCTCGCAAGGCCTGCGTCATTTTTGGGTATGCTGTGTAGGGCGAAAGGAAGAAGAGGAAGTTCTGGGACGGGGTGGGTAGGAATGTGAGGGTCAGTGTGTCCAGGAGTGATGGACGTACGAATCCATCCCTTCCCCTGCAGTGCAAGGCAATTTGCAGAGAGAGTACTCCCCGGAAGTCAAAAGGTCTCCATCAACCAGTCTTTCCCGATACCAAACAAATGGTACGCAAACGCATCCACCGTCAAGACCAGGACATACCTCACTCCATGAACCCGGGCATTCCTGTTAAGATACCAAACTTAGCGAACCACTTGGGTGACATGTTGGGTTACATATGTATGGCAGAGGTGTTGCTTATCCAATAAATTGTTCCCGGGCGGCCGAACCCATACCCACCCCCCAAATTGTGAAACTGTTTTTTTATTATTTAATTATTATTAATCGGTACCCGCATTAGGCCCCTTTTGCCAGAAAAGGCCCCACTGAATGCCTTGATTCGGGCGACTGTAGTGGCAGGTGTTCATAATTGAGCGGTTAACTACCTGTTCCCTGTATATTCGTACACTCCTCGCTTCATCCACGTTCACACGTCAGATCGCTTAGTGGTTTAACCAATTAGTTGCCTGCAATGGGCAAAAAGCCAGTTAATCAGTATTAAAAAGTAAGTATATTTAAACATTCGACATCGGTGCAGTTCATCATTTAGCAACGTTCCCATTTTTGCTATTCTCTTTCTTCCTATTATTATAACACAAGGAAAAGAATACAAAAACTGTTTTTGAATTTCTGTATAAGAAAAGGTTATTACTTCTTGTTAACAAACTGTAAACGTGATATAATAACAAAAATAAAAGCAGCTTTGTAATAACAACCAGGCAACTTGAGTAATAGCCCAAGGGTCGTAGTAGATGAAAATGAATAAAAATAATATTAAAAAATTCCGCCTGCGGACTAACTCCCGCCATTAGGTACTTGACTGCGTACAACAGTTGCATTCGCACGATTTATGCCACTAGTGCCGCAACAGAACAATATAAAATAATGTCCTACGATTTCGACGTCATTTGGGACAATATCATCCAACGATCAACAGCTTTATAGAAAATTAATAGTTTTTGTAATCTTATATATAAAAAATCTCGTGTCACGGTCTTTGTGCTCGCACCTCTCCGAAACGGCTTGACCGATTTTTATAATTTTTTTACGTTTATTTGGTAGGTATGAGAAAAGATAAGTATATAATTTCATGCCGCTATTTTTTTGTCAATTTTTTTTTGTATTTTTATATTATTTGGCATCAAGAAATACCTACAACCCCAATTTTAGACCTCCTACCTCCACCCTCCTATTTTTTAAACGCGATTTTAGTATTTCTGTACGAACAAATTTAAGCATCTTTCGTATTTCAAACGGAATGAAATTATTTATGTTGTTGAATGACAGATGGCGCTACGTCCGCCTCATCAAACTTTCATCCACAGATGCGCAAGATATTCACGAGAAGCGTCGCGTCATTTTGATATTTCATTCGGCATCATGTTCTCGCGTGGGCAAACCATCGAGCTTATTTGTGTTAGCTTACGACAGACTGACAAAAAATATCGTACTCAATTGCTCTTGGAAAATAATATTGATTTTATTTATTTCATTTTCCTCCTTAAGTTGATTTTTTTTTTGTTTTTTATCGGCGGACATCGTCTACAGCGCTCCACTCCTCTTTCTGTCATAGATCCCATCCCCAAACACTTACAATACATTCGTTATTTTTTTTATTTAACATTCACTTTAAATAATTTATATGGCAGAACAACGTTTGTCGGGTCAGCTAGTATTATCATTATCATGCTGTCAACTTGTTGTATTCCAATGTGGGTAAAAATGTATAATTAAGCTTCACGGATAAACGGAATATTCCTTTTTTAATTAATAGACATCAAACATGACATTTGTAGGAAGTACCAACCTCATAAATTAAATTATTGTCACAATAAAAACAAAAGCACCTAATCCGAATTTTTCCCGGTACTACTGGTACTGGGTTGAGGTTCTGCGGAAGCTGCGTGTCACCATCATTAGATACACATCCCAGGTTTTGAATGGTTTATATGGCAAGCAGAGTTTGTATATCGGTTATTTGTGATTATTCTAATTCCATGTTCTTCTGACAGAAATACAGGTTGAAACTTGTCAGTAATGCATCCATTTCACAACATTAATAAATTATGGTTTTATGTGGAATTATTTAATTTTTGTATGATTGGCAGCATTGATTGTCTGTGAAATGTAAAATATGAAAATGACGTACGAATAAATCAAACGTTCGAGATATTGTCATGAGATCAACCCAAAACATTATTCCACAAACTTGTTTCGACGAGTAAAAAACACGCTAATTAATCATTTACTGGACAAATAATACTTTACCTGCATACTTCAGCTTCTTGGTTTTGATATTTTTCTAGTTAAAAACATAAGTTGTCCGTTTTTATCCTTTATTCCCATGAATTAAACTAACGTAATTTTCACAAACATATGTACGACGTTCTTCCATAAACCTATATCTTTAAAATTCTGCCACAGGCCTAAATATGCTGTTAAACTTAGTCCCTAACTTAAAATATGCATGATAACATACCCAACATTATTCCAACGATAACTCAATATTGATAGTTTTGTTCGATACAACATTATTCCGGGCGAGTGCTCAATTATAACTCTCGGCTAGACCTTGGGGTGTTCGTGAAAATGCCCTAATTTGTTGTAAATTTTGATTAAAACATCAATAAATATCATCTGCACGTACGCCATCGTTAGAAGGGTAGGTACTTCATCTAAAGGTTTTCATGGCTTACTTTACATAAGGGATATAATAATTATTATTTAAAAATAAAATTTGCGTGTAAATTGTTTCCGGTTCGTAATTAAGCACTAACTGTTGGCCATAAATGATACAAAATTAAGAAATATATTTCAACTCCCTAAAATAACAATGTCTAGTATTTGTAGAGATTATGGACAAGGGCATAGCAACAGCATTCTCATGGGGGGAGTTCGAAGCCAAAGGGGGGGGTGCAATCCTGGGGGGAGGTCAAGAGAGAGAAAAGGAGGGAGGGGGGTTGCAAAAAGTATTAGAAAGTTTTTTAGAGATAAGCCTTTTGGCTTCTCGTACGATTCGTACGTCTATCAATCCTGGACACCGACCCCCATATTCCTACATACTCCTCATACCCTTTTACTTCCCATAACTTCCTCTTCTTCCTTTTCTTAAAATGCCCTTCACACAGAATCTCCAAAGAAGACGTAGGCCCTAAGGGAAATTATTTTCCTCAGGACCTCCTGTGTGGAGCCAACTCCTGTAGAAGCGAAACTTTACCAAAAAAATCTCAACCAATAGGAACCTTGGAAAGTGAGGTCATAATCAAAGCGGCCAATGAGCGCAGACCCAGCTTCATTTCCATTTCGTATCTCAACCAATAGGAGCCTTGAAAAGTGACATTACAATCGAAGCCGCCAATGAGCGCAGTTTGATGCTTCGCATATGCTGTAATGCGTCATTTACGTTTAAACCAAATTTTAAATCACGACGTGGCTAAAGAAGTTTCACTTCAAAAAATGTTAAGAGAAGTGGTGCAAAAAATATTGTTTTTATTTTCCAGGAATGTAATCGCCACTACTTGTAGACACCACAATTAATTGTTGTTTTCAAAAATAATTTACAGTATTTTCCATTATATCCAGAGTTGTTACAGTAGTCACTTCAATGATACTGGCCCAAAATTTCCTAACATCGTGTAAACCACTCTAGCTTGTGCTAAGTCAGGATATTAGCCAGGATTGCAAGAATAGGTCGCCGCCTTAGTAGTTTTCTATCCTGGCTTGAAATAATAGCATCTTGTGGCTCACGAATACACTTCGCGATGAGGAGAACCCGGATTCTTTAAAAACTTTAATGGTAGCAATTTTTGAAGTGAAACGTCTTTAGCGCTGTTAGTGACTTGAAATCCGGGTGAAACGGAAATGCGTCACAACTCAGTTCTTTACACATACTCGGTTCTAATATAATGCGGTAAATTTGCACCTCGGCGCGTGCCTTCCATAGCGTAGTGGGCATGGTGCCTGACAAGTCTCAGCGAACGGGGGTTCAAATCCTACGACATCCAAAAAAAACATTTTTATTTTGTGAAATCAATATCCAATCTTCAAACCACTTTAAAAAAAGAAGCAAAAGAAAAGTAAGCGGCATCTAGTTTCACTTCTACCGCGTGTGAGTTACACGCTCTGATTTTTTCCTAAAAGTAATACACAAATCTTAACACAAAATTTGATGTCGGTAGTTACGTAATGCTATTCACATTTTGTAAAATTTTAAATTTGATTTTTATTCCATTTTGCTTTTTTAAGCGAATACCATTCAGAGCCAGAACACAAAACAAAGATATGCGCGTTTAGTTTTCCTACTCTGGGAGATAAAAACCTTCCTAGAAAGATGTGGGTAGAAAAGGTAAAAGGTAAAGAGATTGTTATCAGTTTGAACTGTAGTCATAGGTCACTACCTAAACCGGGGTTACTTTGCACCTTAAGGGAAACTTTGCATAAAGAAGTACTAATAATGTCTCTTAGGGGTGCCAAAAACTCTACTCTCTATGGCATTACATGGCATCAGTATGCGATAGTCAAAGAGATAATTATGAAATACAAACGTGATCAAAGCCACCCCTCAGAGGTTACTTTACATCAAAATGCTTATTTTATAACTAATTTTAAAAACTACACACTTAAAACAATAACAGTGCTGTTCATACCGCATAATCGCCTTGCCATTAATTTCCAATAATACTATCCACTTTATTACTACTCTTATTTTTTTTTTAAATTACCCCGGTATACAACCCACGCGGGTAACTGAACTCAAAACAATTATGTAAACAACAGCCTTACAAAGGTATGCGCTTACTTTCACATTGCCGTCACAAGCAAAAAGGAAGCTGGGAATTCGCAAAAGTCACATTCTGAAATACGAGATCTTTCATGTTGTTCGACCTTTTTATAAAGAATGTAACAATTGCAAATAGCTCCTTGGTTTTCTTTTTGTGACGGCAGGGCAGGTATCGCAATATTAAAAAAAAACGATAGATTCTCTCGAGAGTTCAGCATATTTTTTTAAAGATCGTCAATTTCCAACTATCCACCAAATTTATTTATTCTGCTAATTTAATGAAATCCTTGATTAATCAATTTATCCAGCAGATGAACCACGACCAAATTGGTATTTAAAAAATTTGCTAGTGGCTCAATTGATGCACCAGATTTAATAAAGCTGACAATGTTCCGTTCGTGTACAAACGAGTCGAAGGAACAACCGAAGAAACGAGTCGAAGAGGCTCCGTTAAAATACCTATAGAACCGTCCACGGTTGCCCACATTACTTTGAGATCGGACGGACGTATCAGACGGACATATCGGACGGACGTAGATATCAGACGAACCGCTCTCTTTTGCACAGATTCAAGAAAGTTTATCATTGAGTATTTTGGGGTTCCAGAGGTGGCTCCCATATTCAATTGTTGGGAGTATCTACAGTTTAGCAGCTGATCACTATAGACAAATTTGATACCCCTATTAAGACACCCAGTTTCTTGGAAGCCAGATTTACTATGACTTCTAAGAAGCCCCGATACATGAACCGGTGTTTTGACTTGTAATAATCTTCTTATATAGGTATTAATAAATTTCTCAGAAGCGGAAATTTCAATACCCTTACTAGATTCTTTAGTAGAATCTGACAGCAAGTTTCGTATTTTAAGAAGTTCCATTCCGAAAACCTACCTCGCATAAGTTACAATAAAAAATTCCAGTAGGTACCTACGCAAAAAACTAATTTAATTAATAGCTGAAATCTTTATAATATTACACTGGAATCGAAGTATTTTTTAATTATAATACATCTTTTTTTTAATTTTCGACCTATTGTTTAGGTTAAAACTTCTTTGTGAATCGAAATAAAACAAATCTTCGATGAAACGGGTTTTTTTAGAAAAGGAAGGACGGAATGTTCTGGGAAGGAAAAAGGTATAATGGTCGGGTAAGCATCTGGGGGTCAGTGTGTCCAGGAGTGACGGACGAATGATTCCATCCCTCCTCTTGACGTGCAAGGTGATGTTTCGAGAGAGCCTTACTGGAGACGTCGAAACCAATCTGGCCCGGGACGCAGTTGGTGAGCAAACGCATCCGCAGCCAAGAACTAGAAAAATCTCACCCCGTGAACAGGTACACCCCAGCTAAGTCACCAAACGTAGCAAACCTCTTGGGGTGACCTGTGACCGAGGTGTTGGTTAAATAAATTAGATAGCTAAGGACTTTGGTAGGATTTTGGTAGTCAGAACAGCCGTAAAATAATATTTTCGATATGTTCTTGTATTGTGCTGGTTTAGCGGGACAATATAGCTTTTGTCAGGGCATTTAGATCTGTTGGGACATTTAAGATTTTGTCGAGTTATTTAAGGTTTTGTCGGGACATTTTTGGTTTTATCCGGACATGTGTTTTGTTTTGTCTGGGCAGAGGGGCTTTCCAATGGTGGCACTCCCGATATATCGGAACAAATGGCAATTTTAACCCTCCAGGTTAAAGATTGTTTTTAGAGCCAAGAATTTACGGCAGAGAAAAGAGTAAAAATTATGTCTGTATTATATTATTTATTATTACAGTGCTTTCTACGCCCACAGGTAAAACAAAGACAAGAAAGTACTTTTGTAGATTCCAAAAATATTCTTCCATGAAAATATTTCAAAACAAAGCCATCCCGGTTAGCCGTGGGAGCTTTTAAAAAGACAAGGGTTCTTCAATTACATCCGAAAAAAGAAAGACGCTTCAGTGAGTTTGTAATTCTATTTGGTTTTATTATTTCCTGCATAACTCAACGACGTCATTTAAATTATTGAGGGTGAAATTAAAAATATTACATTCCTAGGAAAAAAAGATTCAATAAACCAAAAAGAGATCATTTGCGTGGATTACGGTACCTACCAAAGATGTTGAAATAATATCTTTGGTACCTACCGACGAAAGTTTGAATTAAGATAATTGAAAAGCCTAAAATTATGATTTTTTTTGTCTCTTTACACTGCAGGTAAAATGTTTACAATACGATTAGTCACCTCACTAGGACAAGCCTGTGTTGAGGTTAACAATTATACAAATTAACAAAATAACATTAAATTATACAGATATTTAAAGAACAATATTGTTGTATTTCTTACAAATTGAGATTATTGGTACCTACTAAACTGATGGCGCTAGGTAGTACATTGATGGAAACATGGAGACTTTTATGGTGACCATAGTTTTGTGATCTGATTTAATAAAAGGATTAAGTTGTAAATAACAAATATATGTATATAATACAATATAATATGAATTTGGCCGGAGGAGAATGGAAAAAAAAGGTTTAACCAAAATTAATTTTAATTTAATGTTTATTATTTTTTTTAATTTATTTTGGTTTTAAGTTGGTTGTTTTCAGGTGGAAAAAATATAATAAGCAGTAATTGTTGAATGAAACACTAGTATATACTGAATCATTTGACGGGTATAAGATAAGCCGCCATAGCTTAATTGGGAGAGCAGCTGACCGGCAATCAGAAGGGCACGGGTTCAAGTCCCGTTGGCGTCATGTATTTTTTTAATGTGGATGAGTGTTTCAGGCTGATAATTATTGCTTATAATAATTGTTAATTATAATTTAGCTTATTATTATTATATTAACGTAATCATTTATCTAACAATTTAGAAAGGACAAAGAAGAGAAAATCAATTGGCAATCCTCGACGGATTTTGCCAACGCTTTTGATCGAGTTGATCATGATATTTTACTACTTAAAATGTACAAACTTGGTTTCGATCAACAAACACTTATATTCTTCGCGTCCTATTTAAAAGCTAGAAGTCAATATGTAATAATAAATGGACATGAATCTAAACAATTCCCGGCGTTATCAGGTATTCCCCAAGGTTCAAACCTTGGTCCTTTGCTGTTCCTTATACTTATAGATGACATCCAGGTTTGTGTAAAATATTGCAAATGTCTTCTATTTGCAGATGACCTCAAACTTTTGATGGAAATAATCTGTTACTATGACTGCTTAAAAATGCAATCTGACCTTGATGCTATTGCAGAATGGTCAGTAAAAAACAAATTAGAATTCAATATAAAAAAATGTGTAACCATGACATATACCCGCTCCCAGAAGCCCATAGTTTTTGAATACAACATTAAAGGGAAAACATTATGCCGAGTCAATAGCTTTAAAGATCTCGGTATCGTCTTTGATCCCAAACTGACATTCTCGGATCATATATCACGGCTCACTCCAGCATGCTACGAACTCCTGGGTTACCATCAGAATATGTAAGCAATTTGATGACCCAGATGCAATGATAGCCATGTTTGATGGAGTCATAAGAAGTAAGCTGGAGTATGCCAGTGGTGTGTGGACTCCGCAACAAGCGAAATATATTAATATGCTAGAACAAGTTCAGAAAAAATTCCTTAGGTATGTCTATATGCGGATGAATGGAACGTACCCGAGATTCATGCACCATATGGAATTACTTGAGGCAACAAATAGATTTAGCTTGGAAACTAGACGTTAAGCAAATCTTGCAATTCTTAGTTTTAACATAATCCATAATCGTATTGACAGCCCATTCCTCTTGGAATGTTATGGCTTATACGTGCCTGAAAATTTCAGCCGTAGTCGTCGACACGACTTGTTCAAAATACCATACGGCAGAACAGATGTTCTAGCACAGCGTAGCATGACAAGAGGAATGGTGCTGTTGAACGAAATATCGGAAACACTAGATATATATAACTCTTCTTTAGATAGCCTTAAGATTTTTTTGTATATTAATCATCTTCCTAGGTGTTAAGACTGTTAAAATGAGAAAATTGTACAGTAATTGGATAAAAATCTGTTGTACAATTAAAAAAAAAAAAAAAAAAAAAAAAAAAAAAAAAAAAAAAAAAAAAACACAAATAAATAATTTAAGATTCTTTTTAAAAGTGCACAAGGAATTAGATGACTTTATATGTTCTGGAAGGCTATTAAACATGAGGGGAGCTTGATAAAAATAATTTCTTTGACCAAAAGAAGGTTTCATTCTACTACTTTCCCCTGACTTTGGCCGCTGTTATTTTGTCATTTGTGAACCGCTCCGCATCACTAAATGAATATTTCACATTTTAGTCGGTATTTGATGATATTTATAAATACCCAAAAATCAGTTCAAACTTATGAATTGTCAATTGCGACCCATCTCAGTGAAAAGCTATAGCTGTATTTTAGATGGCGAGAATCATGTTCCAGTTCCAAGATTACACTTGTAGCTATTTTTAAAATGATCCGTCGTGCTTCAGTCGAGAGGATCGACCAATGCTCTGGGCTGCTAATTTGAATATCCTCTAAGGTCAACAACTGTTGCATTCCAAAATATTGCAGGGCTCGCAATATAACCAATGCCCTAATGTCAATGGGCAAGTACTGGAGGTGCCACACACCGAGACCACAAATAAAGTGTTTATAAAAGGATGCACATACGTTGTTACGAATAATTTTATGTAACTAATTGTTTACATGTTTAAATGAAACAATTTAACTTTGTTTGAACCACTTTTATATTTTAGTAAATTCGACCGGTTTCAGAACGACCGTTCCTTCTTCACCACCCACTCTTAATTAATACCTAGCAACGGCTCCACCCCTACCATAATAATACATTGTTCCCATCCATATTTCAAAAATGTCAAATCAGTATACATTTGCCCTGAAGAAGGAACGATCGTTCTGAAACCGGTCGGAATTACTCAAATATAAAAGTGGTTCAAATAAAGTTAAATTGTTTCATTTATCTATAATGGATAACCACAAAGTTATAGCTTCATTCAAAAGTTTATATGTTTCATGAGAGACTAATAACGTAACTAGTGTGACTAGCGGCTGAAGAGTCCAGGAAGAGACCAGACCAAAGAAGAGACCAGGTGATTCTGTGTCCTTCTTCCTCTCCTAATTTATTATTTTATGGGATTGTGGGCAACTCAATTTATTATTTTATCACAATTTAAATAGTAGTAGTAAATAGCAAACCAATCCCGGGATTAAAACCAGAGAGAGAGGGAGTAAATAGAATTTGTTTAGGTGTTGGCTTGCACCACACAAGAGATAAATCGATGGAAGTGTTTGTCGGTCAAAAGCATGTCCGAAATGAGCATAATTTGTCCATACTTCTGGTGATATCGCTCAATTACATTCAAAGTGAAATCTTAAGCAGATAATGATTATTTTCGCCAACGGCTTTCCGTTAAATCGCTATAATAGATCACCCTACCAGAGATTTCACGTTCAGTGGCTTGAACAATAATGAACAATGCCGGGATAACGCTTGTTTTCAATAAATTTGCATATATTCATTTTCATAACGCTCGTAAGGACTTTATTCAGTAAAATTATGTTAATTCTACGTAAAGCCACGTAATGCAGTTGTTTTAAGTCGCGTTCAGAGGATGTTAAATATTCAGCGAACATACTTTTTAGCTTGGAAATTAACGCGAAATTATAAATGTACAGTCTTATTGCCTTTCTTCACAAGCCGCTGTTGTTTTTGACCGATTAGTGACTGGGTGGTCCAAAGCGTTGGATTCCCGCCCAGGCATTGCGGATTCAATCATTTGCGAGTTCTTCATCATGCCTAAGCTAAAAATTCCGTTCATCAAAACGATTGTGGGGTTAAAAAAGACAAATATGGAATGAGGATTGATGACGGCGAGGGCTTGGCTTAAGGGCCAGCAACCCGGATTTGTACCGATTTATTACAAATTTCCCTTAAACACGGTAAGTTTTAAAGATCTTAAAAAAATATATGTTATTTTTGAAGATAATATCTAGACTTTGCTCGCGCCAAAATGCAAATTATATAAAATTCCCTCGATAGAAAAAAATCGCAAAAATTATTATTAACACGTTTGTTTCAGTTATTTTACAAGTTATATGTATGAAAAAAATCACAGTGTTTCTTTGAATGCTGTTTAAGATAATGCCCGCGAGATTTTTGCTTTATTTTAAGCGAGTCGTGTTTTATTAAACATTTTCGCATCGATTTTGTCGGTGTAAATGTTAGCGCTCTCCTCTCTCCATCTTCTTCTTTTCGGGCCCGGTTGCACAGCCTTAATAGTTCTTGATATCGGTACTTGACGGCTATAACAAAACTAATCGAAAACCGCATTAATTTGTATGCTGAAATTCCGTTGCCCGATCATTGGCACACAGTCGTTGTCAAGTCACAAAAATAAATATTTTAATTTTGATAATAATAGATACAAGTAAAAAGTAGGTAGGTAATTTTGATAATACTAGATACAAACAATATATAAAAAACATTATGTTTAACAATTTTAATTAGTGGTTCACCTAGGTCCTGGACCCAGACCATCCGCCCTTGCATCACTTCTACGTACATAAGCACACACCTTACCACAATCTATACTCGTATATCGGTGTTGCTGTCCTAACCTAACCTAACCTAACCTAACCCAACAATTAAAAACGATATTTGTAAGGTTATTCATATCCTGGAAATGATTGTAATTTTTTAGAAGAACAAACCATTCCAAGAACACATATCTCGTGGCTTTGAAACCCACCGCACTACGAGACAGTACAAGTCACGGACATATGAATATATCTGGACCTGTCCTAAGTGATAAAAACGTATTATTTCCCCCTCCCCATGGAGCCAGCTGGAGCTCCTCCTTGGACCCAGCTGGGCTTTACGAGAGCCCCGCTTGAATCAAAAAAATGTGAAGTCATCATTACTGTACTGACCAGCGCAGAGGTAACATCATACATTTTACGAAATAACACGGCAAAATATGAGACCTACCTAGAACATAGCGAATGTGGGCGTTTCTCTAGTGTGTTCGTCGCAGGTTACAGGGGTAAGTAAATTATGAAACATTTGTAAAAGTGTCTTAACTAAACACGGCAACAAAATATTGCTATGTGAATATTAGCGAACCTTTTCGGGGCAAGCATTTGTCCTTCGCAAATATGTTATTAACGTGGCAAGCAATTCGCGCTCCCTTGTAAAAAGGTCTATTCATTCAAAGCAGATTTTACTTTTAAGAACTAAATGGTGATATTATAATGCGAGATGCCTAAATACTGTCTGATTGATTTTTTAACCAATCACAGTATCTTTCCCCTCTTCGCCCCCCCATAGTTTGGTTTTACCCCTTACCTGTATCTTCTGGTCTATTGAATTTGGATGTCTATGGTACAAGTACAGTTTCGGTGAGTTAATAAAGGTAACGCTTGCATGAAGAAGACATCCGAGATTATAGCCATGATATGAGAGGGCAGCAGAAGAAGAAGTGAAATAAAGTCGGTCTGTCGACAATGCTTTTTTAAAGTAATTTTTCTTCTTAAGTCGGTTCCTCATTACTGAGAATCGAGATCCCTACTCCTATTTCCATGGTAGATAAGGCTCCTCCTCTCCTTGCGGTTCTGCATTGCATGGAGAGCCAAGGACGCCAGTGATACTTGGTAACTTCAGGGCGTTGGTGACCTTTCTTTGTTTTTTTCTGCCTTTTACTTAGCAGTGACTATGCGTTTCTCCATGTTGGAGTCTTAAGTTTGGCGAGCAACGTGTTCAAATAATGTTAAAATATGTTGTAGGCAGATAATTGAAAGTTTATTGTGGATCCCTTGCTCTTCCAGAATGAACACATTTGTTCGTCTGGCTGTCCATGATATCCTGAGAAATCCATTTCGAAGGCGTCTATCCTCTTTCTTCGACAGTTCAAGATAAGTAACACTACATCCTATCGGTTGCGGCAGTTTGTTATGAATGAGTATGATAAAAAAACAACACCTTCGCAATAAGCATTCACAGTGTTTTTTATGCATAGCATAAAGGGTAACAATTATTATAAGCAATAATTATCACCCTGAAACACTCATCTACATTGAAAAAATCTTCCGAGAAAAGATACATGCCGCCGACGGGACTCGAACCCGTGTCCTTCTGATTTCCGGTCAAATGCTCTGACCACTGAGCTACGTCGGCTTATCTCCTGCTTAATCCGGACCGGATCGGAAATCAGAGGTTATAAGCAATAATTGTTGAATGAAACGCTAGAATTATTTAATCACTAGTTTATATTGAATTATTTGGCCGGCAGGAGATAAGCCGACGTAGCTCAGTGGAAGATTTTTTCAATGTAGATGAGTGTTTCAGGCTGATAATTATTGCTTATAATAATTAATTTGCAGTGTCTTTAATTATACTTAAAAACTCTTATAAAGGTACCTAACAATACGATAGAAATATCCGTTATCGTAGACACTCTGTTTCTAGAATCCTGGTTGATATCCTTACATTGGAACTTACCATGAAGGAGTGAACCTATACGCTAATGATAACTGTTGGAGAACTCTCTGAACACTGCATCACGTAGTTCGAACAATTAATCATTGAACAACCTTTACTACAAACATTCGTGCGGTGCAACTTCTGTCAGATTCCATGCAATATAAGGAATGCGAGAATAGCAATGCGCTCGAAAATGTCAATTGTGATTAATTTTAAAAGATCGCAATCAACACATTATTGAACTGATTACTTCTTTAGCATCATTGTGATTTGAAACTCGATGAAACCGAAACTAGCGATACCAAAAAGAGACAAACCCATACCTGTATGGAGGAGAGCCTGCGAGAGAGTGAGAGTGCAATAATTTTTTTTTTTTCAAGGGTACTTGCTTCCAATATAACACGATAAATTCACCACTAAACAACCACTTTAAAATGATCAGATAAAGAAATCACAAATACTATTAGGCTGGGCGCATACACACGTTTTCCTTATTCGATTTCCTAATGTGGAATTTCGATTTGGAATTCCGTGAGACTAGCGCAAACGTTCGTTTTTCTTCATTCGGAATGTATGCACGTCAGTACAGATTGTGATAGCGTGGTGAACGCACGACGATGGAGGACGACCATTTATTAGCAATTGCATTTCTGTTAATAATGAAGAAGAAAAAAATAATGAAAAATAATGAATTAATAATGAAAGTTTCTGCCCCACACATCATCGTGTTGCGATTCTATGCGTAACAAATACAAAGAATTCGTCCGGTGCACGCGTTGCGGGTGCGATACTGAATCTGAATAGAAATTTTCGAACGTGTGCGCCGGCACAAACAAAATGTATGCAAGCGCTGCGTTCCGCATGACGTCATTAGGTTTTTTCCACTAGGTTTCTCCGAACGCGCCAGCTTGCATTCGAAACGTGCGTACGGAATTTGTTCCATTCGGAGAAAAAGCGATCATGTGCGTCAGTTAATGTATTTTCTACTGATTCCATCATTGGCCTATGATATCCTTGATCGAAGGATTCCATGCATTCGGATGTCTGAATACGGAAAACGAATTCGGAAATCGAATACGGAAAACGTGTGTATGCGCCCAGCCTTAAGATGACCAAATTTACAGGAAAAAGTGTATTGGAATTCGACAACAAAAATATGGAAAAAATAATCCTTCACATTGATAAAACAGTGCTTCTGCTCTAGTTTTCTCAAGGTTTTACTTTCACAGCCTGTGAATTGCACACTCTGATTTTTTATTTGTAATAATTGCACCCAGACTATGTAAATATTTAGATAGTTGACACGAAAAACACCAGCACCCTGCTAATGAAGTACACAGTCCTGTTATTGCTCGATTAGGCGCAGCGTGTAAAAGCAATCACATTGAATTTTCGAATTTCAATTGTTGATTAGTTTCGTCCATTTGCATATTATTTACTGTGGCTTTACCAACAAGCCGATATTATACAGACCTGTAAATGTTACAATAATTCATAACGAGATGCAATACAATAGTTTCAATTGTAATTTTCGGATCGACAATACAAAGGTCGGAAGCGAATAATATTCGTGATGAGGAATGTTATTATAGCACTAGCACAAAATCACAGGATATTATATTTCCAATTTTAAATATATCTTATAAAATAGTTTTTTTAAAACCCGTTTAATCACAGGAGACCATATTTGTCCCAACGCACATAGGTCTCACATAAGACGCCGTAACTCCCTTACTATCATAGTTAGAAATATGTTTTAATCAGTGTTAGAAAGGAAAAACATTATGCTTTATATTCAAATCTAAAAAATAGCCACTAAAAAAGTAAAATGTACACTTTTATGTACACAAAGTTATGAATCGCAAATTGAAAAAAGAATTTGAAACTTCTGGAATTTAAAAAAAAAAAATTTCATAGAGTGACAAAAAAGTGAGGTTACAATATGTATTTGTTATGCATTTGTCTAATAAAATATGCATGTGTTTTTATTTTTTTTTATTATCAGTAACTTAGTTAGAAAAAACATAAGGTGAGCCATTTTGAAAACTTTTTTATGTTTGTATGCAAAAATTTTATAATTTAAAAAATATGTATATTTTTAGAATTCTATAATTTGAAAGCGTATTTTATCACCTTTCTAAAACAGTTTTTGGTTTTTTAATGTGTTTAGAAATATTCCAAATATTTGCATTTTATTGTAAAGCGAAAATATTTTGACCATCCGAAAAACAATCCAAATTTTTGAAGGGTTAATACTTAATTGCTTCTCTGAATTGTTCATACAAACAGATCCAATTATTGTAGAAAAAGAAAACTGTTAAAAAAATATTACGTTATACCTAAGGAGTTTAACTATAGATCGATTTAAAGTGTTGTTGCAATCAGTTCCGATTTTTAAAATGATACGTAAAATCAAATCGAGATCTAGAGTTAATTGAACCAGATTTTCGGACAGACACAACCGAATTCAGTGTTTTTGATGATTGTTTTAATTTTTCATCTCTACATTTTTGCTTTTTTTTATGTCAATACCACACAAGAACCCCGACAGCACACAAGTATCTAAATCCTGTGAGACTATGGCGTCCCCAATTAGGAAATGTTGTGAGGCAAAAGGTAGTGTAAAGAGGAAGGAAATGGGGAAGAGGAAGCCGGGGTCCGGTTACAACACGCGCCATTTCACGCAAAGTTTCAATTCTGAATGGTGGTTTTATTCGGTGATACTGAGAGTATCTTCCACTCTGAGACGTGCCGCAAATATGCTATATATTGTTTTAAACGAAAAAATGAGAAATTACACAAATTTTTCAAATAAAATGTATTTGCGCATCCTCCGGATTGCTAGCCGAAAGACCTGCTCTTTCACCATGGAAGCCGTGTATTTACTGTTAATGGGTTTGGTTCACAAAACTCCAATTATGGTTTTAATTAACGTAATACAAATTTAACAAGTTACCCTTTGTCAAAGTCACTTCGATATCGTCTAGGTTGGTGGACTTTTTATTGTAAAACACTTTTTTTTCTGAAGAGTCGTTTTATTTACAAACACTTTTGAGTAACAATGAAATCAACACTTTTTAAAGCTAATTTTGGCCCGGACCTCGCCTGGGCAACACGGGGTCTATACTCTAAGTATCGGTTAATGCGAGAGAAGCAAATATTTGAGTAGCACCCCTTTTATACTGCTAAAAACTGTAAAAATACCGTCTTTTAGACTGTTAAAAAGACAAGAATAATAAATAATGGCACTAAACAAATACTGGGTCACGTGCTCTAATTTAGTTAGTCGGTAACACTAGCTTCTATAAAATTCCTACAGAGGTCTCTAATATGCATACTCTTTTAATAAACTAAGAATAATTAAACCGATGGTATTAACTACAGTATTTTTTTTTTTTTTTTTTTTTTATTCCAGTTAAAAGAAAATTACATTTTCACTCATTTAACTAGAAACAATTATACAAATTAAAATAAAGTAAATATTTCAATACAGCGCTATTCAACATCATTATTTTGTTTATCAAGAATATATATTAATAATTTTTTTTTAAATTTACCCAGCTTCTTTTCGTTTTTAATGTCGTTTGGGAGGCAATTATATAAGTTGCCTCCCTCGTAACCAATGGATTGTTTACCATAGTTAGTGTGGATGGTGTTTAAATGTATGTTATCGTGTTGTCTCGTAAAGTGTTTGTGTACTTGGGACGTTTTAATGAATTCTGTGTTTGTGTGTACGAGTTTATTGTTTATTTTGTATATAAGGAGACATGTATTGTATTCATATAGTTTTCTTAATGTTAGTAGTTTTGTTTCCATATATATATTTTTTGTGGGTGTTCTGGGCTTGTAGTTAAATAGTTTTTTGATTACCTTGTTTTGTATTATCTGTAATTCATTTATGTATGTTTCACATGCGTTTCCCCAGATTTCAATCAAGTAATTTAAATGTGAGTGTACGAGACTATAATATAAACCTTTTTTAAATTTATCTCATAGATGTCACTATTCTTAACACCCTTAATACCGTTTTCCTTCCCAAAACTTCCTTTTCTTCCTTTTCTTAAAATACCCTCTACACAGCATTCCCAAAGACGACAAAGGTCTTGAGGGGAATTATTTTTCTCTAGGAATTCTGTGTGGAGCCAATGTACAAAAAAAAAATTTCAACCACCAAAAAATCTGATAACATTTTACAAGGAAACCATTTTTCGTATCCGTCTAACTACGATAAGCAGGTTTTGACAGAGATATTTGTTTATGTCAAAAATTATTTGCGAACTAATGTTTTCTTTACAGGTTGACGTTGAAAAACTATCTTCAACATTCTTCGGCGTAAGACTCATCCCATCGCCTTAGCAAAGCACTTATCTCTTAGGCACGCTTATTAATCTAGTCTTTACCTCCCAACTATTTAATATTCCCTATCAATCCACTTGTCAGTAAGCCATGTATCACTGTTCGATCATGCAAAGGCGGAGGATAAAGAATAACTTAAAAAATTGAAAAACTCTAAGATATAACTATCTAAATCAGTGTAATTTTAATGACAGTAATATGCAGGAAAGATAAAATGTCATACAACTTTTTGATAATGCAGGTAAAATGGTACTAAAAACAACAACTTAGCAGTATTAGTGAAGATCTGCAAAGTCCGCCCAAAGTAATGTGGTAGAACACCCCTCTAGAGGAGGCGAAGTGGAAGATTTTTTTGAAAAATACATGTATTCAAACTGAGTCTGAGTTTGTTATGTATAAGATATATTTTTAGTAAATAAACTTAACAGTTTGACCAAAGTATCATGAATGCTTGATTTTTGTCATTTTTCAAACCTTATTTTACCTGAACAATTCATAAACATTTCGATTTTCTCAACATACAATTTTGGGTGAGCAAATAATGTATACGAGTTTCTTTTTGTTATTTGTTTTTGGGGTGTTATGCCGTGTTGCGCTACCTCCTCCTTTAACCAACCTTTTCGGACAGCGTTACAGTGTCCATCATCAGGGCAGATGTGTAAATGTTAGTGGTGAAATGTGTGCTTAGGTACGAGTACTTTGAAGCAATACCGTGTTATACAGAGCACGCCTAATTACAGAGGCAATTGAAATTCATAAAAATCCTATTAACATTAATAGAGACGACGGAGCTAAGCTCAATAGTTCTTGATATCCGGTAATTGATGGCTACACCAAAGCTAAATGCATAAAACCATCTTCAAGTATACTGTAATGTCAGCTAGCAGTGGAATGGAGCTGGCAACATGGTATTGCTTCGAAGTAACTAAACACACATTTCACCACTAACATTTACACATCTGCCCTGATGATGGACACTGTAAAGCTGTCCGAAACGTTGGCTAAAGGAGGAGGTAGCGCAACACGGCATAACACCCCAAAAACAAATAATAAAAATACTTTTGGCCGTGAAAATCTAAAATCATATCCAATGTATACAAGTGTTTAAAACTCTAAAAGTATTTGAAGTTGTCAACACGCATTTTTCCAGTGAAACAAATAGAAGTTTGGGTGATATTGTATCAAAACATTGCTGTCCAAAACATAGAAATGGAAAAATATAAACGACAAGAAAATTTTAACATTAAAAAATGTTCATTTGGAGCAGTCAATTTACACATCGTCTCAGTCGTGGTCTTATTTGTACCACATCTCTTGGTTATACCTGACTGCTTTAAGCATTTATTTCACTTTAACGTGCTATGTTATCTTGGGGTGTCCCACGTGCGCATCAAATATAATTCAAACTCTCTCCACCCATCTTATGTCTGCAAGGCGGGATAGAGCACAGGTAGCGCGCGAAGGGTTTTGAAGTGTCGCGCAATCAAGTCAGTGCCATCGAGCAACTAAAGTTTTATATGGCGGCGATTGTTATTGATGGTCGTTGTTCCTGCTGCTTTGTGATGCCAACATGCAATCATATAAATATACGGAGTGATTAAACTATTGTATTCTATTGATTAAGATCTATCTACGTTAGTCACTCTCTTAATGTGGTCCATTTTTTTTTTTTTTTTAAGTTTCTTTATTCTTTGAATTATTCGTTACATGAATTGGGGATTTTTCGACCACCATACTAGGCACATGCCTGTGTTGTGGTGGTCAAGTGGTGGTGTGCATTACACAAAGCAACAACCAAAAAGCATAATTGGTTGTAGAATTACTTGCTTCTTCTACTTTTGCTACGCTATTTTGTTGTAGGTTAAGGGCGGGTTGTTTCACAAAATTTGACGAATTCATCAAATATTTAAAGTTAATTTTCACGATCTGTGTAAGTTCTATTCAAGTTCTGTTATTGTATCATTATAGGCCAGTTGCTTTATAAACCTGAAATTATTACAGAACTTGAATAGAACTTACACAAAACGTGATAATTAACTTCAAATATATCAACCCTTCCAGGGCGCCCCACGGTTGAATTTGGCAGCCACCTCTGGTCTGGAGCTCCAAAATACCTTAAAAAAACCCTTGACTCGGTGGAGAAACGGGCGGTCCGTTTGATAGATTCTCCCATCTTAACAGACGGACTGCAATCTTTAGAGCATAGGCGTCAGGTGGGAATGCTGTCCTTGTTTTACCTGTATTACAATGGAAGATGCTCCGAGGAACTAGCATCATTGATCCCCTTGGCACCGGTACATAGTCGGGAAACACGCCAAACACGCGCTCAACATTTGTACACGGTTGACATTAGTCACATGAGAACGGGTAGTTTTTATGACTCGTTCTTTAGTTCAACGGCTCGGGTGTGGAACGATTTGCCCGCCTATGTGTTTCCTCCCTCCTACAACATGGGTCTCTTCAAGACCCATGTTCACTCCTTCCTTTCCTCAAAAAGACCCTCCACACAGCACCTTCAAAGATGACATAGGCCCTGAGGGAAATTATTTTCCTCAGGGCCTCCTGTGTGGAGTTAATGTAAAAAAAAAATCCTTAATATTGTCGTGTACTGTTAATTACTCTGATTAATATTAAAACTTTTGTGATCGGGAGTTTTCCATAATGCTTCGGTTCGTCATAGACAACGAGTCTTGCTTATGATCGTGTCGTATTTACAATGAATATCTTACTCGACTAAACGTCTATTATAAAGGATACTCTGTGTCAATCTGCCGGTGGGGAAACCAGCCACTGAAGACGCCCGCCTGTAGGCAGATACGACATGATCGGTTAACTTCGTGACCGTTTGGGTATTAGACCCAAATCTCCGAGGGTTGTCTCTATCATGCAGTACTACCAATGAGACATTTTAAAACTCCTTATAACAACTTAACCTAACCTACGTATAGAAACTACATACTCTAACGAAATTTCTTGATAGACATTAATGCTTCAGATTTTATGTCCGGGTTAAATCTTTACCGCAGGAAAAACTCAACCCTTTCACGCACACATGATCACCTAGTCAATTCACTTTATGCACTTGCACTGTATAAGTACAATAAATACTTACATATTTGACTCCAGATATTTTCATATCAGAGGGTTCGGCTCGGTGGAACTCCTAATTGGACCTATAAATCCTACTGATCCCTTTTAATCTTTTGTAACAAAAAATCTTTTGTAACAATTATAATAAGCAATAATTATCAGCCTGAAACACTCATCAACATTGAAAAATCTTCCGAGAAAAGATACTTGCCGCCAACGGGACTTGAACTAGTGTTTCTATAAATTAAAAATAATAATAAATATTTGACAAGTTTAAGTATTTCCCCAATAAATGTAGTCATAATTTGTCTCGACGCCACCTAGCGAGGGATTTAACACTTACACTCAAACCTAATTCTGATTAATCTGCGAGAATTTATTGTTATACCTCTTCTACACATATTCAATCAAAGCTTTAGCCAAGGGATTTTCCCGGACAAACTAAAAATTGCCATTATAACTCCAATTCACAAGTCAGGGGACAAATCTCTCATATCTAACTACAGACCTATCTCACTATTAAATTCTTTATCGAAAGTTTTGGAAAAAGCAATGAAAAAAAGGCTAATATCCTACCTCGATAAACACAACTTACTCTCAGATTGTCAATTCGGTTTTCGAGCTAAAATGAGCACAGAACAGGCTATATCCGAATTAACTGATTACATTGTCAAAAATACAGATGTAGGATCCAAAGTCATCGGAGTTTTTCTAGATCTGGCTAAGGCTTTTGATACTATCTCTCATGACATTCTGTACGAAAAACTTAAAAATAATGGTATCAACGGTCCGCCGCTCGAATGGTTTATTAGCTATACTAAAAATAGGAAACAAATAGTTGAACTTAATAAATGCTTCAGTGATCCGGAAGAAATCAAGTATGGCGTACCTCAAGGTAGTGTACTTGGTCCCCTTCTATTTCTCATTTACATAAATGAACTTACCGATATTAAAATGGCATCTATCGACTACAAGGTAATCAGTTACGCAGATGTCACGGTAATTCTATTCAAAGCACCGAGTTGGGAAAAGGCCTTCAAAAGTGCGGAAACTGGTATGATAGAAATAAAAAATTGGCTGGACGAAAATCTTCTTACCTTAAACATCTCCAAAACAAAATACTTAACATTCAGCAAAACCACTACCGGGCAACCAAAAATCACTCCGCCTTTATACCTACACCCTGATATTACCTCAAATCCCTCAAACCACAACTGCGAAAAAATAGAACATACTGATAATATCAAGTATCTAGGCTTAACAGTGGATTGTAAATTTAACTGGGAACTTCATATTAACTTACTAACTAAAAAAATCCGTAAACTAACATTTATTTTCAAAACTATTAGAAACATTATGCCACTAAAACAATTAAAAAATGTTTACTACGCTCTTTGTCAAAGCCTCCTAACTTATGGAATTTCTGCTTGGGGGGGAGCTGCCAACAAGTACATTAAACCTCTTAACACAATCCATAAAACATTAATTAGGATCATGTTCAAAAAACCTTATCTTCACCCGACGGAAAACATACTTATTACTAATAACATACTAGATATCAGGAAGCTGTTCATTAAAAAGATCATACAAATAAACTGCGTAAATTCCTCTCCATGCCACATAACTCACCCGAAAAACACAAGAGCTAAATCGTGTAACCTACTTCTAGTGCCTAAAACTAAATCAACTTTTGCCCAAAAACACGAATCTTACCTCGCACCTCACATTTTCAACACCTTCCTAAAAGAAACCACCTACAGTACCACAAAAAACAACCTAAACTGGTTATACAAACATTTCAATACATGGTTACTACACAAAAAAAGGGCAAGCATCACCAAGTTATTAGTAATCTCATCTTAGTCTTTAATCCTCACTCTTTATTTACTTATATGTGTTGGTTACTTATAGAAATTTTATCTTAATTATTAATACTACTTTTGTATTACGAATGCTTTTATTATTAATACTGCTTTTGTTTTGCGAAAGTTTATATTATTATTACCTCATATGTATATTATTTTGTTGAAATCTTATAGTTCTAGATTTAGACGCTAGCATTACTATGTGTACTTGATGAATTTTTGGTTTTATGGAAATTCGTCAATTCCTTGATAACTGTATTTCAACTCCCAATAATTCTTATTTGATTATATGTATTTAGGTTTTAATATGTATCTATGAGTTTGATTATGTACACGTATGCGAATACCTGTGTGTAAGTATGTGCGCATATGCGTGTATGTGTGTATGAACATAATTGTGTATATGCATGTATATATATGTAAATGTATATGTGTCTAAGTCTATGTATATATATATATATATATGTACCCGCCTCGGAACAGACTTAGTCTAGTGAGGCGGGCTACTAACTTGTGTGTATATGATTATTATTAAAATAAACGACCGGGTTGCCGGCATTAAAAAAAAAAAAAAAAAAAAATGTCTCTCTCGCAAAAATAAAGTTGGTTGTTTTCAGGTGGAAAAAATATAATAAGCAGTTATTGTTGAATGAAACACTAGTATATATTGAATTATTTGGCGGGTATTTGATAAGCCCCCATAGCTCAGTGGTCAAGAGCAGCTGACCGGCAATCATAAGGGCACGGGTTCAAGTCCCGTTGGCGGCAAGTATCTTTTCTCGGAAGATTTTTCAATGTTGATGAGTGTTTCAGGCTGATAATTATTGCTTATAATAATTGTTACCCTTTGTGCTATGCATAAAAATCTTGTCTAAACGTTAGTTTATAAATTAAAAATAATAATTAAAATCTTTTGTAATCGTACATGTATTTAAAATGACTAATTTTTGCATTTTTATATATAAATTCTTTGACAAATCTAATATGCCAAAATTTTTAATGAGAGAGCTAGGTATTAAGCCAGTAGCCGAAATAACAAATGGTTATATTTTTAGAGTCTTAGTCCTATTTTTTCAGAAACAGATTTTTTAATATTACAGGAATTTGGAATAGCGACATCAATGACATAAGTTATTTTTTTAAATTTCGTCATTTAAAACTATATCAGGTCTATTATGAATTATGACTAATTGAATATTAATTATTATTATTATTGGATGATTTTTATAGCGCCATTTTTATGAGAAAATCACCACGGGGCGTTTTGAAGACTTTGAACCCACATATATATTTGCAAACACTACAATAATTTATTACTGGGACTTTCTTTACCATGTGGACTGTGGACTGCAGTATAGAATATCCCAGTAAAACCGCACTCGTGTTATTACTATTTTCAGCATTTCCTCGACCACGTCTTTCATCAATTTCCCCTCGAATAATCCTATGGGAAATCTTGTACGTTTTTAATATAGAATCACTTACAACGATAAATAATAACGCAAACACGACATAGAAGGCAATCATAAACTTTTTAATGCATTTGTTATTGTAATGCATTAGCTTGTGATATAATGATATTTTACTGTGATATTGGGATGGCGCAATGATAAAGGTAATAAAAAAACGAATATGCTTTAGACTACAAGACTGAAGTAAAACTTCTTTAAGCGTCGATGACACAGGGCGAGTTTACAAGCTACTATCTACTAAGTTTAAAAGCGGGTAAATCGGCGAGTGAGATTGTCATGATGACACACAAAACTGTCCACTCGCTCAGAAGCGCAGGAAACTGAGGACGCTGCTAGCGCCAGTAACAAGAATAACGACGCCTACGTGAACTAATTCTTCAAATGTTTGACAGTCAAAATCAGCTGTTTATCGGAAGCCATGTTGGAACATAAATAAACCAATCACGAGCAAGCGGAGCAAGCGTGTAGGCGAGTAAAGTTGGCGACCTTTCAACTTTTTTTCGTAGATTGTCAACAATCTGCTACTCACTGCTAGTTAGCAAGTAACACGATGACACAGGGCGAGTTTACTAACAGATAGTGAATTTCCCAGATAGTAGCTTGTAAACTCGCCCTGTGTCATCAACGTTTTAGCTCCATCTATATGATAGGAAGAGAGAAAGAAAATGTGCGCGTGCACTGCTCTCTCTTGCTCCTACAGTGTGATGTAGACAATAGCCATGCACTGCAAATATGTCGAGGCTATGAGAGAAAGAAAATGTGTGCTCGCACCTATCTCTCGTGCTCCTACAGTAAAATTCGAAACGTAACTCTCTCTCTTTCTATCTTCACTAACTTATATCTCCCTCTCAACTACCGTTCGCCTCGCTTTTCGTAACGCTCTCGTCACGCATTCACCAGCTTACTCTCCAAGTCAAGCGTGCGTAAAGAAGTTTTACTTAAAAAAAAATCTAAAAATGTAGTCAGCACAATTTGACGGCCTCCGTGGTCGAGGAGTAAGGCTCTCGACTAGCGATCCGTAATGTATTATTTCGCAATATAATCATTAATACCTCACAAGAGGCCCTGCTGCTCCCAACCACCTGGAGCCAGTGAGACTATGGCATCCACAATTAAGTAATTGTTGAAGGTTAAAAGTAGTGGGGAGGGGAAGGAAATGGGGAAGAGGAAGGTGTGGTAGTACCTGGCTACTCAGATCTGGTTACCAAACACGGCTTAAGCCGTTTCAAGCCAAAGTTTTTCCAATGTTGTTTCATTTTTCAATTCAATGGTGGGCTTACGTCAGGACGTTACTGAGAGTATTTATCTTCCACTCTGGAGCATTGAGAAAACAATTTCACTCAGGACCTACGTCGTCTAAGGGGATGATGTGTGGAGGGTTGTTTTAAGGAAAAGAAAATAAGAAGTTCTGTGAAGGAAATAAGTATGAGGGGTGGGTAGGAATCGAGGTGCTAGTGTTTCCAATGTGTCGAGGGATTCTGGCTGGAGAGGTCAAAGGACCTCCTTAACCAGTCTCTCTTGATCCGGCCCGCCACGCAGTTGGCAAGACCTACTGCGGCCGCCAAGACCTTGACAAACCTCACTTCATGAACCCGGGCTCCCCCGCTAAATCACCGAACTTGGCGAATCACTTGAGGTGACCTATGGCAGAGGTCTTGGTTATCCATTCATGGTTCCCGAGGCGCCGGTACATTCATTAAAAGGCCCACATTCATTGTTTTTATCTTCATAAATATACCCGTTATATATAAAAATTATTATATTACATAAAGATAATTATCAAAAAATAAAAGGTCGTATCAGGACAAGAGATATTATACGGGTTCTAACACTACGAGGACCTTCGACCTTTAGAGTTGACCTTAAGTCACAAAGCGTTATCGTGGGAAAACTGTCTTTATACCACCATACGAGTATAGATACCGTCTTGGGAGGTAAAAAAGGTCTTGTACATAAATCATTTTTCCTGAAAAGCTACTTATAAAAGCTTTTCACTTTTGAGGGACAATTCAGAACCTACTTTTCTTTTGCAAGATTTTCGATAAAGGGATCAAAATAATATACGAGCAATTAAGATGAGGAGTTCCGGTGCCGGTAACTCCATTAATGGAGGACTGAATGCCGTTGGAGCTAATAAAAAACTTTCAATAAAAGCGAAACTAGCAGTCCACAATGGAGTCCTGGTACCTACCCTGATGTATGGCAGTGAGGCATGGAACTGGCAGAGGAAGGATGAAAGTAAACTGAATGCTGTTGAAATGAGATCCCTGAGACGTATGTGTGGTAAAACCATGTATGATATGATAAGAATGTAAGGCTGATGTAAGTATAATGAGCAAAATTAAGAAAGGGACCCTCAGATGGTTTGGGCACGTAGAGCGAATGAACGAAGAAAGTAGTGTTAAAAGAATACATGATGCAAATGTGAATGGTAGAAGAAGTCGGGGACGCCCGAGGAAGACATGGCACGATCAAGTAAATCAGATACTTTTTTTTTTTTTTTTTTTATTCCAGTTAAAAGAAAATTACATTTTCACTCATTTAACTAGAAATAATTATACACATTAAGATAAATAAATATTTCAATACAGCGCTATTCTATTTCATTATTTTGTTTATCAAGAATAAATATAAATAATTGTTTTTTAAATTTACCCAGCTTCTTTTCGTTTTTAATGTCATTTGGGAGGCAATTATATAAGTTTCCCCCCTCGTAACCAATGGATTGTTTACCATAGTTAGTGTGGATGGTATTTAAATGTATGTTATCGCGTTGTCGTGTAAAGTGTTTGTGTATTTGGGACGTTTTAATGAATTCTGTGTTTGTGTGTACCAGATTATTTTGTATTTTGTATATAAGGAGACATGTATTGTATTCATATAGTTTTTTTAATGTTAATAGTTTTGTTTCCATATATAATTTTTTTGTGGATGTTCTGGGCTTGTAATTAAATAGTTTTTTGATTACCTTGTTTTTTATTACCTGTAATTAATTTATGTGTGTTTCACGTGCGTTTCCCCAGATTTCAATCAAATAATTTAAATGTGATTGTACGAGACTATAATATAAACCTATTTTTAATTTATTTGGCAACAGATATGATAGCCGGCTAAATACGCTGATTAAGGGGATGATTTTATCTTTAATACCTTGTATGTGTTGTTTAAATGTCAAATGCTGATCAATGCACAACCCAAGATATTTTTCCTGGATCAGGTTTTGCAAGTCGTTGTTTTCAATTTTTAAGGGTACATGAGGAGGAATTATTTTACGGGTTGAGCTTAAGATCATGTATCCTGTTTTTTTAACATTCATTGTTAAAACATTTGATTGGAGCCAACTATTGATTTTTTCTAGATCTGTTTGTGCATTTTCTAGTAAGATATCTAAATCTTTACCCCAGTAGAAAATTGCTGTATCATCTGCGTATAAAAAGATTTCACCATTTAAAATTAATTGCGATATATCATTGATATAAATTTGGAACAGTAGTGGACCTAGTATGGACCCCTGCGGAACTCCATAGTTTATTGGAACGTAGTTGCTATTTTGATTGTTAATGCTAACGAATTGCTTTCTATTGCTAAGATATGATTTGAGTATATTGAGAGCAGGACCAACTACACCAATTTTCTCGAGTTTCTTGAGAAGTATGTCATGACTAACTGTATCAAAGGCTTTTTGAAGGTCAACTAATATAGATAAAATATAATTTCCACCATCAATGCCACTTCTAAGTTTACTGATTAAGTCGTTTATTGCTCCTAGTGTGTTCGATTTTTTCCTAAAGCCGTATTGTTTTTATATAAGAATTTTTTTTTTAGCAGAAAATTGTTTAATCTATCGTAAATTACACGTTCAAAAATTTTAGATAAAATTGGTAAGATTGAGATGGGTCTGTAGTTTGAGGTATTTGTTTCGGACCCACCTTTGTGAATTGGTATCACCTTAGCAATTTTACAGCTATCCGGAAAAGTTCCCTCTTTAAAACATTGATTGATTAATTTTGTTAAAGTAGGAATCAATTCTGTGGAGAGACTTAGCACTGTCTTACATTTGAGTGAATCGTAACCAGCACTTGCATTTTGTTTTAGAGATTTTAATATTTGACTTATTTCTAACTCCGTAGTAGGCTGAAGACATAAAGATTCTTGAGACGGGCCATGTCAAAAGTCAGAATAATAGAAGAGTATGTATGAGACGATGTATGAATGTGAGTGAGGCAAAGAGTGTGTGCCAAGACCGAGTTGTTTGGCGGTCCGTCCTCTCTGCCTACCCCTGCGGGGAAACGGCGTGATAGTTAGTTAGTTAAGATGAGGAATTCTAGAACCATTTTTTATCAACGTTTTCTTTAAAATCTTTTTTTAGTTGTTCTAATGTTTTTTTTTTTAATTATACGAGATCAGAGAGTTGGCATGATGTTATATAGCATACGGGCGGATTATATGACGTCACAGCCAAGTAGAAGCGTTTATGCTTAGTCGAATTTTAATTTTTAAGGACTTTTATAATAACACAAAATCAAAAACTAATTTTGTTCCACACGCATACCTAATGCTATAAGAACAATTACAAAATAGTCTAAAAACTTTTAGTTACGTATATTATTGGTAATATAGTATAGCTTTGGCATTAGAATTAAGTATTAAAAGAAGCCAGAGTTTTCAACTTTCCACATCTCATGCAATAGCTTTAGAATGTTGTAAAAGTTTCATGCAACCACATTCGAGACATCTCACATTGAAGCCAATCTGATTTCGATTCAGTAAAATTGCATTTCTTAAAACATTCATAATAATCATCAACTGAAACTATTGTATTCGTATTAGCGTTTTTCACTTTTAATAATTCAAGATTCCCTTAGGGCAGGGTTTCGCAACAAGTGGTCCGTGTACCACTAGTGATCCACAAGTGGCTAGAAGATGGTCAGCGATGGTCCACCGGTCAAATAAGCGAGTAAACGCGCGGGCGGTCACTGGTCGAGAAGTCGAAATACAAAAAAGTCGTGACAATATTCAGTTTGTCATTATTGTACCTTGTGGTCAGTAAATACGGCGACTATCCTTTTTGATACATATTCTTGCCCTTTTTATTTGCGAATTATTTATTTATTTACGCCCTATTGGGACATATTAAATACAAATTACATTTATAACAACAGTACAACACAAATTAAAAGATTACAAAATGTACAAATAAAGTATAAACAGATTGATTACTTTAGAGAACTCTTAGATATAATTCATATACCTACGAGCAACAAAAACATTTTAAAAAATCAAAAAAATTTAATTTTTACTTAATAACTAGTTGTGTGTAATTAGAATACGAACAATAAAAAATTAAAAACGAACAAAAGAAAATCTAAATAAAATAAAACAAAATTATAAAAATTATTCAAAAATAGAACGTGATAAACAGTGCATTGAAAGAAATAAGTTGACCGAAAACACAATCAGTAATAAATATATGCATTGGAAATTATTTAATTAAAATTTTGCTGCGGAATATTTTTGTTCACACAAACAAAACGCGTGAGCCCTGCTCCGACATTATACATGTCACTGAGACCTGCGACCTGCGAGAGAGGCACTTCTAAATATAGTAAAGCGCTACTGCCACCCACATCCCTAACTTAGTGTATCCAAAACTGGGGCATGCATACAACTGAGGCAAGTATCCGAGTTTTTGCCCTAGACATAAATCCAGAGGTCATGATTCCAAGCGCAAAAGTGGTTTTTATTTATTTTGTGAATAATTCTATGAGAAAGAAAAATTAATCAATGGAAACTGTCACAGACAATTTTAGGCATAAAATCATATTTTTAAAAATTGTTTAGTACATTTCAAATATTCAGAAAAAAAATATTTTTAGTAGCTTACTGTTATATTTTTTATAAAGTAATAAAAAATTTCACTATGATTCTACTCAATGAAAATGGTAGGAATAACTTAAATTTAGACAAAGCCTATTTTTTTTTTTTTAATGTAAACCGATTCGTAATAAAGATTAATCTAAAATTGTGTTTTAGCACTAAGCCTCGCCTTATAGTTGAATAATTTATGTCAACATGGTAACTAACATCCGCGTCCCAACGGAATACAGTGAGGGAAGTGATTATCAACCTAATATTTTGCCGAGTTGAACCGTTTCGTATACCACAGTAAGGAACACGTGTAGTAACCAACACGTATTTAAATAATAATGTCGATCTTTGCTTCCTGGATTTTATTTTGAATTATTAATAAGTTTGTAGTTCATTTCATTTTGATGTTATGAGATACTGATATAAAATTTTTTAATAATTTTTATTAGAAACTAGCTGGTTCCCGGCATGCTTTGCTATGCCATTTTATAAAGAAATTGTTACTCCCTGCGTGTCCTTTCCCATTCGTCCCGTGCCCTTTCCGCCTCCCCTTCATCACCCGCGTCCCCTTCACCTCTCGCATTCCCACTCCGTCTCCTTCACTTTCCCTCTCCCCACTCCACTCCCCCCCTCCCCCCCCATCACGCGAACCCCCCTCCTGGGCTCCTTTCCCCTCTCCCAGGTCCCCCTCCCTCCTCCCCCCTCCAAGGTTCCCGTCCCCCTACTTCCCTCCCGCTTTCCATACATTCAGTTTTCAAACATGCTGTTGAAATGAGATCCCTGAGACGTATGTGTGGCAAAACCATGTATGATCGTGTTGGAAATGTGGATATCCGCAAAGAATGTAAGGCTGATGTAAGTATAATGAGCAAAATTAAGAAAGGGACCCTCAGATGGTTTGGGCACGTAGAGCGAATGAACGAAGAAAGTAGTGTTAAAAGAATATATGATGCAAATGTGAATGGTAGAGGAAGTCGGGGACGCCCGAGGAAGACAAGGCACGATCAAGTAAATCAGATACTTGAGACGGGCCATGTCAAAAGTCAGAATAATAGAAGAGTACGTATGAGACGATGTATGAATGTGAGTGAGGCAAAGAGTGTGTGCCAAGACCGAGTTGTTTGGCGGTCCGTCCTCTCTGCCTACCCCTGCGGGGAAACGGCGTGATGGTTAGTTAGTTAGTTTTCAAACCTCGCGTGCCACCAACAGCAATTTTTTTATACAAATTTCATTTTGCCAGAGCTCTCTTGAAGTTTTATAAAAACCTTGTCCTGACAATAACGAACACACAAAAAAATAACTATCCAATTTGGTGCAGTCGTTCGAAAGTTATGCGCTTACCAACACATTCAGCGATTCATTTTTATATTATAGATTTGTTATTTATGCTCAAGTCAAATAATATGAAAACCTTTCATAGCAGAAAAATCGTGCCGCAAATTAACTATAAGCAAATTTTTTCAGCGAAATCATTATGAGAAATACCATTTTCTGTTTTGTTTTGGTAGATGCTTTAAGGTAAATATGTATTCAATGGGTGCTCATTATGAGTTGATTTTTTAAACTTATGTTTGGAATTTGTTCAACATTGTTTCAAAGTGTTATGAATAACATCTCGTTTTGTGAAAGAACCCTCTTTTTTAAAGGAAGTGTGAGAAGGCGGGGATTAATTAGTATTATACCATAAAGTGTGAAGTGACGTGATTTTACAATATATTTAAAATCATTTAGGTTATATTCGTCTTTAAATAAAAGTCATAATTTGGTTTTATTTTTAATAAGCACAGTCCCGTGAAAAACCTTTGTATATTCTTATTATAGGATTTGTGATGCTTTTTTTTACATTAACTCCACACAGGTGATGATTTCCCTCAGGGCCTATGTCATCTGGGATGCTGTGTGGAGGGTCTTTTTGAGGAGAGGAAGGAATGAACATTGGTCTTGAAGAGACCCATGTTGTAGGAAGGAGGAAACACATAGGTCGGCAAAACATTCCACGGTTGACATTTGACACATTCTCATGTGTCAAATGTCAACCGTGTACAAATGTTGGGCACGCGTTTGGCGTGTTTCCTGACTATGCACCGGTGCTGAAGGGATCAATGATGCTAGTTCCTCGGAGCATCTTCCATTGTAATACCGGTAGAACAAGGATAGCATTCCCACCCGACGCCTGTGCTCTAAAGATTGAAATCCGTCTGTTCAGATGGGAGAATCTATTAAACGGACCGCCCGTTTCTGCACAGAGTCGAGGGTATATTTCAGATATTTTGGAGCTCCAGACCAGAGATGGCTGCCAAATTCAACCGTGGGGCGCACTTGTGATTTGTACTGGGTTAGCCGTTATTATTATTAAAGTATCTGCGGGCACTACAGTATGTCCAGTTTTTGGGAGGCTAACTTTACTCTGGTTCGATTGAGCCCCCATACCTGAGCTGGTCACTTAGGGTTACACCTAGCATATCAATGGAGGGTCTGTTCGGAAGATTGCATCTGTTGAAAGATATTAGATTTCCATTTCGATCTCTTTATTTATATTTTAATTTATATTGCAAAATATTTGCCTCAAAAACTTTACTTTCAAAAACAAATATTGCAGAGTAAACTTTAAAAACAAGAAAATTGGTAGAAACAACGGTCAAAAATTTAATCATTAAAATACATATTCTAAATTTTGAATTATTGTAATTAATAAAATTTTAGGTAGGTTATCGACTTTATCGCTTGTTTTAATTCACAATCAGTTCCAGTTTAGAAAATATAAAAGCATTTAATTTAAATTAGTATTTTCTAGAATTTTCTGAATAAATTAATTCCCATATTCACCCGGATAATGGTGGATACTTACATAGGTAAACAAATTCTTCAAAGAATTTTTTCGAGCATCAAAATGTTTCAAACGAACAACTTAATTTCTAAGGATATGGCCGTTTGTCCTGCGGCAATATTTAACGGAGTTAGATTATTTTAAAAGGAATGGTATCGTCTTATTTATATTTACTGTTGCCGCAATACAACACTGCGTTAAATAGGCGCTTTTTTTAGATTAGCTTTACGCAGGAGACTATCAGGAATAAATTCCCATCAGGGATTATGTCTATGTTTGGAGGGTGTTTTTAGGAGAGAAGAGAGAAGAAGTTCTAGGAAGGAAAAAGTTTGAGGGATAGGTAGGAACCTGGAGGGGTCACTGTGTCCAGGAGTGAAGGCTGTATAAATTTACCCCCCCCCCCACCCCCACAGCGGTGCAAGGCGATGTTCCGAAAGAATCGAGCTGAAGAAGTCAAAAGGTTTCCCTCAACCAGTTTCATGCGTCTTCTCATCTACTGATAAGAAGATCCGCCAAGATCCAGACAAACCACACGCGGCACACGCCATGAACCCGGACGCGTATTTACAAAACCTATATCGATTCAGTCGCGGTAACGACAATTTACATTTTAAATATACCTCTATATTGGTTATTTTTTATCACATTGCAAAAACAAAAATTTTTCTAAAATCTAGATAAAATAATCTTTCTGATGTGTATACTAGAAATTAATAATTTTGTTTCTAAATATTTAAATTTTATTATTATTCCCATATATTGTACTCTATATTGATAATTTTTTATCACTTTGCAAAAACAAAACTAAGATCTAGATAAAATAATTTTTCCAATGTATTTATTAGAAATTAAAATTTTTATTTCTAAATATTTAAATTTTTATATTGAAAATTTAAAGCGACTGAAACGCGGTAGGGATTGTAAATACGTAGTCACCAAACTACCAAACCAAACTAAGTCACCAAACGTAGTGAACCACTTGGGGTGACCTATGGCAGAGGTGTTGGTTATCCAGTAAATGGTACCGGGGTGGCGGTAACGATACCCGCTTTCCAAATTGAATAAATGCTAACAGTGACTGACGTTACTATAAGCCGGCTTAAAATTAGCACATATTATTAACGGTTGAAAATCAGTATGCAGTGATTATTTTACAATACGATGTATCACTATCAATTAATCGACTTTTGAACTAGACTACTTAAAAATAGCGAAATTTTGATTTAGGCCGGACATCCTACACACAGCTTCCGGAATGATTTTCCTCATGTGTGGAGTTAAGGGCCCGCAACCCGGATTTGTACCAATTTATTACATATTTCCCTTAAACACGGTCAGCCTTACTAAAAAAAAAACACAGCGCGACCGATAACCTGTGTTATTACAATAACATAAATAAACCCCGTATACACTAAAACAAGATATATTACTAATAACACCCTTGCGTTATCACGTTGTAAAAATACATTCAATGTATTTTTCGATTTGACAACATTGTAATTTCTTAGAATTTACTTATGAAATTGTTTGTTTTCATTCTCAGCCGGTAGGTGGCGATGGTAAGTGCGCATGTGCATTTGTCGTTCGCGCTGACAAAATTAAAGCCGCGAAAAAAGTCTGGCTCCGCGGATGTGTGTTTTAATTTTACTTATATGTGATTATAATAACCAATTCACTTTTATATTAATATTATTAATATATTTGGTTTTATTTGAGTGGTTTTATATCAGTTTTACAATCAACTTAGCAAAGTAATCGTACTTTGAAAGTTGAAACTGTTTTATAGGTTACAAATGATAAAATTAACATTTTAAGATCTTTATTTTAAGAGAATTTCTTAAAAGTGACATTTTTTATAATATTAATATCTAATACATGTGTTCGTAAACCTATCAAAGAAAGTAACGTCTTTAGAGATGCAAGAAATCTCTTTGAAATGCCGTTATTATTTCTAAGTTATTTTTTTTGCAATAAAAAAACTTTGAAATTTTTTATTATTTTTTTATTGTTTGCACGAGGAAAAAGTGAGGTGATAGTTTCCTTCCAAATTTATTACATAAAAGGACTGTGTTTTTGAAATTTCGATTATTTTTTAATTTCTCTACATTTTGGTCAAAAATGTTTGGGTAAGAAATTTTTTTCCATTTTTTCCGAGTTTGGATCTTAAAATATGGCAGTTTTTGAAAACTAAGGTGTATTTTAAATACACAAATCTAAAAGTAATTTTATCTAGTTTTTATAAATGGTATTTGTTTTTACACCACCTTCAAAAATAAGAAATATATAGAACATTCAAAATACTTTGGAAAAATTTCAAATTTCGTTAGGATATCATTACTAAAACAGAGATAAACTACCCTCTCAGGCCGTGTAAACCAAGTGTATTTTTTTCAATGAACAATTTTCTAATTAGTAATGTTTTAACATCCGCGGCCGCTTGTTAATTGAATAAAATTTTCACTGGGTTTTTTAGTAAGGCTGGGTAAGTTTTAAAGCTCTTAAAAATATATATGTTATTCTTGAAGATAATATCTAGACTTTTCCCGCGCCGAAACGCAAATTATATAAAATTCCCTCGATAGAAAAAAATCGCAAAATATGCTCCAAAAATTATTATTAACACGTTTGTTTCAGTTATTTTACAAGTTATATGTATGAAAAAATTCACAGTGTTTCTAAAATGCTGTTTACGATAATGCCCGCGAGATTTTTGCTCTATTTTAAAAGAGTCGTGTTTTATTAAAAATTTTCTCTAACATTCGTAATTTCGTATATCTTCATCTTCTTCTTTTCGGGCCCGGTTGCAGAGCCTTAATGTAAAAATGGATAGATTCCAAAATATTATTAAAAAATGTAATATGATAATTTATGCTAGAGCCTAAATGTATCTGCACTTCTACTTTTTTTGTTCCAAAATTCTAGTTTTTCCCCAAGTTTGCTTCCATTCGCTTTTAGTGTAATAGCGATATACCTAAATGAATATATAATTTCATTAAAAGTTCTCTATAACTTGATATTACGTACCAAAAAACAAAAGTTGACATTATAATTCGTTTCTTGGAACGGGCACTGCCTAGTTAGAAACTTTTGTTAACTGGGCCATAATTTATTCATAACTAGCTGAACCGGAAAACTTCGTACCCGCTCAAAATAAATAACTGTTGTGTTAATTTATTAGCTGAATTGAATTCAGTTTTTTATTAAGTTAAAAATTACACAACGAAGCAATCATCGATCGTATTTTGTATCAGAGTTGACCTTGTGTACGAATTTATATTTTTGTGATTTTCTTACTTTTCCACTTACTTAGGGGCCATCCATAAATTATTACATCACAGAATTTCATGATAGTTTTAACCCCCCCCCCCCCCCGTCCCTGTCACACATCGTCACATTTATGAGACCCCTCCCCCCCTAGTGTGACATCTAAAAATAATCAAAACGGTAATTCAATTTTTTTACATGTGACGTTACAGAGCTGATGATCACCCATACCCCTAGTCACACTTTCTACTCCCCTTCCCCCCCCCACCCTTAATGTGTGACGTAATTTATGGATGGCCCCTTACGGGAATTGCGTTTCATTTTCTTTATATGTGTGAGGGAAAATTATTATAATTATTGTATTTTTCCTTTGGAAGGGTGAAGACATACGTTAACCGTTTTATTTTTGGAATTCACGCAAAATTTAACTAACACAACATTGTTACAGCTCTTTCAAAATATGAAAATTCGTTCCATACAAAATGTATGAGGAAATTAATTTTCTTCATTACTTTCTTTTTCGTGAATTTTTGCGATGTTTTAATAGTTATTCTGTTATCCGGGGCGGAGACAAATCCAACAAATCAAAGGTCATTAAAATCGGTCCAGGCGTTCTCGAGTTATAAATAGTATAACTAACCCGACTTTGTTTTATATATTAATTAATTAAAGAGGTATTGCAGGATAAGTCTCGACGTACATTGTCCTTGTCGTATTATTATATTTGAATTGTTGTATACAGGTATGTCCAATTGAACATTAATGTGTATATTACTTGGCTTAATACGAAAACTGTGTTACTTTATATATTAAATGTACAATAAATTAATACGCACGATTAAATTTTTCTGATATCTATCACTTTGTTTTCCAGATACCTCTTCGTATGCTTTTTCTTCCTTGTGTTGAAAAATTATCAAGGATTCTTTTTTTATCGTTGAAGTTTTCTGATTTCATTACGCCAGAGCTCATCGCTCAAGTCTTTTCACTGCTTCGAAAAAATTTCACCCATTGAAAACGATAATTTTTTTTTAACAATCGTTCTTTTATTTTATTTATACAATGCGGGAGGCGGGTATGGGAACCATTTTTGGATAACCAACACCCATTCCATGAGTCACCCAAAGTAGTCGCTACGTTTTGTAATGGTACACCCCCCCCCCTAATGAAAACTTTATAATATTCCTTCTTCTCGTATTTGAATTAGAAGATTTACAACAAAGATTGGTGGTAACGCTCTCTCCTCGGTCACGGAACCACTTGTGATGTTGCAACCCTTTTCCTCGGATTATATACCCCTCCCCCTTTCTCTCGCGCGTGCAGATCTCCGGATGGTAGATCTTCCTCTCGTACCTACTGCATGATTCGCCAATAATGTTTGAATCATAACTCGTTTTTCCCACCCCTGTGACTGAACACAGTAAAAGGTAGTTTTCCGGGAAATTCTTACAATAAACCCTTTTCTCCACGTTGTGTGATTTTTTGCTTCGGAGCGCCTAGGACATCTAGGATAGGTATTTAATGTATTTCGTGGTAACTTTCGGTTCTTTTAGGTACGGTGTGGAAGAATTTCTCTGTATCTCTTAAACGTCTGAAGGAACACGTCCGGTCTAAACTATCCTGAATTTGTCCCCACTATGATCCTAATGATATACACTGCTCCAATATTTACATAATGAGCACGGCTGCTATTACTCTCGCTAGGCTATAAAATTGATCTCTCTCCATCTACGTTCTAATGATTTTTTAATGTACATACCTTGAATGTTTCATTTGGATAATTGGCGAATTTTCTGCACCGCTCTCCATGGCTATATCCTAAACATAATCGTGATAATATGTTCTGTTGTTAGTAAATACAAATTTATACCTAGGATGGAAGTATAAAGACGGGATAGAGGATAGGATGGATGGTGATGGGGAAGAAATTCTTTGCAAACTAGTACTGGCTCCTCCACTTGACCAAATTGACTAGGTGGTCAGCTCTCAGGACACGACCCTCCGACCAATGCATGATGAGGCTATACCCATGGCACCCGGAAAATCTCTTGACGATAAACCAGATACCCGGACCCCTCCATAACAAAAGAAGAACGACATGCCTTCAAACCTTTCCTGATCAACTCCAGTATCGAACACCTCCGGAACTACTTTACTGGCTCTAGAAGGGGTAATCTATTTCGTCCCTTATCAAGGCTCTACTCACGGTACAAAGTGGCGTAAGCTTGTGACAGGCAGATCCTTCCTCCCACGTGACCGACCTAGCGTTACAGACCACCTCTGGAAGCCGACTTATCCCCACCCTTGTAAGAGATACGTTTGCTTCCAGGTCGATAGGATTAAAAAATGTGATGATGCTGCAGGAATCTCTCCGCAAGAAGTCATGCCCATGCCTCCATCCACACTACCTTGCCGGTAACTCGAGATGCTTTTGGCAAAGACGCCTCCGACAGCGAACCATGCCCTTTCATTCAAATTGGCACCTCATTTCATACGGTCCTTCGCGCCCAATCACTCGACACCGTCCCGCGAAAGGGAATTGCTTCCAGGACCTCACGTGACCCGATCAGTCTATGGTGAGCATCCTCCAACATGACAATGCGGAAAGACCCTTACCGGTGGACCACCAATTGTGTGTATGTGTGGCCTCGGTGTTGTCATCACATTGTTCAATCATAAAGATTTAAAAAGCGTAAATCAACAAGTAGGAATTCAGCGGAGTACCTGTTAGTTTTATTTGTTTCATATTTAATATTGTGATTCTGCTCTTCTGCTCTCTCGTCTAAAGATGTTCAGCTGTTTGGGGCCAGGTAATCGCCTTCAATTTGATATGTCGTACTCTCGGAACGCCCTCCATTTGGTTGAGTGTACAACACCCCCGAGGTGTACATAAGTACCTCGCTTGCTCGTGGCATTTTTTTTGTATGTGTGTGCGCCTCCGACCGCCCGGCATCAGCTGTCTGGGAGAAAACGCCACTACCCTAAATGATAATAACGGTTAAACATATCCATATGAGCTGCCACAATAATATTAAATTTTCTCGTCGCTGGAGCTGTTGAAATTTACTGCCAGGGTTCGCGTTCCATTTACGTCACTCTGCAACCAGGTACCTGTAATTGAAATATAGATTCTTTAACTTACCCGTACGTAATTGTTTAATTCTCCGGTCGGGAAAACACGACCAATTGCATCTTAATTACGTATCCTGTAGACCTGTACCTGTGTAGAAAACACATAGGTCCCCCTCCCTACGATTTCTTAAATTTTATACGACAAGGCCTAACGTAGCCTTAGATTTATGACTAAATTTAACCCCCTTTCCTTATAACCTGAATCTGATTGGAGGTATCTTTATCGCTCCCATCTGACTATCTCGCAATATTAATGTACTCCGGTTGACCGATGTTTGTAGACTATTTCAAAAATATCGTCCCTCTTTAAATATGTGTGTTCCCTAATGTTAAATTAGCACTTGCTATATCTTGGTATCGAAACCACTAGATCGAACGTTTTTCGTGAATCATTATTATTATTGTTTTATTTCTGAACTATTCGGTACTTATACATTTTTTTCCATTTCAAGAGAACGATTTTTTTTTATCGTAATTAAGTTTTTTTTATTTTTATTCTATTATTATTTCTGATATAAAATCCGCAATTTTATTATTAACATTTATTTGTCGACCCCGTTTAAATTGTAGTAATACTGAAGTTTTTATTATTAGATCACGCCTGTTTAAACCGAACTAATATCTATTATTATAACTCAATATTTTCACTGTCCTTTAATAATTTTCACAATTTTTTTTAAGTTCCTAAAAGCTTTTCACCACTGGCTCGTACCCCTTCTCCTGAATCTAATTAATTAACACTTTGCACAAAATCCACTGAAGTTAGATCGACACTCCGCCGGAACGATTTTTGCTAAGTCTCCGAAAAATTCTCCAAACACTTCGATTTCACGCGCCCTTTTTGACGGCCTTTCCTATCCGAGATCCCACAATGAACTTCCCTCTCTTGTCTAAAACCGCCCTTTTTGTCTCCTCCGCTTACCCATTAATCAAACTTAAATTATATAATTCCGACCTTTAAACGCACAACCTTCATAGTTTCAAAATCTAGTATCGTATCCCGCGGTTTACGACATTTCGTCCTGAACGGTGCTCCCAACACAGAATTCGTATTGCGCGAAAGCACTATCTCGTAGAATCGGACAGGGGCGTACTCGGTCTCGTCCCTTAGATATACACACGAATCTTCTGCAAGACTAGCGCCTACAAAATATCATTTACCATGTGAAAAATTAATTCAACTTTTCTCGAAAATCTATCGTGTCCGTTCTACCATTTTTAAAATCGCTTCCAGGTACGGTGTATCCTGAATTTTTGATATACTTTCCATACTTTCCTCGGTAACCCAAAGTCTTATTTCAACTCGGCAACCTACAACATTTTCCGACCGTCATCTACTATGCATCTTATTATCGCACAAATCGCATAACACGTCACCTTCTAGTTATTTTGTCATTTTAGCATTTGACTATGGATTTTCTAACAATTAGTGACCGAATATTCTTATTCAGACGTACCCCTTATGTGGACATGCGGCCGTGTTTGTTCCTGGCTCTAGTCATTTGACCCCTTCCTAAACAAGGTCGCGACACTCGTAGGACCTAATTTAGTAATAGCCTAAACTTTTATGATCTCGATTCTTACTTTTACGGGCGGTAACCTCTACCAAAGTCTTATTCCATACCTGCCTCCGAACGTTTTTTCATCTGCATCTCTAGTTCCTCCTATCATATCCCATCTCCCTCTGGCGTAAAACCCAATAAATCTTCGTTGTTATGCACCTAGCAATTAAGAAAAATACTTAAGAATTCAAATAATTTTAAATCCTGACAGGCCGTTAAATTTTATAGCTTTTCCTTATTTCCTATTACCTATATCTTGCGTATAAACTCGAGTGGTGATTTCAGCTTAATGAATATCTTAATGACTCAAAACTGTGTTAGATATTTTTCACTTGAAACCACTTCAACACGTAAGAGATCGACAACATTTCCTCCCCTCTAATCTAACAGATATAAAATCCAACCCGAAACCTTAGATTTTATTTGGTCGTTGACGTAATCGATTCCTTCCCGACTACCCTGACATTATCAGCTTTTGTGTTTTGACTACCGTATTACGCTCCTTCCCAATACCTACATGCAAATCCCGCTAGAATTTTGTTTGGGAAAAGCGATATTGATTGTCAATGCCTACTCCCGTTTCTATTCGCATACAATCGAAATCGTTCGTTACTTCATGTTTAATTAACGCATGATTTTTGTTCCTTTTAAAACCTCCGTCAACGAAATACTTGCAAAACTCGCCGACCCCCGATGCGAAATCAACTGTTGTCAATTCCCTCGTGCTCCCCATAAAAATGTGATTCATGACCAAGTTAGAAGTGTTTTTACCACTTAAAATAGCTATCAGTTGGACCGTGGGACAACTTTTGTGTCTCAATTTGACACAACCCCCTCACACCACGCCCCGAGATTTGATTGGCTGATATGCGTCTTATGGTTTCCAACCATACTAGGATTTGCTAGTCGTTTTTTTTCTTCCAAAATTTGTTTACACCCTTAGTAGCAGAAAAAATGTTCAATCATTACAGTTTCCCTTAATATTGCTTTCAAAATTAACCAATAGATGTCGATAGTGTGATCATATTCGTAAAAAAAAATATTTGCCAACCATCCAACAAAGCAGGTTCATCACAGTTTTCAGGGGTGCACGGGCTTAGGTCTTTGCGGCGGTTTCGTTTGCCCACCTACTGCGTGGCGAGCCGGAATGGGAGAAACAGGCTGAGAGTTACTTTTAGAACTCTTCTGCCGGACTCTCCAGACCTATCATCGCTTTGCACAGGTGGGAGGGATGGTTTCATCCGTCCGTCACAATTCCAGATTCCTACCCACTCATCATCCTTTTTTCCTTCCCAGAATATCCATTGCTTCCTTTCCCTAAAAATACCCTACACACATTGATGACATAGGCCCTGAAGGATTTTTTTCTCGGGGCCTTTCTCGGGACCTTAAAAAAAAAATAAAAAAAATAATTCATTGACATAACTTAATGTTCATTACATTTGTTTTGACAAACAAAATTATAAATCAAGATGTAAGCTAAAGTTGCCATTGCGTTTGCCTCTTCGATTTAATTTATTTATTTATTTGCAATCATACATAAAGATAACAGCCAATAAAATATGCATTAAGAAAAACGAAGATAATGTTGGTACTTCTTCGTCGACGTATGATACAGTTAAAAATGACTGAATCGGATAGAGGCACCTTGGCTCAGTGGTCAGAGCTATAGCCCGGAAAGTGAAAGGTCGGGGGTTTGACTCCCAGAGGTGCCAATATCTTTTTTCTGATTTTTCTATCTACAGATTTTTTTATTTATTTTTTTATTTCATATATATCCCGTTAAACTACAGTTAAGTAGTTTGTCAACAGGATTTTCATTACAACTTTTTACAGATTACAACTTAGACCTTAATTTATACAATAACAATAAACTTACACATTAATAATAAAACTAAATCGTCTAATACAAATTATTTCTACCTAGTAGCCATGTTTTATATTTTAGGCACATTATACTCAAGGGTTCGCTGTCCGTATTTATTATTATGTTTAGGTACAAGCATGCCTTCATTCTTTGTGAACCTAGTATTGTGCCCATGTTCAACTTTCCTCTTATACTCAGAGTCAGATATGTGCTGAATCAATATTTTATACCATAATAAGGCCTGCACCGGCAAAACTGTTAAATTTTGATACTGTTTCGTCTCTGCGAAAAAATATTTTTTTTAACTAGTAATTTAACGATAGAATTTTGTATTGATTGTGCGTAATTTAAATTTTTTTTTCGATTCAGTTTCGCTAATAATGTCTTCATTTAATTAAATAAGTTTTGTTTATTCTAGCTATTCAAAATGCCAGCTCTAAGGAATTAATAATAAGAAAAGGTTCTCGATATTTTTCGCACCCCTTATGCTATTGTCTCTAAAATAGGCAAAGGTTGATATATATACCTCAATCGCCTTAAAAGAGGTCGTCTCGGCTATAAGTAAAGATAATGGGTTGGAATTCACTATTCTCCCCTTCTCTAGGCTTCTATACGCAGGGCCATCTATTTTATAGAGTTCGTTTCCGAAAACCATAACTCATAATATTATCTCCTAGGAAATAATTGTACGTTTCTTGGAATGAAATCCACCAATTTCCACCTAGTGTAAACGTATAGATTAGTCACTGCGGCGTTCGGTGATGTTTTATGGATTTTGTTTTTTTTTAGAAAATTATCATCCAGTCCAGCGAATAAAAAGAAAAAAATTCAAGAATAATGATGGCAGAGTAAATAAGGATAGCTTGAAAATGATTTAGTAGAACGATGAAGAGAATTAATAAATAAATTTAAGTGCCCAATATCGGCATGAATTTTAACTCCTTTTCAATCTACTATAATAAGCCATGTTCCTCAAGTTTTTGGTAATTGTTTGGTTTCGATTACCTCCTTACTATAGTTTTATGTGCACTCTGAATTTGTATTATTTCTAAATGTTAACTGCCTCCTGTTCTATATAATTTAGTTTAAATGATTCTTGTTGAATGGCACCGTGATGGTTTATCATTATATATTGTCATGTGCCAAAACAGCACTCACTATTGTTGTTAATATTGTTCTTTAGGAATTGCTTTGTATATTTTTGTATATTCGTTATTTCACATTATTTAATTAATTTTTTAAGGACTCGTAAGGAACACTGTAGGTTAATTTTAAGTTTATTATAATTAAGCGCACTTGAAGTGAAACATCACAAAACTGCGCTATATAAATACTACGTTATTATTATTATTATTATCGTATTGAACCCGCGACCTCTGGGCCCTACGCCAAGTTTGTGCACCGCTTTGCGTCGGAGATCATCAAATTAAAATGGTATTCTTAATACTTGTATATTCCAGAATTGTTAGTCAAAAATTGGGAAGCTAGCAGTCCACAATGGAGTGTTGGTATCTAAACTAATGTTTTGCGGTGAGGCGTGGAACTGGCAGAGGAAGGATGAAAGTAGATCAAATGAGGCAGGACTGAGATCCCTGAGGTGTATATGTGGTAATACTAAGAATGATCGTGTGAAAAATGTGGAAATCCGCATAAAACGTAAACTTAAAATGAAAAAGTAGAGCGGCGAATGAACAAAGAAAGGGGTGTAAAGAGAGTACATGAAGCAAATGTGAATAGTAGAAGAAGTAGAGGACGCCCGAGGAAGGCATGGCACGATCAAGTGAATCCGATACAAGAGTCAGAATAATAGAAAAGTATGTATGAGAGGATGTATGAATATGTCTGAGGCAAAGGGTGTCGGCCAAGGCTGAGTTGTTTGGCGGTCCTTCCTCTCTGCTTACCCCTGCTGCGTGATGGTTTTTTTTAAAATTTTGACATTTACCGGTTTCAGCCTATTATGACCATTTTCAGACTCCAGATATTATAATGAAATTTTATCCAAAATTTTGTCAGTTTCAAAAATAGAAACGCTTTTAATACCTAATATTTTATAACAAAGAGATATCAAATACTTTAGTTGAAATTTGCAAAAAGTTGAATAATTAAATTATTACGTTATTCAACACACTTATTTGTGAGTAGATATCTCAAAGTAGGTACTCAAAGACTGCCACTGGAAATTACTCAAAGACTAGTAATCAAAATTATTACTAGGAAACCATCAGATTATTCAACCTCTCAACTTTTTCAAGACTTTCCAGTCCCACCTCTAAAAAATACATTTATAAAAAATACGCTGCTTCAAATACACAAAGACTATTCTAAGAAGTCGCACCACGCCGTGGTACGTGTAGAGAGCAATAGGCAAAACACAGTCGGTCGCGTAAGTACGCCATTAATGAATACCAGTTTTGCACAACTCGTACAATGGAGTGGTGTGGTTTAATCAACTGGCAATGGAACTGAGATTGGAACCTGACTATAATAAATTCAAAAATAGACTAAACAATGATTTGTTTAATAGTTTGGCTACCTAGAGTCGCATTGGCAGTTGACTAACAATACTTTATTGATAGTTTTTTAATAATTATTTTTTATATATAAATATTATTCTTTTTTTTATTTATGCACATATATATATATCTGTATTCTAATTTTTAAATTTTAATTTTAATTTTTAAAACTTTTATTTTGTTCTTCCCTTTATACACGAGTAATTGCACTCTCGTAAAGGTTATATATTGTATACATATATGTTTTTTTACAGTTTTTTTAATCAATGTTGCATGTTTAATTACTCACGGTTATGTTATATTTGAATGTATATAAAAACTAATAAAAAAATAAAAACATATATATATATATATATATATATATCATAAACGGAATCGCAATCTAAAGAATGTATGAAGCACTTGTTCGCAGTATCTTGGAATATAGCTCCATTATTTGGGCCCCTTCTGAGCAAAACCATATTCTCGAAATAGAAGAAGTACAAAAGAGATTCATGCGTTACCTATATATGAGGGAATATATGTACTACCCTTTCCTGTATCCATCCTTATTCTTAGCAGGAATGCTCGATCTTAATACATTAGAAGCCCGCCGAAAAATATTTTTAGGAAAACATTTTTTTAAGATAATCTCTGGAACTATACATAATCCACCTATTTTGAAAGAGATTAACTTATATGTCCCAGACAAGTATACTCGTGGAAGGTCCCATACCCTTTTTTATGCTCCAAAAGCGAGGACTTCTGCCTATCAGAACGCGCCAGTCAACAGAGCGACTGAACTGCTCAACGAGTCTGCATTACCATCGACATTTTTAACGTAACCTACAGGCAGTTTAACAATTATCTTTTGACGTATGTTTCAAAGTAGTGAAACTGACCTTTTTATGTGTTTTGCTATACTTTTTGTCTAATTTGTAATCTTCTCCATAATGTATTGGTGAATAACCGTTATACGGAGAACATGGAAAATAAATAAATAAACCATACCACATTTCTTGTTGGCCAGACTATTGATGAAATGATAAGCCTTTAAGTTATACTTTCCATGGTTCAACGCATACTTATTTCATAGAAAAGTAATTCTGATAGACCTGAAAAGTTATTCAAATGAAAATTAACAACATTAATTTTATTCTGTAATTTCGGGAAATATTTTGAATGGATAACCATGAAAGGTCTTCAACACTACTCAAAGGTCCAAGTCTAAGGGGATTAGTAGGTTATTTGTTAATCCGGGTCGTTTATTTTAAAACAATTGAATATTTATTTATTCATCCAACAATATTTATGATATCCTCTTTATAACAATATAAACCTTTGTGTTTTCATACTCACTTTAAAAACTGTATCTAACAAAATGTTTATTTGAACAAAGGGTTTTAGGAGGGTTCAGAATAAATAACATAAAGATCAGAGCTATAAAGTATGATGACAGTTTGACACACTATATTATTATGTTATAATTTTATGTAATCGAGGGATAAGGTGATGGCAATGACATAAAAATTATTATTTAACTAGCTGACCCGGCCACGCGTTGCTGTGGCTAATAAAACATAACGTCATCTACTGGATGGTTATCCAACCTTTATAACCACCGCCGTCTTTGAGTTTATCACGAAGAGACAGACAGATGCCGCGGAGGACTTTAATTTATAATACGTAGAGATGGTGTGACATATTATAATAATGTGCATGAAATGGTTGGGGTAAGTAACGTATTTAAGTTAAAAAGGATTAATACTGTATCCGTCTAAATAACTTTTCAATTACCGCAATGTACGTGACCATTTTTTAGAAGATAGAATGGGTATAGTAAGCTATCCGTAAAAGATAGATATATGCCTTCTAGATATGGACTTTTTTGTAGATCTATAAAAGAGGAATTTTTCACCATGCATTGTTTTGTTATATCCCAAAAGGATTAAACAGCGTTTTCGATGAAAGCTACCAGGCGGCTTGACTTTTTCCGACACTTCTAAAAATTATCGTTATGTTTCAATCAATTTACACAAATTCTTGACAAATTACATACCTAAACCTTCCTCACGAATCACTCTATCTATTGGTGAAAAACCGCATGAAAATCCGTTCAATAGTTTTTGAGTTTATCGTGAACAGACAGACAGACAGACAGACGACGCGGGGGATTTTAATTTATAATATGTAGAGAAGTTCGAGCTAATGTTTTAAAACTATTATTATCATAATAGTGGAATTGTAATAAATAATCGAGTAGTATTTGAACTTGGCCCATGCATTATAGTAGCGTAGTATTCTCACAACAGAACTGTTATATAACAAAACTTCGAACCTCCGAAGGTTTTCCAATTTGAAAAAACCATGTGATATATTAGTACTACAAATAAATTCTAAACATCGATGTAGAAAACTCAAGATTGGCCCTGGTGAAACGTAGACCTACCGATCTTCATTTCTATATCAGTTCATACTGGTTAAATTATTTCAACTTTTTCCACAACCTTGTTTAATTAAAAGTCGGAAACCTTTGACTAATAAAATTGGAAGTCAACTGTAAAAAAAAGAAAAAATAGTTTAAAAAACTTTCATTATGTACATGGAAAACAACGCAATGTGTGAACTACATCTATCTATCTTCTTCTTCTATATATCTTATATTAATAAAAATATATCTTATATTAATAAAAAAGGACACGCTGGGACAAACAATTTCTTTATTAAATGGCATAGCAACACATGCCGGGTACCAGCTAGTAATTAAGATTATTTATTTTCTCTGATTTATTCAAACACGTCCCCACGTAATATTAAATTAGGGGTTTTTTTAAGTAAATAACTCACAAAAATCCCATTTAATACCGTCTGGAGCCAGCGAGAGGAAGAGGAAGGTGGGAAAGTTCCTGGCTTTTCAGGACTAATCACCAAACACGGCTAAAGCCATTTCAAGCAGCGTTTTAATTCCGAATGGAGGTTTTACCAGGGCAATACTGATAATATCTTCCCTCTGGACCGTGCCGCAAATATACCTACCTTATATTATTTTAAATTATTTAATTGTGTAAAAACCATAGACATCAGAATTCAATAGACCAGAAGATACAGACGAGGGGGTAAAACCAAACTATGAAGGGGGAAGAGGGGAAAGATGACTGTGATTCGTTATACAATCAATCTGACAGTAAATAGGCATCTCGCATTACAATATCACCATTTAGTTCTTAAAAGCAAAATCTGCTTTGAATGAATAGACCTTTTTACATGGGAGCGCGAATTGCTTGCCACGATAATAACATATTTGCTAAGGCCAAATGCTCGCCGCAAAAAGACTCGCCCCAATACACATAGCAATATTTTGTTGCCGTGTTTAGTTAAAACACTATTACAAATGTTTCATAATTTACTTACCCCTGTAACCAGCGACGCGAACACTGGAGAACCGCCCACATTCGCTATGTCTAAATAATATGTACCTATAATGTATAGCGCAAGCTGCCATTTTTGGCGTGATATTTCGTAAAACGTATAGACGTTACTTTCGCGCTGGTCACAACAAGCATGATGACGTCACATATTTTAGATTCTCTCCCCTCCCCATGGAGCGAGCTGGCGCCAAGGCGGAGCTTATAGCCGGTTCCATGGGGAGGGGGAAATATTACGTTTTTATCACTTAGGGCAGGTCCAGATATATTCATATGTCCGTGGTAAAAACTAATCAGTCAAAATAAAATTTGCCGGGATTTGAACCCGCGAAATCATCAAAATGAGTTAACGGATAACTTCTTCGCGTTTCTATTCTGCTTTAAGTAGCTTCCAATTTAATTAATTATTCTAGCTTACAGGTCCACCTTGCATATTCTATATCCAGACAGAGTATTTATATGAAAGGTTATCAGCCTTAACCTTTTTTCTACAACTTCGTTACGTTTACGTTATGCGTAGGCACTAACAGAATAGGCTGTAATTCGTATTAAAAGCGAATAGAACGCATCCACACAGTGATAAAGGAAACTATGTGTAAACGATCCAATTTGAGGCAGGGTACAGATAAATCTACCTACGGCCTGTTTAGACCAGTTTTACGACTCGGAATCCTAACGCAGTATAAACTTTTGCGGTTTACACAAGGAAACTTCAGCGTTGTTATTCCAAGCCTTATTTTGTGCACACAATAATAATACGAGTGTATTGTTTAGGTGAAATAATTAAAAGATTAATCAAAGTAACCTTTTTATTTGCCAAGGAAACTCTAACCTTGGTTAATATAAATAATAAAATAAAAAAAAACATTTTATTTCTTGCCAATACGTGTGTTACAGGGTTATAAAAAGTAAGAAAAAGTATAATTAATGTTATTTCCAATCTTCCTAAAAAATGTAATATAGGTACCTTAAATTATTCATAAGCAAGAACCCCTCTCTCAGGCGAAGTGAAGGCCTCCTCTAAAGAATTCCATTTATCCCTCTCTTGAGCTATTTGCGGCCAGCAGGGGCCATAAATTTTAATTATTTCATGTGCCCATCTCGTGTAGTTAATATACTTACAAACAATTTAATATAACTCTTACAGAACTAAGTTATCTTACATGGATATCTTTAAAAAAAAGTTTATTAAATGTTTTTGGAAATAGAATACACTTTTTTTGTTTTTTTTTGCTTTTAAGTACAAAAGTTAACTATAATAAAAAAGTTGGGGTATTATTACGTGTTACTCTGTAGCAGTTGTAACCCAATTCGTGACATCACTAGAGTAGTTGCACATCATTATGGCTACCACGTGACCTCTGCCGGTCGACGCCGACGGGTCGTCAGGCGCAATGAATTGGAGAAGATTCAGTTTCATTCTGGTAGAATCTTTCAATTGTAAATAAAGATAACAGCTTAAAAATATGTATTAAGAAAATGAGCGTAATGTTGGAATTTCTTAATTAGAATTGAATTGAATTGGTTGAACTAGCTCAGTGATCAGAGCAATAGCCCGACAAGGCAGATGCACTGGCCCCCTAGCATGGTTGATCAATAAGGATTGACAGGATAACTTTCGGTAACTTATCATCTTTCCCTAGCACTACTGTACATATCCAACGAATAAGTAATTCAGTTCACAATGACTGTTCTCAATACATTGGACGTTGACTATTGTTTGGACGTTAGCGATTTGCAGTTGTGCTAGGGAACGATGAGAAGTTACCGAATGTTATCCATTGATCAACCGTGCTAAGAATCCTGGATTTAATTCCCAGACGCGTTCAAATCTTTTTAACTGTTTTCTGTTTCACATTTTTCGTTTAAGAGTGGTTAATAATATTGTCTGCAATGATACAATAATTTACTTTGATTTATTACCATGTTTTAATGGATAACCACCAACTGTTAGAGCTACATACAGTGTTTTACTACCCAGCGAGTTCATCAAATGTTTACGGTTTATTACTCCGCTCCGTATTATTATTTCTCAAAGAAAACCGATAGTTTCCTTTCTTTCAATAACAAATAACAATAACGGAGAACATTTCTTCCCACAATGGCAGATTCCTGCTACAAATCTCTCCTTATTTCTTATCAAACGGGTGTAAATGACCTCATCCCATCACAAAGGGCCAAAGCGAGAGGAAACGATGTAATATATTAAATATTGTACTGAAGTTACTATCAATTCTATTTCTCATCTTGCCATAAACCTTATCATAAAAAACAATTTATATTAGTTATAAAAATGATTTATGATTGAGTTATTTTATTTCAAGGATTTCGCCTTGTTTTCAATTTAAAATAATAATTTCGGAACAGATATCTCGTAAATCATAATAGACTTTTCCATCAAATTAAATTATGTTATTATTTAGTGCCCACATTTGTGGTGTACTGTGTGAAATAATATAAATACTTCCAATCCAAAAAGATTACATAATGAAAGGAATTTACGATTTCTTACAACTCACCTAGAAAATAAATAAAAATACGAGAAGATTAAAAAAATAAAACTGTCGCCAATGCCGAGTGTTAAGAATAGTTAGTGACATCTATGAGATAAATATTGTAATTAATTCCATTTGGTTAATTATTCTTAGTTAATTAGAAAAGTGTGCATATTAGAGACCTCTGTGGGAATTTTGTAGAAGCTAGTGTTATCAGCCAACAAATTTAGGGCACGTGACCTCAGTGGATATTTGCTACTTGTATTGTTATTATTGTATTTTAAAACAGTCTGAAAGACGGTATTTTTATAGTTTTTAGTAGTATAAAAAGGGCTATACTCAAGAAATTTGTTCTCTTCCATTAACCCTTACCTAGAGTATAGACGCCGTACCGCTTGAGGCGGGGTCCGGGCTGAATTTAGTTCTAAAAGTGTTGATTTCATTATTGCTCAAAAAGTGTTTGTAAATAAAACGACTCTTCAATAAAAAAGTGTTTTACAAATAAAAAGTCCACCACCCTTGATGAGATTGAAGTGAACCTAACACCGAGGTTTTCAATGAAGATTACCTACCTATTAGATTCAAATTTATCGTATTAAGGATCTGTTTTTTCCCCATTTGCATTTACGAGGGCCACTTCAAGACCCGCATTAATAAATCCCTTAATAATAATAATAGCATTTCATTTATATAGCGCAGTTTTGTGACATTTCCCTTCCCACAGCCCCTGCCTTAAAACGTCTCACAACGCTGCCCAACCGGATGGCTACTTGTGAGGCGTTCGAGGTACTATGGAGATTGTCTATATTAATTATAACATTAATTGAGGTTCAATTCATAGAGATTTGTTTAATTCTGTAAGGGCCGGTTTTATAAACGAAGTACCAAATTTCTGTTACGTATCGAACCGTTTTTCATCTATGGCATATCGGGCATATCTATGGTTTTCAGTCAGCTGTCAGGAGCACTTTGTATTTGTATCGAAGATCGTAGTTAAAAGTTTCAAGTTGAAATATCTTTATAAATCTTCCATATACTTCCAGAATAAGTAAGTTTACATTTATAATATAGTGGGTACGAATTCATATAACTTTGATCATGATTATTATGTAGTTTTATGTGCGCATAAACTAACCTACGTATGTATATGTTGACGTATTTTTACACTACCGTGATGGGGTTTTAATGTAAGTATTGTAATTTTTCAGAAATAATAATGAACAAACGAACAAAAAGCCGTAACTTCACAACAGAAGAGCTCTTCAGACTGCTGAATTTGATCGAAAAAACGCCGGCATTAACCTGCAAAAAAACAGACGCCATCACAAACGCCTCTAAAGAAGCGGCTTGGAGCGAAATGGCCGATAAATTCAACGCAGAGAACGGGAGCATTCATAGGGATGTCTCCCAATTAAAATTGAAATGGGACAATTTAAAGAAGGCCGCAAAGAAGCGGGCAACCATAATAAATTCGAATAACAGGTGTGTATCTTATTTTTGTATGATTTTCTTTTAATAATGAAAATGATACCTTCTCATCTTTCATGAATGCTAATGACAACTAAAATAGCCTTTCCCACCATTTTAACGATCATTGTTATACAGAGAGTTTGTTGGATCGTTCAAAAGATCATATGTCATTCCCTGTTATGTTATTTACACATTTTCATTTATTTTCTAGAGCTACTGGCGGAGGGGAAAGGCCGGCAATCATCCCAGACCCAATATTAGATAAAATTATTTCTATTATAAAATTGATAACCTGCGTTGGCCCTCGAAGTTTCTTCGACGATGACGCCGGTCAAGTGGTTTTAGAATTTTCTGACGATCGTGGACTTGTGTTAGATGCAGAGGTAGAATCAGAGACACAGCAGAAAATACAAATACAATCCATTCAGGTAGATGAAGGTCCTCAGACATCAAATGATGACAAAAAACAACAAGAGCAGAGGTGGCAGCGGTTGTTGGAGGCAACAAGGATTGTTGGAATCCAACAATTCTTAAGACTCCGGTGAATCCCAAATTGAAGCTGAGTAAGAGAAAAAGTTTGCAAGATGAAGTGATGATCTCGAAAGTCAGAAAAAATAATGCCATTGCTAAATATTATGAGGAGAAATCAAAGAGGCTACCAACCATCCCACATAACCATCTTGGGCGAGTGCCGTCACCTCCTGTTGCTTGTGATGTTATTTCTGATCTCGAGGATCATTGAGGACCCTCATCTACTTGATTTTTAGTATACTACCGTTTGCTGCTACTATTCTCTGCATCCGACATAAGTCGATGATCTTCTGAAAATTCTGTACAATTGCATCTCACTTTAGCGTTTTAGCGGCACGCACATTGTAGAACATGTTATAATATGTGTTGATTAAGATTTTCTTCACTAAACTTGTATATTTGTATTTAAAAATAAAAAAGTAAGTTTATTGAAGTTGAATTATTTTATTATATAAAAATATTTTAGTACCTACCCACAAGAGGAGAGGGGTTTGAAGTAAGTTTCCAACGTAATGCTCGAATTTGAACTATTTTATAGGGGTATTTAATTTAAATATTTTTTCTTTTAATTAAACTATGTTCTTTATGCATATTAGCATGTAAATGAATGGAAGTGTGGATATTCAGCTATCAAGTATAACTGGACTCCCGGTGTTGTAGAATAAGTTGTTTCAATGTCTCAAGCAAACAGAATGTGAATATATGAACTAAGCGACGTAGTATAACTCTGTTAGGGTTAAACGTCACGTACGTTATAATCTACGCATTCACAGATAGCGCCAATCAAATAATTTTAGGTTTTTAATACTTTTTGCACGTTACACTTTAAAATATTATGGTAAATTAATTGGTTGCGCCTGTACATATGTATTATGAATATAAATAAATAGTTTTGTCCATAAACAAACACAAATCTTTCAAGAAAGGTTGAAAAATACAATATTGGATTGAGTCACCGATACAATACTGAAAAATTCAATTTTGTATCAGTGACTCAATCCATTATTGTATTATTCAGCCTTTCTTGAAAGATTTGGGTTTGTTTACGGACAAAACTATTTATTTATATTCATATTAAATATGTACGGGTGAAACAATTAATTTACCTTAATATTTTAAAGCTTAATGTGCAAAAAGGAATAAAAACCTAAAATTATTTAATTTGCGCCATCTGTGAATGCGTAGATTATAATGTATTAACTGTTTTTATTTGCAGTGTTACAGAATAAGGCACTAGTAATGGGAATGTACCCATATTACGTGACACATTTAGGGGGGGGGGGCTCATTTGTACCACCCTTGGTACAAATGAGCGGCGGAGTGCTTAGGTTTTTGGTCACCAGGGGGGGATTAAAAATTGCAAAAAGTTGGTCACGTAGTATGGGTACGTTCCCTAATATGAGCAAAAAGGTAAGTGGGTATAAAATAAACTTCTTTCAATCATTTTTCATCAGAATTTTTGTTTTAATAAAACTATGTTCTGTAATAAAAAAAAGGGCCGTACAATAATTATATAATAGTAATTTGAAACATTGGGTGAAGAATAACATTTTACAATATATTAGAGCCATTTTTTGGGTACATTAGTTTTCTCTGAAACAAACAATTAATACATTTTATAGGTGTCGAGATTGAGCGTTCGTTAGTTGTTTTTATTTGCAGTTTTACAGTGAAAGGCACTAGTTATTTGAGCAAAAAGGTAAGTTAATATAATATAAACTTCTTTCAGTCATAATCTCACATCCATGATAAGCTGGTAAGTAATTACAGTTCAGATTTAGTTGTATCATTTTAATTATTGGAAATGCAGTGACGAGGTGGCCAGCCTAGTTCACTTATCACATAAAGCCAGATTCAAATTAGGATCACACAAGTCAAACAATATTATCTGTAATAATGCTTGTCAGGAAACTGTTAGTGTCATGTGTACCAACGAGACTCATACTAGTACACAATACACGCAGAAGCACTACTAAAGCAGACTCCCAAAATAAGTATTAATGAAGTTGTACAGTTCGTTATCAATAGTCTGAGTAAAGACGGGTCCATTGCGCAGGCAAACTCCAGACTATGGCCAGACGTTTGCTTTGACAGTCCCATAACACACATTCAAGGTCATAAATTTTTGTAGTGTTTGAGTTTCCAGTGTTCGGCGTTTGAAGGTCATTTCGGCGCTTGGAGGACTTTCAAACAATTAATTAGGGTGAAGTTCGCGCAGTTCACACAATTTGACAACTGGTCTGGAATACGGACGTCCACGCGTACGCACATAAATGATGCGTACGCAATACTTGACGTTTGGCGTTTATTGCATGTCCTAAGTTACTATTGAATTTGAGATGCACAGATATTTTAATAGATATTTATTTATTAGGAAATATTTCCAACTAATATCGATTACTATTGAATTTAGAGTGCGTGAATAATTACGTAACATCAAAAAAGAATAAATTTAAATTGGTCAATTTCTTTCGTGTCTCTGAAACCGATTTATAAATTAATAGACTTTATTTACAAGTGAGTTCACTAAAGAAATAATCATCCATTACGACAGTGTGTTTATTCAAAATCATAAATAATAATTTTAGGTCCGCGCAATTGATAACCAAAAAACTTGACGTTTGACGTTTATCGTTTACGTAAATGTTAAAATGCGTTCGATGTGGAAAAGATGTTACACCAGGAAGAAAACACAGACATTTATTTATCAGGAAAGATTTCCGACAAATATCGATTAGGTTTTGCACCAATAACATTATATAATAACGTCATTGTATTGCACGACCTAAAGTTACTAGAATTTAGAGTACGTAAACATTTACGTCAAAAACAGAATAATTAAAAATATTTGATATTATATTATAATTTTATTATCAAATATTTTGATTATTATATTATATTTAGGTTTAATAATATTTTAAACTCGTGATTATGCTCGCTCATGGCACATAACCGTAAAAAGCCATTCCTTTTTCCCCACACACGACCGCATCGCGTAGCTTCTGTCAAAAAATGAATTCTCCCCCCCGCCTGCCTTCCCGCTTCACCCGAGATGGGATGTTTAAGTTTTGTTTTTGTTTTGTTTTCCGCAGTACACGGGAAGCTCAAACACTACAAAAATTGTCAAAAATTTATGACCTTCAATGTTTTGACCTTGACTATCAAAGCAAAAGTCTGGCGTTTTCCCGCCCAATGGACCCGACTTAATATCCTCATCAACAATATTGACAGGAACTTGTTGGTCCGGTGGTTTGGGTGCTTCCATCGGATAATCGTCTTCATTTTCCTTTCTTGCAATATTATGTAGTACTGCAGTAGCCACAACGACACCCTCAACGCGGTGTAGGGAAAGCCTTATTGGTAGAAATAACACAGGGAACCTACGTTTCCACACACCAAAACAACGCTCGATACAATTTCGTGTTCTAATTTGGGACTCGTTATATAATCGTTCCACTTCTGTTACGGGGTTGTTCAGTGGTTTCCTTAAATACTTTGTTCGTGGATAACCACTGTCACCTATCAGGGTCTTGTCACCAAATTCACCTTGTTCAAATCTGGCTTTAAGTGAAGAGTTATTAAATATACTCGAATCATGAGCAGAACCTGGCCACCTTGCTACTACATTCCTAAGTATAAGTTTTGCATCACACACAGCTTGCACATTTAAAGAAAAATAACCTTTGCGGTTACGGTAAGTTTCCGCTTGGTCTCCTCCGGGTGACTGGATCCTGACATGGGTGCAGTCAATGGCACCGATAACCTTTGGGAATCTTGCTATCCTGTAGAAGTCCTGAACTCCGTCACAATTCATGTTTATGTGTACGTTTCTCATGGAGGCTATTACTTGCGTCACTCTCCATACAACAACGCACGCCGTCGACTTGGAGACTCCTGTAAAATCGCCAGCTGCTTGCAACATTGATCCCAGAGCGTAGAAACGTAGTGTCAGTAATAACTGCTGGGCTGGCATAACTGGCTGGTTTCGATATGTTGCTGGCATTAATTGAGCTCCAATTGTATTTAAAATTTGAGCTACGGTCCCCTTTGACAAGCGAAATCTCATTTTAAAATCGACGTCTGCAAAATAATTGAAATAGTTCAGTCTATGCATAAAAACACGCGGTTGTCTGCGTCTTCCAGCTTCGTCTTCACTGCTACTGGATGAACTATTTTCGAGAATTATCAAACGCCCATCTTCACTGTCACTGCTCGATGAAGAATCCATTTCACAAATGCAAAATATATTATATTATCTCGTAAAAATATTTCACGGTGCCAAATAAGCGAGCGCCGCAAACAACTTCCTATTGACATTGACAACAGAACTGTCAAAAAACGTCAGTAAACGGATCGTTAACTATTTAAACTGGCCAAAATCGGTCCGTAAAGCGTTAACCGCTATTTAATCTACCGGTAGCCTGGAATTTTTTTATAAAACGGCCAAATCGGGCAGTAGACCAAATATTATTTAAAAATGATATCAAGTATGACGAACGGATGTTTATAAAACCGGCCCTAAGTATATTGAATACGATATAATTACAGTTATACAGTTTTAAGCTATTTATTCCTTTCAGATAATTTTTACATAAAAATGAAGCTTAGGAAATTACCGACGTATAAATACTACTATTGTTGTGTTTCTGCCTGTAATTCTGGTCCAATTAACTATAGAATTGGTTTTGAATTTAAGATTTTTTCAATATTTTCAAATTTGGTGCACGTTGTTTACTGTCGGTAAAATAACACTTTATCTAAAACATGCGAACACCTCAGAGCTGGTCACAAAATACTTCTGCATATTCACAAAATACCTGTTTACATACAGTTACTGATTATTATATGTGTATGTATTACCGGTACTTATTATATATGTAAACTGTAAACTCAGAGAACAATTCATAGAAGTTATAAAGTAGGTACCAAAAATATTTTATTATATTTAATTAATTAATAATTTTTTTAATACATAAGAACGTATTTTTCGTCGATTGAAAATTATGACTTAAAATTACTGCTGACGTAATTTTCAAGTTCACTAACGATATTTGATATTATCGTTAGTGAACAGGCAATTTAAAAAATATATATATATATTTTAAGCTTCTATAATTCTACAATAATTATTTTTAACGATTTATTAATAACTTCCATAATTCAGTTTCTTGCTTACAGATTGAGAAATATTATCTTTATTTTAATATTCGTACTCCTACCCTAAACAGCTGAAATATTGCTTGTGCAATGTTGAAAGATTTAACTGGCAGAATATTGAACCCTAAATGCCTGGATTGAAACCCGATAATTGGATCACTCGACTACAAATCAATCTCATGGAAACTTTCATCTCTATAGTATCTACCGAATTCAACGTAGGTATTATTAATAATTTCTGATAGAAAATTGAGAAAATTTGAACACGTTTATATCTAATGATTCAATTGGTTATACCCATTTTGAAAGTGTGTTATGGAAGAATTCAGTGGGGTTTTATCTAAGAAATAACTGAATTGGGTGGAATGAGAGGGTTGAGGGGGGGATCCGCCCTAATAGGCAGTTTCCTTTAATGCTGGGGCCGGGCGATTTTCTTCGCTATAAAACAATTCCATTTGGCTCTGACTACCACGCAGTTCCTACATCCGGATATAAAAGCTTCAAAAGACGTGTTGCCAATAATTGAGGAGCTGGTTGCAATAACAACTTAAACGTGAACAAGTTATTTTCGGTGCCATCAATTTTTGGTATCTCCGATTCCATCTTTATCTACTGCGTAAATGTAATTTCCCTTATGTTCTCTCCAGAGACAATCATAATTTAGTAAGTTCTGGAACATGTATTCTCCAGTAACTAATGGATGCTTATTGAAAAGACTTTGGTTCTAACAACACTGTGACTATTTATTGACGTATCATAATTTACAATAATACTTTTAAAGACAAACATCCTTTCAGGCTGAGAGATAGTTTAGATCCTGACACCGTATATTTACCTTCGGCCCAACTCGGCAACGAGACCATGTGACCCGAAGAGCAAATAGATAACTACAGTAATGTAGAAACTAAATCATAGACTAATATGGTACAATACTGTAAGTATTATTTCTATCTAGGTCTTACACGAAATTTCACGCAAAGGTCTGAACACTATTTACAAATGATTCTTACATTGATTCCATCTTTTGACGATAGTTTGCAAATTTCGTGATCCACTGCAATACATTATTTTTAAAATATCCTAGTTATAAAAGTATAAAAACTTTAACCTCGAGAATATAATAATAATAATAATAATATTTGGATGATTTATATAGCGCCGTTTTTATGAAAAATCACCTCAAGGGCGCTGTACAAACTTATAATACATTTCTAAAATCTAAAAAACTACAAGCTAGGCAAACAATTATAAACAACTTATGGCTAAAAATTGCGTACATCGGTTCATTGATCACCGATACGAAAATATGTACAATATTTTGACCAATAAACGCGATGCTGCCTAAAATTTAATGAAAACAGGACCATACTTACCTGGGAGGTCGCTTGAAATTAACACTGTATATTGTCCATTTAAAGAAATTTAGATAGAGTTCGCACGCAGAGGACATTATTGTGAACACATGTTTTTTAATCCTGAAAAATATTTTAATATTAAAATGGAATGTATTCTTTGACTTGGTGTTCTCTCTGTGCCTTGTTCATAAAAAAACTTCACTTGTTGAGCTATCAAAAGTTGTATCATCTGATTGATTTGTCCAACATTATTCATAATAATAGATTCGGGATAAAAATTTTATGTTTTTTTGAAGGGCAGCATTTTGTATTATTCTTTTTTATCATTACTCTTGCTTACGGCTTTGATAATTAGGCGTTCCCTGTACTCTGAGTTTTGTTCTTGCACGGCAACAATTATAACAATATGAACGATGTTTGATTACAATGTAAAGAGTTTTGTTGGTCGGAAGTCGGGAGCGGCTGTTGTGTGGGTTTCGTGTGAGCTTTACAAAATAAAACATCCTTTTTGGCGATTTTTTTCTTGCATACATCAAAGCAGGCCGTGGTATTAAATGGAAATGTGAACCTTATCGCCGTGTACTCAAGAAGTAATATTGTTAGCTGCCCGATTCTAAATGTTACACGTCGTGGTGCATCGCCTTAACTTTGTGACCCTGATTAAAGCACAGCGTTGAAGAGCAATGTTTTCGTACATATTAATGTTTCAATTTCGGAGGCGGGAATGGGTACCGCCGCCCCGGGAACCAACACCTCAAGCAGTTCACTACGTTTGGTGTCTTAGCAGTGTGTGGAGCTAATGTAAAAAAAATGTAAGGTTTCACTTATCTTATTTTATTTTAATAATAATTATAAGCAATAATTATCAGCCTGAACCACTCATCCACATTGAAAAATCTTCCGAGAAAAGATACATGACGCCAACGGGACTTGAACCCGTGCCCTTCTGATTGCCGGTCAGCTGCTCACCCAATTAAGCTATGGCAGCTTATCTTATACCCGCCAAATGATTCAATATATAACTAGTGTTTCATTCAACAATTACTGCTTATTATATTTTTTCCCTGAAAACAACCAACTTTATTTTTGCGAGAGAGACATTGTAAGTGTTAAATCTATGCTATGCATGAAAATCTTGTCTTAAACGTTAGTTTAACAATTAAAAATAATAATTTATTTTATTTTATTTTAAGACGTAAAAAAACATAATTATTAAATTAAAAATTACAATAAGTTAAGCTAGCACCTTCACCTGAGAATCTTTTATTTGAATTTTTTTAAATATTTCTTTTTTTTGTATTTTTTTAAAGTAATTTCACATTCTCTCATGATGCTGCTGTAATCTTCACATTTCTGCCTGAATCTGCGGCTCGTTCTACCATTCAATCCTTACATATCCCATTGAGCCGGCCCTATTGTGTTCAGTGCGCATTTTTCCTTCGCAAGGACAAGCTCTTCTAACCGTTCTTACTCATTCTTCAGCTTCTAATTTCCCACACAATCCGCCGTACTGGGTGAATCGAACAAAACATAAAAAAGAAGATTCTCTTTTTATTTCCCTTCTAATAGATATATTTGGATACTGTCATAAAATTATACGTAATCGTTTTGAAAACTAGTAACTCCTAGACTTACTTTTTTCTGCTAACATTTTCATTGGGTTAGGTTATATATATAACCTAACCTAACCTAACCTAGGCATATATATATATATATATTGTTAGCATTACCGCTTACTTACGGCCATTTGCTAAACCAAACCTGGAAAGGATACGCAATTAATAGGCCAACAAAACTAGCTCAGGAAAGCCGGCGCAAGCAAGGTTCTCTCAAAACCAAGGCGAGTGCTTGTGGTTCGCTTGTGAATACCTCCTCCTCCTTTCCTCACAATCTCCAGGTCTCCTTCCTCAATCAGAACACAGTTTTGCACGTAAAGGGTTTATTCATTTAGAAGGAGACAGGGTTTTACAATTGCCAGCCTCGGCACACTACACATGGGTATTTGCTAGGAATAGAATTCTATCATGACGGGGGAACTCCTCTCTCAACTCTCCACACGTGTTAGTGAATTTAAGGGCGGGACGTAGCACACAAAAGAGGGCAAGAGTTCATATTACTCACAGCAGCAGGAAATGCGGTAGTCAGCAGACAGGCTACTGGTGGGCGGGAGCCTTTTCGCGCACAATTCACATTATAGTAACATCACGAGTTTAGGTTCTCGGAGAGAGCCTTGGCGCAATCACTTGGGACACTGTTGTCACGCCCGAGGCAAGCGGATGAATGGGTGCGGGCGCTGGCCGGCTCGGGGCTTGCCCGTGTCGAACTCAGCGCGGTGCGGGGAATTTAGGTACTACGAACTATTCTGGCGTAAAATGGGGAAAGCAGTGAACTGGGGAAAACATTGTCACTTCGTAACGTAACAATATATAACCTAACCTAACCTAACCCAATGAAAATGTTAGCAGAAAAAAGTAAGTCTAGTAGTTACTAGTTTTCAAAACGATTACGTATATATATATATATTATTGTGCCTACGTTTTGTGCTTAATCCATTTAAAGACCTAACCTAAGCTTTTCAAAGTGATTCTGACAATTTCCCACCTCAGGAGACTCCATATTTTTTTTTACAATGGCTCCATGCAGGAGGCCCTGAGGAAAATAATTCCCTTCAGGGCCTATGTCGTCTTTGGAGATGCTGTATGTAGGGTCCTTTTAGGAAAGGAAGGAGAGGAAGTACTGGGAAGGTAAAGAGTGTTGGGGTGAGCAGGAATCTGGTAGTCTGTGTGTCCAGGAGTGACGGACGTATGAACCCATCCTTCCCACAGCGGTGCAAGTCGATGTTCCGTGAGAGTACGGGGAAGTCAAAGTGACTCCCTCAACCGTACTCTCCCGATCCGGCCTGACATGCAACTGGTGAAGACCCTGACAAATCTCTCCCCATGACGACGGGCACCCCTGCTAAATCACCAAACGTAGCGAAATACTTGGGGTGACCTATGGCAGAGATTTTTATTATTCAATAAACGGTTCCCGTGGCGGCAGTATCCATACCCGCCTCCCAAATTATATGCAGCTGTTGTAAGTTAAAAATGTCAAGAGTGTGAAAAACTCGAAAAATCTTTTTCCCGTTTAAATGGGAGGAAGGTTTGGGAGGTATGTACTTCTTTTTATTTTTGGTCTCGAAATATTTATAAATCTTAATAATAATGATTTACAATTAATTCAAGACAAAAAAACTATAAAGAAGTACACAACCTGGTGCTAGACCAATTATTATGCCAATTTTGTATTTAAAAAAACTTACTTTGCTGTTTTTTTTTGTAGTCCTGCTGATCATCACATTTCTAAAAATTCACAAGACCGTGCGAATTCAAAGTGTGTGATAATCCTTCAGACTTTTTAAGCAAGGATAAAGACACTTGTTACTGACTTATCAGCCTAACGTACGCTTAATGTGCGCTTCTCTCACAATGGAGAAAGCTTTATAGATTAAAAATCTTGTTCAGTTGTCAGATTCAGTTTTCCAACTGATCAGGTACTTAAATGCGTTGCTAATAAATGCGCTTTTTGTCAAGCTATTGATATACTTGCTACAACAGAACTTGCCTGCATTAGCTCCTCTCTACATGCCCACCACCCCTATTCAAGATAATAACAAAACAAAACTTTGCTTTTGGTCGGACGGGAAGTTACGTTTTCTTTAACAGGTATTTTGGGATTATAAAAACCTCCCCACATTGTAGAAAAAAACATTTTTTTTTATATTTATCATCATTAAAAACCACGTGAGATTAGAGACATTTTATTTTCTTACACTCAGTGTGTTAGTTATACATAATTTCTATAACAAGCCAGGTTAGGTGAATAGGCGAAATAACCTTGGCTGGAGATGAAAAGGAGAAACAAACCCCTAAATAAATAGCAGCTCCTGAGGGGAAACTTGCGAGTTATTATTTTGCGCAGTGACCTAGACTTCTTAACAAGAGTCCAAAGTATAAATCAAGCCCTGGAGTCTACGTACGACGTGATAATCAGTCGTTTCTTACACACCTCGGCCAGACGCTGGGCACGTTAAGAAATTATCTTGTTTACTTGAATATTGTTCTTTCTTAAGAAAATATTTGACACTGATATTTTGGTGTAGGAATATAAGCTTATTATTTGTCCAGGAATTTTGTCATTTTGAGCAATTCAGACAAAAGATTTTTGCTTTCGTAAAGCAAGGACTTTTTTTTCACGATTATTTTTATTATTTTTGTGAATTGCGAGAATTCATTGGTTATTTTTTTGTGGATATTACACAAGAGTTAAATTGTCCGGTGGGAGACTATGATAACCCAAATTGGGGATGTAGTGAAGCTGATGGGAGTGCGGTGGGAAAAGAAATGTTATTTTAAGTAACGTTTCCATTCTACATGGTGATCTTTTATAAGGTTTATACAGGATGGGCCAAAATTGCACTTTTGAAATAATAATGTAAAAATAAATACATATTATATATACATAAATGATTATTGATGAGAAAAAAATATGCTGAAAAATCATTTCGTAAAAATAATTTCGTCAAAATGGCCGCCATCTCGCCGTTGGCATTCCTCAAACCAGGCCCTTAGATTATCGAAAACTTTTCAATACGAATCTCGGGGTATATTGACCATTTCGTGGTGGATGTTCTCCTTTAATTTGAGAATAGTCGCTGGTTTATTTACGTAGACTCGACTTGTAAGACAATATATATATATACACAAATATATCCCATAAAAAAATATCAGCTGGGGTTAGAACCGACCTGCGGGGAGGCCATGGAATATCTTCTCTGCACGAGATCAGTTTGTTAGGGAAAGTTTCTGTAACCAATTTATTTTGCTCAATGGCAGCCCTGTTTGTTTTCCTGCCGGTTTCTTTGAAATTTTTAACCCAAAATTTAATTTAATTAACATTTGGGCACTGATTAATAATCTATAATTAGTGATGCGAATGAAATAGGCGGCATAAATCATTGTTTTGTATATCAGAGTAGAATAATCGTAGAACAAAAAAGAACAAAGTTATTGTTTTGGTAATAATTTTTTACCCAGAAAGCGCGTTGCTCTCCCGTAAAGCGATCCATTGTGACTAAATTTCCAAGAAGCGAGGAGCCACGCATAAGTGACTCCGCTTTCCTCCCCCGTTCGGAATCCCCGCTAACACGATTACAAAAGTGTAAATATTTATTGCCCACCTTATACTTAGATTATCTACTTCTGTTCCAATGGAACGTGTCGTAAATAATATACACTCTTCTTATTAAACAATTATTATTCTGACCTGTAAAAAATATTATCCTGAATTCCAGACAAATCAGTTCAGATTTTGAAATGACAAAAAATAAATTTCTATTAACAATATTACAGTGTGGGATTCATTCTTTAGAGCACAGGTTTTACAATGGAAGATGTTCCAAGGAACTAGCGTCATTGATCCTTTTAGCACCGGTGCAAAGTCGGAAAATAGCTCCACGCAGCATTTCCAAAAGTGGAGTTAATGTAAAAAAAATAAACTTTTCACAAATATTAATGATGGGATGTTACTTTATCGCTTTCTAAATTATAGCCTATGTGCTATTGTGATGTGTGTGCTAAATTATTGTAAGGTTTAATTAAAAATCCATTTAGTAATTATTGCGTGAAAGAGTAACAAACACACATACATCCAAACAAACTATCGCATTTATAATATTAGTAAGATTTGTTAAAATGTTGAGTTTCGGCATTTGATCTAAACCTAATAATAAACAAATCACTTAAATTATTATATGAAAAAAATTGTCTATTTTCATCCCTTTGTGTGGATGTTTAAAAACAACGTACTTTTCCTAAAAGTTGGAAAGGGAAAAGTAGGCAAATAAGTGGATAGGATAGAAGGTCTGTTAAAAGTGGAGATATTGCTTCTGGTATTAGAAAGAGCCTCATTAGTGTTGACTTGATGGCTGCCTTACTTCAGATATAATGGTTCCTAATAATACTTACGTGAGACAGATTTAAATTAATTAAATTACGTTCATTGGAATCGTATGGGTATGATTACGCAGTGTAATTGTTTGTTTACTGTGGTTGTTACTGTTGTGTATTGTGTTGTCCTATATCTCATATTTAAATTAATTTTGTACTTAGACTTTCTCATTTTATCGTTTTTGCTTAATTTCAATGCGTAGATTCTTTTACTCATAACTTTCGCATCAATGTCATCTTTTACTAATTATTTCGATACATTTTGTATACGCACTCTTTTGTCTATGGTTATCTGACAAGCTTTCTCTTTTCACGTGTATAAAATTTAAATAAAATATCGAATTCATTTTTAACAACTAATTCAACAAATTAAGGGCCCAGTTCTCAGATTAGAATCAATCTCTCTGTAAAACTTAGTTATCATCCGAATAATTAAAGTTACAATAATATCCAAGCAAAAGAAGTGTTTTACTTAAACAAGGATACATCGCAACCCATAACCTCTCACATACGTTTCCCTTGATATGGAAACGAAGAAGCCCACGAAGCTACTCACTTTACAACTGACAGCAGACTCTTTTTTTTGGTTATTTGTTTTTGGGGTGTAATGCAGTGTTGTACTACCTGCTTCTTTTGCCGACGATTCGAGCAACAGGCTATTTTGAAACCGGTACCTAAGCCATTGCCTATCTCGATTACTTTGTACCGGTGACCGCCGATCACTAAATGACAGTGGATACGGGGAACAGTTTTTTTTAAACTAGTCCTTATTGTAGCCCTCCTGATTACGGAGGCAATTGAAATCTACAACCATTTTGAAGTATACTGTAATACCAGCTGGTAGTGGACTGTTAATGTGGACTGAATAAGCACACATTTCACCACTAACAATTACACATCTGCCGGATCTGCACTGATGATGGACACCGCAACGCTGTCCGAAACGTTGGCTAATGAAGGAGGTAGCGCAAAACGGCATAACAACCCAAAAACAAATCTAAAAACATATCTGACAGAAGACTGTCCGGAGACCACACCCTGAGACGCTATGCAGTTACCTTCCAACGACGCAGTTATCACGTGAAGTACGTTGAAATTGAAAAATGAAGGCAATATTAAGTTTTAAAAAATCCATTTGTGAAAGATTTTAAGGACCTTATTAAACGAGTTTTCATAAGCTTACACATTAACAAAGAGGTTTACTTAAATCTTAGCGTTAAGTTTTATTTATTATGTTATAATAATCATTGTGTTTGATTTGCACAATGTGACTGTGGGGTATACCAGTAAGGACCCATTTTTTCACAAAAAATTGTAAAACAAAGGGAAAAAAATGGTTAAATCTTCATTTGGTTTCAAGAATCAAAACACATATTACTATTCGAAATTAATAAAAGAATTTTTTTTTAATATTTCCAATTTGGAAACTGCCTGTCAATGTATGATGTGATGATTTTTTCCACATTATCTCCACACGCTAAGCCCTGAGGAAAATTATTTTCCTCAGAGCCTATGTCATTTTTTGGAAATTCTATTTGGGCTATCTATTAGGAGATGAAGGAATGAACAGGGTCTTGAAGAGACCGAGAGGGAATACGGATGCCGGCAAATCATTCAACATCCACAGCCGAGATTTTGAATAATTCAAGATAGTTCACATTTTTCGTGTGCCAAATGTCAACCATGTACAAATGTTGTGCTTGCTTTTGGCGTGTTTTCCGACTGCATACCGGTGCCAAAGGAATCAACGATGCTAGTTCCTTGGAGCATATTCCATTAAAATATCGGTAGAATAAGGACAGCATTTCCATGCGACGCATGTGCTCTAAAGATTGAAATCCGTTTGTTAAGTAAGATAGGGGAATTTAGCAAACGGACCGCCCGACCGACCAAGAGTCAAGAAACAAAATCTTTACAAAAATAATGTCAAGTAATGAGAATCGATCAATAAATCAATGTCTTGTTCTCGTAATTTGATGTTTATTGATTAACTAGATGTTGAATAATTCATGAAAAAAAAAATTGATTAGATAACATTTAGATTCTGAAAATTTTAAATGAATCCATTTTTTTACTACTGGCAAAATTTCTTTATTATTTTCTAAATTTTAGTATAATCAGTTATTTAGACTATTTTTTTTCACGACATTAACTGTTTTATGCTTTTTACACGATTTGTTACGCTTTCGCAATACAAAAAACAAAATAATACATACAATGTAGGTTGCAATAAAATAAAGTTTACGCAAAGCACTTACCTACTTGTTAAAAAAAATTGTCCAGACAGTTAAAAAGAGCGTCCCTATTCGAAATTTCCAATAAATATAAATAATTAAAGTTGATTACAACATAAAGTTTTTTTTTAATCTTAAAAGCCTGTCTGCGAATTTCAAACCTTTGAAGACATATAAATACCACACGTTTCACGGTAAAGTCTTATAAAACCAATGCACTATATTTTTCACGCTGTATATGTACAAATGTATTCTTATTAGTTTACAGGAGCCGAGGGGACTATACTAATTGGGGAACAAAAAGAAGGCAAAAGAATTGAAAAGGGGTAGATGACGGGGAAAGAGCATATGAAATAGGTTACTGACTTTCAGATCCGTTTACTTAATGCAATTAACCGATCAGGTCTCGGGCATATTCTGTCAGAAGTTCAGAAAATTTCCGCTTAGTACAAAAATCCAAATAAACGGAATGTTTCTGAATGTATCCGAAAACTAAAAACTGTTTTTGAAATGTGGTAGAATATGCTTTCAAATGTTATTATTAGAAATAAGTATCTCATTCCTAAAATGTTAATTTTTTTAATACAAACATAAAAAAGTTTTAAAAATGGCTCAGTTTAAGATGTTCTGTCTAAAATTATAGATAACGAAAAAAAAACCTCACATTTTTATTAGGCAAATGCATTATAAACATTTTTATCACCTCACGTATTCGTCGTTTCATGAAAAAAATTATGAATGAAAATTTTATACATTTTTCTCAAATTGTTGTAGGAAACTTTGGTTCCGTAGAGGTGCACATTAAAAATTTTCTACGTTTAAAATCTAAATTTGAATATAAAGCGTGGTATTTTCTCTTTCTAACATTGTTTGGATCATAAACACGTCTCCTGTGATTATATGGGTGTGTTATCGCGGTAGGTTATCTTGTTAGTCGCGGTAGGTTATCTTGATTGTTGTGAGTTTGGATCCCTCGTTGTCAGCACTTAAATATTTTAAGGAATGAACTGCTTAGTCAAGAGGCTTATAACGATAATGACGATAAGAAATTGGCATCAGCGGTGCCACGATGGAAACGTTAAAAACTTCTACGGTACGGTCACACTGCGACCAACTTCCAACTTCAAACGTTTGGCCGATTGTGTGGAGGGGTATCTCGTGCGTTGGAAGTTTGAGTTGGAAGATTGGTGTTCGAGTTGGCCCTGGATCGCCTTCTAGGCGATCGGCGACAGCTGGTTCGTGAAAATTGGCCCAACACATCAGTCTGTGAAATATTATTACGGCAGAGTGGTATAAAAATAGTTTGAAATAATTATTTTTTTAGCTTAACAAATCGATCTCAATATTATGGAAACCAAAGCACCGCCTCCATAATCGTAGGCAACTGATAAGATACGGCGCCGAATCAGCTGTTCGACGTCCGCCATTTTGGAGTTCAGAGTTTAAGTTGGCTTTGGTGTGGAAATAGTATAGGATTGAATCCCGGTGGCTATCGGCCGCTATTTGTAGGTATCCAATGTGTGAATCCGACTTGTCTGACTCCTGGCCCTGCTTTTGGCGGCAACATAATGAACCTGTCAAAATCCAATTGGCGTTACGGAACATCTGGTTTGTAGGCTAAATTTATTCGTTTCTTCAAGTACAACCACATGGTTCGAACCCAGGTATTGGGAATTTTTTTTGATTTGTGCAATGGTATTTATGATTTTAGTTAGGTGCGGAGTCCATACTTATAATACTTCAACTTGCTTCTTGTAATGCCAACGAACATGGCTTTCAATTCTTCTGGGCCATTAAACTACGTAACTAACTAACTATTACGCCATTTCTCCGCAAGGGTAGGCAGAAAGGACGGACCGCCAAACAACTCGGTCTTGGCACACACTCTTTGCCTTACTCACATTCACACTTCGTCTCATACACGCTCTACTATTATTCTGACTTTTGACAGGACCCGACTCTAGTATCTGATTCACTTGATCGTGCCACGTATTCCTCGGGCGTCCCCTACTTCTTCTACCATTCACTTTTTCTTCTTCTCACATTTTTTTCTTCTTTCATTCGTTCTACATGCCCAAACCATCTGAGGGTCCCTTTCTTAATCTTACTCATTATGCTTACATCAGCCTTACATTGTTTGCGGATAACCACATTTCTCACGATCTAAGGGATCTCATTTCAACAGCATTCATTTTACTTTCATCCTTCCTCTGCCAGTTCCATGCCTCGGTGCCATGCGTCAGGGTAGGTACCAGGAGTACCAGGACTCCATTGTGGACTGCTAGCTTCGCTTCTTTTGACATTTTTTTTATTAGCGCCAATGGCATTCAGCCTTCCCATTTCTCGTAAATATACTACCAGATACACACACTCATCCACTTGCTCCAAGTATTCATCAAACTATTTAGAAACATTAATTATATATGTAAAAATCTTCACATGTAGCAAGCACTTTGTGGGAATACACAATTATAATAAACACAATAAACGGACTTGCCCCTGGCTAGCATAAATACTACGATTTAGTGAACCTTCTATTCCGTTCCGCGGCAATGACGCCACTGCTTATCACGGTTATTTTTTACCGGTGAAAGTTAGTGGAGCTGGCGACACGGTATCGCTTCGAAGTAAATAAGCACACACTTCACCACTAAAAATTACACGTCTAACGGATCTGCCCTGATTATGGACACTGCAACGATGTCCGAAACGTTGGCTAAATAAGGAGGTAGCGCAACACGGCGTAACACCCCAAAAACAAATAACGAAAAAAACGTAACATTCGGTTCATCCTGGGGAAGGTTCAGGATGAACCGAAAGCGGTTGGATTAAGAAATAATAAAGTGGAATTCAAAATTATTTCAATGTGTTTAATACAATATAATAAGTTGAGTTCATAATAGACCTTAAACAAATGTAATAAATAAATTATTAAAAAATTATAAATCGATACATATTTACGTCCGGTATTCGTAAACAAGGTATATTTAGCAGCTAATTCTATGGTCAGCATGACCCACGTTAAGTGGTTTTTAATGTTCTCTTACAATTTCACGCATTTCTACCCTTAGACAGAAATTAACATCACATTCAGTTCATTTCACTCCGAAATCTTGACCGGTTTATTTCGATATTGTGTGCTTATGCTAGGCTGGGATTATAAAAATATAATGGACGCACTTCAAACTGAAACGTATTGAATCTTACATTTAACGTGGGTATTTAATTATTCATTTTTACTTTTGTCACTTATTTTTAAATATACGCGTAAAACAGCTGTCACACCAGGATTTCTTTTCAATTTGGAATGTGGGCGTGGGTACCATCACCCCAGGAACCATTTATTGAATAAAAAACACTCTGCCGCAGTGGTTCGCTACGTTTGGTGATTTTTCAGAGGTTTTTCTAGGTCTTAGCGGCGCAAGCGTTTTACCACCTACTAAGTGGTGGAACGGATCGGGATAGACTTATTGAGGGAGGCTTTCAGGTCTCTCCGGCAGGACTCTCTGAACCGCAGTGGAAGGGATGGATTCATACATCCGTCACTCTTGGACCCACTGACGCCCAGATTCCTACCCACCCCTCATACCTTTTTCAGAACTACATTCCCTTGAAAAGACCCTTCAAACAGCATCCCCAAAGATGCAATACATCCTGAGGGAAATGATTTTTCTCTAGGCCTCATGTGAAAAGCAATACTGTATAAAAAAAATTTGACTTTTTTTACATTAACTTCACACAGATCAATGATAATATCCGCCACTTTTTGAATAATGTCCATAATAACAAATATGTACATAATAAACTGGCTTGTTAATGAATGGAAGTGAACTTTTCTTTTTTATATTAACTCCACACGGGAGACCCTGAGGAAAATAATTTCCCTCAGGGCCTATGTCATTTTTGAAGATGCTGTGTGGAGTATCTTTTTGAGTGAACATGGGTCTTAAAGAGACCCGTGTTGTAGGCGGCCGGCAAATCGTTCCACAGCCGAGCTGACGAACTCAAGAACGAGTCGTAGAAACGACCGATTCTAATGTGACTAATGTCAACCGTATACAAATGTTGGGAGCGTGTTTGGCGTGTGACTATGCACCGGTGCCGAGGGGATCAATGATGCTAGTTACTCCGAGCATCTTCCACTGTAAAACCTGTAGAACAAGGACAGCATTCCCACCTGACGCCCGATTCTGCTTAGAGTCAAGGGTTTTTTAAGGTATTTTGGAGCTTCAGACCAAAGGTGGCTGCCAAATTCAACCGTGGGGCGCACTTGCGATTTGTACAGGATTAGCATCCTTATAGTGCCATGTCTTCCTGGAGCTTCTCGATTAAAGCCATCGCAGCCAAAGAATCGGTTTAGTAAAATTAAAACGAAATTGCTTTTAACGTCATACAATTAATTATAAGCGTAAACTACTGAATATTTACTATAAAATCATGAATAATGTATTGTAATAAACAGCTTTTTAATAATACTTTTTTATGGCCAACATTTTCTGTGACAGTTTCCCATAAATAACTTTTTATTTCTTTTAAAACTATTCATGAAATAAAAAATAAAAAAAAACATTTTTGCTTTTAAATTCAGATATCTGAGCATATTGTAGTGTTTCTGAATATGTTTGTTAATTCGGTAATTTTTCGGGATTAGTGTCCATGGCTATTACCAATAATTTTTAGAAAAAAAACTTTAGATTCGCCTTAATCACTATAAAAGGAAACTTTTTGCATCACGGCTGGCGGAAAATTATGCATTTTAATTTTCAATGTCGTTAAATAAAATTTCACTTCGCGAACCGACACTACGACAGCCCGCCCGCTGCCCCCCGCCATTTTGTCACATACACAAGCCCGCTACACAAACCCTGCGTAGCCAAACAAACCATTCAAAAACGTAGGCTGTTTTTTAAAGTAAAGATAACATACACAAGCCCGCTATACAAACCCTGCGTAGCCAAACAAACCATTCAAAAACGTATTTTAACAGTGACAAAATGGCGGGCGGCAGCGGGCGGGCTGTCGTAGTGTTGGTTCGCGAAGTGAAATTTTATTTAACGACATTGAAAATCAAAATGCATTATTTTCCGCCAGCCGTGATGCAAAAAGTTTCCCTTTATAGTGATTAAGGCGAATCTAAAGTTTTTTTCTAAAAATTATTCGTAATAACCATGGACACTAATCCCGAAAATTTAGCGTTGTTTCTATTCCTTTCAACAGATGTCGTTAGTGTAGGTTATCAAATTACCCCTAAAATTAAATTGAACTAATCTAGTACCACCTCATATTGTTTAGAAATATGTTATGCTTTATGAATCCTTTGAATCATTTATTAACAAACCAATAATTTTAATTACTTGTATCGTATTTTCTGATAAAATTACTATTAGTTTTTGTATTAATATTTTTAGTTTGTATACCTAGATGAAAAAGTATTAAGTTTTCCTCTCCTAAACACAAGCAGCTGCTTTATTAGGAGAGTGATTGAAATATTGTTGTTGTTGTAGTAAAAAAGTTATTTATATGTAATTTTGAGATGTCTCAACAGAAATCAGATATTTTTTCTATATAAGAGAATCAACTGTTGTAGCAAGTAGCTACTACTGCACTTTAAATTGACAACAACGCTACTGTGTTACCCTGATGTTGGTACACCGCAAGCAGCTGAGAGCGCTAATACGAGTTTTGACCGTAAGCTTCAATTGGTGGAGTACCGTTCTGGAAGGTGGAGTTCGTTCCTGTGCCGCTAGTGGGTGGACCCTGGATCTTAGTACACGTTGTGAGACAAATGAAATTCAATTTTAATTTAGATTATGGGATAACTGTTTAATAAATTTTGTCAGGATTCTTTCCTTGGCTGGCGCCCTGATATAAAATTAGATTGTTCATAGCTTTGTCAGTATTTTCTAAATTCATTATTGCGAACGACAACCATGACCTACCTAACTTCTTACAGGATTACGCTACCTGTCAAGCCTTTATTTAAATGTCTTTTGCTCTACCATGATTTGAACTTATGTTGCATATTAATAAATTTTATTTGTTAATCCAGACTTATTATTTATGAATAATCTTACCTACTGTTAAACATGCCGGCATGGGGCATAGGTATTTTGCCCTTTATTCGTGTCAATGTAGTAATAATGTTACACTGTCACCCGTTCGGTTCTGATACCCTAACGGTTACGGAAATAGCCGATGATATACGATCGATAACTAGGGACCTCCAGTGACCAGATAAACACTTAGGTTCCATTAGAACGGACGTTAAATGTTCATTGTAAATAATACGATAGTAAACCCTCGTAACCTTACGAATCGAGTATCATTGAAACTGCCGATCATCCGAGGAGTATCTAATATTCATCAGAAAAATCGCAATCTGATGGTCGCGGGATCGAATCCCACCGTTGGCAAATAAATTGTATTTGATTAATTTGTGTTATTTCACAATTAATACATTTAAAATAATACATATTACATTTGCGGCACGTTCCAGAGTGGAAGATACTCTCGGTATCGCCCTGGTGTAAGACCACCATTCAGAATTGAAACTTAGCTTGAAATGGCTTTTGCCGTATTTGGTGACCAGATCTGAATAGCCACCTTTCTCTTTTTCACCTCCTTCCCCTCCCTACTATCTTCAGCCTCGCAAACATACCCCAATTGGAGACGTCATAGTCTAACTGGCTTCAGACGGGAGCAGCTGAGACTTTTGTGAGGTATTCACGTAAAAAAAAAAACAACAGAATTAACATAGAAAGTGATGTAATGTAGAAAAGTGCAAAACCTTGACTTTCTTCAGAAATAAAAAGCCTGTTTTATTCGAATATTCCATCAAAAACACAGCTTTAGAAAGAGTCACGGAAATGAGAGATCTTGGAATTATTTTGGATGAAAAACTAAGCTTCGCCAATCATATCCACCAAATTGTAAACAAAGGTATGAAAACACTAGGCTTCGTATTAAGAACAACCAAAAACTTTAATTCCATACAAGTCATTTAATTATTATATGTATCTCTAGTTAGAAGCCTAATGGAATATAACTCGGTAGTTTGGTCTCTATCTTACAAAATTCACATTAATAACATTGAGCGAATACAAAAAAAAAATCTGCGTTTTATAAATTTTAAATTAATTATCCCACTAGAAGACTTGAAATATAATTTATTATTAAATATTCTAAAAATACACACACTAGAAGACAGAGGTAAAATAAACGACTTAACATTTTTATTAAATATACTTAACTCTAGATTTGATTGCAACTCATTAACTGAAGAATACCGACAGTAACTACAAGACAAAATACACTATTCTACTGTAGCTTCATAAGCGGAACTACATTGCCCACTCTCCGATACAACGATTTCACAATATGATATTGACATATTTAACATAAACTTGACGAATTTTGTTGATCTTGTAAAGAACTTATTCCAAAACTATTCCTAAACATATCTGTTTTTCTGAAAACCTATGAAATCACTGTATTTTTGTATTTTTATGACTTGTGTGCTTTTTTATCAATTTTTTATATTATTATTTCTGTATATGTTTAAAAATAATATGTCATGAATTATTTGTACTACCAAAATGTAAAAGCCCTTTGGGCGTTAAATAAATAAATAAATAAAAAAACACAATACATTCATTTTAATAAAAGGCACACTAAGAAGAGACATATTTTGCGCTTTAATATTTGTCTACTTGTTGCTTATTTTTTCCATTCGCCCTCTCTAACTGTCCGTAATTTATTTTATAAAAAAGGTGAAAACGCAATTGAAACTTCTCAAATGTGAAATATTACTAACGCTACATGGCACTCATAAAAAAGATCTATTCAAAAAGCATTATTAAGAATTATGTGTGCAATAAAAAATCGTATTGTTCTAATTTTGTTTATGGTGCGGCGCCACTCACAAAATATTGTAATCAAAATTTGAATTTTAACGACTAAAATCATTAATTATTGTTGGTGTCACCGTTAAGTCATAAGGCAATTTTTAATCATTATTTATGTGTTTGGCTATGGAAATGTTCAATAAGGGAGTTTATAAGCGAATTCCGTGGTATACCATCTGTTGGTGGTCAATTTTACTTCCACGCAGTTACTCTGTACTCCCAAAGCTACTATTATTATTATTATTAGAGAAGTGAATCATTTTTCGGGAAGGAAATGTTTTTTTCTATGAAAGTGTATTTCTAGAATCTTTTCTTCTCCATCCGTGTGGCTTTCTGGAAGTATAACAAAGCTCACGCAGAGAAAAGAGTTTTAGTAAAGTTAAGTTTCTCTTGAAATGTAGAAATCACGTATCGATATTTTGCATCAGAAGTTGTATTCATGTTGATGTTGAATAATATTACGATTGAAAAAATAAGTCTTTTCATTTATTTTCTGTTTTACTCGCTGATGTCGTCGTGAAATATTTGTAATTTTTTAATTGAATTGTCTATTTTCGTTGAAGCAATGCTATTTTGAAGGTTTTATTACGTCGTGACAAGCAGAAGTATTTGGCATTTTTGTAATAATAATAATAAGCCTTTTTATTCTGGACTTCTGTTAGGTATATACTAGACATGTTGTTATTTGTTATAATATATCCCGAAACTCAGTTTGCCTCTCGGCATAGGCCTCCTCTAACATTTTCCATTGGAACCTGTCACGCGCTACTCTTCTCCATTAATGTTCAGCCGTGAGTTTTAGGTCATCTTCCCATCTTATGTGTTGACGTCCTATACTTCTCTTGCCATCTCTGGGATACCAGTCAGTGACATTTTTGAACCATTTCTCTTGTAGATCGCGGATCATGTGTCCTGTCCATCTCCACTATTGTTGGTCTAATCGGGTAACTATATCGGCAACTTTAGTTTTCTCCCTAATTGTGCTACATCTTACTCTGTCCTGTTTCTTTATTCCTGTCAAACTTCTCTCCATGGCTCTCTGGCAGCGTTCCAACTTTTCTCTGTGGCGTTTGGTGAGTGCCCAAGTTTCACATCCATAGGTGATGACTGGAAGTATACACGTGTTGAAGACTTTTCTTTTTATTTGCATACTTAGCTTCTTGGATTTCAAGACTTGTTTCAAAGACCAGTATTTATTCCATCCATTTGCTACTCTTCGCTCGATTTCTTTAGTGGTTTGATCTTTGTGAGATATTATCTGTCCTAAATAGATGTAATCTGACACATATTCGAGTGGTTGGTTGTCAATTTTTGTAGTTACTGGTTCAGAGTTTGTATTGTCTTTGTTCATGCATAGGCCGACTTTCACACTTTCCTCGTTTAGTGATTCTAACACTCTAATTAGGTGCGTTGGGTTTTCCTCGAATAGGACTTTATCGTGCAAATCTTAGGAGGTTCAGTTTTATATCCTGCACGTTGATACCATATTTTTCCCAATCTAGTTTGCGGAAGATACTTTTCAGAGCAGCCGAGAACAATTTTGGTTAAAGAGGGTCTCCCTGTCTTAATCCTCTCTCGATCTTGAACTTTTTTCCCAAGGTTTCTAGTTGGATCCTCGCTTCGCAATTCAAGTATATGTTCTTTATAATATTGATGTACTTTAAATCCCCTGCTGTTCAAGACTATTCCATATATCTATGTGTCTTATGCTGTCAAAAGCTTTGGAGTAATCGATGAATGCCATGAATAGTTTCTTATTATACTCATTATATTTTTCTACTATTTGTTTCACTGTTTGTATGTGGTCCAGGGTAGAGTATTTTTTCCAAAGCCGGCTTGCTCCCGTGGTTGGTTTTCGTCTAACTTTTTACTTATTCTATCCAGGATAATTTTGAAAAATACTTTGTTTATATTTGATATCAAACTTATAGGTCTGTAGTTCCCTATATCTTACTTTTGTCCTTTCTTGAATATAATAATAATGTTTGATGTTTTCCACTATGTGGGTATTAGACCAGTTGTAAGTATTTTATTGAATATTGAAGTGAGTATTGGTAGTAGTTCTTCCAAGGTGCCTTTAAGAAGTTCGTTTGTCACTTTGTCTGGACCTGGGGTTTTTTTCCATCTTCTGACTGTATATGGCTTTTTCTACTTCTCTGAAAAGTATTTTTGGTTCAGTTATAACGTTTTCCTGCTCTATATCGACGTCTTACGTCCTATGACTCCTGAAAATTTTGATTTTCGTTAAGTATCTCTTATCCGAAAAGGTTCTTCTCTTGAAAACTAGTCACTTGAAGATGGAACATTATTAAATCTAAAAATGTCACTTTGTATTTGAAAGAACGCTCGTGCCGAAACCAGTTAACATTTTTGTATCAATAAAGCTTTTTCACAAAAGGTGCGGTGTCTCATTAAAATAACCAATAAAATTTCCGTACTTTCATCGTTATATTAAACAATTTCCATCAAGGAGTTATCTCTTCCTCCAGATCTCCGAAGGCAATATACCTTCTTTGTAGTTTTAATAATAATAAACTTCCAATTCAATACACTGCCTTGTATCCCTGGAGATAAGTATATAAGTCAATAAATCCTTTCCCGATTGATGTATAGGCCCATCGGGCCGCACAGTGGCGTAACTGCCGCCCGCCGGACGGGGCCTACGCCCAATGATCCCAGGATAAATTATTATCTAAAGTTTTTTTACGGAATTTTCGAATTGGGCTAATGATACGCCGCCCTACTTTGATTTGTCAGATAAATTATCGACGAACTTAAATTTTATTGCTAGCAGGAATATTAAAATTGTTGGAGTTATTGGGATGTTTCGTTCGAAGGTTAATAGATAAAGTTTTTTGTACAAGTGTATTTGAGTATTCGTTCAGTTTGATTATTTACTGATCGAATAAAAATATCTATGTCGGCATAAAATATAATGAAAATGTACCGTACCCTTTGGGAAGAATTTAATACATTTTATCAAAGCTCTTGGGTTTAATAATTCTTAACTAGTCTTTGAAAAGCACAGTTTTCGTCAATAAAATGTAAAAATAGTTTAAGTTTCGTGGTTTATTCAGTTACGTTGCAATAGAATTTTATAATAAAAGATTTCATGGCTTTACCACTTAAAATGTATTTATTTATTTATTAAGCCCTCAGGAACATCTCTTACAGATCTCATGGGACTCCCTCCCTACAGTGAAAAATATGATGTAAATGGCATAGATGGAGAAAATACCACGCTTTGTATTAAAATCTAAAATTTAAGCACAAAATAAGAAAAATGTTAATCTTAACATATCGTAATTTGAAAAAATAATATAAAACTTTGGGACTTTTTTATTAATTGTTTTAGTTTAGAACGACAAAATATTGAGGAAACAATAACATTAACAATACTTTCGTCTAATAAAATATGTAACTGTTTTTATATTTTTTTGTTATCAGCAATTTTAGTTAGAAAAAATGTGATTAATTTTATCATTTTTATGTTTGCATACAAAATTTTTATATTTCAAAGATTATATTTTTATTTTGATTTATAAAAAATTAAAGCGGATTTTATCACCTTTCAAAAACAGATTTTTTTTTCGGATTCTTTCAAAAATGTTTGATTTATTCGGATTTATTGCGAAGCGGATATGTTTTTAGTCTCTAACAAAATGTGATCGAGGCCTGAGGGGTTAACGCCCTTTTTAGGGGCTTTAAAGTATGGATAGTAAAAATAATATCTACAGTATTTATTGTACTTATTAACGGAACTGCCTCAGTAACAACATTTAGTATTTGTTTAGATTTGATTTGAAGATGTCCACTGACTTGATATAATTATTTCCCTTCATCAGTATTCTGGGCAAAAGCAAACGCATTTGAGGCATGTTGCAGAGTAGAAGACACTCTCAGTATCTCCCTGATATAAGTCCACCATTCAGCATTGAAACATAGTTTGAAATGGATTTAGATCTGAACAACCTGGAACTTCCCCTCTTCCTCCTATTGATCCTCATCACTACCGTCAGCCTCACAACTCACAACATACCCCAATTGGGGATGCCATAGTCTCACTGGCTCCAGATGAGAGTAGTTGGGACTCTTGTGTGGTATTAACATAAGGATTCTGTTACGTATCAAATGAGTTTGTACGTAAAAATAATAATACTCTTAAATGTTTCTGAAATATTTTTCCCGTGAAATTCTCTTTATATATTTAAATAATTTGGTAAATATTATATAATATATGAATTATAAAGCCTGCCTCGACGGCAAATCAATGCACGTCAAACAAAAGAAACCCTTTACCCCTGTCAATACGACATCCATTATCTCAACAAGACGGAGGGTTTTAGAACTAAATGGAAGGCTTTCATAATAATATCAAAGCCTCCCGGTTCCATCCGAGCCTACGCAGGATTTATTCGACAACCCGACATGAAATATTTAAGATCAAGGCCAAAGATATTCGCTTCGTTGCATTCGACTATTGAAGATATTCCACACAGTCAAGGAGTCAAGGATGAAATATTGTTTTGATTTATAAGTAGGTACATAATATATAAGAGATTTTAATGGCCCAAGCTCTAATAAGTTTTTTAAAATTACTTTTTTATTGTTACAATCTTTTATCCTTTTGTTTAAAAAAATACACATTTAAATGGTATTCCAACATGAATTAACTGTTACGAAATTAGACCTTTAAATTTTCCCCGTTCTCAACGGAAACGAAAAAACAATTCTCAAATTAAGGGGAGTTTTTCAACATATTCTTGATAACCGTCGAAAGCACTATTCCTAGTATTATAACATTATTCGATTTCGGAGGCGGGTATGGGCACTTCCGCCCCGGGAACCATTTATTGGATAACCAACACCCCTGCCATAGATCATCCCAAGTGGTTCGTTAAACTTGGTGTTTAGCGGGAGTTTTTAGAAATTGTGCTAAAACCGTGACCTCTCTTTGGCTTAGTAGATCAAGTGTGTAAAATTACGTCAGTCTCAGAATAAAACTGTAGATTTGTATACAAACCAAATTCACACCGCCCGCCTTTCCGCCACAAACACACAAACACTCACTTTACTATAAATAAAGAATTTTTATTTTGACTTACTTTCAAGAGGATGGTGTACTGCCCCCTAGGCATATTAAAAACTTTTTTTTCATGCCTCGTAGGTTTTTACGTGTATAAATAATTGTAGGTATTGTTCAGAAGTATAATAATAAGTTAAAGCACCTAACATACTCCCTTATTTATTTATGTTATTTATTTATTTATTTATTTACTCCTTGGTGGGCTTTTACAAAGATAGATAATAACATTTAGGCAGGTATGTAGTACACAATATACAGTGATTAAAATAATAATGAAAAATAAAATTAATTAAAATTAAAATCATACATTTTTTTTATTGGTTTTCAAGGTACAATCCCGCTAAACCGCAATAAAGCAGTTTGTCAACAGGATGTTAATGTTCAGTTACAATTTAAACATTACATAATATTATTACTATAACCATACAGATTATAACAATTAACACATATGAATTAATATAAACTATCTCTATTTAGCAGCCATTGTTTCAGCATATATCTGAATTTATTTGAAGAATCGCAATTTTTTATATTAATTGGTAACATGTTAAATATTTTTGGCACGTTATATTCCAGGGTTCGCCGTCCGTAGTTATTATTATATTTTGGAACAATCATTCCTTCATTCTTCGTGAACCTTGTATTATAATCATGTTCTACTTTCCTCTTATAATTAGACTCAGACATATGCTGAATCAATATTTTGTACCATAATAAGGCCTGCACCGATCATATTAAATTCCCATACAACAATGATATGTTTCGTCTCTGTGAAAAAATATGTTTTTGAACTAATAACTTAACCATAGAATTTTCTACTGATTGTCTTGCAAGAGTATAATTATATGTAATTATAAAGATTTCGTTTTATAACTAATATGGAATCTGCAAACATGTCTACAATATTCCCAAATTTATTGCCAAAATAATGTAATCTATTTATAAGTGTATGAGCTTCATAGTTTGTTTTAAAATTGTCACAGAAGAAGGTAGCACTTTGCCTCGTATTTCTGGTCGGTACGTAAAATTTTATTTTGGCGAGAATTTCAGGATTGTCAATGCAATTATTAATGATTTTATTTAATAGTACAAGATCAGAGATGATTCGCCTATCGGACAGCGTAATTAAGTTGAGTTGTTTCATCAAAAGGACATAGTTAATATTTTTAATAGGAATATTCAGCTTAAAGTTAATAAAACTTGGGAATTTGTGCTGTACCCTTTCTATATTGTCGAAATGTATTTTATACAATGGGGACCAAATGGGCGAATTATACTTCGTATATGCTTGGTGTAACCCTAAGTGACCAGCTCAGGTATGGGGGCTCCATCGAAGCCAGAGTAAAGTTAGCCTCCCAAAAACTGGGCGTACTGTACAGGGCCCGCAGATACTTAATAGTACACAACTGCTAACCCTGTACAAATCGCAAGTGCGCCCCACGGTTGAATTTGGCAGCCACCTCTGGTCTGGAGCTCCAAAATACCTGAAAAATACCCTCGACTCTGTGCAGAAACGGGCGGTCCGTTTGATAGATTCTCCCATCTTAACAGACGGATTGCAATCTTTAGAGCACAGGCGTCGGGTGGGAATGCTATCCTTGTTCTACCGGTATTACAATGGAAGATGCTCCGAGGAACTAGCATCATTGATCCCTTCGGCACCTGTGCATAGTCGGGAAACACGCCAAACGCGTGCCCAACATTTGTACACAGTTGACATTTGTCACATGAGAACGGGTCGTTTCTTCGACTCGTTCTTGTGTTCAACAGCTCGGCTGTGGAATGATTTGCCGGCCTCTGTGTTTCCTCCTTCTTACAACATGGGTCTCTTCAAGACCAATGTTCATTCCTTCCTCTCCTCAAAAAGACCCTCCACACAGCATCCCAGATGACATAGGCCCTGAGGGAAATTATTTTCCTCAGGGCCTCCTGTGTGGAGTTAATGTAAAAAAAAAAAATACTCTACCTGGCTTCTTACTAAAGAAGTGTATAATATTTTCAAGCACTCTAGTGACTTAAAATCACTTGCTGTTCTGCATATAAAACCAAGCATTTTTATAGCTCTATTTGTTATTTCATGTACGTGTAGAGTAAATGTTAACTTTTCATCAAATATAATACCTAAGTCCCTGATCAGAGCGACTGGTTTCAATATTACACTATTTAAAAAGTACTCATAAGTTATATGACTTTGGATTTTATGAAAACGAATAACTTGGCACTTTTGAATATTAAGAAATAGCGAGTGAAACACACCAATGAAACAATTTATCTAAATTAGATTGTAAAATATGGCAATCCTCTATATTACGTATCATTTTATATATTTTTAAATCATCAGCGAAGAGCAAAACTTGTACATCTTTAAATAAACTAATAATGTCATTTTAAAAAAAAAAAAAAGAATTGGTCCAAGGTGAGATCCTTGGGGAACCCCACTTGTGGCTTCGAATATATAAGATTCTACAGAATTTATTTTAACATATATATGACTAGGAACAATAGTAAAAATAAAAGTAGGTATTTTATATCATTAATATGTAAAGTTGTACAAAGCAGTTCGTTAAGTGTAAGTATAATAAGAGGAAAAAAAGATATCTGTGAAGAGCATTAACTTTGTGGCTCGCTATAATTTACAAAAAGATATCTGTGAAGAGCATTAACTTTGTGGCTCGCTATAATTTACAAAAAGATATCTGTGAAGAGCATTAACTTTGTGGCTCGCTATAATTTACAAAAAGATATCTGTGAAGAGCATTAACTTTGTGGTTCCCTATAATTTACAAAAAGATATCTGTGAAGAGCATTAACTTTGTGGCTCGCTGTAATTTACAAAAAGAAACACATACATTTGTTGTAGCCAACTTTTATTAAAAAAAAAATGTAATAACAAAAAAATTATATGTTTTTAATTGAAGAGTAAAAAAGAAGTAAAGTATTACAGAGCAATGCGTTTGTCGATATTATTAAGAACCTTTTAACATGAATAGTTTGTTGTAAAGCATGTTTATAAATTAGCCCTTTATTAAGCCTGATTTTTACAGAATAAGCTAAATTGATATAACAACAAAATATGCACGTGAATATAATAATATTAATTGTAGATCTGTTATAAACATTCTGATAGACTGGGTTTTAGAAATGGTGGTCGATAATGGTGGTGATATTATTAAAACTGATTGTATTAATCAGGTACCTACTTCCCAGTCTTTTAGGGTATCTGGTACTCTCGCGGTGTTAAAAAGAACACCAAATTAGCTAAGGTATATTGTTACCTTATGTACCCTCAGAAAGTCAATATTTTTGTCCATTTAAAACGTTGAGTAATCAAGCAGGTACCATAAATATTTTACACAATATTAAACAGGGATTATAAAACCAACAATTTTTACTCCATAAATCTGCTCTGAGAGACATATCACCCATCTGATTCTGAAAAAATATTTACGGTTAGAAAAACGATAAAAAATCTGGGTGAGAAATCCATTTTTTGTTTCCCATAATATTATTAGGGTTTTTCCCTGAAATATTTCATTCGATGAGATCGTGAGTTATGGCGTTACCCCATAAAGTAGCGAAATATTACCTTTTTTCCAATATTTCCATAACTTACCTGTAGTTTGGCGGGGTTATTTGAAAACAATAACCTGCGTTGTTTAAACCTACAGCATAAAATAAAAGTTATTACCAACGTTGCTAAAAAAACGTGATATATATTTAAATTTTCCTATTAAATTATCAGTCCTTTGTGTTTTAATTTTTTTTTATTTAACGGTAGGTAAACCAAAGTTTAACTTCCTAAGATTTTTTTTAAAGAAAGACTTATATTTTCTGTTCATTTTATTAAGTCTTGACGATATTTGCAATTACCATGTTTCCGTCATTAAAATTAAAAAAACATTGCTTATGCTGTGTGTAAGTGCTGGCACAGAATGTTCAATGTTTGCTGATGACACCGCTTTGTTGTTTAGATATAATGGAGACGTTGACGAATTTAATAAACATGTTAACGAGACTTGCCAATCAATAGCAAACTGGCTGTTATCTCAAAATCTGTCACTCAACACAAACAAAACTTCTAAAATTTTATCCAGTGCAAGCTACACCTATAAACATAATGTAAAATTTAATAATAATATTATCGAACCTCCACAAACTTGTTCACTGCTGGTAATACAACTAGATACAAATATAAACTGGAAAGAACATGTATCAAAAATAGTAGCAAAAATCAGTAGCTTTTCTTTTGTTCTAGGTACACTGAGAAAAATATTAAACTTCGAAACAGTGATTCTCGCATACTATGATTATATGTATATTTGCAATAATAAAATACGGAATTATTCTTTGGGGAAACACAGTAAACCCCAAAGATGTTTTTATCATCCAAAAGAGATGCACAATAAAAATTACTCACTCTGCTCATCTGGATTCATGTAGACTTGTGTTTAAAAATTTTAAAATACTGACGGTCTTTACATATATTTAATGGATTTATGTATGTTATGCGATCATCTCCAATGAAGTTTCCACTACAAAACTCAATACATAAATACGCTACAAGGTTCACAGAAAACTTATTAATAACAAAAGCAAACATTAAATATTCCAAAAAGGACCATATTACATGGCCATTAAAATATATAACAACCTTCCACATAACATTGAACCAAAACAAGATAAACACAAATTCAAATCGTCTCTAAACAAATTCCTTTTAAACAAATGTCATTAGTCATTACTCATTAAGTGAATACCTCAAATATGAATCTCTGTTTCTCTGTATAAATATTATAATGTTTGTACCTATTTGTATAAACATTATATATAACATGTTAGCTGGAAGAAATAGGTTCTACCTAAAGCTACACCTACACCTACACTTGATTTTGATGGAGAATTTTGCTATCAGAGTAATTGAACCCACGAAGTCAGATTGAACCTGACCAAGGGCGAATCCAGGATTTTTTTCTGGGGGGGACACAAGGGGCGGACGGCAAAAAAATCAACAATTACTGTTAGGATTTTTTTCTGGGCGGGCACAAGGGGCGGACGGGCAAAAAAATCAATCATTACAGTTAGAAATAAACTTGAAGTATCAAAAGTTCAAGTATGTATAGGAAGGTTTATGAAAGTGTCAAAACAATAGAAAAATAAATGTTTAATAAAGACAGTTTTAGCTTCTACGTATGTTCTGTGATGGAATCTCCACAGTACACCAAAATACCGTCTGGGGGGGGCACGTGCCCCCCTAAATCCACCCTTGAACCTGGCGCGTTTATCAACCCAACTACAAACCGGTCGAATAGGGCTTGTTAATCAAAAGCACCTGTAAATAAATTAGTCTCACCATATTAATTAGATCTCTTTATTTAACTGGAAATTAATTTCAACTCTCGTCATGTACGCACAATTTTTTTTAATATTAGTTTCACGCAGGAGACCACGACGAAAATAATTTACCTCAGGGCATATGTCATCTTAGGGGATGTTGTGAAAGGATCTTTTTAGGGAAGGAAGGAAGCGAAGTTCTTGGAAGGAAAGGGGTATGAGGGATAGGTAGGAATTTGGAATTCAGTGTGCCATAAGGAGGAAACAAAAGGTCTCCCTCAACCAGTCTCCCCTGATCCGGCCTGCCATGCAGTTTGTGGGCAGACGCATTCGCCGCCTCGATCCGGACAAACCTTGCCCCATGCGCCCAGACACCCCTGCTAAGTCATCAAATGTAGCGAACCAATTGAGGTGACCTACGGCAGAGGTGATAGTTATCCAATAAATGGTTCCTGGGGCGGCGGTACCCATACCCGTCTCCCAAATTATAACATCCAGTGCAGACCAGTGAAAAATCAAAGGACATTCACGGCGTATATCAGATGGTATGCTTACTAACATCTTGTCGAAATGTTCAACTATCAATCGAAAGTGGCAGTGCGTGGGGACCGGATTCAACTCATAATAATTGAAGGTAAAAAAAGTGGAACCAATTTCATCGCTTTATTTTTCACGGGAGAGTCTTAATTCTCGACAAATCAGTTAAAAACAAAAATAATTTTCGGTTTAAATATTATTTTATGAGTTGGTGCTTTATTACAGGTGCGCAGTTAAAGACAAAAACACAACCGAAATTATTTTCGTTATTTGTTTTTGGGGTGTTATGCCGTGTAGCGCTACCTCCTTCTTTAGCCAACGTTTCGGACAGCGTTGCAGTGTCCATCATCAGGGCAGATCCGGCAGATGTGTAATTGTTAGTGGTGAAATGTGTGCGTATTCACTTGAAGCCATACCGTATTGCCAGCTCCACTCCACAACGAGCTGGTATTACAGTATACTTCAAAATTGTTGTACATTTCAATTGCATCCGTAATCAGGCGTGCTACAATAGGAACTGGTTCCAAAAAACTATTCCTCGAATTCACTGTTATCCAGTGATCACTAGTCACCGGAACGAAGTAACCGAGATAGGCAATGGCGTAGGAACCAGTTACAAAATAGCCTGTTCCTCGAATCCACTGTCATCTAGTGAACGCTAGTCACCGGTACAAAATAACCGAGACAGGCAGTAGCGTTATGTATGTGGTGTATAGCCGCGGAGGGATACTGCTAGTTCACTCAATCTGCCGACGGAATGATGATGGGCACCGCAACGCTCTCCAAAACGTTGTCTAAAGAAGGATGTAGTGCAACACGGCATAACACCCCAAAACAAATAACGAAAATACTTTTGGCCGTGAAAATCTAATAAACGTATCTAACAACCGAAATTACTATTATTTTTTTTTAAATAAAATTCTTAAAATAATAATCACTAAATTGCTGATCGCGTCGTAATATCATTCACCCCTTTGCTTCATCCACAATCAATCATCGTCTAATTTTAAACTCTTCCGTGTCCAGTGACCAAGGAAAGGGTGGACACGACTAAAGCAAATCGTCCGACCCATTACGCACGGTTGCCGACAAATAAGCCTGTGTCAAGTAGGGTCAGGCACGTGTTGAAAAATAATGGCCCCCGGTATTGTATCGATTCTCGCCTCTGACGCAATTTGACGAAATTAAAATGGGTATTTTGAAAGCAAAGGAAAAAAATTCTTCACACATTCAGAGTTTTCAACAAAATTCTTTTCCTCGCACATTTTGTGTGGAATGAATTCTCAACTTTTGAAAGAGCTTCAGCAATATTGTGATAAGTATAATTTTGAATAGTGAGTGAATTCCAAAAAATTCAAAAACGTCAATTGTCAATGCGTTGATTCTTTTGCCTTTATTCTTATAACATATTATAATGCTGCTCCTCTTTCTTACACACTAAATGTCACCTCCCAATGTCAATGTTTGCACCTCCCAAGGAAAAATACAATAATTATAATAAATCTCCCTCACACGTATAAACAGTAGCTTCGTTGCTAGAAAAATGGCTTTAGCCGTGTTAAGTGATTAGTTCTGAACAGCCAGGTGTACTGCATACTTCTGAATTGTGACGAATCAAATATCGTCAAGTTTTTTTACATTAGCTGCACACAGTCCCCATGACCTACGTCATATTTGGGGATGCTTTGTGTAGGAGAGGACGTTCTGGGAAGGAAAGGGGTGTTAGGGGTGGGTTCGAAACTAGAGGTCAGTCTGTCCAGGGGTGAATAACGTATGAATCCATCTCTCAAGGCAATGTTCCGATGGAGAAGTCAAAGGCACTCCCTCAACCATTCTTCCCCGATTCGGCTTGCCATGTAGCTGATGGGCAGACGCATCCGTCACCAATACGAACCTCACGCCTATAAACCCAGGCACCCCTGCTAAGTCATTAAACGTATCGAACCACATAGGGATGACCTTTGGCAGAGGCAGTGTGAAATAAATTTGAACGGATGAACATCGCCCCCCAGGAACCATTTATTGGATAACCAACACAGCTGTTATAGGTCACCCCAAGTTTGGCGATTTAGCAGGTGTACTCAGGTTTTTTGCGTGTAGCGTGGCAGGCCAGATCGGGAGGCCTGATTTAGGGTGACCCCTTTACCTTTCCAGCTGGTCTCTCTCATCGCTTTGCCTTGGAAGGAATAGATTCAGACGTTTCTTGGATGCTCTGATCCTGGAATCCTAACCACCCCTCATAACTTTTCTTTCCCAGAACTTCTTCTCTTTTTTTCCTTAAAAAGGCCTTCCAAAGAGCATTCATCAAGGTAATATTTCTTGCTTTTTGTGTTTTTCTATTCTTCAAACTCTGACTAAGTCGGGAAGAATCGAAATTCTTAAAATTTTATTTTTACTCAGAGGAAAAAATGTTAAGCCTATTAAGGGTTGAGGTAAAAATAATTTTCTTAATTTTCCCAAGGTATGAAATTAAAACGAACAAAAAGAAAAGGAAGATAAAGCACTTGTAATTTACGGTCTCGAGACTAATTTGATTGTTATCCTATCTGCTATTTTAAAGCTTCTGTTTGAATAATGTTTTGGACTTTTACTCCTTTTCTCCGAGGTAATTTCCTCCGTAAATTATTTAGGTCAGTGATTAAAAAACTCTAGATGAGCATTTGCTAATCTACAAAAGTTTTTTTTTTTTAATTTTGTGGTTTCCGCGCAAGAGTTCAAAATGTACCTGTAGGGAGTAAGGAGGGGAAATGGAAGTCACGAAATGCAGCTAAAGCCATTTCAATAACATCTTACATTAATTTCAGATGTAAATTAGCATTTTTTTCCATACTTAGGTCGCTGGATATTGAATTCGTAACCTCTGGATCCAAATCTGTTATATTCACACAATCAGGTTCTCCAACTCGTCTTGGAAGAAGATTACTACCTTGGGAAAGAAAGATTTATTTATGTTAATCTGGATTTATTAATACTTCGCGTACTACAAGTTGTGACTGCGAGTAGTCAATCTACCAGGAGCTGGGTGAAATAGATCTGATTCCCACCGTATTTTGTGAGAGCTGCTTAACATCGGCCCTCGGTCCTCTGGAGCACTAACACATAACTAATCCAGTCGACATCTTGCGGACTTTCGGGAGAGCTCTTAGCACTGCCCTCTGTGTACGAATATGGGAAGCTTTTAACTTACTCACATATCTCAATTTGGGAGGCGGGAATGGGTACCGCCGCCCCGGGAACCTTTATTTGATAACCAACACCTCTGCCATAGGTCACCCCAAGTGGTTCGCTACGTTTTGTGATTTAGCAGGGGTGCTCGGGTCCATGGGGTGAGGTTTGTCAAGGTCTTGGAGGCGGATGACCTGGACACATTGAACCTCAGATTCCTACCCACCCCTTAAACCCTTTTCCTTCCCAGAACTCTCCTCTCCTTCCTTTCCTAAAAACACCCTCCACACAGCTTCCCCAAAGATGACATAGGCCCTGAGAGGATCATTTTCCTCTGGGCCTCCTGTGTGGATATTGTAAAAAAAATATATATATATCTAACAAAATCCAAGGATCTTTACTTTGTTGTGATGCCCTTTGTTAATTTTAAATAGAGGAAAAGTTTGTTTATCTTTCAATAGGTACTTGTATAACGCAAAACACATTTTAGAGGTGAATTAAATAAAAAAAAATTTTTTTATTTTTTATTATTAAGTTAAAGGAAATATAATATTTCGCTGTCTTAACTTAAGTTCACGCTATATTCTATTTTTTTTTTCTTGAACCTAGTCGTCTTCGTTTTTTTCTCATCATTAAAGTGCACTAGTAATAACCTGTTTTCTAATTTAAACAAATCGATGTTCACACAAATAGCATAATATTTTGTTAGTCCCTTCTAAGATTATCGTACACTAAAGTTATGTTTTCATATAAACGCAAAAGTTCAAATAATAATGTATTATGCTTATAGGAACAATTGTGCTGACTGTATGACCATGTGATAATTTATGACATGGTCACAACAGGGAACGCGAGCCCAAGGCACGACTCGGTGCGACCATGGGCCTGCTCTCCGAGCTCAGTGAACTTTTACTGACTCCAGATACTAATATCTACAGCCTGTATGTCGGACGAATATCTACAGCTCATATGTTGAACTAATATCTACGAACATCAGAGTGTTGACTAATATCTACAGAGCTAGGGTCGGACGAATATCTATGGCGGTCCCAGTGTTGACTAATATCTACAGAGCGTAGGTTGAACTAATATCTATAGAGCGTACGTTGGACTAATCAGCTAAATGTGTCCAATAGTCCGATATTAGGGATTATTACATACAAACTTACATAAATTAAGTTTTTTAAACTGCATACGCAATATTACGTTATTCCAATAATTGCAAATCAATAATAATTGCAAATCCAACCTCTGCCAGTGCTGTAGATATTCGTCAACACTTTGTTTCTCATAGATATTAGTCAGCAGTTTGAGCTGTAGATATTCGTCAACACTTTGGTTCTCATTGATATTATTCAACAGTTTGATATGTAGATATTCGTCAACACTTTGGTTCTCATTAGTTCGATTTTTTCAGTTTTTGGAATTCCTGTAGATATTAGTAGACGCCTCCCTTTTACTGCTATTAAACCCTTATAAATCAGTAAACCAGCAACACTCGCCTCGTCTATATCTTTATCTGCTTGCCCGCTATACCTCCTTACCTTTACTCGGATTCTTTCTATTCTGACCATCGCCTTACCCTGGACCACGGACTACCCTATCTCTCTCCGGTCAAGGAAGAGCTCTTTAGCGGCAAGAGAGACTATGTTCTCCCTTTAATAATAATAATTGGATAATTTGTAGAGCGACGGTTTTGTGAAAAATCACTTCAAGGTGGTGTCCACCACCACCCCCACATTTTTCATTATACGTGGTGAAAGGAGCGACATGTTGTGCCTCTGTGAATTGGAACCTCCAGCCTATATTTACAGTAATTGTGTGTCTCACCCTGTCCAGCACTCATCAACATATTTTTAGAACAGACAAATACAAAAATAGGAACAGAAAGCAGAAAAAATACTAATTTAGTGGGAGTCGTTTTTTATTTCATCACATCATTCAATCCAACCGGGGTTTGGTCGGAATGGGAAATTAATTATAAAAAACGAGTTGACCTGCCATTTTTTTTTTTTTTACAGTGAATACCGCACAAGAATCTCAACTGCTCCCGTCTGGAGCCAGTGAGACTATGGCATCCACAATTGGGGTATGTTGTGAGGCTGAGGGTAGTGGGGAGGGGAAGGAGGTGGGGAAGAGGAAGGTTAGGAAGTACCTGGCTATTCAGATCTGGTCACCAAACACGGCTAAAGCCATTTTCAAGCAACGTTTCAATTCTGAATGGTGGTCTTACACCAGGGCGATACTGATAGTATCTTCCTCTCTGGAACATGCCGCAAATATACTATATATTATTTTTAATGAATTAATTGTGAAATAACACAAATTAATCAAATAAAATTTATTTGCGCATGCCGGGTTCGAACCCGCGACCTCCGGATTGTGAGTCAAGAGTCTTATCCACTGGACTATGGAGGTCGTAACATTAACACTTGTATAAAGGTTAACCCTCTGCCATCTATATCAAAGCTTTCAAGGGTCTCTCGAGGTAGGGGCAATTAATAATACCTCTTATCACGCGGTGCTTTATTGCAATCCTTAAGAACAATTAATTTTATATTTACATAGTATAAAATGAAGTCGCTCCCGCTGTCTGTACGCTTTAATCTTTTAAACTGCGCAACGGATTTTCATGCGGTTTTCACCAATAGATAGAGTGATTTATGAGGAAGGTTTTTTAGGTTTATAATTTGTCAAGGTTTTGTGTAAATTGGTAGAAATATATAAATAAAGAGAGCGGGCTGGCAAGCGGGCAGCGGACAGCGGACTGGCATGCAGTCGGTATGGATTTGATTTAATAAATGGCGTTGGTTATAAGGGTTGGGTAATGGCGTGGCGTTGTGTTTCGTTAGCCACAGCAACGTGTGGCTGGGTCTGCTAGTTATCATATATAAGAGTATTACCGCAGTAACCGCAACTCAAAAAATTATGTAGTTTTTTTTAAATCTATCTGCCAGAAGCGTGATAAGCATTTTATCCGGAATTTGAGATTTTCCGAAAAAAAAAGGTTTCATTTCACAATTTTCATTATTTTAAAATTAAAAAAATACGGCCAACTAAAAAGCAGTCAAAAGTACACCAACTGTAATTCAAATTTAGCAAACTGAAGGTTTTTTTTTTCAAATTTCACAGATTCCAGAGCCCACCGTTGCCTTTACCATTTTTAACATTTATTTTTATCGACAACAAAATAACCATTTTTTTCGCGTTGGTTTTACAAACAAAAAAAGTTTTATTCTTTCCAAAAACATACATTTTATCCAAGAAACATATTTTAAATTACGCAGTCATTATAATTTGAAATATCACGTCATAATAAATATATAAATTGTGGAAACAACGTTTTTAAACGGATGTAAAAAATGGCCAAAGTTAGGTCACAAATTATTCAACTTTACAAACATGGAAATGTTTTTACAATCTAAAAAAGTAACAATTGTGGAAATATCAAAAACGGTGGAACGACGAAAACTCTTGGACTCGTCTACTCCATTAGTCGGTGCTTACCAAACAAAAACTTTTTCTCGACTAGTGACGGGGAGACGTGAGTGCCGAATATTGCGAGACCGGTGCCGAAAATGGTGGAGAGGGCTTTGAATGAATGATTGATGAAAAATGATTGTAAATTTAGACGTTTTGCTGAATATATTGTAAGTTAAGCGAATGATAACTTTTTATAAAAGCATTTTGCCCCTGCCGTGTGGTGTATTGTACATTTTAAAAAAACCATATAAATCTCAAAGATTTTAAATGTGTTAAAGTGAAAATGTTAGGAAATTTTTATTATTATTCGACGTGTGTATATTGTACATTAACAATAAATGTAAAATTGAATTTTTCTAATTAGAAAACTAACTGTAAAGATAATATCATGAGAAGTTACATTTCGTACGGTCTACCCAGGATAAGGTAATAACCTGACAATATTGAAAATGTTCTATACTACAGTAAACGAAAAATGCTGCTTGTGTCGTGATGGAGGACTTAGCCAGCCGAGAAAACGAACACGCGATGCCAGGTTGAGACCCAAACAAGATGCCATCTCAGCCACTGACCGGCCAATAAGTGATATACACAAAGTGATTTGTTTTCAATTAATAGAAGTGACGCCACGCGATGAATTTGCAATCAACATTTTTAATTAAGCTTGCACGTAAAAGCCTTATCAGCATTTTTAATTCTAAAGTAGTTATCAAATCTGCATAAATAAAAGAAATCCTAATTAAGTATAAGTGAATAAGAAAAATTGTTAGGAAACTTTCTTAGAAATTGGGAAATTAGGTTGCGTAACTCACTGTAGTCTGAAGTAGCAGGCTGGATCAATGGTGTTCACATAAGAATTCACATTCCACATAAAATGTTCCAAACTGTGCACAGATTGTAATAGGTATAAGGCTCTGCAACCGGGGTCGAAAAGAAGAAGATGGAGAGATACGAAATTACGAATGTTAGAGGAGAGCGCTAACATTGACAGCGACAAAATCGATGCGAAAATTGCGAAAATGTTAAATAAAACATGACTCGTTTAAAATAGAGCATAAATTACGCGGGCATTATCTTAAACAGCATTTAAAGAAACGCTGTGAATTTTTTCATCTTGTAAAATAACTAAAACAAACGTGTTTATAATAATTTTTTGAGCCGACTTTGCGATTTTTTTCTATCGAGGGAATTATATATTATTTGCGTTTCGGCGCCGGCAAAGTCTAGATATTATCTTCAAGAATAACATTTTTTTTTTAAGAACCTTAAAACTTACCATGTTTAAGAGCGTTTAACCAGCCAGCGGACGAAAATCCACATTTCGTCGAAAGTTGTTCTTCCGATCGTGCAGGACGGTTACAATGAGAAAGATTAATTATTCTTCGTACCAGCTTTTTTAAATTATAACTCAATATCGAATTTATTTCAATCCAAATTAGCTTTAATTTTTACCTTCATCCTTAAATGCTGAAAGGCGTGATGATAAAACTATTAAAATAGTGTACTTTTTGTAGTTATTTTTTGATTATAAGTATTTATCATTTTTCAATAATGTCTAAATTTAATAAGAATGTTAAAAAAATCTGAAATATATTAGTTTGTAAGTGCGCAAATAAATACACAAATGGACCAATTTTCGTCAAGAAACACATGTACGTACATATTTTTTAATGATTTTATTGAAACTAAAACTAAAATTCTAATACATAACTTTGCTAGATAATGTATTGATTTATTTTACTGCATGATTACATTATTTGAAAGGGGTGTGGTATAATACAAAAACTTTTTTGAAAATTTAACAAATCTGCCAACGACCTATGGAATAACCTTATTATACTAAAAATTTAAAAAAAAATTCTAAAAATTTATAACATACGAATGCTAGATAAAAGAACAATGTTTCGAAATCCATTTATAATTTTTTGTGGAAAAGAGTCAATACGTCTAAAAACTTTTTTGAAAATGACGTATTTCAGGCTTTCTCTGGTAATGCCCTCTTAAGGGAAATATGTTATAAATCGGTAGAAATCCGGATTGCGGGCCCTTAAACCAACAGTATAATTTTCTTTACGTAAACTGGTAATTTGCACTTGCAATTCGAAAATACGAACATAATAGAACTTAATCATAATAACACACTGCTTGCTTGTTCGAAGTTAACACCGCACTGGGTTGCAATGTCATTTAGTAGAATGAAGTATTTAGGTGGGTAGGTGTGTATTTAGGAACAATGTATGTAAGAAAAGAAAGAGGATAGTTATATTCCATAAAAAAAGGGTAAAATTATGTGTCGAATTTAAAATCAGTTTCGAAACTCGCTTCCGCCCCCTCCCTAAAAGAGTGCTCTTTTTAAAAGGTATAATACGTTATGCCTTCCTTTGCCCGGGGGCATTAATTTACTTTTATTACTCCAAAGAGGGCATTTGTTTAACAAACATACGGTGGTAGAACAAACATAGCGGCGTTTCCGGGCATAACCGGAATTAATAAACCGGAAGAGGCAGTGCCGCGGCGAGGCTGCATTTTGCTGTCCGATTGTGAAATACGATAACACTACAGTAATAGTTGTTATAGTTGCAATGAATGGTGCAGTTTCCAAATAGTGCAAGGAAAATCTTGATAAGTGGTAGCCAGATATTGTAAGTGGAACTTTGCAAGGTACAAATTTTTCTCAGGCTGTTTAGTAAAGTTTTTAAACCGTTGTGTGATAAGGAGTTTCCGAAAGAAGTGGTCAAATTTTTTAGTTATTTTTTCCGGAATATGGAGAGGTTAATGTGATTCCGTGAATTCTAAAAATATATTATATTAGTTATATTCATTATTGTTATTTTACATTATGTAGTGAGATATTTAAATACAATCACGGTTAAGTGGTATGTAGATATGTATATGGGGAAATGTAAATTGTTTCGGAAGCTTTTTGCTATTTTAATTATACAAATGTACTTGTTGTTAGGAGCGGGCCCCCAAACATGTCCCAAGCTAGCTCTCAGGGGAGGCATGATTTACCCTCTATTCAGGTGGTGGGTCGCTCGAGGCTTCAGAAATTCCTTCGCATCTCAGTCGTCAGGCAGGATACTCCCCCTCTAGGAAACCCTCCTGCCGTAGCAGAATAATAACAGGATTGAGTTAACTAGTTTCATGTATTGCAAATTTAAAACACAGTACATAGGTCATTACAGTACAATTCAACACAAGAAATACATACTACACAATCCTAGCTATCGTGTTTATAACCTCAAGATCCCTAAACGAAGCTCTCTGAGTGATGGCTTTGCGCGGGAGTTTACAGTCTATCGTTAAAGGACACAATCAAATGAGGAAACAATTGTACAGCTTACATGATGTTGGGGGTCTTCGTCTTCCGGCTTCCAGGGGGACCTCCCGAGTTTAGGACAGAACCGAAGTTTACACAGGCATGGTGAAATATCAGCGCTAAACCCGTAGGTTATTGAATTAACATTGCAGGTTATATTTGAGTACAATTCGAGCGATAGTACGCCGGGCGCGAACAGTGGGAATCCACGCGCGGGCTTAACGTGTGCCCGAGGCGGCTCGCAATTCTCCACTGATGGAAGGGATCGCGTGCGGGTGGGCGGATGGGATAGGAAGTAGGAAGCAGGGAACAGGGGGGGAGCAGGGTGTTGTGTAGTTTGCGGCGAATTAGGAGTTTGAATTCTTTGTCGTTTGGGCGTACCATAACACTTCCCCCCGCGCTTGGAAAAAAGGCGACGTGGCAATGGAGCTGTAGGGAAAAAAAATCCTCTTATGCTTCCATCGGGGTTTTTGAGAGATTCGTTGCTTGAGAGATTTCCTAGCTAGAACATACAGTTTTATGCTATAGTTTGGGTCACAATGTTTGTAGGGAATGGGTGGGGGTACATACAATGTTTGGACAAGACAAATTTGGGAAAAGTACATGGTGTAAAACAACATACAAGGTTATGCAATTGAAAATAACAATACACATGGTTATGCAATTGAAAGAATGACAATACATTTGTACAAGAGAAGAGAAAAAAGTGTGTGATTCTAAGGTTTCATTGGTCTTGGAGCTAAGTTTGTGAAGCGTGGATTTGTTTGGTTTCGGAGAATTTCGAAGAAAAGGACGTGACTTCACGGATTCTAAGGATTACATTGTCACTGTAATCGGACCCATTTGAGACAATGCTCAGGAGTACACTTGGGCCTTAGAAAACACTTGGTTTTGTCGAAGACGTCGAAGTTCACGAAGTGGAGACTGTGGTTGCTGTGCCGCGACTATGGTTACAGAGGTCATTGAAGAGAAGAATCCAGTATCTGCAGACATGCCAGTGCGAATCCTAAGTGTTATTATGGTAAACACGGATCGTATATAATGGTTATTGAAGCATAATGTAGCTCAAGATAACTTGTATTGGTGCGCATTCAGCGAATACTGGTGGGTCAAGGTAATGATGGTTTACACATGACGATATATGCGTCACTGCATGACAGAGCAAGAGACGACAAGGTTGGCATTGATAGCAAGAGTAAGAACAAACCTAAGAGCTAGCGTGCCCAAAAGGTAGTTTAGAGTGTCATAAAGTATAGTGGGACAACTCAGCTTGCTGTGGCACGACAAGACAACATACGTATGGGCGGTATGGTCTGTGCTTTCAGGAACAAATGCGTAGAAAATGGCAGCAGGAGAGACCTTGTAACCACAGCGCGTGCTGTCAGGAAGTGAAGCTCAGCTTGGCTGTTGGTGATGACATCCGCCTGGGCTTCTTTTTAAATCCGGGAGGAATTATTATTAGAGCAAAATTCTTGAAGTTTACCTGCCTAGGGACCAATGAAGAAAAGGTTTGGAGAGAAACAAAATGTGTCCAGATAATGAAATAACGAAATTTTAACCACCGACCCAGAGAGTGACGAAGAGAGATTCCTAACTAAATTGTGATTACATGAACATTTTCCTTTGCCAGGATGACTTGGCGTTTGCCTAGTGACAATATGTCTTGGTTAAAAAACAACCGGCCCTCTATGGCCTATGCTAACATGAGATGGTAACATTTTCGTAGAATTTCAAAGAACGAGACAAAGAATCGTGAACTAGTCACGGCAAAGGGAAACCAATTCATGAATAAAGGTTGTCAAAAGGAGACAGACGGTACGCCAAGTGCATATCGTACATATCCAACATTCATGAATGTGTTTCGTGGAATTGAGAAAAGAGAGAAAAAAACTGGTGAGACATATGCAGAGATTGAGGGGGAAAACCTGTAGATAACCGGACAGTTACCTATTCGAACTCCAAGTGAGGGCGAGATATGGTCAACGACAGATTTTTCACTTCATAACATAAGTCTGAAACATGGGGAATGGGAGGAGGAGGGGAGAAGGGAGACGAGTTGCGAAACTTGCTAGAGACTGGACCAATTTCCGATTCAAACTCTATGTGAAAATGAAACATAATCAACCAGCAGATTTCCTGACTCTTTACATTTATCAAAAAGGATGAGGAGACATTTGAATACACATTATATCAAAGAGGCTAATCTTTCGCGTGTATTGGGCAAAAGATTAGGGGTCATTTTAAAAACTTCTACATGATTGTGAGAAAGGACAGACCCTTGCTCCAATTTCACAAACCTGGGGGTTTTCTTGTTCGTTCTCCAGACAACGAGTTAGGTGGTTTTTTGTGCTCAATCGATTAACTCCCACAGCACTATGCCCCATAATTGACAGTGAAGCTGAAAACTAGTCCTTTTGGGATAGTAGATATTCCTGGGCTTCTTTCCTTTTTGCAAAGAAGTAAAAAAACAGGAAGTCCACGGGCATTGGCGTTGAATGACAACAAAGGGTTGTGGACTACATTTCGTAGATCGCACACAAAGGGTTTGATATTATTTCGTTCGCACGACTCATGGTAAGTGTTTTAACGTCTCCACGTATAGTGTACAAAATATGTAAGTACATACAAGATATAACTCAATTATAGACAGAAGTCAAAGAGTTTATACAATGCATCCTAAAGAAGATAGCAAAGCCGATATTATGTCGTTCACACGAATCACGGTAAGTATTGTTATTACGTCTCCACGTCTCGTGTACAGAGTTTATACACAGTTATACATAAAAGCGGTACTCATGACAAATAAATGACACACGACCAAAATAGAACGTACAAAATGGTTCTCATGACAAATGAATGGCACACGACCAAAATAGAATGTACAAAATGGTTCTCATGACAAATGAATGGCACACGACCAAAATAGAATGTACAAAATGGTTCTCATGACAAATGAATGGCACACGACCAAAATAGAATGTACAAAATGGTTCTCATGACAAATATGTCACACGACCAGCTCAATAACATTTAGCTATGAGAAAAAAGTGATTATGACGAACTTCTCGTATCGCGGCAGGTATTTTAAGGATCCCTCCTATAATGGTGGATGTTCTAAGGATCTCTCCTATAATGTAACAGGGTTACGTTTAAATACAACACAATAAACGTTACCTATGCTTGTTTTAACACAGTTTATAAAGATTTGTTAGATTAACTAACTCCGTAGCCCAGGAGCGTACGATAGGATAACAAGGAGGTAAACAATTTAATGTCACTTCGTATGTTATAAAGGCGGGGTGATGACAGAGTACATTTCTGTTTACACCATGTGACAAACAAAGACAGACCTACATGGTTTTACATACTGTCTATTGCAGCAAACTTCAGTGGGGACAAATAAAAGGGACCAATTGTGGTTTTACATACCCTTTGTGCGGTTACGACATACCAGGTTATGTGCAATTTAGGTTGCAAATACTTGGTTAAATGGCGAAACAGGAGTTGAATGCCTATGTTTGTAAAACGATGATCAAACAAAACATTGATGATTTACGTTAAACTGCGGTTATTTATGTACGGAAATCAGGGCTGCCGTTAGGTTTTATTAACCTTTTCCGTAAGGGTTGAAGCATGTAATACAAGACATACATGTTGTGAAGAGGGACAAATCGAGGACTTCTTATAACAACAAAAGACCGAGTATTTGGTTTTACGTACTTTAGTTGAAACGAGTCCATGAGGATTTGTACAAGGATGGAAAGACCAATTTAAAGGCTTTTCCTTTATTTATATACATATGATTTCAAAATGGATGTGTCAAAATCCAATTTGTTAGCAAAGAGCTCGGGTAGGACGCCATCAATTTTTGACATTTGAGAAAAAATTGAAAACTACTATACACAAGGAATGTGATTATGTGAGTAACCACTTATCTTTACCATGATGGGTAAAATATGGAGCATGTTGAGATGGTTTACTAGTCCTGGGTCGTGATTTAACGCTTTGGAGTTTACCAAATCGATTTTAGAACGACGCTCCAGTATTTACAGAACATAAAAAGAAAAAAAATGAAGAGATTCCTTCCGATATGATGAAAAAAAAACAACAAACAAAAATGGTGAAAATTACAATATTGCATTACATGGCAAAGCGTGCCATGGCATGAACGTTGCGTAGTGTGAGGGGTTGAGAGGCAATGATTGGGTTCATGACTTCCCGAACACTGTCACTCGAGGGGTGTCTCTGCTCTAAAGTGATCAATTTTGGAACAGGTGAGAAAAAGAAAGAAAAAAAATAAAAAACGTGTGAGACAAAAATTACGGTGGTTGCCAATTCACGAACATGAACGGGGCAAACTACACCGTGGATTGTACATAAATTTACAAAAATGATTTTTTAACAATATTCGTTTTATCAACGAAAGGGTGGGCATGTAATTGACACTTTACACGCCGGCCATTGTAAGACTTGGTGTGCTTACAAAAAGGTTGTGGTGATACACACTGGATCATTTTAAGTTTGCTGAGATAGTGGGGGCAGTTTTACTTGACTCCTCACTTCCAGATTTTGCGATATCCTTAATATGGTAATTACCAATGTGTTTTCCAGAGCAGTCAGACAAGGAGTACACTAGATCTGATATCTTTCTTAGAACTTTGGCCTTCACGAAACGTGGTGCCAGCTTGGCAGAGAAATACATGGCTCCTTGGGAAAGTGTGTTGTTCTTTCTCCAAACTATGTCTCCTGTATTGAAGGTGACATGTTTCCTACGTAGGTTGTATCTGTCCGCACTCTTTTGATGAGCCAGGAGCAAAGCATCAGTGACTTCACTGTAGATGGCCGACAGTTCTTCCAGACGATGGGCATAGTTCGCGGTAGGGTTGCTTGTGGTGGCAATTGACGTAGGAAAGTTTGTGTTCCTATGTAGAGAACCATGAACGACTTGTTCCATACCGTGTTTTAAGAAGAAAGGTGTGTAACCAGTGGCCAGATTAACAGTGTTGTTCATTGCAGCCTGAATTTTATCTAGGTTTTTACACCAAGTACGTTGATCTTTATCAACTAGAATAGCCAGAGCTGTGTTGATTGTTTGGTTATAACGTTCGACGGTGTTATTTTGTGGAGTATACAAGGTATTATAGTAAATATCCTTGATTCCGTATTTGGCAAGAAAATCTTTGAATTCTTGGGCAATAAATTGTTTTCCGTTATCAACAATTACGGTTCTGGGTGTTCCGTAAGGTATAAAAATGTGTTTTTCCAGAAGTTTGATGATGGCGGACGCGTTGGCTCTTTTTAAAGGAAAGATCCAACAGAATTTAGTGAAAACATCCACTACACTAAGTATGTGCATGTGTCCGGCATAACTTCGGGGAAAGGGTCCGACGAGGTCCATTGACAATGATTGTAGGGGTCTGTCGGCACGTTTGGGATTACCCATTAGGCCGGCAGGTGCTGCCGTGCTATGTTTATAGGCTTTACAAGTTTCACATTTAGAGATGTAATTGCGAATTTGCTTGAAGAGACCAGGCCAGTAATACTTCAAGGAGATCTTTTTATACGTCTTGAAATTTCCTGGGTGTATGGAGTCGGGAGCACTATGATTGTCAATAATTATTTGTTCTCTACTTTCGAGGGGAACGACAAGTTTCCACGAGTAATCTTCGAGGATGGATAGTGGTACCTTGCAATTACGGTATAGTTGTCCTTCTTTTATGATAAAATTAGGAAACTTTTGATGGTTATTTTTACAACCTTCGAAGATTTTCAAGTACCATTCATCTTTTGTAGATGGAGGGGGGGAAATTGTGTCAACATTTAATGAAGCCAGTTCAATTCTTGAAAGGGCGTCGGGAACAATATTGTCCGCGCCTTTACGGTGAACAACATCAAAATTGTATTGAGACAAACGGGAGGACCAACGAGCGAGCCTACCGGAGGGATTACTTAAAGAGATCAACCATTTCAAACTACTATGGTCTGTAACTACAGTAAATTTGCTACCGTCTATGTAACCGCGGAAATGGTGAACAGAATCCAATACAGCCAATAACTCTTTCTCGGTAATTCCGTAGTTTTTCTCGTGTTTGTTTAATGTACGGGAAAAATACGCTACAGGGTGTTCGCCATCTGGGAATTCTTGAGTAAGGACTCCACCGATTCCTACATTGGAGGCATCCGTGTGGAGGGTAAAAGAGAGTGCAAAATCCGGGCAATTCAGAACGGGAGCTTTTTGAAGGGCATTTTTTAGAGTTGTAAACGCTTCTTCAGCTTCGACAGACCATCGGAAATTGCTGACACCTTTACGGATGCCGGTAATTTTATTTAAGGGGGCTGCGATAGTGGAAAAGTCTTTGATGAATCTCCTGTAGTAACCTGCAAGTCCAAGGAAACCTTTGACTTCCTTCGCGTTTTTGGGTCGGGGAAAATTTGCCATGGCTTCCACCTTAGCGGGGTCTGTTCTTAGACCTTTTTCGTCGATAATGAATCCCAAATAACGTAGACGGGACTTACAGAATTCAGACTTCTTCAAGTTGATGGTTAAACCAGCGAACTTGAGTTGTTGAAAAACTTTTTCCAGCATTAATAGGTGTTTTTCAAAGGTATCGCTGACGATGATGAGGTCGTCAAGGTAACAAAACAGGCTGTTATCGACTTCAGGACCGAAAAGTTTGTCCATCAGTCTTTGTAACTCGGCGGGGCTGTTTTTTAGACCAAAGGGTAATCTTTTAAAATGGAACATTCCCCTACCAGGTACAACGAAAGCAGTTTTTTCGCACGATTCTGCGTCCAAGGGTATTTGCCAAAACGCTTTGCTGAGATCGACAGAAGAGATGAACTTGGCGTTACGCAGCTTGTCTAAGGTTGCGTGAACGTGATGTAAGGGATACGCATCAGCTTCCGTGCAAGAGTTTAAACGTCTACTGTCGAGACAGAAACGTGCAGAGCCGTCTTTTTTAGAAACCAAAAGAGTTGGGTTGGTCCATGCACTTCTGCTGGGAACCACCACACCCATTTTTAACATTTCATCAAGTTCGTTTTCTAAAAGTTTAAGTTTTTGGGGGGCTAAGTTGTAATAACGTTGCTTGATGGGTGGGCCATTGGTTTTGATATGGTGTTCAACCAAATTTGTCAAACCTAATCCACATTTTTCGAAAGATATTGACTCGAATTTATTGACCATTTCTTTTAGTTGGAGAGCCTGGTCCGTGCTTAAATTTTCGTGAGGTATTATTGTGCGGATCTCACTAATTTGAGCAGCAGTGGAGGTTTTGCCAAGAGTATTAAATACTTGGGGAGCAACATTGAATGCCTTCCAGAAGTCAACGCCAAGGATGAAATTCTGGGATATAGAGGGCACTATTAGAAAATTGATTGTAACTATTTTATTGTTACAATTAATTGGCAGGGCAAGGGCACCGATGACCGGTTGGGAAACATTATCCGCAGTCGTCAGGTGTGTCGATTGGGGCGAAATTCTAAAATCACTGTTAACAAAAGGCAGGTGAGCATTGTTGCCAAGACAGCTGACAGATGCACCACTATCAAGTAATCCGGAAAAGGGCACATTGTTAACAGAGAAAAAAGCATAGGGTCTCCCATCTTTAGCTTGTTTGCAACAAACCGAAGAAACATTTAAGGTCTGGTTAAAATACTTAATGTGTGCTAACCAATCAGTCCATTCTTTAGACCTTGGTTCAGAATGGGTGCCTGAGAGGTTATTATTTAGTTTTTTGGCCTCTTCATGTAGAAATTTGGTGGGGGCTTGGAGAAATCCACCTGAGGTCTGACATCGCTTGGGTTTTGTAACCTTTCCATGTTGTGCCTTGATTTCTTGAAAATGTTGCGCAGTTCGTCGCTTGGAGGAGAGCGGTCCCTAGAGTGATGCCTCTTGAAAGTTCGGGGTTCCTTAGATTCCAGAAACCTTGCTTGCTTGAAACAAGTAGTGGCCAGATGGCCTACTTTTTTGCAAAAAGAGCACACTTTTTTGTTGTTGAATTCTGGTTTTAAACCAGACGAACGGCTTGGCACAACTACATTATTTGACACATTCTTTATGTTTTTCCTATCCTGGTACGATTCCAGAAGGAGACAGACTTCGTTTAGCTGGGCTAGGGATGCAATTTTCTGTGAGGTAATGATGTTCTCGTATTTGCTTAAAAGGCCATCAGTTATGACTGGTAATAGTTCAGCTTCCGAAACGGGATGTGAAAGCTTGATGTTAATGGATTCAGCCCTTTCTATGAATGTTGCTACAGGTTCATTTACTAGCTGTTTAATAGATAGTAAAGATAATTTGATCCGGTGCTGGGCTTCCGTTTTTCCGAAGCTCGAGATTAGGGCAGATCTGAGTTTATTCCAATCTTTGCATTTAGTTTTTTGAATGCGGTGCCAGGGTATCAATTCTGGGGAGATGAGTTCTATGAAGTTTTTTCGTAGAATATCGAATGGGATATTTTTGATTGTAGCCGTTTCTTCAATACGGTCAATGAAATCCAGTACATCGGAGACGCCATTATATTTGATTTTCCACGAGGATAAATCGTAGGTTTTATCTTGTGTCAAGGTGGGTGCGATGTCCTGTTTTATCATTACTTGTGGCATAGGTTCTTCGTTAGGAACAAGATTATTCAAAACTTGCGTAGCCGAGCGTGAATTATTTTCGCTTGAGGGGGCGAGGTTTATTCTCTTAATGTACTTTTTGTTGAATAAAAGTGCATAAGCCTTTAATGTAGATTTAGATTTGCTTGATGGCGAGAGTCCTCTATCCCTTAAAGCAGTTTGTAAGTGAGTTTTGGATAAGTTGTGCACGTTGGGAATGATGCCCAAATTGGATGATGCCATAGCTTGATTGTTTTCCATTGTGAGTTTCCCAGGTGGTGAAAAAATTGCCAGGGGTCTTCTTTAGCAAACGCAAAATTAATTTTGTGAGGCACTTTTCACTTGGTAATCACTGGTTGGTATTTCTAAAATAGTTATAGAAAACTGTATTCCATACTACAATTTGGTATATATGACACCAGAATCTTTGTCAAAGGAAGGCACAAGAAAAAATTTTGCGTGGAAAGACCTAAGTAGTAAAGGTTTTTGTGTTTCACTGACCACTTTTAAGAAAACTTGTGAAATTCACAAGTATTTATTTTTTTTCCAAAAAATTTTGCCAGGACTGACCTTTAGAAAACGGGTTTTTTATTTTTCACAAACCACTTTTGAGAAAACTGTGAAATTCACAAGTATTTATTTATTTCCAAAAAATTTTGCCAGGACTGACCTTTAGAAAACGGGTTTTTTATTTTTCACAAACCACTTTGCACTGAGAAAGGCACTAAAATTCACAAAAGGCACTCTTCTGGCAAATAAGGACAAACTTCCGGATGAAAATAACTGAATATGGGATTTGTTACGAAACCACATTAAAATTATTTTATTTTTTCATGGAACCAATCATTGGTTTTATTATTATTTCACTTTTTTTATGTAAGGAAAAACACACAATTCACTTTACACTTATGCTGAAAAAAATGCGGTACCTATAACGTAGAATGTGGAAAGAAAGTCATTATTTTGTTCATTTGGTGAAATATACGTGGTACTAATTTGACAGACACAACAAGTGGGCCGATCGGTATATTGTGCAAGAAAAACGTGAGTGTGAGATTTTTTAATTAAAGAATCCACAAGGTAATTGGAATTCCAAAACCAAATTTACAATAGCGATCTCTATTGCTTCCGACCTTAGTGACAGAAGGGCGATTTTATTATTCAAAACACTGCATAGTGACAGGGAATTGTTCTGCCTGATTCAAACGGATTTTTTGCCGTTGGAGTTTGGCGCGATAAACGCACTTTTATGCTTCGATGCGCGTGGGTGCGCGCGCAACTCAGAGATTAGGTATGTATTTACCGCGTGAAACATCGGGCCGTTGATTTGGCGCGAATTACTGTTGCTCGTCCGCTGCTTTGTGAACAAAGGGGTCGGCGCGTGCGCAGTCAGATTCGCGGTTTAAATGCTGCCGTCTTTCTGGTTGATACAAAATGGCCATGTTTTCAACTTTGACGCAATTTTTTTATAATTGCAATCAAATCTGCGTTAAGGACTCAATTTGCACATGGATTTCTGTGGTTTCCCACAGAATTCATTATTCACTGGGTATAAAACACCAAGACACAGTACAATCAATGTTTACAAACAGTTCCTATGCGGGGAAGATTTCGACAGGGAGCACTCCGTAAGGCGACTGAGACAATGGCAAAAATGAAAAAAAAATTCTGGGCCCCACTATGGACGCCAGTGTTAGGAGCGGGCCCCCAAACATGTCCCAAGCTAGCTCTCAGGGGAGGCATGATTTACCCTCTATTCAGGTGGTGGGTCGCTCGAGGCTTCAGAAATTCCTTCGCATCTCAGTCGTCTGGCAGGATACTCCCCCTCTAGGAAACCCTCCTGCCGTAGCAGAATAATAACAGGATTGAGTTAACTAGTTTCATGTATTGCAAATTTAAAACACAGTACATAGGTCATTACAGTACAATTCAACACAAGAAATACATACTACACAATCCTAGCTATCGTGTTTATAACCTCAAGATCCCTAAACGAAACTCTCTGAGTGATGGCTTTGCGCGGGAGTTTACAGTCTATCGTTAAAGGACACAATCAAATGAGGAAACAATTGTACAGCTTACATGATGTTGGGGGTCTTCGTCTTCCGGCTTCCAGGGGGACCTCCCGAGTTTAGGACAGAACCGAAGTTTACACAGGCATGGTGAAATATCAGCGCTAAACCCGTAGGTTATTGAATTAACATTGCAGGTTATATTTGAGTACAATTCGAGCGATAGTACGCCGGGCGCGAACAGTGGGAATCCACGCGCGGGCTTAACGTGTGCCCGAGGCGGCTCGCAATTCTCCACTGATGGAAGGGATCGCGTGCGGGTGGGCGGATGGGATAGGAAGTAGGAAGCAGGGAACAGGGGGGGAGCAGGGTGTTGTGTAGTTTGCGGCGAATTAGGAGTTTGAATTCTTTGTCGTTTGGGCGTACCATAACATTGTATTTCTTTATTTTTTTTTATACATGCTCCTTGTATTATTTTTAATTCCATAGTACGTATTTTCTTTCATATACTTTTCATATTATTTTTAATTTTTCTGTTTTTCCATACTTATTTTTTATCTTCATATATCTTAAACTTATGTAGATATTTGGCATTATTTTTAATTCCTTTATACATCATACTTGTTTTAGATGTATAAATAATTTTATTTTATTTTTATAATATTATTATGTTTTACATTCAACTTATTTTTAATTTGTATTATTATATTTAACATAAAATTGGCCACTACAACAAGGGCATGTGCCTAGTGTGATGGCCAAAAAATTATCCATTTACTGTAATGTATAAACTTTACTGAATAAAGAACATTAAAAAAAAAAAAATTCATTTCGGAACAAAGCGTCAAATTCGGCAGTGTTTTTTTTTTAATTTGAATACTCTTAAAGAGTTCCTGCCTCCGTGATTGCAGTAGACGGCCTCCATCGTGGAAGATAGCAGGTTCAAAACCCGGCGTGAGCAAATAAATTTTATTCGATTAATTTGCGATATTTCACTATAAACAAACTTAACTCTTATTACCTACCTAGTGTGTTTGCGTCACATTCAGTATCGCCCTGTTGTAATATCATAATTCAGAATTAAAACGTTGTTTGAAATGGCTTTAGCCGTTTTTGTGAACAGATCGGAATGGTTCCAGGTACTTTCCCACCTTCCCCATTCACCAAACCCCAATTAGAGATGCCGTAGTCTTACTGACTCCAGACGGGAACAGTTGGGACTCTTCTTGGTTATTAACATAAAAAAGAGTCCCAACTGCCTGAAATCAATAGGACTATGGCATTTTCGTTATTTGTTTTTGGGGTATTATGCCGTGTTGCGCTACCTCCTTCATTAGCTTATCTTTGAAACTTATCAGGACTATGGCATTCCGAAATTAAGATATATTGTGGAGGCTGAAGGAAGTAGGAAGGGGAAGGAGATGGGAAAAGTTAATGATGAAAAGTGGCTGGCTAATCAGTTCTGGTTACAAAACACGCTTAAAGCTATTTTAAATTGTGTGTTGATTATTAAACAGTGGCCTTTAACCAGTGCGATACTGAACAAATCTACAACTCTGGAACACGCCACGAATAACTTGATGAAATCATCAAACCTTTAGGTACTCGAAAGAAATGAATAGGTAAGTGAAATAAGTAAAAATAATATATACATTTTTAGAATTGATTAGAATAGAAAATATTAATTCAATAAAAAACTAAATTTAAAATAAAATTTATGTGTTTTATACGTCGAAAATATTTTTTTATTAACCGACTCCGGTAAACACAATAAGCCCATTTTTCAAACTATTTTTACGTGGCCGAAAGTCATTCAATTCAACTACCACAATATTAATTATTACGCATTCAATTTTCTTTTATGTCACGTCATAATACAACGCATCAGCAGTTTTAATAAAATTAATTGTAAATTAACATTCTCTATTGTTAGCCAATGTTTTTATGAATCAGCTATCACATAAAGCAAATTTATGGATTTATTAAAAATTATTCCAGAATGATTCTAATAGAAGACACAAGATGGGTCATCGTGGCACCAAAAAAGACAGTCATTCGATAAGTTTCAGAGAAATGATATCGTCATACTGGATTCCAAGTTTTTTTCGAAAAACAATGAGCGTTTTATTAGTGTGACGATTTATGACTACGATTACGGTGCCGTGACGACACAAAAAGCATAAAACGTACATTGTTTATCCTAATAATGCTGCAGCTCTTTCTTACATTTTATATAATAATGAGACAAAAGATCAGACACACAATATACGAGTGTCTGTTTCCTTTAAAGTACTACATTTTTCCTTTGAAGGAAGCAAATATATCTTAATACGGCTCAGCTCCAGCGTCGGAAATCGCGTTTCATTTTCTTTATTCGTGTGAGGGAGATGTATGATAATGATTGTTTGTTTCCTTTTGGGGAGATGCAGACATATTACGTTCACCGTTATTCTCATTTTCGACTCTTGTTATTATTTAGTGTGTAAGAAACCTCTGCAGCATTATATCGTTTTTGAAATTTTGTAATTCACTCACGCTGTAATATTATTTTTGTAACTAAGTTCCATTGTTTCAAAGTGATCGTCATGGCTACTAGAATAAAGGTCTACGCAGGCCTTTTTCATTATTTTTGTTATTATTATTATTTGAGATTTTATGTTAAATCTTCCCCACAGGAAACCTAAACCCTTTCACACACCTTTCCACAAATGATCATCTAGTCAATGCACGCTGTGCAATTGCACTATATAAGTATAATAAATACAAAACAATACAAGTCAACCTACCAGAGGCCAAATGGGAAAATAATTCACCGACTCCAGATATTTTCATATTAGAGGGTTCGGCTCGGTGGAACTCCTAATTGGACCTATAAATTCTACTAATCCCTCAATATAAACATTGAAAAATCTTTTGTAAACCTTTATGTATTTAAAATGACTGATTTTGCATTTTTATATAATTATACAATATTTTTAGTTGTGCATAGCCTGCCTCACTAGGTGAACCTGTATTAAGGCATATGGTTTTTTTGTAAATGTATAATGTAGGTTTCTATAAATAATAATTTCATTTTAGTTTACATTATTGTTTGCATATACACAATACAAAAACTTTTTTGTTTAATTTGTCACTGTGCGATGTGTGAGTGAGATGCAAGAAAGTGATTACTTTTTTTTCCTTTAGAGGAAATAGATCTACGTACATTGTGTATCTCATGTTTTGAAAGAGCTGCAACCTTATTATGATAAAAAACGTACGTTTTATGCTTATTTTATGCCATACCGTAATCATAAATCGTCACGGTAATAGTAAAAGCTCTCAATCATTTATAATTATAATCATTTAAAGAATATCCATAAATCTCACTGTTTTGGAAAAAAGGAAGATTTCTGCTCACAAGTATTCACCAAAAATGTTTTAAACCTAAATTTTTGTAGAGATATTTCCTCCCTTCAAAACGATGGATATGTTTGCAAGTCAACCGGATAAAGTGCAGCAACCCTGGGAGGTGATTCTTGAACGATAGTACACTTTTATTATAAAGCACAAAATATATTATGACCGTGTCTGAAATCCCAAAGTTTTAAGGTATTTTTCAGATAAAATTTAAATTGAGCTGCTTGCGTCTAGATTATGTTAAGTGACAAAAACAAGTTTTGAGTGTTTGCACACTAGGGGTGTTATGGAGCGCCGTAACCGTAACTGAAACTATCGGATATCCGAAATAAAAAAATATCCGCAACCGCAACCGAAACCAATATAAATGTTTCGGATAAAGGCGGAGTCTAAATGACAGGTTTTTGGTTGTTTTGCCCGGCCGATCCGTCACTTGTCACACAAGCCGCGCGAGTCTCTTGCAATTTGCATTATTTATGATTTAGTTTGTGAATGTGGGTGTAAAAACGTTAAAACTTATTATTTACGAGAACCTACTTACTTAGTTTATTTATTTATTTTATTTATTTATACTATATATTACAGTTTACACCTTATTGTTAACATTTTTACATACGTAATATATTTTGAAAACATTTTTACATATTAATATTACTGTAAAAATTGGAGGTCTTCACTCAGGAGAATTTCTTTGGGTAGACTGGTTTTTTATAAATGAAGCACTTTTTGGTTTTAACTTTAAGTTCTTGATTTTTTATTGTTATGATTTGAATATTTACAAACTGACGACAATAACTTTCCCCACCCAACGGACAAGGGTTCAGTAGTATTTTAAATTCTTAGTGCAAGTTTTCGTAAAGAAGTAAGCTAATTTTACCGATGCAAGCCTTTTTATGAAGGTTTCGTACATCTATATTAACCTTGTTTGTTGTGTGAGAAAGGGACAAAAATAAAATGATTCTATCGACATCTAACGAACAAATCAGACAACTCTTGGATCGCAATCCAACCTTTGATGGTAACTCAACTCCATAATTGGTTTGAGTCCTGGGTTTAAATCTAAACAATTACATTTCATTATGTTGTGTGTTAGGTAGGTTTGAGAAGGTGAAACTGTTGGTTGGTAATATTGTATGTTTCGTGAACACCTCACTAGGAGAACCTGTGCTAGTTAGTTTCAAAGTGTTGTTTAAATAAATTGTTATAGTTTTGGGATAAGGCAAAATGCGTCCTACGTCTAGCTTAGTTTGGACATTTTTTGATGAAATTAAATGTAGATTCATTGATATATTACATCTCTATGTGTAGATTCTGCAAAATGTAAACAGTGCGGTAAAAAAATTTCACGCAAAGGAGGTGGCATTACTTCTCTGAAACTTTATCTTAAATCAAAACACATTGTTAAATATGAAGAACTGTTGTTTCTGGAAAAGAATACCTACTCAACAATCACCTCAACAGCTAACATCTTTACAAGAGTGTTAAAAACAGTTGTCAATAACAGACTCTTTGAAAAATAAAGGTTCCTGGGAAAATTCTTATATCCGTATCTAACCGAAATTATCCGAAACTAGCGGATAATCCGAAATAATTTCATATCCGTAACCGTATCCGAAACCGGTATAATATTATTCCTATATTCGTATCCGTATCCAGATCCGAAATTTCATATCCATAACATCCCTATTGCACACATAAAATTAACGTAATTCGTAAAAATTTAAGAATCCTTCTTATTTTGTATTCAGACGACCTCCGTAGTCCAGTGGGTAAGACTCTTGACTCACAATCCGGAGGTCGCGGGTTCGAACCCGGCATGCGCAAATAAATTTTATTTGATTAATTTGTGTTATTTCACAATTAATTCATTAAAAATAATATAAAGTATATTTGCGGCACATTCCAGAGTGGAAGATACTATCATTATCGCCCTGGTGTAAGACCACCATTCAGAATTGAAACGTTGCTTGAAAATGGCTTTAGCCGTGTTTGGTGACCAGATCTGAATAGCCAGGTACTTCCCAACCTTCCTATTCCCCACCTCCTTCCCCTCCCCACTACCTTCAGCCTCACAACATACGCCAATTGGGGATGCCATAGTCTCACTGGCTCCAGACGGGAGCAGTTGAGATTCTTGTGCGGTATTCACTGTAAAAAAAAAAAAATCACTTCATTGGTTAATTGTGATGATACAGATCGTAGCAAGTGTTGCCTGTTCGCTATCTTGGATCACTTACCATTCTTTACTTAAAACATTACATCGGATACCATGGATTACACATCTCAAATCATCTGTGCTGTCCAAGGTTCGTAGAAAATGCATTTAACAAGATTAGCTATCGAGGGGGTAGAGATGTAATTGGCTTAAAACTGGTGACGTAGCTTGAAGTCCATGTTTCACTAGGAGATTTCAATTAACTGCGATACAAGAGGAAGTGATGTGCTTCAAGCTACGTTCGAAATTTCGGAAGCGGACCGACGAGTTTCTTATAGAAAAAATCCCTTATAAAAAATTTTTTGCAAAAATGTCAGTTAACGTGGTCTACCAGAGAAGCTCAATTTTGAATGGCGTCCGAGGATTTATTGCATAAGTTTGAAAAAAGAAAATTTTCATCTTATATTACAGATTTTTAGTGGGAAGACTGTAATATTAATAAAATACAGCTGAATTTCTAAAATGTTATTTTAAAAATTACTTGAATCACTATCACTTTGTTTAATCACCTCCCCCCCCCCCCTCCCCGATTTTAGTAAACTTTAATCCGTACACCTTGCATTCAAAAATTTATTGAAACTACTCGAATAAATAACAAAGAAAACACAATTGATATGAATGTAAACCATATACTGAAGAAAAATTAATATAAAGGAGTTTATATTTATTACTGGCGATGATCAAATACACCGGCGTACATTTCACGAACCAAAATTACCCAGCTGGAATAACAAACAGATGGAATTAGACATGGACGAAATTACAAGTGGGGAGAATTACTTACATTAATTACGGTACTGGAATTGACTATTTTTTTTTATTTCTTTGCGTTCATACAGATTACAGGTTTAATTCAAGTAATACGAAAAAATGTTCTGAATATAAAAAATGGTAGTAGAATGTAAAGTATTCAGTACCGGCGTGCAAATGGTTAAGTAATAACGTCTTGTGTGGACCTCACTTGGAGAACCTGTTCTGAGCTGTTAGCAAGTTTTAGACGGTGTCATTGTAGAAGTTTACGAGTGAAAAAAATTCTGTTTTGAAATGATTTCATCTGAAATTTAAAACCATTTTGAGATACCTCAAAAAAAAGCGAATTAATTTGAAATTGATTGTCAAAGAATATTTAAGTTGAGTTAAAAATAAATAAACTATTTTTGAAGAAGAAGACAAAAGAAAGTAACGGTCGAAACTGAACTCGAACATGACTCTTGTCATACCAAGACAAACGCCTTAACAAACTCGGCCATTGGGACTTGAAATAATTTAACACTTACATTATTTGGGACTAAAATAATTTTTAAGCAAACTTTACAAAATATGTGCGAAAGTACACTAACTACTTTTTTTTTTTTTTTAAATACGTTTAAAATATTGGTGTACAGTTCACACGCGGAAGAAGTGAAACCTTCAGTAAACAAAAGGAGAGAAGAGTGGGAAGGCTACGAAGCACAGTACAAAGTGGAGACCGATAATCTATCTCATTCTCTCGCAGGCTAAATACTATAAATGTAGGTATGTGTTTGTCTCTTTTGAGTGTCGCATTTTCGTTTCACGTTTAACTTTAATAATAATAACAGACGGGTAAATTTTTCATATTCCTTTGCCATTTAGAACGGGTTGTTCCAAACATTCTCCTGACAATAACGAACACAACAAAAAAAAGAATTATCCAATTTGGTGCAGTCGTTCGTAAGTTATGCGCTTACATACATTTTGGCGGTTCATTTTTATTTATATACATATGTATATAGAAGAGAAGATTTATATAGATTTTATTTATATAAATAGAAGATAGATAGATAGATTTTGAAGTACCCACGTTAATCAGTTTTTTTTGTACATTAGCTCCACACAGGAGACCTCGAGGAAAATAATTTCCTGCGGGGCCTATATCATCTTAGGGGATGCTGTGTGGAGGGTCTTTTTATGTTGAATATCTGAATTTAATATCGAATTTATTGTAAGAAGTTAGGTTGTTATATTTTAGTTTAAAAGTTCTTGGTTTGTCCTGTGCTACAATAACACCGTTATTGTCTATTTTATTATTGTCCAGTGTGTAATATAACAGCACTGTTTTTGTTAATCTTTATTCTCGTGACATTTTTTTGGAAAAACTGTTTATTCTTTATTGATATAAATATTATTTTATCAATATTTTGTAACTAACTCGTAAGGAGCACTGTAGGATTAGTTTTAATTTATTAAAGTTAAGCGCACTTGAAGTTAAATGACACAAAACTGCGCCATACAAATGTTATTATTTATTATTAAGACAAGCACAGGAATTTCTGGGTTAGAAAAAGGTATGAGAAGTGGGTAGGAATCTGGGGGTTAGTGTGTACCTACAGGAGTGACGGACGTATGAATCCATCCCTCAAACTGGGTCTAGAGATTTCGGCTGGAAAGGTCGAAATTTCTTCTTCACACAGTCTATCTCGATCTGGCCCGCCACGCAGCTTGTGGGCACTAAACTCGAATATTGCACTTAAAACCCCCAAAAAAATGATTAAAGTAATTAATTCACTTTTAAAGTTGAATGAAAATTCAAATATCAAAAACGAGTTATGATTGACTAGCGGAATTGTGACGTCACAACGCACCCACCGAGGCCCATGTCAAGTTGTTTTTGTTTCAGATGCTGGTTCGAATAAGTTTGATAGTCATAATCTTTTAGTTTCGCACAGTTTAAATCTAGTCTCTTTCAACAGAAGCAATCTTCCGGACAGGCTCTTCATTGATATGCTTAGTGTAACCCTAAGTGACCAGCTCAGGTATGGGGGCTCCATCGAAACCAGAGTAAAGTTAGCCTCCCAAAAACTGGGCGTACTGTACAGGGCCCGCAGATACTTTAATAGTACACAACTGCTAACCCTGTACAAATCACAAGTGCGCCCCACGGTTGAATTTGGCAGCCACCTCTTGTCTGGAGCTCCAAAATACCTGAAAAATACCCTCGACTCTGCAGAAACGGGCGGTCGATTTGATAGATTCTCCCATATTAACAGACGTATTGCAATCTTTAGAGCACAGGCGTCGGGTGGGAATGCTATCCTTGTTCAACCGGTATTACAATGGAAGATGCTCCGAGGAACTAGCATCATTGGAACTAGATCTCTTCCGAACCGGTTCATAGTCGAGAAACACGTCAAACGCGTGCCCAACGGTTGTACACGGTTGACATTTGTCACATGAGAATGGGTCGTTTCTTCGACTCGTTCTTGTGTTCAACAGCTCGGCTGTGGAATGATTTGCACCGCTTTTTACACATAACAACATCATTTGGGACGTTTATAAATAGTTATTTGGTTTTGAAGATGTTGTATTTGTACACTTTACAGAATTTATAAACGGTATTTACGGACATTTTCTTCGAAAAACAAATGATCAACTGAAGACTGAATACTGGTTTACTACTCATGACAGCCGTCAAGAAGTGTGCAGTGACGTCACATTTGCCAAAACCGCGCGAAGAAGGCGTTTTAGCCCTAATTTGAAATGTGAATATTCAAAAGGTTGTTGAAGGATTATTCTTATCGTAAAAAAAAATTGTTCGAATATTCCAGATTGTAATTTTATGTTTAATTTTTGGTAAAAAAATGTGATTATACCCTATTAAAATTGACAGTTTATGAAAAATGAAAACGTTTTATCAATATCACATGAAGTAAGAAAAAATTGACCTCAATTCGGGATCAAGGATTCGCCCACAACACACTTCTAACTCGTTTATCGCTTCAGCACAAAAATCCAACGAAGATATTGCATGGTAAAGTGACTCTGAAATATTTGAGTTTCATGGAGCATAAAACTTTTTAAACTGAAAAGCACGTTTATTTTTATTTTCAGAATTTGAAACTACGCGGGTAGATAACTTTACAGCTCGGTGATTTTAAAAATCACAATAGCGAGGTATCGCCCAACACGGGGCGAGAAAACTTTACCTAAAATGTGGAGAGCTGATGCTGGGCAATGGTGATTTTTGAGTAAAAGCACATTGTTATTTTTTCTTTTTTTATACATAAATAAATATCATATTTTTTTGAATTTTTATTCATAATAATAATAATAATAATTGTTGGATGATTTCTATAGCGCCATTTTCGTAAGAAAATCACCTCAAGGGCGCTTTACAATTCATTTACACATTTAATCTATATAAGTATCTGGGCTCACTAATCCACAGAGACGGAGGATGTGCAGCGGATTCCAAAATGCCTATAAAACTGAAAGGAAAGATATACCAGACTATTGTAAGACCCGCAATAATGTATGGCTCCGAATGCTGGACTATGTACAACTCCTACACTAGGCAACTTGAAACAGCAGAAATGCGAATGCTTAGATGGTCGGCAGGAGTATCACTAAAAGATAAGATCAAAAGTTCACGCATTCGTGGTAGCCTGGGTGTCACAGACATAAATAGTAAGCCGGAAGAACGACAGTTGAGATGGTAAGGACACATAAGACGGAGACCATCAGACCACACAGTGAGGCAGGCAATGTCTATGGAGCTTCATCGATAGTCATCCAGAGGAAGACCAAAGAACTCCTGGATGACTCAATGTTCCAAAATTCTTCAGAGAAACGGCCTGGATCAAGGCGATACTCAGAACAGAAGATATTACAACCTGAGAACGAGAAGAGCCGACCCCAACAGCCTACCTAGGCAATGAGTTAGGACAGCGCAAGGAATAAGAAGAAGATTTAATCTATACATGTATATTACAAGTGGCTTATTACTAAGATTGGTAACTAATGTAATGACTTACAACTAAGACCTATATGACTAGTGACTTAAAACTATACTTATTTTTATAATGTAGTAAGTACAAAACTACTCTAATCGTATCATTAATTACGTATTATTATATGTCTTTTAAATAATTATTTATGAGTATTATACATATTTACATTCACAAACACATATTTACATTAACAAACAGATATTGTTATGATTACTGCCCGTGCTGTCAGTGTGAGTTATAAAAAATATTTAAAAACAATCTAAGTAAATTATGGACTGTGTAATGACAAACTACTGAAGAAATGAAATTATTTTTCTGGATATGCCAATTTGAAAAGATGAGTTTTTTAGCTTTGCTCTGAACTCAGATTTGCTGTCGATATTTCGCAAATATGAAGGGAGTTTGTTCCAAGCTGTTGGGCCTGTTCTGACAGGTTCTTGTTTTAGAGAAAGCCGTGCTTTTGACATGGAAGTATTTAGCAGTTTCAGAAATTAAATAATTTTGTTCCACCTCAGCACAGAGAATCCTCTAGTGAGGACTAAAAAAACAACCTACCAAAACATCACGCCGTTTCCCCGCAGGGGTAGGCAGAGAGGACGAACAAACAACTCGATCTTTTCACACACTCCTTGCCTCGTTCACATTCATATATAGTCTCATTCATGCACTTCTATTATTCCGACTCTTCACATGGCCCGACTCAAGTATCTGATTCACTTGATCGTGCCATATCTTCCTCGGGCCTCTCCGACTTCTTCTGCCATCCACATTTGCGTCATATCCTTACACTCCTTTCCTCGTTCATTCGCTCTACATGCCCAAACCATCTGAGTCTCCCTTTCTTAATCTTACTCATTACGCTTACATCAGCCTTGCATTCTTCGCGGATCTCCACATTTCTCACACGATCGTGTGTACATATACACAAACATAAAAATTAACAAAATGTTATAAATTGTTAACATACTAACGATTGCAATTTTAAATATTATTCGCAAACTTTTTATACTAATCTACCCCACGCACGGCGGCATCCATGGTCGAGGGCAAAGCTCTCGACTAGCAATCGGAAGGTCGCAGGTTCAAATCCCGGCGTGCGCAGATATATTTTATTTGATTGGATTGTGTTTCACAATTTAAAATGATAAGGTATATTGGCCAGAGTGGAAGATACCCAAAGTATCGTCCTGGTGTAAGACCGCCATTCAGAATTGAAAAGTTGCCGTGTTTGGTGACCAGATCTGAATAGTCAGGTATTTCAATACCTTCCTCCCTCCCTTCTCCTTTTCCTACCCACTTATATTCAGCCTTACAATATACTCCATGAAGCCTCACTGGCTTCAGACCAGAGAAGTTGGATTCTTGTGAAGAATTCATTAATAAAAATGTTTACATAGTATCCATGAAATGATTTTTTTTACAAAAATCGCGCTGTACAAATCATCAAAATATTATTATCATTATTATGTATTGTATCTTTCAGTTTTGCTTATATTGTTTATCGTCTTTATTTTTTTAATTTTCAATATTAATTCAACTCAAAATGTGTTGGGTATCTTTCAAATAAGTTTGAGGTTCATGTGATTACTGGTTGATTTATTAAATAATATTAAATATTGCAATGCATAGTAAACTGGACGTTAGTACATCCTAGACTAGGCTCTAAGTAATTCTGTCTTTCCCGCTGGCGGACTGAAGGTGCCTTCGGCAATCGTTTTACCTAAGACACGAACTACGATAGCCGGTACTCTTCTGATATGATCGTCAACTGCCATCTATCGGGATACAGCAAAGCTTTGTGTAACTAACTGCGCTATTGACATCTACTGAAGGAATGAGAAACTTATGAATAACCAATACACTAAAAATATTTAAAAATTAAAATTAAAATGTGTTGGGTATCTTTCAAATAAGTTTGAGGTTCATGTGATTCCTGGTTGATTTATTAAATAATCGTAAATATTGCAATGCATATTAAACTGGACGTAAGTAAATCCTAGACTAGGCTCTAAGTAATTCTGTCTTTCCCGCTAGCGGACTGAAGGTGCCTTCGGCAATCGTTTTACCTAAGACACGAACTACGATAGCCGGTACTCTTCTGATATGATCGTCAACTGCCATCTATTGGGATACAGCAAAGCTTTGTGTAACTAACTGCGCTATTGACATCTACTGAAGGAATGAGAAACTACATGAATAACCAATACACTAAAAATATTGAAAAATTAAAAATTTTAAAATGTTTATTAGATTGGGTGGTAAATTCTCATAAACTTTGCTCCCAAAACAGAGAATACGCAAGTCATTTAAAACTATTGTGAATGTTGGTATGCAGACTGGATGATTCTGATCAGGGCCGGCGTGCGGCGCACACACGGTCGAATTATCATTTCACGATTACCATTCTTTTTCTTTTAATCCTCATTTCCTTTAGAACGGGTTCGCTAAGACCACCCGAAAATAACGCGCTCGATTTTAGAAAAGGGGAACAGGGGGATATACATTTAACGTTTTTATTCCTTGGAAGGTATTTTTTGGAACCTGTAAAATAATGGCGTAGAACTCTGTGGAACTTTTTTCTAAACTTTAGTTGAAGAAAACATTTTAATTTATATTTTTAACAAAATTAGTGTTTCATAAAACATATATTATACCTATATTACGTTATGACTTTAATGTTAAAAATAAAAATATTTCAAATTAAAGTACATACCTCAAGCTTCAATATCCATGTTGAAAATATGTTCATTTTTAAATGGGAAAAGCAGGACGAGCGTAAGCTTTAAGCGAGCTAGACGAGCGTTAACGAATCAGGTGCAACTGAACAATATTCGCAGCGCGATACATATCTCAACATTGGGCGCATGCGCAGGCTGTTAGGTCAAGTTTACAAAAAAAAATTACGGATCATTGTGAAATGATTAACGGAGTTGTCATTAATAACATAAGATACGCAGATGATACTGTATTGCTAGCTGACTGTATCGATGACCTCCAAGACCTATTAAATCTTGTTAATAATGCTGGTGAGCAACTGGGCCTAACAATCAACGTCAATAAAACTAAATGGTTGACATTTGGATGACTAGATCATTCGGAATCAGTGATTCAGTTAAATGGTTGCAATTTCGAAAAGGTGAAAAGATTTAAATACCTCGGCAGTATTTTCACGGAGACTCTTGACCCAGATGTAGAGGTTAGATGCAGAATTGAAGCAGCAAGAACTGTGTTCATTAAAATGAAATCCCTCTTCTGCAATGACAATATCAGCTTAAAACTAAGGCAGAGAATGCTAAAATGTTATATGTGGTCGGTCTTGCTCTATGGATGTGAAACATGGACCTTGAAAGTAAATACCATGAACAGTTTAGAGGCTTTTGAAATCGGGCTTCACCGGAAAATGCTCAAGATCCCATGGATCGACATGATCACCAACACAGAAATTCTCAGGCGGGCTAGAGCAGATAGAGAACTGCTTAAATTAATAAAAATCAGGAAAATTTCATATCTGGGTCATAATATACTTCGAGGGGAGAAGTATCACTTGCTCCATTTAATATTAAAAGGCAAGCTAGAGGGTCGCCGAGGGCCTGTTAGGAGACAAATGTCTTGGCTGCGTAATACACGGGAGTGGACCGGCATTAGAAGTGTGGAGGATCTATTCCAGGTAGTGCAAGACAGAGAGACATTCTCAAGAGTGATCGCCAACGTCGGGGGGACCTGATTCGGCACAAAGAAGAAGAAGTGAAATGGTTAATCGAAATTGTTTCAAAAATACTATTAATTAATTGGAGACAATGCGTTTATCTATTTTTGGCGCCGTAATTTCCTTTGGCCGTCCTTGTTTGCGGCGCCTGGAGCTAGTAAAAACCTCAAGAATTATGTCCGGTACCTATTATTATCAGCGCTTTGTCTTCTTGATTCCCTTACGCCTGCACATGGCCGACCGTGATTCTGAAAATATCTTCCACTTTGAAGATAAATTCTGTAAAAAAACCATTCGAATTATATTACCCCACGCCAAGCTTTGAACCCACGACCTTTGGGTAGAAAGCCAAAGTTTTCATTTCAAAAGATTATATTCACTAATTTGCTTTTAAACTTATGCAGGGGTTTATTTTATAATTCATGTTTTCTTTAAGTTATATAAATAATTTATAAGCAATAAGGATTTTTAAGAACATAAGAAATACAAAATTAAAAATGCTTTTAATTTTAATTGACCTTTGGAGAGGACATTAACCTATGAAAATAATTTGACTATTTTTCTTGGAATGAATTACAGAGATTAATCAAAATTTAGAATAAACTTTTTCCTTTCTCGTTAAAAAAATGGTTAATGAAAATTTTTTTGCGCTTTCATGAATGAACTTAAACAGTTTTTCGTATTTCTAAAATAAACTTTTCCAAGACCGACCGTATCCATACCAGAATTTAGTTTCGGCATGTAAAGCGAATGAATGAAGATATAAATTATTTGAACTTAATGAGTAAAACCTCAAATCGCAATATTTAATCACTGAAGGCAATGTTAGCGACTCTCAATCGAAAATAAGAAACAGAAAAAGATGTCATACGTTTTTAGATTTTCACGGCCAAAAGTATTTTCTTTATTTGTTTTTGGGGTGTTATGCCGTGTTAGCATACGTGAAGATAGCATCTAATAAAAATATACTGATAATGTTTGTAGTTGTTAGTCGAAGCATTGTATAGTTTAATATGACCAAAGGGGGTAGGGTGCCATTAGCTCAATGGTAGAGCAGGGTCTCCGGCTAAGGTCCAGGGTCCAATTCCTAGATGCAACCGTAGCTCTATCTTTTTCAAATCTTCGATTGAGAGTCAACTATGGAAGCTTACTGAAGAACTAATTAGGCGAGAGGCATTCGAGATGTGGATCTACAGAAGAATACTTAAAATAAGCTGGATGGACAGGGTTACGAATGAAGATGTTATGGTTCGGATGACTAAAGAAAAGGAAGAAATTAAAACTATAAAAATTCTAAAACTTCAATATCTTGGACATGTGATGAGACATCCAGGGAAGTATGAGATCTTGCAACTCATAATGCAGGGAATGATTGCCGGAAGACGGGGCCCTGAAAGAAGGAGGACCTCATGGCTGAAAAACCTGAGACAGAAGAAGAAAAAAATATACGTTATTTTTAAAGATAATATATGTACATAAGAAGAAGAAGAAAAAATTATATAGAAACAAATAGCAAAGTATGCTCGGAAAATTATTATATACACGTTTGTTTCAATCATTTTAGCAATTATATGTATGAAAATTCAGTGTTTCTTTGAAAGCTGTTTTAGACAAACCCCACGAGATTTTTGTTCTATTTTAAACAAGTCGAGTTTTATTAAACATTTCCTCAATTTTCGCTTTAATTTTATCGTTTTAAATATTAGCGCCCTCTCTCCAACAATCGTTATTACATATCTGTCCATCTTCTTTTTTTTGAGCGGGGATACGGCGCCTTAAGTAAATATATATTTACGGGCCATGTCAAGCAGAAGAGCATGTATATGAATGTGATTGAACAAAGAATTTTGTATTTGTTAAAAGAGTAGGTATATAGTATTTAGCAATAACTTTTTTACGTTTTATGTCTAGTGTTTCCCTATTCTAAATCTACTATTATATTAGTATTCTATTATCTACGTACTAAAATTTGAACTTTACAACATTTTGACATAATCCATGAAATACTTCCAGATTTTTAGCTTCCTCAACTTAAGACGTGTGTGATAAGCCACAATTGTTTGGCGGTGTACCCTCTTTGCTTACCCTTGCGGGGAAATAAAATTTAAAATAAAAAAAAACTGTCACCTAAGAAGTTACTTTCCATAAAACCCACATTTTCACAGGTGGTTCAGAAATTTATTCAGAAGTTGCACAAGTAATATGAAAAGATAACGTAACCTACAAAGAGCATAAATCCTTTTTTTAGTATGGCAAACGCTCTATTTTTTCCTTTTATATGATGGCCGCTTTATGCACTCGTAATGGGAATTAAATGTTCCACTTCGTTAGTAATTGCGGCCGCCCACTGGGTAAAAAATGGTTGGCTATCTCTGGCTAAAGATATACTGGTTGTTTCTACCTGATTCTTATACTAGTATACAGCATAGATACACGCATGGTAACTGGGGTTCTCAAAAAGTTTGCCTTGAAGATAAACCTCATTGTTATGTTTTGCAATCATTGAAAATAATTCTGTTGTGTATGTGAATTTTGTTATTTACAATAGCTCCATATAGGAGGCCCTGAGAAAAACAAACCCTCAAGGCCTATGTCATCTTTGGGGTTTTAAAGAAATAAAGGAGATGAAGTTCTGGGAAGTAAAAAGGTGTGTGTAGGAATCTGGGGGTCAATGTGTCCAGGAGTGAGAGACGTATGAGCCCACCCTTTCCACTCCGGTGTAAAGCGATGGGTCGAGAGAGTCCGGCTGGAGAGGTCTAGATTATGTCTGCATCAAGAAGTCTCTCACGATCCGAACCGCCACGCAGTAGGTGAGGAAACGCATTCGCCACCTAGACAAACCTCACTCCAAGAACCTGCTAAATCACCAATCATAGGCGAGCCACTTGGGGTGACCTAAGGCAGGGGTGTTGGTTATCCGACAAATGGTTCCCGGGGCAGCGGTATCCATAACCGCCTCCCAAATTGAAAAAAAAAACTATTTTCTACTCTCAACTGATGTCGTCAGTGTAGGTTTAATGTGTCTCATTTCAGTAAGTTGTACTATACGAGAAAGACAACTGTCACCCTTTCGGGTCTAGTACTCGAACGGTTACGAAGACAGCTGATCATAGCCGATCTTTGGGTTGGCACCTTCAGTGGCCATTTCCCCTGCAGCAGATTAACACAGAGCATTCTTTATAACGGACGTTTAGTCCAGTTAAATATTCAATGTAAATAAGACGATAATGAACTCCTACCTATTATTAAAACTCCCAATCATCAGAGTTGTATTGTTCAACAAAGAAAACAACAATAGGTACACCACAAATATTAATACTTGTAAAAGTTAGACAATTTTTCTTAAATCAATTTACTCCAAACCAAACATAAAATAACACAATTGGAACGTAAATGGATCAACTTTAAGGTAAAATCTACTCTGTTTTTGTTTGTTTAATTCTTAATTTTTTATTTTAGTCTTAATTGCTTGCATTTTTAATACAACGTTACTATTATTAGTGTGCCTATTTACTAATATGATGTGCAGCTAACTGCTGCCAACCTATTATGTAATATCGCGTTATCTAAAACACCTCAGCGAAAATTTTCTCATGAGGTGTTCGCAAAAAATTACTACTTATCATTGTGTTCCATTTGCATTGTGGTTCTAATTATTTGACCCTCTATTACCGTGTTTTATAAAAGGAACATTTTTCAACCAATCATTTATGTTTCTGCCTGTAAACTGATGGCATGCATGAGAATAGAAATAAATCAAATAAAAAATAAAATAACGAAATTGGTTCCTGAAACGTCTCTGAAGCAGGCAGTCTAAATATTTTAATAAAAACTCAGTAATCTCTTTTTGCAGTCAAGGAAAGATAATAAAAAACGGTAGTAATTTCGAATAAAAAGTTCGTCAAATCATTGCCAAGGTATCACGTACATTTAAAACATTTAAACTTTTACCATTAAAAGAGATAACCTTCACTAACGATCAGTTGAAAGTCATCAAGCGAGAAGATCATTGGTTCAAAATACACTAGATGAACGTTTAGGGATGAATCAAAGTTTTAAAAAAAATATATGTGAAGGATTTTGGAAATTTTTGTACGTTGTTAAACATGTAGATCGTATATTGTGCGTAACAGTTACAGTAAATCGTAAATATACCATTTATCTGTTTTAGCCCTCGAACGGTGATCTTTGGCAAGATGCAATTAGTAGTTACAATTAAGTTAATGTAGCTACGAATTTTTAAAATAACGAATTTGTTTGAACAGGATAAAATTATAATTTCAAGCGTAGCTTTTTATGGGAGTACATCTTTAAAAAATATATGTATATATATTGATTCAAAATACAATTTATACTGATTTCCAAAAAGCTTTTGATAAAATTAGCCACTCCATCTTACTAAAAAAACTTGAACAAATTGGAATACATGGAGACCTATTTCGCTGTGTGTTAATCATATTTGTATAACAGAACTCAATTAGTTCTTATTAATGGATACAAATCATCCCCTATAGTTGTAACTTCTGGTGTACCACAGGGTTCTAATCTTGGCCCCCTGCTTTTTCTTATATTCATAAACGACCTTGACTCGAAATTAAACTGTGATTATGCTTTTTTCACCGATGTTTTTAAATTTTTCGTAAAATTAAGTCTGTTTCCGATCATCAACTGCTTCAAAATTACCTCGACACACTCGTATACTGTTAATGATATGCACTTAAATATTGAAAACTGTTACATTTTAAACTTCACTGGAAATAGAATTTTAAATGAGTTTTCTTATGTTATCAATAATATTATTCTCAAAAAAGTGTCTTCAATAAGGGATCTTGGAATCACCTTTGATTTAAAATTCATATTTGTTGTACATATTAACGACATTAAGTGCAAATCATTAAAAATGATGGGATTTATTTACAGAATATGTAAACCTTTCAAAGATCCTCAATCTATCTAAATCTTTACAATTCCTTAATTAGAAGTAAACTTGAATATGGAAGCACTATCTGGAATCTACATTACTGCAAATATGAAAACATTGTAGAATCAGTTCAAAGAAAATTACTAAGAATGTTATCCTTCAAATGCGGACTATATGACCATCTCAGATCATACGACGTACGTCGTGAGTACTTCAATATTGATACACTTAAAACTAGAAGGCAATTGACTGATCTAATATGTTTACATAAAATTATTCACGGCCACCTTGTTAATACATTATGTATTAGCAGTACTGAAATGAATACATTTAAAAATAATATCGCATACTTTAGCCCTCAGAACCAGATGTGCCGACTATATAACAAGATATAGTGTGCTGAAGTGGATATTTTCGTTGATAATTTGTACGGATTCAAAAAAAAGTTGTGGCGCTGTTAAAAAAAAAACTAACTAATAATATTGTGTGAATTGTCTCTCTATGTCTTTAATTGTCTCTAATTGTCTTTCATACGTCTCTTACCAATCAGTGTAATGTGTTACTCGAGTGACCTTGTATATAATTCTGTATTTTTATTTGTGATGTTTTTGTTTTTGTAATTGCATGTATCTGTATTTAATTGCAGATTTTTATAATTATGAAATAACTTAGTTTTATAACTGGATTGTTCTCACGTAAGTGCGAACATCTGTTAAACCCAGTATAAATAAATAAAGAAAAAAAAAATTGGAAAATGAAATGATTATAGAATTTAATGAAAATGAAATCACTTAGCTCTCACACTCGTTTTTTTAAAAGAGAGAATCGCCAGGAGCTCTATACTCTCTGAATCTATTGGGTAAACATAAAATTATGGTGCTATTTTAATTATTTTAGGAAAAACTCTTTTTGCAAGTTATGCTTTAAAATAATACAAAGAATTGTTTGTTTGTGCCCGTACCATGATTTAAAATATAGGTTACGAGACAATGCGGGTGGTTTAGCTGAACTAGATCCGTTAGACATTCTTGAGATACACTGCGTTTATGTATATACCCAACGCGAATATTAATAGTAAAAGCAAATACAAATACGTTATAATGGCAACGTACAACACAAGAATAGCATCTATAGCTTCTGATCACTAAGAATATAACCTCAAATTTGTACCTTGCATTTCCCGTGTTGAGCGAACAAACACCAAATTGAGCGAACAAACACTAAACACTGACGTATGGTATCAACGGCTTACGAAAGGTGCTTACACTGACACCGCAAAATAACAGATCCAACAAATCTAATAGATATTAATTATACATCGAACTTTAAATAATATGTCAAATCAATTATCTGCAATGATCAAACTGTCAACACGTAACACGTTGCATCCTGCAAACCGTGCGATGTTTTTGTTAATGGATACTAATAATACTGAAGATTTCATAAGAAAATGGTCTTTAACTACCTTCTCCTAGAGACTTAAATCGTACAAAATAAAACAATAGCGAGCGTACGCTAACTTGAAAGGCGGTCGGTTTGTTTGTTCTCTTGAACAAAAACACCGCGCTGTGATTGGTTATTGAATTTGGAACGCACCCATTCGTCGTAAAAGACGGTAAAAGATATATGAAAAAATAGATCTTACGTTTAAACTAAATATATGGAATTTGTAAAAAAAAAACTGTAACTGACTATAAATTCGTTAGCCGTAAACCAACGTGATGCGTGCGCATGACTGGTTTATTTATGCGTGCGCATTCTGTTTCTTTGGAAAGTGTTGCTAGAGCGTAATAATTATTTCGTACTATGGGTAATTTTGAAACGATTCAGGGAATATTATAACTAAATTTTAATACAATATTTATTTTCTCACGGCGCCCCTTCGGAGTTGGCGACAGGTTTTTTGCACGTTTTTGAACGTATGGCAGATCCGGCGCTGAAACCACTATATAATTATTATCAATGTCAACATGTTTAAATAACAACGTTATTTTCATCAGGACGAGATGTTTATTTAACAAGTGATTTGATTTTCATTATATTATAATGATGCCACAAAGTACGTTTGCTAAGTTTGAAGAAGTGATTATAGTGAGTTCTATTTTGGAATAAGCAAGGAAAAAGGTTCTAGTAAGAAGTGTACAGGATGGGAATAGGAGATTCTCTGGATACATTATAATATAGTCGTGCATTGATTTATGACCCTTCTCATAATTTGGTTGGAGATATCTGGAGATTTCTGGACATTTCTGAAGGTTGCCTATATTTTTAAATTGTGTGTTTTACTGCGCACATTACTGTATGGGGAACTTTTCTTAAGGTTAGTTTTGTCAGGTTGGTACAAATGCAGTTATTATTGTTGACATGTGGATTAAATAGATTGTTAGACTGCACAACTTAGAATGAAATCATCTCAACACCTCATTTGAAAAGCCATTAAAGTGATGAAAAAAAAATGGTTAAATAGGTTTGGTTATGATAGGGGCTATTATTATTTTTTTTAAGTAAAACTTCTTTACGCACGCTTTACTTGGGGAGTAAGCTGGTGAATGCGTGACGAGAGCGTTACGAAAAGTGTGATCAGCGAGGCGAACGGTCGAGCCCTTACGCACGCTTTACTTGGGGAGTAAGCTGGTGAATGCGTGACGAGAGCGTTATGAAAAGTGTGATCGGGTGAGGCGAACGGTCGGGCGAGGCGAACGGAAGTTGAGAGGTAGATATACGTTAGTGAAGTTTTACTTCAGTCGTGTGGTCTAAAGCACACTCGTTTTTTTCATAGCTTTCAATGACTTTTCAAAGAGGTGTTGAGTTGACTTGATTCTGAGTTGGCATGGAACCGTTTTACACAGTATTAGTGTAATAAATGTCTCCTATATTCTTTCCAAATGCATTCTTAATTAGTAAGTACTGGGATCTGTACTCTCCAATACTACAGGAATCTTAAGCCGCTTACAGATTGCTGTAACGTAACATGCAATGTAACACGCAATGAAAGAATTTGCCGTCCACATTGTCGCAACGTATCATGCAATGTAACAGAATTCCCATCGTGTGGACGCCTTAACGGATGAACCGTGCACACTACGCGCACGAACCGAGCATTTCAACTCATGCTCGCCACAATCCGCCAAGTTTCGGTTTTTTCACCGAACACAAAGCGGCGCGCAGTATGCACGGAGCGTCAGTGTGGACGGGCTGTTTGTATCTATACTGCAGAACCCGCGCGAACAATGGAGAACTTGTTCCCGGCAGACTGAGTTATGTTCACTGCGCGCTTGCCGGAAACAGATGCGATGTCCACACTTACGAAATGTTCCTTTCACGTTACATTGCATGTTACATTACAGCAATCTGTACCCGCCTTTTTTGAAAAGACTTTCGTTCTATGACACAGGGACTGTTAAATGACTGATAAATGTTAAATTTATGATAATACTTCGGAGTATAAACATCCTTTCCGGCTGTAGACTAGGTTTGATCTGCGGAGCTCCTGCCCAAAAGCCCATAAACCTAAAATAATGAAGGAACTAAATCAGAGACTAATATGATAAATTAAAGTTAGCGATTTATGCGATCCTCAAAATTAAATCGAATTGAACTCTTCATTTTTTTTTTGTATCAATGGCCTATTGACTTATAAAAGTTCCCGACCCATTCCTTAAATAAAAGCTTTACTGCCTTTATAGTACCATAATTACCAATGTTTTCAACTTAATAAAGGTAACAGATAAAATATTCTAGTCACAAGGTGACTTCAACAAAATAAACTCGGTCTCCCTTTATTTTCAAATCTTCCAGCCGTGTTGACTGTTGAAAACTATCTGATCAAAGATACTCACCGTTATTACTCATATGTCAATTTGGGAGGCGGGAGTGGGTACCGCCGCCCTGGTAACCATTTATTGGATAACAAACATCCCTGCCATAGGCCAAGTGTTTTGTTACGTTAGGTGACTTAGCAGGGGTGAGGTTGGTCTGGATCTGGTTGCGGATGACCTGGACACACTGAATCCTGAATTCCTACTCCCCCTTATTACCGTTTTCCTTCCCAGAACTTCCTCTCTTTCCTTTCCTTGAGAAGACCTTCCACACGGCGTCCCCAAAGAAGAAATAGGCCCTGAGGGAAATTAATTTTGATTTATTAAGGTTACCATTTTAAAATATGTCACCTCAAGTACAATTAAAATCGCCATCGGGTATAGGTAAGCCGTCGCCAGAACCATATATTGGATTGCCAATACCCCTGTTAAATGTCATCCCAAGTGGAACGCTACATTTAGTGAGGTTTGTATAGGTCTAGGCGGCGAATGCGTTTTCCCACCTACTACGTGACGAGAGAGATTGTTTGAGGGAGACCTTTTTGCCTCTCCAGCCGGACTCTCGCGTCCCTTAGTCTTGCACCGCAGAGGGATGAATGGATTCATACGTGCATCACCCCTGGACACACTGACCTCCAGAATCCTACTCACCCTTCATATATTTATTCTTTCCAGAGCTTTCTCTCTTTCCTTTCCTTAAAAAGACACTCCACACAGCATCACTTAAGATGAAAGGTCTTGAGGGAAATTATTTTCCTCATGGCCTACTGTGTGGATGTCAAATGACAAGGAGTGTGTGTGTCAAGAGAGAGTTGTTTGGCGGTCCATCCTCTCTGCTTACCTCTGCGCTTTGGTTAATACGTTTTGACAATTGCTCGTCAAGAATGGAAAATTTTAAGCACGCCAGCAATACCCCAAAAAAAATACCCGGCACAACCTATCAGTCTTTATTCCAAACACAATCTGCTTTATATTAGATCTGATACAATATTATAAACATATTTTTTAAGGAATTAATTCCTAAAATGTTTTTTTTATATTTATAGTTACGGTATCTATTATATTATATATTCGGTATAATATAATAGATGCCGTAATTATGTACACCATAACAATTATTAATGTACACCATGTAGCGGTCTTAAAGGGGGGGGGGCCCACCTACCTTTTGCTCTCGGCTAGCTCAAGTCGTCAGCAGGTAGGAATCCTCTCCTCGTCAAGGTCGTAGGTAACTAGGTTTAAATGGTACATAGGTAATTGCCAAACCCACCCACGTGTGATCCCATCAAATGAAAGAGGAAGTTGGGTGAAACATAACTATATCGTCTGGTATACACAATTACAACATCTTGCAAAACAAAATATAAGTCACAAAACAATACACTGCCTAACTAGGTATTTCCTAACAAAACGGTCTCTCAAATCTCTCCGGGAATGTGGTTGTTTCAACCGAGAATTACTGTGGGACACATTAATTAAGAGGGAAATTGAGGATTAACTCACAGCTGGTGGTCTGATGCAGGAAACCGGGGCAGCAGGCCATGGTCGGCGCAGGTAGCTCCAACACTTTACCAGGCAGTGGTAACTCCACACAGAGAGTGTCATGTTCGCGACCTCGTAATTTACTTGTTCAAATCGGGTTTTAACGGATCGCCATTGCAAGCGGCGTCACGCAGGATTAAGGGAGCGTACCTCGACCGACAAAGCTTATCGAGCGGCGGCCGTCGGGTTTCTGCGGGTGCCGCGGAGGGGTGCGGTGTGTTCCTTTTTGCCAGGGGGGAAGGCGGGACACACCGACGGCGCGGCGGTTGTTTGCGAGACTATCTCACCATTATGTTCTCTTACTCAAAATGCGTACTGTAACAACCATAACACGGGCATCAGCCTAGCATGGTGGTCAAAAAATGCACAAATAATGTAACCATAATATGCAATAAATAAAGAAAAAAAAATTAAAAATATATCGTTTATTCTATTGTTTTACTGTGATATTATATTATTTATTGCCAGTAACTATAATTTAACCAGCCGTTAAAATGTTACGGGTTTAAACGTTCTTTCTTATTAAACCAAGGAAAATTAAATTAAGAAAAAGTTTTAAATGCTTTATTTAATTTTTACGAAGGTACTAAAGAGGCGAATGAATGCGGTTGAAGCTGAAGTAAAATTTGTTAACTGACTTTGGAATTCGTCGTTAAAATTACGTGGTTTTATGTTAATCAAAACATTAAGTTTACGTGTCTGAACCACAATAATGAAGTTGTTTGTCAAAGCAATATTTTAATCATACAAAGTACTCACAACATAAACATACTTTAAAAAATAAGTTTTAATTTTTTCGATTTGTACATATTCAATTAAAAACCGATTTCAATTTCGCACTAGCTTTATAAACTATGCAAAGCTTATGAATAAATCGGGATTCGTTTGGTCCATACGAACATATTCCCCAATTTCCTCTCTGGATAAAAATCTCGTGTCACGGTGTTTATGGCCGCACTCCTCCGAAACGGCTTGACCGATTTTTATGCAATTTTTTATAGATTTTCGGTAGGTATGAGAATAGGTTTTAAAGTGCATTTCATACCGATAGGTCATTAGGGTGTCCCTACCCAGAAAAAAAAAACTATTTTTCGACAATTTTTTTTTTATTTGGCATCAACAATACCTACAACCTCAAATTTTAACCTTCCTAACCCCACCCTCCCATTTTTTAACCACGATTTTAGTATTTTTGTACGAACAAATTTAACCGTCTTTCGTATTTCAAACAGAACGAAATTATTTATGTTTTTGAATGACAGATGGCGCTACATCCGCCTCTTCGAACTTTCATCCTCACATGCGCAAGTCATTCATTAAAAAGCGTCGCATCATTTTGACAATTCTTTCGGCATTTATTATTTTTATCACAACGCAGTGCGTGCAAAATTTTATACGATTCATTTTAATTTATCTATTTGCGTGCGTGAGCAAAATATTCACTAGAAATAATTTATAAGGCAGAACAACGTTTGCCGTGTCAGTTAGTATTGTTATTGTTATTGTTAATTTGTAGAGCACTGTTTTTCACAAAAACAGTGCTCTACAAATTATCCAATTATTATTATTATCTACCACTAGCATGTAGGAACGTTTTGCTATTTTGGTTAAGCTACTTCTTACAGGAGATAAGACCCTCCAAAAATCGTAAAAAGTGCCTGATTTTAACGCAATCAACAGTAGTAAGTTAATTTAAAAAAATCTTTGAATTCGGTCCAGATTTGGAGGCGAAAATGGGGAATACCAAACCTCGAACTCGATGATTTTGTTTAGGATTTATCAGCTTGAGATGCAGTTGTCCCTTTCGCTCAGTATTCGGGGAGTAAGAGGGACAGTCACGGTAAAATACCTGTTGTTCCAAATTCTTGGCGACCCTGTTTCTTCGTAATACGCAGGCCGAATCATAAAAACAAAACTTAAAATTTTCTCGAATTTCGCTAATCCAAACTTTTGTTCACAGATTAAATTGACTTTTATTAACTGGCAGCGTTCTTTCCACGGTGAGCTCTAGAGCTAGAAATGCCTACTAAACGTTTTATGCATATAATATTAGTTTTTTTTACATACATTCTATCAACGAATTGAGCACGCATAATTGAATTAAAATCCACGTAAGCCCAACTAATATATGTATATATATATATATATATATTTATGTTATGATTAAGGTTTTCACGGGTGTAAGATGTAGAACAATTTTCTCGATATACCCGCGTAACGTAGTCCTTAAAAGGACTTTTTCTCAGATCACACTGTCCATCTTCAGAGACCTTATGTCTTGAGTTTTTGTTTCAAACTGATAGCTTTCGCATGTCTGTTCGGTCCAAAAGCTAAAACTTAAGTGAGTGCAAGTCACTTCTTATGTCTAGAACGAAGTACCCGGGTTGCAGGTGATTGGTGGTGGAGGGGGTGGGGGGCGGCAATGGCAGTAGATACCTGATTGGTTAAGCTAATTGGAGACACTACTGGTAATTTTGGAAATGCCGTTTTTGGGGGATTTTCATCGATTAAGACTTCCAGGTGTTGGGAATTCTGATTGAGTCATTTCTAGTATTCATATTATTTTTATGTTATATATATATATATAGAAACAACTTGGCTTTAGTAGATTGTGGTATCCTTTGCTTTATCGTTATATCACACCTAAACCCCGAAAACCACTTCAATTTAACTAATTATAATACTCCAACACCAGCCCTAAGAAGAAAGGAACGTGAAACACGATATCACTTCTTCATACATAAACACACACTTCACCACAACCTACACATCTGCCCTAATTATGCAAACTTTAAAGCTCTCCAAAACGTTGGTTACAGAAGAAGGTAGCGTAAAACAAAAATACTTTTTCAAATAAATCACGATGATATTTCTGGCCGTGAATATTTCAAACTAAATGCGATTATATAACCTGTCCACGCCTCATAAATCGCGTCGTTATTCTATGTGTTAATGTGTAACGGACAAACTTATCAAACGGCCTTAAAGTTTTAACGGTTAAATGGCGTCAGTGGGTAATATAAACCACAGCGGAAATATCCGCAATTTATTTGAGTGCCAACTCCGTGTTCACTGTTCACCCTGTGGCTGTGGCTGGAAAGCAACCTTTACTCCGATGATAAAATGCCTTATTTTGTAGGATGTTGCAGCGGAATAAAGATTAACAGTTTTAGGTTGTGTAATAATAGTTGCAAAAGAAATACATATTTTGAGTTTTCATGCTAAAGAATATTAATTACGGTAATTAGTTACTTAACTTGCAGTCGATGATAAGTTGCAAATCAATTGGACTGAAATCAATAATTTAGAATTTAATTTTTTTAAATATGGCATTTGCATTTGACAACTATGCGGATTTGTGAACAGTGGACACTGGAAATTAATCTGACTCACTTATATTTCCCACAGCACGTTCTGTTGTATTTTTTTGACACCGATTAATCACTTGGCTGAGCACATGCACAAGTCTCCGTTTGAATCGATTTGAAAGAACCGAGGTGTCAAGTATATGTCAGCGAGGGTTCCATGCCAAATCAGAATGAAACCAACTCAGAAACACCTCAGAAAAGTCATTAAAAGCTGTGAAAAAATCATTTTAAAATAACCGGTAACCCTAACCTAACTTATTTAACCAATTTTTTAATTTTAATTTTTTATCATCACTCTTAATGACTTTTCTCAGGTGCTTCTGAGTTGGTTTCATTCTGAGTTTCCGGTCACCGTCAGCGAGGTATCAATTACTGCATGCATTATTTAAATACTCACCAATTACACACATTATGAGATTTCTAGATTGGACAACTGCATAGAGGTTTCTTTAGCATGGTCGATATTAAGAACTGAGAGATCACTCCCTTTTGAGATGATCATTGCTGTGGTTCCTAACTTCTTAACAGACTTCTTTAACAGTCGATATTGGATGCACCGAGAGATCACTGTGGAGATCATTGCACAGCACATATCAGATTGTTCTTCCTTGGAAGTTATTGTTCCACAAAATTACAGATTGGTTATAATGATGGCACACATTGACGAATAGGATAGGTTTTGAAAGTAGGCACGATGAAGGAAGGTGTTGAAACAGAGTTGCAACAACATTTTGAAAAAGAAACTACGACGACCTAATAAAAAATCAAAAATTAATAAAAATGTCAAAAAATCTCTCAGGACCCATGTCATCTATGGAGATACTGTGTGGAGGGTCTTTTTGGTAAAGGAAGAATAGGAAGTTCTGGGAAAGAAAAAAGTGTGAGGGTTGGGTTGGAATGACGTATGAATCCATCCCTCCCAATGCGATGCAAGGCGATGGGTCGAGAGTGGGTGATTTATAATTGTTTCACCATTACACACACGTTCATATGTGTAAATAAAATAATTCACTGATCCCCTTATTATATCGATTCCACATATTTATTAATGCGTCAATACAAATAAATTGAAACATTTTACGTTCAACATTACACCAAGCGACCATTACGACACACTTTGAATTGGAATGCTTCACGATGACGTACATACGAGCTCTAATAAGGAACTCCAGTGAAAAATATTATCGCTTTAAAAAAATATATTCATATAGACCAATAAACGACGATTCTGAATATATAAGTTTTATTTCATAATATTAAACGCAGAGTTCTTAAAAAAATATTAAAAAGTGCATTTTTTAACGTCTCGTTAAAATACACTGTAAAGTTGGTACGATTGAATGGTTAGCGCTGACGTCACGCGTCACCAGTTATTGTATCACATTGTATTGAAATCAATTGAAATGTAGGTATGGCACAAGCCATCAGTATTAACAACATTTCATGTTATTCTTTATTTCATACTGTTTATCGAGAATAAATTGTTGTGTTAATTGAAACAATATTTAAGCCTTAATAATTCAGTATCAAAAATAGAGGTACCTCTATTAGTTCATCTCAATTATTTCAAATATTAAAAAACTACTGCACAAAAAAAAATAGTAATGCTTCTTCTAGGGAGAATACTTCGAACAACGGAATTTCAAAATGGCGGTAGTTGATCAGCTGATTTCCCGATACTATACTAATTTTTCAGGAGTGATGACGTCACACGATTTACCATATTTCCGGTGGTTTTCGGGGGGTCTTGAAAAATTAAAACTTTGACAATTATTTTAACTATTAAAACTAACTCTAACTCTAAAAATAAAAATGTAGTTATTTAAGTTAGAAGGTCATTATTTATAAAAAAAAATTAAAAAAATTGGACTGGAGTTCTCTATTGGGACTAATATAATATATTATTCTCTGTGTACCCCTTTATCCGAAAGAGGAAAACGTTCGAAGTATAAATCCGCCGCGGCAAAATCAAAAAGCATTTTTATGAGGGTTGAAAAAGCGCGCGAAAGAAAAAGTTTTAGCAGATTTTGGCGGGCGGTTAAACTCCAACACGGTGCGTTGTTTATACGAGGGAGTCACTCGCAGCTTTTGGCTATAAACAACGCTGTAAAAACTTTAGAGAATATTCTTCATTTACCGAGCCGACGAAAGAATGATGAATGAATGTTATAATTGAGATGAATGAATGATAAAATGAGAGAGTAGGAATCTGGGGTTCAATGAGTCCAGGAATTTGTAGGAATCCATCCCTCCTACTGTGGAGTAAGGCGATGGTTCAAGAGAGGTCTCCCTCAAAAATCTAGGAATCTAGTGGTCAATGAGTCCAGGAATATGTACGAATCCATCCCTCCTACTGTGGAGTAAGGCATTGGTTCAAAAAAGGTCTCGCTCAACCAATCAATTTTTGTGAAATACCACGAGCACAGCAAATGGCTGGTTAAATTTAGAGACAGCGTTCAGAATTTAGTTTCATCAGAACAGAAATAAATTTATGTCGTCTAAATGGCCTTCTTTTTTATTTATTTTTATTCTTGAACATACATTTTCCATAGATAATAAGTTTAATAATTAGAAAAAAAATGTTAATGATCCGTAACTGTATGCAAATAGTACTAGTAGTGGTATTTTTTGAACACCTCACTAGGTGAACCTGTTCTGAGGTGTTCCCATGTTTGGGAATAAGCGCTATTCAAGCGCAATTCGCTAAACATCGTATCCTCCATAGACATCCAAATTTAATAGACCAGAAGTTACAGATGAGGGGTAAAACCAAACTATGGAGGGTGAAGAGGGGAAGATGACTGTGATTTGTTAAAAAATCAATCTGACAGTATATAGGCATCTCGCATTATAATATCACCATTTAGTTCTTAAAAGCAAAACTGCTTTTTAATGAATAGACCTTTTTACATGGGAGCTCGAATTGCCCGCCACGTTATTATCATATTTGCGTAGTCGAAATCGGCAAAAGAAAGTTCGCCCTTTTTCACACGGGAATATTTTGTTGCCGTGTTTAGTTGAGACACTTTTACAAATGTTTCATAATTTACTTACCCCTGTAACTCACTGGAGAAACGCCCACATTCGCTACGTTCACATATATTAGGGTATAATATATAGCACAAGCTCTCACTTTTGTTCGTAAAATGTGTGATGTGACCAGCGCGCTCCTCAGGACAAGAATGATGACGTCACATTTTTTAGATTCAAGCGGCGCTCTCGTAAGCCCGGCTGGCTCCAAGGCGGAGCTATAGCCGGCTCCATGGGGAGGGGGAAATAATACGTTTTTATCACTTAGGGCAGGTCCGGATATATTCATATGTCCATGGTATCCTCCTTGATATTGTCAAGAAGGGCACTGTGGGTCGATCCATGGCGGCAGTATCGAATACATAAATTTAAGATTAGTTGCAGGTAAAATCTATATAAAGTTATCCTTAGCATCTACATCCAAACAATAATCGGCGACTTCTGTGGTCGCGGGATAAGGTTCTCGACTACCAATCCAGGGGTTCAAATCCTGGCGTGCCCAAGTCAATTTTATTTGATTAAATCGTATTCTTTCACAATTTATTAATTTCAAATTTAATATGCGGTTAATATTCAGCACGTCTCACATTGGAAGATACTCGTACTTTCAATGTCAATGTCAAATAAAACCACCATTCAGAAATAAAACGTTGCTTGACATGGCTTTAGCCGTGTTTGGTGACCAGATCTAAATAGCCAGGAACTTCCCCGCCTTCCTCTCTCCATATCGAAACCTCTCGTAAGTTGTTGGGAGCAGATGCGACTCTTTTTCGTTATTTCTTCAATTTGGGAAGCGGGTATGGGTACCGCAGCCCCGGGAACCATTTCGATAACCAACTCCTTTGCCATAGGTAACCCCAAGTGGTTCGCTACGTTTGGTGACTTAGCAGGGGTTCCCGGGTTCATGGGGTGAGGTTTGTCCCAGTCTTGGCGGCGGATGCATCTGTCCACCGGCTGCATGCCTGACCGGATCGAGAGAAAATAGTTGAGGGAATCCTTTTGACTTCTCCGGCCATACTCTCTCGCAAAATCGACTTGCACGCAGTGGGAGGGATGGATTCATACATCCGTCACTCCTGGACACATTGCCCCCAGATTTCTACCCACCACTCATTCCCCTTTCCTTCCCAGAACTTCTTTCCTAAAAAGACCCTCCACACGGCATCCTCAAAGATGACACAGGCCCTGAGGGGAATTATTTTTCTCAGAGCTTCCTCTTGGAGCTAATGTAAAAAAAATAAAAAATTCACGTATAAAATATAAAAAAAACAACAACGAAAAGTTTTCACTGTTTTCCTGCATCCTTTACATTTCCACTAAACCAGGCAATAAAACGAACAAACAAAATGAGAATAAGTCCAGTGTGGTCATATCAAAATAAAAAAGTTTTTCATGGCTTTTTCGTTTATTCCCGTGGCAACCCCAGTCGGGTAATTCGAGGCGCAGTATGTTACATTTTTTTAATACAGTTTTTAGTACTCGGTACTAACTGCTCACATGATTATGATTTTAAGTGGGCGGCGGGATATTACCCTTTTGGTTCAAAGGTAATTTAAGTAATAACACTTATAACACAAAACGCGAATGAAATATTTTCCAAATTTGCAATGTACGTTTTCATTTACGTATTATTATAAAACTTTATAAACCTACATAGTACAGAAGACAATTAAATAAATGTGTCTTCACTTTTATTAAATCCTGTTTGAGAAGAAAAACCGATGAATAAAAAACAACTGCAGCCATTATTTTATTCTTTTGAATTGTTATAACTACAATTTGGGTTATACATTCACTTAATATATAAAAATGAATGTTTATTTGTTAAACCATTCATCTATTTACAATGAAACTTTAGTGATTTGCGGTGCGCACGCCCGCAAACTTTTCTATATACACATAATACACCACATACACCACAGAAATATCGATTAGAAGTAACACGTACGATCGAAAATTAATACGAGAGTGTGAAAAGTATCCGGAGCATCTCCTATACTCCTCCTTTATTCCCCTTCCTCTCCTCCTCACCTCAAATTAATTTTAATATGTAATAAAACGCTCTCTCCAATCAACTTTAACATAGGAGACTTTTTTGGCTTGACTCGATTTAACAATGTATATATTTATCTTTATGTTTTATGTATAAGCTGTTTGTCCCTTACTAATAAATATATAAATATAATGGTGAGCTCTGGCATTATGAAATTATTTCCTTTACCATTCACCCGATTACGATGAAACTTTCGAGATTTGTAGTACACACGCCCGTGAAGGTTTCTATATATAATGGTGAACTATGGTGAAACAAAAATTAAATTTGGATTTGAGGCCAAAATACTAAACAAAACTAAAAATATTTTGTTGTAAATCAATACCTGTAGTAAATATTTAGTATGCGCTACTGTGTCTACCTGTGTTTCAAATTATACGCTTTTAAAGAAATATATTTTTACGATTTTAGAGGAAACTTTAGCAATTATTTGCTAGTTAATGTATGAATACAAAAATTGTGTTGCCCTACATACGTATGAAAAACTTTATAAACCTCCTTCCCTCTTTCTCGCATTGCTGGCGTTCCACAGGGATCGGTTCTGTATCCGACTTTGTTTTTATTTGCACATCAACGACCTTTCGACATGTGCACCAATGCATTGTTATGTGGATTACACTTCAGTTCATGGTAGCTTTTTGTGAGTCAATCTCCCAGAGGGTACACAAACTCCAATGACTCGGAGGGATTAAAAGCAGAAAATGGGCGGTTACCTCGAGAGTATTTCCTCTTAGGTAAGAATAACCTCGTCGCACTGAACGTCTCAAAGATCAAATCATATTAGATTACATCTAAAAGGGATCGAAATACCTAAGCATCCAACCTCACTTATTCCGCTCTACATTGTTTTATTTTGTCAATCAACCATATTTATTTTAAGTCTTTTAATGTTTGGAACTCAGGATATCTTAATCCTGAGCTATAAATCTTATAGCTCTGCCACGGAGGTCATAAATCACGTTCTGAGTAATTAATAATAACGTGTTTACTGGGATAATAAATATCCAGAATGCTAAAGTGAAAAATGCAGGGAGCTGACAAAGCTTTTAATATTTCATAACGTTCGTACCAAAGCACTTTGTCGTAAATACAATATCTGCATTTTGTATCATAAATCTCGTAAATGGAAACCAGCGTTTTTAGATTCTTTCGCAATCTTACTAGGATATTGAGGTTATTAGATGTAGATTTTATTTCTACAAGAAATATATTAAATCAGTTCTTCTAATAGTGCAAAATTATTTTGTGGTAACATTTTAAATTCAAATTACCTAATAGATAACTTTGTATTAACCACTTAATTATTTACAAAAACCGACATGTTTCGTCAGCAAAGCTGACTTCTTCAGGGTTTTGACAGAACTTATTTTAAAAATAGACATACATAGGTAATAGAGAAAAATAATAGACATAAACAATAATAAAATTTGAATGAAAATAATGTGTAAGGGACGATGGGCAATATAGAACAATTAAAAATTTAAAAGGGGAATAGATTTAATAATGAGTCATTTAAAAACAATTTTTGATTATTAATAATATTTAAATTTGCATTAACACTCTTTCTAATTTCTAAAATTTCTAACAATTATTACAAGCAATAATTGTCAGCCTGAGACACTCATTTACATTGAAAAATCTTCCGAGAAAAGATACTTGCCGCCAACGGGACTTGAACCCGTGTCCTTCCGATTGCCGGTCGAATGCTCTGACCACTGAGCTATGGCGGCTTATCAAATACCCGCCAAATAATTCAATATATACTAGTGTTTCATTCAACAATTACTGCTTGTTATATTTTTTCCACCTGAAAATAACCAACTTTATTTTTGCGAGCTCAGGCTGACAATTATTGCTTGTAATAATTGTTACCCTTTGTGCTATGCATAAAAATCTTGTCTAAACGTTAGTTTATAAATTATAATAATCTAAAATTTCTAATTTATCCAACTGAAAGCCATTGACATTACAATGTATTAATTCTATTCCACTGTTAAAATTAAAGGTTTCACTATTTTCCATTAAATGGTTGGCAAACTTCGAGAAACTATTATTATTTAGAGCTTTAAAATGCTCTTTAATCCTTATTTCAAAGTTTCTCGAAGTTTAACCTATATAAAAGAAATCACAATCATAACATTTTAATTTATAAATTCCAGATTTTTTCATTTTTGAATCTCTATCTTTATTATTTACTATGTAATTTTTAATTCTATTGTTTGCATAAAATATAGGAATAATTTCATTAGGTACATTCTTTTTTATTGAATTAGAAATTTTATTATTAAAATACATCATTTTCCTCCATTTTTTCTCTTCTTTATCCTTTTGTACAGGGTAGATGTATGATCTAAGGAAATTATTCTTGTATTTTTTATTAAGAATTTTTTCAATTATATTGGAATTATAACTATTATTGATTGCAATTTGTTTAATAATATTAAGTTCTTTTGAAAAAATATTAAGAGATAAAGGTACATTAACTAATCTATGAATCATAGAATGGAAAGCTGACATTTTTATGTCTATTTTTTAAATTAGTTCTGTCAAAACCCTGAAGCAGTCAGCTTTGCTGACGAAACATGTTGTTTTTTGTAAATAATTAAGTGGTTAATACAAAGTTATCTATTAATTTGATGTATATTAAAATTTAAATCGTAAATAAAACTTCGTGTGTGAAACGAAAACTTATCATTTTGTTCCATGTTTTTTCATTATTTTTTCAAAACCACATAGATGTTTTTTTTTTGTTTAGGTAGAGTTTATAGTTAACCCAGAAGATACCCAACATTTATAACATCCATAAAAATACACTGTTTGATCTGGTTTATACACTGGCAGCATCATAGAACCGTATTTCTTTTGAAATGAGGCCGGAGTTCGCGTGACGGTCAGTGGAGAGCGTTGCATTGACGCTATTCGCTGTACCACTGCCATACATCAGAGTACCTACCCTGATGTATTGCAGTGATGCACTGAACTGGCAGAGGAAGGATGAAAGTAGACTAAATGCCGTAGAAATGAGATCCCAGAGGCGTACGTGTGGCAAAACCATGTATGAAAAATATAGAGATCGGAAAAGAATGCAAAGCTGATTACATCATAAGGATTATGAGTAAGATTGAGAAAGATACGCTCAGATGATTTGTACTTGTAGAATGGATGAATGAAGTGTGAAGAGAATATATGTATGACGTGTGATTGGTAGAAATAGTCGGGAATGCTCGAGGAAGACATGGCGTGATCAAAATAATCAGATTCTTCAGTCGGGCCTTGTCAAGAATCAAAGTACGTAGAAGACGATATTTGAATGTGAAGGAGGTAAGGAGTACGTGTCATGGCCCTGTTGTTCGGCGGTCCCTCCTCCGAACAATCAGAAAAGATACGGTTGCATCTAGGAATTGAACCCAGAACCCGGACCTTACCGGTGCCCTTTTTTAACCACTGCGCTAGAGCGGAACTCCGGCAATGTCCTGGGTCCAATTCTAGATGCGCATCTTTTTCTGATTTTTATGTTTCAAATTATCGTTTGAGAGTCGCTTATATTGTTTTCAAGGATTAAATTGTAGTACTTGTACAAGTTTTACCTACTCATTAAATTATTTTAAAAAGGAGATAATGTTTTCCTTTTCAATTAAAGTTTTATTTGCTTTATAATGTCAGGCTTTATCTGGCTTGAAAGTGTCACAATCAGAGACATCCAAATTTAATAGACCAGAAGTTACAGATGAGGGGTAAAACCAAACTATGGAGGGTGAAGAGGGGAAGATGACTGTGATTTGTTAAAAAATCAATTTGACAGTATATCGGCATCTTGTATTATAATATCACCATTTAGTTCTTAAAAGCAAAACTGCTTTTTAATGAATAGAGCTTTTTACATGGGAGCGCGAATTGCCCTCCACGTTATTATCATATTTGCGTAGTCGAAATCGGCAAAAGAAAATTCGCCCTTTTTCACACGGGAATATTTTGTTACCGTGTTTAGTTGAGACACTTTTACAAATGTTTAATAATTTACTTACCCCTGTAACTCACTGGAGAAACGCCCACATTCGCTACGTCCACATATATTAGGGCATAATGTATAGCACAAGCTCTCACTTTGTTCGTAAAATGTGCGATGTGACCAGCGCGCTGCTCTAGACAAAAATGATGACGTCACATTTTTTAGATTCAAGCTACGCTCTCGTAAGCCCGGCTGGCTCCAAGGCGGAGCTATAGCCGGCTCCATGGGGAGGGGGAAATAATACGGTTTTATCAATTAGGGCAGGTCCAGATATATTCATATGTCCATGGTCACAATTTATTTTGGCCTTCAACCATGTTTTATTCAATGTTTTAAATATCAGAAAAATATATTTTGAAAATACCCTAATGAACAGGTTCTTTCTTAAAAAATATTTGATTTTATCACCGGAATAGCTGTGAATCGTTGTGAAAAATGTGAAAAATGGTCATCGATTCCTAAATTAATTTTATTTCGGACTTTTATAAAATTTAAAATCATTTCATTTTTTACAGGTTTCAAAACGTATTGAGAGGATTTGAGAAAATGGTTCACAAACTGCTGCAGTGATCTAGACTTTCGAGGTATGTAAAAAAACTATTTTTTTGTACTTATGTACCTTCTCCGACTTATCGAAAACTGAAAATACTGCTAATTAAGTAGGAGAATATTTAAATAGGTTTTTGTATTCGTATTATGTGTGATAGCTTTTTAAGCCTTCCAAAATATGTTGAAGGCATTTTCAGTTAGACTAACTGACAGAATAACGTAATAGGTCTAAAATGATTAAAAATAATTAAATATATATCTTCTCGGAAAAATAAAGTACAATTTCCCAAAATATTCTAAAAACTATGTTAACATGCGCCCATACGGGCTTTTACGAACATGTGTTATACATTAAAAAAATCGAGTGCAGTTAACACTCAAATCAAAATCAAAAATATTTATTGTAAAATAAAAATTACAAAAGGTGTAGCTTATGGGTAGACCCCATTTCTTCTAGCTAACCACATTTATTTAATTACAATGTTTATATAATATTATTTGTTTTATTATAATTACAATGTTTATACAGATAAAATAACAATATTCCAATGAAAAAAAAAATGAAAAATACAAATACATATACCAATAAAAATAGGCGTTTCATTTACGTGAGGTATTCACTCAACGTGTAGTGACATTTATTAACAAGGAAAGTGTTTAGTGACGATTTGAATTTGTGTGTATCTTGTATTTGTTTAATGTTATGTGGAAGTTTGTTGTATACTTTAATGGCCATGTAGCATGGTCCTTTTTGGAATGTTGTTTTGTTTGCTTTTGGTATTAATAGGTTTTCTGTGAGCCTTGTAGCGTATTTATGTGTTGAGTTTTTTAGTGGGAACTTGTCTGTAGATGATCGCACTAACATGCATAACTCCATTATATATATGTCTGTGACTGTTAGAATTTTCAGATTTTTAAACATAGGTCTACATGAATCTAAACGACCGGAGTTTGTAATTTTTCTTATGCATCTCTTTTGTATGATGAAGACATCTTTGGCGTTTACCGATAGAAGTTAAAGTTTAGTAGAATTATTATTAAATTATTTAGTTAAAGTTAAATAGAATTAAAGTTTCGCTTCTACCGTTTACTCGGTAGAAGCGAAACTTTACCACAACAATCTCAACCAATGAAGAACCAAGGAGCCTTAAAAAGTGAGGCCAAAATCAAAGCGACCAATGAGCGCAGACCTTGCATCGTTTCTGTTTTACATCTCAACCAATAGCAGCCTTGATAGAAGTGTGATGCTTCACAGGTGCTTTTACGCGTTATTTCCATTTTATCCGAATTCCAAATCATAACGGAGCTATAGAAGTTTCACTTCAATAATTTTGTGAAGAACCCAAGCAGAAGAATAGTAGGTTCGGTGCTAACATTGATTGTTAGTATTGAGGTATGTCATTATAGCCTGTGTATAACTATATTCCGTGGAGTTGAACACATCTATTACTTCTAAAAAAGTATTGCCTACTGCATGTAATCTAGGGGCAAGCTAATATCTAAACGACCCAGTCCTGATGTTGATAAATCAGGGTTGTCTATAACATCATTAACAAGGTTTAAAATAAAAAAGTAAGTAATTTGTGAACTGTGATCAATAATTTTAAATACCATTCAAGTTAACTCATCTATGGGAGTTGGTAAAGATCGGGATATTTTAAAATACTGACTTACCCTTTGTCTTTTGATATTCTTGTTAATAAGAATGTTATTATGGCCTTAAGGGATACTGGTTGTATTCACTGCACAATCACACATAAGAGATTGGAACTTATACACACCGAGGGAGCATCAGATAGTCACCGACCAGATTTTTTAATTGATTCGATATTTAATTGCACCGATATATTAGGTCCTTACATATGAAATTGGCGTTTTGCCGTACTGGCAACTTTGATATCAAACATCTTCTCTTTGGTTAGGAATTCCAAATTCAAACTTATACAGCTATTTACTCATGTATTTGTGTTTCGAAAATTATAATTCATTTGTTTTTTCCTTAATTGTTTTTTTTCTTTACGTCACTTAGTTTACACAATGGAAAACTTGAAATATCGCGTTATTTACGAGTACGAGTTCCACCGTGGCACTAGTGCTGCAGAAACGGCTCGAAGGATTAATGATGTGTATGGCAACGGTGCCGCAAAAAAAAAACACAGTGTGTTTTTGGTTCAAACGTTTTCGTTCTGGAAATTTCGACCTGCAGAACAAGCCCCGTGGACGGCCGGAGACCAGAGTTGATAATGAAGAATTGAAGGCTATTGTGGAAGCGGATCCATCGCAAACCACGTCCGAGTTAGCTGCAGGCTGCGGTGTTAGTGATAAAACTGTTTTAATCCACTTGAAGCAAATTCGGAATGTGAAAAAGCTTGAAAGGTGGGTATCTCACGAATTGAGTGAAGCAAATCAACAAACGCGCGTTGACCGCTAGACCACACACTGCACAACAGACGGCTACCAAATTAGAGGAGCTTCAATTGGAATGTCTAAGACATCCACCGTACTCTCCGGACCTTGCGCCAACAGATTACCATTTTTTTAGAAATTTGGATAACTTCTTGCAAGGGAAAAAATTCAACTCCGATGGGGCAGTCCAAACCGCCTTCAAAGATTTTATTGATTCCCGTCCGAGTGGTTTTTTTAGTAAAGGTATCGATGAACTATCTATGAGATGGCAAAAGTTCATAGATAGCAATGGTACATACTTTGATTAAATAAATATATAATATTAAAAAAAAAATGGGCTTTATGTTCCTCCCATGCAAAACGCCAATTTCATATGTAAGGACCTAATATAAATTTGTTGTACACTGCACAAGCTTCATCAATAGACTGGTTGAAGAGTGATTTATTCCGGTCAGATATGGACGTACTTCGATAAAAGGTCAGGAGGAAGAAGAGAACATAGGTTAGAGTGAGATATATATAAATTTCACGATTTACACTGCGTAATATTAAGCTTCTGTACCTAAAACGGAAGTCAGTCAAACTGCAAAGAAAACAATATGTAAATAAACTGTTATGCTACTCATACCAATAGTACCAAATGGTTGGGCATTTACACAATACACAGCTACACTTACTTACATTCATCTGTACACCATAGACTCTGTACTTGTAGTTAGTATTGTCACATGTTCCTTCCTACCCATCCCTATATACCTGTCATTTCATATTACCCACATTCAGTCTTTTATGGACACTCGCCGCATGAACACCTCTAATATACCGCTTACCGCATTCACAAACTGAATCCGCATACCGCAAGTAACCGCTACTAATACAGTCACACCAGTGCATGAATAAACCCAGCCGAGACAGAAGAAAGTCCCAGCGCAGTAAGTCATTTTTCTCCTTTCCTTTATGTACGATCCCTCTACATTTGCAGTGGTCTTTCACACACATTTCACACGGTTTACAAAACACAAAAAACACATTTCAAGGTCATTCGACATCCACAGCCCCATAAAACACACAACACCAAAGAAACTATGTTCTGTTTCAATGTGTAAAAACAAAACAAACAAAACACAATTCGATTGTCTCACAAAAAAAATTCTCCTAAGAAAAATTCTAATAAGAAAAGTTGGTGTTATCAAACGATACGAGAAAAGTGTAATGCCGAAGTTTTTTCGGTTTTTCAAACGCAATACGCCTGTCCAATAAATGTCTTATACCCGTCAGATTGTTCAGCAATCTCACAGAAATGATTTTTTTATGTCTCGGAGAAAAGAGTTGAAATACATCGTTTATTTTATTTTAAATTGTACCTACCTACTGTTAACAGACTTGAGTAGATTAGATGCAAGGCAATAAAGCAAAAGCTGGAGGCCGAAAATTCGAATGAAAATCTTTAATTTTTTTTGGAGACATAAACAGAATATTAATAAATATGCTTTTATTACAAAACATTAATATAAATGTCCCATAACTTACTGCGTTTTTAAGTCCCGTAACCATATCACCAGAGCAGATATACCTACTAATCCCAGCAAGTAAAGCTTAAAAAATCAGAACTCTATATTAATGGTTTAGTACTAACGTTTTGGGAGCACCTCACTTGGAAAACCAGTTCTGACGTGTTTGCATGTTTCAAATAAATTAGGTAGTATTGTTGTAAATCAGGTTAATACCTGTTGATCTACAACACAATAGCTTATAGAGTTTTTAACAACAGTAATAATATAGTATCAACGTAATAAAAATTAAAGGATACTACGCGGAGTGAACTGAAGCAATTAATAAGAAAAGGGAATATAAAGTATTTTGAAATGTTAGCAAATTATTTATATAATCATAATTTCTTTTTAAAGCACTTACATAATATTCAGGGTGTAACAGCGTGTACCGGGAGGATTTTAACTGTAAATTCCTAAGCATAATTGCTGTAAAAAAGTAGATGTCATTTTGCTTTCCGATGATATTTTTTCAATACGCCACTAATCACACTCATAAACTTTGCGACGTGAACACTTGATACGTTTCGTACGTTACCGTGCTGCTGGAAAGAAATGGAATGCTTATCACGTGGCCCGCTTGTCTGTACTTGATTATTCAGTTGCGGCTTGCGATAGTAAATATTTTCATAATTTTTAATTGATAAAAAATATATCATCGGACAGCCAAATGACAATTTTTTTGAATATCGACAAACTTGGCATTTAACGTCATTTTCAGTTAGGTTATACCAGAAAATTACTTTAACTCAACTTAACACCCTCCTAAAGCATGCATTATGTTTGAAAATTGTCCAATCAGGGAACAAACTACCCATAAAAAAATCCATCACGCAATTAATGGGGATATTTACCTCCCCGCGGCAGTCACAAACAAACTTTACTGGGGGTGCTTTAAGCTCGAAAACAGGCAATATCGCCAGTTTACGCGGGTTTACGCTATGTAACGCTATTTCACGTGATTTTACTCGATTTGTCAGCAATTTGGACCCAGTGTGGGGGACGTAATGTACAGTATCGTGCACGCCTACCGCCATGGATCAGAAAATTAACAGAAGTGATATCTGAGCGAAAGATGCTCTTGGTATCGCCCTAAAGATAGACCAACAATCAGATTCGAAATGATGCTTTAAATGACTTCAACCGTGTTTGGTGACCAGATATGTATAGACCTCCCTACCTTCCTCTCCCCATCTATTTAATACTATTTATCATTCCTACTACCTACAGCCACAAAAACTTATCCCAATATGTTAGCATAGGGGATAAAAACCGTCAACTCGAGAGCATGAACTGTGGAGTTCCTCAAGGAACCATATTGGGGCCATTCTTATTTTATATATAGTTATATGATGTGTTTATTGAAACTAAATGGTGAAATCTACTTGTACGCAGATGACACTGCAATATTTTACTAAAAAATCTATTCCAATTTAGAATTAAAATTTTACGCAAGGCTGACCACAGCATATTCCGTGGTGCGGATATTGAAGGGTTACGTGTGTCAAGACAGTCCCATCGAGCAACGACAATTTTCAAATGGTAGCGTCACTGTTACTGCTGATTTATGTATTGTTTTAAATAAACAAAGTGATTAGACTATTTTAAGAAGTAAAGTTTACTTAGTTACAGCACTGACTTCATCATTTGACGATCGAGCGCCCATCCCTTTACATTAGTCGATCTTGAGATAAGTAATAAGATTTGAAAATTAAATTGATTTGCAAATCATATTGATAACGTGTTCAAGGAAGCTTATCGGCAATTGAAATTATTTGATAAATTTCACACGAAAGTAGGGTAAAATTAACCTTTCTTCGGACATGAAGACTTACTTCTATTCGTGTATCTCTTCGCTAGTAATATTGTTAACGCCTCCTACTGTAATATGGGTTTTCTGCCTCCCAACGGAACTGGACATAATAAGCGATGAAATTGTCCAATCACAAGCCCCGAATTTAATAAGAGAAGTTAAATAACTTGCGTATGGTAACATCCGCGTGGTCCAGGGAAATAAAAACCTGTTTTTACTCTCTCCAACTCATATTTATGCCAGTGAGAAAGCTGTCCAGGTGATAAGCCAAACATCTCCGAAAAATCTAAATTTGAGCACTTAATCAGTTGTATGTAAAAATCTATTTTAAAATTTTATTTCTAAAACTATTCGTGGTGTGATTGCATAATAATAATAGAATAAACCTTTTTTCCGCCTAATTTGTTTGCGACAGTAGCCAGTTTTAACCCTTTAAGGCCAACTTCAGACTGGAACAATTGTTTCTTAACCTACAGTTTTTATACATAACATATGGGTCAGGGAGATGGGTAGTATAAAAGGATTTTATTCGATTTGTAGGTATGTAATCCTTTCAGCGAATTAAACAAAATTTTGATGTTTTCTGGGTCACTATTAGGGTATTTCTAAAAGGTCATTCTCACGTACCGGACCGTTAAGCCTATCGGTGCTACTTTAGAGCATATTTAATATATAAGGGCTGTCCGTAAAATAAGGTTTCCAAGTTGCTGCGATCGGGAGGAACAATTTTACTCAAAATCCGGTAACACTTTCGTGTAGCCTGGTTTCCCTACGCCAAATCCCTACCACGCTGCACTCTCTGCGATACTCTTTTTTTTACATGAGCTCCACACAGGACGCCTTGAGGAAAATAATTTCATTTACCTCAGGGCCTATGTTTTTTAAGGGAAAGGAAGGAGAGGAGAGTTCTGGAAAGGAAAAGGGTTTAAGGGGTGGGTAGTAATCTGGTAATCCGCCTCTCACTTAGTCTCGGCGTGGAGCTTCCGCTCGTCGCACCCGCCAGGTGTGAATCACGCTATGTAATTAGTTTTTTGTGCAAAGAACAAAACCCCAGCAGAAATTCATTCTCAGCTACTTGAAGTGTACGGAAAATAGTGTATGAGTGCGAAAACGTACGCAAATGGTGCAGAAAATTTAAAAGCGTGAAAAAAAACGAAAAAAACAAAAAAAAACAATGATAGCAGATCCGACAGGTGACGGTTCGGGAGCTCAGCGATATGAACCCTGATGTCAGTGAGACCACTACTGACAAGATTTTGACAGAACATTTGGGAGACCACAAAGTCTGCCGAAGATGGGTCCCAAAATGCTCACACAACAACAACAACGGGCTGAAGCAGCCCACAAATTTTTTGAGCGCTACGACATTGAAGGCGAAGAATACTTGGACTCAATTGTGACTGGGGACGAGACCCGGATACACTACAGACTACAGTACACCAGAGACAAATTAATAATCCCAGTAGCGTCATTTAGATTCGCCGAAGCAAAGTTTGAAAACGAATTACAGAGCGTAACTCACACCTGGCGGGTGCGGCGAATGGAAGCTCCACCGCAAACGGTAGCCACGCCAAGACTAAGCGTCAAAGAGGGTGCAACGTGGTGGTGATTTGACAAGGGGAAACAAGGCTACACGCCAGTGTTGAAATATTGCGAGTAAAATATTTTGTCGCGACCGCAGCACCTTGGAGACCTTATTTTACGGACAGCCCATTTTGTCAAAATTTTGACGACCGCAATCGATAAAAATATGCCGATAAGAAGGGTTAAGTTTAAAAATACTAACAGATGGTATTCGATATCGTTACATAACCTTCAAAAACAGAGAGATAATGCATATAAAGCGGCAAAATTGGAACCATCCAATGAAAAATGGAATGCATATAAAAAAATTCGCAATTTTTATTCAAAAGAAATTAAAAACATAAGTGCGATTACTATAAACAAAAATTAGAAACACAACAGAATGAGCCAAGAACACTTTGGATAACACTAAAAGAAATCATAAAGGGCAAACAAAAAGAAGTTGTAAAATCGATTGATTTCCCAGATGGAAATGAAGAAGAAATTGAGAATATAGCGACAAAATTTAACAAGCACTTTATATCGAGCATAGATCTTATAAGCGAAAGTATTCCAGAATGTCCTGTTAACAACCTAGACATAGACAGGCCTGTATGCACCGATGAAGAGTTTAGGTTTAAAAATATAGATTTACCATACTTAAAAAGAGTCTTAAGTAACATGAAATCGAAAGAATCTCCAGACGGTATAACAATAAATATAATCAAAGACTCCATTAATGTTATTGGCGAATCGATGGTCCAAATTATCAATGAATCTCTGAATAGTGGAGTGTTTCCCAAAACCTGGAAGACATCTGTAATAACTCCTATTCCGAAAATCGATAACCCAAAAAAATTTGACGAATTCCGACCGATAAATTGCTTACCCAAATATGAACAAATACTTGAATACATTGTAAAGGAGCAATTAACTGATTATATTGAGACAAAGCAGACAGTTCGACAACAATCGGGTTTTAGAAATAAATTTTCCTGTGAAACCGCTATTAACTATGTAATACAAGATTGGAAAAATTATAGAGATAAAAACAGTAAAATTATTGCAGTATTTTTAGACTTAAAAAGGGCATTTGAAACAATCGATAGAGACAGATTAATAAAAAAATTAAGAAATATTGGAATTAACGGTAAAGAAATTAATTGGTTTGTTGATTATCTATCAGAAAGAACGCAAGTAACAAAATATGGTGGAATAACATCGGATCCACGTCATACTAGTAAAGGCGTTCCACAGGGATCTGTCATAGGTCCATTGTTATTCATTATATATATAAATGGTATTGTTAAAGTTTTAAAGCATTGTGCCATTAAATTATTTGCTGATGATACACTGTTATATATAGCCAGAAAAAATTTACAGGGTGCCATTGAAGAGATACAAAATGACTTAAATAATGTAACGCTTTGGTTAAACATAAACAAACTAAAACTGAATGTTATGAAAACTAAATTTTTGATTATTGATAGTCAAGGTGGAACTGAACATGCAATACTAACCATTGATAACATAAATATAGAAAGGGTTAAGAATATTAAATATCTGGGTGTAATATTAGACGATAAATTAAAATTCGACAAACACTTCGATTACATATCTAAGAAAATTGCTAAAAAAGTTGGCTTCTTAAAAAGGATTAGTAATAACTTGGATCTCAATTCAACGCACCTTGTATATAATTCTATTGTAACTCCTCATTTAAATTATTGTTCTAGTGTTCTATTCTTATGTAACGAGACCCAAAATAATAAACTACAGGTTATACAAAATAGGGGAATGAGGATGATTCTGAAATATAATATCTTTACTAGAGTTAAAACTATGTTACAAAACTTAAATATGATGACAACTAAACAACATATAATATGTAATACGTTAACAATGATGTACAAGCTTAAAAATAACATGCTCCCTAAATATCTGCAAACTAATATTATGTACCATGAAAATATTCACAATTATCCTACGAGGAGTTGCCGAGACTTCAGGCTTCCCAAAACTAAACTGACGTGTACACAGATCAGCGTGTTTTATAAAGGTCAAAAACTTTATAATAACCTACCAAATTCCATAAAGGAAGCCTCAAGTCTTGGCACTTTTCGTAAAATATGCGCTACATACATTAAGAAAAATTTATGAATTGTATTTATTTGTATTAACTGTATGTCTTAAACCCTATTGTTTGTATTTCTAACTGGAGTAACTGTATTTCTTTTTAAAACTGTATTCTTTCCGTTATAATTTTATGACTATATCTATTTTATTATGTTTTTTTTTTTTTTTAATACTAGATGTATGAAAAAATTTGCTTACATCTAAATTAAGTTACAGAAACAAAACTTATTTAAACAGATACGTCTAAATAATTTTTGGTTTATGGTGACCATTTGAATATTGCTTTCTTCATTATTTCAAAATTCAGTATTTGGAGATGTCTGACTAATCAAATGGGCGATCGATATACCATATATTTACCATTCATCTCCAAAAATATGCATAGATTTTCGCTCTTACAAAGGACGATTAGGAATACGGGTTATTCTTATTATTAGGATATAAATATATGATTAGGATATAAATATAGAAATAATGAATGGCGTAAGAAGTCAAGGACGCCCGAGGAAGACACGGCACGATTAGGTGATCGGATCAGATACTTGAGGCTGGCAAAACTAAGGATCAGATGATAATGTATGAAACGATGTATGTATGCGAATGAGGCAAGGAGACAGACTACCTCTGTGGGTAAACGGGACGATGGTTAGAAACTAGGTTGAATTTCACCACTGGTAAAACATTTAAAAAAAAAACAATATTTTTTTGTGGAAACAAAGGGGACTGAAGTCCCTAGTTTGAGAAGCTATGACCTAGTTAGATAAACACAAAATATATTTTTATTGCACAGATAAAACAAAGCGTACGTAGGTTATTGACTTTCCCTATATGGGTATAAAAAAAATATAAAATTTTACGTAAAAGTAAATGGTGCCAGACATAATAAAAAGGGTTGGTTCTAGGCCTTAAAATTACCCCCCAGTGCCTATAAATAATATTCTTTCGATATTTTTTCATTCTTCAATCTATCCACCGAAATAGTTTTCCGCCCCCTTGGGGCCCCCTTCAATTTCACTTTTATTGGGTGTCCTATTAGATTGTCGGAAAAATAAATTTCCTGGCTCCAGGTTGAATTCTAAATTCATTTTAATGGCCCAAATCATGCTGGTTGTCCTATACTATATAATGACCTCCTTACTTATAAAACGTACGCCCACATCTGATTTTAACGATGACCGGAAAACTTAGAATTAATTCCACTTATCACTTCCATTGAAAAGTCATTACAAGTGATGAAAAAATGTATGCAAAACTTGATTAATTAGGGCTATTTTTAAATTTTTTTCACGGATTTTAATGATTTTTAAAGAAGTGTTGAATAAAGTTGATTCCGAGTTATCATGGAACCGATTTCAACACATAGGTATATTTGACGGTGTCCCGCCAACTCGGAATGAAACCAACTCCGAAGCATGAAGAAGTGATGATAAAAACAAAAATAAAAAATGGTTAACAATTTCCATTAACCTGGACAAACCTCACCTCATGAACCCGGGCATCCCTGTTAAGTCACCAAATGTAGCAAACCACTTGGGGTGACCTATGGCAGAGGTGTTGGTTATCCTCCACTTCCCAATTTGATTGATTTACCGTACATTAAAGAAGGTTGTTTATCAGTTGTTTAAAATTTAAATCACGTTTATATGTTTCAACAGATGTCCATAGAGAGGTAGTTATATGTAGTTGTAGTTTTGAGGTCTCTCAACAGATGTCAGTAAAGTTGTACTGTACTAGAAAGTTGTCCATTGGTGTCTTAACACTGGAATGTTTTCGGAAATAGTCGATGATATCGGAACGATAGCTTTTTACCTTTATTTCAATCGTCTACCAGAGGAAATCAGAAGCATCAATGATAAGGCCCGAATGCTGCTCTCTGTCAAGAGACATTTTAAAGATGTTCTTAAGAAAAGAACTACTGTCAACTAATCTTACAAATATCTTAGTTCTCCATAACATTCTTTCTTTAAAAAAAAAAAAAAAACACACCATCATCAAATAAATACTGCAGCTCACATATATTTATGTACAATTAATTATTTAAGTACTAACTTATACCTAACTAATAACTAATAGCATTTATGTACACTCCCCTTCCATACACAAGCAAATGCTTTTAATGGAAGGGTAGTAAAAAAAAAACATGTAAAAAAAAAATATTTAGTTGCAAAATTGTAATTATAATAAATGTTTCAATAAATAATTTAAAAAAAAAATAAAAAAAAAATTATCCAGTTCCCTTGTCTCGGTTAAACTCAAAGCATCCATTAGAACGGACGTTTATTCTTAAACAATAACAATCCAATACAACACTTCCTCCTTCTTTAGCCAACGTTTCGGACAGCGTTGTCCATCGTCAAGTCTGTAGATGTGATAAAATTGAAATAACTCTACACCATTCTTCTTTAGAAGACCATAGGAAATGAAAGTTTCATTTATTTCTTTACAAATTATTAATAATTGTATCAACGATTAACCTACTTTACCACAAATCATCCCTTTATATATCCTCTCCCGTAGACTCCGAAATAATAAACTGCTCTTTGTCGACAAACACTCAACTAATTATGGATAATACCATTTTCCAGAATGTGTAGCCTGGTCAATTCAATTTAATTTTTTGGACTTAGCAAGTGAAGAAATTTTAAAAGTATTATTTTGGTTTCTAGCGAGGTCTGGACTTGCCTTGTTACTTTACATTATTATGTAAATGTTTTTCTCTAGCTAAGCAGTATTTGAATTACTTGTATTTGAAATACAAATACGTATTTTGTATTTGTATTTCAATTACTTCCTAAAAATGTATTTTATAATTAGTATTTCAAATACTAATGGCTTAATGCATTTTCAAATACATTTAGCGATCTTAATAATGATAATGAAAAATATACTGACATAGATAATGCATAGACTAAAACCGCTAGAATCCAGAGCAATATATTATGTTAATATTTAGAGTTGGCAACATTGTAGGTAAGTATCTTGTCAATTGTTATTTTCATCGTTTCGCGGTATTGTGTGTTAATTGATAATTGATAATGGATAATCAAATTCCGTCATTGCTTGTACACTTATACATTTATACATTTTTACATTTTTGTGTCATAGTATTAGATCAAGCACTATAAGAATAATTTGACTGAATACTAGATTTTTTTAAAGTTAATTACAGTAGAGCGCACTTGAAGTAAAATAACACAAAACTGCGCTATACAAATGTCATGTTATTATAATCATCATCATCATCTGTGGCTCTACAACCCAGGTCGGGTCTTGGCCTCCAGCAGAGCCTGCCTCCATGACTGTCGGTGTTGTGCTGCGTTGCGCCAGTTTCGGATGCCGATGGTGCTTGCATCCTTCACCACTCCATCCAGCCATCGAAGCTTTGGTCTTCCAACTCTTCTCCGACCCCCAGGTGCACCATCCATAATTCGCTTTGGAATATCTCCTTCGCTCATTCTCTGGATATGTCCAGCCCACCTGAGTCTTCCAGTTTTGATTTCCTTGGAGATATTAGGGTTATTATAATAATAATTATTATTATCTAACACCTGGGTCCTATACCACAACACTTTACAAGTGGAGCGGAGATGAGATGTGTCTTCAGAGCAATATGTTTGGTCAATTTTTGCACGTCTCTGTTTCACTCTGCTCAGCTTTGCTTCTATGGAAACGCATCCTTAGATCAGGGCACTTACGACAGTTTATTGCAACCAAAGGTTTTACCAAAATTAAATGTATTTTGTATTTTGTAATTTGTATTTCAAAAGTATTTGCATTTCGTATTTTAAATACATGCGACAAAGTATTTTGTAATTTGTATTTTAATTACAACAATGCATGTATTTTGCCCAGCCCTGGTCTCTAGTCATTTTTTTAAAAAATAAATAAATAAATCTGAATTAAAAATTTAAAAAAAAAAATGTTTTTTTACTATTTTTTTAACGTCAATCCGTCTGGAACCAGTGAAACTCTGGCATCCCCAATTGGGGTATGTTGAAGGCTGAAGGTAATGGGAAGGGGAAGGAGATGGGAATAGGAAGGTGGGGAAGAACCAGATCTGGTTACCAAACTCGGCTAAAGCCATTTCATGCAACGTTTCAGTTCTGAATGGTGGTCTTACATCTGAGAGTATATTCCACTCCTTAACGTGACGCAAATAAACTACATATTATTTTTAATTAATAAGTGTGAAATAACACATATCAATGGAGTAAACATTTATTTTCGCACGCCGGATTTTGAACCCGTGACCTACAGATTGTTATTTGAGAGCCTTATTCCTCAATCACGGAGGCTGTGGTTTTCCAAAACAACAATATTTCAAATTTAAATTCAACCCCAATTGAAAATACGGTGAAAGCAGTGTGCTGGTCACACCTAAAAATATTTCCATAATATAAGCTTGTCTGAAATAAAACGTTTCCTTTTGGAGCCAAATTACGCCTGTAAAGAGGTTTCTTCCATTGAAATGAAGGTTTTTACTATTGGTAACACGTGCCTCCCTTGTACGTGTTAAAACATGTCTCACGTGTGATTAGCACTAAGATTGTCAAACCAAAAGGACGAAAAAAACGTAAAGACACCTCCATTTTTTTCAGCAATTTTGATCACTAGTGGTCCGCGTTAGTCAACGAAATGAGGAAATAATTTATTGTTGTTCGGTTGAAAAATGACGCTATTAAAAATATCTTTGTTTCTTTTGGAAAGTTTCCACATTAAACTAACCGGTCAGTAGCAGTAGATTCCTCGGCTGGCTAAGTTCTCCATCACGACACAAGCAACATTTTCCACTTACTGTGGTGGTAGTAGGAGATTTTCAAATATTGTCAGGTTATTCGTAACCCCGGAATTTTTGTCTTTCTTTTTAATAACAAAAAAATAATAAACGTTTGAATCTGAGTCCGATTCTATATTTATTATCATTAAACATTCTAATATCGGTTGTCGGTACCTGGGTGCACATGTGATTTGATATTGTATTCCTGCATAGTGCGTAAAACTACTCTCGAGTTTAATTAATTAATAGTTTATTGAAAATGTGTATTTCTTTTGTAGAAATATTTGAGGGATTTAAATCTGAATCACTGACGATTTTTCAAGTTTACTAACCGTAGATAATCTATACACAAGAATTGCTATCTTTTTCTATTTTGTAACGTAGCGCGTTGTATATCTCAGTTAGCTCAGTTGCCGAGCAGAGCTTGCGCGGGGCGGCTCTGTTACCACGGTAAGTACAATAATTACGGAGAAATACATACCCCATTCGTCTGAGAGACGTATGATTACCTTTTGTGGAACTTTCAGACATGTTCGTATAAATACTATTTAACGAAAAAAAAAAAATTTTTTAAGTATAACGACTGATTAGCATTTAAACGTTCCTATCCTTTATAAAAAAAAACCATTTACACATAAAATGAAACAATATTTAATAAAAGACTTAATATTTTGTAGTTGATTTGTAGGAGGTTTACAGAAATTTGTTATCTTTTTAATTACAATATATTTTTTATAAATATTTTGGTTTAATTAAAAGTACAAAACCCTAAACTAATTAACTATCTTTAAACTGTGTAAGTGTGATAATATGTGAAATATTCACTTGTAAACTTCATTACGTCTCTCAGACGTATGATTATCTTTAAGGGAGGTAAAAATAAGATTTCTAGGGCTAACGGTGTTCATTCGAAAGGTAATTCTGACCGTCTTTCTTATTATTAATTTGTCAACAAAAATATATAATTGTATTTTATAAAGAAAATTGACAATATTTATCTTTGATATGGACAAAATTTCGAAATCACAAATCCTGCAATCACAAGATCCAGTGATTTTTACAGGTTTGCGGTGGTACTTATGCTAATCATACAAATTTCTTTTTAAAATATTGCCCGTGGGACAGTAATTTATCGATAGCATGCAGTAGACTACTTTTTAATCTCGATCATTGTTTCAGAACAACGAGTAAGTGTATTTATATTTCCTTAAGATTTTTTCCATTAATTTTTTCCTGGGCTCTGAAAATGAATAAATTCTTTGCTGGATTTATAGGAGCGTGCTATAATGTTGATGGGAATCCTAAGGATTTGTTTGCTTTTGTGGACTAGCTAGACTAATATTGAAACTTATCCTTGACGTATTATCAGATTCGTCTACAGTACATATCTTTTGTAGATCTTTCGTCATTACTATATTCATGCTTACCTTACACTTTAGCAATTGCCAATAGAGCCTCATTGGGCATACTATTCATACATACATATTCTCCAGCTCTGCAAAGGTAGCTTAAGAATTGAAAAGAAAAAAGGTACCTGCCTGAGCGACCGGCCTGCTGACATTGAAAAGTATTGTTTTAAATCTTTTACGTGTGATTACACGATCAGTTCTCAACACCTGAACTCCTAGAAAGATTTATTTGATATAAACCTCCCATTTTTGACATTTTTTTCATCCATTAATTTTGTTATAAATTTCATTTTCTTTTCTTTTTATAAGTATCTTATCTTATTCGTAGTAAAATCACAAGTAGGAATTCCATATTTGGTTTTATTTTGGATAGAGGTAGTTATTACACAATGTAAGAACTGTCGATTCTACGATTATGATTTTTTTAAACTGTTAATTCTATGCTGGAGATCCTGAGGAAAGCCATTTCACTCAGGGCCTATTTCGTCTTAGGGATGCGGGGAGGATCTTTTAAACAAAAGAAATGAGAAAAAGTTCTGAGAAAGAAAAAGCTACTGGCAATTGGTAATGTGATCTGATGGTCAGTGTGTCCAGGAGTGATGGACGTATAAATCTATCTCTCCCACTGCGGTGCAAGACGATGGTTTGAAAGAGTCCGGCAGGAGAGGACACTCTCAAACACGCTGCCGATGAGAAGGAGCATCCGGTACAAAGACCTGGACATCTTATGGAGCAAATCAATTTTGGCAATCTAATAAAACAAAATGATAACTCCTACCTAAAATAAGCATTATTTGATATAAGCAAACGCTTTTTTTGTTGCTATTTGTTTACTGCACAAGTTTCAATGAATTTTATGAAGTAGAGGAAGGTGATGTATAAGAGGAAGGTTCAGTTATACTCTAATATATATACCAGATATCATAATGTTTGCTAACCATTTCAAGCAACCATTCGATTCTCCTTAATGGTTTCCCACCAGAGAAATGCTCATTACACCCACCACTCCGTTGAGAGGTTTAAAAACAAGTATATTAATGCGTGATAAAACCAGCATAATTTTTGTTATCTACTTACGCCAGAATTTGAACCTACGACCTCTGGGCCCAGAGACAAAGATCTACAACAGTTCTACAGTCTCCACACGCACTATCACGTAGATCATTAAGGTTAGTAAACCTTTTAGGTACCCTCTTAAACATATTGATTTCGCCATAGTCGCAAAGCGTGTATTTTAAATGCAAAGCACTACTTCTACGAAGTGTCTCCCCAAGGCTTCCATTACTGATTTTAAGGATACCGCGCGTTTTCATTCGGCGACAAAATACCCTCCGACTAAATATCCCTCGACATAAAATCCCAAGGACAAAATATCCTACGGACAGAACATCCTTCAAAAAATATCTTCTAAAACCTTACCTAACCCAACCTAACCTAACCTTATTTTACTATTTTTGAATAATAATTTATTGTCTTTACAGGATGTCAGTATTATTTTTGTCCCATTTTACTATTTCAGAACAATAATTTATTGTCTTTACAGGATGTCTGTACTATTTTTGTCCCATTTTACTATTTCAGAACAATAATTTATTGTCTTAACGGGATGTCTGTATTATTTTTGTCCCATTTTAATATTTCAGAACAATAATTTATTGTCTTTACAGGATGTCTGTATTATTTTTGTCCCATTTTACTATTTTAGAACAATAATTTATTGTCTTTGTAGGTTGTCTGTATTATTTTTGTCCCATTTTTTTTGTTAGGTTAGGTTTTTTTTAATACCGAATACCGCACAAGTGTCCCCAACTGCTACCGTCTGGAGTGGGTGAGACTATGGTTTATCTAATTGGGGTATGTTGTAAGGCTGAAGGTAGTGGTGAGGGGAAGAACACGGGGAAGAGGAAGATGGGAAGTACCTGGGTATTCAGATCTGTTCACCAAACACGGCTAAAGCCATTTCAAGTGAAGTTTCAATTTTGAGTGGTGGTCTTACACCAGGGTGATACTGAGAGTATCTTCCACTCTGAAACGTGCAGCCAATATACTATATGTTATTAGTAATTAAGTAATTGTGAAATACCACAAATTAATCAAATAAAATTTATTTGCGCACGCCGGGTTCGAACCCTTGACCTTCGGATCGTGAGTCGGGAGTCTTACCTCGGGACCACGGAGGCCGTCTAAGGTTAGGTTAGGTTAGTTTAGGTTAGGTAAGGTTTTAGTAAATATTTTGTTGGGAGATATTTTGTCTAAGGATATTTTGTCCGTAGGATATTTTGTTGGAGGTCGTTTTGTCCGTAGGATATTTTATCGGTGGTTGTTTTGTCCATAAGATATTTTGTCCGTAGGACATTTTGTCGAAAGATATTTTGTCAAAGGATATTTTGTCCGTAGGATATTTTGTCAAATGATATGTCAAAGGATATTTTGTCCGTAGGATATTTAGTCCGTAGGATATTTTGTCAGAGGATATTTTGTCTGTAAGATATTTTGTCGGGGATATCGGGGAAGAGTCGCGGACCGATTTTAAGAAAGGCAGGCTTCGTAACCAAACCGTATCATCGCTGGATGTATGGCTTGCAATTAATCCGCATTGTTTTCATAAATACGTGCCCCTTAGTCCTAACAATGAACTTTTCACAGTGAACAAGTGAACCGTAGAAATGAAGTGAAAGGCGTGAAACTGAATAGCGCTAATGAACTGTATAACGACGTCGCAAAGAGTGGATAAATTTAATGAAAAGTCATTAAGGAGGGCCATTTTTAATATATGGGATTTAATGAACAAGGTACCACGTAATGAAGCTCCGTATGATGTATTGTAAAATAAATTTAAGGGGACACTTAAAAGATTTTATTTATTTACTAGCTGGTACCCGGCATGCGTTGCTCTGCCAATTAAAAAAGAAATTGTTTCTCCCTGCGTGTCCTTTACCATTCGTCCCATTCCCCTTTCGCGTCCCCTTCTCTTCTCGCGTTCCCACTCCGCCTCCTCCACATTTTCTCTCCCCACTCCACTCACCCCTTCCCGTCCCTCGAACCCCCCTCTCGAGTTCCCCTCCCCCTCCCAGGTTCCCCTACCCCTACCCGAGTTACCTCCCCCCTCCCGCATTCCATACATTCAGTACCGGTACATTCTGTTTTCAAACAACCGAGTGCCACCTATTGCACTTTTATTATACAAAATTCGTAATTCCAGATTTCACCAGTAGTTTTATACATACCTTGTCCTGACAATAATGAAAACATAAAAAAAGAACTACCCAATTTGGTGCAATAGTTCGGACGTTATGCGCAAAATCTAAAAATTAATCTCAAAATATTTAAAATGTACGCCTTTATGAATCCAAAGTTTCCGACCGAATTTTTTATTAATTATTTTCATAAAAAAAGTGGGTCTTGTGTTTTAATTTTTTTTCCTTATCTGTAATTTTAATCAGAAACACGTAAAGTGAGCCATTTTTAAAACATTTTTAGATTTGCATTAAAAAATTTAACGTTATAAAAATTATATGTTTATTTAGAGTTATAAAATTTGGCAGGATCAATAAAAATTAAATTTCATCACCTTTCAAAAATAGTTTTTATTTTTCGGATACGATCAGAAATATTAAATTTATTTGGATTTTATTGCAATTATTATTGACGACCTCCGTATTCCAGTGGGTAAGACTCTTGACTCACAATCCGGAGGTCGCGGGTTCGAACCCGGCATGCGCAAATAAATTTTATTTGATTAATTTGTGTTATTTCACAATTAATTCATTAAAAATAATATATAGTATATTTGCGGCATGTTCCAGAGTGGAAGATACTATCAGTATCGCCCTGGTGTAAGACCACCATTCAGAATTGAAACGTTGCTTGAAAATGGCTTTAGCCGTGTTTAGTGACCGGATCTGAATAGCCAGGTACTTCCCAACCTTCCTCTTCCCCACCTCCTTCCCCTCCCCACTACCTTCAGCCTCACAACATACCCCGATCGGGGATGCCATAGTCTCACTGGCTCCAGACGGGAGCCGTTGAGATTCTTGTGCGGTATTCACTGTAAAAAAAAAAAAAAAATCCAAAAATATTTTGATCTTCTGATTAAATAAGCCCGAGGCCTGAGGGGTTAATTCCATTGTAAATTTAAACACATTTTCAATTCGAGTAATTTCAATCGGGATTTTGCTATAAAGTTGAGCGACTTGGAACATAAGTGATTTCTGGGTGTTTGCTTTCCTGGCCATCTAATTTGCTTTGCATTTTTCGTCCCGTATCCGTGATCTCGTGATTGTAATTTTTTTTTCAGATCCTTAGACATCACTTTTTTATGTGTAAAAAAACACCTTTTACACGATCATCTTTAAATACTCACGGAAAATGAATAGATAGTTTTTTTTTTTACATGAGGTTTTTTTTTTTGAGTGGTTTTTTTTTGCGTTGAGGTTTTTTTTGCATGGGGTGACCTATGGCAGAGCTGTTGGTTATCCAATAAAGGTTCCCGGGGCGGCGTTACCCATTCCCGCCTCACAAATTGTCTGTATTAAAACGTAATTCTAAATAAATTAAAACATTTATATCACTTCTGATAACCAGAGTAATGAATACTTTAACACTCGCCCTTTGGCGTGAAATTTGACGTTATAATCGGAATGTAGGTTTTATTCCAAGATATTAATAATACGGTATCAAAGAAAATCACATCATTTTAAAATAATTGGTTACGTAATATCGCATTATTTTTGGGCTAAATGCCAGAAAAGATCAAAAACAAAATCATAAACATAAAATCATAACAGATTACTAAGTACAGCTATACTTATTAAATTTCGAGGAATTTTCCAAAACATTTAACAAAATACAATTTCCTCGTATATATGTAAGCCAGGAAAATAACCTGTCAAAATCATACGCCGAACGACTTTGTAAAATGTTCATAAGTTTGTGTATTTTTTAAAAGGTGAATTAAAAAAATACAAGGCTGCTTAAGATTTCGAAATACTGATATAATTTAAGTTTCTAAAATCGTCAACCTCAATTTGGAAAATGTTGTGAGACTGAAATAACTAGGGATGAGACGGAAACTAGGAACTTTGAAAGTTCATGAGTTTAATAGCGAAATAAAACTATTGACAATATGAAGTAAAGTTCTGATACGGAAAGAATGCCTATTACCATTAGAGACGAACGATAAAACCCTATATCAATATGTTTAAAAAGCGATGGTTACTGACCTCTAGCGTAACATTTCGAAGCTATTTTATTATTGCATATTTCCTACTTGATAGTTGATAGATACACTTATTGAAATGATAGTCGATAAAGCAGATTTCTGTATATCACACTATTACATTGGTAGTCCTTCGCCATTGTTTATTTTGTTTTAGTTTTAGTCGTTTTTTGGTTATAAATGATGTGTTCTTTAGAGAAAAAGCCTCTTATCTCTTGAAGACAGCTAGAATCAACTAGTTAATGGTCTGAAGACCACTTTAGTGCTTTGTCGGGTGGGGAAAAGTATTATTGTAACATGTGATTATAAAAGTTAATCAATAAGGTGGAATTCGCCAGCGAAAAAATATTGTCTTTATTGAAGATCTTCTGCCACAAAAAACCAAACTTAACACAATACGGTATTAACGAAATTCATCATCTATGGTCGGCTTTTAGTATTTGTAAGCACGGTCAACAATTTATAAGAGATGAGAAATAAGAAACGGACTTGAGAAGTTGCAAAATTACTGGCTTATTTTAATGAACGGATTTCAACTAATGAAGCTCTTAGGATTGAAAAAACTCGTGTGCGCGATCCATAGAGTTCATCTGTGAAGCGATCAATTTATTCTGTTCGATATTTGAGAAGCGAAAGTGGTTGAAATATGACTAAATTAAATTTTAAAAAAAAATTTACATGAGCTCCACACAGGAGGCCTAGAAGAAAATAATTTCCCTCAGGGCCTATGTCATCTTTGGGGATGCTGTGTGGAGGGCGTTTTTAAAGGAAATGAAGGAGAGGAGAGTTCTGGGAAAAAAGGGTTCAGTGTGTACAGGTCATCTGCCTTCAAGACCTAGACAAACCTCACCCCATGGAGCCGGGCACCCCTGCTAAATCACCAAACGTAGCGAACCACTTGGGGTGACCTTGTAACCTTTGGCAGAGGTGTTGGTTATCCAATAATGGTTCTCGGGGCGGCGGTACCCATTCCCGCCTCCAAAATTGCAACTAATTAACTCCCGTTTAGTGTCAAAATATAAATGCGGACTTCCGATGAATGTTTAGGTTACCCCCCATACACACAAGCCCTGCTTATTTATGGGGGTACATCAAATACATATATTATGTAATTAATTGTTGTATAAATTTTTTGTAATTTATTTATCTTTTTGTGAATAAAAAAAGGGTTACTATTTCAATTCAACTTTGCCAATTTATTGATGTATTTACGTAATTGCCTGACGTTTGACGTTTTGGAATGTCAACTTATAGAAAACACCTCCATTGTGGCTAGCATTTATCAATTTCTAACAAATTGGTTTGGTTGTCAATGGTGAAACCGTTCTCGGGACGTCGATATAAAATCGTCGGTAGTAACGCTTATCGATCCATTGTAAATTTATCGATTCGAAATTAAATTGGTTAAGTAAACAAACTTCCCCAAAAAAATTTCAATGTGGAGGGATGTCATACGAAACAAAGTTGCAAAATGGAACTATTGACGAAATGACGTACCAAGTTGTATCTAATTTGGGAGGCGGTAAGGGGTATTGACGCCCCAGAAGCCGTTTATTGCATAACCAACACCTTTGCCATAGGTCACCCTACGTGATTCGTTTCGTTTGGTGGCTTTGCAAGGGTGCCCGGTTCACAGGGATCTGCTTTGTCCAGGTCTTGACGGTGGACTCGTCTGCCCACTAACTATTTGGCAGGCCAGATCTTGCGAGACTGGTTGACGGTGACCTTTTGACCTCTCCAACATGACTCTCTCGAAACATCGCCTTGCAACGCAATGGGAGGGAAGGATAGTACATCCGTCACTCCTGGATAAACTGACTCCAGATACCTACCTACTCATCTCTTTTTCTTTCCCAGAACTTCCTAAAAATACCGCTCCACACAGCATTCCCAAAGATTACATAGGCCATATTTTGTAAACTGATAAGACGAAACAAAACAGAACGTGTTAAAATAATAGGATGGAGTCGTATGTCTAATATTTCATAATACCATGATATTCTATTTACCGGTTTAATACCAACAATCTCAAAATCTTGAGACAAGACATATCAAAACGCATTTGACACAACAACTGTCAAAAAATTATTCGTGCACTAAAAATCTCCTAAGCGCCCCTCGTTCCCCGTCATCAGTTGGTGTCAAATGTGTGTCACTCTCTTATCAATCACGTTTCTCTTATAATTATGTTACGACGCGACATTGCGATGTTATTAGCTGGGTGACAACCAACCCGAGCGACAACTGTTCTTTCCCTCCCCAATGTGAACATGCATGCCTGTGTATTTTTTCCAGATATCTTTTTTTTAATTAACTCCGCACATGGACAGGAGGCTTTGAGAAAAACAATATCCCACAGAGCCCATGACAACTTTTAGGACTCTTTAAATTGGTATCATGAATGAGTAGGAATCTGGGGGGTCAGTGTGTCCAGGAGTGACAGACTTATGAATCCATCCTTCACACTGCGGTGCACGGTGATGAGCCAAGAGAATCCGGCTGGAAATATCAAAGGAACTCTCACAACCGGCCTCTCCTTATCGGGCCCGCCACGTGGCTGGTGGGAAGACGCATTTGCCACCAAGACCTGGATAAACTTCACCCCATACTCCCGAGAATCCCTGCTAAATCACGAAACGTGGCGAACCACTTGGGTTCAATGAATGGTTACCGGGTGACGCCTCTGCAATTAAGTAAATTTGTTATGGTAATGGATTACATAACGGTTTTTTAATGATTGGTAACTTTAACATCCTGAAATTTGGAAATTTGATTTGATGTTTGCTTCATGAGAACGGGTCGTTTCTTCGTCTTGTTTTTGCTAAGTTGGCTCGTACGTGTGCGAGCTACCAGCATCTCTTTTTACTCTTTCGTATATATAATTCGTATATCCCTGTAGCCCCTTCCTTAGTACCTTTAAACCGTACAGAGAGGGGCGCTCTTGTGAGGGGTCACATAAAAAACAGGGTTTTCTACATTTGTGCGAGGTTTCATGAGAACAGATCGTTTCTTGGACTCGTTTTCGTGTAAGTCGGCTCGGATGGGGAACGACTTACCGGCATAATTTTTCATTCTTCGTGTAATCCGGGCCTCTATACATCCCTCTCTTAACCCGCCTCACAACGCCGCCCAACTGGGTGGCGATATATTCCTCTGGCTTTACACCATACAAACATGGGCTCTCTTGTGATAAGTCACAAACAAAATAAATATTGGGTTTTCAACATTTTTATGAAATAGAACTATGAACGCCATTATTATAATCCGATTATTAAATGAAAAGTGTTTAAAATGTTACACGGTTCTTCAACAGAGCAGACATGTAACATCTGCCCTCCTACAGATGTGTAACTTGTTTATCAACTTACTTGATGTTAGACACTTGTAACATATCTATTTCGTGAGCAGGTACTGCTCAAAATAGGTACTGTTTATTGTCTATGCTTTATTTATTTTTTATTTTTTTTTTAACTTTGTTGGTTGGCCAAACTGCAAGGGGACCGGAAACGTCATTTGAGGAAAGATGGCGGGGGACATCAGGTAGTTTTTTTGGGGCGAGAGGAGATTTTTGAGGAGTTTTTTTGTTATGAGAGATTCTAGTGCGATGTAGCCTAGAATGAGTTTTATTTTTCGTTCTGTGAGTGTGTGACGACTCAAATGGCATAAAAGCCTCATTATTTTATTTAATTCCTCGCCGGATGCCGAGTGATTGCTTGATCCGCGTGCGGAAGTGAATTTAAACTGTAATCAACGGGCGATGTATTGATTACTTTGCTCTCCTTTGGCCGGTGAGATTTCTACACGCCGCTTGATGGGTGTAGATCAGCTGTGCCTGGTTGTTGGGTGGAATCCCTTTGAATGAAGCGGCTTTGCGACTCGGGGGAGTGCGCCGACTTGATTGCTTTGCTCTCCTTTGGCCGGTGAGATTTCTACACGCCACTTGATGGGTGTAGATCACCTGTGCCTGGTTCTTGGGTGGATTTCCTTTAAACTTGTGGCCCCATGACGTGCTGGACGGTGTCTTGGGGATTGCTGTCGTCGTTTGGAGGAGTGTCACGACTGTCACGGCGACGGGACGTGTGCGGTATTAAAATTAAACGTAATTTGTTGACTCTCTCTTTCTACATCAGTTGATAGATGCTCAAGGTATTTATGTTTGGTTTACTTTTCATTGGATCAATTTTTCCCTTGCAAACTGCAATAAAGTTAACATTAATTTTCACTAGTAAAATAAGCGTCTTTTATATGCATGACCTCTAAATCCTTATCTCCACTATCCTGCGATGGAGTTCTACTTGCTCTGAGAAGACAGCGGCCGGATGACAAAAGGTATAGGTACTACCTACACAAAATTTATATTACCTTAGAAAAATACATTACACACTGTAACGCCATCCGAAAGTTTGTCTAATGAAGGAGGTAGTGCAACACGGCATAAATACCCAAAAAATAATCACGGTAATACATTTCCCCGTGAAAATATCGAATCAAAATTAGGTTGAGAAAATTGAAATACTCGTAGTTTTTTGGATTGGCAATATATTCCTACTTTAATCAAATTTTTGGTACTGAAAATGTTCTAGCCAGCAACTGTTCAATTGGATTTCCATAGTCTCCAGCAATGTATATTTTTGTACCCGAGAAGCATTCGGATGCAAGTCCAAAAAGGTAAATGTTCAGGAGAAACAAAAAACTATTTTTTCTGTAACTATGGTATCATAACTTCTTCGGATATCCATGCTGATAGATAACAAAAAAAAATGTTATTAAATCAATTAGTTTTGTTTTAAAAACGAGCAAATAAAACAAAATATTGTAAAGCCTTTAAAAAAATTGTTTAAAAAAAAACGCTGACTTGAGTCAAACAAAAACAGGGACTTGAGTCCTTCTGCTTCAAAATGATGTGGAATATTTTGTTATGACATGTGGTGTGGTGTAATGGAAAAGATCAATGTTTGGAAATTGTTAACTTCGTAGTAATGTATAGGTAATTTGAGTTGTAATACGTAGGATTTGAGACATAATGCATACAGGCAACTTATGCAACTACCGAGGTTCTGCAGTGCCTCCACGATGTTCACCGAGGGGAGAGTCCACACATTCCCAGCCTTACTTCGCTACCGACTAGCCAGCTTCTGGAGCAGGACACGGGCTTCAACCAATATCATTGTCGTGGCTGCATCCGAGTGGCTCAGTTCCCCGATAAATGAGCGATGGATGCAGATGAAGAGGCGACCACCCTGATGAACAATCCTAAAATATCTTTTTGATTTTTAATTATGTTTAATTATTATTTATTTTAATTTTATGCTTATTTTTTGTTATTTGTGTGATGAATTTTGTTTTAATTAGGTACCTGCCTAACATGTTAACAATTTTTTCTTTTATAGTTTATAGTTGTTTATGTAATATGGCAGACTGGGATTGCACTACTCTCCCAGTCCTGCTGGAATAAAAACTTAAATAAATAAATAAAATACTCAAAATGCAAATAAATCATTAAGACGCATGTCCATGTACATATTTCTGCGCCCTTGGGGTGATTTTTCACTAAAATGGCGTTCTACAAATTATCCAATTATTATTATTATTATTCTGCTTCTAAGATAGTAGTTGCATCAAAGGTTGTTTCATCCGTAAAGATTCTTGAACATCCTGTTTTTCTTCATGATACGACCTGAATCTTTCTGCCACTCATAAACATGATAATTTAAGTCTGCATCAAAAACTCATTTCTTCAAATTTTGGACTTGCATCCGTATGCTTCTCGGGGACAGATTTATAAGCACGGAGTTACCGCAAGTTGTAAAATAATATTGGAAATCTCCCAATTATTATATTTAGTTTTGCTGGGATTGGCATGGATCGGAGAATCTATACAGAACCACAAAATACTTAATTACAAAATACTAGTCCAACTATTTTTTACTTTAAGACTGTCATCTGACGTCATTTTAAGGCTAGCGACTGTAAGGTTGAAATTTAAGAACCTGCCTTCGAATACATCTCTGACGCCGCGTATACTTGAAGTTTGTTAAAAAGCTTCTTTTTTAATAGAACCGAATTCGAAGTAGCCAATAATGCCAAAACATGGCGCCACTTACGTTAACAGCGACGTTAGGAACTTCGGCTGGCAGGCGCAAGTACTATTGGATTTGTAATTTCGTGAATCTCTCCGGGTATGGAGAGGTTGATGATATTATGATTATTATTTTAACTGGTGGTTGTGAATAATAATACCACGCGTCTATATATTATGTATGACAGCATCGCCTGTCTCAGTTACTTTGTACCGGTGACTAGCTGTCACTGGATCGCCTGATTTTTCGAGGAACCTGAACCTGTACCTGAGAAAAGTGATATCACTGATCACCTTATTTTCCGAGGAACCGGCTATTTTTGGAACCAGTTCCTATCGGATTAATAAAATGGTAACCAACACTTAAATTGGGGGAAGTCGAACCAAACGTCACCCGCAGGGCCTAGCAGAAAAAAACCTGCCGTGCGAGTTTTCAACTGCTAGTTTATATTATTATTTACCAAATTTAAAATTCAAAAATTATGTTAGATTTTGAAGTACATTATAATATTCATGAATATATTGTAGATTCATTTTCTCTCTTTGTGAATGGTAGGTAACTTTTTTCAAGTAAAACTTCTTTACGCACGCTTGACTTGGGGAGTAAGCTGGCAAATGCGTGTTGATAGCGTTACGAAAAGTGGCGAACGGTTGAGAGTGAGATATAAGTTAGTGAAGATAGGAAGAGAGGGAGTTACGTTTCGTATACTGTAGGGGCAAGAGAGAGAGAGGTGCGAGAACACATTTTCTTTCTCTCTTTCTCTTATAGCCAGTTACGTTTCGTATATCTAAGACACAGTGCAGACCTATTATCTGTACATATAGATGGAGCTAAAGAAGTTTTATTTCAGTCGTGTGGTCTAAAGCACACTCGTTTTTTTTTTAAATATTTTTTTTTTTTTTTTTACATAAGCTCCACACAGGAGGCCGTGAGGCAAATAATTTCCCTGAGGGCCTATGTCATCTTTAGGGATGCTGTGTGGAGGGTCTTTTAGGGAAAGGAAGGAGAGGAGGGTTCTGGGAAGGAAAAGGGTTTAAGGGGTGGGTAGGAATCTGGGGTTCAGTGTGTCCTGGTCATCAGACCTAAACACACCTCATCCCATGAACCCGGGCACCTCTGCTAAATCACCAAACGTAGCGAACCACTTGGGGTGACCTATGGCAGAGGTGTTGGTTATCCAATAAAGGTTCCCGGGGCGGCGGTATTATAATATTAATATAATATTAACTCCACACAGGAGGCGTCGAGGAAAATAATTTCATCAGGAGCCTAAATCCTATTTGGGGATGCTGGGTGAACCTGGGTCTTGAAGAAACTCTTGTCTGTTATCAGAGGGAGGAAATACGAATACGGCAAATCGGCAAATTGTCGTACGCAACATTAATAGTCGTAATGTGAATTTCAATTAGCAATATAAGGATTTTAGATATAATATAAATCACCAGTTTATTTATATGTGACTATAGCAGTATAAATGATAAACAATTATTACAAGCAATAATTGTCAGCCTGAAACACTCATTTACATTGAAAAATCTTCCGAGAAAAGATACTTGCCGCCAACGGGACTTGAACCCGTGAAGCAGTATAAATGATAAACAATTATTACAAGCAATAATTGTCAGCCTGAAACACTCATTTACATTGAAAAATCTTCCGAGAAAAGATACTTGCCGCCAACGGGACTTGAACCCGTGTCCTTCCGATTGCCGGTCGAATGCTCTGACCACTGAGCTATGGGGGCTTATCAATTACCCATTTGGCGGGTAACCCAACGGACAACCCGAAGGACACGGGTTCAAGTCCCGTTGGCGGCAAGTATCTTTTCTCGGAAGATTTTTCAATGTAAATGGGTGTTTCAGGCTGACAATTATTGCTTGTAATAATTGTTACCCTTTGTGCTATGCATAAAAATCTTGTCTAAACGTTAGTTTATAAATTAATAAAAAAAAAATAATAATAATAAATGATAAATTATTTAATTTTCATTGGTAGTTTATTAAATATGTTGGTTGATTATTGTTTGGTTCTGAAACAGTCTTTTAGAAAACTAAATCCATATTCCCCAAGTCCTTCTTCAATCATACATTCCTTTCTCTTCCTCCTTTCCTCAAAGTTTCTACCAGGAAAAGAAGAAGCTGGTCCTACGTACATGAGGAAATAATTGAACAATATTGTCGCCCAAGTTTATCTTACCTACTTGTGCAGTTGGATTTTGGTAGTGACATTGGTCACTGTGCTCTCGTCGAAAATATCGCAAATCATCGCAAGATTTCATATTATCAAATCAAACTGTCGTGTCTTAAAAACCTGGTGTTGTGCCGATGTTGGGAACCCAGGATCGATCCTGAAACGCCATAAGAAGCCGTCAAAAGGTAAGAGACTTCCTCTCATTTCCTACTTCCTACGATCGAATTTCAAAGCACAATAATTATTGGTCTTTACTCATCAAAAAACAAAAAGGATTTACAGTCATATTCTCGTGTCGCGGTATAGGTCGTGACAATTATAGTTTAATGTTCTTTCACGGTGTATATTGGTACTTTTACGGAACCACCAATCCTTCGTTTTGAGTGAATCTTGAATTCATCTTGTGTTCAATCGGAGATTTTAAAATGGAATAAAAATCTCACAGTCGCTGCGCACCCGTGCAGCTAACAGTTTCTTCAAGTTTGCACACTCGCACGGTTTACCGGCGAGGGCCACGAGCATGTTTTTTTATTAACCATTTCACAAAACAGAAAGTCCCGTAATCGCTTATTTTGATACGCACGTACGGGATTCATTTAGGACTAACTCTCTGGCAAACATGGGTGGATTTTTAATACGGAATTTGCAAAGCGCGCAGTTTAAAGTGTGGTAAACTTATAATGCAGTTGTGTCTTGTTTTCTTATCATCTTTTTAATGGAATCTACTGCACAAACGCGCTTTAGAGAAAACCGCAAGTGATTTCAACTTATTCATATTCATAAGTCCAAAAAAAATAATTTGTTGCATTAAAAAATGTATATCTGCGCACAATAATACGCAGATACTATTATGTGTGGTAAAACCATGTATGATCGTGTTAGAAATGTGGATATCCGCAAAGAATGTAAGGCTGATGTAAGTATAATGAGCAAAATTAAGAAAGGGACCCTCAGATCGTTTGGGCACGTAGAGCGAATGAACGAAGAAAGTAGTGTTAAAAGAATATATGATGCAAATGTGAATGGTAGAAGAAGTCGGGGACGCCCGAGGAAGACATGGCACGATCAAGTAAATCGGATACTTGTGACGGGCCATGTCAAAAGTCAGAATAATAGGAGAGTATGTATGAGACGATGTATGAATGTGAGTGAGGCAAAGAGTGTGTGCCAAGACCGAGTTGTTTGGCGGTCCGTCCTCTCTGCCTACCCCTGCGGGGAAACGGCGTGATGGTTAGTTAGTTAGTTAGTTACTTTAATAGTACATAACAGCTAACTCTGTACAAATCAAAAGTGGGACCCACGGTTGAATTTGGCAGCCACATCTGGTCTGGAACTCCAAAATACCTGAAAAATACCCACAAAAATACTGTGCAAAAATGGGCAGTCCGTTTGATAGATTCTCCCATCTTAACAGACGGATTGCATTCTTTAGAGCACATGCTTCGGGTGCTAATGCTATTATTGTTCTACCGGTATTCTAATAAAGATGCTCCGAGGAACTTTTTATTTTTATTTTTTTATTTAAATAAATACATACATATACAGATTTACAGTAAAACATATGGTTCTTAAAACTAATTACAATATGTAAATTTCTTTTTAACAATACCACCCAATTCAAAAGAGAAAACATTTCTCGTGTTTGAATTTTGGAGAGTGCCATTGTAAAATGCGAATAGGTACAGAGAGTATGTTATTACAAAGTACTTAGATAAAAAAAAATATATATATATATACATGAAGACACGTTGACATAATGAACTTGAAGAAAAAGAGTTGAATTGGAAAAGGATGCAATATAAGATAATACAGGCATAGATATATCTAGCCTCATTGATCCCTTCGGCACCGGTGCATGGTCCAACATATGTACACGGTTGATATTTGTCACATGAGAACGGGCCGCTTGTCGACTTACTCTTGTGTTCAACAGCTCGGCTGTGGAACGATTTGCCGGCCACTGTGTTTCCTCCTTCCTACAACATGGGTCTCTTCAATAACAATGTTCCTTCCTCTCCTCAAAAAGACCCTTAACACAGCATTTCAGATGACACAGACCCTAAGGGAAATTATTTTCCTCGGGGCCTCCCGTATTGAGTTAATGTAAATAAAAAGATTGAATGAGAATTCCATCAACAACATACGATATTTTTTGAATTTATACACATAAAACATTACAATTAATTAGTGTACAACCGAAACTAGTTTTTACGGCCGAAACCGAAACCGTAACCGAATTTTGACCTCGGTCTCAGGTTCGGCCGAAACCGAAACTTCCATATAAGGTCATGTTTTCGTGGGAAAAAATAAGCAATCAGTCAGTCTTTATTTTTAAATCATATATTAATTTTGTGCTATGCATAAAAAATCTTGTCTAAACGTTAGTTTATAAATTAAAAATAATAATTAATATTTGACAAGTTTAAGTATTTCCCCAATAAATGTAGTCATAATTTGTCTCGACGCCACCTAGCGAGGGATTTAACACTTACAATGTCTCTCGCAAAAATAAAAAGTTGGTTGTTTTCAGGTGGAAAAAATATAATAAGCAGTAATTGTTGAATGAAACACTAGTATATATTGAATTATTTGGCGGGTATTTGATAAGCCCCCATAGCTCAGTGGTCAAGAGCAGCTGACCGGCAATCAGAAGGACACGGGTTCAAGTCCCGTTGGCGGCAAGTATCTTTTCTCGGAAGATTTTTCAATGTTGATGAGTGTTTCGGGCTGATAATTATTGCTTATAATAATTGTTACATATATTAATAATTCAGTCTCTGATATTTGAATTAATAATTAACATTACATAATTATCACTCCCTATTTTAAATAAATTATTTGTGTTTTTTTTAAATAAAGAGTTGATTTGAAATAAATATACTTACACTATCAGGAATATTTATTTCAAATCTACTCCTTCGTAAATAATATTAAAGAAATAAATAGTGGCCATTTACGAAAAACATATTAAAACAATTATTAAAAAAGGTACAAAACTAAGTTACTTTCTTTTACCTAATTGGTTTAGGTACACTAAACAAAAAATACTCTTTGATCTTAAGAAAAAACAATTTTTTTTAAACTGTACTAATTTTTATGGCACTCTTTTTAATGAACTACAATAAAATTAAAATTACAAAGTACCTACAAAGTACAACAACTGAATATTTTTTTTGCAAATAATACTAAAAAAAAAACTGTGAAGAGCTTCATTGAGTTACAACTATTAATAATTATAATGGACTAATAATTATTATCAGTATTCATAATTAAACAATCTAATAAACAGGCCCTGACACGACTATGAGCGCGGGTGTAGCAAAAATATGTCCGATCTGAATTCATTATTTGTTTTTGGGGTGTTATGCCGTGTTGCGCTACCTCCTTCTTTAGCCAACGTTTCGGACATCGTTGCAGTGTCCATCATCAGGACAGATCCGGCAGATCTACCGGATCTACCACACACATCTACCGGATCTGCCGGATCTGCCCTGATGCAACGATGTCCGAAACGTTGGCTAAAGAAGGAGGTAGCGCAACACGGCATAACACCCCAAAAACAAATAACGAAAATGCTTTTGGCCGTGAAAATCTTAAAACTTATCTCCTGAATTCAGTTTCGGTTTTGGCCGTAGTTTCGGATGGATGGCAGCCGAAACCAAAACTTAGCCGAAACCCGTTTTTTTACCGAAACTGAAACCGAAAGTTCAGTCGGACACTACAATTAATTAACCACAATGTAAATATTTTCTAAAATTCATTTCATAACAGGCAGATAAATTTGTATTATTATTTAGGTAGCAATAAAATAATAAACAAAATGGTTTAAATTCACAGAATATTTTTGCGAGCAATATAATTGTTGTGTTTAATATAAGATTACTAAGAACTCGATATTGGCTTGCCTAAACACAAAACGATTCGGTGGCTTTTGTTTTGAAAATATTTGTATATGAAATACTCCATCATCTTCCATTTATTTATCTATAAGCAAGTAAAAAAAAACATTGCTCGAATTCAAGAAATACATTTTTATTGTAATTTAAATCCTGAACATTCTTAACCTTAAATGGTAACCGAAAAAAGCAATGTCAAAACAACTGCTAAAAAAATAATACATGATTTTAGGATAGGCTCTGTTTCAAAACTCTGTTTTGTCATTTTTTATATGCATACCGCACAAGGGGTCCTAACAACTCCTAACCGTCTGAAGTCAGTGGGACTATGGAATCCCCAAATGAAGTAGGTTGTGAGTCTAAAGGTAGTAGGAAGGAGAAAGAGATAAGGAAGAGGAAATTAGGGAAGTACTTAGCTATTCATATTTGGCCACCAAACACGACTAAAGCTATTTCAATGGTGGTCTTACACCAAGGCGATACTGGAATTACGTTAGAATTTTTTTGAGATAATTAAAAAAATATATATTTTTTACTTTAGCTCCACATGGGAGGCCCTGAAGAAAATAATTAGCCTCGGGGCCTATGTCGTCTTTGGGGGTGCTGTGTGGCGGGTCTTTTTCAGAAAAAGTAGGAGAGGAGTTTTGGGAAGGAAAAGGGTATAAGGGGTAGGTAGTAATCTGGGAGTAAATGTGTCTAGGATTGAGGGACGTATGAATCCATACGTCCAACTACGGCGCAAGGCGATGGGTCGAGAGAGATTGGCTGGAGAGGTCTAGGTTAGGTATCTCAACCAATCTCTCTCGATTCCGGCCCGCTATGCATTAGTAAACCTCACCCCATGAATCCGGGCACCTTGCTAAGTCACCAAACGCAACGAACCCCTTGGGGTGACTTATGATAGAGATGTTGGTTATCCAATAAATGGTTCCCGGGGCGGCGGTACCCATATCCACCTCCCAAATTGAGAAATAATACAAAAAAATCATATGCATAAAATTTTCGCTACCTTCGGATTGCTAGTAGAGAGTCTTAACCCTCGACTACGGAGGCCGTCATAAGACCGTGTTAAACATTATTTGCGGTAAAGGAGTAATAGGTAAAATAGTACGTGACATTTTAATCGCACAATTCCTGAAAATAAGCTCTAGCAAAACAATATTGCAGGTGTTACAAAACAAAGGCGAAATCCACGTAAAATGGCAACTTCCTGGAAAACAACCCTGTTATTTTGTGAATAATTTACCAATTTCTACATTTGTATGGATTTTGTGTGTATTTTCGAATGTTCCATTCGGCGGTCGCCACCTCGCAAAACCACGTAGATCCAGTTAGCACGTTTATGCCCCCGGCCCGGAGATGAAACGGTGTTTTGCGATTTCTGCCGCACGACCGCAATTTATAGACGGGACAAAAATATTGTGACATAAAATGGTCTAGAAATAAAACTATCCATATTTATTTGAAACAACCTTCAAACAGGCCATGGCACTCCAGCTAGTTGGCATTTTATATACGTAAGAACCAAATGTAATTTAATTATTTCATTAGCCATTCTCTCTTATTTTATACCTTCTACAAATAAAATGTTTTTGAGGTAGTTATGTCAGGTAGAACGGCTTGTAATCATATAAGAAGATCTTATTCATTTAACTCCCAGGGGGCTTTTTTAGTAAACCTTTAACATGAGAAATAATATGTTTGCACATTTTTATTTATTTGTCGTTAGTTTGTTTGTTTGTTAGGGGCTTTTACTTATAAATAGTAAAAAATATAATACTGTATTTATTATTCGTTACTGAGTTGTTTTAGTAACTCTTCTGTCGAGCAACTCATAGCCCGCCTTCCACTGCAAGCGGAGCGGACTCCGTACGGACCCCGCTCGACTAGCAAACGTTAATTGCCTGACAAAACGAGTTAAAATAGGTTCGAACGAATGCGAATCGCTAATGCGAGCGGAGCGGACTCCGTACGTACTCCGCTCGACTCGCAAACGTTAACTGCATACAAGTGCTTCCATCAAGAACGTGGTGAGCGGAGCTGACAAAACGAGTTAAAATAGGTTCGAACGAATGCGAGCGGAGTAAGTACGGAGTCCGCTCCGCTCGACTCGCAAACGTGAACTGCATACAAGTGCTTCCATCAAGAAAGAGGTGAGCGGAACAAACCAAACAGGTTAAACTAGGTCCAAACGAGTCCGCTCGCGCACACCATCGCCGACTAGTTTCTAGCGGACTCTGCTCAAAAACTGTCGTCAATTCAGTTGCCTCGACTGCATTTTTGTCGAGACGGAGGTGTTTATTGAAGAGGTTTGCCAATTTTTTTTATAGGATACGACTAGCAAAGATTGTCGCAATGTTAACAAAAAAAAAATTCGGCTTAGAAAATTATCATTGAGATGAAATTGGCGGAAATAAGAAAGTAACAAAAATTTTTTAATTTTTGAGATGAGATTCTTTTTATACATGCTGTCAGAATCATCTTCACTAGAATCAGTACTTGACATCACAAAAATCATTCCGTCCATTTCAAACGACAAAGCGAAACTGACTCGTTTTCAATGGAAGGTCAAAACTATTTCTCATTTTTCATTGACCTCGCTCCGCTCGCCTCGCTCATTTCTCGCACGGGCAGTGGAAGGCAAGCACCTATCTTCTAAACGACTCTTTTTTGATGGAAGGTCAAAACTATTTCGCTCAGCTCCCACCCCGCTCCGCTCTACTCTTTTCCGCTGGCAGTGGAAGGCGCATCTTTTGTGGAATCGTTATTAGATAACGGATGTGATCCTGTCATTTTTGTGTGATTTTTACATGTTTACTATCTAGTTTAGATCGTTTTGAACACGAATTCCTACGTATGTATGATTATTTATTCGTTTAATGTACGTTGTGCATAGAAAAAGCAAATAACAGCCATAAAAATCACACAAATCTGACAGGAGATCACATCCGTTATCTAATAACGATCCAACAAAAGATATAGGATCACTTGGCTGGATATGTTAGGTGATAAATTGAAGTTGTCCGCTGACTCGGTACAATTATTTTCCTCCATTGACACTCTGGGGAATTATGAATACAGGTACGTAAGTAGTTAGATCCAGAATATCTGCACTGAAATATATCCCGACTTCCAGTTTTACGTTGTGGAATCAAAAAACTTACCAAAGAAAGAAATTCTAGACTATCAAATGCATAATAAAATTTGTGAGATGGATGCACCGCCGTCCAGGGAACTATTTTTTGGAAAACTGACCCCTATGACATAGGTCATCCTAAGTGGTTCGCTAGATTTGGTGTCTTAACAGGGGTGCGCGGTTTAGTGGGTTTCCCGGGTCTTGTCAGCGGATGCTTCTGGATCTGAATCGAGAGAGACTGGTTGGGGGAGGTATTTTGACCTTTCCAGCCGGACTCTCTCGACCCATTGCCTTACATTTTACACAATTAGAGGGATGGATTCATGCGTCCGTCTCCTCTTGGACACACTGACCCCCAGATTCTTAACCATCCCTGATACCTTTTCCTTCCTAGAACTTCATTTCTTTCCTTTCATTAAAAATATCCTTCACACAACATTCCTAAGATGACATCGGCCTCCTCCAGGTAAAAAAATCGTTTAGAATTTTATGTAGAAATAAGTGGAAATCCTTCATTCATACAATTTAAGCACATTTTACAAATTATTATGAGCAATAATTATCAGCCTGAAACACTCATCCACATTGATAAATCTTCCAAGAAAAGATACATGACGCCAACGGGACTTGAACCCGTGCCCTTCTGATTGCCGGTCAGCTGCTCTCCCAATTGAGCTATGGCGGCTTATCTTATACCCGCCAAATGATTCAATATATACTAGTGTTTCATTCAACAATTACTGCTTAGTATATTTTTTCCACCTGAAAACAACCAACTTTATTTTTGCGAGAGAGACACTGTTAGTATTAAATCCGTCGCTAGGTGGCGTCGAGACAAATTATGTCTTCATTTATTGGGGAAATACTTAAACTTGTCAAATATTAATTTTTTTTTTTAATTGTTAAACTAACGTTTAAGACAAGATTTTTATGCATAGCACAAAGGGTAACAATTATTATAAGCAATAATTATCAGCCTGAAACACTCATCCACATTGATAAATCTTCCGAGAAAAGATACATGACGCCAACGGGACTTGAAATTGACAACTTGACTTGGACAACATCACATTTTACCATTTAAAAGTGTGATGTTGGTCAACAAAATTGCTGGAGTAACCATTTTAAAACTTGGAAAACGTAATAATTTATTTAGAATTTATTTTAAATTAGATTGTCATGTCACAAAGTATTTGCTTCATACGAACAAATTTATTTTGTGTTCTTTCAATTAGGCGTACATAAATATTGTGAAGTGGCTTCCAGTTGGGAGTACTCAAGTTCACTTCTAACAAAGGCATAAGAAAAGAAAATAATGAAACCTTATTACCTATATATAAGACATAAAAATACAAGAATTATAAAATAAACTCAAAAACAGAGATCAGATGAAGATTGCCGGAGAAAAACAAGAAATGGCAATTCAAGACAATTTAGGTTATTGCTAAAACAATTTTACAGTGGGAAACAGTAATGCCACTGGATGGTTTCGTTACTTCATTTTGGAATTTTCATTGACATTCTTTGTTTTTCTCCTGTGGTCTTTGGATAGGTTTACAAAAACAATGGAAGGCGTAGGAATAAGGATTGCATAAATATTTTTAATGGAACACAAAATTCACCACACTGTCAATATCACCTAAATATTGGTTTCCCAATGCTTGGGCATGCTACAGTAGAACAATGTTGCCCAAAAAAGATTCTTAAAGTTATGTTCTAGAAAAAAAATAGATATCCAACTCATTTACTCTATAAGGAATGAAATGTCATAAATGTAAAATAGCTATATATTACACAAACGCTTTGTAGATTTTTAATAATCTGCTCTGGTCGAATGGTCTCTTTGTGCCAATTCAAACTAAATCTTCTTTTGGTCAAAGAAATTACTTCTATCAGGCTCCACTCATATTTAATGGCCTTCCATACCATATAAAGTCATCTAATTCCTTGAGCACTTAAAAGATTGTTAAATTATTTTTGTTAACCGAGGATTGCCAATAAATGTTTTCTTCTTCGTCGTTTCTTAATTAATAGTAGATTAATTATTTATTATTAACACACCATTAACATGTTAATTTACACATTCATTTTAATTTTCTACTTACTATTATTACATATTATTTTTCTAAATTAATAGCATATTTGCAGCATTCAAAATGGATACCGATTAGGAAAATACCAGTTTAAATATTAAAGATGATATGCTTGCAAAAAAATAAAATTAACAAATTTCAACACATGGTCACTCTACCTATTTACGTTGTAATGCATTAGTTCCTACAGCTTAGTAGAGGCCCATTCCGAGAGAAATACTGTAACAATATTGTATTGTATTGTATTGTAAATTGTCAACCATATTTAAGTGAGGTTAATTTTTTTTTATTTTAACTAATGACACTTCAATCGAATGAAAACTATATTATACTGTACTTCAGCTTACTTATGTACCTACTGTCTTTATAATAAACTAGCTGACCCGGACACACATTGCTGTGGCTAATAAAACACAACGTCATCTCCTGGATGGTTATCCAACCTTTATAACCACCGCCGTCTTTGAGTTTATCGCGAAGAGACAGACAGATGCCGCGGAGGATTTTAATTTATAATACTTAGAGATGGAGTGAAAGATTATAATAATGTGCATGAAATGCTTGGGGTAACTAACATATTTAAGGTAATAAGAATTAATACTGTATGCGTCTAAATAACTTTTCTAAAAAAATATTGTCATATAGCCCAATCATGGATTTGTTCCCCTACCCACCCACTCTACACTAATACCTACCCACCCAATCTACATTATTAACTAACAACGGCTCCACCCCTACCCTAATAAAACATTGTTCTAAACTGTCAAATTAGTATAAGCATTCCCTGACGAAGGAACGTTTGTTCCGAAACCGGTCGGATTTGCACATTTTATAAGTGGTTTATACAAAGTTACATTGTTTCATTTTTTTAAATAACTTTTCAATTACCGCAATGTACGTGACCATTTTTTAGAAGATAGAATGAGTATAGTAAGCTATCCATAAAAGATAGATATATGCCTTTGTGGATCTATAAAAGAGGAATATCCCAACATGCATTGTTGTGTTATATCCCAAAAGGATTAGGCAGCATTTTCGATGAAAGCTACCAGGCGGCTTGACTTTTTCCGACACTTATAACAATTATCGTTATGTTTCAACCATTTTACGCAAATCCTTAACAAATTATATACTTAAACCTTCCTCACGATAAACTCTATCTATTGGTGAAAACCGCATGAAAATCCGTTTAGCAGTTTTCGATTTTATCGCGAACAGACAGACAGACAGACGTCGCGGGGGACTTTAATTTATGATATGTATAGAGATGTGTGTTACTTTTAATAAATTATGAAACTATATGCCCCGATACAGGCGAACCCTAGTGGGGTTAATAATAACATGCTAAAATGTATTTAAATTGTGATGAAGCAATAAATAAATAAATAAATGTACTTTATCGAGTTGTAGCAGGAGTTCGTAACAATCTTGAAAAAGGTCAGCTTGATTCAGTGTCCTGGCTGGTTTTAGTTTGTTGAACAAGAAATAGTAGGTAGGTAACCACAGCAACCTTTTAAACGGGCGATTGGTTTAACTTAAATTATTTTCTATCGACACAAATAGTACAAATCAAAAAAAAATCATGTACGACAAATTTCATCCATATTTTTTACTATAAATATCTTAGGAATTCAGAAATTTATATGTTACACCTGTGTAATTATATGAAATTATTTTTTTTATGAAACAATATTAATAGCCTGCGTGGTTGAATTTCAGAACCCTGACTTCGATTGCATGTCTGACGCCACTCATACGCGCCGCGCGTTAAATAACATCTGTGTACGTGGAATTTTAAACAAAGGTACCGTTGTTTTTCGGTTTCGATTTCAAGAATTCGTCATAAGATGTTGCTACTTTCGTCGGTGGGTCGGAACGGCGATGTATCCCCCCTAGGTATAACCGCTACGAATTAGTGATTATGTTGTATCTCTCCGGATATGGAAAGATTAACGGTAGTACTTAGTTTTGATCACGTGGCCATAAAAATATTACATATGACGACATGGCCCTGTCCCGATTTTTTTGCCCTGTGATTCTGTCCGGTGACTTTGTTCCGGTGACTTTTTCCCGGTCACTAGATATCACTCGATGACAGTGGTTCCGAGGAACGGGCTATTTTTGGAACCAGTTCCTATTTGATTTATAAAATGGTCACCAACACTAACTGGGCGAAGCCGAATCAAAAGCCGCCCGCAGGGCCCAGTAATAAAAACCTGCTGAGTTATTAATTATTTCATAACCTTCGATTGTTTCGCGAAAATATTTACCAGTGAAATAAGTATGTTTGAATTGAAAAAAAAGAATCTAAGTTACCGAGCTGATGTTTTCTTAAATGTGAATTATATTACGATCTGCCTTCAACATAAACACTGCGGGTGTTTTGGCCACATTTTGACCAAAACAACACCCGCTACCGTCCGCTGGCCAAAATATGGCGAACGTGAAGAGATATTTTAAAACATTTATTGAAATTATTTCAAAAGCTCCCTCGCGTTCCAATCCTTTATCAATCACAAAGCTAACTTGGTAGGTTCACACTTTACCAAAGGGTGACTCTCATCTTCTGAAATATTTGCTATTGACATTTCGAGAACCAAAATTATCGAAATATTTTTTCTCACAAATCAACAATCATTCGTTAATTTAAAAAATGCTTATTCGAATTACTATTTAAATCTGTAATTATTAACCAGGCTATTGACAACACACAGTACTAATAATATTAAAAAAAATAAAAAAAATTATGAATTCTAAAAATATTGTTATATAAGTGCATTTAACGACTCTCTAACACTGCTAACGAAGCAGCTTATATATCTTCATATTAAAATTAGCAGGTATGATTTTTTGAAGGAGGGCGTGAAATTTCCAAACGAACGTTTAAAAAATTCCAAGCGTTAAATACTGAATTTGATTCTATAGCGGAGCACTCCAGTGTTATTACGTACCTAAGTTATTTTAATTGTAATACAACAGATGTGTTTTCAGTGACTGTGTGACTGGATAATCATGAAAAAAAAATTTTTTTTTTCATCCTCTATTTAAAAATCCCAGGAAATCCAAATTACAACAAACTTGGGGTGATATAACTAATTACATTACGGAGCCAGTGGATTATGGCATCGCCGATTGGAGTAAAGAGGTGATGCATAGGAATGGTAGAAAATAGGCTTGGGTCAATCGGTAGGCCGATTTACATAAACCGGGTTGATCACAACCCACAGACAAAGTGATCGGGTCAAAAATATTTGATCTTTGAACTTTGATCGGGTATTTATACACATACGTAGGTAATATGCCACAAGTGATTCGATGACCTAGATCCTAGACCACAGAGGCCTAAATTGTGTACACCGGGCGTTTCAGATCTTGTTCTCGTTACAAAAAATATAGATGTTTATTCTGAAATGACTGTCACTATAGAACCGCAATGACAGACTATTTCAGATTTCAGGTAATCTATCATTTCTATTTTTGACCCAAGAACTGGATTCGAGGTGCCCGGTCTACACAATATATGGACCATCGCCACGCCCAACACGTGTGCTGACTGTGTTGACAGCTCATCGATTTTATTGGTGGTTCGTGATTAGATTAAAATGATCAGTTCTATCATAATAAAATCGGGACGAGCAGAATGTAATACCTAAATACATTTTTTTAAATGGAGCCCAGTAATCCTGTCTGCATGGAATATTTCATGCTTCGAGACAGGCGTAAAAGGAGGAAATAGATTAACATTTTAATGAAAACGTTCATCCAGATTAAACTCACCTATCTAGGCACGTTGAAAATGTTAAAGGTAGGCACTAGAAAGAAAAATCCAGACAAAAACTAACTGGAAAACTCTTTGGCCGAATTTCAGTCAGTCTAATTTCAAGCTTTAATTGAAAACTATTCTTGGAACCTTGTCCAACTTTCGAGATGATGAAGTATTGCCGTGAAAACTATTTTATGGCAAATTTATTCGTGAACTACTTAAACTAATAATTAAATAACATTGCTTAAAAGCGTGTGTATTTTATACCTACATATATTATGCTATGTGTATACTTCATTTACTTCTTGGTAGTTGTAGGAATATTGCGATTTAGTTTGGGAGACCGCCCCGGGAAAATTTATTGGACAACCAACACCAGAGGTCACCCAAGTGGTTCGCTACGTTTGGTGTCTTAGCAGGGCTGCCCGGGGAGGGTGTTTCAGTGGCGGTCTGTAAGCCAGAGTGCTAATATTGACAAATAGGACATTATTGATGTTGTTGTTTTTTGTTTTTTGAAATGAGCTCCACACATGAGGCCCTAAGGAAAATAATTTCCCTGAGGGCATACGTCATCTTTGGGGATGCCATATGGAGGGTTTTTTTAAGGAAAGGAAGGAGAGGAGAATTCTGGGAAGAAAAGGGTTTAAGGGGTGAGAAAGAATCTGGGCTTCAGTGTGTCCTGGTCATCCGCCTCCAAGACCTAGACAAACTTCACCCCATGAACCCGGGCAGCCCTGCTAAATCACCAAACGTAGCGAACCACTCGGTGTGACCTATGGTAGAGATGTTGGTTATCCAATAAAGGTTCCCGGGGCGGCGGTATCCATTCCCGCCTCCCAAATTGTGGGCCGCATCCACAAACTGAAAGATCTTCATAAAAAAAATAGAAATTAAAAAAAAAACAAAGTAAAAAAAAAGTATTTTTAATATTAGCACTGGCGGCAGGAGGTCGGGAAAGGCTGGTTGGGGCGACCCTTTGACCTCTTCAGCTGGTCTCTCTCGATCTATCGTCTTTCACCGCAGCGGGAGGAATAGATTCATACGTAGATGCACTGACCCCTAGATCTCTAACCACCCTCATACCTATTTCCTTCCCAGAACTTCCTCTTATTCCTTTCCTTAAAAAGACCCTCCACACAGCATTCACAAATATGACATAGGCTTTGGGGGAAATTATTTTTCTCAAGAGTGTCCTGTGTGGGATTAGTGGAAAAAAAGATCACCAACCAATTATTTTTGTGGCTAAAATCTAAGCTGTTGTAGTTTATACTTCAACAAGAGTTTATAAACAAGAAAGGTAGGTTGATGAATACAAAGAACTCAACAGTCGTATGATTTTATTCGGGTATTCACAATCATGCTGTTTCATTCACATTCGGTTGTCTCTTTCATACATTTCGACATTCGTTTGTAATGGTCCGCCACTCCTGGCTTTGACACCAATTGTGATGAACCCTACCTAATTGATTTACTTTTCTAAGCTTCTACCTCGTAGTTCAAATCTCGTAGCTACGTTCATAATTCTACCCTTATGTCCTACTGATCACACCCCTAGGTATGATGGCCTGACTTAAACCCCCCCCCCTTTTTCGATTTGTTTCTACCTCAGGCTCGTGATTTTCTAACCCCTATACTTTATAATCTAGCTGAACCTACCCTATTTTCTCAAATCCCTGCGATTTTCTTGCAGTAAACAAGATTTAAGATTTTTTGTTCACATTATTTCTATATTCTTCGTTGTGTATTTTTTTTTTTTAGAATTTACATCTGTTTGCATACTTAATATGCACACATATGTAGAGAAGATAATGTATTACGTGTGGTAACCCCTAGATTCTTTTAGAGAAAGGGTGAGAATTTTCCGATCTATTTAGTTATTATTATTTTAGTATATTAAACCGAGTTTGATAAACTAGCCTCACCCTTAAACCTCGTGTCTACTTGATTTCCGTAGGAATTTTGTTTGTTTATTTAATTCTTCCTATCACCGCTGATGCGTCGATAACATAAACCAACAGTTAATAAATTAAACATTTCAAGAAAGAAAACCTTACCTTTGTAGGATGGTCGTATTTGAAGGTCCAGTTTTATCACTCGAAGTCCTTGTCTGCAACTTCCCCTAACATAGTGTTTTGTATTCATGGTTAGTATTCGCAAAATTGTTGAAAGAGCAGGAATGGATGGACATGGATGGATATGGGGATAATATGTTTGCTGAAAAGTCGGCTCCTCCGCTAACCAAGTGAAAACCGATGAACAACAATTACAAACCGGATTCTCCCCAGTACGTTTGCTAGGCTTGTCCTTAGATCCGAGTTTTACCCTCTTCAACGGGCGTCTCATGCTATGAAAGGGGCCCTTCACGCCAGCAGGGGGAATACCTAGTCTTCATGCCGTTTTTCTGTCTTACTCCGACTTCCGTCTCCTCCGGATTGATTTTTTACTCTACTGAGTCTAGAAGGGGTATTTCATGTCTTCCCTTATCATGTCTCTATCCGTTGAATGTGGCACGCAGCTGTTTTAGGCGAATCCATACTCTCACGTGACTAGCCATTAGCAATACGCTCCCCCACCTCTGACTAGCTGACATAAAACGCACCTTATGAGCCTTATGTTTGCTTTCAGGTTTGACAAGAGCTTACGGTATGCAAATAACCTGTAGTTTTAAATGCCGCGCCTGCGTATTATCCGCATACGTCCCTACCTCTTCCCGCATGCCCCCATCTCGACAATACCGTCACAGGATTTAAATTTTTCCTCTCGGACTAAGTTCTCACTACCCTTCCGATCGGCACATAATTGCATACAGCAGCCTTGAAATTTATATGCGTGAGCAAATTCAGGATTCAGGATTGTATGGTTATTTGAACACAAGTGTTTTTTAAATGAGGTCACTCGCTCCTCGTGTGTTAGGTATTTAGGATTGCGGATGATTATGGATTCCTGGATACCTACTTTCTATAAGAGAAATTTATAAAGAATGAGATAAATCAAGTCGTCATTGAATCAATGACCTCCTGAATAATTGTGATTAACTCTCTTTGAATTTGAGGCTATTCGCAATATTTTTACTTTGCGAAATTTTGCACGCTGAATCAATGCTACCTATTGGCGATCGCTCTAGTATAATCAAGTTGTTTAGAATTGAATGAATTTAACGTCGGTGTTGCTATCACATATTGAATGCAGATTTCGTCGTAAGCTATAATTGATAAACTTGTCCCTTGGCATTTATCCTTTGTTTTGTTTATTTGTTGATGGATCTAGGTGACTGTGTCAATGGGTGACATTGAACTCCAATCGAAATTTTTGGTGCACAATCGAAGGTCATATAAACATACCCTAATCATGCTGGTGAAAGGAAGCTAATAGGTATTTGTTTTACAAGTACGCTAGGATACCAAAATTGATTTAGTGATGCGTTTCTATCTAATTATGTGTTACGTATTTGTTTTATTTAATGTATGTGTTGTTGTTAATTATTTTTCCCTGATCTTATTATTGTCTTTATTTTGTAATTTTAAAATGTGGAATGTATTGCATTGCACTTCCCCTGCATACATTCTGGAATAAATTATTATTATTATTATTATTATTATACAAGTATGCCAATGTAATTACCTAAAATTGATTGAGAGGTACATTTCTTTTAAATCGTGTAGTACCTAATTACATTGCGCCAATAGTTAATTAACTCCGATGAACGAATGAACGATAAGGGATAGATACATCATTTTTTATGGTTTATTTGTTTACACTTCACTTAGACGACCTTCGGTTTACTGACCTACTTTGGAGATTGTTTATTTCTACGGTCATTGTCCTTTTGAAGCACGATTCATTGTTTAACTAATTCTTTTATATTTTATTTGCCTAGTTTTTACCCAAACATTGGTCGTTTAAGTAGGTACTTTGCTAACCTAAGAGGTATCTGGATGACCTGGTTTCAACTAAGGTATAATTTGCTTGACCTAGTTTTGAGAAACATAGGTATTTCGGTTACGAATCAAACTGATATCTTATGTCGCCGTATCCTCATGCGCGCTTAAATAAACAATAGACCTACCTAACTAAAACGAGTACTTGTATGACCTAATTTTTAAGTAGGTATTTCCTATTTGACCTACTTTCGAGCAAGTGAGAATTGTTATCAGTGTGTTAGTGACAAAACTTTAAAGCTCCGATTGATTTATTGGTGATGCCGCCTGTCCCTTCCTTCTCTGTCTCTGAAAATAATTAATAATTGGTTAAATCTTACCAGCCTCGATCGATTACAATTTTTCAAGTCGGGAATTTTATGACAACGACATTGTGATCAAGGCTTCCCTTTTTGTTTCCTAGCTAACGGATTCCTATCGGTCTTCTTGAGAAATGACTCTGATGATGAAAAAAAACTCTTCAAATATCTGTCTATTTAAGATTCACTTCGGTATTTCACTTAGTTTCTCAAACTCGTATTAACTATTGTTTTTATTTCATTCGATTCGAAAATGATTTATCAAATTGAAATTCAGATGTTTTAATTTTAAAATCCGGAGTTTGGTAAATTATTATTTATTCTCAATATTTTAAAATCACTTTAGAATTAATAACCGTAGATACGCACGTTTTCTAAGTGTTCGAATTATTATCACTATTTTTTATTGTAATTAGTTATTTAAATCACAATGAAATTTTAAAGCATCTTATTATAGAGACACTGTGGTAAAACCATGATTCGAGCAATTTGTTATTATTATTAATTTCACCGATGTTAAGTAATTTAAAGTAAAATTATAGTTTAATTATTATATCACCTTTAGTTAGTTTTAAAATTAATCGCGTGATGTGTTTTCTTGTATCCGGTAAACTGTATTTATTTTAAGACACCGTATTTTTGTTAAATATTAGAAAGTCAATAACTATATGTTGTAAAAGAAACCCGAATATTATTAAATTCTTATTTACTAACTTTAACCACTTTCAATATAAAACAAAACACCCGAACGTATTATTTTTAAACACTTTTTCGGATTTTTTATTCCTCAATTTAAAAGGGAGATTATATACCGAATTTACTCCTTTGCAAACACTTGTAGAAATTTCAACTTTTAATAAAGAGTTATACGTTTGTTCCTGGACCCCGGTCTGTATCCCCACTGCCAACGGACTCTCAACAAAACTCTCAACCAACTCCCCGTTCTTTATCAAACCATGGCGTTTTAAAGACTTCTTAAAGCTCTCTTTTCGTAGGAAAATGACTTCTGATCACCCAGACCTTCATAGAAAAAAAAACCAAATTCGGTTCCTCCGTATACGACCTTTTGTCAAATCTCTGATAATCTCCTATCTCATGTTTTAGACCGAAACCAGCCTAACATCTCTCTCACGTAGGAAATCACATAAATTTTCTCATTGACATGTATTTATTTAAAATTTTTATGTACTTTGGTAATAAGTCATTGTTAATGTGTTTGTAATAAAATTTTATATGAATTCTTTAGTCTAAACATTACGTTAGAGCAATGTTAATTTTTATGGCCTTTTTTAATCGCTAATGGGCCTTGTGTAAATAAAAGGCATGTTCGGATCTTCATTGTTTTTGAAAACAAAATACATGTGTGGTCGACAACCATTTCCTGCGTCCACTTTGTCAGTAACCAAGCTCAATTATGTGATCCTTTCAACGGCACAAATGACATAAAACGACCATTTCTGTTGAATAAAATCATCCGTAATTTGTCCGGTATTGTTACTTGACCCCAGACACTTAACAATACTGATTGTATTCCTTTGAGATTGCAACTAGCACACTCTATGCCCCCAACGAAACCACCATCTTTTTATTAAATTTTCTTCTAAAAATTGTCTTTCTAATATCTCCGCTTCATTTAGAATTGATAACAATAATTTTCCACTGTTTTATGTATATTTTTCATTTTTCCTTTCGTCAGACTACGTTAAGCATCTTTTCCTGCGATTTGCTTTAATTGTAGAGTGACCAAAATGTACTGCGGTCTTAGATATAATTTTCTCAATCTCCTGTTTTTTTTGTGAATGGTGTTGTCAGAACAGAGTAATCCTTATATCGGTACCTATTCAAGTAGTTCCAATTAGTTTTCTCTTGAGATATTTGGTTCTAATTACTTCGTTTCACCGTTCCATCACCATATAAATAGGGTTTTCCCCCTTTCCCAGGCTATTATCTTCAGTTTCGAAATTTTCCGAGATTCCACCCGTTTTTGCCATCATTCCAGGTCGGTTTTAATTAAATCGTCCCCCGGGACCATTCATGTTACGTTTTCCGTGCCCTTATCGATGTTATTTATGTTCAACATTCCCGTCTAAGATTTTTTTTGCTTCCATTTGAAACTTTTGGCGCCCAAAACCTCCAGTTTTCGATCTCGCCTTATGTAAACACGATCCGGGGTTAATAATCCTTCAACTCTTTGTCTAAAGGTTTGTTTATTATACAGTTCGTTCACCCTACGTTCCTGTGAGAATTTATTCAAGGCCACTCAATCTGATCAAAGTCCACTAACCCTATACACGCTTCTATTTTCTCTGATTGGTTCAGATTATTATTAATCGCTGTACACACTCTCTTATTGGTAGAATTTAAAATTTCTTTGTTCTCGAGACAATTACGATACGGGGCTTCCCTCGCTTCAGTCTTTATACAGATCTCTGTAATAGTTCCCAACTGCTCGGACAGATGTCGCCGAATGTACCGAATTCTCTACATAGTATTGAGGAGAAAAAAAATTTTCCTTGTGGGCTTCTCGTAGGTTGAAGGTTAGCATTCATCACACGTTTCATTACAGTTTCCTCTCCCATCATAGGTCGATTATTAGCAGGCCAATCTTTACCATATGGGCTGCAACCTTTGACATTTTGTTTTAATTTTTATTTTAATAACCTGATGAATAAATTATAAAATTGTCATATTTAATATTGAAGACAATATTAGCAATTATCTAACGAAAATAAAAACAGAAAAAAAATTATATATATGGTCGTATTTAGGAATTGAATCCATAACCCTAGCTTTCCCTGGGTTCTGCTCAATCTTTGAGCTTAATCGACCCTATCACTTTCAGTTAAATTTAACTGCCTTATATTTCAACTAAGAACTATTAATATTATCTTCATTTTCTTAACACATTCTTTTAGGCTTGTTCAAAATTAAGTGTACTAGATTTTTATATTAAAAAAAAAGTAATGTATTTGAAATAAAATTACAGGGTTTTGTGTGTCGTTGATACACTTGTTGACTATTTTTTCACATAATCGCCAACCCGTTGCAAACGAGATTATTCAGATCAATGTTGAGAAGTACCTACACTACGTAGTTGTTTAGGTTAGGTTACCAAACACAACGGAAGCTATTATAAGTGACGCGACGTTTTGATTTTGAATGGGGATCTTTCACCAGGGTGATACTGAGAGTACGTAACCGACTATTATTCTTGACTGATTTTAACCACAACTTAAATTATCATTTTGTTGAAAATAACTATTTTGGTGAATATTCTTTTAAAAGAACCCACTCCAACACGCATTTAAAATCTCCGTTTCTTTTTTCGTCATCTCGATGAAACATTCCCTATTTCAATTGGGAATTATTAACAACACAACTTAATGTAAATTCTCAAACAATTACAAGTCTACGTTCCATTTATTATTCTTGGCGTTTTTAAAACGTTGCAAAGTCACTAATTACGCGAATTACTCTTTTTCAAGTCGCCCCATTTTGCCAAACTCAAACTTCTTGCCTTGGTAATAATTTGTCCTTACCCCCGTTTTACGTAGACAATTCTATGAAATAAAACACTTTTTCAAAGAGGTGATGACTTCTGTATTCAAATGAAAAAGTTGGAAAAACTTATTTTATATATTATTATAAATATTAACATCAATATTATCATCACTCGAACTTGATGACAGTGAAAGAAATCACAACTAAACGATAAACGTTCATTTTTGTTGTTTGTTTTTGGGGTGTTATGCCGTGTTACGCTACCTACTTCTTTAGCCAACGTTTCGGACAGCGTTACAGTGTCCATCATCAGGGCAGATGTGTAAATGTTAGTGGTAAAATGTGTGCTTAAGTACTTCGAAGCAATACCGTGTTGCCAGCTCCATTCCACTGCGAGCTGGAATTACAATATACTTGAAGATGGTTTCCTGCATTTAGCTTTGGTGTAGCCGTCAATTACCGGATACCAAGAACTATTGAGCTTAGCTCCGTCGTCTCTATTAATGTTAATAGGATTTTTATGAATTTCAATTGCCTCTGTAATTAGGCGTGCTCTATAAGTTTTGGGTCTTCCCAGGACTTATACCGGCATAACACCCCAAAAACAACTAACAAAAATACTTTTGGCCGTGAAAATCTATAATGATAAACGTGCAGTTTTAAATAAGAAATACAAAATTTTGCAGGTTGTAATAATTTGAAAAACTATTTTTCTTAGATTGAATTTCATTCTAATAAGAAGACCCTTAGGAAAATAATCTCACTCAGGGCCTTTAACCTGGGTATAAGAAGAGAAGAAGGAAGGGAACATAGAGGCCGACAAATCATTTGACAGCCGAGCTGTTAAACTCAAAAACGAGATGTTGAAACGTCAACTGTCAACTCTGTACAATAATGTTGGGCGCGCGTTTGGAGTGTTTTCAGAGTGTGCACCGGTACCGGAGAGATCAATGATCCTAGTTCCTTGGAGAATTTTCCATTGCAATACTGGTAGAATCACATTATTGTATTATCATTATGAACAATGCATGATTGTGAATGTAAATGAATCAAGAGACGTATGCCAAAGTGGAGTTTGTAATGTCACGGTCCATTCTCTGTACCTACCTGTAGAAAATGTTTTTTTTTTTAAATTTGAATACCGGACAATATATCCCAACTACTCCCAACTGCCTAAAGCCAGTGAAAGCTTGGCATTCCCGAGGGATGGGGAAGAGGAAGGTTGAGGAATTCAGGCTGTTCAGTTCTTTTAAGCAAAGTTTCAAACAAAGCCATTTCAAGCGACGATTCCATTCGGAATGGTAGTCTTACACAACGGCAATACCGAGAGATCTTCCACTCTGTTACATTAATTCGTTAGTTACTTAACCTTTGAGTGTGTTTATAGCAGGATCTAAATTCTTAAGGCCGACAGTACCTACCAACTCCTCTTAATTCAAGAGTTCAGGGAGGAATTTTCAAAATTTAATTATACATTTCGATTAAGCATCATTTCGTACTGCGCCAGTTTGTCTGACAGATATTCTGCTTGATATTTGTTTCTGTCCCTTTGTCCCGTGGCCCTCGAACACTCAAATATTTAAATTAAATATTTATGCAGGAGAGCACAAATACTTTTTGTAATGTAACCACCTTCTTCTTCCCATCTTGGTGGGAATATTTGGGACAGAGAGGATTCTGCAATTCCGCAATTCAAAATGCTACTATAGTAAAATCCTTCCCATGATATGTCTCCACATTTTCGATTGAGTGTCGCTAATATTGTCTTCATTTAATTAAATATTTTAATGTGAGATTTTATTCATAAAGCAAAAAAATTCAAAAATATATTTTTTCGTTTTATTTTAATAATTTGTTACGAAAAAGAAAAGTTTTAATAAAATATACATTATTTCGCGAAGATTTACATAAAACATTTGTATAACAAATCCTTGTTTTATGAATCAGCGCTTTCGAGGTACAAACCAACACCTTTATCAGGGTTCATGAGGGTGAGGTTTGTCCAGGTCTTGGCGGCCGATGTGTCTGCTCACCTGCTGCGTGGTGGACAGGATCGAGAGAGACTGGTTGAGGGAGGTCTTTTATCCTCTCCAATTGGAGGGTTGGATTCATACATCCGTCACTTCTGGACTCACTGACCCCCAGTTTCTAACCCATCCCTCATACCTTTTTCATTCCCAGAACTTCCTCTCGTTCCTTTCCTTAAAACAACCTCCACACATCATCTCTTAAGGTGACATAGGCCCTGAGGGAAATTATTTTCCTCAGAGCCTCCTGTGTGGAGCTAATGTAAAAAAAAAAAAAAACTGTGCAAGACTCCCAACTAATTCCAACCTTCTGTAGCAGTGAGACTATGGATTTCGCAACTGGGGTATATTATGAGGCTAAGAGTAGTGAGGTGGGGGAGGATATGTAGAGGAGGACGGTGGGGGAAGATCTGGTTACTAAACACGGCTAAACCCATTTCAAGCAACGTTTCAATTCTGAATGTTGTTCTTACGTCAGGGCGAAACTAAGAGTGTCTTCCTGAGATAGCGATACTGACAGAATATATAAATTATGTTTATGGCGTAAATGTACCAACCCCCAAATTTTCAACATTTACATAAAAACCGTATATCGTATCTCTATTCTTATATGGCAAAAATTTATACTCAAACGAGGGTTGAATTCACCTTTAGCCGAGACTAGGGTCGTATTTTCCACGAGAAGAGTGTCAAGTAACCAAATCACCGAGAAAACAGCGAGACGTAATGGATTTGAAATTATTTTAGGATTTTTCCTGAAAATCGCCTCAAAAAATGTATCATTATTTTCAACGCACGCACATTCATTTTCTCAATTAAATGTATTTCATTAAAGTAACGGACATATTCATTGTTTGATCTTTTAAAAGTTAAAATATAAAGTGAAAAAAAAGTTATATATTTTTTATGCCCAAATCTAAAGAAATATCAAAATGGCGCCATGCTTCTCGTAAATGACTTGCGCGTGTGTGGATGAAAGTTCGACGAGGCGGACGTAGCGCCATCTGTCATTCAACAAGATAAATAATTTCGTTCTGTTTGAAATACAAACGACGGTTAAATTTGATCAATTATTTACAATAAGTATTTACTTAAGTCGCGATTAAAAAATGGAAGAATCGTAATTTAAAAATGGGAGGGTGAGGGTAGGAGAGTGAAAAATTGGGGTTATAGGTATTTTTTGATGCCAAAAATTAAAAAAAATACAAAAAAAAATTGTTACAAAAACCAGAAAAAATGTTCTGGATAGGGACACCCTAATCACCTATCGGTATGAAATATACTTTACGACCTATTCTCATACCTACCAAATATACATAAAAAATTTCATAAAAATCGGTCTAGGAGTGCGACTACAAACACTGCGACACGAGGTTTTTATGTACTCGTTTATAGATTTATAATATTTTGTAGTGACAAGTAAGAATAATAAATTATATTCTGTAAATGAATTATTATTTGATACGATAAATTTACAATATAAATGAATTTTTATTTGATACGATAAGTTTACATATTTATTACATTTTTTAATAATATGGGAACCACTGGGTGCTTCACCCGTGCTAAGGCAACGATTTTACAATTTAATAAAATTTAATGAATAGATCGAATGAAATTCAAACATATAAACATTAATAATACGTACATTCAATTTAACCGCGCTATAACATTTTAAAAGAAAATATTTTTTTTTATTGGTGCCCTTTTTTACTCATTTAAAGTACGCTCTAGCGTGTTTAAATCGCACTTTATGGAACGCGCGTTTTTTTAAATTACCATGGCAACATCAACAAATCAACAAAATGTGAAGTCTAAATGTCAACTTTTAACTATAAATCTGACAGGAATATTTTAAACGTCAAATAAAACATTACAAATGTTTCAAAAATTTTATTTAAATCAACCCCTTTATTTATCCTCAACAGACATTGCAATTTCGAATGTATGGCCCACATAGTCGATGCTTTGTACTGTTCCGACATTTTCTGAAGGTAAGCAAGGACAACTCGTTCATCTACATCTACTACGTTTTGCTCCTCCATCCATGTTATGAACCTTTCATATTAATTTTTATAAACGTCTTTGGATTTTTCAGGTATTAATCGCGATTCTGCTTTGGTATTTAAATTATCAATGTTAGAACTCATTTTACAACACACAATAACTAGTAAAAACTGTGATGTCAACTATTAATCTTATGTGACAGATTGCAAATTAATGTTTGTGTTTTTCATTTCCATGACAACAAGATATTGTGATGTCACATTACAAATTCATTAATAGTTCTTATTTCCAAATTTTTAATAATAATATCAATATTTATGTTTTCAAAGTGTACCAATAAAAAAAAATAGCGAAAAGTATTCGTGTATAACTGGTCTTTAAAACACTTGCTTTATTTCGAGCACTCGGCTACGCCGTCGTGCTCGAAAAATCGCGCGTGTTTTAAAGACCTGTTTATCCACTTATATTTTAATATACTATAATTGTCATTTTTAAAGTTGGAAATATTTTGTCGAGAATAGGCCACTTGCATGGATTTCGTAACGACTTGGAAAAAATCGTGTGGATGGATTTTTATACTAAGATTACGAAAATGTTAGTAAAAATTTATACAAATGTACAGTTTTTTTTTATTTTTTAAATAAACAAATCCATTATTTAGGCTCGTGACGTCACTACGTCTGACGTCTCCAAAAATGTTCCTATTAATTTTGTAAAATTCCACACTGATTTATTTATTTTATATGGCATCACTTTGATTTCAGGCGAATTTTTAAATTTGACATTTAACGTCCACTGGATTTACTGTTTGTTCTCTGCGAACTTATTTTTTGGTTTGACTTTTTGACAGATATTATGAAGAGAACCCCTTACATTTTATTGCTGTCTACGTGTTTTAGAGATAAAATGATAAAAGTGCTGATTTTTACAAAATCAAATTTTATAATATTCTTATTATTATTATAATTTATAAGAACAAGTATATTACATTGGATTTTGTAATATAGACGTTGAATATTATAATGATTTATGATCAATAAGATGGATCAAGGAAAAAAACATTTTTGAGAGTATTTTTGGTATGCCTCGTTATTCTCCTGTGCCCTTTCTTGTGGAAAACGTTATTTTTTTTAAATGATTTTCGGCTACGTAATAACCGTTTTTTCGCAGCTACAAAATTATGTCCCGTCTTTCCGGTTTATAAAAAATGGTATGATTTATTGGATTGAAATTTTCAAAAAATCGCCAGGGTTTCAAAAATACGATAAAAAAATACAGAATGTCTTAGAATATTTGCCTAAACCGGAAATTTTTTTTATGCAACTGACCTATTGTCCAAACGACTTAATTGTTCAATCTCCACTTTAAAATTAAAAACTAAATATTAAAAATGATACCTAATCACTAAACTAAGAATGATTTAAACTAATGAGACCTTTCTTTCCCTTTACGGAAATATCTTTATCATAAACACCTATCATAAGGTACGTTTTAACATTTTCACGGCCAAAAGCATTTTCGTTATTTGTTTTGGGGTACCTATCTTAAGATTTCGTTGAAATAATGAAAGAAAACCTTCTCCTCCTGTAAGATTTTCTGATGATCGTTTGGACAATTAAGAACTAAGGCGACGAATAAAATCGAAATAGTTTTTTTTTTTGGTACCAACCATCCTTCCGTCGCTTAATGTAAAATGCCGTGTGCGAAGTTCCATTAATGTAATTAACTTGTTAACAAAACCATGCTTCACGAAGCTTTCCGAAGCAAAAAGGCTTCCCGGTTTGTTTACAATTCACAATATACATAGTAGGTACTACACTCAAAACCATAAAATAACATATTACTTGTTCAAAAAAAATCTGTTTAAATACACAGAAAACCGAGATTTCTTTTAAGGTTTCATCTCAATTGTTCGAACACATCGCTGTATAAAGTAAATTTATTGTATAATACAATATTACCCGCCGCCTCTTTGACAAAAAGCTGCGATCATTTTTAAAGTCCCGACAATTCCTTCGATTATTTATAACCAGATATAAATATTTTTTTGTACTGGATGTATTTTTTGTAATCATATTTTTTATCCTCAGGGCCTTTCTTGTTATGGCGCAGTGATGTAACATTCACGAGATTGGCCTCTGTTAGAAAGAAATTACATTAAGCATTTAGATTTTCGTGTAAAAAAATCCATCAATTTGAGAAAAGATCTTTTATAATCGCTTTCTTATTAAATGGATTACCTACATTAGAACTGACTTGAGATAACAAGATGGAATTTAATGTTTTTCAATCGGAATTTCAATACTAGTAAATACCGAAAACCTAGTAAATTTCTTCGTCTTGGCAGAGCCACTCTTAACCAGAAAATATCTGATTAAGTTTTCATATTGCAAAAGTAAACAAAGATTCAGAATGAAATCAAGTATAGTTATTTTTTTTAAATTAGCTGCTGCTGATGAAAATAATTTCCCTAAAGGTCTATATAATCTTTGGGGATGCTGTGCAGAAGGTCTTTTTAAGTAAATAAAGGAGAGAAAGAGGGATGGAAAAAGGTATGGAATCTTGGCGTCAGTGCGTTCTGAAGTGACGAACATATGAATCCACCCTTTCAACTGCGGTGCAAGGCGATGGGTCAAAAACTAAACGGACCTTTCTCAATTCTGCCCAACGTGAAGCTGGTGAGAAGTGAGGAAGTGCATCGGCTACTAAGACCTGAACGAACCACACCCGATGATCCCGTGCACTCCAGCTAAGGTACAGCATCATTTTGGGTGACCTACTGACCAGATGTGTTGGTTATCCATTCAATGATTTATGGGGCGGCGGTACATATACCCGCCCCCAAAATGGATTTTTTTTCTGATAATGATGTGTTTGGGTCTTTTCATCAGGGTATCCCTTTGACGGCGCCACTCAATTTCCTGTGATGAAATTATTATTGCAATTTCCGTTATTAATATCACCATTAGGTAGGAGTGAATTTTTTTTTTCACTGGACGGTAATGTAATCCCCCCATTACACGTATCAATCCTCGCATCAATATTATATCGCGATCCGAAAATATCGCAACCGGCTCACAAGGTGAGCCATTACACGTGTCAATATTATTGACGTCAGTATCGATGCGAATCCTTGCGGGTTGCGGGACGGACGCGTTTTAAGTGATGGATCCGAAACGAAAAGCCTGTATTGCTATAATTTTGGCGTTCGGTTCAAAGAAACGATTGAAGCGCAAACGGTGAGTGAAGGACTTGGTTCTCCAAAAAGAAAAATTCTCACACTTGAATTTAATGGATGAAATTTTGCTGAGTGATCCACACGATTATAAAAATTATTTTAGAATGAGTAATGATAATTTTAACAAATTGCTAGATATGGTTCGTCCATATATTTTGAAACAAAATACAGCCATGAGAGCTTCGATCCAGCCAATAGAAAAATTAGCTGTAACTCTACGTTTCTATGCGACCGGCAGAAGCTTTGAGGATCTGAAGTTTTCAGCGATTCTGTCTCCAGCAGCAATAAGCCAAGCAGTATTGGACACGTCCGGGGCTATTATGTATGTGCTTCAGGATTACGTAAAGGCAAGTATAATTAATAATAATAACAACTTTGTTATACTTAGTAGGTAAGTCACTGAATGTACTTGTGAACATGAAATATTTCCGGTGTCGCTCTTTTTTTGTTTTAAGCGTTGGAGAGGGGGGGGGGTCACTGGTAGTCTTCATTTAAGAAAAACTGTTTTCATAAAATTCAAAATTATGTCATTATTATGGGCTAGTTGCTTTACAAAACTGAATAACAGAACGTGAATAGAACTTTCATTGAACTTGAAAAATAATTTCGAAATTTATTTATTTATTTATTTAAACGCCATAAAATGGCTTTTACAATCAAGAGATACATGATGCATTGGTACACAGTAGTATAAAAATAACAAAATTTAAAAGGTTTAACATATTTAAATAATATAATAATACTAGGTATAAGACCTGACATAAAACAATGTGATGTTTGCAAGGTACGTCTTCCCTCGTAATGTTTGGTTTTATAATAACCATCGTTTCTTCTATTTCCTCTAAGGCCCTTTTTCTCTTAACAACATTTTTATAGTTCTTATGACGTGTGAACCATAATATGTCACGCATCTCATACGCCTCGATGAATGCCGCTAACTCATTTTGCGGCGGAACTGGAGATGGCGGAACATCGCTGTCCGACATAATAACAGGCGACAGGGACCACTGCTCTCCATGGTGCACACGGAATACTGAGGTATTGATGCGGCGAGCCATTACACGCATCAAACCGCGCATCAATATCCCCACCACTTACGGCCACGCCCCAATACTTTACGGCCACGCCCTAATACTGATGTGACCGATCCAGATTTCTAGATGCGTTGCGATTTTATTGATGATGCGTCAATATTTGCCATTACACGCATCGTGTAATGGGGGGATAAGAGTAAAAATTTGGTGCCTTTAAGGTTCAATTTAAGCCATGTAAAATATTATTCAATTTTTTTTATGGGCTCTCCGCACGACACTGCATGTAGTGACTGCGGCAGTGACTGCAGAGAGCGTGGAGTTGAGCAAACTAGCGCTGTCTCGTTTGTTAAAGAGCCGCTAGAACGAGACAGCGCTAGTTCGCTTAACTCCACCCTCTTTGCAGTCACTGCCGCAGTCACTACATGCAGTGTCGTGTGTAGGCCGCTTTAGGATAACTGCCTCTGCAACGGCATTGAATTTATGAAAATAGTCGGTTTTACACTCTAATTGGAAGTCATGTTTATGTACGATATTTTTGAATAAACATACTAATTTTTTATCAAGAAAGTTTACTTGGTGTAATATAGATTCGACACAAAATAAAAAGAAGTTCGAATTTGTGTTTTATAATTTAAATAAAGGGGAGAGAGGAAGCGCGGGAGGTGATACTTAGCTTACTTGCACTTGTCGCGTCGCGCGTCAACAGTGCTCTATTGTTCGTGGCTCGGATCAGTCGCACGCTCGTTTTGTTGTTAAAATTACGTTCGATATTCTTTCGTGGCAACTATGCAAAGAACTCGGAGTGTATTCAAATGTCCTCTATTTGGTGATGTTTGTGAGATGAAAGAGATCGTTCTACCTACTTACGAAGATGTAGTGAAATACTATGAGTGGACGAGACATCAACTGAAATTGCAATCAGAAACTGCAAAAAAACTAATTTTTTGTGAGATAGCAGATATATTAATGTCAAAATTGAAAATATATGGCACACTGCATCTATTCCTACATTGACGCGAACGAGGATCGTTTAAATGTTGAAAGCATATCATTTAAAGCACTCAAGTCTATCAAGAGGCTCTCACTGGACAAGTTAAATAGTTTTCAGAAAAGCAGTAAGATACTTTTTGATATTTCAGTATGCAAGTGAAAATTCCCTCAATGTATATATCCTAAGGATAAAAAGGTTCCCAAACAAGAGTAAACTTTTTTGACCGATCAAAGAACGTCTCGGGTAATGGTAATCAGCGGAATCGACGTAACTGCTACAAAGAAGTTGCAAAAGACTCTAAAAAGGAACCTATCTCACTGATGTTGGTACAGCAAAAGGAATAAAAATCGTGATAACAGGGTTTCTGTTACATAAAGAAGTTTCCCCAGATAGAATTAGGGCAATTGATTGTGATGGTACGAATGTTAATACTAGAAGTATGCTGGAATTATAAGACTGCTTGAGAAATGGCTACAAAAACCACTTCAGTGGATAATTTTTTTGCTCCACATGAAGGAACTGCCTTTGAGACATCTGTTTCTTCATCTCGATGGGTGTATTCGGGACCTAAATCGTATATTGGCCCACTGGGAAAATCACTGGAAACCTGTAAAAAGCTGCCTGTTAAAAATTTTGAACGCATCGAAGGTCAAATGCTACCAGAAATGGCCAGACCAACAGTACTTCTATAAAATTATCTCGGCGGTAGTTTCGAATGAATTTCCAGAAGACCTAGGCAATAAATCTCCAGAAAAACTATCACATGCCCGTTGGATCACCCAAGACTACGTTTGTATGTATCTACTGAGGAATCATCTGAAAATTTGAAAACTCGGCTACTTTTGTGGTCAAAGTTTACGCACCGTTTTGGTTCTCAATTAAAAATAAACTATCATGCAAAGATGGCACGTGTAATCTGTTCAATATTATTAAGGCCTCCAGATACCCGCCAGAAACACTTAAAAAAATTATTGATCCTGTTATCCAAAGAAACGGCTACTTTGCGCATCCTAAAGGGATTCTTCCTGCGATGATAACAGATGATAAAAAACATGTTAGAGAGCTGGCAGCCCTACTAAAAGCACGCAGTACTACTTAACCTCCAACACCTAGACTGTTTCAAGTGCCATTGATAGATTTTAATGCTTCTACATGTATTGATTTAATAAATTGGCAGGAAAACTTAACCGAACCACCGATTTTGAAAAACTTATTGGACTAGGAAATTCAGAATGTCGTGGAATCTGGTGGTGAAAACGAACTATTGTTTATAAGGCTTCCCTGCCATACCCAAGCTGTTGAAAGAGCTTTAAAGAATACAACAGAGGCTTCCATTTCTCAGTGGATAAGAAAGTCGCGATTAGGTGCAATAAATGCCAAGCTGGAATCGCGAAATCAAATGCCTAAATTTGAAACTAAAAAGGATTTTAAACCTAAATAATAAATGTATAATTTTTCGAGTTTGTTTCAAATTTTTTTTTACAGCGATACCTTAATATATATTGTTTATCATTTAACACCTACTTACCACTAAATTAATCACAATGTATCGCCTTATAAACTTTAAACTGTTTTACCCTAATTTTCAATTTTTGAAGTCACTGCGCAGACTGAAGATCTTAATCAAATGAAATGAAAAATCCCACGTATTTTTACTTTAACATAAGGCACAAATCCCCCCCCTCTTAGAACTCTGAATCTTAAAAAATTTTTTTTTTCATTCATCCTCCACCCGTGCATTTATAGGTCGCATCCGTGCTCATTTATAGAATGTATTGCCGTTTAAAAATCATTTCATGTGGCTGGTTTAGAAGAAACATTTTTTTTATATTCAAATAAATACAACATTCCCGGTTTACGAAAAATCCAACAATGTTTGAAAGTCTCCTACTACCACCACAGTTAGCGGAAAAATGTTGCTTGTATCGTGATGGAGGACTTAGCCAGCCGAGTGGGAGCTGGGGACCAAACGCGATGCCCACCCAGCCACTCTGACCGGTCTACTTCTACCGGTATTACTTCTTTCTTCTTTCTGGGATTCTCGCCGCGAACCGGGAGACCGAATCGCGGGGAGCATCCTGTGGTTCTTGCCCGGTGAAATCGATAACTGTTCAATGTCAAATCAATAGACTTAACCTCCGAAGATTTTGTATCGAAATCCAGAACTTGGTTACGCTCTTGACAGCCGAACAAATATTGGAATATAATACATAAAGAAATCGATATAAACTGGCAACATGCGTTTCCATCGAACCGTAACATAAAAATATAAAATTCTAATAGACAATGACAAAATTTTAATTTAAAGAGCAACTTTGCACTTCATTTGTACTTTTTGACAACAAACGGGAGTTAATTAGTAAATGAGGTCTTTAGTCACATTTGAAACACTTTCGTATCTCCAAGATAGAACGGAAAAATTTGATGGTGTCTTAGTTAAATTAATTAAGTGTTTGGATCGCTTACAAGATTTCTTATAATTCCAAGAGTTTATTAGTTCAGATTCATTCACTAATAAACAATTATTTTGCAAAGCGAATGACATTATCTAAAACTATGTTTACGGACAGCTTATATGACATCTAAAATGCTCGCAAAATTGGCGACTTTTGTCAAGAGACAAAAAAGGAAGTTATTTGGTAAATAAATAAAACATAGATAAATGAAACAATTTAACTTTGTTTGGACCACTTTTATATTTGAGTAAATCCGACCGGTTTCAGGATGACCGTTCCTTCTTCAGGGCAAATGTATACTATAAATATAAAAGTGGTTCAAACAAAGTTAAATTGTTTGTTATGAAGCGATTGTATTAATCGTAAGTTAGGTACTATTTTTTAAATGCATTTTAATTGGTTAGGTTGGCAAAGCTGGGGGAGTTTCGTTCAACGCGTCGGTAGGCGGCGTTGTTTTTTTTCCGTTTCCGCGCTCTGGTTTTGACGGGTAATGTGCGGTACGCCGTGAAAACAACGGTCACTTAATTATTAAGTTTTAAATACGATGTGATTGAAATCCAAGTTTTGGGCATCTGCATCCGGGGGAAGGAAACACGTTGTGTTTCTTTAAAAAAGAAAATATATTAATTTCGAAGATTATTCACGTAAAATGTGAATTTCGCGCGGGTCCCCAAAAGTGAACACGAGTTAATGGCAGTGTTCGATTGTTATGTTCAAAGTACCTCTTTATCCGAGAGATCGGTGTAAATAATTACCCGCCGCGCCTGTCATTGAATGCAGGGCAAACATCGAATTCCCACCGGGGGTTTATTTATGGAACAAACCCGAGATTACCGCAGGGTTGAACGATATTCCGCCTCGATTGCTGACGAGCCTTCCTACACAATTTGGAGGAGAGTTTGGGTACTCCTCCCTTTCTCTGAGGGTCCAGGTCCATCATCCCTTCTGGGCGACCGCCGTGGAGGTCGCAGGCACAAGCTGAGCCACAGAGGTTGGGACCTCCCTTGCCACCAGGAGGTGGTGATGGTTCACGCGACATCGGGGGATCGGCGGCAGTAAAACTTAATTAGTGTAGCTAGGGATAGCATAAATTACGACATTGGTCCCGGGGGGTGAGTCCATCCAATTTGTTTTATTATAATTTATAATGTCAATACAGTGTACCGATTGTCTACTCTACTCTGTGTTTTATTATGTAGATTCCTTGTGCAGCCTTTTCAGGAATGCTATAAAATCATGACCCACACTCTGAGAATTGAGTATCGTGATCTCCGCTAGTTAACATACCCAGACATTAGACTGGGTTTGGCGTCCAAGATTTCCTGAGAAGAAATCAAAGTTGACTGGCAGAATACACCCGAGCCCGACCAAGGCTCATCGTTACTTTTCCCTTTGAAATTTAACACACACACGTAACAATTTGTCATTACATACAAAATTGATAACATGTTTCATTTATCTATAATGGATAACCACAAAGTTATAACTACATTCAAAAGTAAAATAAATCATAGTTTAAAGAACTAAATGAATATTAACATAATATGATTTTAATTACGTATCACGATGATGCGCCATTCTTCTGGTTTCTCCGGGAGCCAAAGTAAGTCCATCTTTGAACCTATTAAATCCCAACCAAAGCATAGAAGGAGCTCTGCACACTGATATACTCTTAGACATACGAAACCCATTGCTATCTTTCTTTAATTCTTATTTAAGCAATAGAAAACAAAGAGTTAAAATAAATAACATTGAGTCTATTATTATTGAAGTAACATCCGGCGTACCGCAAGGAGCACATTTAGCCCCGCTTCTCTTCAATTTGTTTATAAATGACATTATTCGTATTTTCTCTCACACACGCTTTTGGCTTTTTGCTGATGACAATAAGATCCTAAAAATTATCAAAAACTACCATGACTGCCTTCTTTTCCAATCAGATATTGACTCTTTCAATGACTGGTGTAAAATTAATTGCTTGGAACTAAATGTCGATAAGTGCAAAATTATGTCTCTCTACAGATCTAAAAATCCGATTGTTTTCGAATACAAATTAAATAATAATTGCCTAACAACTATTCAATCTATTAAAGATCTTGGTGTCTCTCTTGTTAGCAAGTTTTCTTTCCGGGAACATATAAATGTGATTGTTAATAAATCTCTCAAGCTACTTGGTTTCATCACTACAACCACTTCTGACTTCAAAAACATAAATACCCTGAGAACTCTTTACTGCTCCTTGGTTCGCCCCCATCTTGAATATGCTTGTATTATATGGTCTCTTTTTTATGCTGTCCATATTCGTCATATTGAATCCGTTCAACATCGGTTCCTAAAGGGAATTGCTTGGAGGCTAGGATTAGAGCGAGGCAATTACTTGTATGCTGAAATTGAACAAACTCTAAACCCTTCTCCTTTAGAAGACCGTCGGATAAAATCTGATCTCATTTGTTTCTTCAAAATTATTAACTATTTAATCGACTCGCCTACATTACTACAACTCATCACATTTAATATACCTTCTCGTAGACTCAGAAATAAAGACCTGCTTTTCCTCAATCAGCACTCGACTAACTATGGTTATAACTCACCACTGTCCAGAATGTGTAGACTGGTCTACTCACGTCAAGACCTTGATTTTTTTGGTATTAGTTTAAATGATTTCTGTCGCCCTTTAAACAAATGAAGATATGTCCTATTCACGTTCATTATTTTTGCAAGGTCTTGACGTGACTTGACACTTATTTTTTCTTCTATTTTCACTATTTGTCTTTGCTTTCATGTACCATCCGAATCCTTACATTGTTCATTTCTATACTTCGTGATACTTTGTTTTAAATTGGACGTAAGTCCGTAAATAAATAAATAAATAAATATATCTGTCAGATTGCTACAAGATCTAAATAGCATTCCTTTTTATGGGAGAGATCTATATATTCTCATATTTAAAAAAAAATAAAAATCCCTGTTTCGCTTGGTCACGCCGTAACTTCAGAATGACTACCTATTTTATTCATTTTATCGTGATTTCTAATACTCTGTAGAAAATTGGTTAATTTCAGAAAACTTTACGACTATTTTAACTTCGCACGTTTGACAGTTCGCGCGTTTGATGAATGTGAATTTAGGAGGTAGCTGTATTTTTTTTAATAATTGAATTGTTTATGGATTCTTTAAATTATAGATTTTTTAAATAGGTGCCTATGATAGGTACCAAATTAGATTGATTTTTCTTATAAAACACAAAAATGAATATTTGTAATATATAAAAAATGAAAATATGAATTAAAAATTTGTAATAGGTGTGTACTGGGACTAAATGTACCGGGACTGAATACATGGAAAGCGGGAGGGGGGGTTTTCGGGACAGGGGAGCGGGAGAATGTGGAGGGTAGCGGGGAAGGTGGAAGAGGAACGAGGGAGAGGAATGGGATGCAGGAGGGGAACGGAGACGCACGAGAAATGACACGCAGGGAGTAACAATTTATTCGTTTGAAAATGGCATTGCAACGCATGCCGCATTTATTACTAAATAAAATTTGGTAGACTAATCAATGAATTTAACAACAATTTACCATTTCGAAATTAATCGTGAAGTAACAATTTGTTTTTAGTTTAAATTAGCAAAGTGTTATTATACTTACGGGGTTTGAAAAAAAAATACAGTTTAAAACGATAAAGATTATATACCAATTAATTTAGTTAGATTTAACGAGAGTAAAATAAAATTGAAATCGAAAAGATTTATTTAAATTTTGTTAGAACAATAGATAATTAGGTAGGGAAATTTCAACAAGGTTTTATTCGTGTAGCACCCGGATCGGAAAAACCTTGGGGGGTGAGTTTTTCTATTATAAATATTTTTCAGATTCCAAGGAGATAGCGGAAGGTAGCAGGTAGCTGGCATTTGAATTTGATTATTATAACAAAATATTACTTGATAAATATGTGTGATATGTGTATTAAAATATTGTATATAAGATATGTATGAATAATGTGTATATATGTATTTATTCCAAGAAAATCAAATCAAAACATCCTCATATTAGATTTAAAAGGTATCGATTCCGAATACCTACCTTTGAACGTATCTATACTATTGAAAATAGTTATGTACTTGATAATTTTCAAGTTCATGTAGAATTATATATTTTGTATTTATTTTATTAATGTGTATATTATTATGATAGGGTCGAGTATCAATTGAGTGGGCTCAGAAACAAAATACAAGTATCTCGGAACGATAGTTTATTTTACAAGTTCACAGAATATCAGTTAATGTTTTTTTTACAGTCTCACATGATGCTTCTGAAAAAAAAACTCCTATCTGTCAAAAAAAAGAAAAATGAAATAAAACAATTCAATTCGAATTCTGGTGCGTTTAAAAAAATGGATTTGGTAACCACCGTAAAAAGTACCTAGACTACACTGGGTAGCTCGATTCGAACCGTGACTGATTTCCTTTTGCGTTTATTTTTTAGTGACGGGGTTTTGGGTCACTCTTCATGCTCGTATCAATTATAATTCTAGCCAATATAGGGCAATTGATATATACAAACTAGCTTTATTCGCACAAATGAACTTTATAAAACTTGTTGTGAGGAGTTAATGAAAAAAAAAACGAAAAATAAAAAAAAACATATACTTTTGAATGTCTGATTTGGTGTTTTTGAATCTTTGTTAACCAACTAGCTATTTCTGCGTCAATGGAGCACTTCCTTTGAACTCTTCTGGTGGAAATACGGCGTGACGGAAACTAAACGGATTTCATTCGAGTGAAGAACTTATCGCAAAAAGCGTCTCGGAAACGGGCAAAGCTCCGAACAAAGCCAAACTTTTTTATTGTATTTGTGTTACCAAACTTCCAACCCCCAATCCGGTCTGCGGGGTGTTTAATAACCCCATTAATTGTAATTGTGCAAATAGTTGTATAAATTACATTGACCCTTGCTGAAAACATATTGTTAACTATGTAAATAACAAACAAAGCACATATTGGAATGGATTCCAGTTTTTAGAAATTATTTCTTGGTGTATTTCTTTTATAGAGTAACTATTTTGAATGTTTAATGAATTTGTAACAAAAAAAAATTAAAGAGTCTTGGATAAGAAAATTCAATTGAACTCTGAATCTTCCTTCTTAGAAGAATCTTTCTTCTTCCTTCTCATTTTTTTCTACAAATTATTAATTGTTTTATTGATTCACCTTTTTTACTACAATACTACAAGTCATTCCTTTCAAAATATTACTAAAATATTACTACAATACTTTACTACAAGTCATCACTTTCAAAATAGACAGTCCAAACGATTTTTGTCGTTCACTACACAAGAGAACAAACATTATAAATATTTCGACTTCTAGCTAAGCCTCGACTTGACTTCTATTTTATTATGTTTATATCTGCTTTTTGTCTTTGCTTTCATGTACCAAAAAATATAAGCCTAAACTACGTAAAAAAATGTTTTTTTCATTAGGAATGTTGGATTGTGCACAATGAACAGGGATCGGTTCTGTCTCCGACTTTGTTTTTGTTGCACATCAACGACCTTTTGTCATGTGTACCAATTCATTGTTACGCGGATGACAGTACAGTTCATGATAGCTTTTCGTTTGACAAGCCCCCAAAGGGCTCGTAGGGCTTTGAAGCAAAGAATGGACTGTTACCTCGAGAGTGTTTTCTCTTGGGGTAAAAATAATCTCGTTGAATTTAATGTTTCAAAGACCCAATCTTGTCTGATTACGTCTAAAAGAGATCGAAATGAAAATATAGTCTCTTTCAACGGAAGCAATCTTCCGAACAGGCCCTCCATTGATACGCTTGGCGTAACCCTAAGTGACCAGCTCAGGTATGGGGGCTCCATCGAAGCCAGAGTAAAGTAAGCCTCCCAACAACTGGGCGTACTATACAGGGCCCGCAGATATTTTAACAGTACACAACTGCTAACCCTGTACAAATCACAAGTGCGCCCCACGGTTGAATTTGGCAGCCATCTCTGGTCTGGAGCTCCAAAATACCTGAAAAATATCCTCGGCTCTGTGCAGAAACGGGCGGTCCGTTTGATAGATTCTCCCATCTTAACAGATGGATTGCAATCCTTAGAGCACAGGCGTCGGGTGGGAATGCCATCCTTGTTCTACCGGTATTACAATGGAATTACATTATTGATCCCTTCGGCACCGGTGCATAGTCGGGAAACACGCCAAACGTGTGCCCAACATTTGTACACAGTTGACATTTATCACATGAGAACAGGTCGTTTCTTCGACTCGTTCTTGTGTTCAAAAGCTCGGCTGTGGAATGATTTGCCGGCCTCTGTGTCTCCTCCTTCCTACAATATGGGTCTCTTCAAGACCAATGTTCATTCCTTCCTCTCCTCAAAAACACCCTCCACACAGCATCCCAGATAACATAGGGCCTGAGGGAAATTATTTTCCTCAGGGCCTCCTGTGTGGAGTTAAAATTTTTTTTAAGTTTTAAAAATACGGTTTTTCTGCTAAGATTATTTATTAATTAGTTTATTAGAGTTGAAGATACTCTTAGTATCATCATGGTGTAACAGCATTATTCAGAATTGAAACGTTACTTGAAATGGTTTTAACCGTCTACCTTCAGCCTACAATATACCCCAATTGGGGATGCAATAGACTCACCGGCTCCAGATGGGAGGAGCTGGGACTTATATATTATAAAATAATATGGTTTTATTATAAAATTATTCACTTTGGCGCCAGAATCGACTGTTTCTAGTCTGCGTTCGCCATGCGATTTGTATACCAATTACTTGAATTCATGGTGATACAAGGCACACAAAAAATATTCACATTTTTGGCTTGTATATTTCTACCAAAGATTCCTTTAAGATCCCTATACATTATACAAAAATCTTACAACGAAAAATTATGAAAATTAGTGCGATGTGAAGTAATCTCCCAGTACTTCGAAAATAAATAATATCAAAATAAACAGTCTTACAAAAACATTTTGCAACGACTGTTTGTTTTGTGTGTAAATATGCAGTGCATGCAAAATAACTGGAAAACTGAAAAATGCATACGAGTCAGAAAAAATCACAAAATATATGCAGCAATCTTTTGAGAAACTTTATTTTAGTGATGGTTCCAAACATTTTTTGATTTTCGAGAGAAAAAGTTAATAAAATATGGAAATGGTGAAATTTAAAAACTCTAACCGGTTTTAGTATAGTAATTGTGCATTCTTTGTTATCTTGTCGTATTTACGATGAATATTATTATTATTATTATTATTTATTTAAACGCCCATAGGGCTTTTACATAGAATGCAGTACATTTTTTTAATTACAGTGAAAAGAATGGGTTTACAAAATACAATACACAATACAAGTAACATAATATTTGTTAAAAACAAAATATAGGTTACATAAAATATAAGGGTTAAAAAAAAATAAAATAAAAAATTTAGGTTACATAAAATATAAGCGTTAACAAAATACAGGTAACATAAAATATAAGAAACAAAATATAGTCCATAAAATATAGTAGTTGACATAAAGTAGGTAATTTTTAAAATTGTTGTTCTCATTAGTTTACGGGATAGGTAGAAATAAATAGTTGGCACATATGGCGTTTGAAGTTTGCTAAGTTCAAATTATTGTCAAATACATCCAGATTGTTTAAGTATTTGTTACCAAGACTATGCAAACGTTGTATTGGAGAATGTAAATCATAGTTCGAATGAGATGTACGTATATAAAATGTCAATGTTTGTCTAGTTGTTCGTGTAGGTACATGTAGATTTATTAATTGCAGAAGTTCACAACTGTCGAATTTAGAGTTTAATAATTTTAATAAAAAAGTTAGGTCGTTTATTTTTCGTCGGTTTTCTAATGTTGGAATATTTAAAGTATTCATTAACGACGGATAATTTATGTGCTCTAAAGGGATGTTAAGTTTAAAATTTACAAAACGTAGAAATTTTCTTTGAATTCTTTCAATAGTATGAATAGACGAAAGAAGACCCCAAAAACTTCTGGCAATATATTAGATCACAAAAATCAGGTAGGGGCACTCCTATTGGACTTATGAATGTCGATAAAATAATCCAATGTCCCCAACAAGTTTCAGAGAGATTCGCGGACTATTTCCAGTCGGTATACAACCATATGAGCCCTAACCTAGATGTTGAAAGTCTCCGGGCAGAGGTGCCTAGAAACACAGGTTCAATATCTCTGGAACAAATTAAGCCTGAGGAAGTCAAAGCGTGTATTCGGGAACAAAAGCCCAACAAGGCCACGGGGCCAGATGGAATCCCACCTCATATCATTATCATGTTGGAAGAACATTTGTTTAACCCGATATGCTTTATCTTCAACCTCAGTATTTCAACTTCCACTTTTCCTAAATCCTGGAAACTAACCAAGGTTAGCCCGATACATAAATCTGGAACAAAAACGGAAGTCCAGAACTATAGACCAGTAGCAGTTCTGTCAATACTCCCAAAAATATTTGAAACAATAATTTGCGAAAAGCTAAACAAACAAATTAAACCGTTTCTTCAGGGAAACCAACACGGATTTCTATCAAATAAGTCCACCGTCTCTAATCTTCTAGAACTCTCACAGAGAGTAGCAAGAGGATTAGATGCTCAACATCAAACTGATGTGATCTACACTGATTTCGCCAAGGCGTTCGACCGAGTTGATCATGACGTACTGCTACGAAAAATACATAGAATTGGCTTCGACAAACCCCTCCTAAATTTTTTTGTCACGTATTTAAGGAATAGGAAACAATATGTTTGCATCGACGGATACAGGTCTAGAGAATTCTCTGCATTCTCTGGAGTGCCACAGGGGTCAAACCTAGGTCCTCTACTATTTATAATCTTAATTGATGACATTCAAGAATGCATCAAACATTCCACTTGCCTGCTTTTTGCTGACGATCTAAAATTACTTAAGAAAATTTGTGATGGTCAAGATTGTGTCAAATTGCAAACTGATTTAGATTCAATTTCATCATGGGCTGATGAAAATAAATTATTTTTTAATACAAAAAAATGTGTCGCTATGTCGTATACACGTTCGAGAAACCCTATCAAATTCGATTATTGCATCAAAAATGATATATTGTCAAAAGTAAAATCCATCAAGGACCTTGGGGTAGTCTTTGATCCCAAACTTACGTTTTCGGACCATATATTGCAGTTGACGACATCATGCTACAAGCTTCTCGGATTTGTCATAAGACTCTGCAAACAATTTTCCAATCCCGAGGCAATGATGACTTTGTACAGCTGCATTATGAGGTCTAAAATCGAATACGCCTCTGCTGTATGGGCCCCATACCAACAAAAATATATTGAAAAACTAGAACAGATTCAAAAAAAGTTTTTGAGATACATGTATTTGAGAATGCACGGAGAGTATCCGCGATTCATGCATCACGAAGATTTGCTTGCCGAAACGCGCTACCAAAGTCTCCACTCGAGGAGGAGTGGGGCTCTTGCAGTAACGGCGTACAAAATTATTAATAATTTAATAGATAGCCCATACCTTCTGGAATGCTATAAGTTGTTCGTACCGAATAACTACAGCCAGGGACGTCACCATGATCTGCTTTGTATCCCACGTGGCAGAACGGACGTACTGGCTCGGCATAGCATGACACGAGGTATGGCGCTGTTAAACAACGCCTCCAAGACTATCGATATTTTTAATAGTAGTCTTGAAGAATTCAAGAGGCATGTTAATGCTATTAATCTATAACTTGTATTATTTGTATCATATATATGTAGTTAATGTTACATGTGTATTGTAAATGGACACAGTCTGTAATACACAAAAAAAAAAAAAAAAAAAAAAAAAAAAAAAAAAAAAAAAAAAAAAAAAAAAAAAAAAAAAAAAAAAAAAAAAAATATGAATTTTATAGAAGGGCGACCAGACTATGGAGTTATATTCTATTAGGCTTCTAACAAGGGATGTATACAGTAGTTTAATGATTTGTAACGATTCAAAGTTTTTAATTGTTCTTAACACAAATCCTAAAGTTTTCATACCCTTATTTGCAGTTTGTTGAATGTGAACCGTGAAGTCTAGTTTCTCATCCATTATTATGCCAAGATCCCGCATTTCCGATACTCTTTCTAAATTTATTTTATTTATTGAATAGTCGAATAACAGTGATGTTTTTTTTCTGGAAAAGGTCAAAGTTTTGCATTTTTCTACATTCAAATATAGATTGTTTTGTGAGCACCAAATTTTTAGTATGTCTATATTTGATTGAAGAATTTCACAGTGATTAAGGATAGTTATCTCTTTATATAATTTAATGTCATCAGCGAAAAGCAACACTTTGACGTCTTTAAAGCAGTTGACTATGTCATTTATAAAAATAAGAAATAAAATTGGGCCAAGATGACTACCTTGCGGTACTCCACTAGTGGCAGAAAATGGTTTGGATATAAAAGATTTTATTTTTACAAATAAAGTTCTACCTGATACGTAACTACTTAGCCAGTTCAACATATTTGCTCTGATTCCCAGAGCATGAAGTTTTCGGATCAGTATTTTGTGGGACACTTTATCAAAAGCCTTCGAGAAATCAGTATATATACAGTCAACTTGTTTGTTTTTAGAAAATGACTCCAATATATAGTTTTGAAAGAGTAATAAGTTTGTTGAAGTTGATCTTCCTCTAATGAAGCCATGTTGTTTGTCATTTATTATCTCTGTTAACGTGGGATATATTTCATCAAGAACAAGAGATTCAAAGATTTTGGGTAATACAGATTGTATGCATATAGGTCGATAGTTTGAAATGTCAGTCTCATCGCCTTTTTTAAGTATTGGGATAATATAGCTGGATTTCCAGTAGACAGGAAAATGTCCAGAAGATAGTAGCTGGTCAAAGAGAATGGTTAGTGGTTTAGACAATACAGAGGAGCAATGTTTTAGGAAAATTGGCGGGATGGAGTCTGGGCCTGCAGATTTGTTAATGTCTAAGGAACATAGTTTCTTTTTGCAAGATTCTTCTGTTATGTAGCAGTCTGTTAAATGTATGGTTTTTTTAAATGAGTATGAAGGAATTTTTTCTTCTGGTGTTTCCTCATCGTAAACATTTTTAAAGAAATCTGAGAAAAGATTTACGATATCTTGTGTGCTGTTAGCACATTTGTCATCCATATGCATTTGTGGTGGATAGTCTGTGTTGTCATTGTTTAGTGTTTTGATAAATTTCCAGAGATTATTTGAGTGCAAAGCTGTGTTTTCGATAGAGTTTATATATGCTTTATAACAGATTTTAGAAAGATCTTTGCATTGTTTTCTAGTTTCACTGAAAATTGCATAATCGATCATCGATCGAGTTTCTTTGAATTTTTTATGAAGTTTCTTTTTTTGTTGAAGTGAGGCTTTTAGTTCTGGTGAGAAATAAGTCGGATATGTATGTTTTTTAGGAGTATATAGTGGTACATATGATTTTATGGTGCTAGACAATATTGAATATAAATTATCTAAGGATTTGTCAGTATTCACGTCCGATAAAAAAGACCAGTCGACACGGGAAAGATGATAATTTATAGATTCAAAATCTGCACGTTTGTAGTTGAGAGTCTCTTCAACGTGTTTCGGTTTGACGCTACACACATTTAGCTTAATATAAAGAGGGGGGTGGTAGTTATCAACAGGTAAGAGAGGATCATTACATTTGTCAATGACCAATTTAGGATAATTTGATATTACTAGATCTAGTAAGCGATTATTTGCATTGTATATAAAATTATGTTGGAAAAGATTTAAAAAATTTGTCATATCCAAAATCTCACGTGCACGATCATTCTCGCCCTCATTTACAATTAAACCATTATCACTTGATTTCCACTTCAGGTTAGGGAGGTTGTAATCCCCGAGAATAATAATTTTAGAGTTAGGGTATTTGTATAGTAGATCTTCAACGTCTTCGCTGTGACTTCGGTAGATTAGAGCATCAGACAGTGGTGGTGTGTACACAGTTGCAATTATTATCTTTTCTACGGTGGTATCAATTTGTATAAATAGTTGTTCGAGTGTATTATTTTTTGTTTTGAGTTTTCTTGATAACAATTTATTTTTAATTGCAATTAGCACTCCGCCGCCCCTTGTTTTGGAACTGGATTTAGAGTTTCTATCGCAGCGAAAGATTTTGTAGTTGTTAAGTCCTAGTTCTGTTGATTTTATTTCCGAGTCGAGCCAAGTTTCTGTCAGCACATATACGTCATAGTGGTGTGTAGATATGGTAGAACGTAGTTCGTTTAATTTAGTTCGTAGTCCACGGACGTTTTGATAGTAAATTTTCATAGTCCTCAGTTTTTTGGATGAATGTTGACGATTTTGGGAGACGAATTTACGTATTTAATTGTTATATCTGTCTCACCGTTAGCTTTTCTAACAAGGCTTAATGTCAATATCTAACAAGGCTTAACGTCCGTTCTAAACGATGCATCTCTGTTAATCTGCGGCAGGGTAACCGCTTACTGAAGATGCCCGCCTGTAGATCGGATGTGATTGGCTATCTTTCACACCGTATTAGACCCAAACATCCGACAATTGTCTCTGTAAGATAATACCACAGATGACACCTATTGAGACACCTTAAAACAGCATATTACTAAATATTCTAATGACAACTTTTGAGAGGCATTAAAACTACATGCTCTAACGTCATCTATTGAGATACAAACTACATACATATTCACAAACACTTCAATATTCAATTTAGGTACCATAATGTAGGTTCTATAAGCTAGGTACTTACAAGTGGATTTATAACTAGGCTAACTAGAAACTTCAATAATATTAAATGTATTAAACTGTTATATTTTGCCTTTGTTAGAAGTCAACTTGAATACAATTCTCCCGTCTAGAACCCACATTATATTATTCACATACAAGCTATTGAAAGAGTACAAAATAAATTCTTAGGTTTTATAAATTTTAAAATGGGTATTCCAACAATAGGCCATTTGCATAGATTTCATAACGTGTGGATAGATTTTTTTTCTAAGATTACGAAAATATTAGTAAAATTTTTTAGAATTTATTTATTTATTTATTTATTATAGATACAAAAGTACAAATTACAATTAGGAAGCTTTGCCTGTCCAACTAGGAAAGTTTCCCGTTCCAGGATAGGCAAAAATTAAACAATTAAATTTTTTTTGTAAATAAATCCATTATTTGGGCTCGTGACGTCACTACATGAAAATGTCCAGTCTCCAAAAATGTTTCTATTAATTTTGTAAAATTCCACACTGATTTTTTTTAATTTGGCAACACTTCAATTTTAGGCGAATTTTTGAATTTGACATTTAACGTTCACTAGATTTAAGTTTGTTCTCTGCGAACTTATCATTTGGTTTGACTTTTTGACAGATGTTATGAAGAGAACCCCGTACCTTTTATGCTGTATCTAGGTGTTTTAGTGGTATAATGGTAATGGTGCTGATTTAAACAAAGTCAAATTTTAAAATATTTTTATTATTATTATAATTTACAAGTACAAGTATATTACATTGGGTTTAGTAATATAGACGTTGAACATTATTTATTTATTTGATATAATATCTTACATTTCAAATACACTTCAGCAATGTCGGCCCCACTGGGTAGCTCATCTGTGCTGAGGCCTTCATTTTACAAATATATAAATTATAAATAAATATTTCATAAATATAATAATTATGTATAAATTATAATGATTTATGATCAATAAGATGGATAAAGGAAAAAAATTATGAGATGTAATATTTTTGGTATGCCTCGTTATTCTCCTGTGCCATTCATGTGGAATTCTTTTTTTAAATTATTTTTGGCAACGTAATTATCGTTTTTCCGCACCCATAAAATTATGTCCATATATGTCTTTATTATCTTCAATTTGTCACTAAACAAATACAAGGTATTGTTACTCACGCAGTTCAGTTGTGGACAATAAAAACTGTATAATTTTTACTAGACTTGTGTAAATACCCCTAAAAATGGGGTTATAAATAAATAAATAAAGTCTTAACGGCTCTGGGCATTTGGAACCCAAATTTAAAAAAATATATAAATGATTCAGGCAAACCCAGTAGAAATACTGCACACAAAGTTAGAGTGGTTCAATAAAATTTACGTCCCAAAGCGATGTCAAAAACAAAATTTTACAAGTGGTTTTGTATAGGTACGCTGGTTTTATTTTTAAAATACGTCAGAATTTTTAAGCTGCATTAAAACGGCTGAAACCAGAAATAAATATTTGTTATATTTATATATTTTTAACCCAATTCAATTCAACCCTTTTTCGTAAATAAGATTAAGTTGGGTAACATTTTCCATAAACCTAAAATATACAAAATCTCGCCTCGGTTACAATCTCCCGCCCGACGATAAAATTTTTTCTTTTATAAATGAAAAATATTCTCTCTCGTATTATTTTCCTGGAAGGACTTGGCTGAATACTTGTCCACGTTTTATTTATTATGCTAATGTAAAAAAAAAACACCATTTATCAACTTTCCCCAAGAAAAGTTGATCTCGAAAGTTGCTGGATCAACTAACAACAGTCAAAAGGATCAAATTGGCAAATCTTGTGCATAAATAATGAGGTCTGTTTGTATGGACGGTAGTAAACCCGTCGATTAAAAGTCTTTGGGATATTTAAAAGGGTTCAGAATAATTTTAATTAAAATGTGACGCAATTTATGACTGCAAAAACGAAGGTTTTTGAATTTGGAAAATAAAATTTATTTTAAATTCTTTTTTTGTTATTACGTCAATATTGAATCAGCAAATAAGCCCTTGTTAAAAATGGGAGATTGGTAATCCTTGCTAATTTAAGTCATCGTTAATTTATTTATAATTTTTTTTATCTTGATTTTAAATGAAATATTGAATTATTTTTTTTAAATACTACGTCTTATTACTAAAAATTATTTATCTCTACATAAATTCTTTAGCAATAGTTGGGTAATGCCCAAGGTTTTATTCTAGAATCTTTAAATATCTTTGAAATACAGATGAAATACGCGTTTGTAATCAACAAATATCATATTGTATTCATATATCATATGTATATTGGTTAAATATGGTACAGCCACTAAAATTTCTAATGATAAAGTTGGTTGTAGTATTATAAGTATTATGCTTTAAAAGTAATAAGTTATCAATTTGGGAGGCTGGTATGGGTACTGTCGCCCCAGGAACCATTTACTGGTTAACCAACACCTCAGCCATGGGTCTCCCCAAGAGGTTCCCTACATTTTTTTTTTAATTGAGCTCCACTCAGAAGGTCCGGAGGAAAATAATTTCCTGTAGTTTCATGTTTGGAGATGCTGTGTGGAGGATTTTTTTTTAAGAAAAGGAAGGAGAGGAGAGTTCTAGGAAGGAAAAGGGTTTAAGGGATGGGTAGAAATCTGAGGTTCAGTGTGTTCTGGTCAAATATAACCCCATGAACCCGGGCACCCCTGCTAAATCACCAATTGGGGTGACCAATGGCAGAGCTGTTGGTTATCCAATAAAGGTTCTCGGGGCGGCGGTACCCAATCCCACCTCCCAAATTGAATTCCTGCCTCCCAAATTGTTGGTGACTTAGTAGGGGCTCCCGCGTTCATGGGTTAAGTTTTGTCTAGGTCTTTTAAAAAAATAACATAACTTACTAACTCAATATGTTTATGCATAATAATTTGACGGCCGGCGTAGTCCAGCGGTAAGGCTCTTGACTAGCATTCCGAAGGTCGCGGAATCGAATCCCGGCGCAGCAAATAAATTTTATTTGATTAATTTGTGTTATTTCACAATTTGTTCATTTAAAATAATAAAAAGTATATTTGCCACACCTTCCAGAGTGGAAGATACTCTCAGTATCGCCCTGGTGTAAGACCACCATTTAGAATTGAAACGTTACTTGAAATGGCATTAGCCGTGTTTGGTGACCAGATTTGAATAGTCAGGTACTTCCCCACCTTCCTCTTCCCTACCTCCTTCCCCTCCCCCACTACCTTCAGCCTCACAACATACCCCAATTGGGGATGCCATAGTCTCACTGTGGCTCCAGACGGGAGCAGCTGAGACTCTTGTGAGGTATAAAAATTAAATTAAATCACTATAAAAATAAAAATAAAAAAATTACAGCAAGCATGAAACCATTCATTGTCTAAATAGGTACTCTAAGTTCTCTTTAAAGTTACTATCAGACGTTATTTAAGGAGTCATAAAACATTTCATCTTGAGTTATTTAATAACAACATTAGGTATCTGGTTACGCCCATACACATACCTACACATACACACACCTACATAGCACGCATACATACTGTCACTGTTTGGAATTGGTATTAATATTGTTGCAAATTCCTTTTCCTACCCATCCCTATTTGCCTACCCGCCAATCTTATTCAGTCTGCAATAAACTCCCGCCGCATATAGCCATATTGTGCTTCCGCTATCGGTCAATCGACATTAAACCAACTCCACCGTGTATTATAAAATAAACAAACCTCACGACTATTACTGTTTTGTTCCTGTTGGATGGGAAAGGAGCATACAAGTGCATTGCCAGCCAACAAGTTATTATCCTTTTCCGGTGAGTCCTCTCCTTTCTATGCAACATGTATTTTTATCATTTTTAAGCAGTGATAGTAACACAAAATCAAGGTCCTTCGCCAGTCATTCTTTGTCACAAACACATAAATCCACTCTCACAACATAAAATACCATTCAGTATCTATTTACATACAACCAATGTGCCGGATGTGTAGATTATATTTTGATGCCATAAAATATGACAATATAGACACCATTATAAACATCCTCGTGTATTTTAAAAAACATGTGTTATTCATATTAGCCATAACTATCTGAACTAAAAATGAATTGATTGCCTTATTATGTATTTTCTTTCTTTCTTATTTTTTATTTCTCTGTGTACATACATAATTACGATGTTATATATTTCATTTTAGGAGCATCTCCACTTTTTGTTTTGCAATAGCTCCACATAAGAGACCCTCACGAAAACAAGTTGGGGATGCTGTGTGAAGGATATTTTTAGGGAGGAGGGGAAATTCTTGGAAGGAAAAAGGTATGAGGGATGGCCAGGAATCTGGGGTTCAGCGCGTCCAGGAGTGAAGGACACATGACATTCCTCCTACTGCATTGAGAGAATCCGGTTGGAGAAATCAAAAAACCAGGTCCTCTACGCAGTAGGTGAGCAAACGCGTCCGCCACCAAGAGCTAGACAAACATCATCCCATGAACCCGTGCATCCCTCTTATAGTCCAGTCAGTGGTGAGTTTTACCTTACAAAAGGTCATGTAGTAGCGATTTTGATACATGTTACTTAGATTGGGACTCTAAAGAAGAAAAAAGTTTTCGTCCTTGGGGAGGTCGAGCTCGAGCCGCCATCTTGGATTGAAGGTGCCGAAATTTGGTTTTTTCAAAATAATTCTGCAATGGTTGATCTTACAACCAAATTGCCAAAGACAAACTTAAAGAAAATAAAATTTATAATTTTTTTTTGTTACAATTTTTTTTATAAGTCTAATAGGTAATGAGTTACAGCGGCGGAAATGTGAATATTTTTCTAGAAAATGGTGAAATTCCCATTTTTTTTTATTTTTTCGGGCTATTCATTACACAATTATAATAATTTTGTAAACTCATTTCCACACCACCATGAGGTAGAAAAAATGGTGCATTTTTTATTATGAATATTTTATTTTTTATTGTATCCCCAGTCGGTCTACTTCCTCTTCAATGGCATTACAACCCATTTCGAGCCATGGCCTTCTTCAACATAAGCCTCCACCGCCCTCCGTCGTCGGCCGTCGTCTTCCTATCTGCGACATGGAGTAGTCCTCTTGCATCCTTATTGACATCCTCCCGTCTCAGCCTGTCTGCCCACTTTTCGTATCCTGGATATCTACATTCTTCGGTACTCGTGTTCTTGACATTCGATGCACATGTCCGGCCCATCTTAGTATTTGGAGCCTTAGATGGACAGATAGTCTGGGAGCTTCATAAATATCATAGAACTTTATTGAGGCAGATTCTCCATGCCTCTCCCTCTCGCACCGCTCCTAAGATTCTTCGAAGTACCTTTCTTTCGAAGGTGTCCAGCTGTTCCCGCCTCACATTCGTAGGCCAAGATCTTTCTAATAATTGTTTTGTATAGGGTTTTCCTATGGACGTATCGGGATTTGAACACTGGCAACAACGCAAAGTGTTGTTAGAGCCTGTGATGCGTTTTCTTACTTCTACTGGGTTTTCGTTGTCCTGCGTTATGATGGAGCCCAGGAATGTAAACTCTTCAACCACTTCGAAATTATAAATGTCTTTAAATTTCACCTTTTTCCTTTATTCTGTGGTGTGGGGTTCTGGTTTGCGTCATGATTTATGTTTTATTTTCATTGATTTGCAAACCCACCCTTCTTGCCAAGTCTCCGAAAACCTCTCTTACAGACTGTAGGAATCTTCCGACAATGTTAAGGTCAATAGGTCTATTCCACAGATATTCCAACGATGGTATGGCGAGCCGCACAGAGTTCGACTAGTATTCGTAATTATGTTACATATTCGCTGTTGAGTAACAATATTTTTTGTTGATCCAGTTTGGTTGATATTGACATCTTAATAAAAGTCTTCGTCATCAATGTCATGATTTAACTCATTGCCCGTGGTACTAAAATTCTGGGCTTCCATTGATAAAATCTCTTCATATTCAATTGCAAGAAATAAATTTCAATATAGTCTCGGGTGCTGGTTTCTTTGTCATTTTTACTGGAACAAGCCCATTGGTGCCACGTTTCCAGCCCCAGTTTTCTGGATATTTTTTTATTCCATACCATTTTTGGACTTGATTGTATGTCCTTAATGCATGGTACCGTACAGCGCCGTTTATTGGTGGCAGAGGGGCAAGATTGAATTTTGCCAAACGTTGGTAGTGGACTTCTTCCAAATTTTCGCATTTATGTCACCCCCGTACAAAGCAACAAGAAAGCGTGTTCCTGCATCTGCTATGTCTTCTGGTTTTGAATCATGTTGTTTTCATTCGTGTACTCGATGAAGACGCACTGGCATACCAGCTTTTTAAAGACTTACTAAACGTTCATTATCACTACGTAGTTTCATCCATGCACTCGATGACGTTGGGTTTATCATAGTGGGATCCTAGCCTGTAACAATATAGGCGCTGAGTGTTGTGTTGCCGTCTCTTTCTCTCCTCTATGTAACACGAAAAATTACTATAATTTAAAATAAATTTCGCTATATAATTTATTTTAAATTATAGTAATTATAATTTATAATATAATTTATTTTAAATTATAGTAATTTAAAATAAATTATATAGCAAAATTTATTTTAAATTATAGTTATTTTTCGTGTTACATAGAGGAGAGAATATAACTATATTGTGTTGTGAAAATACGTTAAAATAATATTGTGTAATATGTTCTTACAAAATTTATCAAGAAAACTTGAGTCTTACGATTTTATTTTCAATTTTTTTTTCTTTCTACCGCTGTAAGTCATTATATATTATTACATTTATAAAAAAAAATTCAAACGAAAAATGTACGTAATTTAATCTTCTTTAACCGTTGAGGAATTATTTCGAAACAACAAACAACACAATTTTGGCACCTTCAATCCAAGATGGCGGCTCGAGCTCGATCCCCCCAAGGTCGAAAACTTTTTTTTTTCTTTAGAGTCCCAATCTAAAGAACATATATCAAAATCGCTACTACGACCTCCGTAGTCCAGTGGGTAAGACTCTTGACTCACAATCCGGAGGTCGCGGGTTCGAACCCGGCATGCGCAAATAAATTTTATTTGATTAATTTGTGTTATTTCACAATTAATTCATTTAAAATAATATATAGTATATTTGCGGCATGTTCCAGAGTGGAAGATACTATCAGTATCGCCCTGGTTTAAGACCACCATTCAGAATTGAAACGTTGCTTGAAAATGGCTTTAGCCGTGTTTGGTGACCAGATCTGAATAGCCAGGTACTTCCCAACCTTCCTCTTCCCCACCTCCTTCCCCTCCCCACTACCTTCAGCCTCACAACATACCCCAATTGGGGATGCCATAGTCTCACTGGATCCAGACGGGAGCAGTTGAGATTCTTGTGCGGTATTCACTGTAAAAAAAAAAAAAAAACATGACCTTTTGCAAGCTAAAGGCATTTTTTATCCCCCACTGATTGGACTACTAAGTCACCATTGCGAACCACTCGGGGTGACCTACAACAGAGGTGTTGGTTATCCAATAAAGGCCCCAGTCCCAAATTAATTAAAAATCCTAGAACAATCAAACTTTGTTTTACGCATGCTGTGAACATTTTTAATTGTATTTTTAATATCTACGCATATTTAAATGGCGATTTCATTAATATTGTAACTGTCAATAATAAATGTTTCAAACAATAAATAAATAAAATTGTAGACATACAAAATACTTAAAAAATACACTTCTTAGACATCTAATCTTCCATCTTTCACTTATTTAAAGACTTTCTTAACAACTGAGAACAGCAACTGAGGATGCAGACAGCGTCTACGTAACTTACACACATTGGTTCATTTCAACTGAAGGTACATGAAAACTTTGTCTTATTCAGCTCATAACTTACACATACGGGTTCTTATTAAATCCAATTTTCCATGTATTAAGATGGTAGCATTTATCCACTCGGATTTCCTTCCTGCCCTCGAGTACCTTCCTTTCCTCACTCGTTTAGTCGAACTTTCCCGAACTTTGTCGAAGTTTTCCGATCAACTTTCGCCAAATCTAAGACAAGTTCGCAAGTTGGGCGGATTGAAATTTAAGAGTTTGCGAGTATAGAGGGTGTCAATAAAAAAATATTACGTGTACTTAAAAAGTTTTCAACGACTAATGAAAAAAGCTTAGTGCGTTCTTTTTACGATAAGGTACCTTTTTAATGTGACAAATTTGGGGATGTTTACAGTTTTCCATAACTTGCTTTTATCGAATATTTCAACAGAAGGGATGTTTTTCCCGTTTGAAGGGACCATTTCAATAAACTTATTGTTAAAAGGGTTCGTATCGTTAAAACTTATATTACAAGTTAATATTTTTTTATTAGCTTCTACTTGAGATTGTTGACTTTTCAATAAATTTGAAGCTCTGACTTTTTAGTTTGCCACGTCTATTAAAAATGATACTTTCCATGTTTTATTTTTTTATTTCACTAAACTTTAGTTTTATTCTAACATACCTTTTGGCGTTTGTTGACGATAACATCGTTCTGATCCAAACAACCTTTTTCAAATAAAATCTTGATTTTCATTTATTGAATAAGAAAAAATTAGAAATTGGATTAAATAAGATTGGAAGAAATAAGGATCTGCCACTGTTTGCAGAAATACTTGTTTCTCTATATTATTTCAAGTGCAACTATTATCGAGCTATGTTTCGAAAAACATCCAATCGGACGTAATAAATATTTGCTGATTACATACCTGTGTTACGACAAATATTATTCATGTTCATAATAAAATCATTAAAGTTGCTACGCATTGCCCTTTAACTACTTTCATAGTACCTTAAATACTTATTATTTACTTGCATGAAATGGTCGTTAGAAAATAAACTTAATTTCAATATAAAAAAATGCGTCGTTATGACTTATAGTCGTTCACAAAATCCGTTATTATACCCGTATAGAATGAATGGAGAAGTACTAACACGCGTAAATATCATCAAGGATCTTGCGGTGACCTTTGATCCCAGGCTGACATTTTCAAATCATATAGTGCAGCTTACTTCGGCTTGCTCCAAAATGCTTGGTTTTAATTGTAATTGTAATTCAGTAACATAGAAGCAATGACCGCCATGTTCAACGGAGTGGTCAGAAGCAAGCTGGAGTACGCTAGTACTGTCTGGATACCTTATCAAATTAAATATATAAATATGATTGAACAAATTCAAAAAAAATTCCTAAGGTATGTTTACATGCGATCATACGGAATATATCCGAAATTCATGCATCACGTGGAACTGCTAAAGGAGACAAATTATCAAAGCCTAGAGACCAGGCGTAATGCCGGACTCATGGTATTCGAATTAAAGTTAATAAAAAACCTTATTGATTGTCCATATCTCCTGTCATGCTATGGCTTATTCGTTCCTGACAAATACTGTCGAACTCGTAGCCACGACCTATTCTACATACCGCAGGGTCGGACAGATGTCATGGCTCAACACAGCATGACAAGAGGTATGACATTGCTTAATGCCCTACCAGCGGAAATAGATGTGTTTGATATCACCATACCATCTTTAAAAAAAACTTTATACATGAATTGTTAGTAGTAAGAAAATTGTACCGTAATTGGACTAACCTGTCTGTCGTACAATAAAAAAATAAAAAATAAAAAAAATATATATTCTTACGTTTATTGAACTCCTTTGTACAACTTTACTTATTAATTATACTACGTACCTACTTGTGTCGTACTTATATCTTTAAAATTCTGTTTACTATGTTATATAATAGGTGTTATCACACTCCTAAGTACATTTCTTTTAATAATGTCCACATATAAAAGCCTTCTAGGCGATAATAAATAATAAATAAATTATTAAAAAAGGTTGTAGAGTATTTCAAATAAAAAAATATATGTTTTATTTCACACTAGCTCCATACAAGAGGCCCCGAGGAAAACAATTTCCCTATGTCATCTTTGAGGAAGCTGTGTAGGGCTTTTTTAGGGAAAGGGAGGAAAACAAGTTTTGGGAAGGAAAAATATATAAGGGTCGGCAGGATTTTGGGGGTCAATGTATCCAGGAGTGACCAATTCCCGCCTCCCAAATTGAGATAATTTGATTTCATAAGAAAAAAAATTGATGACCTCATTGTCACTTCCTTTCTGAGTCAATAATATACCTCCACAACTTACATAAATAGCTAAAAAATGTAAAAAATGTATACAGATTCTTTCTTATATACCTTATCCTGTCTGAGAAAATATTTTATTTTTATGCTGTTCCCGGCATGCGTTGCTATGCCATTTAACAAAGAAATTGTTTCTCCCTGCATGTCCTTTCCCATTCGTCCCGTTCCCTTTCCGCCTCCCCTTTCCCTCCCGCGTCCCTTTCTCCTCTCGCGTTCCCACTCCGCCTCCTCTACCTTCCCTCTCCCCACTCCACCCCCCTTCCACCGTCTGCGAACCCCCCTCCCGAATTCCCCTTCCCCCTCCCAGGTTCCTCTTCCCCTCCCTCACCCCCTCCCGCGAACCAACTACCCGAGTTCCTCTACGCCCTTCCCCTTCCCCTTCCCGCATTCCATACATTCAGTCCCGGTACATTCAGTTTTCAAACAGTTCGCGTGCCACCTATTTAATTTTTTTTTATACAAATTTCATTATGCCATAGCTCACCAGTAGTTTTGTACAAACCTTATCCTGACAATAACGAACACAAAAAAAAATAATTATCCAATTTGGTGCAGTCGTTCGGAAGTTCGTTTTTATTTATACAGATTTTGTTTTTTCTTTAACGGTTCAAAGTTCAAACTAAATGTACAGTGTTTGAAGTTTCCTTAAAAAACAATATATTTTTACACCAAGCTAGTAACTGTGATGTAGAAGTAATAATTATTTGATTAATACTAGGAAAGTTTTCTTTGGATAAAATCTCCAGTCTTTTCTTTTTGTTTTTAGGTCAAATAATATAAGTTTGTTTTATTCCGTGCGATGTTTTATCGTTCTGAGGATCACTTATTATATTTCATCACGCAAACATTGAAACTTGCAAGAAAGGCTTTTATCGAATAATAATTGGAAAGTTATAAATATATTGTGTAAGCACGATTTTTTTTAACATAAAGCTTACATAAAGCTTTTTGATTTAAAGCCAGACAAGATGTGAAAATGGGTTGGAGGTCCCAATCCACGGAGGCGCAAGATATCGCACCTACGAAGGAAGAACCTTATCTATTTTGCTGCTATGGAGCTGGTCCCACGAGCTGCTTCTTTTGACGTAGCCGGGCCTGGACCAGAGAGAGGTAGAGAAGTCCATGGTCCAGGTTTAGGCTGTTATTTGTCAGTAGAGAAAGAAGGCGAATAGAAGCAGTAGTCGGAGCGACATAGAGCGGGCCAAGTAGAGAGTGAGAGGTGTAGGCAAGACGAATGATGCTATTGTGCTTTGTGAGGGTTTATGGCCCGTATTTAAAAGGGGTTGCCAGCGGTAAACTTTTCCGCTGTTTTTGAAATGAAACGGTAAATCTCAGCATCATGAAACATATAAAAGTACTATTGTTCCTTAAGAGATATGAAATTACGTATGTTAGAGGGGCGCGCTAGCATTCAAAGAGACAAAATTGATGCGAAAATTGTGAAAATGTTTAACAAAACACGACTTGTTTTCAAAATCGAGCGTAAATCTCGCGGGGGTTGTCTTAAACAACATTTTAAGAAAAACGGAGATTTTTTTCATGCGTATAACTTGTAAAATAACTGAAACAAACTTGTTTATAATAATTTTTAAAGCATACTTTGCGATTTTTTTCTATCGAAAGAATTTTATATAATTTGCGTTTCGGCACAACGAATGTCTACATATTACCTTAAAAAATAACATATATTTTTTTTAAAGCTTAAAAACATCAAATATTTAACGGAGGTTTGCAAGAAATTGGTAGAAATTCGGATAGCGGCGTCTTAATCCATTTTGATATCATCTTAAATTTACTTGCGCATAATATTTTATCCGTGTCAAACAATCTTAGCGTTTTTTTGTAACTCCTTAACCCTCCGATGTGCGACAAGATGTGGCCAGACCTTGTTTGCTTTTTTCTGGCTTGTTAGAACGAAAAATTTACATGACTTCGTCGGAGTGAGTGCAGCGATCATAATGAGCGCAAAATCATCTCGATTTTGCATATTTCGTGGTGAAATTTCTCTTTTATAATCAATTGGTTCGCTACTTTTGGTGACTTAGCAGGGGTGCCTGGGTTCATGAAGTGAGATTTGCTCGGGTCTTGGCGGCGGAAGCGTCTGCTTCGTGACCAGCTGCAAGGCAGGCCAGATCGGGAGAGAATGGTTGAGGGAGTCGCTTTGACTTCTCAAGCCATACTATCTCGGAACATCGCCTTGCACCGCAGTGGGAGGGATGAATTCATACGTCTGTCAGTCCTTGACCTAATCGCCGGATACTGACTCCCAGATACCTACCAATCCCCCCCAATACCCTTTTCCTTTCCAGAACTTCATGTCCTTCCTTTCCTAAAAAGACCCTCCACACAGCATCCCTAAAGATGACATAGGCCCTGAGGGGATTTTTTTCCTCCCGGTGTGCTTCCGTCCTCCTGTGTGGAGCTAATGTTAAAAAAACGTGTAGAAACACTACAAGGTCTGTACAGACCTAACAAATATTTTCAGATAGTTGTTATGTGTTCTCGTGATTTGATGCTTGTTAGAACTTTTTTTCATTCAATTTTTTTGTTTCGATTACTTCAAAATACTACATATAAGGTCAGCACAGACCTTGTTTCAAGGCTTCGGAGGGTTAATTGCGTTGCGTCCCACTGACATTTTACCTACTACTGCAGCATTTAAACGATTTATACTTGAAATAGTAAAGAATTTAAATGTTGTATAAGACTTCACCACTCTGAACAAACCCAGGTAGTTATCTAATGGTCAGATTATTTCAAATGCAACATTTAACCGAAAAATTTTTTTCATGACGAACGACGGCACTATATTTTCCAAACGGTTTCCCAAAGTACTTTTTCTGACTACAATATTTCAAAAACAATAATTTGTACACACAAAAATGCAAATGACTAAAAAATTGCGCAACAAAAATATTCCTTTTACAAAACACTCATTTTTATGAGAAACTGGAAAATATTTACTGTCCAAACAACTTTGTAATTAGCAAACAATTTCACTCGTTGTCAACTTTCCGTGAATTTAATTATTGCACCCAATGAAATTTTTAACCCTCCTTCTGTTTTAAATTTAGAATCGTAAAAGCCTTTGAGACTGTTTTTCATCATGATATCCATTTTGTTGTAGTTTTTTTTATTATTTTTAAAGGATTTATTCAGTCTTCTTTGAATTTTATGTTCCACTTTTTCAATATTAACTCCACACAGAAATAATTTTCCCTGAGGAAAAGCTTAGGGGGATGTGTCAATTTAAGGAAGGGAAGGATAGGAAGTTCTGGGGAGGAAAAAGTATGAGGAATGGGTAGGAATCTGAGGGTCAGTGTGTCCAGTGGTGACTAACTTATGAATCCATCTCTCCAACTGCGGTGGAAGGGGATGGGTCGAGAGAGTCCGGCTGGGAAGGTAAAAAAGACTCCCTCAACCAGTCTCTCTCGATCCGGCCACCACGCACCACGTGGGTAGTCGGATTCGCCGCCAAGACCTGGACAAACCTCACCCCATGATTCCGAGCACCCCTGCTAAGTCACCAAACGTAGCGAACCACTTGGGGTGACCTATGGCAGAGGTTTTGGTTAGCTAATAAATGGTTCTCTCTGTTTGGCATGACAGCGGATAAATTAGAAGTCAATCAATTTGAGTGGCAAGTATGGGATCGCCGCCCTGGGAACCATTTATTGCACAACCAACACCTCTACCATAGGCCACCCTTTGTGATTCGCTACTTTGGTGACTTATCAGGGGTGCCCGGGTTCATGAGGTAAGGTTCATCCGGATCTTGGCGCCGGATGCGTCTGCCTACCAGCTGCACGGCAGGCCGGATGGGGAGAGAATGGTTGAGGGACTCCCTTTGACTTCTCCAGTTTGTAGTCTCTCGGAACATCGCCTTGCACTACAGAGGTAGGGATGGATTCGTACGTCCCTCACTCCAGAACCCACTGACCGCCAGATTACCACCCACCCTTAATACCCTTTTCCTTCTCAGAACCTCCTCACCTTCCTTTCCAAAAACGACCCTCCACGCACTACCCCCAATTCACACGCGGTAGAAGTGAAACAAGAAAGTCGCTAGATGCCGCTTTATTTTCTTTTTCTTGTTTTTTTTAAAGTGATTTGAAGATTGGATATTGATTTCACAAAATAATTTTTTTTTTTTGAAGTTCTTAGGATTCGAAGCCCCGTTCGCTTGATGTCTTTCTGGCCGCTGAGACTTGTCAGGCACCTTGCCAACTACGCTATGGCGAATTTACAGCATTGTATCAAAACCAAGTATTTGTGTACAAATGAGTAGGGAAGCATTTCCGTTTAGCCTGAGTTTTAAGTCACTAACGGCGCTAAAGAATTTTTACTTCTAAAAGCAAACTACAGAATAAAACCAACATTTTTTTATTGAATTTTTAATCGAAATGCTACTTAATTCCTGTTCGTAGAACTTTTAAACCCATTTACTTTTCTTTGAGGCATCACCGAGGAACCGGCTAAGGGGCGCGGAAGCTGAGTGTGGTTCACGACTAGACCGAATGTCATGCGCATTCTTGCTGGGACTGCCAATCGATTGAAGAGGACTCCCAACCGTTTGCCATTCCCTTATTACTTATCTACTGTGTCTTCTTCCCAAACAGGTGCTTGTAGGATACGCTGGATACAATCACCCAGCGCTTGCCACCTCGTGAACTTTCACCAACCTGTCTCATTGTCTTGCCTATATTTTATCATACTAACACCTATTGTATCTGTATTTCCCGCTAAGCACTTGCATACTGCTTACTAACAACGTATGCAGGGACATTGGAGGTCTAGTTTCGTTATCAAATGTAGAGTCGTTTTCACCAAAAAAATTAGAGTCCTTGCAAGAGCCTTGAAGGGGTAACCATCTGTTACCTATACCAGGGCGGGTAAGTGGTGGGTCCTCCAATGTTCGTAGAACTGGAAGAAGGGGTTTTAATGGGCTTTCAATAAATTGTTTTATTTATTGGATTCCTGCTTCCTAGAAATTTCTTTGACATCGGTGAAAATAAATGCTTTATTTTGGGCATCACATCCCGATCTGTATTAAATTAGGTAGATCATTGAGCGGAACGATTTACAAAACAATAGTTTTTATTTTACAAATTTATTTTTCAATTTTATTTTGTTCTTTCAACCATAAATTTAATATGTACAGTGGTTACATGAAAAACAGGCAAATTCACCGCATGTAATTAATTCAACATCAAAAACGTTTTTAGGAAAAATATTTGGGATTTGAAATGATTTTAATATAAAATATTTTACTTTATTAAATGATTTTCAAAGAATGTACTTGACGTCAGAACAAACAAAAGCTTTGTTTTGTACGTCCCTCCACAAATATTAATTTATTTTAATTGGTCTGGTGAGTGGGGGTATTGCTATGAAGTAGCACTTTATACTTCAGTTAATAATATGAGAAAAACGGTTTTAGAAATAGATACTTAAAAACAATATTGTTTTAAAATCGTAGATAAAAGCATTTCAAATAAGTTGACTGTATAAAACAGTTCAGAGAGAAGAGGTGAAGTTAGAACCAGTTAGGCGATTAATTCTCATTGCCTACTGATGCAAAGAATTTTCTTATTGTATTTTATAGAAAATGAGTTGATTATTATAAGCAATAATTATCTGCCTGAAACACTCATCCACATTGAAAAATTTTCCGAGATAAGATACATGACGCCAACGGGACTTGAACCCGTGCCCTTCTGATTGCCGATCAGCTGCTCTCCCAATTGAGCTATGGCGGCTTATCTTACACCCGCCAAATGATTCTATATATATTAGTGTTTCATTCAACAATTACTGCTTATTATATTTTTTCCACCTGAAAACAACCAACTTCAGTTTTCAGGTGGAAAAAAACAAAAATAAATAGAAACACTAATATATATTGAATCATTTGGTGATTTAGCAGGGGTGCCCGGGTTCATGGGGTGAGGTTTGTCTAGGTCTTGGAGGTGCATGACCAGGACATACTGAACCCCAGATTCCTACCCACCCCTTAAACCCTTTTCCTTCCCAGAACTCTCCTCTCCTCCCTTTCCTTAAAAAAAACCCTCCACACAGCATCCTCAAAGATGACATAGGCCCTGAGGGAAATTATTTTCCTCAGGGCCTCCTGTGTGGAGTTCCTGTAAAAAAAAAAAAAAAAAATTTGGCAGGTATAAGATAAGCCGCCATAGCTCAATTGGGAGAGCAGCTGACCGGCAATCAGAAGGGCACGGGTTCAAGTCCCGTTGGTGTCATGTATCTTTTCTCGGAAAATTTTTCAATGTGGATAAGTGTTTCAGGCTGATAATTAATGCTTATAATAATTGTTACCCTTTGTGCTATGCATAAAAATCTTGTCTTAAACGTTAGTTTAAAAATTAAAAATAATAAAATGAGTTAATTTAAAACATTATTTTTGTGATAAAATTCAAATCGTTTTTCTAACTGGGGAGAAGGCTGTGTGGAGACTCGTTATGTGGAGAGTTGGTTACCGGCTGCGCCACTGTTATTTAGACTTTGTGTGTAGTCGTGATAGGTGATCTTGCAGATTTTTATGTATTTTTTTATTGAAACATATAACAAGGTTACAATTTTACAACATAACATATACATCAATATTTCAATCACTCTCCTAATAAAGCAGCTACTTGTGTTTAGGAGAGGACACTAAAAAAAATTACATTTGTTTAAATTAAAACAAAAAATATTAGTATTTTAACAAAAAATATTAGTGATTTTATGAGAAAATACAGATAAAAGTAATAAAAATATAGGTTACTTAATTAATGATTTAAATACAATACATATTTCTAAATATAATATACAATAAGTTAAGTAATGAGGTGGTACTAGAATATATATGTTTTTTTTTAAATATTTTTCGTAGCCTTCTTCCGATCGTATATCAAGGGGTAATTAATTAAATAATTTTATACCCTTGAATATATAGTGATGCTGTGCTGTTGTGGTTCGCACTAGTGACATCTTAAATAATACGCGCGTGGTCGATATGATTATTTATTTGCACAATAAGTCTATAAGCCACGTGCTAGCTATCGGAGCTGTCTGTAAGTAAGGAGAGCGAGCAGGAACATCCATCACCTTTTATACACTAGTTCTGCCGTCTCGCTCTTGCTTATTTAAAAAAGCAGGCGTGCCACCAAAACCATTCTCACATCATCAAAGAAAATCATTAATAAAGACAAAGATGAAAAAAGATGTTGGCAATCCTCGGCTAACACAGAAAATTAAACAATCTTTTTAAAAGTGCAAAAGAAACAAGATGACTTAATTAGTTCTTGAAGGCTATTAAATGTAAGTGGAGACATTAACAGATTAAACAAAGAGCACGCAGTATGTTCTTGTTACTCCATCTAAATTTGTGAACTGAGAGTGAAAACGTGAAACTGAAACTATTAAGGCTCTGATTTCATACCCAGTCCCCGTAAACAAAACTCTACACTGTCAACAAAAACTTCACCCTAATAAATTATTAATCAGTGGAAAGTCGGAAAAAGTCTCATTCGCTGAAAAGAAAATTCTTGGGGTGGCGATCTATATCAATAAAACGAGGCAATACCTACTGTCAAGTCTAGTATTTACGTTTTTCTGTACCTCCTTCAAATTATCAAATTATCTTTTACACAGATTATCTTGATTATTCATATTATCTTTTACACAGAAATGAGTATTTCTTTGTTTGTCCTGTACGCGTTCCTATACCATTAATCCGATTGTGATGAAATTTCGGTGATTTGTTATGCGCACGCCCGTGAAGGATTTTATTTATTGTGAACTCTAGCCTTATGAACTATGTATGAAAATTTACAATGTGTGTTTTTCAAACAGTTTAGGGGTAAAGAAGAAAGGAGAGAGGGGAAGGGGAATCCGGAATGAGGACAGGGCAATGAAGAAGGAGTGGGTTTGAGGGAGAGGAATTAAAATTGAGTGATTTTAGAACATTATAGGAATTATTATTGCGTGCTGCGTGACGAATCAGGGATCTAGACTGGCCTTCTTTTGTAAAAAGAGCCGCCGTCTAGTGAGAGCGAGAAATTATTCGGGCTAGCGCAGATTTGTTTCGTTAAAAATATAATTTATTAACTAATAGTTGACCAGGAGAACTTCGTCCGTCCTAGTATCAACTGTTGTGTTAACTTATTAACTGAATTAAATTCAGTTTTTTATTAAGTTAAAAATTACACAATGAAGCAATTATCGATGCGCAACTGTCCGTGTTTTGTTTTTGTCAGTAGCAGAGATGGCGTTGTTTACGGATTTGTATTTTTTGTGATTGTCTTACTTTTCAACTCACTTACGGGAATTGCGTTACATTTTCTTCATGAGGGAGATTTATTATAATTATTGTATTTTTCCTTTGGAGGGGTGCAGACATACGTTCACCGTTTGCCTCATTTTCAAATGTTTCCATTTAGTGTGTAAGATAGAGGGGCAGCATTATATGTTTAAAAATAAAAGCAAAACCATCAGCGCATTGACATTTGACGTTTTTAAATTTTTGGAATTCACTCACTATCCAATATCACAATACTTATCACAATATTGCTGTAGCTCTTTCCTTCTTTTGTTTCGTGAATTTTTCTGGTGTTTTAATAGGTATTCTGCTATTCGGGGCGGAGAAAAATCCAACAAAACAAAGATCATAATAATCGGTCCAGCCGTTCTTGAGTTATAAATGGTGCGAAGAGGCATACATTAATTACGTGAGCTGTTTTTCTTCCAATCTAGACCCCCCCCCCCCCCTATTGGTGAGATAAATTTGGGCACTTCGTATATTCTATTCAAGTAACGTGAGATTTTGCTGAACCCCCCCCCCCCCCTTTTGACCTCACGTATTCAATGAATGCCCCCTAACTAACCCGACTTTGTTTTATATATTAAGATTGCGAGTTTTTTTTTTAAATTATTGTTGTGGCAGCTGTTTCGGCGTTGAAATAAAAGAATTCCTACTTACCAAATTAATAACAAAATTTTGCAAGTACTTTGGTTTATTTTTATTTTTATTTTAACTTTATGAGTAAAACCTCAAATTGTAATATTTAATTAAAATGAAGACAATATAAGCGAAACTCAATCGAAAATCTGAAAACAGAAAAATCAGAAAAAGATATTGACACATCTGGGACACGAACCCAGGACCTCTCGCTTACCGGGCGAACGCGCTAACCACTGCGCCACCGTGTCGATATCCAATTCGGTCACTTTTAACTGTATCATACTTCGACTAAGAACCACCCACACTATCTTCATTTTTCTTAACGCATATACTATTGGCTGCTATCTTTATGTATGATTGCAAGATTCAAACCCGAACTAAATGCTCTCTAGATAGTGTCTGGATAAATCTTTATCCATTTTATTTAATATGCGACATCTATTGACTTTTCTGCAAGTCTAGGATGAATATTTTTATTTTTATTTTAACTTTATGAGTAAAACCTCAAATTGTAATATTTAATTAAAATGAAGACAATATAAGCGAAACTCAATCGAAAATCTGAAAACAGAAAAATCAGAAAAAGATATTGACACATCTGGGACTGATTTTTCTGTTTTCAGATTTTCGATTGAGTTTCGCTTATATTGTCTTCATTTTAATTAAATATTACAATTTGAGGTTTTACTCATAAAGTTAAAATAAAAATAAAAATATTCATCCTAGACTTGCAGAAAAGTCAATAGATGTCGCATATTAAATAAAATGGATAAAGATTTATCCAGACACTATCTAGAGAGCATTTAGTTCGGGTTTGAATCTTGCAATCATACATAAAGATAGCAGCCAATAGTATATGCGTTAAGAAAAATGAAGATAGTGTGGGTGGTTCTTAGTCGAAGTATGATACAGTTAAAAGTGACCGAATTGGATATCGACACGGTGGCGCAGTGGTTAGCGCGTTCGCCCGGTAAGCGAGAGGTCCTGGGTTCGTGTCCCAGATGTGTCAATATCTTTTTCTGATTTTTCTGTTTTCAGGTTTTCGATTGAGTTTCGCTTATATTGTCTTCATTTTAATTAAATATTACAATTTGAGGTTTTACTCATAAAGTTAAAATAAAAATAAAAATATTCATCCTAGACTTGCAGAAAAGTCAATAGATGTCGCATATTAAATAAAATGGATAAAGATTTATCCAGACACTATCTAGAGAGCATTTAGTTCGGGTTTGAATCTTGCAATCATACATAAAGATAGCAGCCAATAGTATATGCGTTAAGAAAAATGAAGATAGTGTGGGTGGTTCTTAGTCGAAGTATGATACAGTTAAAAGTGACCGAATTGGATATCGACACGGTGGCGCAGTGGTTAGCGCGTTCGCCCGGTAAGCGAGAGGTCCTGGGTTTTGTCCCAGATGTGTCAATATCTTTTTCTGATTTTTCTGTTTTCAGATTTTCGATTGAGTTTCGCTTATATTGTCTTCATTTTAATTAAATACTTTGGTTTACTTTAATTTATGAAATAATATTATTTTATGAAGTTCTTCAAACTGAAAACAACAAACAATAAATACTTCTACCGGCATAAATACATCTTCGTTAGTCACATAATATTGCATTCACCCATTTCATTAATAACAATTATTACAAGCAATAATTGTCAGCCTGAAACACTCATTTACATTGAAAAATCTTCCGAGAAAAGATACTTGCCGCCAACGGGACTTGAACCCGTGTCCTTCCGATTGCCGGTCGAATGCTCTGACCACTCCACACAAAAATAAAGTTGGTTGTTTTCAGGTGGAAAAAATATAACAAGCAGTAATTGTTGAATGAAATACTAGTATATATTGAATTATTTGGCGCGTATTTGATAAGCCGCCATAGCTCAGTGGTCAGAGCATTCGACCGGCAATCGGAAGGACACGGGTTCAAGTCCCGTTGGCGGCAAGTATCTTTTCTCGGAAGATTTTTCAATGTAAATGAGTGTTTCAGGCTGACAATTATTGCTTGTAATAATTGTTACCCTTTGTGCTATGCATAAAAATCTTGTCTAAACGTTAGTTTATAAATTAAAAAATAATAATTTAATTAATAATTATAAGGCCTTGCTCCGTTCTGTTTTTCCGTGACTTCATTTCCCATTCAGATTATGTTCTTCTACTTTGTTCTTGTTTCATCTAAATATTATTTATCTTCGGTTTTGTTTGCTTTCCATACTTGTGAAGATAAACACGTCCGTATTTAATAAAGAAGATATACTGAATAAACAACGAAGAAGAAGTCGGAATGGCGAAGGGGTATGATTTAGTTCAATATGAATCATCTGGAATATTATCAAATATTCGTTTCTTTGATAAAGCTTCGATTTGCATTAGCTTTACTATCTTCAATACTTAATTAGCCTTTATTACGGCGCGTCTTTATTTTAAATCTAATTTCATTAAATAGATTTATATAAATATTTTCGATACACGACTGCCTGGAACAATATAATGACAAGTATCTTCATATATCACGTATAAAGTATCGTATATTCTTAAGCATATAATAGCTGAGGATCGTGGATAAGGTTTCTTCAATCCTCGCGGTTCTGCGCTGTGTGGAGAGCTGCTGACATTGGGCCGTAGTCGTAAAAAAGAGGTTATTTTTTTTTTTTTTTTTTTTTTTTTTTTTTTTTTTTTTTTTTTTTTTTTTTTTTTTTGTGTATTACAGACTGTGTCCATTTACAATACACATGTAACATTAACTACATATATATGATACAAATAATACAAGTTATAGATTAATAGCATTAACATGCCTCTTGAATTCTTCAAGACTACTATTAAAAATATCGATAGTCTTGGAGGCGTTGTTTAACAGCGCCATACCTCGTGTCATGCTATGCCGAGCCAGTACGTCCGTTCTGCCACGTGGGATACAAAGCAGATCATGGTGACGTCCCTGGCTGTAGTTATTCGGTACGAACAACTTATAGCATTCCAGAAGGTATGGGCTATCTATTAAATTATTAATAATTTTGTACGCCGTTACTGCAAGAGCCCCACTCCTCCTCGAGTGGAGACTTTGGTAGCGCGTTTCGGCAAGCAAATCTTCGTGATGCATGAATCGCGGATACTCTCCGTGCATTCTCAAATACATGTATCTCAAAAACTTTTTTTGAATCTGTTCTAGTTTTTCAATATATTTTTGTTGGTATGGGGCCCATACAGCAGAGGCGTATTCGATTTTAGACCTTATAATGCAGCTGTACAAAGTCATCATTGCCTCGGGATTGGAAAATTGTTTGCAGAGTCTTATGACAAATCCGAGAAGCTTGTAGCATGATGTCGTCAACTGCAATATATGGTCCGAAAACGTAAGTTTGGGATCAAAGACTACCCCAAGGTCCTTGATGGATTTTACTTTTGACAATATATCATTTTTGATGCAATAATCGAATTTGATAGGGTTTCTCGAACGTGTATACGACATAGCATATGCTTATACTTGCAGAATATAAAGGAAATCCTTCAGCTCGCATTCATAATATTCCGAGTAAAACCTTATACTTATAGAGTATGAGCATATCCTTCACAAAAAGAATTCGTTTATTCATAAACGTTACCCTTTGTTCTAAATAAAAAGGGGTAATTTTTCGGGATTAGTGTCCATGGCTATTACGAATAATTTTTAGAAAAAAACTTTATATTCGCCTTAATCACTATAAAAGGAAACTTTTTGCATCACGGCAGGCGGAAAATAATGCATTTTAATTTTCAATGTCGTTAAATAAAATTTCACTTCCGACCGACACTACGACAGCCCGCCCGCCATTTGTCACATACACAAGCCCGCTACACAAACCCTGCGTAGCCAAACAAACCATTCAAAAACGTATTTTGACAGTGACAAAATGGCGGGTGGGCTGTCATAGTTTCGGTTCGCGAAGTGAAATTTTAGTTAACGACATTGAAAATTAAAATGCATTATTTTCCGCCAGCCGTGATGCAATAAGTTTCCTTTTATAGTGATTAAGGCGAATCTAAAGTTTTTTTCTAAAAATTATTCGTAATAACCATGGACACTAATCCCGAAAATTTACCTAAAAAGGATATCCTTTAATAATTTCAAGCGTGGTCAGTAGCAGACCCAGTCGTGTAGTGCTCAGTGGTAGCGATGGCAGATGTTGTGGAACTGAGAGAGATTAAACACTACAGCGTTTATCAACACCTTTTCGTGATTACAAAGAATTATACCGGTTCCATTTTACAAAATCACGGGGGCATTAGCAATTTCATCTGCTATGAACAGCAGTTCGGTTTCAGCATTATCTTTTTATGTAAAGTTTTATCGCTGCTTGACGAATACATCTTCTCTGAACGAAGTACTGTACTCAAATAACACCGATAAAAAAGTAATACTGTAAATAAACAAACCATCGAAAACAGGTTGGAACCTGCCGCGGCACTGTCACAAGCCAACATGCCAACAACCTTTTACTTATTCTTGGAGGATATTTTTGCAAGTAAAAGGAAATTATTATGAATTCGAAAAAAATGAAATGCTTATACTCCTAACTTTTTCTTCAACTCAAAACCTTATACTTCTTCCTTATGCTTACAAGGATATCTTTCAGTTTTGTGAATACGGCCCTGATTACCACGCGCCAGTGATACTCGGTCGCATTGGCGACCTTCTTCTGTTTTCCACTTTGCCAGTCTCTATGTGTTTTCCTAAGTTGGAGTCCTCATTTTGATGAAAAGTCCCAACTGCTTAGCAGTTAGTGGGAGTAAGGAGTAAGGCTTCATACGTATAGGAATATTTTAAGCCTGACAGTACAGCAGATGAGAAGGAAATGGAAAACCACATGTGTATTGTAGAACTTTTATTTTCAAAATAAAATAATATTTTAAAAGAAAAAATCCAATTACCAACAACATTTTTGCCAGTTTCCAATGCATCATGCGTAACTCGGTTCACATTTTTTTTTTAATATTAAGTTTCATTTTCAAAATCGGAGCCGATTGTGAGACGAATTCAGACAAGCGATAAGCCCCTACCTATATTATAATTTGTTTGTAAAAATCAATTTTAATTTTATCATTTTCAGTATTAAGACTATCCCGTGATTTTACACCAGTCTGTGCTAATTAAATTCAATGAAGTTTACTTGAATTTTACGTATCATCTTTTGGAATTTTATTTATACTGAATTATCATTAAAAAAACCATTGTTTAAAATATTATTCAGTTTATATTTTATCGTCTCTTGGGTATGTTTCTTCTAATAATGATATACTATCTTTTATCACTATTAGTCTTACCTACACCTTATTTATTTATTTATTTTAGGGAAAGTTGACAGCAGATCTGATATTACACAATAAAACAATAGTAAGATAGTTAATTATTTAATAAAATGAAACAATGCAACTTTGTATAAACCACTTATAAAATGTGCAAATCCGACCGGTTTCGGAACAAACGTAAAAAACAAACAAACAAACAAACAAACAAACAAACAAACCACAAAGTAATAGCTACATTTAAAATAATAAAAATAGTTAATTATTTATTTAAATAAAATGAAACAATGCAACTTTGTATAAACCACTTATAAAATGTGCAAATCCGACCGTAAACAAAGTAATAGCTACATTCAAAAATATAATTATTTATTTATTAGAGATAATATATTACAAAATTATTACATAAAATTTATAATACATTACTCCCAATGAGTTTAATAATACTCATTTCGGGAAGGACAACATTATACATCTAAAGGAAAATTATTTTTACATAAGAACACGGAAATCAATGAACAATACATAGATTTTTAAATGGACTAGACACACTTGATACAGGTAATTGGAGAATATACAAGAGTTACAAAGGAAGACAGATAAATTCGTCACTGGTTAATAAAGTTGCTGAGAAAATATCCTTTTAAAGCCTTTGCCAATATTTTTTTGTTTGATTCTGGTAGTTTTAGGACATTAGGTAATGCGTTGTATTGCGTATGGGCGATGTATTGTAAGGAGTTAATTCCAAATTTAGTTGTGTGTGTAGATGACGATATGTGTATTTGATTTTGTGATCGTGTTTTGTGCTGGTGTTTATCGGAATTAAAGGCTGGTTTAGTGTTGGTGTGTGACGAGTGTTGAATTATTTGTACGATGGCAGTGGTGATGCTATATTTTGACAGAATGGTTATGCCAATTATGCCAATTATGAACTTTCCACTGACGATAGTGAATGATTAATAAAGTGTGACATTATAAGTGTGTTTTCTTATTTTTTTTTTTTTACAATATATGAAAGGGGAGGGGGGAGGAGGAACATAGAATTAGGATTAAGAGGCAAAGGACGGGAATATATAGGGATTAAACTTTCTAGTTTGAGTCATGTTGCTTACTGAGTTTTCGTTTTATGTCATGTAAAGTCGAGTTAAAGATTTCAATGTGTCAATTTAAGTTAAATGAGTGTGTGGATCTATAGATAAATAAAGTTCTGTTTGGAGTTGGTCTTGCAAAGAGGGAGATTAAAAGTAAGTGGAACATGGAATGATAGGCATTGAAGAAGATCAGGACTATCAATTAGGTTTTGTGTAATTTTAAATAACATTACCGAATCTGCTATATTTCTTCGGCAAGTTAACGTCTACATATTGAAGAACTTTGCAGAGTTTTCATTACTAACGTGAGATCGAAAAGAGCGAAAGTTAAGGTACCTTAAGAATCTATATATATATATATATATATATATATATATATATATCTTAGTCATGGTATTCTTCTATTTTTTTGGATACGTTTCTATTTTTTTGTACATATATTTATCCATTGGATTGGGAAGGGAAAGAAGAGTCTGGTAAAGGAAGGTGCATTCTTTCGGCAATGTTTAGCATTAAAAAAAACGTTCTATTTTGTCTGAACACTCTCCCCGTATTTTAAATTTGACATGATTTTGTTGGGAAAAAATGCCAGTTCCGAACTGTGATCGATGCGTTTTCTATTGCTAAAATCAATCACGGTGCATGACAACGTTTTAGCTAGACCAGGGGCGTAGTCGGAAGTTGCTTTTTAGCGACTTCGAACCCGTTTTCTTGCGGTATTTTTTACACTTACCCTTTTCTCTGCTAATATTGAAATGATTTGGACATCGCGCCTCCATACTCTTCTATTTAAGTAATATTTAGGATCTATAATCTTGAATCTTGTACAATTTTATAGATTGGTAGTCTAAAAAAATCCAGCCTTCATTTTAAGTGTTAGTAAAATGTGTCGTCGACGGCCGACATTATTGCTACGGCGGTTGTCATCTAGAAATGAACCCTGAAGGGTTTTCACACCTAAAATAAGCTGGCCGATAGTTTAGTTCAGAATCTTTTATTAAGGAACCTTTTCAAATATTTATGTTTCGAAAAATAGTTCTTATAAAGGAAGGCTTTTACTATGTAATGACGTAACCAATGAAATTACTTTGCACCGCTATAATACGTAAAAACTAAATCTGTATGTTTTGAGAACAATGTTCTCTTCGTCAGGATGAGATGTATACTAATAATTAAATATAATTAACATTGAGGGACGAGGGGCGAACCCAAAACAGCAGAAGGATAGATTGTAGAGTGGTAGGGGCAGAAACGGGGAGAGTTAATTAGGGAATTACATGGTTTGTTAGAAGAAGAAAACTGGTTAACTGAGAAAATAATCAAAATAGTCTTTTTAAAATTTTATTCAATTTGTGAGGCGGATATTTGGACAAAAACACCCCTGCCATAGGTCACCCCAAGTGGTTCGCTACGTTTGGTGACTTAGCAAGGGTGACCAGGTTCATGGGATGAGGTTTGTCTAGTTCTTGGAGGAACATGCGTTTGCCCACCGCCTGGCTGATGGAGATTTTTTATATCTCCAACTGGACATTCTCGACCCATCATCGTCTTGCACCACAGTCAAAGAGCTACATTCGAACGTCCGTCAATCCTGGACACACTGGCGCCCAGATTCCTGTCCACCCCTCATTCCTTTTTCCTTCTTAGAACTTCCTCTCCTTCTTTTCCTAAAAAGACCCTCAAGAAAAGCATCCCCAAGAGTAAAATAGGCTCTGAGGGGAATTATTTCTCTCAGGGCCTCCTATGTGGAGGTAATGTTAAAAAAATATATATTGTCCTAATAATTCGAAAGTTACTTTGATAATTGCAAAAATATATATTTGTTGGCCACTCCTCGATAATTTAAAGCCGAGTACAATGATAAAAGAGCACACAAATACTTAATTATACAGGGAACAGAACCCCTGAGTAATAATTTGAAAATTTTTGAAAATTGTAAACATTTCAATATACGCGACGTAAAATGAGTCAATGAGTTTAAATGAGTCAATATAAATATTTAATAAGTAAATCTTACCAACACAAGCATAATTTTATTCTACCCAATCTAAAATAATGTAATTCCTATTACTTCGCCATAGAGCCATCAAAACTTTAGCCGTATTGAATTATTTTTTTTTCCTTTCAACCTCTTTTTGTCTTTCAACTTCCAGCATTTTTTTTTTTTTTTATATTAACTCCACACAGGAGGCCCTGAGGAAAATAATTTCCCTCAGGGCCTATGTCATCTGGGATGCTGTGTGGAGAGTCTTTTTGAGGAGAGGAAGGAATGAACATTGGTCTTGAAGAGACCCATGTTGTAGGAAGGAGGAAACACAGAGGCCGGCAAATCATTCCACAGCCGAGCATTCAATCATTGTTTTTCACTCTTTCAGCAAACCTTTCTCCAATCTCTCCAAGTTGACCAGCACATTGTCCAACGGACGATTTCTTTGTCTGCATAAAAGCTTCACTAGATGGCTTGGCTTTATACATGATGTACAGTGCCACGGATCTGTCCTCTACCAAGCTCAATGCGTTTTTTCACCATTTCAACTTTTTTAACCACTAAAGTATATTTTTGTTAATATTTATAAAATAACTCACATATCTGTATAATAACACAACTTATTTAGATAAACCGTAGCCTTCATTAGCTAAAGTGCTCTGTTGGAGCTCATGTAAAAAAAACCTTCCTGTTATCATTATACCGCGCATCTTACACTTATACTATGTATTATGGTTCTTGAGGCACCTTTGCAACATTGCATTGTAAGTTTTACATCTTTCTACTCTGTTTCAACCCAAGTCGATAGTTATTATCTTGACAGATTTATAACACGTCAATCTTACTTGTATTCCTCCATCTTTTTCTAATGTCACCAAACTTCAATATGCACTTAACTATGTATTAATATATTGAATTGAGCATTAATTAATTATGAATTCTTAAATTAATCACGTTTCACATGAAACTACTTTACCTACGGAATGCCGGCTTGTTTACTTTAGATTACTCGAAGAAATGTTTCGTTGATACGTTTTATATTTCATACGCACATACTCAAAATGATAGTGTTATATAGTAATACTCACGCTTTCATAATAATATACATTTTATTTATTTATTGTTTCTTTACACTGCAGGTAAAAATGTTTCTCACTAGGACAAGCCTGTGTTGAGGTTAACAATAATTATACAAGTTAACAAAATAAAACAAAATTATACAGATTTTGAAAGAACAATATTGTTGTATTTCTTACAGATTGAGATTAGATTATGGGTACCTACTGGTACCTACTAAACTGATGGCGCTAGGTAGTACATAAGACTTTTAGGGTGACCATAGTTTTGAGATCTGATTTAAAATAAAATAAAATAAAGTTTTTTGTTTTGTTTTGATTTGGCAAGAGGAAGATGAACAAAAACGGTTCAAACATACATACCTACAATATTACTACTTACTGTTACTTGATGTATATTAATAATAGTAATTCTGTCTATATTTCATGCATACTTACATCGATACTAATACTGTTGTTGATACCTACTTACAATTATGCTACTAGTAGCGAGTATACTTCATGACCTTTATTTACAATTTTAACGATATTGTGTACCTATATCTCATTGTATACCTATATCTCATGTACCTATGCTCAAAATGCAGTGATACTATTATTACTGTATATTCTTCTTGTATATCTTATGTTTTTCATGTATATCATGTTAATAATACTATTAATATTGTATACTTTTCATGTTTATATCTATCTGCAATGCTACTAATAGATATTGTCTATATTTCAAGAATGCCTACTAACTATAATCCTGATACTGTTGATACGGTCTCTACTTTATTTTATTCGTGTACTTACAAGCTACAAGCAAGCTGTTCATATTATTTCCTGTATTTAAAACCATATTTTAAGATCATTTCGCACGATCTGCATTTTTCTTTTAATTTTAACATACCGTTGTATTGCCTGTAATATATAAATAAATAAATAAAATATCTTAGTGATACTTTTCGAAGCCTTATACGTCAATCTGTCACTTACCGAGGGACGAATCACTTTTAGGAAGATAAATTCCTTGCGCTATTTTACCGCCAATCATAAAATTATGCTTTTGCTTTTCATTCTGTTGAAATCTAGTACGAATTGTGCTGGATGGTGTTGAAATTCATTAATAAATTTGCCTCCCTTTAAAATTTCAGAACCATGCATCCCGGAAAACACTGGCATGAGGCAGACAATCCTTAGATTAGCAATATACTCAGCTACATGCAGACTGGTAGAACCTAAAATACTAAGTTTGCAGATCTATTAAATTAGGGGTTTGCTTTCCAAACACGTTCATTGAAGAGCATTACATATAGACATTATTATTAATACCAGGATTAAATAATAAAATTTCCAGTAACATGTGTTCTCAATTACCTATATATTTCTCAGAAACGCAAATTTCCGCAAATTTCTCAGATCAATTAATTTCAAATTCGGAATTCCCGCGGATAACATAAACTATGATTCTCTTTTACAAAAAATGCGACTCTTATCGTTAAAAGATAGAAGAATACTCAATGATCTTATTTTTTTATTTAAAATAAACAATAACTGGTTTGACTCGCCTGAATTGGTATCGTTAATAAATTATCATGTACCTAGTAGAACAACTCGACTCAAAACACCTTATTATTGCAACAACACTCTCAGTAATGCAGAACAAAATTCAATAATACATCGTTTACACACTTTAGGTAATGAATTTGCTCATATCGATTATGCCGCAAGTCTGTCATCATACAAAAGATGCATTAGACAAAATTTATCTGCTAGTACTACCACGTAATCATAATAAATAAATAATCATGTCACCATAATATTATGTCCTACCAGTATGCACTCTAATACCTATGGCTTAGAAACATATCATAGTTACCTACTTTTTATATCGCTTTGTATACTCCGTAATACCTTCCTTTTATTTATTATATATTTTTTTTAAATTTTTGGTTTTCTTCAATATTTGGCTCCTAAGAGCATTTCTTACTGTTTACTTGTCATACTTTTTTATATTTATAACTTTTGTAATTTATATTATTTACAAAGGTAACTTATAGTTTATATTATTTCCTGCCTTTCAACATTTTATCTTAACTTTTTACTTTTACATTATACTTTATATTTTATAGTTTACACTTATACTTTATACTTTCATTTTATACATCATAATTCTATTTACTACTCATTACCTTAACTCCTTTCTTTTACCTTCTGTTTTTATATTTAACTTTACATTTATATGTCACTTTCTTATGTTATTGTATTATAATATATATAAATATAATTATGTCAATGGCACATGTTATGCCGTATGTTTTTGAAATAAATAAATAAATAAATATGTAATCTGCAAAGTACCTTTATCTAAATTTCTCTGATTAACAATGTAAATCTCAAGTGACCTCTCTGGTAAGTATAATCCTTCCCGCTTTTGGTGACCAGATCTGAATAAGCCGTGTAAGAAAATAAGAATAATATTTTCATAATGACTATAATTATAAAAATAAATTGAATTACAAATAAATTCTTTACCCCATTACATTTTTCTTAAAAAGTTTCTACTGTATCGTCTACATTTGCACAGCCTCGATATAAACAACTTGTATGTGAATTTGAGAATCTGAATAATATGTTAATTTGGCTCCTAAGAAAGGGCGTAATGTGGAAAGTTTCTCCCTAAGTGTGTTAACTTTCAGTTTTAGTTTTAGTTTTGAACTTACAATTTAAAAGCTTCCGAGAGCCATGAATTTAATTACTCTGGAATAATTAATTCTAAGTGACAAAATAGGCTCCAATATTCGGCAATTTGTCGAAAACAATTAATTAAATATCTCATTTGTTAATAATTTTACCGCTTTTGTCAATTTTAAAATGGATTTTTAGAATATCTTAACTGCTGATATTTTGGAAATGGGACCACATGAGATGCACCAGCTTTCAAATAAAAAACGAATCATCAATATCGGTTCACCCAGTCGAAAGTTCTGAGGTAACAAACATTAAAAAAATAATAATTATTTTTTAATTTATAAACTAACGTTTAGACAAGATTTTTATGCATAGCACAAAGGGTAACCATTATTACAAGCAATAATTGTCAGCCTGAAACACTCATTTACATTCACACGGGTTCAAGTCCCGTTGGCGGCAAGTATCTTTTCTCGGAAGATTTTTCAATGTAAATGAGTGATTCAGGCTGACAATTATTGCTTGTAATAATTGTTACCCTTTGTGCTATGCATAAAAATCTTGTCTACACGTTAGTTTATACATTAAAAAATAATAATTAATATTTAACAAGTTTAAGTATTTCCCCAATAAATGCAGACATAATTTGTCTCGACGCCACCTAGCGAGGGATTTAACACTAACAATGTCTTTCTCTCAAAAATAAAGTTGGTTGTTTTCAGGTGGAAAAAATATAACAAGCAGTAATTGTTGAATGAAACACTAGTATATATTGAATTATTTGGCGGGTATTTGATAAGCCCCCATAGCTCAGTGGTCAGAGCATTCGACCGGCAATCGGAAGGACACGGGTTCAAGTCCCGTTGGCGGCAAGTATCTTTTCTCGGAAGATTTTTCAATGTAAATGAGTGTTTCAGGCTGACAATTATTGCTTGTAATAATTTAAAAAATACATTCGAGTTCGTTTTGAAGTCGTTTAAAAAAATATATATTTTTATTCTTTCTAATATGTTAATGCAATGAAAAATTAAATAAAAATATACAATCAGAAGAGAGCGTTTTTTAGGGAGAATTTTACATTTATAAAGGACAAATTTTGTTCCAACGTAAATCGGTCACTTTAAGTTTAAAATTATGACCATCAAAAAGCTTTTTTAAATATATATATATTTTTTTTATTTTTCGTCGTATTAAATAGTCGAAAGATTCTATTATGTTAATAATTGTTATTAAAGCAGATGGCCAAAATTGCCTCCAAAATCAAATATCCACACTAGATATCTGTTAAGCCTTTTGACTTAAAAAATAATTATCCTGTTTAGTTGGGTATTTTGGTCCCAAATCCAAGTAATTTCTGTATGATAACGGCCTTGCATTCATTCCTATTAAATGGCGGATAAAGCCTATTGATAAATAATATTGATAAATAAAATCGATTAATAGCACATGTTTTATCATTATCAACGGTAAAAATAAACATAAACAATAATTGCATATCACAGTTAAATACTAGCAAAAGTAAATATTACAAGTAATTTAAAAAGATTAAAATAATTTAAAATGTGGCATTATATCGATTATTGACATCAGAAAGCATAAGATGAATACCAGCTTTTGAAGGATATAAAAGTAAGGCCCTCCGTTCATGGAGATACAATGACGAAACCACAAGTACCCTGCTAATATACTACTTTTTAATGCTAGTCTCCGTACACGGCGCTATCCGAAATATATTGAACTTGATCATTTTTCACGTGCAGCCGTGGAGTGAACACGCTGTCAAGCGATGTCATATGACTTTTTTTCCAACATGCAATCCATGCCTTCTCCACCAAATCCTTTCTTATGTATTCTGGTAAAGTATAGTTATATAAACATGCATTTTTTACACTTCCAGAACAAATCTAACATTACTTTCATGTTCCGATGCCATTTCTGTCAAACGTCAAACGAATAAGTATCAGACACAAATGATGCGACGCGTCGCGCGCGATCAGCGCTATCGGTATCGTGATACTGATTGGAAAAACGACAGCTACCGCGTAGCGCCGTGAACGGGCACCAGCAAAATCGTACGAGGGGTACTTACGATCGGCGCGTATGATATGCTCACGAGGATCGAGTATCTTGTAAGTATCTCCGTGAACGGAGGTACTGAAATACAAGTCCATTCAAAAAATAAAGGTATACAAAGGTAAAATTAATATTAATTTAAAACATTCGATAGTACAGCCTTCTTGTACCCACCTTTCGTGTAGTTAAATAGATCCGCCACATCTGCGTATTTATTATTAACTTCAGGTACAAGCGAATGTTTAAAGTGATCAGTCTTGGTAATGTTACATTTAAACACGATTTTTGAACGAGTAGCTCTAGTAGATAAATGTTAATCAACGAGGTTAAGTAAATCAGGGTTTTCTATATTACCATTTTGAATATAAATATTATAATTTGGAATCTACGAAAAATGTGGTAAGAACTTTCATATCACATTTTGCTCATCGATCGATCATCTAGTTAATTAGCGTAGTGATTGCTCGTTTTAGAATATGTCGATCGAGCACCGAGTAAATTTCTAGTTTGAAAGTAGTAATAATTAAACACGCTCTGACACTGTTGTTTTTCGTACTTCTACTTATATAAATTATAAGCGGAGGCAGGTATGGGTACCGCAGCACTGGGAACCATTAATCGGATAACAAACACCCCTGCCATAGGTCACCCCAATTGGTGACTTAGCAAGGGTTCATGGAGTAAGGTTTGTCTTGGTCTTGGTGGCCAATGCGTTTGCCCATCTAGTACATAGTGGGACGGATAAGAAGAGATTGGTTGAGGGAGACCTAACTTAGACCCCTCACCCGGTCGCTATCGACCCATCGCCTTGCATCGTAGTGGGTGGGATTGATACGTCCGTAACTCCTTTATACATTGACCCCAGATTCCTCCCCACCCCTCATACTTTTTTAGTTCTCAAAACGTCATCTCCTTTCTTTCCCTATTAAGTTCCTCCTCACAGCATCCCAAAAGATGATCCCTGAAGATTTTTTTTTCTTCGGGGATCATTGTTCTTTGATTTTGAATAATCGTATTTTATCACCTTAAAATAGTTTTTTTGTTTTAGGACGCGTTCGAAATTAATGCTAAACTATCTGTTAAAAACGATTTTTACCTCTAGGCTTCGCCTAGGTGACCATTTTATTAATCCAATAGGAACTGATTCGAAAAATAGCCCGTTCCTCGGATCCACTGTCATCCAGTGTAGCTAGTAACCGGGACAAAGTAACTGAGACGGAGCAATAACGTCATATATAATAGATAGCCGCTTGATACAACGTGTATTACCGTCAATCTTTCCATATCCGGAGAGATACTACAAATTCACAAATTCGTAACAGTTAAATCTAGGGGGAGATGTCCACGTCCGACCTGCTGACGGAAGTAACGACATCTTATGACGAATTCATGAATTCGAAATCGAATTAGGGCTCTTTCAATTTTGACATTTTGTGTCGGACCGCTGCCGCACGTTTACCGTGCCGCTGGTTATAACCCGCTGCCGAGGCCGCTGCAGTATGGTAGCAGTGCGATACCAAATGCCTAAATTAATTGAAAGCGTATCTGACTGCCGTGCGTTTGTATGCTGGTGATGTTTAGACACGGGTCGTGTGATGTTTTAAATTCATTTGACAGCAGTTACGCCATGGACTCTGACGAAGAAAAATTACTGTTAGTGCTCTTGTTGAAAAACATTTTCATTAACATTTTCATTAACATGTAATTTTGGTGATTTCCATAATCTTTACCCTAGGTTAAAACAAGATCCAAGCATTTTTTAAAAATTATTTACGAATGTCTAGAGAATGTTTCTATGAATTGCTTGAATTAGTTAAAACTTAAATTCAACGGCAAAAAACTATATTCAGACATACTATATCAGCTGGAGAAAGACTACTGATAACATTGATTAACATTTCTTTTATAAATTCTTCAACGTTTATATCATCCATTTTAAGCAAACAATAAACATGAAAATTCTATGAAATTAGCTTTCACGTCTTGTCACTGCACTATTCAACAGCGAAATGAACACGTGGAGCTTGCGACGTTGCCGTCCTGTTGTCGAGCGTTCTCGGTATCGACGCTGCACTGTTTCCGCTCCGTGCACTTTGTATGAAAACAAATTACCGTCCGTGCGCCATACGACAAACGCACCTCTTCGGCACTGCAGCGCCAGCCGTCCGATATGAAACGTCTAAATTGAAGGCGCCCTTCTAGAGAGTAGCTTTGCGTGAAATTCCACGTACACAGATGTTATTTGTGGCGCGGCGCGTATGACCTGGCGTCAGACATGCAATCGAAGCTGGGTTCTGAAATTCAACCACACAGACGTTACCGTATGAATACCGTTTGGTTAATATTTCAAGTAATTGCTGGCATATGAAATAATTGTTCATAAAACTTGAATATTCAATGGAAAAATTCAACTGTTCTCACTGAAAGCAATTACTCTCTTGTTTGATGGAATACATAATATAAAATAAACTTTTTTTGGTTCGACCTTCCAGTTTGACTTTCCAGTTTGACAAGTAGAACAATGGGAGTACTTTAACGCATAATAATAAATTCTGTTTTCAATGTTGTTAGTTGATTAAATAGTCTGATGAAATTCGCTTTAAAGCGGAAATGGTAACTTTAATAAAATAGTAGATTTACGCTTCATCATTGCTCCAATTTAAAATGCACAAAAGTATTTGTGAATTCCGAACTCCAAAAAACACTATGCATCCATAAATTTATTATTAACGCAACTTAAACAATAATATAATTTAAAGTTTGTTTATGTATTTATTAACTTCCCGGTGAGCGTTTACGTGTTATAATTATATTAGTATTCCGTAATAAAGTAACCATGAAAATTGTGTTGCAAACCGCCAATGGTGCAATAAAAAACCATCAACTGCGAGCTGGCGGGGACCCCACCACTTTTCTAACGGCGCACAGTGATTCGTTTCAAACAAGCTAGACGCTAATAAGTCACTTTTGGATTCCAAACAATGATGTCATGGCGACATTATCAGATAGACAGGATAATAAATGCATGCTTAATTGGGGTGATTAGTGCACGCATTGACTCATACCAGAGGCCTAAAGTCGAATAATGCGTTTTGAAATTATCATTTGCATTTATTCGCTCGTCGAGGCTCGACGTTTAAAACTGTGTACTAAGTTCTAAGGGTTTTTTTTTTCGGTTCTGTAAAATGGAGGCTACTTTGGAAGGTATGTTTTAAAGTTTTTTCTTAATACTTTAGTGTAAATAATTTTAGTTGTTTTTTTTAAATAGTAAATAAGTTTTTTGTTTTTTTTTTTGCCTAAAAAATATTAAATTTCTAACTTCTCGAGAGTTTATCTCAGAGAATATATCAAAATCGCGCTATTCTATTCATATCAGTTTCGATATTAACCCGCACGAATCTACATTATTATTATTTTTTTCATTTTACAGGAATCACATTCCAGGTTGGAATTGTTCGTGACATGGAAGAGTTTGCCGAAGAAAGAAAGGCTTGAAGGAATGTTTAACCAAATTTTAAGTACATTTGCACTTGATAAGCTCAGTGCAAGTGGTGAAAAAAAATTGAAAAACCAAATAAGGCTTATATCTTTGAACCGTAATTTTAGCAATTTATTACACTCAAAATACACTTTTTTTTACCTTTTTACATGTAATTGTTTTATTATAAACCTCAAATACTATATACATGATTTAAGAATACATTATTTAAAAATTATAAAAAAAAATAATTTAAAAAAAACGATACGAAAAAATAAATATTAATCATTTTTAACACTAATTTTCACAAAATTAGTGTTGACTACACCTCAATAGAGGGTCAAAAATAATTTAATCATGTATAAGAGTTTTTAGCATCTAGCATGTATGAAACAAATCACTGTGCGGCGTTATAAGAAAACATATGGTTTCCTCCTTTACTGCACACGTCAAGACTCGTTTGAACGACTGTAGACCCTCCATTGTCCTTGCATACGGGGTTAGTAAGCAGTATGCGCGAACTTACATAAACATTATACAAAAGATAAATAGAAGCAGCAGCCCGTGGAATAATCAATAATCAACTGACAAATGGTGCTTTTACTCACTTACTGCGTTGCGGGCTGGATCGGGAGAGACTGGTTGTGGTAGTTCTTTTGACCTCTCCAGTTGGACTCTCTCGACATATTGTCTTGCACCGCAGTGGGAGGGATGGATTCACACATTGCCACTCCTGAACATTGCGTCTCAGATTTCTACCCACCCCTCGTACCTTTTCCTTCCCTGAATTTCCTCTCCTTCCTTTCCCTAAAAATACCCTCCACGCAGCATTGGACCTATAGAAGAATTTTTTAACTCAGGGCCTATTTTTTACGTTAGCTCCATACCGCCGCCCCGGGAACCTTTATTGGATAACCAACACCTCTGCCATAGGTCACCCCAAGTGGTTCGCTATGTTTGGTGATTTAGCAGGGGTGCCCGGGTTCATGGGGAGAGGTTTGTCTAGGTCTTGGAGGCGGATGACCAGGACACACTGAACCCCAGATTCCTACCCACCCCTTAAACCCTTTTCCTTCCCAGAACTCGCCTCTCCTTTCTTTTCTTAAAACCCCTCCACACAGCATCCCAAAAGATGAAATAGGCCCTGAGGGAATTTTTTTTCCTCAGGGCCTCCTGTGTGGAGCTCATGTAAAAAAATATAGGAAACCCTGATGAAAATAATTTCCTCAGGGCCTAAGTCATGTGTGAAGGATCTTTTTAAGGAAAGGAAGGAGAGGAAATTCTGGGAAGGAAAAAGGTATGAGGGGTGGATAGGAAGAAGGGGGTCAGGGTCAAGGAGTGATGTATCTATTATCTATCCCTCCAAATGCGGTGCAAGGCGACGGTTGGAGAGAGTCCAGCTGGAGAAGTAATACGACTACTCCCAACCAGTCTATCTCGATCCAGCCCGCAACGCAGCAGGCAGGCTGACGTATCTGATGCCAAGACCTGGACAAACCTCACCCCATGAAACCAGGCACATCTGGTAAGTCACCAAACCAATAGGCCACTTGCATCACATTTAAAAAAAAAAAATCCGGTTTAGGCAAATATTCTAAGACATTCGGTATTTTTTTATTGTTGTTTTTAATCGTATTTTTGAAACCCTGGCGATTTTTTGAAAATTTCAATCCTAAAATTCAGACCATTTTTTATAAACCGGAAAGACGGGACATAATTTTATAAGTTTCAAATATTTGGTTGACTGAAGAGTTTTCCGGGATTATTTTAGCTTCCTTGAGATGCCAAATTTTGTGGTAACGGCGCGCACGGCCTTCTGGTTTGTCTAGCAATCACAATATTCTCGCGAAATCCTTACATATTTATATATCTGAGCCTTCTGCCGGAATAACTTTTTATCCAACTATCTCCTCTCGCAGACTTGCTACAGACAGACTACCCAAACATTGCGGTCTTACAACTTGGCGAAGACAAATAAAAATTCAATACAGTTTATAGCTTTGACTTCACTTGATGTTGTTTCCTGATGGCATAAAGTAATTTCGCTGTAACTTAACTATTATTATTGTAAGCTACTTTTTAGAGTAATATTTTTTTAAAGAAGGTAACAATAATAAATTAAACAAAAATACGTAAGAGGACAAGACACAGACAAATAGAAATTTTTTTAACCAAACCAAAAACGACTTCAAAAAATGCACTAAAAAATAAAAAAATAATTTCGTATTCTTCTACAACTTCATAATCAACTTACTTTTCCTACTCATCAATATGTAGGTATTATTGTTACTTTTGGAGTCGGTGTCAGTCAAGGTAGGTTTGTAACTACATACATAGTTATAGGTGAGGTGTGCTTGTATCACACAAGCGACTTGACGAGGCTAGAGGAGAGAGCGGGGCCACGGCGGCGCAGGGAGCTGTCAAGTGAACCCGCCGGGCCGGGTACCTTTGCTGACACCGACTCCAAAAATAACAATCGTACCGAAATATTGATGATTAGAATGTCTTAATGAGAATGTCTATTATGCCTATGGCGTCCTCCATCATGTGGTTGTTGGCAGTACAAGTTCCATCAGGTTGCAGAAATATACGGCGTGGAATAAACGGATGGGTTGTGTGCCGTTAAATTAATAGTAATTCATCTCGTCGGATGACGGATGGTGTTTTTAATCGTTGATTATAATAAACTTGCTCGGTCAAGCCGCCTTTAGCACATCGGGATTTTACACAAGAATACCTGGAAAAACAAAGGTTCTACAGTCGCGATCACATCGTACCGGCTGAGAAATAAATAAACTTAACGTTCACATATTGAATTAAACTGATAAACCCGCCGATTAAATAATTTCCATATTAAATTTAAATCCACATTGTCGACTGTCAGATTCGTTTCCTGCTCTTAAGACGCGAATCCAAGAAGTGCGGAAATCGATAAAGAACCACCACCTGATGTTCGAAAGTTAAACTAAGCGGAGAAAAGGTGAAACCATAAGTGGCCAGTAAAAATAATCGGGATTATTAATGTAAACACACATTAATAATCCTGGGGTAATTTAGAAGAGGAAAATATTTTTTTTTTAATTTTTTAAGTTTCTTTATTCTTTGAATTGTTCGTTACATGAATTGGGGATTTTTCGACCACCATACTAGGCACATGCCTGTGTTGTGGTAGTCGATTTTCATATACAGTATATTAACAGATGCAATATAAAGAAATTTCCAAGAATATAAAAAAATAAAATAAAAATATACAATTATACATATTATATAAAATAATATTAAAGAAATTTAAAGCATACAAATGAATATAAAAGAATGTAAATGACTAAAGAGTATGGCAACAATAAATTACTATAGAGTATAAAAGAGTATGAATGAATATAGTAGAATATGAAAATAATATGAAAAGTATAGAACATAGAAAGCAATACATGAAAGAATATAAAAATGTTATAATTATAAAATATATAAAGTCGAAGTAAGTACTTTATAGAGAATGTAAATAAGAAATGATAACGATTACAATGAAGATCTGTGTGTACGTGGTTATATTGGTAGGTAGATTATTTCAAACCAATTTTTGTACAAATACATTTTAACTAGAGTAAATTATTATTGTTACAGTGATTTTCTGGTGGCACTGGGCTCTGAGTACATAAACATGTAGATATAGGCACTAGTACACAGTACTATTTTACTTGGGCATTTTAATTATTCTTATAACAGTTGCTCTGTGGCCCTCATCAATCCCGCCGGGGAATTAATGGAGTGGGCATTCATTGATCACATGTTCGGTGGTCTGCACCGCACCGCATTCACACATCGCCGACTCTTTAAGACATCTATGCATCATGTGAGGTTATGGGAGCACCTTATCCTATTGATGGCGGACCAGAGTTTGCGAGACAATGAGCACTCAGGATGTCTCTCAGTGGGGTCTTTTAAAAAATGCCCATTTCTCTCAGAAACCTGTTTTCCACCTATTTTCTGGGGGTGAGAGGTGATCGATAGGGTGAGAGATGATGAAAATACTTGTAAAAACACTACACTCACTTTTAAATAATCAATTTTTTTGTAGGTAACCTAGAGATACAGATATTTATTAAATTTTGTTTAATTCGTTTCCAATCTACGTTAACGTGTAATTAGTTAAACCATTTTACTCCATTATATTTGTCAAATTGTTTGGCTGTGTTGATGTTACAGAACGGGAACGTTATAGAGCCAAGATCGGTTCGTCGCTACTGCTGTTCGATAAAATATACCTACATCAGTACCGGTGCCGCCAAGCTTCCCTAAATAAAGTGATGTAGGCTAAAAGCACGGAACAGGTTGTAACGACAAGTAAATAAGTCATCTCGGAGATGTTTCAGACTTCAGAGGAATAGATGTAATTAATTTACAAGGAGTTTGGTAATGAAGGAATTAAATAAATATGTATTTACTCCTAAAGATTTCTGCGATTGGGTAAGCCAAAGATAAAGAAGAACTCTAGAAATACGATGAAGACGTATTTCATGATCCAAAATTCTAACAATTCAGGTCTAAAATATCTAATTTCCAACATCTAATTTTCAGATAGTCAGTCTTTTGGTACAAATCTATATATATAAAAATCAAAATATGTTTGTATATTCACAAATGAAATGCCTATGCGTCCAAACCAATCATCCGATTGCGATGAAACTTTGGGGATTTGATGTGCGCTTGCTCGCGATGGTTTCTATATACAATAGTGAGTTCTGGCATCATGAAATTATGCATTGCTAATGAAACTTTATTGCGATGAAACTCTGGGGATTTGATGTGCGCATGCCCGCGATGGTTTCTATATTCAATAGTGAGTTCTGGCATCATGAAATTATGCGTTGCTAACCGTTCATCCGATTGCGATGAAACTTTGGGGATTTGATGTGCGCATGCCCGCGATGGTTTCTATATACATTAGTGAGTTCTGGCATCATGAAATTATGCATTGCTAACCGTTCATCCGATTGCGATGAAACTTTGGGGATTTGATGTGCGATGGTTTCTATATATAATGGTGAGTTCTGGCATCATGAAATTATGCAATGCTAACCGTTCATCCGATTGCGATTAAACTTCGGGGATTTGATGTGCTCATGACCGCGATGGTTTCTATACACTCTGGCGTCATGAAAATCAGGGCAAGCAGGGAGAAACAATTTCTTTATTAAGTGGTAGAGCAACGCATGCCGGGAACTCGCTGATTCAGTATAAAATGGAATCGACTATGCGTTGTCAGGCAATGGACGCTTTTATTATTATCGTGACGATTCACGGTTGCGTTATCCTGACGGCAAAATTAGGCAATAAACATACGTTCCTTATCGCAGCTCTTTAAAAGATGTGATACACAATGTACAAAGGTGCGTTACCTCCAAAGGAAAAAAATTATCATAATATTGTATCTCTCTCACACACTGCACCGTGACGTCTCCGTAGACCACTACACTACTAGCAGCCGAAACGATAATTTTGAAAGTATGGAAATAGTCACAAGGATAATATTGAAGCGTGAGTGAATTCTAAAAATTAAGAAACTTCAAATATCAATGCGCTGATGGTTTACCTTTGTTCTAAAGCATATAATGCTGCAATTCTTTCTTACATACTAAACAAATATCTTTTACTTTAAATGTAAATAAAATTGTTATTGTTGTTATTCTTATTTTTGTTTTAAACTATTTATGCTAAAATGGGCCTTCTCTCAACACAGGAATTCCTAGTGAGACAGGCACAGCACAATCACCTTTGTAACTTAATAAATAAAGATTATAATTTTTTTTTAAATTAAAAATACATCTCCCCCATACGTATAAAGAAAATGAAAAGCGAGGATAAAGTAGTACTTTGGAGAAAACAGTCACACGTATTTTGGGTGTCTCATCTTATGTCTCTCCATCTCTAATGTGTAAGAAAGAACTGCAGCATTATAGCGATAAGGAACGTATGTTTATTGCCTTTTTTGCCGTATCCCTGAATCGTTACGGTAGCGCTCAATGTAAGGCCCTTCGAACTTGGACATACTTACATGACTGTGAAGCAATCGCAAGTAGCCTACTCTTTGATGCTGGTTTCCGTACACGGCGCTTCACGAAATAAACTGAACTTTATCATTTTTTGCGTGCAAGCGTGGCATTAATACGATGCCAGTTGACTTTAGCGACCCATATGAAACTCGCCAAACGAATCAGAAAAATCAAACGTTTAGAGCAGGGGTAAGGAAACAACACTTGCGGCCCGCGAGGCTTTTTGGTGCGGCCTTCTGAAAGCATAACAAAGAAATAACTCAAAACGCAAGAACAGTGTTTTATACACATTTTTAAGTAATTAGTACAAAACTCGGAGAATATTTTACCGTAACTGACAGCTGGGTTTTTACGTGTGCACCTACGTCACTAAATACATTCTTTGTGGTTTAATTTATTTTCTTATTATTATGCAATAATGAAATTTAATCGAGACTCTTAACCCTCCACGCAGCATCACTAAATATTAAAGAGGCTCAGAGGGAAATTATTTTCCTCAGGGCCTCCTGGGTGGGGTTAATGTAAAAATCTTGTCATATATGATGTTTAAAAAATTACCTATTTAGTAAGAAGGGTTCATAATAATATGTTGAGTATTCTTACCCCCCCCCCCCCCCCCCGCCCCCCCCGCCCCCCCCTCCCCTTCCCGTGCTTTTTTAAGTGAGTACCTCACAAGAGTCCCAGCTGCTCCCGGCTGGAGCCAGTGACTATGGCATCCCCAATTGGGGTATGTTGTGAGGCTGAAGGTAATGGGGAGGGGATGGGAAAGAAGAAGGTAGGGAAGTACCTAGTTATTCAGATCTGGTCACCAAATACGGCTAAAGCCATTTCAAGCATCGTTTCAATTCTGAATGATGGTTTTACACCAGGGCGATAATGAGAGTATTTTCCTCTCTGGAACGTGCCGCAAATATACTATATATTATTTTTAATGAATTAATTGTGAAATAACACAAATTATTCAAATAAAATTTATTTCCCCACGCCGGGACAGCAAAAAGGTTCCCAACCCCTCGACTAAATTCTAAGCATCCCATCGGCGTATTGAGAATATCCTCATTTGTAATTTGGTCACATGTGGTTTAATGCATACGCCTCGTGGATCTCATTCCTACTGCATTCAGTCTACTTTCGTCTTTCCTCTATCAATTTCATACATCACTGCCTACATCAGGGATGGTAGAGCTCAGTAGACTGCTAACCTCGATTCCTTGTATTGTAAATAGGATCAACTGTATATTTTGTTCGGAGGAGATGAGCTTTGCAAGTTTTGAACCGAACTAAAACATCTTTGAAATGTTGATGTACAAGCTTTTGAAAGGTTCACTTGACTTATTTTAATCGCTGATTTATGACGTTATTTGGAGTTAAAAATGTAAATGTAATTTAGTAGAGACATTTATGTTTTTTTTGTTTTCAACTTAAAACATTTAATAGGGATCAAAAAAGTCACCGGAGACCAATATTTCGTTTACGTTTTTACTCCAAATCATGTCAGGAACCACTGGTTAAAATAAGTCACTTCGTCCCTTAACACGCTGTACATCTCAATTTTCAATTTTGGAGGCGGGTACGGGTACCGCCGCCCCGGTAATTATTTATTGGATAACCACCATAGGTCACCCCAAGTGATTCGCTACGTTTGGTGACTCAGTAGGAGTTTCCGGGTTTATGGGGTGCGGTTAGTCTATTTCTTAGCGGCGGATTAGTTTGCTCACCTACTGCGTGGCAGCCCAGATCGGACGACACTGGTTGAGGGAGACCTTTGATTTCTTCAGCCGGTCTTCTCTACCTATCGTTTTGCATCGCAGTGGGAGGAATGGATTCATGCGTCCGTCCTGGACACATTGACCCCCAGATTCCTATCCACCCTCATACCTTTTTCCTACCCAGATCTTTCATAGAGATATTATATTCCTCCGCTGTGTGGAACTTTTGTAAAATATATATGTATACATACTCGGTCAGTGGCTGAGTGGGCATCGTGTTTGGGTCCCATCCGGGCTTCGCGTGTTCGATCGTTGGCTGGCTAAGTCCTTCATCATGACACAAGCAAAATTTTTCGCTTACTATGGTGGTATACGGTGGTATTTCAATTTGGGAGGCGGGAATGGGTACCGCCGCCCCGGGAACCTTTATTGGATAATCAACACCTCTGCCATAGGTCACCCCAAATGGTTCGCTACGTTTGGTGATTTAGCAGGGGTGCCCGGGTTCATGGGGTGAGGTTTGTCTAGGACCAGGATACACTGAACCCCAGATTCCTACACACCCCTTTTTTATTATTTATTATTAAGTTAAAAGAAATATAATATTTCGCTTTCTTAACTTAAATACAGAGCATATACAGTATAGTAGGACAAGTATAGAAGTAATATTTTTAATTTTGTTCCAACATCTTAAGTTTAAATAGTTTTTTTTTAAAGGTTTTTATATTATTTTCCGTTTTTAGGTTATCTGGAAGGAGATAAAAATTAAAAAAAACTTATACTTAAACCCTTAAATCATCATTAAACCCCTTTCCTTCCCAGAACTCTCCTCTCCTTCCTTTCCCTAAAAAAACCCTCCACATAGCATCCCCAAAGATGACATAGGCCCTGAGGGAAATTATTTTCCTCAGGGCCTCCTGTGTGGAACTCATGTAAAAAAAGGAGATTTTCAAACATTGTTGGGTTATTCGTAACATAATGTTTGTCTTATAGGTATTAAAAGTTACTTATATAAAAAAATATATACATAGTAGCATAAAATACTGCTGTTGTTGAATGTTAAAAAAATAAGATAAGATACTGAACACCTTACATTTCTTACAATTAACGTGTATTTCATCACAACGTGGTATAGAAATTGGTATAGTCTCACTACCATTAAATTTCAAACTTCGGTACAATTTTCAAAGCACTATAGCTCTAACAGGAGGAGAGTGGTTTATGTGGGAAATTTTGTACTAAATTCCTGAAAATTAGATTTCATAATATCCTTTGTTAAAACCAGTGTTTTCATTCCATTAGCTAGAGAGAAAACTATGATTTTTTTTTTAATTGAGATCTGTTCTGCAGAGTTAAAACCGCCTAGAAATTATTCAAATAAGTAGATGTAGGAATCATGCAGAACCATTTTACAATTTTACACAGTTGACAAATCCAAAATAATAACTTGAAGAAATTGAAAAAAAAAACTTATAGATCTTAAACGTTTGTTGACTTAGTAGCCCTGGTTCGTGGGTAGATGTTTGTCTAGGTCTTGGCGGCAGATGCTTTTGCACATGTACTGCATCGCCTCGCACCGTAGTGGGAGGGATGGATTCGTACGTTCGTCTCTCTTAAACACATTGACCACCAGATTCCTACTTTATACTTAGATGACAAGTCTCAGCTGCTCCCGTCTGGAAGCAGTGGGGTATGTTGTGAGGCTGAAGGTATTTGTAAAGGGAAGTAGATGGGAAAGAGTAAGGCGGGAAAGTCCCTGGCTATTCAGATCTGGTCAGTAGACATGACTAAAAGCCATTTCAAGCAATGTTTCAATTCCGAATGGTGGTCTTACACCAGGGCGATATTGGGAGTAGATATGTATTGCGCTGCCACTGGCGCCGTAAGAATACACGAGAAATACCTACGGCCCACACCGCGTAAGGCACCGCCGGCATATACCTACCTACAGCGGTTAATTATTATACCACTTACGCGAAAAGCCTTAAATTATCGGCCGCTCATCACTACGGCCGCAGAACGTTCGAGCACTTTCTTCGCTTTGCGTGAATTCGCAACATTACCTGGCCCTCTGGGTAGCTACTCTACTGGTCGGCTATATAAGCGCCACAATTTGCGCGCTAGCTCAGTCTAGTCTAGTTTCCATTCATCGGCCGACACATACACACCGAGCAGTGATAACAATAGTACAGTGCCGCAACGTAGTACCAGCCCTCGGCGGGCTGCCGCCCACGCAGACAGCAACTTCTGATTTACGCATATCCAGTGTGACTCCAGGAACATACCCGTAACACCTTCGAGGCCTCCATCTCCAAACACCATCTCGCTGTCCGGCCCATCGCGCCTCGACATGAGATGTCATCCTACCTTCAAGTACAAAGCCCGCAGCGCTTTCTGTTCAGGTGCAACCCGATCTCTGACTACCGAAACCCATCGCGTTTCGCTGACAGAGTTCATCCTCACCGCCTCTCAAGGTTCCTTCCTGCGTAACGTGTGTGCTCCGACTCAAAGGACACATAGCCGCCATATCCGTCCACTCGACGTCGATCGACCGCCTGGACCATGGTCACTTCTACACCGTCACGGTGTAGAGCAACATGCCGGCCCCCTGAAAACCTGTGATCTTCACCGCCGCAGCTTCCTGGCCATCATCACGCATCAGCAGCATCATCAGCAATACATCACGGCACCACTGTCACTCCGCTCCGCTTCGACCTTCACTAAGTAGCTCAACAATAAAGACTGACTCACTACTACGACTGCACGCCTTTCATTTCTTAACCCGTCTCTGCCGATCAGCAGTCCGCTCCCTCAGATATCATTAAAATATATTATATATTATTTTTAATGAATTTGTTGTGAAATAACAATTTTATCAAATAAAATTTATTTGCGCACGCCGGGATTTGATCCCGCGACCTTCGGATTGTGAGTCAAGTATCTTACCCTTCAACCACGGCGGCCGTCAAACAAACAAGCAGAACTACCGACAACCAACATTATTTTCATTTTTATTGGCTGCTATCTTTATGTATGATTGCAATATTCAAACCCAAACTAAATGCTAACCTAGATATAGTTTAGTATAGTCTTGGGATAAAATTTATGCAATTTGTTTTTATTTTTCAGATTGTTGATTGAGATTCCTCAGTATTGTCTTCTCAGTTTGGGAAATATAGGGTATTGTTTAAATGTGTTATCCAAGTCTGATAGCCTATTTTGCCAACGTCGGTAAACTGGATGCGTGTGTGCGGAGGTATTTAATTAACAAATCTTGATTGAACGTGAGTCAAAATATATTTGCAACGGAAACTTTTATATTACAATAATTTGTACAGGTTTAATATTATTCTTGCTTTGAAGTGAAGCAGGTAGAGAGGGCGAACACTAGAACTGGAATGAATTTGCAAATGAAATTGCGTTGGTACGCATCTCGCTGGACAGGTGACCGGTGATATCACAATGCAAAATCGGAAAAAATGATATTTTATGGCTGTTCGCTGCATTACTACTGATAATTAAAACATTACGATTTGACTAAATTAAACATTGCAATACTCATGAAGTTATAAATAAAAATACGTCGTTAAAATCACTCATAGATAGACTCACAATCAAATTTAGTAATTCTAAATAAAATAAAAAACGAAATCAAATTCCTTTTTTTGTTGTTCGGACAGGGATCACATCTGCCCTGATGATGGACACTGTAACGCTGTCCGAAACGTTGGCTAAAGGAGGAGGTAGCGTAACACGGCATACCACCCCAAAAACAAACAACAAAAATATTTTTGTCCGTGAAAATCTAAAATCATATCTGATATCAAATTCCGTCTGAAAGCAAACATTCCGATCGGAAAAATGTCATGAATCTTCGTACAAGATATATTTCCTAAAACATGCATTTTTCAGAGCGCAGTATCACGTACAAAGATAGAGCTTTTCAAAATACTGATTCCGTCTGAAGGGAAATGTCTCAGACTCGTCCTAATGTAATAACGCCACCCTGTAAAGAGACGTTCCTGTACAGTAAGTTTTGTATGTAAATCTTGTGAAAAGATCTAAAAGGCTACGAGCTTCTTCTTAGTGAAAATACAAACATAATTGGTTCTATTTCAAATGCGTCGAATTGAATTACGGGTCAATTTCTTTCATTGCACAGTGCGCTGTTCACTCGAAGCCGGTATTCAAGTATTTTTAAGAGCTAATTTATTGCTTTCAATAATAAATTTAAAGAAAGACAGAAAGCAAATGCTTGGTAGTACCATTAAAACTTTTGTAATAACTTTTGACCGGACAGTGGCTTAGTTGGAGTCGCATCTGGGTTCCACAAGTTCACATCTGAATTCGATTTTTCAGCTGGTTAAGTCGTACATCACGGCACAATAAGCACACATTTGGGAGGCGGTTTTAGTATCACCGCCCCAGGAACCATTTATTGGAAAACCAAAACCTCTGCCGTAGGTCACCCCAAATGGTTCTGTACGTTCGGTGACTTGCAGGGGTGCCCGGCTTCATGGGGTGAGATTTGTATAGGTCTTCGTGGCGGATTTGACCACCTACTGCGTGGCGGGCTGGATCGGGAGACACTGGTTGAGAGAAACCTTTTTAATTCTACAGCCGAACTCTCTTGACCCATCGCCTGATAGCGCAGTCGATGGATTCGTACGTCCATCACTCCTGAAAACATCAACTCTTAGATTCCTACCCCCCCCCCCCTTCACACCTTTATAAAAATCAGTTTTTTTCCACCAGGGCTATACAAAAAACTATCTTCTACAATTCGGAACGATGTTCAAATAACCAAACCGTCCAGAAACGTAACTTTTCTTAATGGCTTTAGAAGTGTTTGGTCGCCAGATCTGATTAGCCACGTACTTCTAAACCTTCCACTTACCATCTACTTCCCCACCTCACTCTATATACTCCATAGCCACTCTGACTCTGGGCAGATGAGAATATCGTGCGATAATTTAAAAAAAAAGTTTGTTTTATTTCGTAGACAAAGTAAGTGAAGAAATCTGTTTTTCATGAAAAAAACAGCAAAAACTTTACTAGGGTGGGTACTGATATCTCGCCGGGAAAAAAGTCAAATCATTTCCCTCGAACACAGCAAAATTGGTAAAGTGGGTTACGTAAGTCTTTTTTTATCATATCAACAAAATTTCCCAATTTTCTTATCCCTTTTGACCCTGTTAACTGAACCGTGACGGAATAAAATAAAAATAACGATCGCTCAAAACAACCCAATCAATCACCGACTTCCCGAAGCCCATACATGTCAAACAAATAACTTATAAGTCGCCTCACAGACGAAATAATGTTGACTATCTTTCTTATTTGAGCATTTTATATAAAACACTGGTCAACTATGGTGAGTGAACCGATCATTTTTGTAGAGCTCAGCAGTTTAACAAAAATAGATTTTAGGTTTAATATATAGTTCTCAGGTTCAAAACCCGATGAACCGCAAATAATGTTATGATTTGGTAATATGTTACCCTGAAATCGTATTTTTTATACGGTGATGTATGTTACGAAGAAACCGTATTTTTATAAGTTAAGGTTATTTAGGTTATTTACCAAAAAACGGTTTTAATACGCTTAGGAATATTGCCATGAAACCGTCTATTTACACGGTATGGTTATTTTACCATAAAAACTGTTTTTATACAGTAAGGAATGTTACCATGAAATCGTATTTTTTATATGGTAATGTATGTTACCAAGAAACGGTATTTTTTATACGTTAAGGTTATTTACAAAAAAAAAGTTTTAATACGGTAAGGAATATTGCCATGAAACCATCTATTTACACGGTGTGGTTATTTAACACGGTAATTGATTACCATTTACCATTGGGAAGTGCTATTTATTTACAGAAAGGTCATTTATTATGGGAAACTGTCCTCTTTACGTGCTAAGTAGGTCGTTTATCATGGGAAACCGTACTTTTAATACAGTAAGTTCATTTATCATAATAAACCGCCATTTTTATAAATTTAGGGAATTACTAGGAAACTTCGGTGAGTCGTTGTGAGCACGCCCGCCAAGGTTTCTATATGTACTGGTGAGCTCTGGCATTATGAAATTTATATTAAAAAAAATTGCAATGGGTGGGTCGTTAGCTGTTTGAAAACTGAATGTTCCGGGACTGAATGGATTGCGGGAGTGGGGAGGGGAACTCGGGAAAGGGAGATTCTTGGGAGGAGGGAGGGGAACCCGGGAGGGAGTTTCACGGGAAAGCGGGCGAGGGGAGTGAGGAGAGGGAAGGCGAAGATGGGGACGCGGCAGGAAGGGGAGGCGGAAGAGAAACGGGACGAATGGGAAAGAACACGCAGGGAAAAACAATTTATTTATTAAGTGGCATAGCAACGCATGCTGGGAACTCGCGAGTATGTAATAAAACAACTGAAATTCAAAATTAAAGAAAATGAGGCGAAGCTCCGTTTTGTTTGTTCCATAATATAAAAAATATTATCATAGTGTGTTACTTCTGAAAACTACGACAACGACGGAGAAAATCCAAACTAATCACTGCCTCCAACAACAACAAACAAAAACAACTAGATTTATATCACTTTTTTCATTTCAACCCATTCCAAGTTTTTCTTGAGTCGTTATGTCCCCGTAACGTATTCTTTAACATGTCCGCTTCCCCTTGGCTTGTGAATTCTTCTAACGATATAACTTTATGACAAATAGTAGCTCGTACAGCATCTATAGAGAACCATATTCTAAACGGAAAACTTTTAACTGCAGATGCTGTATATTATTTAATTAAAATCTGCTGAAATTAAAACCCTCGCACGGAGCAGGGGCACTCAAAGTTGTGTAGTTTGCAAACCGTTTATCATCTGACACCCGTATTCTCAGGCAATTTCTTTTGTTTGGACAGTGTGGGTAATTTATTTATTCAAGAACTACGGAAGTTTGCAAGTGATATTGCTTGTTTGTACTCTTTAAAAATTACGACTAAGCTTGTGTTAATTCAATTTTGACGTTTGCATAAAGTTTTTATTATGATAAACTGACAATGGTTAAAATTAAACTTGTGAAAATGTTTAGTGTATAATTTTATAGTTATTGCCCTCTATGTCTGGTATAAGTCGTTAATGCAGGATTTTATTGGGCGTCCGGATGACGCTTGTGTTAAAACTGTCAGGTTGTCTAGAAGCGTTGTGTTGATAAAAAGGCTGCTTTCTGTAGACTTATTCCTTTTTATTGCTAATAATCGAACAATATGCAAATACATGTTGAGCCTTTAGTTATATCAAATGGGGAACCGGCCCTTTGTGTAGTTTATACGCTGTATAGACTAATTGTCGCATGTTAAAGTGTCCCGTAAAGTTGTAAATAAATAACTCTGTTCAGATTTTCGGAGTGTTTTAAATCGAGAAAGGACCCCTATCACTTAGTCGTAACTTATTTGTGAAAATAAGTAAAGTTAGATTCCCGACTACCAAAATTGCATTCCGCTTAAAATCCAGTAATTTATTATATTTTTTTACGAAAGCCAAGTTCCCGATTGAACAAGCCTAGGGCGTATAAATAGCCCCAAACTTAGCGGACTTTCTACCCTTAAAAGTAATGACACGAATTTACTCACAGATAAAAGAGACATTTCTTATATCTGTGGAATTTACTTCACAGCGTAAATATCTCAAAATAATTAATCCTATAAATTGCTTAAATGCATTAAAAGTGGCACCAACCTGTAAACGGCGTCTTCCTCCACAGAACGCTCTTAAATATTCTAGTTCGCTTCCACTAGCGATGAACTACTTCTATAATGTTTGTCATCTGTGGTCTATCTATTGGGAATTAATGTCAATGGTGTAAACACGTCTTCAAGAAAAAGTCTTTTATAAAATAACAGTGTTTTCCATATTAAATATATAACTAAACAACATCAAATGGCAACTAACACAATAATAAAATAGGATTCCAACTTTACCCGACCGAAGCAAATTACACAATGAAAATCGCAGGTGATTTAAATTCATGTCACAATAAAATTATTGATTTTTTTTTTATTCAAATGGACATTAATATCCCATCTACGGTGCATTTCAACAATCGCTATACATTTGGTGCAATTAAAAATGCACAGAGGCGAAAAAACCATCTTTGAGATATAAAAATTATGTTGAATTATTTATAATTACTTCGAGTAAAAAAAAAACTTAAGAAAGTACACATTAACTTATAACAAATTAATTTAACTTTAGATGTCAACCTAAACCAAAAAATGAGTTACCCAATTTCAAAATATTGTTTAATGCCTTCTCTATATTAATAAACGATAACGTAATATCCGCTTTGAGGAACTAAGTTTTCGTGAAGTTTGTATATCGGGAAGATAGTCATTTGGGAGTTTGGCCTTCGGAATATAGTTCTGCACCAATTTCCTTAAATTTATTCGGTAAAGAAGTTTTCCATCGGTGAGCAAATAAATAAAACATAAATAAAAACTTACTATTAGATTTTTATATGTTGTAGTCGGAAAAAGATTGTGAATCAAATGGAAGGTAATCAATAATTTAGAATTAAATCAAAAAAATATGGCATTTCAATACGACACAACTATGCGAATATTTGAAAAAAGGACACTGGAAGGGAATCCGACTCCCTGGTTTTCCCACAGTACGTTCTTGTTATGTTTTTGTGAGGTTCAACATGTCACTGATAAATCGCTTACCTGAGCACATGCACATCTCCGTTTGAACTGATATAAAATAACCGTGGTATCAAGGAGGTAAAAACTACACTAGTTCGTTTAACAGACTCCAATCAAACACCCTGAGAGATCAGTAGATTGATAATTTCTATACAGAAGCTTATTTAACATGGTCGATCCCATACGAGTTGATCGTTGCACTGGTTCTCAGCAGACTTCTTTAACAGTCGATATTGAATGCACTGAGAGATCACAGTGGTGATCATTGCACAGCACAAAACAGACTGATTCTTCATTTGGAGTTATTGTTTCATAATATTAAAGGTAAACATTAATCGTCACGTATTGTCAGAGAGGATAGGTTTTTGAAAGTAGATAGGATGAAGGAAGGTATACCTATCATTGAAGAAGAAGATAACATTAATAATCCTAGCAAAAATTTGAAAGAGAACAAGACGCAGAAAAATAGATAAAACTGGGACTCCAACCCAGAACCTCTCGTCTAACCGGGACGTGCGCTTTTATCAATTCAGCCATTGCCACCTTCTAACAAACAGTCATTATTGTCAATTTCATATTTTCAAATTTTAGAATCAACAATATTATCTTCGACTATTGATCTTTTACCCATTCCACCCTCGAAAACAAAGCCATATAAAATATCCACTTGTTATTTAAAAAAAAAAAAAAACCATTAAACAAATTTCATTACACCGTTACTTTAGATTTCCTATCAGAGTCGAAGTGTCAGAAAAGCCTATAGCGTAGTACCTATTGGCAGTGATAATAGAACCTTCGAACAAAGCCTCCACCGTGAACATAATATCACCTGCTTCCCAGAACGTGACAAAAATATCAAAAACTCTAATGTTTTACATTGAGAACCACTAGTCTTGTTCGAGATGTTCTCGTCTTAAATTGTGCAATTAAGAAATTGTCTGAGAGATTTATAGCAACCCCATGGAGATAGATGCTTCCTGAAATAATTATAGCCTAATGGATAGATTATTCAATATCTGACATCTTCACGAGGCCTTAGTGACTTAGCTTCATTTTACAATAATGAAGCGAATAATTTACTCATTTTGTGTTATATTATGAACTCTGAATATTATTATTATTTTAACCCGCTTGTTTAGGAATAAATACAACCCAAAACACATAATCGCGTTATACTTTCATAAGACCAAAACCGTCCCGAGCGACCTTACATTTTAAAAGCTAAATATCTCTCTTCCTCTCATGCAATCATATGTATTTTTCTTTTAACCAGAAAGAAAACTAAATAATGTTTCTTATTGTATTCGAAATATAAATGCTATCTTGCATAGATATTTTACAATCTCGATCTAAAGTGACGGTTTCATAATTTATGCGTGAAATCTAGGCTTCCGGATTGTGAGGTGCGGATATATTGAACCAAGCAGACGGGTTTATTACGTCTACACGGAAGGTACTGAGGAAAATAATGTTTCACAGGGCCTACATTGTCTTTGGGAGTGATGCGTGGAAGATATTTTTTTAAGAGGAATATAAACGCCAGAAATATTTCGAATCTCATGCCTTCAAAATTTTAAAATCGTGCGTCTTTTTGCACGAGGCTAGTAAACGAAAAAGTGGTTTTTATTTATTTTGTGCATAATTTTATAAGAACGAAAAAAGTTAGAACATGGAAAACCTCAAAAATAGTCTTAGCCATAAGGGGTTTTTTTTCGAATTGTTTCTTTTATTACTTCATAGTTAAGTCGTAAAAAAATATTTTTTTTGGTTGTTTACGCTTATATTTTTTGTTACGTAAATAATAATTTTATTGTAATTCCAATACATAGAAAAGCTAGTAAAAGCTTCGATTTATCTTTAGCATATTTTTTGATGTTCATATTGTAAGCCGATTCGTCGTAAAGATTAATCAAAATAGTATCTAAATATTATTTCACGTATATATTCATCTTAATAAAAGGAAAGAGAGGAAGTTCGGGGTAGGAAAAATGTACGAGGGGTGGGTAAGAATCTATGGGTCAATGTGTCTAGGTATTATGGACGTATTAATTGCGGTGTAAGGTGATGGGTCGAAAGAGTCCCGCTATATAGTTAAAAAGGTCTCCCTCGAAACTCTCTCTAAAACCGTCCGGCCATTCGGTAGGCAGATTGACGCACCTGGACCATAGACCATAATCCTGGGCACATCTGATCAGTAACAAGAGCATTTTTACAAAAGTATTTGTGAAGATTCTCATAGTATAATAGACCAAATTAATTAGCAGCATACCGAAACAAACTGTTGCTTGAATTGATTTATTTTGTTCGAGTAGTTTTAATTTGTCCACCTCACAGGACAAAGTCAAATATTTGAAGAATGTACGTAGATGTTGTTGAACGTTTGAATACGTTTTTCAGTGTAAATTTCGCACAATAGTCTCAACTGAATGAAGCCAGTACAGAGGGAAAAGAGTTGGAGAATAGAATACAGAAAACCAATGGATATTATGTCACATAAATAATTATGTGACTAATGCAGTTCTTGCTTAGGTGGTTATTTTGTCTATGGTGTTTTTTTTGGACACTGGTAATTTTTGGAAAAGAGAGAGTTTCCTTTTTGTTTATGGTGACTTCCTTCCGATCAACTTGGGCAGTTGGGTCGGAAATTGGTCACTCACTGGAAAAGTGTTTTATTGGATTTTATCATGAGAATCTAAGTCGATTTTAAACCTAAAAGAACGCGGGGTGTTTTTACGTAACACGCGAGGTTCGTGTACGAGTTATTTATAGTGGATGACGTGAAAGTCCCACTTTTTTCCGATGTGGCTGGTTGGCCGTTTTGTGGAATTATTTCTGGAAAAGGAATCGTGAAGTGAATTGGTCCTGGTGTTGGCTACTATAATATGCCTTCACGACCCCGCGTCGCAAAGTCGCGGTCTGCTAACCGTACTACCGTAATACGCCAGACTTGGATACTGTTGGGGGCCACGTGCCTTTTGATTGGAGTTCGTCGAGATGGCCCGTGGCTGAATGCGCTCCTTGGAGGTATAGCGGCCTCCTGCCCAATTAGAAGGACGACCTTGGTGCTCTGGATTCCGCGCCGTTCCCATATGGGAAGACTGGAGTTCCCGTCCCGTCTCGTGTTTTCTCACTGCGAAGCAAGATCGCGTTCGTCTACCGGGGTTATTTCCGTATAGTTAGTTTAGCGTGTCCATTAGGAGTCCATCTGGTATGTGTATTTTTTTTATATTTCCTTTTGTTACCTTGGTATGAAGTTTGTACACTTCCTTGTTGCTTTTTGGTTTGGATTCAATACATTTTTATAAAGTTCCTCTTCTTTTATTTGACTGAAAACCCTACCTACATGACAGATAACTACTTGGCCCACTATCCTGAGCCCTGGTCTCTGCTCTGCCGCAAGGCTACATTTTATACGAACATGATACGTTTCAGTGGCGTCCAACGTTTCAATTAGAACAAATTAAATCACGGTTAATTACGAACTGCCACCTGCAAATCTGTAAGTTATTTCACTTATTTAATTTTTTATATTGTCGTTGTTTTTTGTTTTTTTTTATTATTTTTTTATTGAAATTTTTTGATACAATACATATAATAGATACATGGAATAATGAAAAGTATATAAAAAAGCTTAATATAATAAATGTTTGAACAAAAAAGTCCCACAAAGACAATGCCTGTGCGTGGGTATAATATTGATTTTTTACTTTTTTTTTTTATTTATTTTATTTATTTTTATTTATTTACTATAGATAGATACAAAAGAAAGTACAAAATACATATTAGGAGCTTTGCCTGTCCAACTAGGAAAGTTTCCCGTACCAGGACAGACAAATTTACAGGTTAAGTTCATATTATACATTACATAATTACATAACAAAAAAAAATAGAAAAAGAACCTGATAGCATATAGTATTTTTATTTCTATGGTTATAGTGAATATTTTAAGTATACATAAATTAGGGATTTAAAAAAGTAACTGAATAAATGCATTTAAAAACTACAACATAATAACAGTCTGCACTGTTATTATCGTATTTATAAGTTTTGTAAGAATAGATGTTACAATTTAAAAACATAAAAAAACAAACAAAAAAAATAGCAAAAAATTTTAAAAGATGGATATACTTAACGGCTTTATTTAAACTTATAAGAAAAAATATCTGTTTCAGTGTTTTTTAGCCTAATTTTGGTATATTTTTTATAAGATTGAAGATTTTGACATATGTTCTCTTTAAAGGTTGTACATAATAAATTATACATTTTCGGAGCTATAAAACTATTATGCCTTTAGGACAACCTAGTTTGGCAGTGGGGTACTGCATACTCACAGGTTCCACGTCTTTGGCTGGTACGATTTGAATTTTTTAGAAAGTTATTTGGACGCATGTAAATAAATTTAAGACATTGAAGACCATAGGTCTGTAAAAAATCAGTTTCCTTAAACAACTTTTATTTCCTTATTTTATTTGGTTTACCTTTTTGATAATATTATGTAATTTTTTTATGTGAATACCGCATAAGAGTCCCAACCGCTCCCATCGAGCAAGTGCGACCGTGACTTCCCAATTGGAGTGAGGCTGAAGGTTGTTGGGAAGAGAAGAAGCAACGTTTCAATTCTGAATTATGGTCTACTATCAGTGCAATACGAGGACCTTCCACTCTGGAACATGCTGAAAATAATTTTCTCAAATCGATTCTTCATTGCTAAGGTTCGTGTTTCTCTACTCATCGCGGATGTGCGCTGCATGGAGAGTTGCGGAAACCAAAGCCCCGGAACCCAGTGATACTTGGTCACTCCAGCGCGTTGGTAACCTTCCCCTGCCTTCCATTTTGCCAGTGACTATGAGTTTCTCTCACAAGTTGAAGTCCTCAGTGTCCAAAGTATTTATTTTTATCAAGTTTAATTTGTAGAAATTCCATTATGTTTTTTTTTTCTTAGATATATTCAAAAATACTAATATTCAATTTATAAAAAGGTTAATACGTCGATATCGTAACGATATAAAAAAAAATTCGATGCTAAGTTCATGCGATGGTTTGTTAACCTAACTACCACGATTAAGATAAATCTCAAAATTAAATCAAGCAGTCAATTTTTCCTGCGACGTTTGTAACCTTGAAGTGTTTAGGTACACCGTACATTCCTGATACAAAGGTCGAAAACTTTAGGGTCCCGCGTCAAAGGGTTGGGTCCTTTACGAGACCTGAAGAGGTCAACCGGCAGAAATGTTTGTAGGTGTGTTCGTGTGCCCAAAATAATCTCTATTGTTCCTTACTTCCCATGAAATTAATCAAATATAGTAAATAATAGATATTCAACCATTTTTTCGTTGTGATAATAGGGAAGAATGAGGGAACTCCGCATACCGGTAAGGTCGAAAGATCCGATATTCACACAGCCGTCTCTACTACTAAAAATAATTGATATTCCATTTGGGTTTTGTTGTGGGATTGAAGGGAGAAGAGAATGGAAGGAGATGGAAAAAAGAAAGGCTGGTTACTAATCGCGTCTAACGCCACTTAAGTAGGCTTCAGGTCTACCACAACTACCAGGACCACACATTTGTCTTTCTTAGGCCTAATTTCTTTTGTTAATTATTGACGACATCATTTATTGATGTCTTCATTGGCTTCGATGCCCTGTAAGAATAGAGTTCAAGTTCTGCTTAATGACCTTCAAAGCATTGCAAGGAATGGCGGCAGACTATAAATCGGTGTCCGATACAACTTAAGCGATAGACAACCTACTCTAAAGCCTATCTAAAGATCTAGATGTTACTAATCGTTTAATCAAACTTTTTAGGTCAAATTGAGCCGTTTACCATGACCCGCCCTTTTCGTGTAACTGGTCCACTCATTATGAATAAAGTTCCCTCAACTCTTACTATTATCCAGAATTTGGCTGAATTTAAACGGGCTTTAAAAACCACATTATTCAAAGAATCATTACATTCACGAATCCCAACATCTTTTCAATCTACGTAATAAGCCATGTTCTCAAGTTTCCAGAAATTGTTTGGTTTCGGTTTCCTCCTAATAGGCCACTTGCATCACATTTTTTTCCAGTTTAGGCAAATATTCTAAGACATTCTGTGTTTTTTTTTTTAATCGTATTTTTGAATATTTTATCACAGGAGAATAACAAGGCATACCAAAAATATTACATCTCTTAAATATTTTTTCCCTTGATCCATCTTATTGATCATAAATCATTATAATGTTCAACGTCAGTATTACTAAATCCAATGTAATATACTTGTACTAGTAAATTATAATAATAATAAGAATATTATAAAATTTGATTTTGTTAAACACTACCATTATACCTCTTAAACATGTACAGACAGCGTAAAATGTACGGGGTTCTCTTCATAACATCTGTCAAAAGGTCAAACCAAATGATAAGTTCGCAGAGAACAAACAATAAATCTAGTGAACGTTAAATGTCAAATTCAAAAATTCGCCTGAAATCAGAGTGTTGACATAATATTTTTTTTACATTATAAAAAATATAAATCAGTGTGGAATTTTACAAAATTAATAGGAACATTTTCGGAGACGGGACATTTTCATGTAGTGACGTCACGGGCCCAAATAATGGATTTATTTATTTAAAAATAAAAAAATTTCATTTCAAAAAAATTTTACTAACATTTTCGTAATCTTAACAGAGAATGCTAAAATGTTATGTGTGGTCGGTCTTGCTCTATGGATGTGAAACATGGACCTTGAAAGTAAATACCATGAACAGGTTAGAGGCTTTTGAAATGTGGCTTCACCGGAGAATGCTCAAGGTCCCATGGACCGACATGATCACCAACACAGAAATTCTCTGGTGGGCTAGAGCAGATAGAGAACTGCTTACATTAATAAAAATCATGAAAATTTCATATCTGGGTCATATATACTTCGAGAGAGAAGTATCACTCGCTCCATTTAATATTGAAAGGCAAGATAGAGGGTCGCCGAGGGCCTGGTAGAAGAAAAATGTCTTGGCTGCGTAATATACGAGAGTGGACCGGCATAGAAGTGTGGAGAAGCTATTCCGGGCAGCGCAAGACAGCGAGACATTTTCAAGAGTGATCGTAAACGTCGGGGGGACCTGATACGGCACACAAAGAAGAAGAAGAATTTAAAAAATCTATCCACCTGATTTTTTCCAAGTCGTTATGAAATCCATGCAAGTGTCCTATTGTACTTTTATGTTTAACGTCAGAATATTTCTCATTTGTGAACGAAAACTGCCTTCCGTTAGTATATTATATTTTAGTTTTAAAGTTCTTGTTTTGTCATTGCTACAATAGCACCGTTATTGTCTATTATTATTATCCTGTTCTATGACAGTTAATTGTTCCTCTGCTTCTTTTAATTTTAGTTCTCTGATAAATACATTCTTTATTTCATATTATTTTATCAATATTTTGTAATGGACTCGTAACTCCTTAGGATTATTTTTAAATTTATTATAGTTAAGGGCACTTGAAATGAAAATACACAAAACTGAGCTATATAAATATATTCAGACTTCTGGATATTTTTTGTTCAGTGGTCCGATCCTTTACGAGACTTTAAGGCTTCAATCAGAGGCTGGGAGTGGACGGGAATTCCCTTAGGACCGAAACTTGAGGGTTTTCCAAATTGAAAAATATTTACTTTTAGATTTTTGTGTACACGGTGGCCGGAAACGGCAAACTGATGAATCTTCACAACGCTTGAAGTTGATTTTTGGTCTTAACGCCACGATAAAGCGTATTTAAATATTTTTTTATTTATTAAATACAGCATTTCTTAAAAAAGAGAAGAATTCAATTTCAACGACATATTTTTTTTTAAATATCACTTTGTATTTAAGTTGTCTCAGTTGCGACCATTATCTTTTTCTGTTTTTTTCCGTCTTGTTCTCTTTCATACTTTCGTTTAGATTATTATTGTTATAATCTTCTTCAATAATTTATTTATTTATTTATTTTATGTGCATCTATATAAAAAGATTTACATATATTTTTTTGGCCTTGCCTGTCTCACTAGGAAATCCTGTGTCGAGACAGACTAGTTTACACATATTTTATAAATATTAAATAAAGTACAGTTTTCAATACAGCAAAAATATTTGACAAAAATTTTCAGGTTGGTTAGTGGTAACAATAATGAGATAGAGGATTATATTTGGGTGAGGTGACTAATTATTGCAAGACCTTTTTCGATGATCCATTGTTTGATCAGGATTTTGTATTTGTTAATATTATTCGATTGTCTTGTTTTGTCAGAAAGGTTATTGTATATTTTAGGCGCAATGTATTTGAAATTTCTTTGACCAAATTAATGTTGTGTTTGTTTTAGGTGTTTGTATGAGTTCTTTGGTTTTGTGCCGTGTGTTTACAATATTTTGGGTATTTTCATAAAATGTACATGTTTTATTTTTAAACGGATGAGTTAAGATTGTTTTTGTGTAAATTTGTCGAATATCTAATACAGGGAATTTTTTGAATATATCTACAGTACTTGTTATTATGGGAACTTTAAGAATGACTTTCATAATTAATTTTTGTGCCTTCGATAATGAATCTATAGCTGATAGTTTTGCACCTCCCCATGCGATTATTCCATATTCAATGATTGATTGAAAAAGAGAGGAATAAACAATTTTCATAGACTTATCTAGTATGTTTCTAATGTTTTTGAAGAAATAAATATGTTTTCTTAGTTTATTCGTGATAAGTAGGCAATGTGTATTCCACTTAAGATATTGATCAAATGTTAGACCAAGGTATTTGATATGGTCCGTTCGATCTAGGCAAGGACATTGACAGAATGTATCGTGAATGCAAGAACATTCATGTACTTTTATTTCAACATCTTGATTAGGTTGGCCAATGTTGGATAATGTATTTAAAATAAGGAATCAATAATGTACCAAACATCGCCTTATACCAAAAACGATGTTAAACTAACTAACCATCATACCGTTTCCCCGTAGGGGTAGGCAGAGAGAACGGGTCGCCAAAAAACACGGTCTTAGCGTAATCTCCGTCCCTCATTGACATTAATATAATAATAATAAATTGAAGACTTTGTACAATTTCGAGCTTTTTGCAGATCAATAGACCATATTATATAATTTATAACTAAAGAATATAAAGTACCTCATGTCCATACTAGATATTTTCCGTACCTTTTGATAAAAAAAAAATTTTTGGCTTGGTTAAATATTTCAACCGTTTTGCATGAAAAAAGCGAAGCAGCCGTTCCTCTTAAGTTAGACGTGCAGAGGACCTCTTAAGTTAAAGTGGAGACTGAGAGGATTTTCTTAGTTTAAATGGGATTTCATATTGTTTTAGGCAAATGTCAAGATATCTTTAACAGCTCATTTTTATTTTTTATCTTTTTTGAGTTTCTAAAATCTTGTCTTTCACATATCTACTCAATTTTGACTTCGTTTTCTCGTTATTTTTACGAACATTTAATATCTTTACTTTATAATACAAAATTGAAATGATTTTAAATCTCACTCATACGTTACTTGCTTCACCAGAGGATTTCTGAGGAGTCTGTGATGAGATTCTGAGTCGGGAAGAATGTCAAAAACAATATTTTAGAAGGTAAAGTTCAGTAACAAGCTTTAAGAAGCATCGTAATATTTGTATAAGTTTTGTGGGCCTGAACAGGTCCAAGTTAGTATACAATCACTTTGATCTTATTGTGTAAACGGAAACAAGTTAAACAACTGAGCGTGTTGTTTAAAAGTCTCTACCAGTTTCCGGGGCACGTCTGTTCTACAAAAAGAGATGCCGCACGGTAGGTCAATTAATGATTCTAGCTATAAACAATTATTTAATTAAAAATTAAGTTTTCTTTTTAAATACAGCACTGCTTAAAAAATAGATGCGTAAGTATAAATGTATCCTTTTTCAATGATTTTTTTTGCACTAAAATATGAATGTAATAATGCACAAAACACCGTCGGTTACCAAAAACGATGCTAAACTAACTAACTAACCATTACGCCGTTTCTCGGCAGGGCTATAGGCACGTAGGCAGAGAAGGCGGACCGCCAAACAACTCGGTCTTAGCACACACTCCTCGCCTCATTCACATTTATACATCATCTCGTACGTACTTTTCTATTATTCTGTCTCTTAACTTGACTCAAGTGTCTGGTTGATCGTACCACGTCAAAGAGTTAAAAAAAATATTCAAAAATCACCACTTTGTGAACTTTAAAAACTAAGTATACTAACAATAAATCCTTCTGGAAATTTTGTGCATATGTGAACTTTGCACCTTGAGCTACATTTTCAATAACAAAACTTTGAAATACACACATAGCTTTCTGATGAGAGCTTCGTGTTCGCGGCGGTGGCCGATTAAATATACCTACGTAACTCCGTGTTTAAAACCGCCTACATCCTACAGTGTAGTTTCAATGTAATATTCTTTCAATTTTAACATTTAGTGTTGTTTTTGCACGGTTCTCTGTACTTTGGAGGTCTCGAATCAGTCGTAAGTCAAGCTCCTTGTATGACTTCTTTCGTTTCCAAAAACAAGGTGGTTGGATCGCACACTACATAATGATTGAATTATAGCAAATACTTGATGACAAAATGTTTCATAACTTAACACTTTCACTTATCATGAAAGCATAGACAAAATGATAAAAAAAAAAAACAAATTTGTTGTATAAAAATGTATATAAAATACGACACCTTAAATTTCAAGGAAAAAAGAGAGAGAACAATAAATTATGCTGATACGTTATATATGCCTACTAAAAATAATGGGTATGTATTTATAAATTTCAGAATATTACATACCTACACAAACAAATCCGAAATCAGGTTGTTTTAAATACAAACAAGTGAATAAAATAGCGTCCAAACAAATGCAAACAAAAAAAATTATCTAATAATGCTAGATTGATGGAACATCAAAATGGTGTAATAATAATACACTTTTGGTGATCATAAATGCTTATTTTTCTCATAAAAACGATGGATTTATACGTTTTATTATTTGCACGCGATATAAGATTGTGAATCTATTAGGTTTGCGTGTCTTCTTATTAAAACATCAGGAAATTATTGAGCACATCGGTTATTAAGATTAAATAAATCTTATATCATTCTCGGTAAATAAGTTTGTACGGTCAAAACGATGCGACGCGACTTCGCGAGCTAACAGAAGCGATGGCCAAAACGATCCCGAAAAAGGGCTGTGCAAATTTTTACAACAAAGGAATTGTGGTGAATGTCTTGCATCTTGAATAATGCATTTTATGATCAGTCACCGAACCTTACATTCATTTCCTAAGGACGCACAGAAAGCAACCCCCAAAAGAAGAGAATGGGCGATTAATTCAAGAGTGTTTCCTCTTGATGTACTCATAAGTATAAAACTTCCTGTAAAATTTAATGTTTCAAAGACCAAATCATGTCTAAAAGGGATCGAAATGAAAATCTAGTCTCTTTCAACGGAAGTAATCTTTTGAGTCGATCAATTTCTTGAGTTTAACAGCTCGGCTGTGAAACGATATTTGCCGACCGTTTATTCACTATCTCTTTTTTTAATTTTTTTATTTATATATTTTTTTTTACAGTTTTTTAGAGAAAATGTGTCCTAACTGGGGTACTCCGTTCTAAGGACACATTGTACAAGTTTTATTATTTGAATTATAAGTAAATACCTAATCTATGTTAGAATATTGCCAAGGAAAATTATTAAGTAAGATCTAAAAGAAAGTACAAAACAAAGCATTATTCTTTGTTGGGTTGCAAAATTGAATCTATTTTCTTCCTTTCCATGTCCATAATCCATATTTTTATGTTTCTTTTGAAGGCGGTTATTTTTTTGTGGTTTTCATTGCAAGAGGGAGTAAATTAAATAATTTTACAGAGAAGTATTCCATATTTCTTTGTCCAAAAGTCGTTTTAGTTGTAGGTTGGTAGAATGTATGTTGTAATGTAGATCTTGTGAATCGGCCCGAGTTTGTCTGTGTAAAGTTATCCTGATTTTTTAATTTGTTGCTCACATTTTCCACTTAACTCCTTCACGGGTTTCTTCCAGGATCAATTCTTGAGGGAGAGTTCGATTCAGATGGTAGTCGATGGTTTCACGTATTCCTCACACTCGATAAATGCTGGCGTCCCGCAGGGATCGGTTCTGTCTCCGACATTGTTTTTGTTGCACATCAACGACCTTTTGTCATGTGCACCAATTCACTGTTAAGCGGATGACAGTACAGTTCATGATAGCTTTTTGTTTGACAAGCCCCCAAAGGGCTCACAAACTCCAACAGCTCGTAGGGCTTTGAAGCAAAGAATGGACGGTTACCTCGAGAGTGTTTTCTCTTGGGGTAAAAATAATCTCGTTGAATTTAATGTTTCAAAGACCCAATCTTGTCTGATTACGTCTAAAAGGCATCGAAATGAAAATCTAGTCTCTTTCAACGGAAGCAATCTTCCGAACAGGCCCTCCGTTGATATGCTTGGTGTAACCCTAAGTGACCAGCTCAGGTATGGGGGCTCCATCGAAGCCAGAGTAAAGTTAGCCTCCCAGAAACTGGGCGTACTGTATAGGGCCCGCAGATACTTTAATAGTGCACAACTGCTAACCCTGTACAAATCACAAGTGCGCCCCACGGTTGAATTTGGCAGCCACCTCTGGTCTGGAGCTCCAAAATACCTAAAAATACCCTCGACTCTATGCAGAAACGGGCGGTCCGTTTGATAGATTCTCGGGTTTGATAGGCGTCGGGTGGGAATGCTATCCTTGTTCTACCGGTATTACAATGGAAGATGCTCCGAGGAACTAGCATGATAGATCCCTTCGGCACCGGTGCGTAGTCGGGAAACACGCCAAACGCGTGCCCAACATTTGTACACGGTTGACATTTGTCACATGAGAACGGGTCGTTTCTTCGACTCGTTCTTATGTTCAACAGCTCGGCTGTGGAATGATTTGCCGGCCTCTGTGTTTCCTCCTTCCTACAACATAGGTCTCTTCAAGACCAATGTTCATTCCTTCCTCTCCTCAAAAAGACCCTCCACACAGCATCCCAGATAACATAGGCAGTGAGGGAAATTATTTTCCTGAAGGCCTCCTGTGTGGAGTTAATGTAAAAAAAAAAATCCTTCCTTTCCACAAAAAGACTTCACACAGTATCCCCAAAGATGACATTAGCTCTGAGTGAAATTATTGTGGAAAACATGTTTGGAATTAAAGTTTTAAAAAAAAATTGACATTTATTTCTATGTTAGAATCTCGCAGAAAGTTCAACACTAAATTATAGAGAAATGCACGGCGCACAGTCCTGTGATTCATAATGAGTATTCACACTCTCTGTTGTGGCAAACTTTCTAAAAGATGAAGTGTTGTTTATACCAGAATAAAGTTAGTGTTTGACGTGCTTTCGTATAACTAGGACTAGTTTTCATTAAAGTTATTCTATTTGTTATGGCTGTTAATAATTGTTGCGGAGTTTGACCTAGTTGTATTTTACGGTGTTTTCGAGCAGTGTAGTTGTCATAATTTGTTAATTTTATGAAATAATGGAATTAAAAGGGATTCGCTTAAGAGTTTTCACTGCTCAGACTCAGTGGTAACTGAGTAATAACGTCCTAAATAATTTTTGAGAGAAAAGATTAAGAGCTTACATTTTTGAAAGCTTGCATTTGATCTCACCGAGATTTGTCCAGAATAAAGGATCTTACCACCCTACCGCAGAGTTCGTCAATTACGAGATGTCTATAGGGAGGTTTTGTTTGCTTTCATTTACACATTGACGACCTCCGTGGTCAAGGGGTAAGGCTCTCGACTAGCAATCCAAAGGTTTTTTTTTACATGAGCTCTACACAGGAGGCTCTGAGGAACATAATTTCCCTGAGGGCCTATGTCATCTTTGAGGATGCTGTGTGGAGGGTTTTTTTAAGGAAAGAAAGGAAAGGAGAGTTCTGGGAAATAAAAGGGTTTAAGGGGTGGGTAGGAATCTCGGGTTCAGTATGTCCTGGTCATCCGCCTCCAAGACCTAGATAAACCTCACCCTATGAACCTGGGCACACCTCCTAAATCACCAAACGTAGCGAACCACTTGGGGTGACCTATGGCAGAGGTGTTGGTTATTCAATAAAGTTTCCCGGGGCGGCGGTACCCATTCCCGCCTCCCAAATTAAGGTCGTGGGTTCAAATCGGTACAGCTGCACGTTCCGGAGTGGAAGATACTCTCAGTATCGCCCTGTTGTAAGACCACCATTCAGAATTGAAACGTATAGACTTTGTCGTGATATTAAATTTAACCAAACTTCCACGACAACTTTTTTTGTTATTGTTGAAATTTTTATGGCATCAAAGTTTTAAAATAAAAATAATTAATAGATAAAAAAAATAGGAAAGGGAATTATCCTAGTTGGGCAGTCAAAACATTTTATAAATTATGTCTTATAAATTTTATTAACATTTTTTTTTATTACATGTTTTTTTTGTATAGATGTATAAAATGTAATAATGGGTATAATTTACATACCTATCTCAATTAAAAAAAAGTAAATATCAAAAGAACCCGTTGACAAACTGATTTCAATCAGATTTTTTAAATAATAAAGGAATTTTATTAATAAAAAAAATTAAAAAAATTAATAATAAATGTATAATCTTGTATTAAATAAATAAAAAATAAAGATGAATCAGTTTATTCTGATAAAGCAAGAATCTAAGCGTACTTCAATTGACTCAATGCAAAAATCAACATGTGCAAAATATTTTTACGGTGGGCAACTCCAAAGAGGAGAGTGGAATTTTAGGGTGGGAAAATAGCAAAAATATTTATTTATTTATTTACGCCTCTTTAGGCTTTTACATACATATATATATAACAATATTAACGAAATTATACTAGTAAATAGTGCAGGAAACTACTGTTTAAAACACTTGCACAAAAATAAATACAAAGTAAAAATATTAGGTATTGAATTTGAACCACACAGTATGTAGGTACAAAATACAAAAAATACAAAAAATCCGAAATAGTTTTTTTTCTTTCAGCCAACAAAATACTGTCAATTTGTTAGTCAATTTTAATAGCTTTAGCAAAATATTCCCCTATTTGATGAAAAAAACTTTAATAAGGTATGCTTATATAATAAAATTGATGTACTAAATATATCAACAACATCGGAGTATTTGTTTCCAAGCTGTTGAATCCGTCGCATAGGAGTATAATATTGACTTGTTGACTTAGAATTGCTACAATAATATGGTAGGTACTGTCTTGTGACTGACCTGCCTGGAGTATGAAAAGAAATTACACATAATAAATCAGGGATATCAAACATTGAATTTATGATTTTATACAAACAGGTTAAATCGGAAATGATTCTTCGATCAGATAATTTTATTAAATTTAATGAACAAAGTACGTTATCGTAATTTAGGCATTCACTAGGAATGCCCATTTTAAAATTCACATATCTTAAAAGTTTATTTTGGATTCTTTCAATCGCATGTGAATGAACCTCATAATTTGGGGACCAAACCGTGGAATTGTATTCTAAATGACTCCTTACGAGTGACATATATAATGTTTTTACAGTATTGACATTGTTGAAATCACTAGATACCCTTAAAATAAATCCCAACATTTTCAAAGCTTTATTGGTTATTATTTCTATATGTTTGATAAAGTTGAGTTTCGTGTCAAACCAAATACCTAAGTCATTGATTTCCGAGACAGATACTAACGACATATTGTTAATGGAATAATCGAAAAATATTGGATTCTTTATTCGATAAAACCTCATAATTTGACATTTGCTTATGTTAAGTTGCAAGCGGTTATCATGACACCATATAATAAATCTCAACAAGTTATTTGACAAAATATGGCAATCATTAATGTTTCTGATTGCTTTAAATAATTTCAGGTCGTCTGCAAACATTAATACTTGAACATCATTGAAAATATATAACACATCATTAACAAATAATAAAAACAGGATTGGACCTAAATGTGACCCCTGAGGAACACCACTCGTAGCAGTGAATTTGTACGAAAATGTACCATCAATTTTAACAGCCAGTAATCTGTTGATCAAGTAACTGTTAAACCACTTATACAGTGAACCACCTATACCGAGTTTTTGCAGTTTATTCAGCATATTCCGCCCACCTCGAACGAAATGCATTATAAAGTGGTACTCAGTATATACGTACGAATTTTTTCGGGAATTTTTGTTCTCTCTCCTAGGAAAATCTCTTTTTCAAGTCAGCGAGACTCGCGGCAAGAGTGCGGTTTTGGTCTTACCTGAAGAAGGGAAAAAGATAAAAACATTTTACCTTATAAATGAGTGCAAGCGCTCTCAGTTATCACGTCACCTCTTCAGGGAAATATTTTGAAAGTGACGTTGGGAATCAAGTATAAAAGTGCTTAGGCTACTCGAATATATTATTTAACATTAAGAAGAATGATTTTAGAGCTATATATGTGAGATTTTTTGTGTTCACGTGAATACTAAGCAAGAGTCTCAACTTTCCGAAGTCAGTGGGACTATGGCCAGCGCCACACTTGACGGAAATTCCGTCGCGTAACTTCCGCGGGAGTCAATCCGTTGCCATACGTTGCAGCCACACTGAATATTCAGTGGCGGATTATCAGTCGACTGTGTGATGAATTGCATTGATCAACAGTGGAAATTAGAAAATATCGTAGCTTCCCACTTTAATTTAAAAAGAAAATATCAATTACTTATAAAACGGACACGTCTACGACATCTATCGGATTAGAGTAAAGTGAATTCATATTTACGGTAGGGATCTATAATTAGACAAGGTGAGACGAGTATTGATGAAAGGATCACAGATGGTATCAACAAATAATCAGAAACAGGGACTCCCCAATATACTTTAGGCCGTGATATATTGACAGCCAATTGAATTGCAACAAAAGCGATTAAAAACCAATTCAGCCTATCAACAAGAAGAGGGCCGAGCCCATTTTTAGAACAAAGGAACGACCTTTGGACTTGGCAATTAGGAATGTAATTAATGAGTTTGACGTTCCCACCGAACCGAGAGGTGAATAAACTCCATGGGAAGAAATAATTTATTCAAGGACAAAAGAACGATGACCCCAAGAAATGTTATGATTAACCGGTACATTCCAGGGATCAGAAACCCTAGTTCTCGAACGCATTAAAGCATATCAGGTGCGGAAAAAAGGATACACGTAAACAACGATGGAAAAGTTTAAGTGAAAAATTGCATAGCAAGTGATGAAAACGTGTTGTAAGATGTTAGGGAGATTTCCATCTATAATACGATTGTTTGTGACGACCGGAGATGATCGATTCGAGGGAAAACGTGCTAAAGGAAATGGAAATGTTGAAAAAACAATGGAAAATTATTGTTATCAATTCTAGACGGAGCTAGAATATTACGATGAAAGATTTAGGGAGGAAACGTCAAAAAAATGAGAGTTTTAAAGAATAGGCGAGGGTATATTTCAGATGTCTAGAGCAGTAACAAGTGTTAGAGAAGAAAATAGAGTGCAGTACGGAGGGGAGTGGAAAATGCTGAAAACATTGCGATAGAAAAACTCAGGAAAAGGAGTCATTTTACGTAATTAAAATGGAGTTTATAGAGTAACATAGTACGCGACTGCAGATAAAAAATGAGACATTACAATGGTTGTCGATTTCAGATGTATTTTGTTGTGATAAACAAGGAATATTCGAACATGAAAATTGTTTAGATAAGGGCGATTAGTCGTTAAAAAGGTAATAAAAATTATCATGGGTCTTATGAAATATTTACATTAAAGAATTCTCATAAAAGTTAACGACACTGAAATAAAAAAGGATTTATTGCCAGGTGGGTACAGGAATTAATGTATACAACTGTCAAGGCATATGGTTTATGGGATTTTGAGTAAGAATGGGACAAAAATTTGGGGGACGATCTCTATGAAGCAATAAAAATGACAGGAATTTAAGGGCCGAAGTGGGGGTATCTCCTATAAAGATGTTAAAAATGATATATTTATTAATAACAAATAGAAAATGAAATTTTCCAAGAGGCAGCAAACATCAAAAAACGATATGGTTATATCAGGGAAGTACAGGGAAGCGAGGGGAGAGAAGATACGACAGAGAAAAACAAAGGAAATCTTAGATTAACAGTGAATAAAATAAATACGGCTTGAAATATAAAAATCTATAGAGATATGAACAATAACGTAAGAATAAATAAGGAAATTCATGGAAAGAGTGTCGTGAATAAAAGAAAATTCGAGAAAAAATGGAAAATTCAAATATACGACGTAAATAGAGAAAATTCGGTTTTAAATGGAAAGGTTCATATAGAATACAGAAAAACTCGAGGAAAAATAATAAAATAAAAATGAACAATTTGCGAGAAAGGCTCCGACATGAAAATATCTCTGATAGGCGAATTTGGGGACAGATTTGGAACATATGGTAGATGCCGTACGCACGGAAATGTTACGAAATAGATGAAAATAGAACTTTAAAATTATTAAATTCAAGCTAATTTTGTATGAACACCAGGACGAAGGAAGTTGGGCCATTAAACATGGATCTTACTAAATCCGGATCTTGTAAGTATGGAAGTACGAGACAGAATTTAAAGTATCAAACGCGGAAGGTACTAAGGGACCGCATTCGACAATAATGGAGAGGTATCAAGAAATTACGAGTTGATAGTAATTAGATTGGTTTATTACAGGAGATTCAGATACGATCTTTTGGACCTGAGAGGGGTATAAAAGTCTAGACAAATGCCAGTTGGGGACAGTCTACGGTCGTGGTCGAAAAGGTTGTAAGTTCGCGGAACGTGACGAAACGGTGGGTGATTTAAAGTTGAAAAATTCTAAGTGATAATTATTTTGATACTTAGAAAAATTTCACATTCTAGTCAGTGATCTACAAAAAAAAACTTTGCAGTTAGATTCAGTGGAAATAAAAATAAAGCCAACGCATTAATTACTTGTGAAAAATAAAAGTGCTCGTGATAAATACAATTTGTTTTAGTGGAAAATTCGGATTTTATAATCACTTAATATCGTATTTTTAAACTTAGAAATTTCGCGTTTAATATTAGTGCAATAAATAACTGAAGTGATGTGATAATTTAGCGTGAAGAAGTTATAATTAAATACGTGTGTTCAATCTAAGTGAAAGTGTTCTAACAAATAATAAATATTTAAACTAATTATCTTAAATAATAATAATAAAACAAAATAATAGTTTATTAATACATAAAATTTCGGAGGGATAAAAATTTAATTTAACAACAATTTATCATCTCTAAATTAATCGTGAAGTAACTATCATTTAAAGTGTTATCTAACCAACGAGTTTTGAGATATAATACAGTTTAGAACGATAGAGTTCATGCATCATTTTAATTAATTAGATTAAATAAAAATAAAAAAAAAAATTAAGTCAAAAAGACTTAATTAAATTTAGGAAAATAAAAATTAATTTAGGAAAATTGCAGCAAGGTTACCGTGTATTTCCCGGTCGGAAAAACCTTGGTAGGGGTAAGTCTTTTCCGTTATAAAATTTTACAGATTCCAAGGAGAAAGCGGAATGCAGCAAACATTGGTATTTGGATTAATTATTTGACCAAGATATTACTCTCTTAATATGTGATATGTAACTATATTAAAATATTGTAAGTATAATAAGTATATTTTATATATTTATATATGTATGTATATAAACATATATATATATGTAATTTTATTGTTCCCAAGAAAAATTTTAATCAAAAAGAAAAACACTTATATAAAAAGAGGAAAAGGGTATCGATTCCTACCTCTGAATTCATCAATAACTATTAAAAGTAGTTATGTGTGATAAATTTACAAATCAATATTTTATATTTAATTTATGTATGTATTAATATAATTTCAGAAAATCCAGAACATTTGAAATAAGTTATGATATTAGAAATTAGTTCAATCATAATATAATTATACATATCAATATTATAAATTATTTATTGAGACAAAGTATATATAAATGAATAAATATGTATACGTAATCGGGTATCAGACTAGACAATTGCGCTAAGTACATCATTATCAAACAAAGAAAATTTTAGAGTCATCTCACATGTCTCCGGAATGTCTAAATTAAACACACCTCATACGCTTGAATCTAGGTCACGAGGCCGTCGAGAATGTTTACAATGCTCAAATTGTTTACAAAATAAGTCGGTCACTGGGACACTAGTTCGAATACAGTAAAAAGAAAAAAAAAATGACCTTGACTAGTGGATATCGTACTTAGGTATTAACTTCTAGGAACGGGATAAAATTATTATATTGCGCAATTATTAGAGAAAAAAAAAAAAGGGGAATTAAACACTATCTTTAATTTGAACGTAAAGAGGTATCTACAGACCTAAGCAATTGAAAATTAACAGATTTATTATAGCAGTTCAAAAGGGTGTATTGAAGATTTACATGAAACAGTTGATAAATCACGGGATAGTTCAAAAAGGTGTGTTGAAGATTTACATGAAACAGTTGATAAATCACGGGATAGTTCAAAAAGGTGTATTGAAGACTTACATGAAACAGTTGATAAATCACGGGATAGTTCAAAAAGGTGTGTTGAAGATTTACATGAAACAGTTGATAAATCACGGGATAGTTCAAAAAGGTGTATTGAAGACTTACATGAAACAGTTGAAAAATCACGGGATAGCTTAATAAGGGGTAATGAGGATTTACATGAATCAATTGAGAATCACGGGATAGTAAGAATTTATCAAAAGTTGAACATTGGAGGGGAGGGAAAGAAAAAAAAAAAAAATACAGTTCAACCAATAGAAGGCAGTGGTCGCTTCTATAACAAGGACCATTAACCAAACCATAGAGATGGCGGATCTCTCAAACAAAACCGTCAACAAAACCAAACAAAAGCTTGGAGTTATGGCGAATCTCCAGAACACATCGCCAGATAAGATCTTAATTTACTAGTATGTATTTATATCACCCACTCTTCGTACGTATGTATTCGGTTTCAATCTGAGAATTTCGCAGAATTTGATGGGCGAGATCCGAGCTCGGGATGCGATGCAAGTAGTTTCGTATTGCGAGTTATAAACCTTCCCAAAACGTATGTTTACATATATATCTTTTTATGTACTGTTCATTGAATGAAACGAACTTACTTACAATTAGTGCTTTAGACCTGTCGGGTCACTCTCGTCTCATTTCTTGAACGTGGAGGGAGGATTCACGACCCGTAACTCCACACAAACCCGTGAGTATATGATTGCATATAGGACGAAACCGGTTCGCCCTAAGTAAATAGTAAACTTTGGAGGAGTAGGAATTTGGGGGTATCTGGGCTCGGGGGAAGACCTGAAGGCAGCGCATGATGGCGAAGGAAGGTTCATTTGGGACGCGATAACTTAGGTATCAATCAATTGAACCGTGCCAAAAGACTGTGCGAATTTTGGGTTGACTCCTGATCACCCTGCTTACTTGATGGAGGCAGGAGCCAAATTTTGCCAGAAAAAGGGTTATTCTGAGTTCGTCAAATATGCAATTAACTAATTACATTAACCTACTAAATCCATCTTTATATGTACCTTATAGCAGCTGAATCAAAATGGAGGGGCGCCCAGCAGATACAAAATACAATCATAATCAAATTTACTAACATTTAACCATTTGAGTTATATTTAATTATCTGTTCAGTTAGTCATGTGTAGTTTCGATTAGTATTGCTTATTCATGAATTCATTAGGATGTAGGGAATCATAATAAACGTCTAAGGGAAGTTAGTTCATTTAGAGAAATTACTTAAGGTTAGATTTGCAAGAGAGAGACCAATACAGTTTGAAATTCAACACTCTGTTTAGAATCAAGAGGGTTACCACAAAAATTAAAGTAATTAAAGTCCTATATCATAAATCAAAAAATTACACAACGTTTGATGGAGTTTAATTACAACCTAAATACGAAAATATTTACGTTCAAAGTCGTAAATAACGTATTTATTAGTTAAGTACATATATCTCTAAAGGTATGTAGTACAAGGGAGCTTTAAGTAGCTTTCTGTAGTTATCAGAGGAAATAAGGGTCCAATTTTTATAAAGGCTTGTGTGACGTAGGGGAGGAATTTTCCATCCCTACCACACATATGCAAAGCCTTAAGAATTTAAATATCGATCAGAGCCAGTAGAAAAGACAAATATACGAATAAAAAAGACGAAACATCACAACTGTCTTGCCGATGACCAGGAGAGTTAAATAAGTATGAAAAGAAGAACATCACAACTGTCAACGCTTATACGGTATGGTCGTAATGGATCCGATAGAAGTGATAGCTATTTATGAGGCATAAGAAGAAGAAAGAAAAAGAAAGCGTAAATCTTGGGTTCATCCCATAAATATTCTTCGACTAGAAATTGGGCAATTTCATACCTTGTATATGCAACTAAGACATTATCCAGATAAAACATTCAAATATTATCGAATGTCCATACAATAATTTGATGTATTGCTGAATTTAACGAAGGACTATATTACCAAGCAAAATACAAAACTTAGAACGGCTGTATTTCCCGAAGAAAGGCTGACCGTAAATAAAAAAATAAATAATAAATCTAGTAAATAATTAATAAATTAATTAATTATTATTATTTTTTTTTAATTTATAAACTAACGTTTTAGACAAGATTTTTATGCATAGCACAAAGGGTAAAAATTATTACAAGCAATAATTGTCAGCCTGAAACACTCATTTAATTAATTAATCCGCCAATAAAATTAATTAATTAACTTAAAAAAATTAATTAATTAACTTAAAAAAATCTATTGATAAAGTTGTTCCAGAACAGAAGATACATAAAAGAAACAATAATAAATGGTACACAAGCGAACTACGTACAATGCAGCACGATAGAGATGCATTTTACAAAAGAGCATGCCTTACTAATAGTATTACGGATTGGGATAACTACAAAAAAGCGAGAAACAAATACTCCAAAGACATAAAAAGAACGCATAATAAGTACATAAAAAATAAAATAAACTCAGAAGAAGGGGATCCCAAAAAAATTTGGAAAAGCATAAAAGAATTACTACATGGCGAAAACAAAGACGACATAAAAATTGTAAACTTTCCAAAAGAGATAAACGAAGAAAACATGGCGAATAACTTTAATAAATATTTTATTGAAAGTATCATTCAAATTAACAAATTAATACCCAACATTGCTGTTAATCCCATAAGTGATAATATCGACCCAAACAAAGAATCATTGGTCTTCAGAAAAATAAATGCAGAATATTTATTTAACATTTTAAACAAAATAAAATCAAAGAATAGTTCTGATGGATTAACTATTAGTAAAATAAGAGATGCTTTTCCAGTAATTGGATCTACTCTATTAAATATTATCAATGAGACGATTGAAGAAGGAAAATTTCCACAGTCATGGAAACTATCTACTATTATACCGGTTCCAAAGGTTAAAAATACCAGAAAATGTGAAGAATTTCGACCAATCAACACCTTACCAAAATATGAGCAGATTCTTGAAGTTATAATAAAAGAACAAATTTTGCAATATCTAGATAAACACGATATTTTATACCAAGAGCAATCAGGGTTCAGATCTAATAACTCATGTGAAACAGCATTAAACGTAATTGTCGAAGAATGGAAGGAAGGAATGAATAATAATAAATTTATCTTAGCAATATTTTTGGATTTTCAAAGGGCATTCGAAACTATAGATCGAGACATACTAATAAGAAAGCTTAAAGAAATTGGTTTCTCATCTGTAGCCATTAAATTAATACAAGAGTATTTGAGAGACAGAAAGCAGGTAACAAAAATAAATAATCAATTTTCAAAACCAATGGAAAATAAGTTAGGAGTACCACAGGGATCGGTCCTTGGACCTCTATTGTTCATACTCTATATTAATGACATGGTGAAAATATTTTCAAAATGCAAAGTACGACTATTTGCCGATGATACACTAATATACCTAATTGGAGATAACTATGAAGAACTAATACACATTTTAAATAATGAACTAAATGATGTATCAAGATGGCTAAAAATAAATAAGCTTAAATTAAATACAAAAAAAACAAAATGTATGGTGATTGGATACAAGAAGACATCCAGTGAAAGCAAAATTAAAATTGATGGTGAAATTATTGAAAATGTTACTGAAATGAAATACTTAGGAGTTATATTAGATTCGAAACTAAACTTCAATAGACATGCTGAATACACCCAAAAGAAAATTGGCAAAAAGATATCTTTTTTTGGAAGAATTCGGCCAAAAATTTCTAGAAAAACAGCAATCACCATATACAATTCAATTATTGCTCCACACTTCAACTACTGCTCAAGTATACTTTTCCTATGTAACGAAAGAGAACAAAATAAGTTACAAATTCTCCAAAACAGGGCAATGAGAATAATTCTTCGACGAAACAGATTTTCAAAAATTAATTAAAATGTTAAAGGAACTAAATTGGCTGACCGTGAAACAGATGCTGACCTTGAACACGATGGTACTTATTCACAAAATATTGAACAACACGTTACCAAAATACTTCTCAAATAAAATTTTATACAATAAAGACATTCACAGATATAATACAAGGACGTGCAAGGAAATTAGGCTACAAAAAAAGGACAAAGCGAATACGCAGAACAGTCTACTGTACAAGGGAATGAAGTTGTATAACACACTACCAGAAACTTTAAAGTCCACACCAATTGCAAAGTTCAAGATGTATTGTAGGAGCTACATAAAACTTGAAAAAATATAGTGAATATGAAATATTATTATCAATTAGAAATTTGTAAACTTAAATGTACAAATTACTAAAATAAAATTATTATTATTATTATTATAATAAATCGTTCAGTGTCGAACATCCTGTGCGTGTGTCGTCGCCGCGTGTTATCCGCCGAATGTGGCGCGATGCATACAAATACTTGGAATGCGAAGTTGCCGATCTTCCGCCGACGGAAGATCGATGCGCGGAGGACGGAGCAGACGCGAGAGTCGGCGGTCCGCCACGGAGCGACCGATTGTCCGCGACGGAACGGCCGATCTTCCGCGTAGTGTGCCCGCTATTTGTAATTTATATGCAATTACATGTATTGGCGTTCCGTCGCGAAAGATCCGCGACGTAATTTCCGTCAAGTGTGGCGCTGGCCTAAGACATTCCCAACGTTTTGAAAGCCTGAAGGAAGTGGGAAGGGAAATGAGATGGGAATTATGACAGTTGGGCGGTACTTGGTTACACAGATTTTAGAATGTTTCAATTCTGAATGGTTTTGAAATAGGCGATTCTGAGAGTATATGCAATGTTTGTGGATATAAACTAGACGCAGTTGCGTGAAATTTGTATGATCCTAGTCCTAAATAAAGAAAGATTTCAAATCCAAATATTACGATGAATTTATTATTTGTAGGTAATTATAAAAATATTATTTTATCAACCACCACTTATATTTAATAGCCTTTTGGAACATTGTAAATCATCTATTTCCTTGTGTACTTTTAAAAAGATTGTTAATATTTTCAAACAGAGACAAAATAAACCGTTGCTGTTTCAGAGTGCCAAAATTTTACCTGTTAAGGCAATACTTTGGCATAAAATTATAATTCAGCATATATTTACCCCGCAGCATAACGAGAAATTAGAACATAAATACAGCACTAGATTTACGCGTAACGACGGGTTAATACTTCCGAAATTTAACAATAAGTACGGACAGAGAAAGTTTGAATATATCACACCGAAGATATTTAATTTATTACCTGACACTATAAAGCGATGTAATTCTATGAATAAGGTTAAATATATGGTGAAAAATTGACTATCGGAAAAAAAAGATTTATATTGATTTTGATATGTATGAAAAAATGTTGAATCTGTAGATATAAGATGTAAATTTTAAATTTTAAAAATGTATAAATATGTAACTAAAATATAAGCACCTGTTGACAAGCCGATTCAATTGGCTTAGCAGGACTTGTTTGATGATTATATTATGTATTATCTATTATTTCAATAATAAAAAAAAAACAAAAATAAAAAAATTAAAAAAAAAAATTATTTGCTTTAGCCGAGGATTGACAACATTTTCAAACATAAATCTAAAATTAATACATCGAACGGCTGTTACGCCGAGACCAAGCGTCACAGAGGGTTCAGCGCGGTGGGGATTTGGCAAGAGGAAACCAGGCTACACGCCAGTTTTGCCGGATTGCGCGTAAAATAGTTCCTCGCGACCGCCGCACCTTGGAGACCTTGTTTTACGGATAGTCCTTGTATATCCAACCATGTATATCACAGATTCTCAACCTTATTTTGCCCACTTTGGGCATTTTTTTTTCAGGTGCCCCCAAATTTTTTGCATGATATATAATTTTTTTTTTGTCTTTGTCCTTTTAAATTATCTTTATTTTGGTTATTTATTTTTGGGATCTTATGCCCTGTTGCGCTACCTCTTTCCACCAACGTTTCGGACTGCGTTACAGTATCCACCATCACGGCAGATGAGTGAACGCTGTCCGAAATGTTAGCTAAAGAAGGATGTAGCGCAACACAGCCAACACCCCAAAAATAAATAACAAAAATACTTTTCCCGTGAAAATCTAAAATCGTTTATTATATTATTACATACATACAAGTATGTTTTCTTTTCATACGTCCTTATGTCCAACTGTTTCAACAAATGGTCAGCGTACATGTTGACATTTATTTATTTATTGTTTCTTTACACTGCAGGTAAAAATGTTCATAATACAATTTGTCACCTCACTAGGACAAGCCTGTGTTGATGTTAATATATACAAATTAACAAAATGACACAAAATTTTTCAGATATTGAAAGATCAATATTGTTGTATTTCTTACAGATTGAGATTAGATTATGGGTACCTACTAAACTGATGGCGCTAGATAGTACATTAATAAAAACATGTAGATCTTTAGGGTGACCATAGTTTTGGGATCTGATTTTAAAAAGGATTAAGTAAGTGAGTATTACATTTTAAAGTAAGTTGCCTCCTTCAGCTTAGTATTTATAATTATTTTTGTAATAAATAGATTTTTTTTAATACATGTTATTTTAAATACTTTATAAAAACATCAAACTCAACACAGGCTTTTCCTAGTGTAGTTAAATAATTGAAATGTAATAAAATAATACCTACCATTTAAAGAAATGATTAAAAAGTAAATTGACTATAATTTAACAAAAATAAACTATAGATATTATACATCTATTTTGAAACTAGCTGGTCCCAGCATGCGTTGTTATGCCATTTAATAAAGAAATTGTTTCCCATTCGTCCGGAACCTTCCGCCTCCTTTTCTTCTCCTGCGTCCTCACTCCGTCACCTCCACCTTCTCTCTCCCCACCCTACTCCCCTCCCCCCCCTTCCACCGTCCCGCGAACCCCCTCCCGAGTTCCCCTCCCCCCTCACACGTCCCTTCCCATCCCGCGTTCCCCTTCCACCTTCCCCGCCTTCCCTCTTCCCTTTCCCGCTCCCTCGTCCCGCCAACCCTCCTCCCGCGTTCCATATATTTATGGAAATGCGATTAAGTACCCGATTAATTATCTCTAAAAACCTTTAGTTAAACCATGTCGTGGCAACATTGATCACGTGACCAATGTAGTTCCTCCAACTGCCGCTGGAAGAGAAGCGACATTCCAGTTACGGGACCTGGCTCGTGAACACGCGCTTAAGTATTAATTAATCTCATTTCCATTTCTACCCGCGAAGTATAGAATTGTAAATGTGTCTGACTAAGACGTAATAAATTATAAAACGTGGAGAAGGCTTTTATTGTTATAAATACACGCAATATCCTTCCCTGGAGTTAGAGTAAGTATATCGACGACTTCAAATAAGCCATCCCCACATATTCAATCCCAGTCCATTCAGTTTAATCAGTCCAACAGCCCGCGTGCCACCTTTTACAATTTTTATTCAAATTTCCATTTTTCATATAAAATTAAATTTGGTACCTAACATAACAATATCTAAAATTCTTGATTCGATTCAAACTATTACGGGAGAACCTACTTTAAATAAATTTATCAACTTAAAGATTTTCAAAAATAAAATCCTGATTTAACAATCATTGTTTTTTTAAATGTCATTCTCAAACACGCGAACTGTCAAACGTGCGATAGTCGTTAGGTTTTCTGATATCCAATTTTCTTAAATTTTCTCTCCGTAAGAACTATCCCTTTACAGGAATATTCTAAAAAAAGAATTAGCGAATTCGGTTCAGCTGCTCTCTAGATTTGCGCTTAGCAACACATTCAGCGATTCATTGTTATATATAAGATATAAAGGTGGAATGATACAATCAGCACTACCAAAAATCAGTGCAGAGTTGTATAAAATTGAGTCTACAGGGAATTAAACCCGGAACCATCTACATCAACATTGTTATGGGGACTACCCATAAGCTACACCTTTTGTAATTTTTATTTTACAATAAATATTTTTTGATTTGATTTGATTTGATTTGTACCTACAATTTGTATATTGTATTCTGCACACTACAGCCCCCACAAAGCTCTCAGCACCCCCTCAAGGGATATCGCCCTCTTTGAGAACCACTAGCTTAAAATAAATCACAGTTAATCTTGGCTTACCTGCAGAAGCCAAATATTAATTAACCATAAAGTTCTTAGCGAAATAATTTTATGTTTGATGGTTTTCAGAGAAAATTTAAAGCTTCATCAGTAATCGATTGAAAATTGGTTTATGTTTATGAAATAAGCAATGAAGAAATATTTATATAAACGACAGCAATAAAAATAATTTTCTTCTTCACCTTATATCTGGTTCATCCATAATTGGAAATGTATCTATGTATGTTTTATTTATTTTTTAAGAAATTGTTTTCCTAGGCGACCTTCGAATTTCTAGTCGAGCGCTTTACTTTTTGACCACGGGGGCCGTAAAATGATAATATAATTATGAAATAAAAATATTATATTATTCTTTCTCCCTAAGAAAGAAACAAAGTACACTAATTAAGTAATTAAACCAAAGAATCCTGATTAATAATTAACAATAAACTTAAGAGCACTAATTAAGGAATTAAACTAAGAACACTTATTAAATCCAGTACCCTTCGTATACTTGTATCCTTCACGGTCTCTATCCACTGACTCTCCCCATTCTTCTTAATGGTGGCATATACCCAGGGCGATACTGACAGTATAATACAACTATTTTTAAAACTGACAATTCGTGGTGGAATTCCATTATAATATATTATAATAAAACAAATATGAATCTTTATTCCACTTAATTTTATTGACCGTAACCGGTTTCAGCTCGTCAGTGCCATCTTCAGACTGGTCCACCAGTCCGGAAAACCCTCTGGAAAATATTCCTCATCGGTATTATTCCGCTCATCTTGTTAGTTTAGTCATAATCAAAAACGTCAGGAATAAGCTGTTCTGAAAAATTAAAACTTCTTTGATATTGCAATGTCTACAGATATTACTGCAACTGGTGTCTGAAGATAAATAATTCTGAAAACTAAAGTCTTACATTGTTATTTATTTACTCCACATAAACATATTTTTTTAAAGCACACTAACAAATTATACGAGATAACATAAACTCCCGGAGGAAGCATGAAGTATTTTTCTTGTTTAAAATATTCAGGAGTGTTTCTCTCTAAAGTGCATTTTCATTATGCAGATGATTTAGTTCTTAACCCCCCCAGTTTTTAACCAGGCTTTGTGTAAATAGGCATGAATTTTAATTTTCTGTCTTCAAACATATCTATTAGAATTGTTGGTAAGAAATTAATAAGGGATAATAATTTCAAAAAGGAATGGCTACTAAATTTTTATACCTTTTCTCAACTATTACCAACAACTTTCATGTCAGAGTGATAAATTCTTTGTTCTCATTGAATTAGTGGTCTAAATAATTAAACACTAAACCACTGAAATAGATTAAATTTTGAAAAGTATTCATGACTTGCTTTTGCCCCCAGCTTCGCTCGCATAGTATTAGAGGGGTTCCCACTCAAACTCCTCCACCTTCCCTATCCCCACACAACTTCCTCCCCCTCCCATATTTCCCTCCCTCCATCACCACCTCCCCCCTCCCACCCCTCACCAACCCTTTCATACCCGTTACATTCATTTTTCAAACAGCTCGCGTGCCACCTATTAAAACGTGACAATCAAACACACGCGGTTTTGCATTTTTTTTAATGACAATATAAGAAAAGTAAAGTTATAAAATAAGTAAAAATACAAAGTAAAGTGGTTTGTTTACAGCCCTCCTCACTAGGTGTTCCTGTTCCGAGGCGGACTGTTTGTTGCTGAATGGGTGTAGATTTTTATTTCCTCGTCTTCTAGTTTCTTGATTTTCACAAAATAACAATAAATAAAATAAAAGTATTTAAGTTTGTTGTCTGCAGATTGTATTGGGGTTTCTTCATAATTTTAATGATTTCCTCATCTTCCTGTTTACTTAACCATAATTTGATATCTTTTTTAAACATTTGTATCTCCATGGTGTTCTTAATTTCAATTGGAAGGGCATTATATAATTTTTTAGCATGGAAATTGTAGTGTTCTGTTATTTGATAGACACTAGCAGATTCTCCAACACACTTTGGATGGAGATAACTTTAGGAATAAATAGAATCTGGTTCGTTATCTGCGTTTATTTATACTTCGGTTATAAAATGGAATTCGGTTATCAACCTAATTAGGAGCTGGCGAAATTGGTTCTGGCGAGTGATAATTCAAACACACCTTCTCCGCTTCCCCGATCCCCTGCCGGAGAGCTTAGGCACTACGCTGCCTGCCATCTAGCGGATTATACCAATAGCTGATGTCACCGCTATCTGTCGCTACAAGTCGGAAGCTTTTACGATACATCACATCAGAAATTATGGTTTTTCTGGCCAAAAGATGTATTTAATTGCGGGATGTTCAGTAGTTTTGAGGACTTTGACCTTGTAGTGTAGGTGTATTGGTCAGCGAGGTATTCATATTTTTCTTTAAATGTGAGTAGTGCATTTTTTAAGTATAATTTAATAATGCTGAACACATTAAAGTTTTTAAAAATTTCTTTTGATGGAGTTTTTATGGATACTTTTAGGATTATTTTTATTATTGCCTTTTGCGTTTTAGCTTTTCTATTTCTATAATATTAGTATAAATTATTATTTTTTTACATATTTGAATTTTAACGAAGGGATCGCCATAGTAACCTAAAGAAATAACAAAATGGCAGCGCACGTCAAATAAATTACTCAAAGTTACTAAGCAACTATTTGTTTTTCGTCTGGACAATGATTAGTTATCGCCAGAGCTTACCAATAAAAAACAGTCTGTATTACTCGCAAATAATGTAGCTTACTATTAGTGAAAAATTTTTTAAAGTCCATTCATTATGTTTTGCGTGAAAGAGTAACAAACAGCCATACATCCATACAAACTTTCGCCTATTGGTGGGATTAATCGATATTAATAGTAAGGGCGGCAGTTCTTTCAACCAATGGTGAAGATCGAAATTAAAAGGAATCAGTAAACCATATTTTGATCTTTTTTTACAGTGAATACCGCACAAGAATCTCAACTGCTCCCGTCTGGAGCCAGTGAGACTTTGGCATGCCCAATTGGGGTATGTTGTGAGGCTGAAGGTAGTGGGGAGGGGAAGGAGGTGGGGAAGAGGAAGGTTGGGAAGTAACCTGGCTTTTCAGATCTGGTCACCAAACACGGCTAAAGCCATTTTCAAGCAATGTTTCAATTCTGAATGGTGGTCTTACACCAGGGCGATACTGATAGTATCTTCCACTCTGGAACATGCCGCAAATATACTGCAAATCTCTATAAAAATATGTAGAGATGATGTCGAAGAAGGAAATAAAACAATTTGGTATTCGATCACCTTAGCAAGCCTTGCCAGGCATTGCGTGGTACTGATTTGCCTTGCCGATTAGCTTAGAAATTTGTGGGTCTCAGCCTGTGTGTGATTATGTAAAGTATGGTTTACACGAGGCTAGTGCTGACTGCCAGTCTCACTGGCAGCCAGCGCTGGCTTGGTATTGGCCTCGTATAAACAGTGTTTCCAGCCAAGCCAGCGCTGGCTGTCAGCACTGGCTAAAATAGAGCGCGCGTCTATTTTTCAAGCCAGTGACCTCCGCCCGCGTGCCCAGCAGCCCCCGTGCCAGCGTTGCAACACATTACGTAGACGTATCGCGCCAGTCACTGGCGCATATCCGTGGAGTGTATACACGTTTATTTTTGCTGGTAATGCATCTCTCATCAGAGTGTCTTGACCCTGAATTGAGCCTTCAATTAGTGAAAGTAACTCGTCAAAGTTTTCAGTCGTAACTCACAAGGCCAACCTGTACTCAGAAGGATCTTCTATTTTTGATATATATACATTCGATTTTAGTTGTTGTAGCAACAAAGCAGAGGCTCCAGTACTGGTTCTATCGGTTATCCATTTTCTTGTCCAAAGTCGTTTTTTCTTTACGATTTCTTCCTATATTATATTAATTATCTCTTCTAATAATAGTGCAGAGATATTTTTTAAACATTTTTTCTTCAACAGCCGGATTTGTACCGAATTAATTTTTGTTTCGAACGTGTGCTCACCACAATAAAAATCCAAAAATTGTAGCAGGTAGCTACCGGCTGCGTCTCAAATTGTCAACAATGCCCTTATGTTTCCTGATGTTGGTACGCCGTAAGCATCTGGTTATGCTAGTACAAGTTTTAACCGCAAGGTCAGTTTGGTGGAGGCCGGCTAGAAGGTAGGAGCCCATGACGGCGCCGTATGTTTTTGGTAGAATCTGGGAACTTCGTTCACGTGTGAGACAAAATGATATACGATTAATTTAGTTTTATGGGTTCACTTTTAATAAATATTGCCAGGATGCTTTCCCTGGCTGGCGCCCTGTTTTTAATTTAGATTCTTCTTAGCTTTGACGGCATTTACTAATTTTCTTATTGCAACCATGATCTATTTTACCTCTAACAGGTTACGCTCCTGTCACGCCCTGATATTAATTGTCTTTGCTCTACCATGATTAAATTATGAATTGAATATTAATAAATGTTCTTTCTCAATCCAGACTTATTATTTATCAATATACTTGCCTACTGTTCAACATGCCGGCGTGAGCCGTAGGTAGGTTGCACTTAATTCTTGTCAAGTAGAATTCGTGTTACAAAATGACTGGCCTCGTCTAAACAACACGGGCCGGGCCAGCACTGGCTTATCTGCAGGACTGGCGGCAGAGCACTGGCTTCGTGTAAACTTAGCTTTAGAAAGCGGGGTCTGAAATTCAACCCGTTACGAGTGGTTTCAAACCCAACGTGAGATTTTTGTTTCGTTTTTATTTTTTTATTTTAATTATATTTCTCGTCATGCATACACATCAATCAAATAAATACTACAAATTGGAGTTGTAGACATTCTCTGCATGATTGCAAAAGGGCTGTAAGTTAGTGTAAATCAAATGACCAGATAGTCGAGTATTTCTAATTTTTGCTAGTAGATACTGTTTAATTTATTTTATTTTTATTATTTAGTTTGACAGTCTGTCGACGGTGATATTGGTAGCCTCGCGCCGGAAAGATGGCGGCAGAGGTGAATTTGTATTCCCAGACGGGACGATTTTGACTTTTGGTTCTTTAAAGAACGAGGCCTCGCTTATTTATGGATTGACGTCCGGGAGTATTTTTTCACAATGCAGTTGCGTCAAGGCGATGTGACCGTTAATTTTAAGTTTCGGTGATCGTTGGAATTTTTCTCTGAGATACGGATGCATCTAAAAAGTGTGCCGTGATAATGGAAGTCCTGTTACCAACTGGAAGACTCGTGCCATTTTGGTATGGTCCCGCCATGGATTTTAATTGACCTTGACTGGTTGCGGAGCTCGGTAAATTCGGCTCGGAATGAGGAGATTCGGATGCTGCCTCGCCAGGTGACGGAATAGCGATTTGAAACACCAAGGCGCGCGTGTTTTTTGGAAATAGAGTTCTCGCTGCGCGGATTGGGATTTCTGGTTGCGGTCGTGGAAGATCCACACATCTGGATGCTCAAGGGTTCTCGTGGGAAAGGTGCCTGGTCCGGTCCACGGATGGTAGGATATGATTTGCGGTCAGTTTATGTAAAACTCTCTTTCCCTCATCTGTTATTACCAGGATGTTTGAAGTCATAAAAGGTATTTACATGTATGTTTGTATGTTTGTATATTTTTTCTTTCAATAAAAATTGTTCTAACATACTAAATCTTTCATTTGAAATGAACCTGACAATTTCCCCACACGGTTCGCTTTTGCTCTGCCGTTTACCTATTTAAATTTACATAACATTCTCTACCTCCCTTTCTCTTATCTCCTCTCGCCTTTCATCTTATATTTCTTATGTAACCTCACAACAATCCCTAAATTGGGTATACTTTAGTACAGCGAGCTTGGCTCGAGGCGGTTAGAACATTAAATAATTTACATAACATTTTTTTAAATCGATCAGAAACACGAACACCTTGCAAGTTTATGGATGTGATTTTTGTTAAGTGCTTTACACACTCTTCTATAGAAACAACCGACGCCAAACAAACAAAAAGCAGAATCTGGAAAAACACTACAGTCATCGATACTTTTTGGAAACATTTTCCTTTGTTTTGTTCGCAAAATGTGCTCGGTTTTATGTTTTTTTTTGTATCTACGTGTATATACACCCATGTTTCCACCTATGTTGAAGATATTAACCTATATGTCCCTAATGCGTATACTTGTGGGAGATCCCACGCACTTTTTTATGCCCGAAAGCGAGAACTTCTTCCTTTCAGAATGGGTAATTAAACAAAGCAATTCAACTGTTTAACGATTCTGCAATGAGCATCGACATCTTCAATGTTACCTATAGAGAGTTCGGTAACTATCTTTTAACATACGTCACAACATAGTGAAACTGCCCCCATGGAGTTTTTTTTCTTCTTTTAAATTTTGTAATTCTCCGTAATAATTTGGGGTACATTTTTTACGGAAACCTAAAAAAAAAATTTGCATGTTTTATGCGACCAAATTTTTGATTCCTCTAAACTAAAAGGTATTACTTAGGTTGAAGCTAAATAAAAAATAAAATTTATATAAAAATATTTTTATATTTCAGTAAAAATCTGATCTTAAAGTCTAAAATAAAACTCCAAACATCGACAAATTTTTCAGGGAACACCGTTTTTAACCAAATAATTTTGAGCTCTTAAGAACATGTCGTAGTTATTCAGGGTATCCGGGGGTAAAGTGCATTAACTTCGGGAGCTGATTCTACACGAAAGTTCAAGTTTAAAATATGTACAATTTTTTTCGAAATTCCAACTTTAAGGGGTAGTTTTGAGGTAAAAAGATAAAATTAGAACGGCGTGTGCGGCCAGATTTATTATTTTCCGCTGTTACTATACGGGCCAATCACAATCGAGTCGGGCGCCTGTCAGGCTCTCAGCAAGTAAGGTCGTACCCACTAAGGATTTTTAGTAGGTACGTCTTTTTGTGTGGGAAAAAAATGTTGAAATTTAGGAAAAAGTTCTCAATCTTTTTTACTCCTATCATCATGTAGAATCCCCTCCCGAAGTTAATGCACTTTACCCCTGGACACCCTGTAGTTTATAGTGTATATTTCAAAAACAAAATCATTTTGACTGTCAAAAAATCAAACCGTAAAAACAAAAGTTTTTTTTAATACTTACATCTATTTTCGACCTATTGGCGCTATCTCTTAGGCCGGTAGAAGTCAATTTCAAATAAATGTACTTGAGTATACGTGCGTGTATACCCAAAAGTTGATAAAATTCAGTGTTTCAGCTCAATCAGGTGCCGGAAAGAGGTTTATTTCTATTTCTACGAATTTGCATTCCTTTAAGAAAATATAATTGAAAATCAAATAGATGTATTAAAAACGCACCATATTATAGATGTTTTAAAAAATATACCACATTGTTAAATCCAAAATTTTCATTAATTATTTACCAAGTAAGAAAATAATCTTATTTTTTAAAATCTGAGTGTGCAATTTACATGCGACAGAAGTAAAACTAGAAAGTCGCTTTCTTTTCTTTTGCATGTTTATTTTAAAGTGATTTGAAGATTGGATATTGATTTAACAAAAATAAAAATGTTTATTATTTGGATTTAGTAGGATTCGAGCCTCCGTTCGCTGGATGTCTCCGGCCACTGAGATTTGTCACGCGCTTTACACCGCTACGATACCGGAGGCTCTCATGGAGCCGTGAATTTACTGCATTACATTACACCGTTCTTAAATAAATTTTAGTGACGCACTTCCGACTCTTTGGGAATCTTCTTTGTTATTTGGTTTTGCTCCAATAAGTATATTTTATTAAAGGGAGAAGAATATGAATTGATGTTGCAAGTTTATTTGAATAATCTGTTAGACAGCCCTGAAATCCTTATTGATACTAATTTTTGTGTGTATTATCAAAGACTTTACATACTTTAGACGCGGGGTAGAAATCTCAAACTGGGAAGCCAAACGCAAGACAATTGTACTGTTCTCGATTTCTAGTAATTTAGTACTAAACTGTCACTCGTCAAGTAAGGTCATGTCTTACCAGTAGGAAAATTGCATTTAAAAAGCGCCAAAATGCCCTCCTGTATGATGAGAAAATGTTTCCATTACGCGGCAAACATTAGTAAAAGTGAAGAAATAACATTTAATTTATATGTACACACAAATTACTTATTATTATCGATTATTTTAAGCAATACAAATAATTTTCATGTTCCCCGTCCGACAATTATGTACGTCATTTGAGGAAAAATACACATTCTTTAATTGTCTTATGGTACGGTCACACTGAGGTCAACTTCAAACATTCGGACGATTGCGTAGAAGCGTTCATGCGTTGTTATTGCGTTGTTTTGCGTTCATGCGTTGTTATTTTAATGCAATGTACATACATCTGCCGAACTACCGCGCCTTTATCAGCAGCATCCCTTGGAGGCCTTGATTTATCCGTCAAGTTGGTCTATTGTCGGAAGATCTGCTCTTTGTTTCTCTAATTGTTATCCCGGGCAGAGTTGTGGGGTATAAACACACCTTTACCTGTATCCCGGGACATTCCGGCGTATCCCGGCACATCCCGACATCGTTTTCCGGGGCTTTAGTTCATGTTTACACACTCGGGGTGGCGTGCTGCACCGTAAACCATATAATTTATATTTCCCTCATTTTGCCTCATTTCCGCGCAGCCGCATAATTAATTTTAAATTGCTTTTTAATGAGAAAAGTCTCGCGGTTGGGCTCGATTAGCCTATATTGCTCATCAAGAAACTATGCACACATTTTACGACGCTTTTAAAAACTACTTTAATGTGTCTCATTAAACGCTCCGTAAACAAAATAATTTGGCTCTACTTTCTGATGGTAAAATTATAATACAAATATGATGTTATTTTTCTTCGGAAATTATGAAAAACGAATGCGGCTGAAAAGTTTCTAAACCATTTTTGTGTGTTTAGGTTTAAAAAAATGGCTCTATTTTACAAACCAAAATTTTAATATAAACATGATACTCTTTAAAAATTGAAAAAAAATAAGGTCTTTGAAATCATTAAAATCTCTGAAATCTTTGAAGTCTTTGAAAATTGGAAAAAAAGAGATCTATGTAATCTTGCTAATTTTGACGATATTCCAGCAGACAGATGAAATTACTTAGAGTTACAGGGAGGTAATTTTTTTAACTTATTTTTTCAGCATTAATTATGCCATCACTTTCTAGATATCTTGTTTTTGAAAAGGTTTCTTTTATGACTCAATTATTTTATTTAATTACACATTAAATTACAAGCGTTTTTAAAACTAGCTTTAAATTATACAGGTACAGAAAAAATTATATTATAATGTAAGTGGCGGTAGTTGGGGAGGAGAAACCAAAAAAAATCCCTCAGTGCCAATGCCATCTTTGGATATGCTGTGTGGAGGGTCTTTTTAGTGAAGAGAAAAAGAGGAAGTTATAGAAAGTTATATAAAATATGAGGGGTGAGTAGGAATCTGGGGGTCAATATCTCCAAAATATATATCTCCAGGAGTAACCGCTAGAGAGGTCTATGTTAAGTGTCCCTCAACCAGCCTCTCCCGATCCGGCCCGCCATGCAGTAGGTGAGTAAATGGCACGCGCCGCCAAGACCTAGATAAACCTCACCCCACGAACCCGGGCACTCCAGCTAAGTCACTAAACGTAGCGAACTACTTGGGGTGGTTTTGTTGGTTTTGGTTTTGTTGGTTTTTTATTTATTTATATGAGCTCCACACAGGAGTCCCAGAGGAAAATAATTTACCTCAGGGCCTATGTCATCTTCGGGGATGCTGTGTGGAGAGTTTTTTTTTTAAGAAAAGGAAGGAGAGGAGAGTTCTGGGAAGTAAAGGGGTTTAAGGGGTGGGTAGGAGTATGGGGTTCAGCGTGTCCAGGTCATCCGCCTCAAAGACCTAGACAAATCTCACCCCATGGACCCTGGCACCCCTGCTAAATCACCAAACGTAGTGAACCACTTGGGGTGACCTGTGGCAGAGGTGTTGGTTGTCCAATAAAGGTTTCTGGGGCGGCGGTACCCATTCCCGCCTCCCAAATTGTATTGGTTATCCTATATTAGGGGGGAGAGTATGAGGAATCAAAACCACGTTGGTAAAGGTGATTTACAGGGGGCTCCTAAAATTATTCGTTTAATTAAACTGGTCAAACCCTTCAAACAGATATCAATTATTAATTCAGTTTGGGAGGCGGGTGAGAATACCGCCGTCCGGGAATCATTTATTGGACTAACGACCTCTCCAGCGGTTAATCCTAGAGATATATGTACGGAGATATTGACCCCCAGATTCCTACCCACCCCTCATACGTTATTACTTTTCATATTTTCCTCCTCTTCCTTTCACTAAAAAGACCCTCCACACAGCATCCCTAAAGATGACATAGGCCCTGAGGAATTTTTTGTTTATTTTGGAGGGATTTTGATTTTGGTGTTGTCACTATAAATATTATGATGTAGTAAGATTATTAATCCTTCAGGCTAAAAAGTAATGCAAGTATCTGCCGGGTAATACATCATGCTGTATTGCATGAACAATGGTTGGTCGCTTAGCAACGCATGGTTAGTACAGTTAATTTCAGTCATGCTGTACCTTTCAGTAGGAAGGAATCTGGGAGGAAGTGTAGTTTCCTATGAAATTTCATTTACAAATAATTTAATCTATGAATATCGCCTACGAATACAGTCGAAATAAAAAAATACGAGAAAAACCTTGCACACACTGGTAACAAACACAAAATGCTAATATAGCTTTATTTCTTACGGCCATTTTTATTTATTTTGCAGAGAACGTGGAGCCTCGGCCTGCTTTAAAATGCATTTCCCTTTTTTCCTTTTACCCCCTCTATGGGGAGTTTGACCAACACGTTGTCCGTAAAGCTATGTCTTAGCCTGTCTAAGAGCCTGGTCCCAGATGGCATATCTTCGTACATCGTCTTAAAGGCTCTGCTCTCCGTTACTAGGTAGCATACTAGATTGGCTCTATTTGGGTCAAATTTTAAAATTAAAGTTTTTTTGAAGTGAAAACGTTTTAACAAAGTCTCTCATACTAATGTACCACCAAAGTTAGCGATAAAATGCTCTTTGTTTAAAAAAGCAATATACTTTAAAAAACTACCATCGCCATCTGTAGGATATAAAATCAAAGACATTAGGTTCGGAGTTTGACTAAATCCTGCTGTCATTTTGGTTAATTACTTGCTATTTGATAAAGCAGTTCTTGTTTAGTCGGTGTTTAGTGTTATTATGAGCTCTAATTGTCAGTTCATGCGTTGTGGTGTTATTATTTTTTAAACCCGTTGTTTTATAAATAAAATAAATCCTTTTTCTTTTTAATTCGCAAGTAGGGCAAGCAGTAACTTTACAAATACAGGGGGCCGAGCAGATGTTCATATCGGAAGCAAATAAAGCAGAAGTCATCATGTAAACGTTTTATTGTGAATGAACTCAAAATAATAATTATCCGCATTTTATTTTTCTATTGAAATCTTTATATTCCTATTATCGTCAAATAAATAATTATATTTTGTGGCCCAGGGGTCGTGGTGCCAAGTAGCGTTTACATTTTATAAATATAACATTGTCCGTCGCTTCTTCGTGAGCTTACGTCATCGAGCGCAAGCGGAGAGGGGGGTCAGATAAGAGCATCGAAATTCAATCAGCAACTTCGTAATGGAAAGGTTTACAAAGTTATTCGTGCGTCATCATGTAAATCTTTAGGTGTGAAAAAAAGTATTTAATATCTCGGAGTAACCCTTGACAGTAGATTAACTTGGAAAAAGGACACCAATGAAACCCTAGCCTCAGCAAATAAAATTGTTGCAGCCCTTTACCCCAGGGGTGCTCAAACTTGAACTGCTGGCGATCTACCTCAATATTATTAGACTCCGATCGATCGACTCTGACAGGCTGTAACGCTTATAACTGCACTTTGAATAGGAAAATTTTTTCCTTCGAAATGTGTCAGCAGATGAATCCACAACTCGAATTTTTATATTGTGAACACATAACTGGTTTAAACCAAATCTGTATGCGGCGAATTAAAACTACACTCAGAACATGAAAATGTTTTTTTTTATTATTCTGGCAGCACATGCATAGTCTGCAACAAAAATTTTATAACTGCACTTCGAATATTCCTTTGTCCTGTCTCTGACTACCCAACGCTGAATTTTCTTTTAGTCTTCGGGTATTTTACCCCAAATATTCAGTTAACATTCTTTGAAGCTTCACTGAGTGGTTGGCTAAGGGACACGGAAGCTAAGTGTAGTTTATGGTCAGACCGAAAGCCATTCACATTTTTTGTTGGTACTTGCCAATTGATTTGAGATTTATTGTATTTCTTATGTTCTCTATTTTATGCAGGTGCTTGCAGGTTTTTTACAGATGCAATTCCGCGTCATGGAGTCTCATGAATGAGTTTTTCTTTTGCCCTGTTTAATTTATCTTTGCCTAACTAACCTATTTTTTTGCATTTTGTTTTTCCTGTTAAGCACTTGCATACTGCTTACTAACAACGTATGCATGGACACTGGAGGTCTAGATTCGTTCAAAATAAATAAATGTAGCTTCGTTTAATCCAAAAAATTAGAATCTTGCGAGAGCCTTGAAGGAGTAACCATCAGTTACTTATACCAGGGCGGGTAAGAGGTGGATTACCTCCACTGCACTTCGAATAAGATAATGTTGTCCTTCGAAATATGTCTGCTAAAAACTGTGAATAGATCTCTTTACATCGGCAATTTTTTCTCGAGATCGACTCAAAAAGCACTCGCGATCGACCGTTTGAGCACCCCTGCTTTACCCCATGTTATGCTAAAGAAATAAAAAAAAACTTTCAACTAAAAAAAAACATGATTTATGAATCAACGATAAGGCCAAAACTAACTTATTAATGCCCCATCTGGGCCCACGCTTCAGAGTCTCAATTGAAAAAACTTCAAACATTCCGGAATAAAGCCATACGCTTAGCCCTGGGTGCTCCCAAATGGATCCTAACTCCACAAAGATTCAGAAATCCCCTTATTAAAAAAAAAAAAAACATATCTTAAGTCTCGCTGAAACCTTCTATGCGGGAATTCCCACCCATGAAAATAAACGTAGGTACCATACATAAAAAAAAAAACGTAAACAAACCCTTCGTAAAGATTAACCTCGTATTGCAGCCATCTCCCCTTGCAAATAATTTTTAACACACAATAAAATAAACCATTTTTTCAACAACCATAAATAACAAATTCATGATGAAAGAGAAAGGGCCCTTTTTGGCCCGGAGCTCTGTATGCCATAATTTCATAAAATCCTCCTGAGGTGTTTTAAAAATTACAAAAAAATTGTCAAAACGTAAGCGGTAATGTAGAAATACAACAACCCACCTTAAATTTTAAAGATCTTAAAAATTCTGTGAAATTAATAAACATGGATCTTTTCGGCACTTCAAAAAAAATGTACGTCATAGTACCATAACAGAGAGTACTTCCGCAGTATCTTCTTGAATGTCCTCGACCTAATTTTCGAAATTACGAAGTGTTACTTTCATAACGGCTGTTGTTACAATTTGTCACTTTTAATAAGGTGTGCAAACATTAAGTGGACAGATAAATCAGAATTATTTAATAATAAAATGATCTTGCTGAGACCGCGGGAAAACCGCCATAAAAACTGTAAAATTCTCAAGTAGAATCGTTAAATTAGCATACAATATGCATTAGACGCCGTGGCCTTACACCGCTAACGGTCCCTAACATCCTGCCCGTAGTGGTATTACATCGGTAAAGTTAAAAAATAACGTATTATTCTGAGCGTTAACGCAAGACGGATAGCGTTATTATTGCGCTCCCTGGGTATCATATCTAAATGTTTAATTTGTGGATTGAGCGAGCCGCTTTTATTGGAAATTTGAATATAGATGTTAAAATTTTTCAGAAAAGTTGAAATTAATGAATAAAAAAGGTTTTATCAACTCCATTGTTTTCTTGGTGGTTTTATTTTTTTATCACTCCGCATTGAACACAGAATGTTTTTTCATCTATATTTTATTTTTTGTTAGCGTCAGTCACATTTTTTCTGGAGCACTATCTCTGGAATCTTTACAATTGCAAGGATTTTTGCCTGTAAAGAAATTGTCAAAAATAATCAAGAGTTCTTTTGGTTATCTTTTAGTTCAGCTATCACAGACATCAACATTAGATTCAGCAATATTTTTTCATCGAGGTTTTGGGGTTCGAGCGTCTCAGGCATCCTAAAAATTACAATGCTTTATTAGTTTGGAATTTCTTGGTAGATGTAACTATTTTCAGGCTACAAAGCAATTTTCTGTTACGAGTAATGGAGCCTTAATACAGTAAAATATCTACATATTTACTGTAATAACGGTTTAAAATAAATTAAATGTTTAATTAAATGAAGACAATATTAGCGAAACTCAATCAAATCTGGAGACAGAAAAATCAGAAAAGATATTGGCTCCGCTGAGACTCGAACCCAGGACCTTTTGCTTACATGGCAACAGCTCTACCGATTGAGCTACGGAACCCATATTAATTCGGTCACTTTTAACTGTATCATACTTCGACTAAGAACTACCAACATTATCTTCATCTTCTTAACGCACATATTATTGGCTGCTATCTTTATATATGGTTGCAAGATTCAACTCGAACTTTTTTTTTTTTTTATTCTTCATTTTAAGCACCCGCTAAACTGCCAAAGCAGTTTGTCAGCAGGTCAATTTAACAATATTAATATAACATTAAATCACAAATATAACAAGAAACCACAATACACAAAATAGATACAGAAGAATAACTTTTAAATAGCTACAATACAAAGGCCTAAAATATACAGATAGACAGATATAACACAGGCAAATTACTCTTAGTCATATTTATACATAAGATTACAAACAATATCAGTATTAACTAAATGCAATCTAGATAGTGTCTGGATACATTTTTATACATTTTATTTTTAATACGCGACATCTATTGACTTTTTCTGCAAGTCTAGGATGAATATTGATTTTTAAATTTTTTAAACTTTATGAGTAAAATCTCAAATTATAATATTTAATTAAATGAAGACAATCTTAGCGAAACTCAATCAAATCTGGAGACAGAAAAATCAGAAAAATCAGAAAAGATATTGGCTCCGCTGGGACTCGAACCCAAGAGCCAATATCTTTTCTGATTTTTCTGATTTTTCTGTCTCCAGATTTGATTGAGTTTCGCTAAGGTTGTCTTCATTTAATTAAATATTATAATTTGAGATTTTACTCATAAAGTTTAAAAAATTAAAAAATAAATAAATTAAATGTCTTTTATTTCTCGTTATTTTTACAAAACCGTGAAGTGAAAGATACAACCGCGGCGATCACCGAGTTAATCTTTGGATTTATTTACGAAAGATCCGCGCTTAGTCAATAATAATAATAATATTTGGATGATTTATATAGCGCCGTTTTTGTGAAAAATCACCTCAAGGGCGCTGTACAAACTTATAATACATTTCTAAAATCTAAAAAACTACAAGCTAGGCAAACAATTATAAACAACTTATGGCTAAAAATTGCATACATCGGTTCATTGATCACCGATACGAAAATATGTGTACAATATTTTGACCAATGAACGCGATGCTGCCTAAAATTTAATGAAAACAGGACCATACTTACCTGGGAGGTCGCTTGAAATTAACACTGTATATTGTCCATTTAAAGAAATTTAGATAGAGTTCGCACGCAGAGGACATTATTGTAAACACATGTTATTTAATCCTGAAAAATATTTTAATATTAATATGTAATGTATTCTTTGACGAGTGTATTTTGGAAAGTAAAAGCAACATATATAGGTGGGAGGTGCAGTAGTACCTATAAGGATTTGATCTTACTAAATGTGATTCGTCAAGAGACAGATTGATGTGTAAGGAATCGAGTTATTTTAATTCAGTAAGAAAAGTGTGATTAAGACATATCATAGACAATACAAGTATGATGCTCTCAAATAGGTATATTTAAATTACGGGTATGAGAGCCCAAAAAGGAAGGTTTTTAGTTTGGACCTAAACTCTGTTGGGCTTGTTATGCATCTTAATTCCGGAGGGAGTCTATTCCAAGCCTTAGGCCCAGATACTCCGAAAGCACGATCTCCAAACATAGTATTTGGCTTTCGTTTAGGTTCTATTAGTCTGCCTTTAGCAGATGAAGTTGCTGATCTAAGGGTTAATTGTCTCGGACCGGTATTTTCCGGGACGCATAATTCGGATATGTCAAGGATAATCAAGACTCTAATGATTTAAAAATAAATATAAGATCAAGAATTCTTTTGCCATTTCCATAAATACTATTCAAGCCAATTATTGAGTAAACAGAAAAATAAACATCCTTTCTGAATACATTTCAAAGAACTTTTAAAGAGATTCTGAAATCCACTGCATTCATTGCATCATTAGGAAAATCGAATTCGCATTAAATTATTGAAAAGGCTGTGGGAACGTACTAAAGGTATTACTAAGGCGGTCTCATTATTTTTGGTGCTCAATTACTTCCAAGTCACTGAATTCAAAGGGTATTTGGGAAATGACATCGAGTTCGTGATTGGAATAGAATTTTCTAAACGAATTTCTGATGGCAAGTACATCTGAATTTATTATGACGACTTTTTGACCAGATAAGCAGGTTATTAATTAAAAATCTTTAAAATCACGGAAAATAAAACAAAATTCTCAAAGAACACCGTGAAAAGATCAATGGTTCCATCAACACCACATCAACGCACAACGCGTTGTTCTTATTTTTTTTTTCATTTACATTAACTCCACACACCTCCGACGACCTTGACGACCTCCGTAGTCCAGTGGGTAAGCCTCTTGACTCATGATCCGGAGGTCGCGGGTTCGAACCCGGCATGCGCAAATAAATTTTATTTGATTAATTTGTGTTATTTCACAATTAATTCATTTAAAATAATATATAGTATATTTGCGGCATGTTCCAGAGGGGAAGATACTATTAGTATCGCCCTGGTGTAAGACCACCATTCAGAATTGAAACGTTGCTTGAAAATGGCTTTAGCCGTGTTTGGTGACCAGATCTGAATAGCCAGGTACTTCCCAACCTTCCTCTTCCCCACCTCCTTCCCCTCACCACTACCTTCAGCCTCACAACATACCCCAATTGGGGATGCCATAGTCTCACTGGCTCCAGACGGGAGCAGTTGAGATTCTTGTGCGGTATTTACTGTAAAAAAAAAAAAAACACACGAGGCCCCGAGGAAACATCCTTCAGGGCCTTTGTCATCTTTCGTACATCTGGGTGTCCTGTTATGGAAAGGAAGGATAAAAAGTTTTGGATAGGAAAAAGGTATGAGGGGAGGGTAGGAATCAGGGGTCAATGTATCAAGCAGGGATGAACCAGTCGCCTATTCTCAACATAGGAGTTCCTATTGAAATAGGCACAAAACAAAACATCACCGATGTAATCTAATTAATAAAGATGAATGAATAAAAAAATAAATTTAAAAATCTAGCCCGCTACGCAGTAGACGGTCAGAAGCATCAGCCGCCAAAACATAGACAAATCTCATCCTTATGTAACCCCTGTTAAGTCATCAAATGTCGCGAACTACTTGGGGTGACTTACGGCAGTGGTTATCCGATAAATAGTTCACGGGGCGACGGTACCCGCCTACCAAATTGTAAATTTAATCAAACGGTTTGTCTGAAGGTACTTTACCATTGTAACAATATAGGTACTAACGTAAAATAATCAAATTCTGTCATGAATCTACTGCATAATTCAGGATATTATTGAAAACATTATTGACATTACAGACAGGGGTCATTGCGGTTCTATTTAGGGAAATAGTAGTTAACGATAACGTCGGTCATAATTATAAGGTTAAGGACAATTATTTGTTCTTAATGGAATCTTAATGGAAGCGGAGGTATTGAAAGCCTAACAAACTTAATATTATTTGCATATTATTAAATGCCACTCTTGACAGTCTTTGAAATTTTTGTTAATGCACATGTTTCTTATTACTATTATGTGCCCTCTATATTATTTTATAATGCATCCATATTTTGAATCCAATATTTTATTATGCTAGTAAACATGTTAGTAAAGCAATAAAATCTAAAAGCACAAATAGGAGGTGTATAAATAATAAAAACATTACATACTTTTGAGTGCAGCTATAACTTTGTGTTTTTTTTTTACATTAACTCCACACAGGAGGCCCTGAGGAAAATAACTTCCCTCAGGGCCTATGTTATCTTTAAAGATGCTGTGTGGAGGGTCTTTTGAGGAATGGAAGGAGTGAACACGGGTCTTGAAGAGACCCATGTTGTAGGAGGGAGGAAACATAGAGGCATTGAACTCAAGAACGAGTCATAGAAACGTCCCGTTCTCATGTGACTAATGTCAACCGTGTACAAATGTTGGGCGCGTGTTTGGCATGTTTCTCGACTGTGCACCGGTGCGGAGGGGATCAATGACGCTAGTTCCTCGGAGCATCTTCTATTGTGATACCGGTAGAACAAGGACAGCATTCCCACCTGACGCCTGTGCTCTAAAGATTGCAGTTCGTCTGTTAAGATGAGAGAATCTATCAAACGAACCGCCCGTTTCTGCACAGAGTCAAGGGTTTTTTTAGGTATTTTGGAGCTCCAGACCAGAGTTGGTTGCCAAATTCAACCGTGGGGCGCACTTGTGATTTGTACAGGGTTAGCAGTTGTGTACTATTAAAGCATCTGCGGGCCCTTTACAGTACGCCCAGTTTCTGAGAGGCTAACTTAACTCTGGTTTCGATGGAGCCCCCGTACTTGAGCTGGTCACTTAGAGTTACACCAAGCATATCGATGGAGGTCCTGATCGGAAGGTATCCATTATAAAGAAAGTAAACAACATTTTAGATAAATGAAATAATTTAACAATAAAATAAAACAATAAACAATATTTCTTTAAATGAAAACAAATTACTTTGTGAACGAATTATCAACATGGTTTCTTCCTAAGGAAAAAATTGGTTTTGAAACAGAAACCATTGGTTATGAACTTCAACCAATAATTAAACTAGGTCATCAATATAGGGGAGGCGGTACTGCATCAGCACTGGACCCAATCATAAAAGCACAGAAAACTATTATAAAATTAATTCTTAGACTACCTCTAATTACAGACTCCAACTTAATCTTCAATATTATGAATGTGTTTGAAGTTCGGCAGATATATGCAAAAACAATCCTCACTCATCTACACACAAATATACACAAATACTATGAAAAAAGATTAAATACTCGCTGTACTCGAAACAATAACAAATATTTACTACAAATTCCCGTAACTCATACTACTTTTGGTCAACGAAGCTTCAGATACCTTGCAACAAGACTTTACAACATTCTTCCAATTAGTATAAAAAAATGTGATTCACAAAAAAATTTAAAAAAAAACATAAAAATTTGGATAAAAAATAATGATAGAGCATTTACCGGTGCACTCACCCAAATTCGAAATTAATATTGAACCAATGCTGTTATTATTGTACCAATGTTATTGTTATTATTAATTCAACCATTCTATTGTGTGATTTTATTCTAATATAAGTGTAGGTATGTTCACAGTATAATAAATTGACATAAAATTACTGACTCAACACAGGCTAGCCTAGTGAGGCAGGTTATGAGAAACCTAGATTTATAATTATAAATCTCTATTCTTTAATTACCTACTGTAAATATGTATTTTTTTTCTGATATTAACTTTCGTACGTATGCAACTTTTAAACTGTACTTTTACTGTACTTATGATGTACTTTTTGTTTTTGTAGTTATAAATCTTAATTTTTTTTTGTTCAATAAAGATATATTATTATTATTATTAATGTAGTGGTCTCCACAAATAGTTCATAGAATTCTTAGAAAAATTCAACTCCAGGAAATTCATTGGTATCGGTAAAAAGTAATTAAATTTCATTTGATTTCTACCACTTTCTCGTGTTTTTTTATGTCTTACTACCGAAACTGTCGTTCATTTTCCTCACTATATACTTTTTGCTATAAACACAACCCGAAAACGTATATTAAATGTTTATATAAGTATAAAAATCCAAAATCCCATTAATTACAATGTCTACCTATCCTTTAAATACCACTATCATGAAATTTGTTTAAACGAGTTTAGTTTCTGCAATTAATTATTCTCCGTGTACAATAAATAATAGCGGAAGTACAATACTGTTCACGTTTAAACACTAGATATCAATTGCTCGGTTTTACCTCTAACAAAAACAGTGACAGGTCGTCATGCAAAATAGTCGGAATAATGTTTACGGTTTTCCTACTTCATAACTTCTTAACACTTTAGCTACAACGTGGGGTTAAATAAAACCAATTGAATTATTTTATTTTAGTGGGTACAACCAACTATATAATAACTTAAACCCTTTTTAAATTGGATCTGAGAAAAATATAAAAAGTATCGTGTACCAACCTACTGTAGCGTGCCCCGGGCGGGAGCACCCACATTCTGCACAAGGCCAGCTCAGTTAGGTCGGCAGAACAGGTGAAACGCTCTGCAACAGGGTCGTAGGTAGCTAAAAAAGGGGATACATGGTAATGGGCTAACACTCTTCCTTATGTTTTGTCAAATGAAAGATTGTCTGGGTTGGAACAACACTGTATTGACGGAAATACACAATTACAACAAGGGGCAGTAATATTCACATCGATTAACAAACACAGGAAAACAAGTATGCCTAGCTGAGTAAAACATCCTAAGCAAATCTCTCTCGTCGCCGCCCTCCCGGGGGGGGGGGTGTTTACAGATCGCGAGGTAAGAGGGGACACATTACAAAATGGAGGTGGCTTTGTTACTCACGGCCGCGTGGGGAAGGCGCCCAGGAGGTGGTGGCATAGTAGCTGAGCATGGCGAGGTAAGAGGGGACACATTACAAAATGGAGGTGGCTTTGTTACTCACGGCCGCGTGGGGAAGGCGCCCAGGAGGTGGTGGCGTAGTAGCTGAGCATGTCCATGCTCAGCAGGAAAGTACAGTGGTCCATCGCCAGCAGGTGGCAACAGCAGCTCCTTGCTGTCTAGCTTGTGCCCACAAAGCAGGCGGTCGCGTCCCTTTTCCGTTGGCGCCGGCGTTCTAGAACAACTCGACTCGACGCGCGGGAACAGGTTGGGTATTGCCCCAACACGGGTTACTATGCTGGGAGCTAGTATGCGACTGCGGGCTGGCGCTGAGGCGGCCGGGTGCGTGCGGCGAGGGGAAGGGAGCGGTAATATTTGCAAGGGGGACGGGGGACGCGGTGTGTAACTCTCGTAGGGTGGCCGGCAAACAAACGTGTATGGCTTTAGGTAGCGTAGAGTGGCGACGTAACACTACATATCTTTTCAATTCAATAAATTAATTTCAAAAACATTACAAAATTAACATTTCAAAGCGTTTTTAAAACGGAGATAATAGTTTAGATAAGATAAGCAGATTGATACTAACAGCAACAAATCTCCCGTCTAGATTGTGTTTCATTGATGTTAAACTTATCGATATTCAAAGTGATTCTTTTTAACAACAAGACCGCTCTCCCGACTAGAAGTTATTTTTGCAAGTCCGGAAATAAAACAGTCTAAGCTGTCGGTGACGGAGATACCCATAGCGAACATAAAAACTAATGCTCTCCATGATAGTTGAGTTTTCTAACCATTCACGAATCAGATTAAGAAATGTGTTACAAAGAGCACATCCATTCTCTTCTGCTCGTCCTTCACAACAAGTGCAAGGTCACTGTCGACAGTGTCAACGATTTCTAAAAACTCTGCATAAATTTCGGGCAAAACTTCATGTACACATATTGAGTAGATTACATATACAGTGTAGTTTTATGTGAATACCTCACAAGAGCACCAGCTGCTCTCGTCTGGAGCCAGTGAGACAATGGCATCTGCAATTAGGGTATGTTGTGAGGCTGAAGGCATTGGGAGGGGAAGTAGATGAGGGAGAGGGAGGTGGGGAAGCACCTGGCTATGCAGATCTGGTCACTAAACACGCCATTTAAAGCCATTTCAACTAACTTTTCAAATCCGAATAGTGGTCTTACACCAGGGCGATATTGAGAGGATCTTCCACTCTGAAAGGTTCCGCAAATATACTATATATTATTTTAAATGAATTGATTGTGAAATAACTTAAATAAGTCAAATAAAATGTTTTTGCCCACGCCAGGATTTGATCGGATTCATTCATTCGGATTGCTAGTCAAGAGCATTATTCCTCGACCACGGAAGCCTTATACAGAGGCCCTGGAAGCCTTATACAGAGGTTGAATAAAGCATTGTTGTGCCGAAACCAAGCAACAAGCCATCGTTAGTGAAAAAAACTAAACGATATTCAGAGTATCTATATTAAAATTTTCTGATTGTTTATTAAAAATAAATTTAATTTAATTCTTGTATAATAAAAACCCCAGTCTAATTTAAGAGTTAACCGTTATTTAACTTTGCGACTTTTCTCACATGTGCGCCTTTGCATGGCTGCGAGAGGAAATTATCACGTGTCGAGTTATCTCCCGCGCGCAAAATGAATTATGTGTTCGAAGGCAGTTCTCCGGCGGGCGGAGATCTGAGAGCCGTGGGCGGAGGGCGGAAAGTGGAGGGCGGAAAGCGGAGAACGGAGAGGCGACCAGGCAAATAATAACATCGCCCGCCCCGCACCGCCCCACTACCGTACCGAGACTGTGATAGTGAACTCACAGACCTATGTACTGTGAACCTGACGGTATTTTAAATTTATGAAGTCGATTTAATTAATGTGCGACTTGTGAGAATTGTGTGCGTATGCTTTTTTTGACTAGCGCAACCCCATGAAAAATTACGGGAAATTGTAATTAAGTACGGGATTGATAATTATTGCGTGTTAGTTAAAAAGAGCTAACGAGAGGTTTAATATTTGTCAAGATTAACTCTTAGAAATAATCTACTTCTTCTTCTTCTTGTGCCCTGTCCGTTCAACGGACGTTGGCTATCATGTTGGCTATGCGGACTTTGTTTACTGCGGCCCGGAACAGCTCCATGGTAGACTGGCCAAACCACTGTCTCAGGTTTTTCAGCCATGAGGTTCTCCTTCTTCCAGGGCCCCGTCTACCGGCAATCTTTCCCTGCATTATGAGATGCAGGATCTCATACTTCTCTGGATGTCTCATCACATGTCCAAAATATTGAAGTGTTCGGATTTTTATAGTTTTAATTACTTCCTTTTCTTTATTCATCCGAACCATAACATCCGGCCGGCGTAATGCAGCGGTAGGGCGCTTGACTAGCATTCCGAAGGTCGCGGTATCGAATCCCGGCGTGACAAATAAATTTTATTTGATTAATTTGTGTATTTCACAATTTATTCATTTAAAATAATATATAGTATATTTGCGGCACGTTCCAGAGTGGAAGATACTCTCAGTATCGCCCTGGTGTACGACCACCATTCAGAATTGAAACGTTGCTTGAAATGGCTTCTGCCGTGTTTGGTGACCAGATCTGAATAGCCAGGTACTTCCCCACCTTCCTCTTTCCTATCTCCTTCTCCTCCCCACTACGTTCAGCCTCATAACAAACCCCTATTGGGGATGCCATAGTCCACTGGCTCCAGACGGGAGCAATTGGGACTCTTGTGCGGTTTTCATGTAAAAAAAAAAAAAAAATCTTCATTTTTAATCCTGTCCATCCAGTTTATTTCAAATTTAAACAACTTTGTGAATTTTTTTAGAATCAAACTACAAAAAAGTAAGGTGACAATATCGTTTGTAATTCATTTTTCTAATAAAATATGTCAAGTTTTTTTTCGTTATCAGTAATTTCAGTCTGAAGTTATGTAAGGTGTGCCATTTTAAAAAAGTTTTAAAGTGGGCATTAAAAACTTTTACATTTAAAAGGTTACGTAGTTATTTCTACTAATCATTCGAAAACAGTTTTTAGTTTTCGAATACGTTCACAAATATTCCGTTTATTTACATTGTGTTGCAAAGCGGAAGTATTTTTACGTACCCACAAAATACGCCCGATTTTTTAAGGTACGTCAACAACATCCTTATCACATTACCCAAATTATTTGTACGGCGATATTATTATAGTGTATGTTTACACTAGACAAAAATCTTTTAAACAATCTAAAAAAATATAAGTAATATTTTGTCTTTAAAAACATGTATTTTTTTAGATGTTGATCAAATCAGTAATATTTCTAAGTATTTGAAGAAATCAAAATATCAATCAAACCTTTTATCAAAATCATTATTTTTGGAACTGTGGAATAATTTTACTCACTTCACTTTTTTACCATTTTGTACAAGAATATTTAATAAAAAAAGTAACAATATGTAACGGCGTCTAGGCGATTTGGCGGGTGAAAACCTGTGTCTGTGGGATCAAATGTATGGATTTTATAAAATCGAAACTACAATGAAAGCCTCTGAAGCCATTATGCGAAAATTTTTGTATTGACCACTTTCTTCTTGTGGTTGCATATCTGAAATAGTATCTCCTATATTATCTAGGGTTCTTCTTTTAAATTCATCACCCACCAACGTCTCTTCCTTCTTTTCTTTTTCGATAAATGAGTCTTAGCGATAAATGCAGCACTTGAAATTTCAATATCGCTCTCACTGTCAGACGCGGTGTAGTGAACACTACCACTGATTGTTGAGGAATGAGCAATGAGCATTTGCTCGCCTAATCTAAACATCGCTCGAGTATTTGGAAGAATTCTGGTTCTTGATATTCCCGTCCTTGTTCATTAGTATTAGTGCAAATTGTGAAAACATAATATTGTTTTCACTAGTTTGAAGTAATGTAAGGTGTGCTATTTAAAAAAAAATTAAAGTGTGCATTAAACACTTTTACATATCAAAGGTTACGTAGTTATTTCTACTAATCATTCGAAAACAGTTTTTAGTTTTCGAATACGTTCACAAATATTCCGTTTATTTACATTGTGTTGCAAAGCGGAAGTATTTTTACGTACCCACAAAATACGCCCGATTTTTTAAGGTACGTCAACAACATCCTTATCACATTACCCAAATTATTTGTACGGCGATATTATTATAGTATATGTTTACACTAGAGAAAAATCTTTTAAACAATCTAAAAAAATATAAGTAATATTTTGTCTTTAAAAACATGTATTTTTTTAGATGTTGATCAAATCAGTAATATTTCTAAGTATTTGAAGAAATCAAAATATCAATCAAACCTTTTATCAAAATCATTATTTTTGGAGCTGTGGAATAATTTTATTTCTAAATCAATTTTGTATTTTGCTGAGGGTGTTTTGATTAAACGAAATGACGTTAATAATTTAATCCCAGCAACTTGTCAGATTCAATATCAATTCCGTGGAACCTTCCAATAAAACCTTTCAATGTCTTTTAGCTTCAGCCGTCAGATGGGGTTTCATTAAACCCGACAAATGTATCTGTCGCTTTGTCCACCGAAGGCAATTTTATAAAACTCTGGACATCGCCGGAGGTTTTTTGTACAACAAAGCGGCCGAAATTAATATTAAAGTAAATGAAAATTGACGCAATTTTATGATTGGACAAAACAAACTGTGGAGTGATATGAAATTGGTTGTTTTCATATTTATAACCACCTTAATACCTTACCAGCAAGTACTGTTAATTTCAATATTAATATTTTGTATTATGGTAGAAAGCAGTTAGGTACTTTGTGGCGGCTTGACATGTTTTCATATAAAACAATTGTTTTAATTTAATTGAATTTATTAATACCAGGTTTTGGGTAAACAAATGAAAAATTATTAAAACTATCAGATAGAAGATTTATTTCTGAATTGACAAATATTTTTAATAACATCCCAGATATATTAAGCTTAATTACCTTCCGTATCAGTATACAACGACAAGAACTAATCCATCTAAAAATCTTTCTAATTGCCACAACAATATTCGCACAAGTCGTTTAAATACTCGCTGCTTGTATCTAGATTGCATCCAGTTGGTAATACGTTCTCAGAAGTGGTAGATGTGCTCAACTGCATGGAATATAATTACAACATGCCATAATAATACACCTCAATAATAAAAACCAACGATATCATAATACCCACTATACTTCTGCGTGGCTGTCCGGATAGGGAGAGACTGCTTGAGGCAGACATAATCTAGACCTCTCCAGCCGGACTCAGTAAGGTTGGATTAATACGTCTCTCACTCCTGGACAAATTGACTCCCAGATTCCTAACCACCCCTTAAACCTTTATCGTTCCCAGAACTTCCTCTCATTCCTTTCCCTAAAAAGACCCTCCACATAGCATCCCCAAGATGAAAATGCTGACCCAGAGGGATTTTTTCTCCTCAAGGCCTCCTGCGTGGAGTTATTGTAAAAAAAAAACTTTTTTTTTCCTCGTGGTACTTTAATTTTTTAACAACCTTACAGATTATATTTTCTCAAATTGCGAGTTTCATGGGTGGCGGTTAAAAAACGTCGTGTTTTTGTTATTTTTACTAAAAATAATGCCTTAGGCCTTTGCGTTACGTTGAGTAAAGTTTTCGCGAGATTTGTGTGCTTTCGGTAATTTCAACATTAATCACAATTGGAAACCTTCTTCAAAATTGTATTACTTTTTACCCAGTGGAATTTTAGACACAAGCGAACCGACTTGTGTAAGTTTACTTTTATGGAAGTCGACATCGAAAGATTTAATGTTACGTGATGTTAAATTGAGTTTATGAATGTTCAAAATTCTCCATCCCGGGTAATCTATCTTTCCATCACGACTTCCATTGTGTAACTCTAAGTCACAGCTCAGGTACGGGGGATCCATCGTAGCCAGAGTTAAGTTAGCCTCTCAGAAACTGGGCATATTGTGCAGGGCCCGCAGGAATACTAATCCACAACTGCTAACCCTGAACAGATCGCTGGTGCATATGGCAGCCACAAAAAATCCCTAACATTGTGCAGAAATGGGCGCGCCGTTTGATAGATTCTCTTATCTTAAATATCAGATTTTTATGAATAAATCAATCAAATATCAGATTGCAATCTTTAACGGACAGTCGTCGAAAGGTAACGACGACCTTGTTCTTCCGTATTTCAATGGAAGATGCTCCGACGAACTAGGGTCATTAATTCCTTCGGCAGCGGTGTACAGTAGTGGAGCAGAAACACACACTCGGCAGTTGTACACGGTTGTCATTTGTCACACGTGCCTTTGGGGTGATTTGTCACAAAAACGGCTCTTTATAAATCAGCCAAATGTTTATTGGTGGAACGATTTGCTGGCCTCTGTGATTCCTCCCTCCTACAACTCTTCAAACCCAGGTTCACTCCTTACATTCCGCAAAAAGAACTCCACATGGCATCACTGAAGATGACCCATCTTAACCACTTAGGTGTTTGTGATTATGAAAGAATTTGGTTTTAAGCGAACAGTCAGATTTATAAAAAAATTGTGTTATTTCTGCTTCGCAATTAAATCTCCATTAACGAAATATAGTGGCCGAACACCATAAACTGTTTTTGAAAGGTTGTGAAATAATCTTTAAAATTGTATTACAAATAAATATTAATATTTGTAAATATTAAAATTCAGAATGCAAATAGAAAAAAAAATGTAAAAATCACGTATGCGATGTTTCTTGTGAAAACGATACTAAAATCACGGATTATGTAAAAAAAAACACTTATTCTATTACCACTTAACATTTTAAATTCAAATTAATAGATAACTTTGTATTAACCACTTAATTATTTACAAAAACCGACATGTTTCGTCAGCAAAGCTGACTTCTTCAGGGTTTTGACAGAACTAATTTTAAAAGTAGACATACATAGGTAATAAAGAAAAATAATAGACATAAACAATAATAAAATTTGAAAGAAAATAATGTGTAAGGGACGAGGGGCAATATAGAACAATTAAAAATTTAAAAAGGGAATAGATTTAATAATGGGTCCTTTAAAAACAATTTTTGATTATTAATAATATTTAAATTTGCATTAACAATCTTTCTAATCTCTAAAATTTATAATTTATCCAACTGAAAGTCATTGACATTACATTTTATTATTGTTTATGTCTATTATTTTTCTCTATTACCTATGTATGTCTATTTTTAAAATTAGTTCTGTCAAAACCCTGAAGAAGTCAGCTTTGCTGACGAAACATGTCGGTTTTTGTAAATAATGAAGTGGTTAATGCAAAGTTATCTATTAATTTGAACTTATTCTATTGTTTAAATGTATAATTTAACAAATTTGTTACCTCACTTTTTTACCATTTTGTACAAGAATATTTAATAAAAAGTAACAATATGTAACGGCGTCTAGGCGATTTGGCGGGTGAAAACCTGTGTCTGTGGGATCAAATGTATGGATTTTATAAAATCGAAACTACCATGAAAGCCTCTGAAGCCATTATGCGAAAATTTTTGTATTGACCACTTTCTTCTTGTGGTTGCATATCTGAAATAGTATCTCCTATATTATCTAGGGTTCTTCTTTTAAATTCATCACCCACCAACGTCTCTTCCTTCTTTTCTTTTTCGATAAATGAGTCTTAGCGATAAATGCAGCACTTAAAATTTCAATATCGCTCTCACTGTCAGACACGGTGTAGTGAACACTACCACTGATTGTTGAGGAATGAGCAATGAGCATTTGCTCGCCTAATCTAAACATCGCTCGAGTATTTGGAAGAATTCTGGTTCTTGATATTCCCGTCCTTGTTCATTAGTATTAGTGCAAATTGTGAAAACATAATATTGTTTTCACTAAAGATCAAGACAGAACTCTCTTGTTACAGCTTCAATTCTATGCTCGTTTGGTCTTTCCCACCTTTACTAAATTTTCTTAGAAGACTTAGAAATAAAATAAATGGAAACCTTACATTACTCATTTTTAAAACTATGGTTGCTTCACTTTTAGATTACTTCTCTACGATATTATATTTAACCAACGAAGGAAACCCAAACAAACTACAAATCATTCAAAAAGCATGCTGAATATACGCAAAAGAAAATTGGGAAAAAATATCTTTTTTGGGAAGAATTCGGCAAAAACTAACTGCAATCACTATCTACAAATCGATTATTGCCCCACATTTTAACTATTGCTCAACTATCCTTTACCTTTGTAACAAAAGGGAACAAAATAAGTTTCAAATTCTCCAAAACAGGCCAATGAGGATAATACTACGGCGAAATAGATTTTCAAAGGTAAACAAAATGTTAAAGGAACTGAATTGGCTAACTGTGAAACAGATGCTGACCTTGAATATTTATACATAAAATAATTACAACATTTTACCAAAATAATTTTCAAATAAGATTATATTCAACAAGGGTATTCACAGACATAACACAAGGACATGCAAAGAAATCAGGCTTCAAAAAAAGGACAAGGCGAATACGCAGAACAGTTTACTGTACAAAGGGATGAAGTTATATAACAAAATACCAGAAACTTTAAAGTCCACACCAATTGGAAAGTTCAAGACCCATTGTAGGAGCTACATAAAATTTAGTTTGCAATTTGAAATATTATAATTAATTAGAAATTTGTAAACTGAAATGAACAAATTACTAAAATAAAATTAATAAATAAAACAGAACTATGAGATTTATGTAAACTGTGGTGTATTTTGTTGGTTTCTCTGTTGGATAATACAAGTCTGATGATCGGGAGTTTCAATAATACTATGGTTCATCTAGATTACGAGTTTTGTTTATTATCATCTTATTTACATTGAATTTTTAACTGAACTTAATGTTCGTTCTGAAGAATGCTCTGTGTTAATCTGGAAAAGGAGAAATGACTACTGAAGGTGCCCAAATGTAGATCGGATATAATCAGTTATCATCGTAACCATTGGATCTCAAATATAGTACAACTTACTGACCTCTGTTGAAACACATTAAAATTATTATACCAACGACAACTGTTGAGAGACACTGAAATTACATACATATTCACATACACTAAACTAAGAAAGGCAAATATGCAAAAATCAATCTAATGAGAGAAGAGGTAAATCGGACTCCAATAAAAAAGAGACTGCTCGTACTTTACGAATGAAATTGTTTTAATAAAAGTACACATATTTAAGAAAACAGTTGTAAATAAAATTTATTTATTTATTTTATTTATTTTATTTTATGTGCATCTATATAAAAAGGTTTACATATATTTTTTTGGCCTTGCCTGTCTCACTAGGAAATCCTGTGTCGAGACAGACTAGTTTACAAATATTTTATAAATATTAAATAAAGTACACTTTTCAATACAGCAAAAATATTTGACAAAAATTTTCAGGTTGGTTAGTGGTAACAATAATGAGATAGAGGATTATATTTGGGTGAGGTGACTAATTATTGCACGACCTTTTTCGATGATCCATTGTTTGATCAGTATTTTGTATTTGTTAATATTATTCGATTGTCTTGTTTTGTCAGGTAGGTTATTGTATATTTTAGGCGCAATGTATTTGAAATTTCTTTGACCAAATGTTGTGTTTGTTTTAGGTGTTTGTATGAGTTCTTTGGTTTTGTGCCGTGTGTTTACAATATTTTGGGTATTTTCATAAAATGTACATGTTTTATTTTTAAACAGATGAGTTAAGATTGTTTTTGTTTTAAAAAATTAATTAATTAAATTAGATTGCATGCTTAAGAAAAAAACAAAGTCAATTCCACTTTTTGAATAGAAGACCAGAAATTTATGAAGAAATTCCTGAAAGTCTGAAGAATTAATATAATTAAAAAAAATTATTACGCTTACCGTAAAAATATAATTTTATTCGCAATGAAATAATGTAACCACGTACATAAATTTTAGTTTGTTTACGTAAAATGTAATATTAACTAACTCCACAAATGTTTTTAAAAAATATTTAAATACAACAGACAATCAATTTTATTGTCCTATCTCAAAAAATAGAAAGGTTTTCCTTAAAATAGCGGCATCAGAATATTACTTTTATCGAAAAGCTTTTGGACTTTATCTATAAATTCGAAAATACAAATGTATTCGAAGGGGTGAAAACTGTTAGTACACAATAAGTATTTTTATGTACTTCTATGGACTACTTAAAATAGAGATGTGAAGTTGATTCTATATATATCTTCTACTTTTTGTTTTAGGGTAATCACTACAACAATAACAGAGTTATAACGATTTCTGTGGAACACACGCGTTAGCTTGAGAGCAAGCGTATTGTATGTACCTGACTGCTATTGTTATATGGTCGTGTAAACACGCTTAGGGGTCGGAGTGGTTAAGGAAATTATTTTCATCAAGTCCTCCTGGGTGGATTTAATGCAATAAAAATTGATGCATATGAGCACAATATAATTTAAGAGCTCTGTAATCAAGGTTGGGTACTCTAGTCAATCCAATTCCAGTGGTAAACCACCTTTAGCAAAATGGAAAACCGAATTCTCTCTCCCACAATAGAATTAAGCTGTACTCGTCAATCACAATAGAATATAACTCAATATGTTACGTCTAGTCTAGTTTTCCCACATTGGAAATATTGTCTATCGCGTGATATTTTCGTACGTGTACATTTTGCCTTTATATTTCAGGAAGAAAAGGTGTTTCAATTTCGGTCAGAGAAACGCGAAATAGACCAAAAATAATACAATGTGGCCGAGATCAGTTTGACATCATAATAAAAGGTTACTTGTTTTGTTAAATAAACGAATATTTAACGAAATGTTGCAGTCAAAACTGGGTATGAAATACAGGGTGTTAAGGGACGTACTTGACTTACTTTAACCAGTGATTCCTGACATTATTTGGAGTAAAAAATGTAAATGAAATTTTGGTCTCCGGTGACTTTTTTTAACGGCTTTTTTTTTTTTTTTTCAAAATTTTTTTCTTCAAAATCAAACAAAAAAAATTTTCTTCCGCACGTCGTCACTGGTCACTCAGCCGGGTGTCTGACGAACCCTTTACCCCGCCTCCAACTGTTCAACAACTACAATTTTTTTATGTTTTTGTAGAAAAAAAAAAAAATCATCAAAAATGTCACCGGAGACCAAAATTTCATTTACATTTTTTACTCCAAATAATGTCAGGAATCACTGATTAAAGTTAGTCAAGTACGTCCCTTAACACCCTGTATAACCACAAATGCGCTTGAAAATGGACTGTAATTACTTTAAAAGAAACGTGACAAAATGGTATTTACCGTAATTAAGTGATACTATGTCTAGAAAAAACAAGGTTTTCAAGGAAAAGGGATAACCAATCACTTACCACAATATAATTACATAGTTTCATCGCGATACTACGAATATATTCATATGGGATGAGATTTGTCCAGGTCTTGGCGGCCGATGCGTGAGCCCACCTGCTGCATGGTGGGCAGGATTGAGAGAGACTGATTGAGGGAGGTCTTTTATCCTCTCCAGAATCTTTCGACCTACTGCCTTACACCGCAGTTGAAGGGATGGATTCATACATCCTTCCCTCCTGGACACACTGACTCCCAGATCCCTACCCACCCCTCATACCCTTTTCCTTCTCATAATTTACTTTCCTTCCCATCCTTAAAAAACCCTCCACACAACATCCCCTAAGATGACATAGGCCCTGAGAGTAATTATTTTCCTCCTGTGTGGAGGTAATGTAAAAAAAATATATGAATTAAGTTTTTTATAAGAAGAACTCTCTTTTTATAACCTTTCAAGGTCATTCCCCTCAATGTATAATATACGTTTTTGAAGAAGAAGATAACAAAAATAACTTTAAATATGAAAGAGAACAAGACACAGAAAAAGACAATGGTCGCAACCGGGACTCTAACCGAGACCTCTCGTCAAATCGGGATGTGCGCGTTAACCAATTTCGCTATTGCCATCTTCTTTCAAACCGTCATATTATATAATATTTAAAAGTTACATACGAAAAAATTCGGATTATCCGAGACACTCTCCAGGTTACAAACCAATTCTTAGAATTATTGTTTTCACTAAAAGGGGAGTTGCCCGTAATATGGAAAAAGACCTAGTTGAAGATAATATTGTTCATTCTAAAATTTTAAATATAAGATTGACAAATATGACGGTTCGACAAAAGGTGGCAATAGCGAAATTGGTTAACGTGCACGTACCGGTTAGACGAGAGGTCTGGGTTCGAGTCCCAGTTGCGACCGTTCTCTTTTCTGTGTCTTGTTCTCTTTCATATTTTCGTTTAGATTATTATTGTTATTTTCTTCTTCAATGAGATATGATGAATTTAAAAGATGGACAAATTCCTCCTTTTTACTTAAAAACTATATTGTGTACACGAAAAACACGAACAATTTGCCTCCAAGGTCCAAATCTTTTGTGGTTTTCAAAATGAATCGTGACGTGTACAAGTGATTTGTGTTTTCATGTAATTAACATGATGCCCCAAAGTGAAATTGCGATAAATTAAACAATATATAATGTTTTAAAAAAATGTTTAAAAAAAACTTTTTTTTTAAATTGATTTAAGTTTCTAGTACTGTGAAGGTTCTCTTCGGGTTCTGTTATTATTTCAATTGTGTGAAACTACTGGCCAATAATGATATAATAACATAACTTGAATGGAACCTTTACAGTACTTTAAAATTAACTTTTAAATTTGACGAATTGTTCAAACTCTGTGAAACAAATGGCACTAAGACTCGTTGTTTTCTCCCAAAGGGTTCCATGACAGTTGATCCGGCAACATTTGGTCCGGCGACAGTTGGTCCGGCGACATTTGATCCGGCCGACATTTGATCCGGCCGACACTTGATCCGGCGGACAGTTGATCCGGCGGACATTTGATCCGGCGACAATTAATCCAGCCTGATCCTTTAGAAGATTTTTTCTTCAAGTAAGTATGTAAAGAGGATATGCGGCCGTACAACCAAAGTCGATGTACTTACATCTGAAGGCATCTTGAGTAAAAATCCGCTGTACAAATATTTTTACTAACAATAATTTCGACTCTCCGAAGAAGCATGCGGCAATACAAAATACGACATACAGTGCAGTCAGTTTAACAAAAAAACCGTAAAAGATTCCTACTTGCGCATAACTTTTTCATCTGAAAATTACACTAGAGTCCCAACTGCTCTCAACCGTCTCGAGCCAGTGAGTGCCAATGGCATCCCCAATTTTGGTATAGTGTGATACTGAGGGTAGTGGGGAGGGGAAGGAGATGTGGATAACGTACCTGGCTATTCAAATCTAGTCACGTCATTTCAAGTAATCCGATTAAACCTACATACACTGTACACCAGCGAACAAATTACAAAAATCATATGATATACATTTTTTTATATTTTTATTTTTTAGAACTTTTATCAAAACACAAGAGTCCCAACTGCTCCCAACCGTCTGGAGCCAGTGAGACTATGGCATTCCTAATTTTGATATGTTGTGAGGCTGAAGATAGTGGGGAGGCGAAGGATATGTGAAAAATTTTCCTGGCTATTCAGATCTAGTCACCAAACACGCCTAGAACCATTTCAAGTAAAGTTTCAATTCTGAATGAATACTGACGAATAGCAAAATGCGACATTCTTTATGTGCAACATCTACTTAAGATTTAGGAGGCGGATATGTTTACCGTCGCCCTGGGAACTATTTATTGGATAACCAACATTCCTGCCATAGGTCATCCCAAGTGGTTCGCTACGTTTGGTGAATTATAAGGGTTTATTTATTTATTTACACATTCGTTGCCCGGGTTCTTGGAGTGATGTTTGTCCAGGTCTTGGTGGCGAATGCTTTTTCTCACCTACTGCGTGGCGGTCCGGATCGGGAGAGATTGCTTGAGGCAGACATAATCTAGATCTCTCCAGCCGGACTCTCTCGACACATCACCTTGCACCGGAGTGGGGGAGGTGGATTCATACGTCTCTCACTCCTGGACACATTGAGCCTAAGATTCCTACCCACCCCTAATATATTTTTTTTCTTTCTCAGAACTTCCACTCCTTCCTTTTATTAAAAAGGCCCTCCACACAGCGTCCCCAAAGATGACATAGACCCTGAGTGATTTTTTTTCCTCAGGGCCTTATGCGTGGAGCTATTGTAAAATTTAAAAAATGCAGTCGGCTTGGGAAAAATAAGCTTTACTTAAGGTTTTTTAGTCACCGGGGGGGGGGGGGGGGTTAAAATTGTGACTGCACGTATAAGTATGTTATTTTGTATTGCCGCATGCTTCTTCAGAGAGTCGAAATTATTGTTAGTAAAAATATTTGTACAGCGGATTTTCACTCAAGATGCCTTCAGATATAAGTACATCGACTTTGGTTGTACGGCCGCATATCCTCTTTACATACTTTCTTGAAGAAAAAATCTTCTAAAGGATCAGGCCGGATCAATTGTCGCCGGATAAAATGTCCGCCGGATCAAGTGTCCGCCGGATCAAGTGTCGGCCGGATCAAATGTCGGCCGGATCAAATGTCGCCGGACCAAATGTCGGGTCACCTCTCCCGAGACCCTTCAACTGAAGTCACAGTTGTGTTTAACATCACAATCCGTGCAGTAGCACGTAATTTAAGTAATCACCTGCTGTTTGTCTCATTCAGCTTAGAGTTTCGAAAACAAAAGTAATAGAAAATCAATGGATTTAAATATTTGATTAGATTTTTTCATTTGATTATTTAAATTTATAAGAAAAAAATATTAAATAATCATGTGGTAAAGTTTGGCAACACCCAAAACACGTAGGAATAAATCATTTTTGTGTTAATTGCGATACAGCTGTACATTCTAAAATTGGTGTTAAACCAAAACATGTAAATAAATTACTATTCCTTCAACAGTTATTCACATACATAGATACTAACTTAGTTTCGTATTGAATCTATAGCAAAATTTGTAATCAAATTTCGTCAAGTTTTATAAGACTACACGACATTTGACTGACATTGGATTATAATCCAAAATCCGACGACATTTCGTGCTTTCTGCCTGTCAAATTCATCAGTACATTGGAACGATGAAACCTAGTTTTTTTTTATATAACTACGTATTACATAAATGTTAAGCAGGTTGTGAGTTGAATGTAACATAATTAAAAGTAAATGGTATTATTTTAGTGAAAATAACATTAATAACTAATTAAAATGTAGCTAGCATTTGAATGTAGCTATAACTTTGTGGTGGTCCATTATAAATAAATGAAACAATATTTCTTTGTTAGAATCTCATATATATTTTATTAACGCCCACCGGTTTCGAAACGATAGTTCCTTCTTCAGGGCAAACGTATAATGACTTGACAATTACAAAACAGTGGGTAAGTACAATGTAGTACTAAGTGGTAGGGCAGAACGGACATTGAAAGGGAACATATCTAAGATAGGACATTGAGGCTCTGCAACTGGGCTCGAAAAGAAGAAGATGGGGAGATACGAAATTACGAATGTTAGAGGAGAGCGCTAACATTTACAGCGACAAAATCGATGAAATAAAACACGACTTGTTTAAAATAGAGCTATCATCTCGCGGGCATTATCTTAAACAGCATTTAAAGAAACAGTGTGATTTTTTTCATACATATAACTTGTAAAATAACTGAAATAAAGGTGTTTATAATATTTTTTGGAGTATACTTTGCGATTTTTTTCTATCGAAGGAATTTTATATAATTTGCGTTTCGGCGCGGGCAAAGTCTAGATATTATCTTCAAGAATAACATTTTTTTAAGAGTAATGTAATAAATCGAAGATAATGTAAGTAAATAAGAAATATGTAATAAATCGGTAGAAATTCTGGTTGCGGGCCCTTAAGGTAATATTTTGTGTTTATCGATAATGGATAAAGGATTTTATTGTTTGTTTCGAATTCTTCTGAATTATCTAAACTAACTAACTAACTATCCATCACGCCATTTAGGCAAAGAACTCGGACCTGGCACACACCCCTTGCCTCGTTTACATTCATACATCGTCTCATACTTGCTCTTCTATTATTCTGACTGTGGACATTGCCCGAATTAAGTATCTGATTCACTTGCATCATATATTCTCCTTAAACTCCTTTCCTCGTTCATTCGCTCTACTTGCCCAAACCATCTAAGCGTCCCTTTCTTAATTTAACTCATTACGCTTACTCCTCTCTCTCTCTCTCTCTGGTTTCAATCATGGGATTGGTTTGCAGCAATTTCGTCTATACGTTTCTTCCACTCTTCCCTATTTTGTGCGGCTCTTTTGAAGTCTGCATATGATGAGCAGCGCACGTCCACCAGCAGGTCCTCCAGGTACTCTCGGAGTAGGCGTCCCCTAGCGTTTGTCCCCTCGGTCATACCCTCCATTATGATGCCGATCCATCTTGCGCGCCTTTCGGAAAAGGTCCTGAGCAGGTGCCTTCCTCCTTCGATTCTTTGGAGAACCTCCTCATTTGTGATGTGGTCTCTCCAGGAAATTCCTAATAATCTTCTATAGGTCCTATAGTCCTATAGACTATGTGGTCCTGGACCACATCTCAAAAGCCTCTAGTCTCCGTTTATCTCTTTCGGATAGGCACCATGTTTTGCAGCCGTACATCAAGATACTCCATACATAGGTCTTGATGAGGAGTATTCTCAGTTTTAGGTCTAGATTATTCGATTCTATTATTTTCGACCTTTTATTGAATGCAAGCCTAGCCTGGTGTATACGGCTGTTGACCTCGCTCTTCGACCGACCGTCCCATCTTATTTTGCTTCCGAGGTAGACAAACTCCTTGGTGTTCTTTAGTGGAACTCCTGACATCTCTACTCTTGCCAATTTTGGCTGGCATTTTGCCAATTGATTTAGAAATTAGGGAAGTTTTGACAAAGAAGTGTCTGAAAAGAGGAAGACCTGTAAACCACCTTGGTATTGAATTAATACCTGGTGGAGCAGTGCCTCTCCCTGAACTTCTAAAGATGATGAGAATAAAAACGCTGAGTGAATGGCAGATAAGATGGGATAGATCGAATATGGGAAGATGGACCTTCTCCTTCTTTCCATCAGTTAAAATCAGAATGGAAGGGGCATATCTTTTAATGGACCACCATATCACCCAATTGCTTTCTGGGCATGGGGAGTTTAGAGGTAGACTTCACAGACTAGCTCTATCATCCCATCCCAATTGCGCTTGTGGTGATACCGACCAAACAGCCGAGCACATTTTGTGGCACTGTGAGATTTTGACGGATGCTCGAGACGAAATGATTGATGGTTTACAAGTTATTACGAGACCTGCTTGGAATACAGATCTCGTCTCGAATAAGGTGAACTTTGAGTGCCTGAGGAAATTCACGAAAGTTTGGGTTGAGAGATGGCCTGTTCTTAGAGTCGCTGAGTAGCTGTAAAACAACTTAGGTACCAGGTGTATTTTGCTTCTGAATTCACGGACACTCTTCATGATTCCTTTACATTTACCGTTTGGATTTAATTGTTATGATTTATGTGTTTTGCGTTTCTGTAATATGTTACTTCTTTTATTTTATTAACATTTATTTTATTATATATTAGGATTTATATGTTATATTTTACATTTGCGTTATTATATTATTTTGTTCACTATGTTTTAAAAAAATGTATATAATTGCCTTGCGATTTGTTTTGTTAATAATTACTATACTACCTGTTAATTTATGCCATGTTCCTTGTTTTGTTTTGTTTGTCTTTAACTGTTTCAATGTTTTACTGGATGAACTGAACTCCAATTTTTTTTTAAATATTTTTTTCCCCCTATCCCCATACGGGCGTGTGCTGGACCTCGTCCCTGCTTCATCTTTAGTTACATTACTAATTTTGCAGATCCTTCTCAAATCTATCTGCGCCTCCCCCAATGACATGTGCAGGCTTGAGGCTTGATCAGACGACCTTGACTATCCTTTGTCCTGCCTCTGACTACCCAACGCTGAATTTTCTTTTAGTCTTCGGGTATTTTACCCCAAATATTCAGTTAACATTCTTTGAGGCTTCACTGAGTGGTTGGCCAAGGGACACGGAAGCTAAGTGTGGTTTATGATCAGACCGAAAGCCATTCACATTTTTTGTTGGTACTTGCCAATTGATTTGAGATTTATTGTATTACTAATGTTCTCTATTTTATGCAGGTGCTTGCGGGTTTTTACAGATGCAATGTCGCCTCATGGAGCCTCATGAAAGAGTTTTTCTTTTGCCCTGTTTAATTTATCTTTGTCTTACTAACCTATTTTTTGCATTTTGTTTTTCCTGTTAAGCACTTGCATACTGCTTACTAACAACGTATGTATGGACACTGGAGGTCTAGATTCGTTCAAAATAAATAAATGTAGCTTCGTTTAACAAAAAAAATTAGAATCTTGCGAGAGCCTTGAAGGAGTAACCATCAGTTACTTATACCAAGGCGGGTAAGAGGTGGATTACCTCCACTGACATCTCTACTCTCATCTGATGTTAGGTTCGGCCTACAGTCAGCAGCTTTGTTTTGTCTTTATTTATCTTCAGTTTGTAATTGTATTGAAGAATGCTTTGCATGATTGTTACTCCAGCTTACTCCAGCCTTGCATTATTTACGGATCTCCACGTTTCTCCCACGATCGTACATGGTTTTACCACACATTCAGAGATCTCATTTCTACAGCATTCAGTCTACTTTCATCCTTCCTCTGCCAGTTCCATGCCTCACTGCCATACATCATGGTAGGTACCAGCACTCCATTATTTTTATTTTTTTATTTTATTTATTATGTTCATCTATATAAAAAGGTTTACATATATTTTTTTGGCCTTGCCTGTCTCACTAGGAAATCCTAAATATTAAATTAAGTACATTTTTCAATAAAGCAAAAATATTTGACAATTTTTTTAAGTTTGGGAGGTAGTGGTAACAATAATGATATAGAGGATTATATTTGGGTGAGGTGACTAATTATTGCACGACGTTTTTCGATGATCCATTGTTTTGTGAGGTAGGTTATTGTATATTTTAGGAGCAATGTATTTGAAAATTTTTTGACCAAATTTTGTGTTTGTTTTAGGTGTTTGTATGAGTTCTTTGGTTTTGTGCCGCGTGTTAACAATATTTTGGGTATTTTCGTAAAATGTATGTGTTTTATTTTAATGAATAACCTTATTATACTAAAAAATAAACAAAATTCTCAAAATTTATTACATGCGAATGCTAGATAAAAGAACAATCTTTCGAAATCCATTTATAATTTTTTGTGAAAAAGAGTCAATACGTCTTAAATCTGATTTGAAAATGACATATTTCTGGTTTTCTCTGCTAATGCCCTCTTAAGGTATTGATCAAATGTTAGACCAAGGTATTTGATATGGTCCGTTCGATCTAGGCAAGGACATTGACAGAATGTATCATGAATACAAAAATGGACGGCTAGCTTAGTTTCTTTGGACAGTTTTTTTTTGTTGGCTCCAACGGTGTTCAGCCGTCCATTAATGGAGTTACCTGCATTTACCCTTCTTTCATATCTCCATCAGCCTTCCCATCTCTCGTACCAAATACACAAACTCATCCATCAATCAGTATTCATTAATCACAACTACGTTGCACATTGTTTTCGTACTCAGTTATCTAAGCGTTTTCCTTTATTATTAATATGAAGAATATTTATCCCTATATAGTTTTCAAAACAATGGTTATTTATTTATCATTGCAAATAACCACAGTGTCGACAAATATTTTTCATATTAATAATAAAAAAAGACGCTTAGATAACTTAGAAGCCTTAGAAATACGATTAAAAATAAATTTGTTTGTTTGTCGTCAAAATGTTTTTATTATCAACAAGAAATGGAAATCATAATACGCAGGTAGTTAAGTCACTGGAAACGATAGCATTATCACCAGACGACTTACAAAACATTTTAATACTGAAGTAAGATATTTTGTCGTTTTGTTAATATTCCATTCCGCGAATGGATATTGTCTCGTTGGAAGCGGATCCTCGTAAACGCGGAGGAGGTAGGACTTTTCAATAGAAAAAGAAGCGAAAAGAATAAATGTCCCCCATTCAAAGTATCCTGATGGAAATCGCAGTGGGATAGAATTGTTACCGAGAGACTTGCTTTTCTGAAAAGTTACCCGAATGAAAGTTGCAATCGTACGGTAGACGCAGAACTGTGGAAGACATAGGCGATAGGCGGAACGGTATATTCCAGGCTAAAAACTTTTCAATACGCTGAAGAGGATATTATTTGCACATCTTGACATCCAGACAGCAAATCTGAAAGGCTGCCCATCTTTAAAAGTAGCATCGTCTCTTAGTCACATAAAATGTTTTATGCGCACCGATGACCCTTCAAAATCACCACTTGACACACTTACAAACACACCCTCACACACCATCACACACGCATCAACTATAATAGATATACTACGCAAGTCACCCGGTAATTACTAAATATTAATACCACAATTAAGACAATATCGGAAAACATATCGTAGTCCCCCAAAAGAAGTGTATAATCTTTATAAATTAATTCATCGCTTTAACCTTTTTTTATTAAATAAATAAAGAAAGGCTATTATGTCTATGTTATTCGGCTGTCAAAATATTTTCGATAGGGTTTGCATATTTTTCTGTTAATTAATTTACTGTATAAAACAGACAATATTGAAAATTTTGTCAAAATACAATTTGTATTCAATATGCTGTGTATCACAGAAGCTGAAAATCTCTAAAAACTTTTACATATTCAGAATTAGAACTAATTGCTATCAGCTAGGAGCAAGTGAGACTATCCTTCTATGGTATATAAAGAGGCTGAAGGGAATGGGAATAGGAAGGAGATGGGAAAGAGGAATGTTTATAAATTCCTGGCTATTAAGATCTGGAAATCATTAAATAAGGACAAAATCATTTAAAGCAACGTTTCCAAGAATATTGTGGACTTTCACCAGGGCGAAATTGGAAGTGTTCGCAACTCAGAAAAATACTTATATACTTAATTATTTTAATTATATTCTAAACAACTATTCTATCGCCACTGATCTCTTCCATTGACTTGCGCATAGCTTCGATACAATTTAGTATAATGAGAATGAGTCTGTTTTCTAGCTTTAGATGATTAGCAGTTATTTTTTTTCCTCTCTTATATAAATTTAGTTTCTTTAAGATCTAGTTCAGACCAACCTTCTCCAAAGCTTGGCAACTTCAACAATCAATCAACATCGCCAAAGATGACGATGAAGTCCCGTTTTAACTCGACCGTTTAGAAAACTCAAAAATTTTGTTTACACGTTCCGCTTCCGTTTTAAGATGATGGCCGAAATCTTTTGAATCAGGAAGTCAGTGTGTCCAGGAGTGACGGACGTATGAATCCATCCCTCCAACAGTGGTGCAAAGCTATGGGTCCGGAGAGTGTAGCTGGAAAAGTCAAAAGGCCTCCCTCAACCAGTCTCTCTCCACCACGCAGTAGGTGTAGTAGGACAAACCTAACCCCTTGAACCCGAGCTTAGGGTGACCTATGGGCCCTATAGCAGAGGTATTGCTTATCCAATAAATGGTTCCCGGATTGCATGGCAGATCTTTTAAAATACTGTCTCTCTATATTACCCTGTATATTACCCTTCCAATCACCCATCTGTTTTCATTCTATTCATAATATGTATTTTACCTGAAATTTCCTTGTAATTACTATATTCATTTATATACCTGTACGCCTGTCTCGACACAGGTATACCCTAGTGAGACAGGCATACAAATAAAACCATTGTAAACATATTTTATTATAGATAAATAAATAAAAAAATAAAAAAAATTCTTGTTTATTATTTTCTTTTTAATAACTTTTTACTTAACACTATGTACTTTTATTTAAAAAAAAATTGTATTTAGTAATTTTATTTAAATAACTACTCGAAACTATTATTTCTGTATTGATTATTACCACTTTTTGATAATTTTTACAACGTGCTTACAATTTATACCTACTATAATTGTTTAATAACCACTTGATTTCACTGAACTTAACTGGTTTAAATTATATTCACTATTTAATGTACAATTACTTTACACACAATTGTATGCTTCCTAAATAAACATAAATAAATAAAATAAAATATATGTATTGTATAAATATATGTACTGTAAATATATGTAAAATATTGTATAAATATATGTACTGCATATATACCTACAGGGTTTTAAGGGACGTACTTGACTTACTTTAACCATTGATTCCTGACATTATTTGGAGTAAAAAATGTAAATGAAATTTTTAGTCTACAGTGACATTTTTGATTTTTTTTTCTACAAAAAACATAAAAAAATTTTAGGTGTTGGACAGTTAGAGATGGGTTGAGGGGTTGGTCGGCTACTCGGCTGGGTGACCAGTGATGACATGCGGAAAAAAAATTGATTTTGAGGAAAAAAGTTTTGAAAAAAAAAGTCGCCGGAGACCAAAATTTCATTTACATTTTTTATTCCAAATAATGTCACAAATAACTGGTTAAAACAACTCGGACCTGGCACACACCCCTTGCCTCGTTTACATTCATAAATCGTCTCATACTTGCTCTTCTATTATTCTGACTCTAGACATGGCCCAAATTAAGTATCTGATTTACTTGCATCATATATTCTCCTTAAACTCATTTCCTCATTCATTCGCTCTACTTGCCCAAACCATCTGAGCGTCCCTTTCTTAATTTAACTCATTACGCTTACTCCTCTCTCTTTCTCTCTCTGGTTTCAATCGTGGGATTGGTTTGCAGCAATTTCATCTATACGTTTCTTCCACTCTTCCCTGTCTTGTGCGGCTCTTTTGAAGTCTGCATATTATGAGCTGCGCACGTCCACCAGCAGGTCCTCCAGCTACTCTCGGCGTAGGCGTCCCCTAGCGTTTGTCCCCTCGGTCATACCCTCCATTATGGCATGCAAGAGGCCTTCTTGTCTTATTACATGGCCGATCCATCTTGCGCGCCTTTCGGACAAGGTCCTGAGCAGGTGCCTTCCTCCTTCGATTCTTTGGAGAACCTCCTCATTTGTGATGTGGTCTCTCCAGGAAATTCCTAATAGTCTTCTATAGGTCCTATAGTCCTATAGACTATGTAGTCCTGGACCACATCTCAAAAGCCTCTAGTCTCCGTTTATCTCTTTCGGATAGGCACCATGTTTCGCAGCCGTACATCAATATACTCCATACATAGGTTTTGATGAGGAGTATTCTCAGTTCTAGGTCTATATTATTTGATTCTATTATTTTCGACCTTTTATTGAATGCAAGCCTAGCCTGGTGTATACGGGTGTCGACCTCGCTCTTAGACCGACCGTCCTATGTTATTTTGCTTCCGAGGTAGACAAACTCCTTGGTGTTCTTTAATGGAACTCCTGACATCTCTACTCTCATCTGATGTTGGGTTCGGCCTACAGTCAGCAGCTTTGTTTTGTCTTTATTTATCTTCATGTCGTAATTGTATTGAAGAATGATTTGCATGATTGTAACTCCAGCTTACTCCAGCCTTGCATTATTTACGGATCTCCACGTTTCTCACACGATCGTACATGGTTTTACCACACATTCAGGGATCTCATTTCTACAGCATTCAGTCTACTTTCATCCTTCCTCTGCCAGTTCCATGCCTCACTGCCATACATCATGGTAGGTACCAGCACTCCATTATTTTTATTTTTTTATTTTATTTATTATGTTCATCTTTATAAAAAGGTTAACATATATTTTTTTGGCCTTGCCTGTCTCACTAGGACATCCTAAATATTAAATTAAGTACATTTTTCAATAAAGCAAAAATATTTGACAAAATTTTTAAGTTTGGGAGGTAGTGGTAACAATAATGAGATAGAGGATTATATTTGGGTGAGGTGACTAATTATTGCACGACGTTTTTCGATGATCCATTGTTTTGTCAGGTAGGTTATTCTATATTTTAGGAGCAATGTATTTGAAATTTTTTTGACCAAATGTTGTGTTTGTTTTAGGTGTTTGTATGAGTTCTTTGGTTTTGTGCCGCGTGTTTACAATATTTTGGGTATTTTCGTAAAATGTGTGTGTTTTATTTTTGAACAGATGAGTTAAGATTGCTTTTGTGTAAATTTGTCAAATATCTAATACATGGAATTTGTTGAATATGTTTGCAGTACTTGTTATTATGGGAACTTTGAGAATAACTTTCATACTTAATTTTTGTGCCTTTAATGAATCTATAGCTGATAGTGTTGCACCTCCCCATTCGATTATTCCATATTCAATGATTGATTGACAAAGAGAGTAATAAACAATTTTCATAGATTTGGAATTTAGTATGTTTCTAATGTTTTTGAAGAAATAAATATGTTTTCTGAGTTTATTCGTGGTAAGTAGGCAATCTGTATTCCACTTAAGATATTGATCAAATGTGAGACCAAGGTATTTGATATGGTCCGTTCGATCTAGGCAAGGACATTGACAGAATGTATCATGAATACAATAATGGACGGCTAGCTTAGTTTCTTTGGACAGTTTTTTTTTTGTTGGCTCCAACGGTGTTCAGCCGTCCATTAATGGAGTTACCTGCATTTACCCTTCTTTCATATCTCCATCAGCCTTCCCATCTCTCGCACCAAATACACAAACTCATCCACCTGCTTCAAGTATTCATCAATCACAACTACGTTGCACGTTGTTTTTGTACTCAGTTATCTAAGCGTTTTCCTTTATTATTAATATGAAGAATATTTATCCCTATATAGTTTTCAAAACAATGGTTATTTATTTATCATTGCAAATAACCACATTGTCGACAAATATTTTTCATATTAATAATAAAAAAAGACGCTTAGATAACTTAGAAGCCTTAGAAATACGATTAAAAATAAATTTGTTTGTTTGCCGTCAAAATGTTTTCATTATCAACAAGAAATGGAAATCATAATACGCAGGTAGTTAAGTCACTGGAAACGATAGCATTATCACAAGACGACTTACAAAACATTTTAATACTGAAGTAAGATATTTTGTCGTTTTGTTAATATTCCATTCCGCGAATGGATATTGTCTCGTTGGAAGCGGATCCTCGTAAACGCGGAGGAGGTAGGACTTTTCAATAGAAAAAGAAGCGAAAAGAATAAATGTCCCCCATTCAAAGTATCCTGATGGAAATCGCAGTGGGATAGAATTGTTACCGAGAGACTTGCTTTTCTGAAAAGTTACCCGAATGAAAGTTGCAAACGTACGGTAGACGCAGAACTGTGGAAGACATAGGCGATAGGCGGAACGGTATATTCCAGGCTAAAAACTTTTCAATACGCTGAAGAGGATATCATTTGCACATCTTGACATCCAGACAGCAAATCTGAAACGCTGCCCATCTTTAAAAGTAGCATCGTCTCTTAGTCACATAAAATGTTTTATGCGCACCGATGACCCTTCAAAATCACCACTTGACACACTTACAAACACACCCTCACACACCATCACACACGCATCAACTATAATAGATATACTACGCAAGTCACCCGGTAATTACTAAATATTAATACCACAATTAAGACAATATCAGAAAACATATCGTAGTCCCCCAAAAGAAGTGTATAATCTTTATAAATTAATTCATCGCTTTAACCTTTTTTTATTAAATAAATAAAGAAAGGCTATTATGTCTATGTTATTCGGCTGTCAAAATATTTTCGATAGGGTTTGCATATTTTTCTGTTAATTAATTTACTGTATAAAACAGACAATATTGAAAATTTTGTCAAAATACAATTTGTATTCAATATGCTGTGTATCACAGAAGCTGAAAATCTCTAAAAACTTTTACATATTCAGAATTAGAACTAATTGCTATCAGCTAGGAGCAAGTGAGACTATCCTTCTATGGTATATAAAGAGGCTGAAGGGAATGGGAATAGGAAGGAGATGGGAAAGAGGAATGTTTATAAATTCCTGGCTATTAAGATCTGGAAATCATTAAATAAGGACAAAATCATTTAAAGCAACGTTTCCAAGAATATTGTGGACTTTCACCAGGGCGAAATTGGAAGTGTTCGCAACTCAGAAAAATACTTATATACTTAATTATTTTAATTATATTCTAAACAACTATTCTATCGCCACTGATCTCTTCCATTGACTTGCGCATAGCTTCGATACAATTTAGTATAATGAGAATGAGTCTGTTTTCTAGCTTTAGATGATTAGCAGTTATTGTTTTTCCTCTCTTATATAAATTTAGTTTCTTTAAGACCTAGTTCAGACCAACCTTCTCCAAAGCTTGGCAACTTCAACAATCAATCAACATCGCCAAAGATGACGATGAAGTCCCGTTTTAACTCGACCGTTTAGAAAACTCAAAAATTTTGTTTACACGTTCCGCTTCCGTTTTAAGATGATGGCCGAAATCTTTTGAATCTGGAAGTCAGTGAGTCCAGGAGTGACGGAAGTATGAATCCATCCCTCCAACAGTGGTGCAAAGCTATGGGTCGGGAGAGTGCAACTGGAAAAGTCAAAAGGCCTCCCTCAACCAGTCTCTCTCCGCCACGCAGTAGGTGTAGTAGGACAAACCTAACCCCTTGAACCCGAGCTTAGGGTGACCTATGGGCCCTATAGCAGAGGTATTGGTTATCCAATAAATGGTTCCCGGATGGCATGGCAGATCTTTTAAAATACTGTCTCTCTCTAAAGAATTTGCATAGTATTAATATAACATGTTCTCCTCAAATCTTTCGTGAAAAAATATCTTCGAGAAAGGACTTCGTATTCCGCAACGAGTTTATTGAAATGTAATGGTATCCGAATTAATTAAAGTTTGATGTTCTTTTGCCACTTATTCATCAGCTTTCTTAACGAGTTTAGTTTGACGGCAAGTAACGCGACACAAATAATCACGTTGCACTTTTTTCAACAAAATATTCAGTTTCAGATATCCGTTACAAGAAGTAAAAGTTAAGTTCAGAATAGTATCGAAATACGTACCAACGTGCGGGAGCGGTTTCAAATGTTTTATATCAAAATTAAGTTAATTCGTTAGTTCCAACGATCCGCAGCAAGTGGGAAAATTGCATTTCCTTTAATTAGGGGAATGTTACGAGATTGAAGGGAGAAGTTTTAATTAGGAGGTGGGTATGGGTACCGCCACCCTGGTAACCATTTATTGGATGAAGAACAATTCTGACATATGTCATTCCAAGTGGATTTCTACGTTTGGTGACTGAGCAGGGGTTCCCTGGTTCGTGGGATGATGTTTGTCGGGGTTCACTTATTTACTGTGTGTGTGTATGTTGTCCCAGTTGCGACCATAATCTTTTTCTATTTATCTGTATCTTGTTCTCTTTCATATTTTCGTTTAAATTATGAGTGTTATCTTCTTCATCAATATTTTTTTTTGTTTAAGATAATCCACAAAAATGAATCAATCATTTTTCCTACCAAGTGTCGAACCCATGACCCATGGCCCGGAGTCAAAAAGCATATCTCTATGCCATTTAGGTCTACAAATGGGTTTATAATAATTATTTAATCAGATGAATGTCTAGTACAATTTGATAGTAATTGAATATTATAAACAGATTTATTTTCTTGTGTCTTTTTCTCTCCTTTTCTTTTCCATTTTTTTGTGATCACCTATATTTGTAAAACCTTGTTCTTTTATCTGTATTTGTTTTCTATTGCTGTTTGTTTTACTTAACCTGTCTTTTATTTTTCGTCTATACTGTTTATGAAACTTATATTTTTAATGACAAAATACCTATTTAAACATGTAACTTACTCCCACCAATGTATTGTAAATTCCTGTAAGGGCCTTCGCTCATGAAGAAACCGAAAACTGGTTGGCAACTCAACTCAACTCAATTCACGGCGCAACTCAACTTTACGATTTTACTAATTACATCAGCTTATTTAACAATTATCAATTATCAACCTAAATGTATAATAATAATTTATCAACCTCCTGAACAAAATCTCCATTTTCCTGATCTGAAATATCGCAAATTTCTCGAAAACTTGACAGGTCGTGATGCGCTACCATGGCAACCTGTCAATTTGGGAGGCGAGAATGGGTACCGCCGCCCCGGGAACCTTTATTGGATAACCAACACCTCTGCCATAGGTCACCCCTACGTTTGGTGATTTAGCAGGGGTGCCCGGGTTCATGGGGTGAGGTTTGTCTAGGTCTTGGAGGCGGATGACCAAGACACACTGAACCCCAGATTCCTACTCACCCCTTAAACCCTTTTCCTTCCCAGAACTCTCCTCTCCTTCCTTTTTCATAAAAAAAACCCTCCACACCGCATCCCCAAAGATGACATAGGCCCTGAGGAAAATTATTTTCCTCAGCGCCTCCTGTGTGGAGCTCATGTAAAAAAAAAAAAAAAAACATGGCAACTGAAACCTGAAACTAGTCGCCGCGTCGCCCTTGACAACTGTGGGCTTAGTCACTAATTTTTGTAAACCTCCGTTTCATGAAAATTACGGGTTTAGCTACGTCACATACCCGTATTTTGACAGATTCGCCAACTTTGGTAGTCTCTGTCAAATCGTAAACGGAAACGGTAAACCTACAAACCAGGAAATCAGCGACGCCTCACGACGTCCTTGCATTTTGACAAACTTAGGTAGTCCGTAAGGCGAACTGTCAGTTGGAGTTTCTGGTATACCAAATTTGTCCATTCGCCGTCCGGTTTACGGGTTACCGGAGAACGGGTTTGATCTTTTTTTGTTTAAAAGGTAAGTTATAATATGATTTATTTCGATTTAAACGATTCCTCAACCGAATTGGTAAATCAAACCGCCGCAATATTGGGCACAGCTTATGGAAATATCACTTCGTTTCAACAATTACTACAAAAATAGGTTATGTTTACTTCAATCGCGGCAAAGTGATCATTTTATTGGAAATTTTATCTTGAATGAGAATAGATTTTGAATGCAAACAGTCTGTTAAAAATAGTAGTTTAATACGGTCCCGCTATACCTAATTTTGTTTGTAAATTCCAAATATGAGAACACTCTTTGCCCTATTTTCTTGTTCGTTTTTTGAAAGAAGATATGGATTGCGCTGGATCCGCCTTTGCTTGTTGGGTACAGAGTTAGGGAAATATTTACCTTTACTACAATAGTATGAACCCAATCTTGCAATATTATTCATAATTAGTGTATTTTTGTAGGTTCAGACACAATGCCAGGTTATCTCCGCCTGGAGTACATGAACAGAGTCATTCTCAGAGAAGAACTCAGAGAAGAAACATTCCGAAGAAGACAATTGAGAGATCTATCGAATCCCATGAACATTCCCGCTTCACTCTTCATAGCAAATTATCGGCTGTCGCAGGACCTATTTACCATATTGTGTGAAGAGTTGAGGCCAATTCTTCCTGTACGCAGGCGAACTACCGGAGTTGCCTTGGAACTTAAAGTGAATACAAAATTATTTCTGGTTTATCACATTCTTTTTTTTTTTCATTGCTCGTACTCATTATATTTAGTTTGTATTGTTTCTTTCTGCCTATCTTCTCTTATATTTTAATGTATTTGATTTGTACACATACTTAAAATATATATTTTTAAGGTTCTAACGGCACTGTCGTTTCTTGCGACAGGGTCATATCAAAAAATTGTGGGAAATGATTTTCATTCAAGTCTTTCCCAAAAATCAGTCAGCCGACACATGAATGAAATTGTGTCAGCGTTAAACCAAATAATGGACCGACATATCATATTCCCAGGAACTCGGGAGGAAAGAAATTCAGTAAAACAAGGGTATGTTTTCATTTCATATATTTTATTTTTACTTTTTTTTTCACACACATAGACGGGCATAATACCTTTACATGAAATGACATATAAATGTGAATGAGGCTAGGAGTGTGTGCAAGACAGAGTTGTTTGTTGTTGGGTGTTGCTGTGTTTGAAACAATAAAAAAAAAACTAAATTCTATAACCATATTAATAGATTTATCTACATCTGTTTTAATTATAAAAATTGTACATGTTTCAGATTTTATGAGAAATTCCAATTTCTAGGGGTAATTGGTTGCATCGACGGAACTCATATAGCCATAATCAAACCAAAAGTGCACGAAGAGGCATTTTTCAACCGAAAAGGTTACCATTCATTAAATGCTCTCATGGTAAATAAGCATTTCGCTAAAAACATACATATTTAATTAACTTACATAAAATATTATCATCACACAGCTATCACGTAATATTATCTTAATATACATTGCAGATTTGTGACTCCAATCTTAAAATAATTGGTATATGTGCGAGATACGGAGGTGCGTCACACGATGCCCATGTTTGGCGGATGATGGCTATAAAACCTCCATTGGAAGAAGTTAGAAATCGAGAAACTTTCTGGCTTTTGGGTAAACTTCTTTTATATTTAAAGTGATCAGTATACCTACAATGTTTTATTGTATTTGTTTAAATGTATGCGTGTGTTCCATATGTTTCAGGAGATTCAGCATTCCCATTAAGGCCCTGCATGATGACTCCTATTTTGAATGCGTTACCGGGATCACCAGAAGAAAATTATACTAAGATGCAATGCAGAGTGCGAAATTGCATTGAACGGTGTTTTGGGGTGTTAAAGGGAAGATGGCGCTGTTTATTGAAGCATCGTGTTTTGCATTACACACCAAAAATGGCAATGAAGATAACTATCGCGTGTGCTGTTCTTCACAACATAGCTGTTGAAGCCCACATGCCAGAACCAGAAGATCCGATTATTGAAGATGATCCTGCAGAAGGGGTTAATATTATCGATCAACCCGAAGATCTGCTTACGCAAGGTCGGCTCGCTCAACGTGAGCTTGTTCAAACTCTCAATCACCATATTTAATCATCAGCGCTCCATCCATGCCACCGTCTTTCTAAAATCAACTAAAATAATCAGATCTTCTGGTTCAAGCTTGTAGGTAGTTAGGTAAGTATTTACCTTTACTATAATATGTACCAAATAGGTAAGTGTCTGTTGCAATCTTAATAATAATTTGTATATTTATGTAGGTACGTTAGCCACAATGCGAGAGTATATCCACCTGCGTTTTTTTAATACAGCCTTGCTCAGGGAAGAACTGAGGGAAGAGAGTGTCCGAAGACGGGAGTTGAGGGATCTATCAAATCCAGTTCTAACTCATTTAGCATACCCTCTATCTTTCTACATTTGTGTTACTTACAGTGTTACGTAATTACGGTATCGAACCACTTGATTACTGATTTATAGGCAAATTAATAATGAATAACAACAAAATGTTCAATTTAGATACTTACAAAACGAACTTTATACTCACAAGCCTCCCCAGCTAGCTCGATCGGCAGGGTCTCGCCTTCACAGTTCGTTGACAGAGTCGATTCAAGACAACTATCTGACTAATAAATGCAGGCAGGGTTACAATAAACTAGCAGACCCGGCCACACGTTGCTGTGGCTAATGAAACACAACGCCATTACCCAACCTTTATAAAATCCATACCATCCGCTTGCCAGCTGCCCGCTGCCTGAATTGAATATTTGAATTTCTCGGCATTTCTCCACTATAATAAGCATGTATTATACATATAAACCTTCCTCTTGAAAACCGCATGAAAATCCGTTATGTAGTTTAAAAGATCTATGCGCACATACATTTTGAGCGACTTCATTTTATACTATGTAATGATTAAAAGATCTATTTAAAGACTTATTAATTTATTTATGACTCGATGCTTATAGGAAAAGCCTTTAATCCCAATGTGAACTTTGTATTTTACTGAATCTAAAATATAATAAACGGGATGATTGGATAATGTATAGAACCGGAGGGCTCTCCCAGCCTCCGGCTGCCTGCCCTTCCCCTCCCACCGAAATCTGGGCCAATGAAGGCACGTCGGTGTGTTGCTAACTATATATATATATATATAACAAATAATATTAAATATCAAGTACCTGGTGCAAATCATCGTACAGGGGCCGGAAGTTAAAATTCAAGAAAGTATTTTCCGCCGTTGTAACGAAGGTTTTTTGACTTTAAACCCTTCGAAGAATTCCCTCAATAAATTTTACAAAAAAAAAACATTGTTCACATAGAGATTAGGCATTAAAAACCTAGGCAAAAAGTTGTACAGTTTACATACATACAATAAGTTATAAAGTTTACAGTTAACATAAAATAACAAAAAAACAGCAAAATCATCACGTCGAAGCGGCCTGGCATGAACATTTTTAAACGCAGCTTCCTAGGCAACGCAAGTCAGTGAGTAGTGTCCATCGCGTCTAGAATAACAGTCACGATCCTCGCAGAGAAATTTCAACATGAAAGCAAAATAACAACATTATTAGAAAAGTACAAACATTTAGGTTCGAGAGTAACAAAACTATCTAAATGGTAAATTTATTTGCAATAAGAGATCAAAGCGTTGTGATGGACCTTGTTTTAGGAACGCAGGAACCTTGGTTCGCAGACGGAGGCGCTATCGCTGAAAGCATCTCGCGTTGCCTGCAAGGTAGTGTGGAGAGGTGGGACATCTGTGGGACGGAACCCTGCAGCAACATCACATTTTTTAGTCCTGTCGACCCAGAAGCAAACGTAATGCTCACAAAGTGAGGATTATGTCAGCTCCTGGAGGTGGAGTGTACACGCTAAGACCGGTCACGTAGAAGGATGGATCTGTCTATCACAAGCTGTACGCCACTTGTACGCGAATAGAGTCTTGACAAGGGACGAAATGGAATACCCCTTCTAGAATCAGTAAAGTAGTCTTCCCGGAGGTGTCAGGTGTTGGGGCTGATTGGGAAAAGCTCGAAGGCGCCCTCGTTCTCTGCATTGGGCGGATGATGGTGTTCGGAGAGCTGGCCACCCAGTAAGCTTGGTAAGTGGAGGAGCCAACACTAGCTTGCAAAAATTTCCTTTCATAATCCCCATTCTATCCCTTTGTCATCTTTATGCTAGCCAACCTTGGTACAAGGTTGTGTTTACTAACAACAGATTGTATCACCACGATTATGCATAGGGCCCAGCCATTGGAAAGCGGAGCAGGGACTTTTCAGTTGGAACAACAATTGGAACCGTCTAGGTATGTACAATTAAAGTTTCATTAACGCGTACAGGAGAGAAGATTTAAGTTTGTAGCGCCACTAGAATATGGCCGATAGGAAATCGATATGTGGGTAGGGGAACACAGTTATACCGTTAGGACCACAGTTTAGGACATACTAATACAGATTTAGATGGGGAATACTACGACGGGGAATGAACTTAATAAATAATAATAACTTAGGGATGCCTCATACCGCCATTATATATGTCTGGCCGTGTTGTAGGTGGCTTGTTTTCAAGCTAATGGGTCCAAGGGGATAGTAAATTTTCCACTCAGCAAACGCCGCTCTCCTCTTGTTGTTGTCCTGAAACCAAAAGAAAACTGAACTCTAAAAACTATATTGATAGTTCAATAGCTACCGATATCTATTTTAATAATCAAAATTGTATATATTTCAGATTTTATGCCGTGATGATGACTCCCACTTTAAATGCGTTACCGGGATCACCAGAAGAAAATTATACTAAGATGCAATGCAGAGTGCAAAATTGCATTGAACGTTGTTTTGGGGTGTTAAAAGCAAGATGGCGCTGTTTATTGAAGCATCATGTTTTGCATTACACACCAAAAATGGCACTAAAGATATCTAATGCGTGTGCTGTTCTTCACAACATAGCTGTTATTGAAGATGATCCTGCAGAAGTGGTTAATATTATCGATCAACCCGAAGATCTGCTTACGCAAGGTCGGCTCACTCAACGTGAGCTTGTTCAAACTCTCAATCACCAAATTTAATCATTAGCGCTCATCCATGCCACCATCTTTCTAAAATCAACTACAATAATCAGATCCTCTGGTTCTGGCATTTGAGCTTCAATGGCCATATTGTGGATATAAATATACAATAAATCATAACTTACATATCCGTTTTAAAACCTCTGCGAATATCTTCTCTACCAAAGCTAACACATTTTCTCTAAACCGCCGGTCTTCTTCTCTCTGTGCGGCGGTTTGTATCAGAAGTGCCTGCAACAGTTCATTATTCTTCTCGGCGAGCAGAAGCTTCTTTTCTCTCAAAAGAAGCTTCTGCTCGCCTTGAACCATGAAGCGGTCAGTGGATTTTTTATTAACTGAAAATGAAATATTTTATGTGATTTTTTATAAATATATTTGTTAAATACGATTCTTATTCTTTTCATTGCATCATTTCCACAAAACCTAAGATATTTCAGTGTAAATATTACACAGTCCTTTACCAGATTGCGTTGTGGCCTTCCGCTTAGGAGTTGCCGGGGTAATCTCCATGTGCAACGCCGGTTCTAGTGTTGCCGGGAGACTCTGCTGGGGTTTTCGCTTGGTGCCAGACGGCCCAGGCGTTGCCGGGGGAATCTCCATGTACACCGGTTCTAGCGTTGCCGGGAGACTCTCCTCGTACAGCTCCTCCGGACCAAGTGCTGCAGGCGGAGTCTGAGGCCGACAAACGATTCTTATCTGCAAAAACATTAGAAATTTCCTATAAGCTTTTCAGCACCCATATTAAAAAATAATTGTGCATGAATATACAAATAAACATACAAACGGAGTCTCCCCTCCGTCCAATCCGTCAACCCCCTCTCTCCCCATTATGGCAAGGATGTTTTCATCCATTTGGGAGAGAGGTGGCAGTTTGCTCGGCCCCCCTCCCGTCTGACACATCTCAACTCGCAGCCGCGACGCCTTCTTCTTCGTGTTAGATTTAAGGTCCTTCCATGACTGAAACAATTGATAAATGGTCAAACAACTATTCAGACACCGGTAAAATAGATTATTTTGAGTAAGGTGTTTGTTTTAGGTTCAGTAATGTTTATTATAAGATGTACATACTTGCTCCCATTTCTCGCCAGTCTTGCGAGCTCCAAACCCAATGGCATTTAGCCTGTCGGCTAAAGCCTCCCAGTGCTGCCTGTTTTGCAGGCGACCCTCCTTCCCGTCATGAATGCCTGATGCCATGGATGGTCTCTCCCTCATCCATGTCACCAAGCATTCCACCTGTTCGGGCGTTGCCCTTTTTGTCTACAAAGAAGAATAATAATTTTTATAAATGTTTTATATAACTAAGGTACTATGGCCATTCCGGCTAAGTAAGATCTTTCTACACAAGAAAATCAATTGCATAAAGAACACAATGAGTTAATAAAAACTATATATTCGATAAGTTGGTTGAATTTTCTACCTATTGCATGTATTTATTTAAGCATTTATTAAATACACGCCATCTTATTAATAAGCTATGAGGACGGTAAAATCACCTATTTCACATGGCATAAATGGTAAATGAATAATACTGACACAGTATTATGACAAAATCAAAAATACACAATACCTAACTGAGTTGTCATTAACTGCAAAGAAATCTACAAATAAAAATTACGTACTCTTAAATCAATCATTCAAGTGAATTTGAGGTTATAAAGTCTTTATAAACTAAATACTTTCTGGAAAGTTCGCGATATCTTACGATATATGTTTAAAAACATAAACAAACAATATTTATACAACTTAGGAAACAACATAAGCAATCAAAATTCATATAACTTACGTTCATCGAGGAAAAAATTGAAGTTCCAACGGACATTTACTTGTTTTCATTCAATCATTTTTGTTTTGACGTTTGTAGCCCAAAGACAATCTCAGATTTATATAGAGTTGAAACTACGACGCTGCATCATGGCTGCATCCGACGCCAGACTAAACCAAACCGCAAACCTCGAATTACATATTAGCATTTTCTGACAAGTGGGTTCCGTTTCGCCAAACGGCCAGGTTTTAGGTTTCCGAAACGGAATTTTATTGACTAAGGGCCCTGGTCTGTAACAAGTTGCCTGTGTGCAGACCGCCAATAAAATTCACAAGTTACTTTCCTGTGGATAGCGATTGGGTCGCCAACTGTTTTTTTCTGTTTTTCCGTGAGTAGATGAGCTAACTCATAGGGGATTGCCCTATCAAGAAATAAAAACAATTTAATAAAGTAAGAAAAAAATATTACAATATTTTTCCTCAAAATTGGATTTTATTCTTCCATATGATTCAATCAATGAATGATGTAGTAAAATCACAGTGAGGTGTTTTGTTTATTCGAGTTTAGAATATCTCTCATCTCCAAGTAACAATAACACCAAACATTATTCAAATCCAGGCTTACGCAAGTCCCAAATCTCTAAGCGGATTAGCGAGCTTATTCTACACGCTTTTCGCATGACGAAAATCCACCTACTAATGCCTTGAAGTCGACGCGCGTCTCAACTTACTAAATAAAGTGTTATCTACCAACTTCTACACTTTCAAATATAATATAACTAAGATTAAAACTTACCCCACTTACATTTAACACCCCTAAAAAATTATAAGCGTCGTAGGTAGAATGAAAGTTTTGAATTCCTTGTACTCATTTTATAAATAAAACGTTTAACGTACATCAAAAACTTTTATATTACGATTTGAAGGAACTAGTAAAACGTATTTCCTATCTCTCCTGGTTAGGCATTACAATATGTTTATTTTGTTTGTTCGAAAATTTAAATAAATAGGTATATTTATGTAAAGGAAATATATTCCCTTTAAATTTGAATCCTATAATGTCAATTAGAATGCAATCATCGATTGTCATTTGTTTTGTTATTCTATTATTTGATTGTTAGAAAAAAACCATTCAAAGTGATATTAATAAACATAAATGTCGTTTCTTCGTTAAAAAAAACTTTGCAACACAAGTGTTTTATTTAGAAATTAATAAAAAGGAATTAAACCTATCAACTTATTATAAAAATTTAAAGGGAATATATTTCCTTTACATTTATATACTTTACTTTATCACAAGAATGGTAGTCAGGTATTCTTTGGATTTAACAGGGACACCTGAAATAGTTTGAAAATAGTATTCAAACAAGTGAATCATGTTTTGAATGTTTTGAATTTGTGTCATCTGTTGTTTTGAAAAATTTTTCTATTTTATTTAATCATTTGCGAAAACTAACTAGTTGTGTGTGGATAAGTTTTAAGATTTTCACGGCCAAAAGCATTTTCGTTATTTTTTTATGGGGTGTTATGCCGTGTTGCGCTACCTCCTTCTTTAGCCAAAGTTTGGTGTGGTTGACAACTAACTACTTGTGCATATATTACTGATCTGAAATTTAAGTGGACAAATTTACGGAGGCCTCCCCAGCTACAAAAAAAACTACATTCAAGGTTTTTATTTTTTTATTTTTATTTAGTACAGTGGTTTTATATAAATTACATATCGGTACACAAAATATTTAAAATTGCAATCTCATCAAAGAAGAAACTAGTTCTTGTGCTTGATGAGCGAGTTACACTAATTATAACAGAAATAGAATAACATTATGCAATAGGTAAGTATATAATGGGAACAATTGAAACTTCTGGATTATCTATAAGTGTAGATGTACATACATGGGATACGGTTACATACTAAAATATTATGCACTTAAGTGAAATTTGAAAAATCTAAATAAAATAGAGATGAATATAGATTGATAATACATAGAAAGAAAGAGAAAAACAGGTAATTATTAAGTTAATTATTCCCGATGAAGTGTAGCTTCAGTTTGAGTTTCAGTTTATTGATGTCTTTGGTTTTTTTTATTTCAATCGGAAGGTTGTTGAAAAACTTTATTCCTAAATAGATATAATTGTTTTGCATTAGTTTGGTATTAAATTTTGGTATTTTAAAGTTGTCTTCATATCTTTTTGATTGATGGGTTTCAAATTTTTTGATGATATTATCTGAATTATTAGGTGAATCTGTTATTTTCCCTGGAGTTTTCGATTGCTATTCTTAGTGATATATATTTGTCCGCGCAAGTAGATTTTCATAATTAAATCTGTGAGTATTAAGCTCAAAGGGTCTGGGGTTATTTACACACCTCAGGCTCGCATATTATAATGCACTCTTCTCTTGGTTAAAATAGGTATATTTTTTTTAATCTGAAACTTCGGAAATATTCTGAATAACAAAATTAGTAGACATATTTTGTAAGTTTTCCAAACTGATTAAAATTTACTCGTGTCTCGTGGTCGGGCTGTACGATGATCGATTCTGAGTTCGTAAGTCGCATTTTCAAATTTTCAAAAAGTTATTAATACAAAGACGATAGTTAATATGCATTCAACGGCAGGGCATTTAAATACAAGAAGGCTGTAATGTCGTGCAATGAAATCAGACTACCGAATAAGGTCTAAGTCAATACTTAATGCAATTTTCTCTACAAAGGGATAATATATTGTAATGCGCTGCCAAAAACCATAAAGGCTGCACTAATCGGTAGATTCAAGATGGATTGTGGGAGCCACATTAAACAAACGAAAATGTTTTTTATGTAAGTCATAATTTATTAGTCATTTGCAAACTTAGACGTAGAAATAATAAAAATTAAATTTAAAAAAATATCTCCACGATCAAATAAATATTTAAAAATTAATGTTTCTTTTTTGTCCCGAATGCCTTCAAGCATACCATTCATCCGATTGCGTTGAAACTTTGGTGATTTGTTAGGCGCACGCCTGCAAAGGTTTCTATATTTGGTGGTGAGCTCTGGCGTTTATGAAACCATATTCTATATAGTTCATCCGATAACGATGAATTTTTGGTGAACTCTGGCACACAAATTTTACAATAGGTTTGACAAATGTGTGTATTTTGTATAGTTTAGCAGCAGAGAGGGAAAGAGGGAAGGGGAGTGGAATCCTGGAGGGGGGAGAGGGACAAAGAAGGGGAAGGCAGGGATGATGAGGAAGGTGGAAGGGGAACACGGAAGGGGGGTTTTCTTTAAGAAGCATTGAAACGCATGCTGGAGACTCGCTAGTATTAATCCAAAAATTTTCTAATCCATTATTCAATCATATTATTTGTATGAACAAATTAGTACATGTGCATCCAAACAAAAAATGGTTTATTTAGGCGTTTACAATTAACTTTAATAATTTTAACTAGCAGAAAAAATCCCTCCGCAGGTTTTAGCTGCTAGGCCTTGTGGGCGACTTTTACTTCGGCTTCGCCCAGTTTGAGTGTAGGTAACCATTTTATAAATCCGATAAAAACTGGTTCCAAAAATAGCCTGTTCCTCGGATCCGCTGTGAACTGTGATCCAGTGACTGACAGCTAGTCACAGAGTTAAAGTAACCGTGACAGGCAATGCCGCCATACTTAATCTCTCCATTTCCGAAAAGATACTTAAGTTCTATATATCCGTAGTACTAAAACCTAGGGAAGAAACGTACACGGAAGAGCGACATCTTGTGTCGAATTCTTGAATTCGAAGTCGAATTATAATAGTAGCTTTGTGTGAAATTCCACGTACACAGATGGTATTTGTGGCGCGGCGCGTACGGGTAGCATCCGACATGCACTCGTAGCTGGGTTCTGAAATTCGACCACGCAGACGCAAGCCTATTAATACTGATGGATAACGCACATAAGGCTTAAAATATAGGACATAAATATTAACTTTTTTGCCTCAAAGTTGGCCAAGAAGCGAGTAATTTTAATGATCAAAAAGTCGTGTGGAGTGACCATAATTATATTTTACTAGCTGACCCGACGAACTTCGTACCGCCTCAGAATCAATAACTGTTGAATTAAGTTAAGTTTTTTTAATTAAGTTAAAAATTACACAATGAAGCAATTATCGATGTCCAACTGTTCGTGTTTTGTTTTTGTCAGTATCAGAGACGGCATTGTGTACGGATTTACATTTATTGTGATTTTCTTACTTTTCCACTTACTTACGGGAATTTTTGAAAGGAAGCGGGTATGGGTGCCGCCGCCTCGGGAACCATTTAATAGATAACCAACACCTCTGCCATGGGTCACCCCATGTAGTTCGCTACGTTTGGTGGTTTAGTAGGGGAGTCCAGGTTCATGGGGTAACTTTTGTGCGGGTCTTAGTGGCAGATGCGTCTGCCCACCTGCTGCGTGGCGGGCCGGATAGAGAGAAACTGGTTGAGGGAGGCCTTTTTACCTTTCCAGCCGGATTCTCTCGACCAATGGGTCGAAAGAGTCTGGATGGAAAGGTCAAGGTAAAAGGTCAATTCCGGTCAAGTCAAATGGCCTTGCACAGCAGTTGGAGGGATGGATTCACTCCCGGATACACTGACCTCCAGATTCCTACCCAACCCTCATGCCTTTTTCCTTCCTAGAACTTCCTATCCTACCCTTCCTTAAAAGATCCTCCTCACAGCATCCCTTAAGATGATATAGGTCCTGAGTTCATTTTAGAGATTTAATATTATTGTTTTTTTTCCTTTGGAGGGGTGCAGAGACATACGTTCACCGTTTGTCTCATTTTCGACTATTGACATTTAGTGTGTAAGAAAGAGGGGCTGCATTTTATGATTAAGAACAAGGGAAAACAATTAGCTCACTAACATTTGACGTTTTTGAATTTTTGGAATTCACGCACAGTTAAATATTATACCTATCACAATATTGCTCCAGTTCTTTCAAAATATGAGAATTTGTTCCATACAAAATGTATGAGGAAATGAATTTTCTTCATAAATTTCTTTTTCGTGAATTTTTGCGATGTTTTAATAGTTATTCTGTTATCCGGGGCGGAGACAAATCCAACAAATCAAAGATTATCAAAATCGGTCCAGCCGATCTCGTGTTATAAATAGTGTAACTAACCCGACTTTATTTTATATAATCAAAACTAATTTCCTTTCCCTTTCCTTCACATTTTTCTTTAAAAAAATCCGAGAGTGGAACAAGGCAACGCTAACAAGATCGAGTCGAATGTTAAATCAGTTACAATTATTTACCATTGTATAGCCAATTTTGAAAGAAATTCAGTAAAACCATAAAATATAATAAAACTACAGGCAATCATTGTACCTACAATTGTACAATGATTACCTGTACAGCTAATCATTGTGTAAAGTACACATTGTGTAAAAGTACACATTGTGTATAATGGGTTGCAGAAATTCCAAAGGCAAAAATATAAGACCACTTTTAAAAATTCTTTTTGTCACTCAAATAAAATAGCCCCTTCCAAATATTATTGTACATTCCTTAACAAAAATATTATTGTACATTCCTTTACAAAACTTTTTTAATTTTTTCGAAAAATCGCTTCCTGACCCCGTAGAAACGGGCACTTACTAGCGCTCGCATTTTTATCAATATTTATGTATTACGTTATTTTTACTTCGCTTAAGGGAAGGTAAAAAGGCTTTTAGGGGAATAAAGAAGGTTATATTCCAACAATTACTTTTTGGCAAAGCTTTCGCTATGAAACGCCAGGAAATATACTACTTTACCTTTTAAATAATTGTTATGATAGAACGTTACTTTGGATTTCGAACATATTTATAATACGCACAAATAAAATTGGGTAACTTTTGATTAAAAATATCAGAAAATATTTGCTTATTTAGGTTTAAATATAAAACATTACATCCTGTTGTTAAGAGCTTTTAGAGAGGAGTTTTAATAGTAAAAGAATACCGGTTAATAAAATATGTTTAATATTGGAGTACAAAATGTTTGGAAATTAGTTGGTAAATCGAAACAACGAAGACTTGGTTTAAAATCAGGTTTATGGGCGTGAAATTTAGTCGATTTTTGCGATTTTGTTTTTTTGTTTAAGGCGCCGCAGCCGGGCTCAAAAAGAAGAAGATCGAAAGATATGAAATTACGAATGTTAGAGGTACGCGCTAGTATTTAAAGCGATAAAATCGATGCGAAAATTGTGAAAATGTTTAAATAAACATTACTCGTTTAAAGTAAAACGTTATTATCAAGTTCTGCATGTATTTTAGTTTTTATACAAATAAAAGCTATATGTTTCGCCTTATTTATAAAATTCTAAATGTCAATTTTTCCAGGTGTCAAAAGGTAGCTTTGTAAATGGAAACAGCTGTAACAAAAATAAAATCTAAAATACTTGAAGAACTTGATAATAACATTATTAATTTTATTTAAATTAAATTTTTTTAAATAAATGGAGTTCAACGAATTAAATACAAAAACAATTAATGCTTTGAATTATTTACATACCAGAATCAGAACACCAGATCGAACGACTTATTTAGAATACCACACAGTAAATCTAAATATGCGCAAAACTCTGTAATAGAACGTATCTGTGAAACTTACAATGCCTTACGAGATGTAGACATTTTCAACCATGACTTGAAATCATATAAAATGCAGCTTAATAAATTAATAACTTAAAATACTTTTTTTTCTCTTTTTTGTGAAAATTATATTATTATCAACCATAGTAAATAGTACAACCATGTTTGTTAATAATTTAACGTTTTTCTATATTATGTTTCATGTTCTTTTTTATGTTCTTCTTTTCTTTATTATGTTTATTTTTTTTCTTTGTCATTTAATAAGTTGAGTAGGTAAAAATACTAAACCAATATTTTTTAACATAATGGAACTTAATTGGTATACAACATATGAATTTTATTGTTATAATCATTTTTCTGTATGACTGTTTGTTTCCTCAATAAAAAGAAATACAAAAATAAAATAAAAAATACCGTAATTTTTCACGGTAAACATGTAAATTTCATAATAATCCTTTCTACTATCACAGATTCGCTGTATATACAAGAATAAAGTCTGACATCTTGAAATATCAACTGCACATTGGCCTCGTGATGTAAAGAGTGCAAATACCGCTCTTTCCGTACGAATGGACCTATTCGACGTTACACGCTAGTTCACGGATATTCCGGACGAATGACCGAAACTCGTTCATCGGGAAAAATTCACAGAAACGTACTTTGAAATCCACGTTGTAAAACATTGGTTAAGAAGGGCGATTTTTTTTAATGAATACCGCACAAGAGTTCATACTGCCCCCAAACACTTGGAGCTAGTGAGACTACGATATCTCCAATAATTGTATGTTGAGAGGCTGAGGGTAGTTAGGTGGGGAAGAAAAGAGATGAGGAAGGTGTGGAAGTTCCCGGCTTTTCAAATCTGGTCACCAAACACGCCTAAAGCCATTTTAAGCAACGTATCAATTCTGAATTGTGATTATCCAGAGCGATACTGACATTGTCTTCTACTCTGAAACTTGCCGCAAATATACCGTACATTATTTTAAATGATTTAATTTTGAAATAAGGCAAATAATTTTTTTAAATTTACTTGCGTACGAAGGAATTCGAACTAGCTACCCTGGGATCGATAGTCGATAGCCTTACCCTCGACCACGGAGGCCTCAAATAATGTATAATATATCGAATACATCTAATATTGTTAAATTTCACGGACGATAAACCAGCAAGGAGTACAAAAATTCAAAACAAAATAACTGTGCAAATTTCTGACGCCAGAGATCCGTCACCACTAGTAATCGAAAGTAAATTATTACTGCTTTGAAAATAAACGAACAGATTTTCTGCTTCCTAAAAGGGTAATTTTGTATTTTTATTTAATTCATTAACTAACTAACCATCACGCCGTTTCTCCACAGGGGTAGGCAGAGAGGACGGACCGCCAAACAACTCGGTCTTGGCACACACTCTTTGCTTCACTCGTATTCCTTCTTCATCTCATAAATACTCTTCTATTATTCTGGTTTTGACATGGCCCGACTCAAGTATCTGATTTACTTGGTCGTGGGTGTACCTGGCTATTCAGATCACGTCACCAAACACGGCTAAAGCCATTTCAAGCAACGTTTCAATTCTGAATGGTGGTCGATACTGAGAGTATCTTCCACTCGGAAACGCCGGGATTTGATCCCGCGACCTTCGGAGTGCTAGTCAAGAGCTTTACCGCTGAACTACGCCGGCTGAGGGTCCCTTTCTTAATCTTACTCATTATTACTTACTTACATCAGCCTTAAATTATTTGCGCAACTCCATATTTCTCACACGATCATACTCGTACATAGTTTTACCACAATTAATTCAAAAATAAAAAATTAAAAAATAGGTTAGAAGTGACGGATCAATGCAAGTTTTCCTGAATTGTAATAATAAGTTAGATTTTGCTGATATAATAAAATTATAATTGAATATCGTTCAAACACCGTCTTATTTTTGGCATGATTTAAACTTTTATGATAGGTGTTATGTCCGATAGAATTTTGAAATGAATTAATAAATTATTGTATGACTTAAGGAAGCATCTTTTAGCTGAAACAGTGTTAGCGGAAAGATTGTAGCAAATTCCAATTAAACTAAAAATGATTTGCAATCTCTTTGAAATGCAGCAAAATTGCTAAAGCTTTGCTCAAAGCACAAATTTGCACATTTATGGGCGAGTGATGTGTTTGAAAATGTAATAAACTTGCTTCACTCGTATGCTTCGCTTGAGTTTTAACACAATTTTTTAATGAACAATTAAAATATATGCAATAAACAACTTGCTTTAACGGGCGATATAAATAGGTAATTTTAACGTTCATCTCATTACGTTTCATTATAAAAATAAGGTAACAAGATAAAATGTGTTGCCATAAGTTTATAGTTTCAGAGAGAAAATGTTTTGCGTTGCCAGTGCTCACCGTTAGTTACTACTTCAGAAACAATTTGGGAGGCGGATATGGGTACCACCGCACCGGAACCATTTATTGGACAACCAACACCTCCGCCATAGGCCGCTCCAAGAGGTGATTTAGCAGGGGTGCCCGGGTTCATGGAGGTTTTTCTTGGTCTTGGTGGCTGACGAGTTTGCCTATCTACTGCGTGGCGGGCTGGATCGGTAGAGAATGGTTGAGGGAGACCTTTTGATCTCTCTAGCATAACTTTCTCGATATATCGCCTTGTTCCGCAATGGGAGGGACTCATTCGTCCGCCACTCCTAGACACACTGAAAACCAGATTCCTAACCACCCCTCATCCCTTTTTGCATTTCAGAACTTTCTATCCTTTTTTACTAAAAATAACCTCCACACAACATCCCCAAAGATGACATACCTATTGTCCTGAGGGGAATAATTTTTTAGGGTTTCCAGTGTCGAGTTTACGTAAAAAATACACCATTTGTTCTATATTTACGTTTTTGTACATATATTAAATATACAATATTATTAGTGATTTGTTTCACTGTCTTTCAACAAATTAATGTAGTTTACAGTTAGTTATGTAGTTTTGATATGTCTCAACAGAGGTCAGTAAAGTTGTACTATGTGCGAGAGTCAACTGTCACCCGTTCGGGCCTAATATAGCCGATGACATCCGATTGACAGTGTTGTGCACATTCAGTGTCCACGCAAAACAAGTCAGAGCATCCGTCGGAACGAACGTTTGGTCCAGTTAAATTTTGATTGTAAATAAGACGACGATAAACACGGCTCATAACTTGACGAACCAGTGGAAGGTCGATCATCAGAATTGTATTTTTCACCGTAGAAAACAACAGCACACCAAAGTTAAAGAAAAGCGCTAACATTTACAGCGACAAAATCGATGCGAAAATTGCGAAAATGTTTAATAAAACACGACTTGTTTAAAATAGAGCAAAAATATTGAAGGCATTATCTTAAACAGCATTTAAAGAAACACTGTGAATTTTTTCATACTTATAACGTGTAAAATAACTGAAACAAACGTGTTTTTAATAATTTTTGGAGCATACTTTGCGATTTTTTTCTATCGAGGGAATTTTATATAATTTGCGTTTCGGTGCGGGCAATGTCTAGATATTATCTTCAAGAATAACATATATTTTTTAAGAACTTTAAAACTAACCGTGTTTAAGGGCCCGCAACCCGTATTTGTACCGATTTATTACATATTTCCCTTAAACACGGTAAGTTTTAAAGCTCTTAAAAAAATATATGTTATTCTTAAAGATAATATCTAGACTTTGCCCGCGCCGAAACGCAAATTATAAAAAATTCCCTTGATAGAAAAAAATCGCAAAGTATGCTCCAAAAATTATTATTAACACGTTTGTTTCAGTTATTTTACAAGTTATATGTATGAAAAAATTCACAGTGTTTCTTTAAATGCTGTTTAAGATAACGCCCGCGAGATTTTTGCTCTATTTTAAACAAGTCGTGTTTTATTAAACATTTTCACAATTTTCGCATCGATTTTTTCGCTGTAAATGTTAGCGCTCTCCTCTAACATTCGTAATTTGGTATCTCTCCATCTTCTTCTTTTCGGGCCACGTTGCAGAGCCTTAAGGGAAATATGTAAGAAATCGGTAGAAATTCGGGTTGCGGGCCCTTAACACAGTATGGTTTAAATAATATAGCTGTTTTTGGCGTGAAAAAACAAGTTTCTTGTGCTTGATAAGGGAATTTCACTTAAACAATAAAGTCTTGTAATAAAATATTTTTTTGTTTAGTGCGTAATACATCTTACAGTTTAATGAGAAAAATGTGGACAAATTGTTAGACATTAAATAGCATACATATACTACCAGTAAAAATGTATAAAGGAAACACAAAGTAATTGCACAATAATTTAAGAACATATCGTCTGTCTGCTGGCAGTAAACTGGCAGTAAACTTTAACTCTATTAAGTTAGGGTTTATTCTAGAACAAGGACAATATATTCAACTACAACGGGGACTAAAGATAGGAGAAAATGAAACACACTTGCTATAAAATGATGTCAAAGATTGCTTCATATAAAAGTTAGGTGCCTTTTGAAATGAAATTGCGGAAAATGGCATTATGAAATACGTAAATTCTGGATTTGTTCCTATTTTAAAAAAGGATTCACAAAAAACCAACAACCTTGAAAACAGCTTCACAAAGTATGCAGGTTGTCAAAAGAAGAACTAAAGTTGCCTTTTTTATATCGGCTTTCAAAGGGGTTTCTTGAATTGCTACGTCCAGTCGATGCCCGCGCAACGCACCGAGCCGCTCCCAACTGGCAAATAAGTAATCAGCTGACAAAGGGGATAAATAAACTTATTACAATAATGATCTTGAAGAGACCCATGTTGTAGGAAGACAGAGGCCGGCAAATCGTTCCACAGCTGAGCTGTTGAACACAAGAACGAATCAAAGAAGCGACCGGTTCTCACGTGACAAATGTCAACCGTGTACATATGTTGGGCACACGTTTGGCGTATTTCCCGACTATGCACCGGTGCCGAAGGGATCAATGATGTTAGTTCCTCGGAGAATCTTCTTTTGTAATACCGGTAGAACAAGGATAGCATTCCCACCCGACGCGTGTGTTCTAAGTATTGCAATCTACGAGTATTTGTTAAGATGGAAGAATTATCAAACGGACCGCCCTTTTTTGCACGTATTTTTCAGGTATTTTGGAGCTCCAGAACAGAGGTGGCTGCCAAATTAAACCGTAGGGCGCACTTGTTATTTGTACAGGGTTAGCAGTTGGGTACTATTAACCCGTCTGCTTGGTTCAATCGCACCTCACAATCGGGAAACCTCGATTTCGCGCGTAAATTCTGAAACCGTCACTTTGGATCGAGATTGTAAAATATCTATGCAAGATGGCTTTCATATTTCAAAGACAATAAGAAGCATTATTTTATTTTCTTTCTGGTTAAAAGAAAAATACAAATGTTTGCTTGAGGGGAAGAGAGATATATAGCTCTTAAAATGTAAGGTCGCTCGGGACGTTTTTTGTCTTATGAAAGTATAACGCGATTACGTGTTTTGGGATGTATTTATTCCTAAACAAGCAGACGGGTTAAAGTATCTGCGGCCCTGTACAGTGTACAGTACGCCCAGTTTTTGGGAGGCTAACTTTACCCTGGCTTGGGACTGCTGGTTATGGACCCAGCGCCTTAACAAACTCGGCCATTGGGACCTACATTTTTTTGTCATTTTTGTCGATCTCATATTTCAAATTCAGATTTAATAACATTATTTTCAACTGATTAGTTAGCATCTCGGATAAGCATGTCCGATTTCATATATGTGGGGACACCTGTTGACTTTTTCCAAAATACTAAGTGAATATTCAATATTTTTTGGAAGGTTTTTATTTTTATTTTTGATGGTTATAGCTATCAATGCAATATTTTTTTTTTACATTAACTCCACACAGGAGGCCCTGAGGAAAATAATTTCCCTCAGGGCCTATGTCATCAGGGATGCTGTGTGGAGGGTCTTTTTGAGGAGAGGAAGGAATGAACATTGGTCTTGAAGAGACCCATGTTGTAGGAAGGAGGAAACACAGAGGCCGGTAAATCATTCCACAGTCGAGCTGTTGAACACAAGAACGAGTCGAAGAAACGACCCGTACTCATGTGACAAATGTCAACCGTGTACAAATGTTGGGCACGCGTTTGGCGTGTTTCCCGACTATGCACCGGTGCCGAAGGGATCAATGATGCTAGTTCCTCGGAGCATCTTCCATTGTAATACTGATAGAACAAGGATAGCATTCCCACCCGACGCCTGTGCTCTAAAGATTGCAATCCGTCTGTTAAGATTGGAGAATCTATCAAACGGACCGCCCGTTTCTGCACAGAGTCGAGGGTATATTTCAGTTATTTTGGAGCTCCCGACCAGAGATGGCTGCCAAATTCAACCGTGGGGCGGTTATTTATTTATTCCTAGTTATTTCCCTGTTCAATATGCCATTGAAGAGGGAAATAACTAGATAATAATAATAAATCTAAACGAAACATAAAACAGACAACACAGTAAAATAAAAAGGTAACTGTCGCAACTGGGTTCGACTCCCTTTTTTGTTTTGTTTAGATTTATTTGTATCACCTTTTGTTTAGATTTAGGTGTATCAGTCTGTTTCATGTTTTGTTTACATTTTTTAGTATTAAATTCTTCTTTAATGATTTATTTATTAGTTTGGATTCGCTTGGTTTGTTGCGCAGATGCGTCTGGACGTATCCAATGATTTCGGGTTTCGTTTTTTCGTGTTACTTCTAAAACGAAGCAGATTGATCATACTACAAAAATAATGCACAAAACATCATTATACTCACTCTTTCCTAATTCATGATCATTAAAAAAATAAAATCTGAAAATTTCAGTATTAGGATGACCGACCGTCAGATAAAAGTGTTTTGTCAGCTTCGAAATAAATAATTTTTATAATTGTTTAATGAAGACGAAGGAATTTCGCAATATTTGAAATAGGAAACTGAAAAATATCAGTCTAACAGTATTTTATTCTTGGCTAAACAATATTTGATAAAAACAATAGTGTGGAGTGAATCAAAACCTGTCCACTAAAATCTTTTCGCTAATAAAAACATTATATCCGAACAGTTCTTTGAGAAGATATTTCTGTTTTTGACATCACTCAGCTATTTATTAAAGCGATTGTTAGGGAGGGATTTACGAACAACAGACAGGAAAACATATGTAGTTACGCAATACAAGTACGATTAAATAACAATACGGGAAAACGCGTAACACGTGTAACTAATTTGAAAAGGACCGAAGTTGTTTGCTTGAAACATAAACACTAAATATAGTACACTCAATAAAAATATATTTTTTAAACTTCTTCGTTTTTGGTATTCTAAACTTATTCTAAAAAAATGTTCTACTCATATTTAACGGAAAATAATGAGTACCTTACTGATTAACAAACTTGCACTACAAGGATGATCCCCCTCATATGAAATTAAAAATACCATTAAGGCTTTGCGAAGAAGATGGACTCTGGGCTCGAAAAGAAGAAAATGGAGAGATACGAAATTACGAATGTTAGAGGAGAGCGCTAACATTAACAGCGACAAAATCGATGCGAAAATTTATTTATTTATTTTTATTTTATTTGTTAGCGTTATAAACAGTCATTACAAGTTCATATATAACAGTGTTAGTTATAGTCATATCATTGACCAATAAAATAACGACATAAAAATTTGAGACCATAAAAAAAAAAAAAAAACAAAACAATATATGTATGTAATATAAACAGTTCTGAAAAAGTGCATCTACTCACTTAAATCTACAAAAAATGTATTTTCAAACTGCTGAAATCAAAAAAGAAAATGTAATGAAAATGAATAAAAATGAAAAAGAAAGATAAGGAATTAATGAAACATTAAGTTTTCCTTTAATTAAATGAAGACAATATAAGCGAAAATCAATCGAAAATCTGGAAACAGAAAAATCAGAAAAAGATATTGACATCTCTGGGAATTGAACCCAGGACCTCTTGCTTTCCGGGCAAACGCGCTAACCACTGCGCCACGGTGCCGATATCAAATTCGATCACTTTTAACTGTATCATACTTCGACTAAGAACCACCCACATTATCTTCATTTTCTTAACGCATATATTATTGGCAACTATCTTTATGTATGATTGCAAGATTCAAACCCGAACTAAATGCTCTCTAGATAGTGTCTGGATATATCTTCATCCATTTTATTTTCATATGCGACATCTATTATGAAGATAATGTGGGTGGTTCTTAGTCGAAGTATGATACAGTTAAAAGTGACCGAATTTGATATCGGCACCGTTGCGTAGTGGTTAGCGCGTTTGCCCGGAAAGCAAGAGGTCCTGGGTTCAAGTCCCTGAGATGTCAATATATTTTTCTGATTTTTCTGTTTCCAGATTTTCGATTGATTTTCGCTTATATTGTCTTCATTTAATTAAATATTACAATTTGAGGTTGTACTCATAAAGTTAAATAAAAAAAATAAAAAAATAAAATATATATATAATTAAGTTTTCCGTTCAATATTACTTTTTACGAATTTTATGAAGTTAGCAAGGTTCGTGTTAAACATGTCAATGTCTGTGCGTAATCTATTGAATGTGCTACAGCTTCTTCTTATAAACACATTTTGAAGATAATTAGCATTGCTCTTAGGAATATAAAATATGTCTGGAGATCGAGTGACTCTTATTGGACATCTGAAATTGATATTTTGTAATAGGTAAGGACTATCAATAAAATTGTGGATTATCTTATAAAGCATTGAAATTGCGAAAATGTTTAATAAAACACGACTCGTTTAAAATAAAGCAAAATTCTCTTGCCGGCATTGTATTAAGCAGCATTGAAAGAAACACTGTGAATTTTTTCATACATATAACTAGTAAAATAACTGAAACAAACGTGTTTATAATAATTTTTGGAGCGTACTTTGCGATTGTTTCAATCGAAGAAATTTTATATAATTTGCGTTTCGGCACGGGCAATGTCTAGATATTATCTTCAATAATAACATGTGTATATTTTTATAAGAGCTTTAAAACTTACCGTGTTTAAGGGAGATATGTAAGTAAACACGAAGATGAGGAAATCATAAAAAAAATATGAAGTAACACCAACACAACGACGTCAACAAAGTTTTGGAAATCAACAAATGTGAAGATGAGGAAATCAATAAACATGAAGTTGGGAAAATCAGGATAACACCTACACAACTACCAACAGTCCGCTTTGGAACAGGACTTCATAGTGAGGTCTGTGAATAAACCACTTTAGTTATAATAACTAATGCAGACATCATGATTACGTAAATAATGAAAATTCTCTAATATTAACAAGTAAACAATTCAATATTATTACTCCTGCAATTAGAGTTTCTGTATTAGTTCTTGTAGTGTCTATTGTTACCTCTCCAAATAAATCTTTCTTATCTTTCCATACTCCGGAATATGGTCCGTATTATGAAAGATTTATGATGAGTTTATTTTATTTTACTTTCCTTAGCATCATTTTATCTTCATTAACTTTCTGATTTATTTTAATATTCTCATAACACTTGTATTTAATTTCATAATATTAAATTGTTTCCTTTTAATCCCTTTTCATCTTAAAAACCATACCATTGTAAAACCTATCAACAATATTATTGTTCCTAACCAACATGGCTTTATCAGAGGTCGATCTACCTTAAGTAATTTAACTATCTATAATAATTACATATCCGAATCCCTTAGTCTGAAACAACAAGTGGATTCTATATACACCGATTTCAGTAAAGCATTTGATATGGTTCGACATCACATTCTTATATCCAAACTCCGACTGTTAGGCATCAAAGGAAGTTTATTGACATGGATTATCAGTTACCTCAGTAATAGAGTGCTTAGTGTCAGGATTAATTTTATAGAATCCTATGTATTCGAGGCCACAAGTGGTGTCCCGCAAGGGTCCCACCTCGGCCCAATATTCTTCTTAATATTCATTAATGACATTGTAAACATATTTAAAGATGTACAAGTCCTACTTTTTGCAGATGATCTAAAATTGTTTAAAAGAATACGAAATTTTACAAGCTAATTTAGATGAATTTTTTAAATGGTGCGAACAAAATATGTTATTTTTGAATATTGAGAAATGTCAAGTAATACGATTTTCCAGAACTCATTCTCATATTTTACATGAATATAATTTAAATAATGTTAAATTAACACCAGTATTACAAATTCGCGACTTGGGAGTTATATTCGATTCATACTTAACATTCACAGCAAATATAGATGATATAACTAATAAGGCTTTAAAGATTCTTGGCTTCCTTTGTAGAACCCTAACTGATTTTAAGTCCATGGATTGCATGAAAACACTCTACATTTCATTAGTTAGATGTCAAGTAGAATATAATTCACCTATTTGGTCCCCTTTCTATTAAGTACACTCTAACAAAATAGAACGTGTTCAACACAAATTTCTTAGGTACTTAAATTTCAAACTCAAAATTCCAATAGAAAATATTAATTATTTAAGTTTAATGAATCGACTAATTTGATTACGCTGTCTGACAGAAGAATTATTTCAGACCTTATTTTATTGTACAGAGTTATGAACAACCTAATTAACAGCCCTGCCATCGTTTCTAGTATTAAACTCCATGTACCGACAAGTAATACTAGACAAAATATAACATTCTTTTGCAACACATACACAACCAACTATCAATCACACTCACTTAGGATGCATGATTTAGGCAACAAGTTTGGTGGTATTGTAGATGTATTCGCTGATTCCTTTTACATTCTAAAATGCAATTTAAACCAACACTTTGTGGAATCCTACAAATTATTGTAACGTGGGTTAAATATATCATAATATATTTAACGATTGGATGTGTTATTGTAATGTTTTATATTATAAATTGTTCTATGTTATTGTTAAATATTACATTGTTTAAAATATTTCACAGTTTTAAGCAAGAATATACAAGTGGTTTTTTCTTTAAAAACTACTTGTATATTCTTAAAAGTTTTTTCACTTTTATAACGTTTGATATAAATTCTATGTATGTGTAATCCTCGATATCTTAAATATTATTTTATAATCTATGTAAAAGCCCCTACGGGCGTATAAGAACAAATAATAAATAAATAAATAAATAAATAAATAAATAAATAAATAAATAAATAAATAAATAAATAAATAAATAAATAAATAAATAAATAAATAAATAAATAAATAAATAAATAAATAAATAAATAAATAAATAAATAAATAAATAAATAAATAAATAAATAAATAAATAAATAAATAAATAAATAAATAAATAAATAAATAAATAAATAAATAAATAAATAAATAAATAAATAAATAAATAAATAAAAAAAAAGCTTCCTCAGTAAATTAAACGTGTAAAAATAGGGTGTAACTTAACTTTAAAAAAATTTAATCTTACTTGTTAGTTTGAGATGGGTTGAAAGAGAATTTTTAATTATGGTAAGTAGGAATTATGGTAAGAGTTTTAAACTAAAATAAAACCTCTATTTGCTCGTAAGCTGTGGAAAGTAGAACTACTATGTACAGTCATGATTATTAATGATATTAATATAATCTTCTATCTCCTAATTTATAAAGCAGACTAATTTCTGTTTGTGGCTTCGGGGCGGTCAGGCGGGTGGCGTGGATTTGATTTATATTCAAATCTACAGTTCTATTCCAAAGTTATTGAAAATTTGCATATTTGACCTTCAATAAGATAAAGGTCACCGTCTATAAGAAAAACTATCCACCACCTTTTCCCACCCCTTAAAGCAGAAATTTGATGATAGCCGGGGCAACCCCGGGGGCTACAGCTATTAATTATGATCAATTAATATTAATACACGTACATTTTTTATTTTTTTTACAAAATTACGGCACAAGAGTCCCCACTACCCCGGTCTGGAGCCAGTGAGACTATGGCATCCCCAATTGGTGCATGTTGTGAGGCTGAAGGTAGTGGGGAGGGGAAGGAGATAGGTAAGAGAAAGGTGGGGAAATGCCTAGCTATTCAGATCTGGTCACCAAACACGGCTAAAGCCATTTCAAGCAACGTTACAATTCTGAATGGTGGTCTTAAACCAGGGCGATACTGAGAGTATCTTCCACTCTGGAACGTGCCGCTAATATACTATATATATATATATTATTTTTGATGAATAAATTGTGAAATAACACAAATTAATCAAATAAAATTTATATGCCACGCCCGGATTCGATCCCGCGACATTCGGATTGTTAGCCAAGAGCCTTAGCGCTGGACTATGCCGGCCGTCACATGGTGCTAAGGGACGTTCTTGACTTACTTTAATTAGTGATTCCAGGAATTATTTGAAAAAGAGAGTGTGGGAATTAAGGAGTACGTTAACTTTTTTTTACATTAACTCCACACAGGAGGCCCTGAGGAAAATAATTTCCCTCAGGGCCTATCTCATCTTGGATGCTGTGTGGAGGGTCTTTTTGAGGAGAGGAACGAATGAACATTGGTCTTGAAGAGACCCATGTTGTATGAAGGAGGAAACAGAGGCTGGCAAATCATTCCACAGCCGAGCTGTTGAATACAAAACGACCCGTTCTCATGTGACAAATGTTTCCCGACTATGCACCGGTGCCGAAGGGATCAATGATGGTAGTTCCTCGGAGCATCTTCCATTGTAATACCGGTAGAACAAGGATAGCATTCCCACCCGACGTGCTCTAAAGATTGCAATTTAGTACCTGGTTATGCAAATTAAGTCCCTATTGTAATCTAAAGCCACTTCAAGCAAAGACGACGATACGTGGTATCTCATAAGGACCAAAAATATCCGCATTTTTTACAATATAATTTTTTATAAAACCACTTCATTTTAAAAGAAACATTGTTGTACCGTTTTCAGAAGTGCCTTAAAATAATGACAATGAGAATATTAAAAATAAAGTAACTTAATGACAAGAAAACACATATTAACGTGTTGGGGGGGGAGTTCAACAAGGGGAAGGGGTAATTAAAAAGGGAACTACGGGGAGAAATTAGACGTGTACTGAAAATATGTCTAAAATAGGACTAAAAGATAAATGTATGATTTTAGATTTTCACGGCCAAAAGTATTTTCGTTGTTTGTTTTTGGGGTGTGTGACACATCTGCCCTGATGATGGACACTGTAATGCTGTCCGAAACGTTGGCTAAAGGAGAAGGTAGCGTAACACGGCATACCACCTCAAAAACAAACAACGAAAATAAAAAATAAATGTTTTTCGAATAACTTTACATGGTAAGATTTGAACCCACAACTTAAAGGTACAGAGTGTTTTATGTAAGGGTTACCTCTAAGCTGAAAGTTAGTCAAACAACCCTATCTTACATCATAAAATCCACTTCACCTAAATCAGCCCTCCTATCTATCTGGTTTAACTTGTTTGTGCGAAAATCTATGAAGCAGAACGTCAATCGATACACCGGCAAAATAAGCACAAGTAGCAAAATAAAAGCAACTAGCAACATAAGCTTTAAATATAAGCATAAGTCAACATATTTAACATCCTTGTTGGCTAAGTGGCTCCTACTTAATATTGACAGTTAACCATCAATCTAGCTTGTGAACGGTGCTCGCCACACCCCATTGCGTGTTCATGTTAACACATATTGCTGTAGGTATACAATACACGTGATGTTTATTGCATAACCATGTGATACAATATATCGAAAACTAAACATAATGTATAGTAATTTGTGACTCCGTCCACTATATGGCGGTTTTGTTAAAAATTACCCCAAAAATATCTAAAATGTTGTAATTAAAATTTAATACTATCTCCACGAATCATTTTGGAGAGCAAGTGTGGGTACCGCTGTTCCGAGAAACCATTTATAGGATATCCAATACTATCTGCTACAAGACATCCCAATTGGTTCGCTACGTTTGGTGACATAGCAAGGGCGCAGGCGCAGGGGTGCCGGCTTCATGGGATGAGGTTCGTGCAAGATTTGGCGGCGTATTTTTTAATTATTTTTTTAGCTCCACATCTCGAATTTCATGGGATGCTTTGTGGAGAGTCTTTTTAAGGAAAGGAAGCAGAAGAAGTTCCGGGAGAAAAAAGATAAGAGGGGTGGATAGGAATCTAGGGTTCAGTGTGTCCAGGTCATCCGCCGCCAGATCCAGACAAATCTTCCCCCATGAAACCGGGCACCCCTGCTAAGTTACCAAACGTAGTGGGGTAACCTATGGCAGAGGTGTTGGTTATCCAATAAATGGTTCCCTGGGTGGTGGTACTTCCCGCCTCCCAAATTATGGCGTTAGAGCGTCGGAGGAAAAATGAGGTTTATTGCCTTTTTATTTGCTTCGTATCTCATCTAATATAATACATTGGGAAAAAAATCCCTCAGGGGCTTTATCATCTTTGGGAATGCTGGGTGGCGGGTCTTTTTATGTAAAGGATGCAAAGGTTATTGTGGAAAGAAGAAAGGTAAGAGGGGTGGGTATGTATCTGGGGGCCAGTGTGTCCAGGAGTGACGGACTTACTCTACACGGCATCCCCATGACATAGGTCCTGATGGAAATTATTTTTCTCAGGGCTTCCTGTGTGGGGCTAATGTAAAAAAAACGCCAAGCGAATAGAAACTACAGAATCAAATCCCCGCACACTGCTACTAACGTGATAATAGTGGAACACGTTACGACGAGATGTAAGGTACACAATAGCGCCTCTGTGACTTACCCGTGATTTAGTATGTTACTAAATTCGTAAACGTAACACCCATTGTTTTGTTCTTACGAACAACTTAAACAATTTAATGTCACAAATTATTTGCGTTTCATTCCGAAGTGGATACATTTAACACTGCGCTGCGTGTATTTTCACATATTCCAACGTATTTAAACACACAATCTCTCCATTGACAAAGATCTGCCTTGGAGTTATCTTTACAAGCAGACTCCTTGCTGGAGAAGTAATCACTCCCGTTTCCTAATCCTTCTGAGTTATTCCTGCAAAGGACCCTTATAGTCTCATTGTTACAGGAATAAATGCCAACAGACACGTGTAGAAACTCGTGAAAATTATAATTCTTAAAGCTATTGCAGTCATTATTCAGATTTTCAGCGGCGTTTACAAGATTTTTTTACTGAAAGGTGTTTTTACTGAGAAACGATTTGAGCTGTTTTAGCCTCGGTATTTCACATTATTCAATAAAGGCTGTAACATAATTTTTTTATTATTTTTTTTTTTTATCGTACGACAGACAGGTGAGTCCAATTACGGTACAATTTTAATTTTCTTATAACTAACAATACATGTATATAGTTTTTTTTAAACATGGTACGGTGATATCAAACACATCTATATCCTTTTTTTATTTTTTGGTAGAAAGCAGTCACTTTGTGGTTTGACATATTAATTAAAGGAAAACAATCACTTTGTTTGTAACCACGATTTATTGATTTAATTTTTATTTACCGACCGGTTTCGCTTAATACAAGCATCTTAAGGGTAAAAACTAAAACTGATGAAAAAATACATGTGTGAGCTTATATATACATATAGACAGAGACAAAACATAATATAAAGTAAGAGTGAGAGAGTGTAATTAACATCCTACATAGTGATAGAGAGAAAGAGACGGGTATCTGAATAATTACATTATATCTACCGGGACAAAACGTCATTTGAACAGGTGATTAAATCAATAAATCGTGGTTACAAACAAAGTGATTGTTTTCCTTTAACATCTATATCCGCTGGTAGGGCATTAAGCAATGCCATACCTCTTGTCATGCTGTGTTGAGCCATGACATCTGTCCAACCCTGCGGTATGTGGAATAGGGCGTGGCTAACATTTAATTTAATTTTATTAATTTAATTAACATTATGTTGTAATTTTCCTCTCTCTGTATTCCTTTATAGAAATAATATTTGTCTTTATTATTAGCACTGGACCTTATCTCAGTACTATGATATTTGATTAAAATACTTTGGTTCTTTGAAATCACAGAAACTGTGTATTGTTATTACGCCCAATACAAATATGGTTAAGGAGGATACACAGCCTTATAACTTATTAGCTATGTTTTGTTTGGCAAAATCTCGCAAATGGGAATGTCTTGCCCTTCTCTGATCGGCTATGGTTTATGTATACGACATTTGGAGGAGGGGGTATTTTGGAGGAGGAGGGTTTTTTTTTTTAATTGATAGTAATTAAAAAAAAAATAGTAAATAGACTAACTAACCCAGTTAGACTCGAGAATAATTCTCCACTAACCGGGAATGAAATTAGTTAATTAAGATTGTAATATATTATTCTGTTCACATCTCTCGTTAGAAGCATTCTAGAATATAACTCTACAGTTTGGTCACCTGTCTTTAATAATCACATTAATATCATTGAAAAAGTTCAACGCAAGTTATTGAGGAGAATCCGTTTAGAATCAATAAATTTTTACTTTTTATTACATTCATTGAAATTGTTGAAGATAAAGTGACAGAAGAAATATTTTTGATCTCATATTTCTATACTAAATTGTAAATCATCAGTTAGATAGCCCTGATATATTAAAGTTGATTCACTTTCATGTACCTACCAATAGATCAAGGTTCCCTAGTATGTATTATTGTGCCAATTATACGTCTGTCACAGGATATAATTCTGTTATAAATAGAATACTCACCATTGGTAATTTTTATGCCAATGTTGCTGATATTTTTAATATTTCCTTATTAAAATACAAGGCTCTACTTATCAAACATTTCAGCCTTACGTATTGTAACGAGGTTACTTCATTACAAGTTTTTCTTTTTATTTCATTGTATCCTTTTAAAGTTTTCATTAGTTGTTAAAATTTTTTTCTTCTTTTCTCTTACTATGAGAAATTAAAAAAAAACAACAATCTTTCTTCACTGTACTATGACTGTTTAAATATATTAAATAACACATGTTTGTTAATGACACTTTGTGCCGTAAATTTTAAATACACTATATTGTATCTCTTTTTTACACAAATATAAAAAAAATAAATAAAAAACATTATCATTATACTCATTTCTTCATTCATTCGCTCTGCCTGCCCAAACCATCTGAGCATCCCTTTCTTAGCCTTACGCAATACGCTTACATCAGCCTTGCATTCTTTACAGATCTCAACAATTTTCACACGTTTATCTCACACACTTTTCAGGGATCTGATTTCTACAGCTCTCAGTCTACTTTAATTGTTCCTCGGCCAGTTCCATGCCTCACTGCTGTACATCGGGGTAGATACCGGCACTCCAAAGCACAGCAAAGTATTTTAGTTCTTTTATTACTGTGCCAGCTCTTTCGGCATTTAAGGTCATTTAAAAAAATATGTAAAGGAAGGAAAATTATTTATCTCCCACCTCAGTACGTTCGAATATCAAACAATATAAGACATTGAAATAAGTCAATATCAGTCATTGTTGAACAATTTAGAAAACATTGCCGTTTTATTTGGGGAAAACATATTTTAAAATATCCCACAGAATAGAGAATCTATTCTCACAATTATTTACTCATTAAATTGGTTTAGTCGGTAATAAATAATTTTTTGCAACATACAAATTTAATGCGGGGGAAAATAGAATCAATTTGTTTAAATTAAATGGAGTTCCACAAATTGAACACAAAAACAATAAATAAGCTGTCAATATTTATTTGTCATTCACGGATCGTCAATTGCAAAAATACTTTTTCAAAGGTTTTAATTTATCTGATAAAAAATGGTTTATTTTTGTAACACAAAATATTTGGAATATTTGGAACTTCGTTAAATAATCATTTTACAATTTAATTTAAGTTTTCTCGGAAATCTGCTTTATCAAAATCCGAATAAAGTCTTCTTCTCTCGTACTGTAAATTCAAAATTTTGGTCTCTGGAGTCCAAACTGAAGAGCGACGAATCGGTCGCTGGGAGTTTCGATTTGTATTTTGGTAGCACAAACCAGTAACAACAAAATGAGACAAAGAATTCCCCGGAGTTCTCCGTTGAAAAAATGCTAGTTTTTACTAAAAAGAAATAGATTTATTGTATACATGCTATTGCCCCGGGCTTTCCTACTTCGCCTCCTCCACCTTGGTAGTTTTCAAGTTTATCGCGAACAGACAGACAGACAGACGATGCGGGGGACTTTAATTTATAATATGTAGAGATATTATGTAGAGATAGAGATAGAGATGGTCTGAAAAATTATAATAATGTGCATGAAATGCTTGGGGTAAATAACGTATTTAAGTTAATAAGGATTAATACTGTATCCGTCTAAATAACTTTTCAATTACCGCAATGTACATGACAATTTTTTTAGAAGATAGAATGGGTATAGTAAGCTATCCGTAAAAGATAGATATATTATGCCTTCGCGGACTTTTCCGTAGATCTATAAAGGAGGAATATCCCACCATACATTGTTTTGTTATATCCCAAAAGGATTAGGCAGCGTTTTCGATGAAAGCTACAAGGCGGCTTGACTTTTTCCGATACTTCTAACAATTATCGTTATGTTTCAACCAATTTACACAAATCCTTGACAAATTATATACCTAAACCTTCCTCACGAAATACTCTATCTATTGGTGAAAGCCGCATGAAAATAAGTTCAGTGGTTTTCGAGTTTATTGCGAACAGACAGACAGACGACGCGGGGGACGTAGAGAAGATGTAGAGTTAGAGATGAATATCAGTTTGTGAGGCCGGTGTTGGTACCTCCGCCCCTGGAACGATTAATTGGATCTCTGCGATAGGTTACCCCAAGTGGTTCGTTACGTTTGGTGAGCAGGGGTGCCCGGGTTCATGGGAGTGAGGTTTGTCTAGGTCTTGAAGGTGGATGTGTAGATCGAGAGAAACAGTTTGAGCGAGACCTTTCGACGTTTCCGGCCGGACTCTCTTGACCAATCGCCTTACACCGCAGTGGGAGGGATGTATTCACACTGACACACTGATCCCCAGATTCCTACCCAACCCTCAGACCTTTTCCATTCCCAAACTTATTCTTCTTCCTTTACCGCACACCACCCAGCATACCCAAAGTTATCTTAGGCTCTGAGAGTTTTGTTTTCCTCAAATTTTTGATCTTCCCAGAACTTCCTTTGCTAAAAAATACCCTCCACACAGCATCCCCAAAGATGACATAGGCCCATAGGGAAATTATTTATCTTATGGGCCTCCTGTGCGAAGCAACCGACATTTGTTGGTATACAGCAAAACTTTTAACTACACGACATCTAAATAAATACACTTTTAATATACATACTACTCAACTGACATCAGTTGGGATGTAGCAAAACTTCTATATTAACGACATTTAACTAACTCTACTAATGACATCTATTGTAGGATGCTCAAACTATACGATTAATCTACAACACAACACATTTATTCAAATAAATCACTAAAACTTTACTATTTCTATCACTTTATACTTTAAAGATTAATGATCATTAAGCATTGTAATAAAATACGCATACCCTTAGTTGATACGAGTACCATAATAAGCTACGAGTACCCGTAGGTGTTGAAATTCACACAACGTAACATGGCAGCCTCAAAAGTTGCTCAGTAGCACGAGTCCTCACTTTAATCTATTTATAGGGGTAGGGTCGGGGTAAGCCGACTTGGTCCATTAATTTGCATGCTGGAATTTATCACCGGCCGCAACGGTTATCTTCCGCATGGGCTTAGCCCCTAATTGCATGATGGGCGAGGCGAGGGTCCGGGTTCGCTGGGAGAGGGCTGAACGTAAGTGCAGTGTGTGCAGATGCACAGTGCAAGTGTAATGAAGTAAGCTTTAAGTAAGTCGGGGGTAATCCGCGTTGTGACCAGTTTGTTTTTCAGAATATGGAGAATATGGTACTCTAAAATAAATAAATCAGTAAGAAGCACTCCAAAAAACAAATGGCTGAGTTTTAAAATCAAAAATCAATAATTATTTATATTAAAAATACTAATTTCGGTTATGATTCTGTTTGCAACCCTGGTTCAATTTTCTATGATACTTGGAATGGCTTTTAATTTAAGTGTCAATTTTTATTTTCTTTGTCTTGTTTAGTTTCATGTTTCGTTAAGATATAAAAGTATTATATTTTATTCAATGATAATATGATCCTTATTACATGCTAGTTCATATTTTAAATGCACCCACAGTTTTTTTTTTGTTTAAATTCATAGAATTTTGAAAATCTCCCCAGATTACTAACGAAAACCATGACGCGATAAAAATGCGATCAATTGGATCATAACTATAAATTGATTAATTTTTTAGCCGTTTCAATCAAATATACATTATCGTCGCAAATGGATTGCGAATCAATTGGACTGTAATCAATAATTAATAATTTAATATAAAAATATGGCGTCAGATATGACATAACTACAGGCATATGTGAAAAGGGGAAACTGCAAGGGAATCTGATTCAGTTAACCATTGTAATTTTTTTTTCTTAAATTCTTACCATTGTGATTTCTAATTTTAGATTTCATTAAGAGATAGAGCCACTTCCGTCGGCATCTCGCAAACGGACTTGCCCCTGGCTAGCATAAATACCACGTTTTAATGAACTTTCTATTCCGTTCCGCGGCGATGACGCCACTTGACGATTATTTTGTACTGGTGAAAGTTAGTAGTGCTGGCGACTATAATAAGCACACACTACACGACTAAAAATTACACATCTACCGGATCTGCCCTGATGATGGACACTGCAACGATGTCCGAAACGTTGGCTAAAGAAGGAGGTAGCGCAACACGGCATAACACCCCAAAAACAAATAACGAAAACACTTTTGGCCGTGAAAATCTTAAAACTTATCGAATCTGATTCACCTTATTTCCCTTATTACGTTCTTGTTATTATTGAACCGATAAATAACTTGGCTGAGCACATGCACAAGTCTCCGCAAGAATCGATATTAAAGAACTCAGGTGTCAAGGAGATGATAACTGCATTAGTTCCTTGAACAGACTCCAATCAAACACTTTTAAGAGATCACTAGATTGATGATCATTGCACAGAGGCTTCTTTAGCGCCGTTGATAAAAGAACTGAGAGAACAACTTTTATATGAGTTAATCATTACACCGGTTCCTCTAACAGACTGATTCTTCATTGGGCCTTACTATAGTCACTTTTGAAATTCGTTCTACTAGACCTAGAGTAAATAGGTATTTGATTTTTCCTTTTAAAATATCCAGTGTTGCACTGCAAGCATTGTATAATTAGTGGCGATCGCTCGAATTGCATTACATAGTATAAAATGAAGTCGCTCAAAATGTATGTGCGCATAGATCTTTTAAACTACGAAACAGATTTTCATGCGGTTTTCACCAATAGATAGAGTGATTCAAGGGGAAGGTTTCTATGTATAAAACATGCTTATTTTAGTAGAGAAAAGCCGAGAAATTCAAATATTCAATTCAGGCAGCGGGCAGCGGGCAGCGGGCAGCTGGCAAGCGAGTGGTGTGGATTTTATAAAGGTTGGGTAATGGCGTTGTGTTTCGTTAGCCACATCAACGTCTGGCCGGGTCTGCTAGTATTTATATACTATACATTGTAGCGTGTACACGAATATTTTAACATCGTTTGTGCACATTTCAGTATTTTGATATGACATCGATTTTGAAATAAATATAAAGCTTTTTAAAACGTCCTTTGTGAGTTTCAAATAATTTTCGGTGTTATATTGGGAATTAGATACGAGTATTATTGGTCTTACAACAGTTCAGAAACACTCATAACTCTCTTTATCCGTCGCATTTAGTATCAAGCGTACCCAACAGGTGTCGTTTAATGAGAATTATGCACTGTTAACGGCTTCGTTAACATCGGCGTCCGCGTTAACGGGTCGTTAATGGATTAACGGATTGTCTAATGGATTCAATAGCTTTTAATTTATGGATATACCACTGCATATTCAAGGGGATTAAACGGTTTATCTTTTGAGTTATATTTTTGTCATTCCTACTGGCCATTATCGAAATGTTTAAGGCGCGGTATACCCGCTCAAAAAGAAGAAGATGGAGAGATGTGTAAATACGAATGTTAGAGAGAGCGCGCTAATATTAAAAACGGAAATATTCAAACGAAAATTGTGAAAATGTTGAATAAAACACCATTCGATAAGTTTTAAGATTTTCACGGCCAAAAGCATTTTCGTTATTTGTTTTTGGGGTGTTATGCCGTGTTGCGCTACCTCCTTCTTTAGCCAACGTTTCGGACATCGTTGCAGTGTCCATCATCAGGGCAGATCCGGCAGATCCGGTAGATACCGGATAGATACCGGATAGATACCGGATAGATACCGGATCTGCCGGATCTGCCCTGATGATGGACACTGCAACGTTGGCTAAAGAAGGAGGTAGCGCAACACGGCATAACACCCCAAAAACAAATAACGAAAAAACACACCATTCGTTTAAAATACAGCAAAAATCTCGCAGGGGTTGCCTAAAATAGCATTTAAAAGAAATACTGTGAATTTTTTCATATATATATGTATAACCTGTAAAATAACTGAAACTAACGTGTTTATAATAATTTTCGGAGCATATTTTGCAATTTTTTTCTGTCGAGGGAATTTCATATAATTTGCTTTTCGGCGCGGGGAATTTATAGACATTATCTTCAAGAATAACTTATATTTATTTAAGATCTTTAAAATTTAAATGTTGCAGGTACGTATGTAATAAATCGGTAGAAATGGGGTATGGGGCGGCTTAAGAGCCTGCGCCGCCTTTTTCACAGAAACCTTAAATTTGGATTGGACGCCAAACTACCTTACCAAACGCAATATTTATATTTTTAAACAAAGGATGTAGCAAATATCTAGTATGAATATGTGCTATTATTATTTTTTTTTATTTACGACGCACAGTCCATTAAGTAATGTATTCTGCCTTACCTATGTACACATATAATGAAAAATAAAATAAAACATAAAAAGGTGGTTTTTCGGCAGAAATTCAAATTTACATACAAGAAATTTGTGAACCGACTAAATTGGTCACTTGTAATATAAATTTACGCCCATAAAAATGCTTTTTTTAAATCAATACAATTTGGGAGGCGGGAATGGGTACCGCCGCCCCGGGAACCTTTATTGGATAACCAACACCTCTGCCGTAGGTCACCACAAGTGGTTCGCTATGTTTGGTGATTTAGCAGGGGTGCCCGGGTTCATGGGGTAGGGTTTGTCTAGGTCTTGGAGGCAGATGTCCAGGACACACTAAACCCCAGATTCCTACCCACCCCTTAAACCCTTTTCCTTCCCAGAACTCTCCTCTCCTTCCTTTCCTTAAAACAACCTTCCACACAGCATCCCCAAAGATGACAAAGGCCCTGAGGGAAATTATTTTCCTCAGGGCCTCCTGTGAGGAGCTCGTGTAAAAAAAAAAATATTTTAAATTCATTTAGTAAATAGAGCAAAATTATTTTTTAATGCTTAACTCCCGCCAAAAAATCATGAAAAAATCAATTCTTTAAGGCGCGGTTTACCCGCTCAAAAAGAAGAAGATGGAGAGATATGTAAATGCGAATGTTAGAGAGAGCACGCTAATATTAAAAAAAAAAACACTAATATACAGGGTGTTAGGGGAGGTACTTGATTTACTTTAACCAGTGATTCCTGACATTATTTGGAGTAAAAAATGTGCATGAAATTTTTGTCCCCGGTGAAATTTTGGATGTTTTTTTATTTATTTTTTCTACAAAAACATAAAAAAATGATAGGTGTTGGACAGTTGGATGCGAGGTGAGGGGTTGGTTTGTTACTCGGCTGAGTGACCAGTGATGACATGCGGAAGAAATTATTTTTTGTCTGAATTTGGAGAAAAAAAATTGAAAAAAAAGTCATCAAAAAAAGTCACCGGAGACCAAAATTTCATTTACATTTTTTTACTAAAATAATGTCAGGAATCACTGGTTAAAGTAAGTCAAGTACGTCCCTTAACACCTTGTATGTAAGCGAAAATTGTGAAAATGTTTTAAAATATGACTCGTTTAAAATGCTCGCTGGGAATGTATAAAATAGCATTTAAAGTGAATTTAATTGTGAATTTTTACATAAATATATAAACTTGTAAAATAACTCAAAAAACGTGTTTATAATAGTTTTCGGAGAGCATATGCGGTTTGTTTCTATTTCGGAGTCTCAAAAGAAAATTTGAAAGAAAAAATCAGAAAAATAAACGGTTGCATCTAGAAATGGAATTCCGTTGAATTAGCTCAGTGGTTAGAGCAGAACCCTGACAAGGCTAAGATCCTGGGTTCAATTCCTACATGCGACTGTTTCTTTTTCTGATTTTTCTCTTTCAAATTTTCATTTGAAAGTCGCTGAACATTGTATTCACTGATTGTATTACATCAGTATTTTGAAATAAAAATTTGGTTTTTAGTTTCGTCAACTCAATTTTTAGGTGAAGAAAAACTTTTTAGTTAAATATTAACACTTCGATAACCAGTACTCAAATTCAAGAGGAAAGTCAACATGGTTTCAACCATTTTATTTATTATGACTTGATAAAGCACTGTAAATGTTGTGTTAGATTGAGGTAAGGTTAGTTTAATTTGGTCAGTTAACAGGTAGTCCAAACAAACCACTGCTGCATTTCGCGTTAACCTGCAGGATAAATAAGACAACCTGTAAATGGTTTGAGTTAATCCCTCGGTGTAAATACTAAGCAGTGAACAGAAATCCTCGGGACAGGGCAGTCGTTCCTCCTATTTATCCTAAACGAAACGACCAGAATGCAATATAACGTGGTGTCGCGGACTGGAGGGATAGAGTTTGTACTTAGTCTAAATATACTGTAATTTGTTTGCGGTTTACAGGCTAAAATAAATTTGTATGGAACTGAAAATAGAGCAGGTTTCTTATACTTGGAAATAAATTCTTAAAGATAAATAAGGTAGATAAATCTATAGTAATAAAATGGCCAAATATATAGAAACTGATTATTCGACCCATTGATTGTTTTGTAAATTAACATAAGTCTAGATCATTGGTTCTCATATTGAAGATGGAGAGCCCCCTTGCGGGCGTTTCAGACTTTCAGGGGGGGCGGTAGGAGACCCAGAGAAACCCATCACACCCCATCCGATCTTGCCCCATCCCATCCCATTAGGGGCCATCCATCCACAAAAATATTTTCCGTATCCCATTACGTCCCCTCCGTTGTGGCAAATGCAACCCCATCGTGGTATCCCATTACATTTGTCGTGGTATCCCGTTAACCCCCCCCCCCCCCCCCCCGCCTCAATCGCTGTTTCAGATTAGGGAGCGAGGTAGGGTGGTACGCTATAAATAAAAATATTTTCAAAGTGGGCCGTGGGCAAAAAAAGGTTAAAAATCTATGGTCTAGATCAGTATTTCTTAACCTGTGGTCCGCAGTCTCATCTGTGGACCATTTAACAAAGATAAAAAAATGCCACCAAAAGTTTCGTAATCGCGTCTTCGTTTCCGATTTTTTTCCAGTACTCGTCAAAAAAAATGATATTAGGCCCTTTCAATACAGATGTTACTGATATTTGCTTCACAACGGCACAGGAAAACTAATTAATAGAAAATCTTGTGATTAAGCTTTGAAACGTAATTTCAAAAAAGCCTCTTTATCAAGTGTTTGGGTGAATGTAAAGAAAGATTATTAGGAAATATCAGAAAAAATTAGTGCTTCTTGAAACATTTACTGCTTTTCTCAGCCACATACATACTGTGAAAAGGCATTCTCTGGTTTTTTTATATACTAAAAACAAACACAGAAATAGATTACAATTGGAATTCGATTTGAGATTACAACTAAGTAGCAATATCAACCCGAATATCAGTAATTTAGTTGTGAAAAACACCAACCTTCGCATTAATTAACAATTACAATAGCTCCACAAATCTTTGTGGATGCTGCATGGAGGGTCTTTTAAAGTAAATGAAGGAGAGGAAGTTCTGTAAAGGAAAAGGTATGAGGGGTGGATAGGAATCTGGGTTCATTGGGTCCAGGAGTGACGAACGTATGAATCCATCACTCCCAGTGCGGTGCAAGGCGATGTTCCAAAAGAATTCTGCTTAAGAGATTACAACGTCTCCCTCAACCAGTCTCTCTGACACGGCCTGCCACGCAGCTGGTGGGCAGACACACGCCACCAAGACCCGGACGCATGAACCTGGGCACACCTGCCAAGTCATCAAACGTAACAAATCAATTGGGGTAAAATATGGCAGAGGTGTTGGTTATCCAATAAATGATTGCCGGGGCGGCGGAACCCCTACCCACCTCCCAAATTAAAATTAATACAAATCAATATTTTTTTGCGTAACGACATAGCTTCGTGTCCAACAATATCTACTAGCTCTTCCCATTGTTTGAGTTTCATTTCACTGTTCTTATGTGCTGCTCCTTCACAATTCCAAATAGCTTCTCGTTTTTAAACTTCAACGATAAATTTTTCTGTGTTGAAATTCATGGCTGGGGGGACATCTCAGCAGCGGCTAGCAGCGACCTAAACCCCAACCGCCTATGGCGGTCAGTCGCGAAGCGGGCCGCTGCCCTCTGTTCTCTGTTGTACGGTAGAGGTCAGTAACTTTCGCTTTTTAAACACCCTTCTGACATAAGAAAAATCTTTAGATGTTTTCCATCGAAAACATTTTCCAGTTTGTGTGCGTGCAATAAACAAGCAAGAAAACTTAAATCTAGAAAATGTAACCAAAAAATATATGTGAATTTCTATTACTCTTTGGTCACTAGTTATACTCATCAATCTTAAATAACTACAATGTTGTGTTCAATCCACGTACATTTCACTAACCACAATATTTACAGCTGGTAATTTCATTTATGAAATGGTATTTCTAGAAAACTAATTGCTATTTTCCTTTTTTCCAGATTGTTCGAGAAGTCGTCTTAGAAGCTAAGCTAGGAAAAGCGGTTTTCCATACTTTATTGACCGATTTTTATAATAAAAACACCTTTCAACGTGATAATAAAAATTGCATTATATGTGACGTAATAAATTACAGGCGCGAATACACGCGTCAAAAAAAACTCACCCAACTTTTGTTTTTTTTTTCAATAAAAAATTATTTATTATGATTTGTTTGCTGAAAATTACGTCGTGTTTCGGAAAGCGCTACAGTGACATTGTGTGCGCTTTTCAGAATGCAAGATAAAGTCATTTTTTAGATTTCGTGAAACCTTTAAACCGAATCGTATTCTACTCTTAATGCACTTCAACAAATCTATTTGGATATATTTTGAACGAGTTTTTTACAAAGGACTTCCTTTAAAAATGAAAGGATGGTCATCTGTCGATTAATTAGTTAGGTAAATTGATTAAGATTCATTATTCCTGAGCGAGAAAATAAATTAAAATAAGGGACTTTCTAAAAGTTTAAAGAAACTAATAATACTGTGAGCTAAAATTAACGCGTAAAAAAAGTTTTAATGATATTGAAGTGAGGGTCTTTTATCAAGATAAAAACTTAATTTCGATGAAATAATATTACAAAATACCTTAATTTATAAAGCCTTACACTAAATTTAACTAAATTAATAATTTTCTTTAAATTTCTCGTGATTATTTCTATTTTTTCAGTTTTTAATGAAGATCATTCTTAAAGTTTTACGATAAGATAATAGTTTGCATATTGTCAAATTTTGAAGTGAGGATCGATCAACAAGTTTATAAATTTGTGGAAAAATAATAATATCATGGTGCGGTATTGAAATGAGGGTCGGCCTATAAGTTAACAAAGTAGTGAAATATAATGGTGACGTAATGTGCTCCGTGCTAAAGTGCCTAGTGTATGCAGTCTGCATCACCCTACTGAGGAGCGTTCCAACAAATCCAAGTAAGTACCAAAATGTCAGACATGTTTTATATTTAAACTTGAAACATTTCAGCGTTTATTACTATGGAACGCTAAAAGAATTTTTTTATCGTCATTCAACGTTTCTTGCGTACAACTGACAAAATTAAAGGAGACAATATATTTGCAAGGTAGGTTTTTTAAATTATTTTAACCAAATTTAAAAAAAAATAAATTTAACAGGAGTCCTGAGGAAAACAATTTTCCTCGGGGCCTGTGTCATCTTATGGGATGCTGTGTGGAGGGGTTTTTTTTTAGGGAAAGAAGACCAGGAAGTTCTGGGAACAAAAATACTCAAAAAAGGATAAATTCATCCGTCATACTCATAAACACATTGACTCCTACCGACCCCTCATACCGTTTTCTTTCCTTAAACTTCCTTTCCCTAAAAAATTCCTACGCACAGTATCACCAAACGTGCCATACACTCGAGAGAAAATAATTTCCTCAGTGCCTCAATTGTGGAGCTAATGTAGAAAAAATTCACACCGAGAAACTTGTCCTTATTATAATTGCATATATATACAAATAATTGACTATGGTCTGAACTTTTTGGCAATTCAAACTAAATCTTCTTTTCGCCAAAGAAATTATTTTTATCAAGCTCCTCTCATATTTAATAGTCTTCCAGAACATATAAAGTATTGTACATCTACGTCCTTGTACACTTTTAAAAAGAATCTTAAATTATTTATGTTAGCCGAGGATTGCCAATTATTTTTTTAATCCTTGTCAGATAAATTAATGATATATTGCATTGTCTAAATATTTTTTTTTAATATTTGTCCTGCTAAATTAATACCATAATATATTATATGCATACTAGTATATTTATTCTTTCATCTTAGTCCTTTTAAAATAAATAGCTTATTTTTTTAAATAAACTATGGCAACCCCCAAAGATATTGAAATATAATTTGAATATCTTTGATCACCCCATATTGTTTACATTGTAATGCGCTAGGAACCTCCAGCTTAGTGCATTGGTTGGTACCCATTGTCTGTAAGAAGTGTTAATCAAGTATTGTCGTATTATTAATATATTGTTTTTCAAGTATTACTTTGGTTTTATCTATATTATTTTGTGTTATTTTTGTCACATTGAATAATTGTTAACCTCAACACAGGCTTGTCATAGTGAAGTTAAACATTGGATTATAGATTGTTATACCTAATATGTGTAGGAAAAAAAAGCGTAATTTAAATAAGATATACGAAGAGGAGGCTTTAAAAAAAGTAAACTTTCATTTAATATAAAAAAGAAAACTTCCCAACGAATACCAAGTTCTGAAAATATTAACTTATTACTTATTATGCCGTGCTTTTTTTCTCAATTCGGGGTCGTCGACTTGGACATTATATATTATATCCCCCGCCTTTATCGGTTAAATTATCCTATAAAAAAGGAAAGGCTCGTGCTGCTTCAGGAATTAGTACCCTCATCTAAAATTCATGTGTTTTTCTGTGAAAGGATCACGAATAAGTTCGATTATGGAAGTTTTCAAGCCATTTATACCTTACGTGATCAAAATTTATGGTCCCAGGAAGTACAACAGGGTGATCTGAAAAAGTAAAGTATCGGAAAATATTAAATGAATTTGCCTTATGCTTTTAAAAAAGATTTTATATAAGAATCTTGCAGTACTAAGGGATAATGGAACGTGTAATGTTACGTAGTTGAATGATGTATAAGCAAAAGCTGCAGGCATAACTTTTAACAAACTGGGGGGATACAGCAGGAAACCGGTGCGGTGGGGTGTAGGGCTAATGTACCATCCAATTTTATCTAGCTAGGAGTAAAGAGTTTATCATATACCAAAAATAGTTAAAACAATTAATATCTTTCATTCACGTGGGAAAAAACATCAAGTTTAATCAAGATACCCTTTTCTAAAGAATATTTGTAACTTACTCAAGAATGATCGATACATTAAATTACTTGCATGAGAATAATAGTAGCACAATTCAGACACATTAATAAAAGTTGCTGCTTGATTTACATAATTTACATTTTTTTCCTCTTTTTTAACTATTTGACTTCGATTTTGTTTTCGTGGATGAATCAAATCTTGGAAGTAGAAATTAACATATTTCTCGACATCTGATCGAGCTGAAACTAGGAAAATTATCTTGGTCTCGACGATGGTGCATTCTTTCAATCTTTGGTCATGCTCGTCTACGCACACGCATGCATTTCTCTGAAATTAGCTTCAATGAAAATGACTTTAAAATAATAAATAACAACTCTTCGACATTTTAAAAATGTACAGCACTTGAAACGAAATAAACATCATCTATCCAATTAGAAATTGGCTTAAGTATTAGCAGTGTTCATTAATTTTAATCAGTACCTGGAAGAAAGCTTCTCAATAAATTGACTGCTAGCTGCCCCAAGAGATGGCGCAACTATGTCGAAAATTTAAAATAGTTGTATATAAGTATCTTAGAGAAAAACATAGTTTTTTACGAGTTGATTTTTTTAAGTTGTCAAGTTACTTAACACTAGAAAGACCGGGTACTGCTCCATACGTATAAAGACCACGACCGTCACTTTGACGGCTGATCACTTTTTTTAAATTCGGAGGCGGATGTGGGTACCGCTGTCCCGGAAACCATTTTTGCATAACCAACACCTCTGCCATAGGACTTCAAGTGGTTTGCTACGTTTACTGACTTAGCAGGGGTGTCCGGGTTCATTTGGTGTGGTTTGTCTAGGTGGCGAATACGTTTGCCCATCTACTGTTTAGTGGACCGGATCGGGAGACACTTTTTGAGGGAGACACTTATCTTATCCTCTCCAGTAGGACCTTTCTCCTCCCGTCGCCTTGCACCGCAGTGGGAGGGATGGATTCATTCGTCCGTCGCTCCTGGATACATTTACGAATTTTACCTATTTATCTCTCACACTTTTTTCCTTCCGAGAAAACCTTCCTCACCTCACCTTCCTTTCCCTAAAAACACCAATGCACACATAAATGCATACAGCATCCCCAAAGATGACATAGGCCCTAAGAGTTTTTTCCTCAAGTCTTCCTGGAAAAAAACATGTGAGTGCAAAATGCTGTAATTTTAGTACAAGCATGCGTTATGTTTGAAGAATATAGAATTGTTACGTTTTTTTATAAAATTGAATGCACTCTCCGAAAACGGGTATCTTACAATCATCACACGTGTCATTTATTTGGTTTTTATTATATTTTTATTAATTTGGCACTGTTGTCTTTCAGAAGTTTTATTTTCCGGTTTCTTTTCTTTTTCGTTTACATTAGCTCCTCAAAAAAGCCCTAAGGAAAATAATTCCCCTCAGGGCATTTGTCATCTTTTGGGATACTGTGTGGAGGGTACATATAGGGAAAGGAAGAAGAATAGGTTCTGGGAAAGAAATGAGGTGAGGGGTGGGTGGGAAACTGGGGTTCAGTGTGTTCAAGAGTGGCGGACGTATGAATCTGTCCCCACCACTGCGGTGCAAGGCAATGTTTTGAGACTCCTGCTGGCGAGGTCAAAAGATCACGCTCAACCATTTTCTGCTGAACTAACCTGCCACGCAGTTGTTTGACAGACGCATCCGCTGCCAAGATCCGGACAAACCCAACCCCATGAACCCGGGCACCCTTGCTAAATCACAAAACAGAGCAAACCTCTAGGGGTGACCTATGGCAGACTTGTTGGTTATCCAATAAATGATTCTGTCAGTTCTTCAGAAGCAAACGCAGCTGGATCAACTCCGGTATTTGTATACTCTGTACTTCTCTAAGAAGCCATAAAATAAATTTATAATATTGGATGAAAATTATAATATTTTTTGGGTATTTTTGTAAATTATATGACAGTGATCAATCAACATGCAGATCGAGTTCGAATGATACACGATACCGAAAAAAAGAGACAAACATAATAGTACTATCATAAACGAGGAGGAATGGGTATGTTGTTAACTTGGGTAAAGAAGGTTGTAAACAATCTCAGCATTATGGCCCAAACCGTCACATTGACGGCGGCGGTCTTTATAGGTATAAGTCAATATATCTCAAAAAGTAATTAAGATACGTACCTGTTTTTTTCACCATGGTTGTTAAACCATAAATTATGAAATTTAAAAAAAAATCACACCAATACAACAATTATTAAGCATTATATCGTCATTTTACTTTGGGCTGCCGTCAAAATGAAGGCTCCGGTCTTTCTAGTGTTAACTGATTACGTAACTCACAACTGATTGCTTCCCTAATAAACTAAAATAAAATAAATATAAAATAGGTTTAAACTGTACTGAGGTAGCTAATTTTTATTTAATTATCTTGAGAATAGTAAAGTTGTGTCGTCTAATATTTATGTTTTCGAAAAATATTTCCGCGACGAAGAAATAAATTAATTATATACTTTGGCCATAATTAATCACCTTGAAATCTGTAAAAAGATCAAGAGGAACTCTTCACGAAAAAAATGGCCTGATTTAAAAAAAAAACATTTATTCATAAGTTGTTTTAGCTGACTTAGCCAATATTCATTTGAAGATTTATCGATTTTTCGAGTACCACACAAAACGCCGGAAATTCTTCGTAATGAAAAGAAAACATAAAATATCTACAATTTACGATACGTATTTTCATACGTTCAAGCTTTTCTAGCTTCAGAAAAGATAAATGACCAGAAGTCGGATATGGGCGAGGCTTACTTCACCCCTGAATGAGTAATATGCTCATAGGTTCTCACTTACCGGAATTCCTTTCTCTAGTTTCCCTCCACCCACAATAATTATTGTTGAGTATAGTTAGGAAATACCTATGTTGGAAATGCCGAGTTCTGCAGAGTAATTATTAAAGGCAAGAACCCAACGAAATAAACTCTTTGAAGAGGAATAATTTAAAACGCCAAATGTTATTCATTTTATTATGTGATATTGTGGGTGGTTCTACGTGGAACTGGTGACAGGTGTGACTCAAGGATCTTTATTGGGACCATTACTATTTATTGTTTTTGCTATCGACCAATTTTTCAAATACTCCAAATCATTACTTTACGCAGATGACATGAAGAAACTGTTAAAAAAATGCTCAGTGATATATAAATATATGTTCGCGTTTTTATAAATTTACAAAGATAAACATCGGCAGCGGAGATTCCCGTGTTTGTCGGTGGAGAGTATTGATGAAGCGATGCCTACAATAAACAATGTAGTTTTGGTTGCAGTATATTTTCGGCTGAATTTTTGTTGATTTTAGAGCTACAGTTTTACTGCAGTTTCTGCATTTGAGGCCTCGGGTGTATTCTGTCAGAAGGTCAGAAAATTTCCGCTTTGCAATAAAATTCAAATGTATTATTCCAGAATGTATTCGAAAAACTATCTTTGAAGAGTGATGAAATACGTTTTCAGATGTTTTTCATTTTTGAAATATTCCAATTATAAATGCAAACATAATTTTTTTTTATAAATGGCTCACCTAACGTTTTTTCTAACAAAAATTACCGATAACAAAAAAAAAATGAACACAAACATATTTTATTGATTAAACTTATTATAAACTTTACAAAAATCTTACTTTTTTAGAAAAATGAAACAATACAACTTTGTATAAACCACTTATATAATGTGCAAATTCGACCGGTTTCGGAACAAACGTTCCTTCGTCAGGGAAAGCTTATACTAATTTGACAATTTCGAACAATGTTTTATTATGGTAGGGGTGGAGCCGTTGTTAGTTAATAATGTAGATTGGGTGGGTAGGTATTAGTGTAGAGTGGGTGGGTAGGGGTAGGGTTCTCTATTTTTCCTCCACCCCTACCATAATAAAACATTGTTCGAAACTGTCAAATTAGTATAAGCTTTCCCCGACGAAGGAACGTTTGTTCCGAAACCGGTCGGATTTGCACATTATATAAGTGGTTTATACAAAGTTGTATTGTTTAATTTTTCTATAATGGATAACCACAAAGGAATAGCTACATTCAAAAATACTTAGTTTTTTAGTTTCATAGAAACATCATTATTAAAAAATTCACACTTTCTTAACTTGTTCTCAGATTTCGATGCTAAACTTTAGTTTCATAAGAGTGCACATTTTATTTTTTCCATGGTTAACTTCTAAATTTGAATGCAAAGTGTGATGTTTTCTTTCAAACACCGTTTAGATCACATTTCTAACCGTGATAGAAGGAAGCTACGACGACTGCTATGAAATGTATGATTGAGTGAGTGAGCTCCAAAAATGAACAAATTAGGAAGGGTTTCAGAAATGTGAATGGGAAGGAGATCGGGAAGCTACCTAGCAGTTCAGATTTTGATATCAAATACGATTTTCTAAAGCCATTTCAAGTCTTATTTCGATTGTGAATGGTCTTTCACAAGGGCCATACTTAAAGATTATACCGCTTTAAAAAAAGGTGACAATCGGCAACAAGCTAAACAATTATAATTCAGACTGGCATTTTATACAAACAATAATTTAGACAAAGTGTTAATCAATTCAAAGGTTAAAGATAACAAAATTAGTCACATGGAAATTTTTAAATTGAATTGTAGTGATTGTTCATCATTTTATATAGGTAAAACAAAAACTACACGCAATGTAAACATTAGAATTAAAGAGCACCTTAAATGTTTATTTTGGCGTTTCGAAATTCGCTTATCATCTTATTTATGAAAATCATATCTTCAATCAAAGCACCGCGACCGGTGCTAATATTATTTAATTAAATGAAGACAATATTAGCGAAACTCAATCGAAAATGTAGAGACAGAAAAGGATATTGGCACCTCTGGGACTCGAACCCAGGACCCTTTGCTTACACGGCAAGTGCTCGAACTGAGCTAAGGTGTCGATATCAAATTTAGTCACTTTTAACTGTATCGTAATTCGACTAGTTCTTAGTCGAAAGGATGCTATCTTTATACATGATTGCAAGATTCAACCCGAACTAAATGCTGTCTAGATAGCGTTTAAATAAATTTTTATGCATTTTATTTTTAATAAGCGACATCAATTGACCTTTCCGCAAGATTAAACTAATATTATTCACAAAAATGGTCATTGCAACAGATTAAATAATTTAGGAGCCGGTAAAAACAAATACCAAAGTCTTAATAGTCAATTAAATATGCCCAAAAACCCAATATTAGATATATTTCCAAAAAAATCATGAAAACCCTATTATCATTACTTGTTCCTTGAATCTTTAGATATGATATGTTGGCCCATTTTGTATAAATCTATCTCTTTCTCTCTGTCACTATGTTAGATTTTAATTTCATGCCACTCCACTGTTTCTTTATTATTATGTTTTGTCACTTTTTATATGTACGACTATATGTAAGCACTCATAATGTTTTTTTTTATTAGTATCATTTTGAATTCTGTTAACGCTTGATTTAAGCAAAATCGGTCAGTCGTAATAAATTAAATAAATTTCGTGGTTACGAACAAAGTAATTGTTTTATGTTATTAATTTTAATTGAGTTATCAGAATAAGAAAAGCAAATGATCAAGTGCCACCCCGTATTTCACAACCCCCCCCCCCTCCCAGCCCCCTCCTATTTGTTTCTCCTCTTACTCGCCATTATTATAATTTAGGCCGCACAACACCTTGTCGTTTTTAATGGCGTTTCAGCGCGTGATGTTTTTGACAAAAATATATTCCCCGCGCGGCGGAGAATAAATAATTGACGACTTCTTCTTTCTTGTTTCTCGTCGCTATCTCTTAGCGAGGGGCGCCATAATGATGGAACGCGAGCACGTACATTATACGCATTTGCATTTGTTGATGACCCTTATGATAGTTCTGAGGATGTTGTATTTTTCATCAAAATTAAGTCTAAGTCTTTAAGTTTTTAACCATGGATTTAAGTATGTATCATTTCTTGATATTCATAAAATTCTTGAAATTCTTTATTAGATTTAATTATTTACGGTTCAAATACTTTTAAAAACTGAATTAATTTTTTTACAAGAAATGCATAAAAAAACAATCATACAGTGTAAGCAAATGATTTAAATTTACTTATTTGATTTGGAAAAAAATGTAACTTTATAAATGTTTTTAAAAAAAATCGTGAAATGATTTTTCGGTGCTATTGAAAATATCCGATATTTCTGCATAATACGTGTATGCATGGTATAAGGGTGTACATAAACGAATTGGTATTTACATGACTGTTGTTGCAGTAAAAGACATTTTCAGTTCGTGTGACTCTGTTAGGAACATGAAATGAAATCAATTGTAATAATTCAGGGCTGTCGTCAACGAAATTCTCGAAAGTCTTGAATTTTTTGAAAATCTTGAAATACTGATTTAAAATAATTTTCATTTGCCTTTCTCTTTACATTATTACTGTTAAGACCAGATAATAAAGCCTGATGACAAGCTTAATCGAACTGTAATACTTACGCTATCGAAAATTTGATTGCGTTTTTTTCTGTCACAGGACAAGAGAATTACGGGAAAATCCCTACTTTTTAATGTGGTGATCTGCTGGTCCATCCACAGGTCACAATACACATGTTGACACAATTACACCTTAAAAAGTATCGTACAAATATATGAACGAGTTTCGATAGATAATCAATAATTATTGCTGTTATCACCATCGCGACAATATTTCAATTGACAATAATATTTGGAACGAGTCAAGAATAACTTATAGGTAAAATTAGTGGTCGTCTTCTGTCTTCTCCTAAGTAGGGCTTTTAAGGAAGGATGGGGACAATGATAAATGAATAGATTCAACAGGATCTTGGGAAATGTTTTAGTCCCAAAGCTGCTTCAACACTAAACAATTTCCATTGTAATTTTTGTCTTTGTTCTTCTAAGCACCCCCCCCCCTTTCCACCTCTCTCCTCCCCCACTACTTCCATTTCTACGCACACCTGTCTTTCTATGTTAGATGTCCTGATGAAGAGAACATCGTTATATGTCCTTATGAAGAGAACATCGTTCTTGAAACATGTCGACTTTTTAATAAAGTTTATTGTGGTAAAAACAAAGTGTTTTTAATTATTGCATTAACTAAACAATTTCCTTACCAAAAAAAACATGGCTTCCCGAATCACAAATATCTATTGTAGATGTTCATACGAGTATTGCACCTAAACTTGTTATAATGTACATTGCTTCAATCTGTAACATTTCGAATAAATTCAGGTATGAATATTTTCTAACTAACGGGAAATCCATGTTAATACCTCGCGATTCATATCTAACCAGTTAACTGTTAACTCTCTAAAACCATGTCACGCTAAGCTTCCAACTAAAGTAACGTTGATACAAACATGGAATACAGAGGAATATTAATTCTAGTCATCAACATGGTGACGTTACAAACGAGGTTGTTCGATGCTATAAACATAACAGAGCGATGTTAAACGCTATCACAAGTTGAACGTTCAATTTGCACTCTGTAATATTATATGACTAGTATTATATGAGAGTGTTTGTATAAATACACTTTTGATGACATTCGTTGATTTCAAGTATCTACTCTTGAAAGGTACTAAAACCTGATACCATAGATACTTTCAGAGTGTCATGTGGAAAAGCATAAAAATTTATGTCTCTAAACGAAGATCGAAGCTTTTGGTAATGGTTCTACGGGAATTGCGCTATTAAAGAATCTTTCATGCATTATATTACATTAAAGTAAAGAATTTACCTAAGCAGATATTGCCAGGAAGGGTGAATTTTGTACAATTTTCCGTAGTATTGTTTGCTTAAGTGTTCACAATTCGGAAGGAGGGTGTGGATACCGCCGCTTTGGGGACCGTTTATTGGATAACAAGCACACCAAGTGGTTTGCTAGTGACTTAACAGGGGAGCCCGGGTTGGTAGGTCTGCCGGCCAACTGCGTGGCAGGCCGGATCGGGATGGACTGGTTGAGGAAGACCTAACGTAGATCACTTCATAAACGCTTTTTGTTTTTCCATTAATTTATCGTTTGGGGTACTTAAAATTTCATGGATTTTTTTTTTGCTATTTAGCGTCACAAATGGGAAAACCTGTGAAAATGTTGCATGATACATAATTATCAAAGTTTTATTGAACATCTTGGTACATTTCAGTTCACGTAACAGCCTAATTGCTCTACTTTTAAGCCTATCAATATGCATTTTTTCCCATTAATCCCACCCAGGATTCCCTTGAGGAAAATAATTTCCCTCAGCACCTTTGTCATATGTAGAGATGCTACGTGAAGAGTATTTTATGGAAAGGAAGGAGAGAAAGTTCTGGGTAGTAAAAACGAGTGAAGGGTGGTTAGGAGTCTAGGGGTCTGTGTGTCCAAAAGTGAATCAAAATGGCCTCTCCTGATTCGGCCCGCTTGGCAGCAGGTAGTCAGGAGCGTCTGCCGCCAATACATGAACACACCTCACCCGAAAACATGGTCACTCCTGCTAAATCTCCAAACGTAACGAAACACTTGGGGTGACATATGTCAGAGGTAATAAATGTTTCCCGGGGAAGCGTAACCCATACTCGCCACCCAAATTGAGGTGTTAAATTGATGTAAGTAATTAATTTTAAAGCTAGAAATATAGTCTACAAATATTACATTCACTCACAGATCGGCTAGTGACGAATCGATCTATAGGTGAAAAATTCAACTGGAGAGGATTTTTTTGCATTACAGGGCGGTAATAATAATACCAATCTAACACTAATCCAAAATGGTCACTGAATACCATTTCAAGCAAGGTTTTGGTTGCATCATCCAGGGTTATGACGATAGTATCTTCCAATCTTACTTCTCTCAATAGTCAATATTTAAAAAAAAATTAAAATTCCTTATTAGAGCTGGCTACCAAACTCATTTTTAATTTCCGTCTATTTAATTTTCATCCGAATTCATTCAATTAAATACCCACTTGTACACACCATTTACGTGTCTACTGAACCTGACTTTCTAACCCAGTATGCATGGACATTGAGGGGTCTAGATTCGTTCAAATAAATGTAGCTTCGTAAAATAAAATAGATTCTTGACGTGTGCGGTGAAGGTGGAAACCATATGTTTCCTTTTAACGCCGTTGGGAAAATGGTGGGGTCCCCTCCAGTGTTTACTGAACCTGCTTAAGAAATTCCATTTTCTACTATAAGTAGTGAAATTTTCATCATAGTCAGTCCCAGGGTAGTTAACAGTTTCTGGGGTTGTGTGGGGAAACCAATGTTAGTAGAAAGAATGCTGTCTTCCCTTTTCAACGTGACATTTTGTATAAGTTTATCACATCACGTAGCCAAAACAATAAATAAAATGTCTTCATAAATCTTGTACCGCGCTAGTGGGACTCCCAACCAAATAATGAAGGGCCAAGAGAGGAAAGAGAAAAGTCTGAAAATATGAAAATGTTAACAGTGACTACGTATTGCGATTTCGTAAATCCTTCAACTTGGGAGGTGGGTACGGGTTCTGACATCCCCTAAGCCATTTATTGGATATCGAACCCATTCTCAGCCACAGCTCACCCCAAGTGGTTCGCTTCGTTCGGTGATTTTGTAATTATATCCGGGTTCATTGGGAAGAGCGATTGAACGAGCAAAGGAATGTAAGGAGAATATAAGAAGTGGAGAACCCCCAAGAAAGACATGACACGACCAAGTGAATCAGATACTTGAGTCGGGCCATGTCAAGAGTCAGAATAATAGAAGAGCATGTATGAGACGTTGTATGAATGTAAACGAGGCAAGGAATGTGTGCCAAGACCGAGTTGTTTGGCGGTCCGTCCTCCATGCCTACCCCTGCGGGGAAACGGCGTGATGGTTAGTTAGTTAGTTAGTTTCATTGGGTGAGCGTTTGCCTATTAACTATGTGGCGAGAAGGGCCGGGAGAGGCCGGTTGAGGGAAACCAATTGGCCTACTCAGTCGGACTCTCTCGACCTTGCACCGCGGTGGGAGGGATGGATTCACACGTCCATCACTCCTGGACACACTAGCCCCCACTTTCCCAACCTACCTCGTTTATCCTTTTCCTTAAAATGCCCACAGCTTCCCACATGGATGGCTTATTTCAGGCGTTTTATAAATTGTCAATATTTTGTAGATATGTGTGGCATTTCATAATATATGTCTATTCCTGCAGCGTAATGAAGAGTTCTTACTAACCGAAATCCTTTTAATGTTTTTTCGGTTTTCATTTCATTTCATTTATCATTATCGTGATTTATTTTTGGGGTATTATGCCGTGTTGCTCAATATGTGTATATATCTCTCTCTTTAGTCAACGTTTAAGACGCTGTCCGAAACGTTGGCTAAAGAGGGAGGTACCGTAACACGGCAAAATACCCCAAAAATAAATCACGATAATATGACCGAAGAGGATACAGTGGAATCAGCTCAGTGATTTGGAGCAGTGGGAAACATTTATTGGATAGCCAACACGCCTGCCATAGGTCACCCCAAGTAGTTCGCTGTGTTTGGTGATACAGCACGATCGCCGGGTTCACTAGGATGAGGTTTTTCCAGGCCTCGGCGGCTGCCCACTTGCTGCTTGGTGGGCCGGATTGTTTACCGGAAGCCTTTTGGCTTCTCCAGCCAAACTGTCTCAACCAGCCTTGCACCGTAATTGGAGGGATGGATTTAGACGTCTGTCACTCCTGGACCTTGACCCCCATATTTCTACCCACCCCTCATAATTTTTTCCTTACCAGAACTTTCTCTCCTTCCTTTCCTTAGAAAGGCTTTCCACACAGCATCCACCAAGATGACATAGTCCTTAAGGGAAATACGTTTTCTTAAGGCTTCCTGTGTGGAGCTAAGGTCCTGAATTCAACTTATCTATCAACATATCTATATCTTCTATACATATTATAAATTAAAGTCCCCCGCATCCTCTGTCTGTCTGTCAGTCTGTTCGCAACAAACTCGAAAACTACTGAACGGATTTTCTTGCGGTTTTCACCAATAGATAGTGTGTTTTGTAAGGAAGGTTTAAGTATATAATTTTTTATGAATTTGTTTAAATTGGTTGAAACATAACGATAATTGTTAGAAGTGGCGGAAAAGTCAAGCCGCCTCGTAGCTTTCATCAAAAACGCTGCCTAATCCTTTTGGCATTTAACAAAACAATGCATGGTGGGATATTCCTCTTTTATAGATCTGCAAAAAAGTCCGCAAAGGCACATATCTATCTTTTACGGATAGCTTACTATACCCATTCTATCTTCTAAAAAATGGTCACGTACATTGCGGTAATTGAAAAGTTATTTAGACGGATACAGTATTAATCCTTATTAACTTAAATACGTTAGTTACCCCAAGCATTTCATGCACATTATTATAATCTTTCATACCATATCTAGGTATTATAAAATAAAGTCCTACGCGGCATCTGTCTGTCTCTTCGCGATAAACTCAAATACGGCTGTGGTTATAAAGGTTGGATAACCATCCAGTAGATGACTTTGTGTTTTATTAGCCACAGCAACGCGTGGCTGGGTCAGCTAGTATATTATAAAATAACTTTTTACATTTCATTTTTTTCTTTGAGAGTCGCTTATATTGCCTTCAAGGCTTAAATTAATTATCATTATTTGTTTACCTTTTGATTTTCATTTAAGTGTGTATTTTTGTAAAATAACGACAAAAAACATGAATTTACAAAAAATAGAACTCCTTTTAATTTTTTGCCCTTTAAGTAACACTTCAAATAATATAAATCATCTCATTTTAAAAGATCCTATAATCATCGTCGAGTTTCGTAATTTAGAAAAAAAATACTTTCAAAATATATTTCTGTTGAATAATGAATTCGAAAATATTACTGGAGAAAAAAGATTAAAGAAATTTGTATATTTCTTAAGAAAGTCTTCGAATTTTTAAATCCTCTTTTACGTAATTTAAAAAAAAAATTGTTCCTTTAGAACGTTTTGTAGAAAAAGAGAAGAATCGTTAATTTTTATCGCATTAAATAAATTCCGCATAAATAATTAAGCTTCGCGACAACTTAGTTCTGTGAACGTGCTTACAAAAATTGGAATTATGTTAACTAACTAACTAACCATCACGCCGTTTCCCCGCAGGGGTAGGCAGAGAGGACGGACCGCCAAACAACTCGGTCTTGGCACACACTCTTTGCCTCACTCACATTCATACATCGTCTCATACATACTCTTCTATTATTCTGACTTTTGACATGGCCCGTCTCAAGTATCTGATTTACTTGATCGTGCCATGTCTTCCTCGGGCGTCCCCGACTTCTTCTACCATTCACATTTGCATCATTTATTCTTTTAACACTACTTTCTTCGTTCATTCGCTCTACGTGCCCAAACCATCTGAGGGTCCCTTTCTTAATTTTGCTCATTATACTTACATCAGCCTTACATTCTTTGCGGATATCCACATTTCTAACACGATCATACATGGTTTTACCACACATACGTCTCAGGGATCTCATTTCAACAGCATTCAGTTTACTTTCATCCTTCCTCTGCCAGTTCCATGCCTCACTGCCATACATCAGGGTAGGTATCAGGACTCCATTGTGGACTGCTAGTTTCGCTTTTATTGAAAGGGAATTATGTTCCCTAGTTTAAAACGATTTCTTTATCTCCAGTATTGAATAAGGGAAGTCTTGCATTTTTAATGGAATTCTCCATAAAAGCTTTGAATATTCCATACTCATCCGGGATGTTATTCAAAATTAGTTGGTGTGAAAGAAAATATCGTAATACAAATATACAGGGTGTTAAGGGCACCAACTTCGAGAGATGTAAAAGTAAAAAAGATGAAAGATATCTATCGAAATTCTTTTTTTTCTTCTATTGATTAAACAATAAGGAACTCCAGTGAAAAATATGTTCATATAGACCAAGAAACGCTGATTCTGAATATATAAGTTTTATTTCATAATATTAAACGCAGAGTTTTTAAAAAAATATTAAAAAGTGCATTTTTAAACCTCTTTCAAAACACAGCGTTAAGTTGGCATTACTGAAATGGTTAACTGTGACGTCACACTTAACCTGTCACCTGGTGATAGTGTGTTGACATTTGAAATGACTTGAAGTGCACACGTACCTATGCAATTCAACATTTCGTGTGTTTGGTTTATTTTCATACTGTTTATAGAGATTTAGATAAATAATAGTTATTGTGTTTATTGAAACATAATTTAGGCCCTCAACAATTAACGAAAAGGGCTATATTTGCGGACAATCTGCAATAAATTTTGCCTATTTGAGGTTAAAGTCGTGTCATATTTGACATTGTATTTTCAAATTGTTTTTAGTATAGGGCTTTTTATACAAGTTACTACACAATCGTCATGATCAGTGTATTATAAATACCAGTGTTTTTGTATGTGTTATACTTAAAACAATGTACAAAATCACTTCTGAACACAAAATTGAAGAATGATGTCACTTGTATTTGCAATGAAAAAGATGATTTATTATTTTTATATTGCACTTTGTTAAAATACAATAACAGTAGCGGTGAAATGTGGACATTTTACCAATGTTTTTCTATATTAAAAGCAGTTAATCTTAAATAAAAACGCCTCAATTTCTCACACAAAAGTCATTGAGTCATCCTATATTAATTTTATTCCGCCATTTTCTTAAATTCAAAATCAGGGATGCTCAGCCCAAGAAAATTATTTCCCTAGATTTCGAAGTGAAATTTCACATTTATGCAATTACCTACGTAGCCACCCGATTGTGTAACACTAATCCTGTTATATGTTAATTAATATGATAATTAATTGGAAAGATATCGGAACTTGGTAAATATACTAATAATACCGTGATTTTCCAAATAAAACACTTTTTGCTACGTGAAGTAATAATTTAAAAGTACGATTACGCTCACCACTGAATTAGAAACTGAATTCCAAATAAAAAAAAAACACTTTGCAAAATAAAAATCATAAGCAACCCGCCGCTCATTTGTACCAAGCGTGGTATTTTGAAGACCCCCCCCCCCCCCGAACGTGTCACGTAGTATGGGTACGTTCCATAATATCATTTTGAGTTGTCAGTGTTAAAAATAACATTGCATGTAAGTACATGAACAATAATTAAGATTCATAGGAATTCCAAAAAATATATATACGTATATATATATAAATATTACCAGTAATATTGTCATATGTAATAAAAATTTTGCCAGAGTTCGAAATTTCCCTAGATTTTGTCCTGATTTCCCTTATCCCTAAAAAATATTTTACTCCCCTAGACCTAGGGAAATTTCCCTCGACATGACATCACTGATTCAAAATGACAACTTAAAAAGTAAAAAACTATGGGTGGGTGAAGACCACCATAGATACGGTGCGTTTCTGGGAGTCTTTAAAAATTAAAACTTTGACAATTATTTTAACTATTAAAACTAACTATAAAAATAAAAATGCAGTTATTTAAGTTTGAAGGTCTTTATTCATTAAAAAAAATAAATAAATTGGACTGGAGTTCTCTATTAAAATAAACCATTTTTACTTGTACTGTCATTCAGCATCATCTCCCTGGAATTACCCCCGGCAATCTTATGTAGCAAAAAACCTGTGCCAAAATAACAGTGTAGTTTATATGAATATGTTATGAATAATTAACTTAATAATTACCTGTTTTTCTCTTTCTTTCTATATATTATCAATCTATATTCATCTATATTTTATTTAGATTTTTCGAATTTCTCTTAAGTCCACAATTTTTTAGTATGTAACCGTATCCCATGTATGTACACCTACACGTATAGATAATCCAGATGTTTCAATTGTTCCTATTATATACTTAACTAATGCATAATGTTATTCTATTTCTGTTATAATTAGTGTAACTCGCTCATAAAGCACAAGAACTAGCTTCTTCTTTGGCGAGATTGCAATTTTAAATAATTTGTGTACCGATATATAATTTATATAAAACCACTGTACTATAAATATCTATATTAAATAAAAAAATAAAATATAAATGTATATATCATCAATGTCTCTCGACAGATTTCGTTAGTATAGGTTGTCATATCTAGTTTCAATATGTCTCATCAAATGTCAGTAAAATTGTATTACATGCGAGAGATACCTGTCACCCGCTCGGGTCTAATACCCTAACGGTTACGAAGAAAGCCGATTACATTCCATCGATGGATGGGCACCTTCGGTGACCTTTTCACTTGCCACAGATTAACACAGAGCATTCATTTGAACGAACGTTAAGTCCAGTTAACGTTCTAAAACATTCTTAAGGTCCCCATAAGGACGTCAAAAACAGAAATTTTTAAACAGTTTGATGTTCCAAGCATACAGAAAATCTATGCCAAAAACATTCTACTACTTCACCACAAAAATGATTCAGAGGCAGACACCTCACACGCTCATAAAACCAGAGCCAAACAAACAGACATACTTAATATACCAAAGTGTAACTCTTCATTTGGTCAAAGAAGTTCTGCATTTTTAGCAGTAAAGTTATATAACAAACTCCCACTTAGTATCAAACAAATAAAAATAAAAAATAGCTACATTAAGGACATTAAATGTTGGCTGAAGAATCTATCGGAAAATGAACTTACTAGTATACTTAAAACATCATAGAAGTTTCTGGAAAACCTTATCCAATCAATAGTTAAACCATAGAAGTCGCTGAAAAACTTATCCAAAGCATAGTCCCCCTAAGCACAGGATCTCCTAGTGAGGAGGACTACGAATATATTTTATATATACATCTAACTAACATGTTTCATATAAAAATGTAAAAAATATTATATAGTTACTAAATAAAAAAATAAAAAAAAATAAAAAAAGTTTAATTTTCATTGTTAATAAGATAATTATAAATACCACTCTAAATCTGCTGAACCGGAGTCGTATTATATTATTGTAGTTCGCATCTACGTACATAAGCACACACTTCACCACTATCAATTATTCATCTGCCCTGATGATAGATACTGTAACGCTGTCCAAAACGTTGGCTAAAGAAGGAGGTAGCGCAACACAGCATAAACCTAAAAATTAAAAACGGAGTAGTACTGTTCATCATATCGTAGATTGCAATAGTTCACGTAAATGTTATATTATATATAAATGGCTTGATTACAGAGTCAGGAATAGAGCATAAATGGATAGCATTTTTTTCTGTCTAGTAAATAAGGACGTAGAAGGGAAATTTCCATCATGAGCTATTGAGCCAAAAAATAATATTTGTATCAATTAGAATAAAGTCTCTACAGAAAATCAGGAAATTTCAGGTTGTTAAGATCGATATCTATGAAAAAGTTTATGTTGAATTCAAAATCGGTTAAAAATACTCGGTTAATAATCTATGAACGTCTTGCCTTGCGTAGATTCAAATTAAATCTGTAAATTTAAGTTCATTGCGTAGATTAATGAGTGTTTGAGTACAGTGGTGAACTTGGTCAACTTCTATTAAATGCAGCATAAAAGGTATATTCTCGTATTGTGTACCCTCCACACAACATCCCCAAAGTAGAATTCGAGCAGACAAAAAATGTGCTGGTAAATTGTAATTAAAAATTCAATGCAATCAAAATAACTTTCTTTGAAAAAAAACCTAAATAGTGAAAACTGACTCACGCCGCTGTGACAGAGCGTCGTAAACAATTCCTATGGAAATATGCCGAAACTCTGAATATTGTATTAAAGTTTTCTCCTCTTTTCTTCTTATTTTCTGTATCATTCCAAAAATGTTTTTGTCAGTATTTTTATTACAAAGCGTCCATTATTAACGTCTTCAATGAATTTTAATTTCACTGAATACTTTAATTCTAAACGTAAAAACATTTTCTTAAGGGTAAGATAAGAAGGGACTTGGAAGGGACAATATCCTTTGCCTTTGCATGATAAACTCTAGTGCGTTTCATTTCACGCAATTAAATGTTTAAATAGGGTATCCATCTATTCTAGTCTAGATGCCCGAATTTCGGAGGTTTTTTGACGATCGATAAAAAAAACCCATTAATATTTTAATCATACATTTATTAAGTTATATTTATTTATATTTTAACAATTCAGAAAACAAATTTCAAAAAAATATATATACTTTTCTCGAAGTTACATGCTGTTGAAGTTGAGGGGGGAAAAAGGAACCCTTCTGGTCATTTTAAAACTTAAAAAAAGGTACTTAGGTTCTTTTTCACTACAAATGTCATTATGGTAGGAACCAAGAAAAATGAGAAAAAAAATTCTCGAAAATGGCGGCTACTCAAAAAAAAACATTTTTCAGTTATTTTTAAAATTTTCCGAATTTTTAAAACTAATAAAAATTTTAAAAAATATATTTTTGTTAGTTCCTACCATAGAGGAATACCCAGGGTGTTAAAAATGTAAATAAAATTTTGATCTCCGGTAACATTTTTGATGTTTTTTTTTTTTTTTCTACATAACTTAAAAAAATGGTATTTGTTGAACAGTTGGAGGCGGGGATAGGGGTTGTTCGGTTACTCGGCTAAATAGCTGCGGAAGAATATTTTTTTGGTTTGATTTTGAAGAAAAAAAATTTGAAAAAAAATTTGTCATCAAAAAAGTCACCGGAGACCAAAATTTCATTTACATTTTTTACTCCAAATAATGTCAGGTATCACTGGTTAAAGTAAGTCAAGTACGTCCCTTAACACCCTGTATAAAGAAAATTCATGCCAAATTTCAAGAAAATCGGTCAAGTAAATCTTGAGGTTTCGTGACACACGTTTCGATAAAAGTAGTTTTGAGAAAAACGCGCTTTAAGTTTTGCTGTATTGAGATTCTAGTTAGATTCCGTGGAATCCGGTCGAACTAAATTGGCGACAGCTTTTAAAATAATTCTAATTTTGAAAAATCCTTTTAAGCGGATATTTTTGAATCGAAATACGAAGAATTTTTTTTTCAAGACTAGAATACCCCCTTGTACGTAAGGCATCAGTAATGATTTACAACCGCAGTGCAAAAATATGGCTGCAGTTCTATCATTACATAGTATAAAATGAAGTTGCTCAAAATGTATGTGCGCGTTAATCTTTTAAACTAGGCAACGGATTTTTATACGGTTTTCACCAATAGATAGAGTGATTGAAGAGGCATGTTTATATGTAATGCATGTTTATATTTTTGATTATTATTATTTATATTTATATGCATGTTTATATTTTTGATGTTTTTTTTTTTTTCTACAAAAACATAAAAATGGTAGTTGTTGAACAGTTGTAAGCGGGGTAAGAGGTTCGTCGGATACCCGGCTGAGTGACCAGTGTCGACATGAGGAAGAATTTTTTTTTGTTTAATTTTGAAGAAAAAAATTTGAATAAAAAAAAAAGGTTGTCAAAAAAAGTCAAAATGGTATTTGTTGAACAGTTAGAGGCGGGGATAGGGGTTGTTCGGTTACTCGGCTGAGTGACCAGTGATGACATGCGGAAGAATATTTTTTTGGTTTGATTTTGAAGAAAAAAAAATTGAAAAAAAAATTGTCATCAAAAAGTCACCGGAGACCAAAAATTCATTTACATTTTTTACTCCAAATAATGTCAGGAATCACTGGTTAAAGTAAGTCAAGTACGCCCCTTAACACCCTGTATGTATAAAAACATGCTTATTATAGTAGAGAAAAGTCGAGGAATTCAAATATTCAATTCAAGCAGCGGGCAGCGGGCAGCGGGCAGCGGGCAGCGGGCAGCTGGCAAGCGGGTGGTGTGGATTTTATGAAGGTTGGGCAATGGCGTTGTGTTTCGTTATCCACAGCAACGTGTGACCGGATCTGCTAGTTGAATATAAAAAATTTAATTCAATATTGAAATAATTATATTTTCGAACAAAAACTTGCATCACCGAATACTCCAATACAGAATATAAAACATAATATTTCGGTAAAGATAAAAAACACACTTTTTCATAACCCAATACCTAACACCAAACCAAACATAATTAATAAACATTTATACATAATTTTTAATAATGAAATAAATTTTGAAACCGTTAACTGTAGTAATAGACAATACATACATTCGAAAACAATAAGGGTTGCGGGTATTGGTACCGCCTCCCGGGAATCATTTATTGGATAACCCACACGAGGTTGATAGGATAATGTTCGTTCAGGTCTTGGCGGTGGATGCATCTGCCCACTAGCTGCTGAGAGAGTCTCTTTGAGGGAGACCTTTTGACCTATCCAGCAAGATTCTTTCGGAGCATCGCCTAGCTCCGCAGTTCAATTTGGGAGGCGCGAATGGATACCGACCTTTATTGGATAACCAACACCTCTGCCATAGGGTGAGGTTTGTCTAGGTCTGAAGGCGGATGACCAGGACACACTGAACCCCAGATTCCAACCCACCCCTTAAACCCTTTTCCTTTTCAGAACTCTCCTCTCCTTACTTTCCTTAAAAAAAACCCTCTACACAGCATCCCCAAAGATGACATAGGCCCTGAGGGAAATTATTTTCCTCAGGGCCTCCTCCGTGGAGCTAATGTAAAAAAAAAAGTGGGAGGGATAGATTCATTTGACCGTCACACCTAGAGACACTGACCCCCAGATTCCTACCCAACCCTCGTACCATTTTACCTTCCCAGAACTTCCTCTTCTTCTTTTAGCCGTGAATTTATTTTCCTCAGGGCTTCCTGTGAGGATTTACAGTAAAAAAAAAAATGTACACAGGTACAAGGTTTTATAAGTAAATTACCTGCATCGGTAGGTACCAATGATGTCTCAGCGAAATACCTGTAGTATCTACATATTTTTATCGGGCTAGTACGTGGAAAAACAATTTTTTTGATGTGATATACATATATTTGTGAGTACTTGTGAACCCAAGTGTCTGAATTGTGTTCATTAACAAATGATTAAGTTACCAGTAGTGTTTTTTTTAATGACGCCAGGGAATCTAAAATACAACAAGACTTGTGTTGGGGCAAAGATTTTATAGAAAGTTTGAAAAATACGGGAAATTGGTGAGTTTTCTGCAGAGTTTGTTTTGTTTTCAAAGAGCAAAATAGTATGTTAATGGGCAGTATGTTAACAGTATATTAATAGCCGGCGGTTTGTGTGTTAAACAAAAAATTATTAATTATAGGCGTAATAAAGCGAGACATATTTAAAATAGAGAGAATGTCTATCGACAAATGTCTAAACTACCGTTTACAGAAACACTGATTTTTTTTCATATCTTGAGCATTTTTCCATTCCCGAAGCAATGACATTGACGTTGACATCTGCATTATTCGATCAAAACTATTTGCTTACTGATTTTTTTAAATATTCGTAGCTCCTCATAGTTTGACAAGAGGTACGGTGCTATTAAATGAAAATGAGTTTTTTTTAAGTGAAACTTCCTTAGCCCCGTTAGGATTGTTAAAAATACTATTAGAGACATCTATGATATGACCACTGTCGTTAATTGTTTTATGTCATTGATTTTAATTATTTATTGGATTATTATAAAATTGTGAAGACAGGAGACATCCATGTGCCTTTATTGTAACTAATTAGGTTGAGTTACTGATTAGCAGTTTAATATTCCACATTACCGTTAGGGGTCTCCAGTTAACTGCCTTGCGCATTGTTTATTGTTGTTTAGTGGTGCGTATCAGGGTTATTTCAACTTTTTTATTGGTATAAAAAGGGTGGATTCCTAAAAACTATCTCTCTCGCATTAACAATCCCTAGGGTAAAGTTCGTTTAAAGCCCCAAGCGGGGCCCGGCAAAAATTCTTTATAAAGTGTTGATCAAATGTTGTTATAAAAATTTATTGTAAATAAAACGACTCAAGACTTCAAAAGTGTTTTACAGTATAAAAAAAGTCCACTACCCCGATCATGAAGCGAAGTTATTAACAAGGGTAATTTGAAAGTCGGATGAAACGGAAATGACGCACTACGGTACCTGCGAAGCATCAAACTGCGCTCAAGACTCCTATTGGTTGTGATAGATAATGGAAACGTTTGGTTTGCGCTCATTGGCCACTTTGCTTTTTGACACAATGCGTAAATTCGCGCCTCGCCGAGCGCGTGCCATAACGTAGCGAAACAGTGCAACGCAAATCTCAGCGGCCAGAGCAATCCAGCGGACGGTTCTATGACAGTTGGCCCGGCGACATTTTCCAGATCTCCTTCCTCTCCCCACTACCTTCAGCATCACACCATACCAAAATTGGGGATGCCATAGTCTCACTGGCTCGAGATGGTTGGGAGCAGTTGGGACTCTTGTGTTATAATCAGATGTAAAAGTTATATTAAATGCAAGTAGGAATCTTTAGCGCTTTTATTTGCTGAGCCGACTGCACGTATAATCGAATGTCGTATTTTGTGATTGCCGCACGCTACTTCGGAGGGTCGAAATTATTAGTAAAAATATTTTTACAACGGATTTTCACTCAAGATGCCTTCAGATATAAGAATATCGACTTTGGTTGTACGGCCGTATATCCTCTTTGCATACTTACTTGAAGACAACATCTTCTAAACTTTCGGCCGGACCAATTGTCGCCGGACCAATTGTCGCTGGACCAAATGTCGGCTTCGGCCGGACCAAATGTCGCCGAACCAACTGTCGCCAGACCAACTGTCGCCGGAGCAATTGTCGGGTTATCCCAGCGGACGTAGTTTCGAATCCTACAAAATCCAAAAAAAAAAAAATTTGGTTTTTGTAAATCAATATCCAATCTTCAAACCACTTTAAAATAAACAAGCAAAAGAAAGCGACATCTAGCGATCTTTCTAGTTTCACTTCTATCGCGTCTGAATTATACGCTCTATTTTATTTTTATTTTCGGGTATATTTTGCAAGTTATTTTTCTAGCGGGGGAAATTCACATAATTACTTTTCGACTCGCAAAATGTAAGGAAATTATAACATCAAAAATAACACATACCTTTTTAAGAGGTTCAAAACTTAAAGTGTTCAAGTGTTCAATGGGAATATATTATTAATCGGTATAATGTGCAGGAGTGGGGCGGTCTGTTTCCTTATTTAGGATGTTGTACACGATTATAGTATCGGCTACCGTTCGCCTTACTTTCAATTTGTTCTTCTGTTCATTATAACATCCTACTTTGTTTTATGAAATATTATACAAAATATTCCCGAAAGGCCTATGTCGTCATTGGAAACGCTTTGTGGAGGGTTTTTTGTGGAAAGGAAGGAACGAAAAGGGTAAGAAGGGTGGTTAGGAGTCTCGCGGTCGACTTGCCCAGGAGTGACGGTCGTATGAATCCATCCCTCCTGCGGCGGTTCGTCGAGAGAATCCGGCTGGAGAGGTCTAGGTTAGGTCTCCCTCGACCAGATCCGGCCCACTATTCATTTATGGACAAACGCATTTGCCGCCAAGACCTAGAGGAACCTCACCCCATGAACCCAGCACCCCGTCTTAATCAATTGGGGTGACCTATGGCAGGTGTGTTGGTTGTCAAAAAAATTGAAAATTTCCAATAAACGTTTCAATTCTGAATGGTGGTCTTTTCCAGGGCGATGCAAAGAACATATTCTACTCTAAAATTTCTAGTAAAGCATTCATTGGGAAACAAAAAACCTCCCAAAATCATGATACAATCCTTGTTCTACCGGTATTACAATGGAAGATGCTCCGAGGAACTAGCGTCATTGATCCCCTCGGCACCGGTGCATAGTCGGGAAACACGCCAAACACGCGCCCAACATTTGTACACGGTTGACATTAGTCACATGAGAACGGGTCGTTTCTATGACTCGTTCTTGAGTTCAACGGCTCGGCTGTGGAACGATTTGCCGGCCTCTGTGTTTCCTCCCTCCTACAACATGGGTCTCTTCAAGACCCGTGTTCACTCCTTCCTTTCCTCAAAAAGACCCTCCACACAGCATCTTCAAAGATGACATAGGCCCTGAGGGAAGTTATTTTCCTTAGGGCCTCCAGTGTGGAGTTAATCTAAAAAAAAAAAAAAATACAAAATTTTATTACGTACGCCGTGATTTGAACCTGCCACTTTCGCGGATTAGTAGTGGAGAACCGTGGTGTGGTTTGATATATTTATGGAGAACCGTGGGGTGGTTTGGTATATTTATGGGGGAACCTTTCCCTCAACCATTCGAACGAAGTTTTGCTGAATTATAATAACCTCAAATTATTATTTATTGTTGATATTTTTTTATTCAAGTAATAAGTTAGGTACCAAAGTTCCGAACCCCTGAAACCTTCGCTTAAAAAGAAGTAATCACGTCTCTTATCTGCTACGTTCTACATTTTGGCGTGATGGCCCCGCCAGCGGCCATTTTGGTTTCCGAAGGCACGGCGCGCGCGTCTCGGCTAAAATAAATAATTATTATTCTGTGCGCGTCCCGACACTAGCGACATCTGTCGAGGGAAGCGCTAACGACGTGTTTTCCTTCATTATTTCGGGCGCATATCAAACAGTATGGGTTTGTTTGTGTTCGTGTGTTTTGTACCTGAATTTTGGACATAGTTGCATATTGGTAACATCAATAATATGTTTTTGTTGGTTATGTGTGAATTATTATTGTATGTGTGTCGTAAATGGTGTGTAAATTGTAAATTATCTGAATTCTATTTCTCTCATCTCCAGTTTGATCATCTTCGAATCATCTTAAATCTTCAAATCTTCAAATCATCTTAAAAAAGCCCTATTACTACCCAACAATAAAGGTTTTCCAAGATTTCCCGGTTCCCCCACTAACAAAAATTTATGACAAAATTGCACTCCTACAATTACATAAAGATTTCTTTAATAAAAATACTATACCACAATTAAATATTAGTAAAAGAATCATATCGGATTAACCGTACCATTAGTACGAACTACAACAGCACAACATCACTATACAATCAAGGGTTTAAAATTATTCAATAAATTACCCCTAGATATGTGATCAGATGAAAACTACGACACATATAAAAAAAAATTAAATTGAAATATTCTAGTACCACCTCATAACTTTTATAATTGTTGAGAAATATGTTTTGCTTTATCAATCCTTTGAATCATTTATTAACTAACCAATAATTTTATGACATGTATCGTATTTTCAAATAAAATTACTATTAGTTTTTGTAATAAATTTTTTAATTTATATTCTTAGATGTAAAAGTTAGTTGTCCTTTTCTAAACACAAGCAACTGCTTTATTAGGAGAGCGATTGAAATATTGTTGTTATATAATGTTGTAAAATTGTAATTATAATAAATGTTTCAGTGAATAAAAAAAAAATTTTAAAAATGTCCGAACGTTGTACCTCAATTTTTTGTGGCGCGTCTCAATATTTCCTCACTTCTGCTGAAGTTGACGACTCTCTGAAAGGATATAAACAAGCTCCCCGATTACTCTTTTTTAAGTGAGTACCGCACAAGAGTTCCAACTGCTCTATTATCTGGAGCCAATGAGACTGTGGCATCCCCATCATTGGGATACGTTGTGATGCTGAATCCGAACTGGACTTTCTACGGTGGAATTCTAAATCATATTCCAAATAAGTTCCACGGAAAAAAGTTTTATACAAGTTTGTAGACTTTATTGACATCAATATTTTATTTGTCCTGTCCTCTTATCGATAGATTATCCTCAAAATTATAACTATCTTTCTTAACTTTACACAATCTTTTATTTCGCATTATCTTTTTATGGTGAATTGTGAAGTAACACAAAAGTCCAAACTACGACGATAAATACGGATAGCTAATCTTCTAGTACAACGCATCTAAACTATTTGTAGTGTATAGACATTAGTTGCGGAACTCTGTCGTCTCGAGCAGCACATGCGCGGGTCATTGGGCGGCGGACGGACTGGCTGAGTGGCCGACCGACCGCGGAGATGGAGAAAGACGCGTGGAGGCTGGCTGTGAGCCGATTTCGGTGTTAATAGTTTTATCGTGAAATTAACTTTGACATAGAGTACATTACACTATTCAACACGCTACCAAGTAATATAAAAAATTGTGAATTACTAACCAGCTTCAGATATTATGTGCTAAAAACATGGCTCCTAAGTAAAAATACTTTATTTCAGGCGATTAAACCAATCTGCAGTTTTATATCAGTAATAATATTAGTTGGATGAAAAAAAATCACTTTGTGTACAATACTTACCAGATCAGAATTGTTAACACATTTCGGAACCAATGTTTTCATGCTAAATTTGATATTTTTTGGACGTATTAATCCACCCCGGCGGTGCGAGGCATTTTTCGGGAGAGTCCTCGGAGAGGTCAAAAGGTTTCTCATATTCGGCCTGCCATGCAGCTGGTGGGTAGGCGCATCCACCGCCAAGTTCCGGACAAATCTCACCCCATGAAACAGGGCACCCCACAACGTAGCAAACCACTTGGGTTGATCAATGAGAAATGTAATAACACGTATCCTTAATTTCCATTGTTATCGAATATTATGTTGACAAACAACTTAATTGCAGTACAGGATAATTTTTTACAATAACTCCACACAGGAGGCCCTGAGGAAAACAACTTCCCTCAGGGCCTATGTCATCTTTGAAGATGCTGTGTGGAGGGTCTTTTTGAGGAAAGGAAGGAGTGAACACGAGTCTTGAAGAGAACTATGTTGTAGGAGGGAGGAAACACAGAGGCCGGCAAATTGTTCCACAGCCGAGCCGTTGAACTCAAGAACGAGTCATAGAAACGACCCGTTCTCATGTGACTAATGTCAACCGTGTACGAATGTTGGGCGCGTGTTTGGCGTGTTTCCCGACTATGCACCGGTGCCGAGGGGATCAATTACGCTAGTTCCTCGGAGCATCTTCCATTGTAATACCGGTAGAACAAGGACTCTAAAGATTGCAGTCTGTCTGTTAAGATGGGAGAATCTATCAAACGGACCGCCCGTTTCTTCACAGAGTCAAGGGTTTTTTTTAGGTATTTTGGAGCTCCAGACCAGAGGTGGCTGCCAAATACAACCGTGGGGTGCACTTGCGATTTGTACAGGGTAAACAGTTGTGTACTATTAAAGTATCTGCGGGCCCTCTACAGTACGCCCAGTTTCTGAGAGGCTAGTTTAACTCTGGTTTCGATGGAGCCCCCGTACCTGAGCTGGTCACTTAGAGTTACACCAAGCATATCGATGGAGGTCCTATTCTGAATAATACTTTTTCAGAACAAAATAAATAATAATAATTAGTTTAAATCAACAAACTTTTATTACGCTCGCTGGAATTTGAACCCGCAACTTCCAAAGCCGTAGCCAAGGATCATAACCACGATAATTTATTTTTTTTCATAATAAAAATGTGTATTCCTTTTCACGCTCAGCTGATGAAGGTGCCAGTAGAATATATTACACATAATGAAGTCTGGTCATGTCAAGAGTCGGAATAGCAGAAGAGAACATATGAGAGATAATGAAGCAAGGAGTGTGTGCCAAGACTGAGTTGTTTGGCTTTCCTCATCCACCCCCGAGGGAAATGGCGTGATTGTTAGTTAAACACTCACTTAAGCTAGCTTTAACCAATTCCACCAACAATCATTAATCATTCACATAGCGTATTCACAAGGAAATACAAATTTCACCAAGTCAGAGACGAGCCATGAAAGTATTTATTTACGTTTTTTTACAATAGTTCCACACTGGAGGCACTGAATAAAATAATTTCCCTCGGGGCTTTGATCTTTGGGGCTGCTCTGTGGGGGTTTTTTAAAGGAAAGGAACACCAGGAAGTGCTGGGAAGGCAAAATATATGAAAGGTGAGTAGGAATCTGGGGTCAGTGGCAAGGGCGGCTAGTTGCACAGTGTGTTCGTGTGCAGCACTGGTAAATTATATTATCTAAAATTACTTTATAATATCTTACCGAAAAATATAAAATCTATGAATCTCATTCAAAATATCACCTACCAATATGATGCCTAATATAATATGAATCAGGGAGAGCAAATTCCCAAAGTTCCGCGCGAAGTTGCCCTGTCCCGGTGTGCAGGCCGATTGCAAGCGGAACGAATTATTTTTTTTGTATCGGCTACATGTATGAAAAATTAAGCTATATTGGTGTGCCACCCAGCGGCCTTTATCATACAAACTTAAATTTGGATTTAAGGCAAAAATACTTAACCAATAATAATAATAACCTAATATTAACATCTATTTGCTTTTTTATTGATTGGTGTTTTAAATTATAAAACATAGATCATTAAGGAATTCAATTTTTTATAGGTAACTTTGACAATTTTGCCCTCGTGCTGTTTATACATTGTTTATAAATACTGTTTGTATCCTGTTTATAATGAAATACAAAACTTACTAACCAACCATCACGCCGTTTCCCCGCAGAGATAGTTAGAGAGGACGGACCGCCAAATAACTCGGTCTTGGCACACACTCTTTGCCTCACTCACATTCATACACCGTCTCATACATTCCCTTCTATTATTCCGACATTCGACATGGCCCGACTCAAGTATCTGATGCACTTGCTCGTGCCATGTCTTCCTCGGCGTCCCCGACTTCTTCTACCATTCACATTTGCGTCGTATATTCTTCTTATACTACTTTCAAATTTATTTTATTTTATGAAATATAAAATAAAATAAATTAAACATTGTAAAAAAAGAGTTTTTTGGGTTGAATTTTAAGATTTATTTACGAAAAAATTATATTTTGTTTTTATTTTCTTAGTACAGAAAAAAGATCTGTTCAAAAAAATTAAAATTTTAATTAAAAAGCAATATGTAGAAGTTTTTGCACTTCGGAAACAGCTTAAAATAGACCTTCCGGCCTAGTCACTAACTTTTATGTTTCACAGTCAGTTAGCGAAACTAGGTAGTTCTCTCCAAATAAGATTAGTGGAATCATTTTTACCTAATGTTGCTTAGTAATCGTTATCTCATAGTTACTGATTATCAGTGAACCACCACGTTTTCATGGCAGCAGCCGCCACTGGTCAGTGGGTCCAGAAGTGGCTAGCCGTGTGAATCCATCCCTCTAACTGCGGTGATGGGTCGGGTAATTTTATTACATACAAAAATAGAACCTTAGAATTAAACCGGAGCTGAGGGTTTAGAAACTTTGGTTTTTAGTAATTTTTCTCACTATTTATACAAAAAATAACATTAATTAATTTTCAATAAAATTCTTCGTTTGGAATATGTATATAATATTTCAGAAGAAGTTTTTTCTTTAATTATTGTAACAGTTGGAATTACTGATAATAGTGTAAGTGTTTCGCTATCATTGGTGACTTTGTAGGGGTGCCCGGATTCACGGGGTGAGGTTTGTCTAAGTCTTGGCGGCGAAAGCGATTGCCCGTCTGGCGAGCTGGATTGGGAGAGATTGGTTGAGGGAGACCTAACATAGACCTCTCCCGCCGTATTCTCTCCACACATCGCCTTGCACCATAGTGGAAGAGATGGATTCATACGTCTGCCACTCCTGCCCACCCCTCATACCCTTTTCCTTCCCAGAACTTCCTCTCCTTCCTTTCCCTAAAAATATCATCCACACAGCATTCTCAATGATGACATAGGCCATGGGGGAATTTTTTTTCTCAGGGCTTTCTGTGTGAAGCTAACGTAAAAAAGGATTTTATACGAATAGAACGTATTGTATGATTGGATATCTCCTTGTTTTTCTAACAACAACTGTATCACAAAGCGAATACGCAGAACAGTCTACTGTACAAGGGAATGAAGTTGTATAACACACTACCAGAAACTTTAAAGTCCACACCAATTGGAAAGTTCAAGATGTATTGTAGGAGCTACATAAAACTTGAAAAAATATAACTAACTAACTAACTAACCATCACGCCGTTTCCCCGCAGGGGTAGGCAGAGAGGACGGACCCCCAAACAACTCGGTCTTGGCACACACTCTTTGCCTCACTCAAATTCAGAAAAAATATAGTGAATATGAAATATTATAATCAATTAGAAATTGTAAACTTAAATGTATTATTATTATTATTTTTGCGTAGGTATTCATTATTAGCTCATTCATTCTTATTTTGTTCTTAATATAATACTGATATCGTCCTGTATACCACTGTATACATTAAATCTCGTGTATCACTTTAATGTAAAAGCCATTTTATGGAACCCAGGACCTCTTGCTTTCCGGCGGAAAGCAAGAGGTCCTGGGTTCGAGTCCCAGAGGTGTCAATATGTTTTTCTGATTTTTCTGTTTCCAGATTTTCGATTGAGTTTCGCTTATATTGTCTTCATATATTTAAATATTACAATTTGAGGTTTTACTCATAAAGTTAAAAATTAAAAATTAAAAATTAAATCTTAGTTAAACTTACTTCCGTGTGTCCTCAATTCGTTTCCAATAAGGTGTTCACTAAGCAAGGTTTTCCGGTTTGTTATAATAACGCTCGACTGTATGTTGTGACAAATGCTTGTGATTTGTGACTTATCATGTATCACCACACTGACAATTACTCATGTTTGATGGTATCTCACGCTATTTCCGTCCCTGTAATAACTTCCTGGATTTAAGCAGGTTTTTATAAGACTTATTCTAGTCTGGTAGGTATTAGTCAGCATATAAAGCGCCCATTGAGAATCCTTGAACATCTTAAAATCGCATAATAAGATAAAATAAATAGAAAATAGTAAAAATTTACTCTGCATTATCTCGAAGGATGTACAAAAACATTTAACGATATTCATCTTAAAAGGACGAAATAAGGGGAACGTGTAATATTTAAACTAAGTGCATACCAAAATTTTGTACTTTGACGCACGTACGATATGTGCGAGTACATTCATTGAAGTGAAAACTTCTTTAGCGCGCGCCGTTGTGAAACTCGATGAAACGGAAACGAGCGACACTAAAAGGAAACCAACATATACATCTGTTTGATTTAACATGCAAGAGAACGAGATAGACTAATCGGTCTCCTCTTTGTGCGGTGCTTCGTAGCCTCCCCACTTTTTTCTACTTTAGTGTTTTGAAGGTTTCACTTCTACTGCGTGTGAACTCTTTGAGGAATTCTTATAAATAAGATAAAATAAGAAAATGTAAATTATGCTTAATAAAATCTTTCAAAAAGTAAGTTTTCTTTGGTTAAATTTAATAAAATGCCTACTAAAGCGGAAATCTTGCCTTAAAAGACGTGCTCGCATCCGGTGCGTTTTCTATAGCAATAATCTAATCGTATTTCAAAATAATAATTTATTAATTTATCCCATGATGTGGTTAGGATATTGCAATCATGCACGTCCAATGTAGGTACTTATACATATTTACCGTGTAATATGTGATATTTTTTTATAAAAGAAACACATTGAACAGAAGAAAAAGTCAAAATAAACAATCATAAATATAATCAAATATGTAAGGCGTGGTCTTGAGTGAGCTCCGGCCCAGCGCTCACTCTGAAGTGGCGCTTGGTGCTAGAAGGCCATTACCCGCATCCTGGCTCCAGTGACCCGGTGTCTCTTCAATTATCTCTTAAGCATTTTATGTTCTTCGATGTTTTTACGTTTACCTCATTAAGTTGTACTCGTACTTGGGGTTGTAAATCATTAGTGATCGTCCTGTTGTGATCATTTGCATCTTCTTCATAGATTTTTAATAATATTCACAATCCTTTGATCGACGGCGCTAGAAAAATATTTCGTCTGCGTAGCTTATGTTACGCTGACGGCCGCCATGGCCTAGGGGTAAGGCTCTTGACTCACAATTCGAAGGTCGCAGGATCGAATCCCGGCGTTTCAAGACAAATTTTAGTATATTTGCGGCACGTTCCAGAGTGGAAAATACTCTCAGTATCACCCTAGTGTAAGACCACCATTCAGAAGTGAAATGTAGCTTGAAATGGCTTTAGCGTACACGAACCAGACGACCAGATCTGAATAGCCAGGTATTTCTCAACCTTCGTTTCCCTCTTCCCCATCTCATTCCCCTTCCCTCTACCTTCAGCCTCACAACACACCCCAATTGGGGAGATAGTCTCACTGACTCCAGACGGGAGCAGCTAAGACTCTTTTGAGGTGGTCATATAAAAAAATTAAAAATGTGATTGATGCGTAAAATATGCTCTAGTGTCAGGCGATTTTGAGATGATTATGGCTGCTCTTAATAGTATTTTTTTTTAAATTGAGTGTTCTCCTTTTTTTCCTTTTATTCTAGTGCCCGCCTAACTATACTGGCAGAGCATGAACAGAATAATTCTGCTACAATATATCTTCTCCATTTTTCATTTCTTTTTCCGTTTGCTTTTTCCTTCAGACTGTTTTTCTCCGGAACAAATAATTACGTTTTATTGAAATTGATTGCCGGGATATCTGATGCCCACCGGACTAACATCACTTAGATATCTCTTATACTATAATTCTTTTAAAAATATACTCTGGAGTAGTGTAGAAAAGTGATTTCAGCTTGACAGACTTAACTTTGCAGTCGGTGGTGAAGATTTTGTGGAAGCAAACAAATCTCTGGTTTTTAATAAAAGTTCCTTGTTTTTTTTTTTTAACATTAGCTCCGCACAGGAGGCCCTAAAGCAGTGGCGTAGCTAGCTTGGGTGGCACCCGGGGTTAAGAACGTGGTGTCACCCTCCCCCCCCCCCCCATTAAAGTTGACTTTGAGAAATTTAAAACGCAAATTTCGACTTCACAAAACATAAAGGGAGGGGGTGGGTGGGGGTAAAAAGTTTCTGGGATTAAAATTTCTCCATAAATATAGGCTAATTTCGCCTATAAAAAGACCGTTAGACTCAAAATTCTCTCGTTTCGGGACACTCCACAGAGAGCTATAGAGCTACAGACCGTGCTTTTAGGGGGTGACACTCGGTCGGGTGTCTTCCCCCTTCTTTAAAGGAAAATAATTCCTCTCAGGGTCTGTATCATCTTTGGAGATACTGTGTGGAGGCATATTTTAGGAAAGGAAGATCTGAGAATGAAAGGTGTTTGAGGGGTGGATAGGAATCTGAAGGTTAGTGTGTCCAGGACTGACGGCCTATGAATCCATCCCCACTGCGGTGTACGGCAATGTTCGTGGCGGTGAGAGAGTCTTGCTGGAGACGTCAAAAGGTCTCCCTTAACCAATCTCTCCCGATACGGCTCATCACATCAGCCGCCAAGACCCGTACAAACCGCACTCCATGAACCCGAGAACCTATGATAAGTTACCAAATCTAGCAAACCACTTGGGGTGAGCTGTAGCAGACGTGTTGGTTAACCCAGGGGTTCCCAAAGTGTGCGCCGTAGAAAGTAAAGAGGGGCGCCGTGAGTCGATCCTCTATCATTATCCGAAACCACAAATATTCGCGGGTACCTATAAAGCACCATTTTTATCTTTTTATATATATTATATCTACTTTGATTCATATCCTTTTTAATAAATATAAAATGTTATTTACCTACCTCGCAACAGATTTTGTCTAGTGAGGTGGGTAAAATAAAATCAAGTAAATAAATGAAAAATGAATAAATGCCCGGGTTGCCGGCACTGAAACTGAACAGAGCAACAATTCCTATTTTGAGCTTTCGCAACTTTGAAGAACATAGGTACATACTCGTCGCCGTCGCTCACTCGCTGAAAAGTTCCTACGCGCTTGAAAACCGTTGATAATCGCAAGGCAACGACACGCACATTCTGAAACTATCGGAGAGAATTGCGGAGTTTAGGAAGAAACTGCAGTTTTGGATAAAAAAATGAATGAAGGCAGTGGTCAAGATTGCTTAACGCAATTATATAAATATGCGGCATCTAATGAACTGGTTATCTTACAAGACCTGATGGCCCTTTTCAAGAAACAACTATGGTCGAAGCTCACCGAATGGTTTTCGAAGTACTTCGCAGATGATGATGTCGAAAAATTTGCGTGGATCCAAGATCCTTTCTGTGCACAAGCTTCGCCAGGATTCACAACACAAGAGCAAGAGAGTCTCATTGAACTCTCTTGCGATAACAGCCTCAAAACTAGATTCACCAGTTTCACTGTTGTCGTTTTGGTTATCGATTCAAAATGAATATCCAAATTTAACTTCGAAAGCTTTAAAAATTTTCATTCCGTTTGCCACATCATCTTTGTGAAGCTTGATTTTCAGCTGAAGCTGTAATCAAGAGCAAATATCACTCAAAGATCAATATGGAGCAAGAAATGAGAGTAGCAGTCTTAAGTCTTATTCCCCGCTTTGAAAAACTGTGCGGAAATCATCAAGCTCACCCGTCACATTGATTTGACTGAGTAACTATCGAATTTTTTTTTCTTATATCATTTTTGTTGTTCTCTGTTCCAATTCTGAATTCTTATAAATATAATAAAACTCAATTTCATATTGTGGATGTTTTAATTTTTGTACCTATCTACCTAACTACTATTATTGTATGTACCTATTTATTTCGACTGTACTATATATATATATATACATATTTCAAATTAGAGAGTCTAGTTAAAAGACGAAACATAAATGACCTCTTAATGCTCTATAAAATTGTGTGAATAATCGTGTAGACAGTAACTTAGTCAACCAAATTAAGTTATACGCCAGGCCCAAATCTACAAGAACCCTTAACATATTTTGGACTGAAATTTTTACGAATAATACTGGATATTTTAATCCTATATCTAGAATGTCTCGGTCATACAACGATCTTGTTAAAATACACAGTTCCATAGATATTTTTGCAAATAATATAACATATTTCAAGAAATATCTCCACAATTTGTATTAAAAGTTCAAACTCCTAAACACATAGCTTAACATAATTTCATTTCTTTATGTTGTAAATCTTTTGTAATTCCTCCATCTTGTTCTTGTAATTCTTCCATCTTGTAAATCTGAATGTATTATACATGTTACCAGGTTAATTCGGTAAATCCGATTATAATATATGCTACCAGATTACCTTTTCTACTTTGTCACAAAAAAATGTATGTGTACTTATATTTATATATTTTATATACATTTTCTTTATTACACACCTTAGCTTCAGAAAAAAATGAATTTTTCTGTTTTTTATTTTTTTTTTGGTTTTGTTTTTTGTTATGTAATTTATGTACATTTAAGGTATAATATGAACTAAACATGTCAATTTGCCTATCCTGGAACGGGAAACTTTCCTAGTTGGACAGGCAAAGCTTCCTAATTGTAATTTGTACTTTTGTATCTATAATAAATAAATAAATAAATAAATAAATAAATAAATAAATAAATAAATAAATAAATAAATAAATAAATTTGTGCACTTAAAAAAAAAATAATAATAATTGTTGTATTACTTTTCATAAAATACTTTATAAATTTGTATACTTGTTTTTATTATGTATTTCAATTTTGTATTTAAGTTTTCAAGTTATGTGTAAATAATACTTGCATTGTTTTTCAAGAGTTTGCTTCTGTGAAAATGCATATGTGATTAATGCAGACACATTATTCTAGGGATACTTATATTTGTATTTTAATTTATTATATACTAGCCACAAAAATGTTGTGTAAATATCCTGTTTGTGTCTCAAATAAATAAATATATATAGTCACTATATCTATTCCAAATGGCTTACTAAAGTAGGGCGCCGTGACAAAATACTAAACTTGTAAGTGCGCCGCGGGCTGAAAAAGATTGGGAACCCCTGGGTTAACCCATACCCGTCTCCGAATTGAACTTCGTGAAAATTGATTGATCTGTCTATGAAGTACAACATTAATTCTTGTATTCTTTTTAATAATGCACAAGTTTTAAGTTGCTTGGATTATTTAGAGGGACTATGGCATTCTCAATAAAGGGAATCTAAAGAGGAATAAAATGTTTCTCCTTATCTCCAAGGTTCAATTTCTCATCAGCAGCTTGCTGTCATTAAGATTACAAAAGTTTTTCCGGCTGTTCCTGTAACAAAATAGTTTTTCACAAGAAATCCACATTTTCCATTATTATTTCGTGGAATATGTTGACATACAAAATTGATTGTAAAAAGTTGAAACAAATTTGTCGCAACTTGATCAAACATAAATTGAGTTTCTTAATGTTTTCTTGGTAGATTTTCTTATTTCTTCCCACTCTTTAAATCAGTTTGAGGTAATCATTTTTTGAGTTTTATTGTAGTGAAATAGTTACTTAATTATTAGGGTATTTTAAATTGGATGAGATTGAAACAGATGTCATTTATCAATTTTTTGGAAAACATAAGCTTATGAAATTGAATTTAATTAGGAAATTTTTTACTTTTTTGACGTGAATGTCGTAAGACAGTCTCAACAGCCCCCAGCTCTTCAAAGTCAGTGGGACTATGGCATCCTCAATTGCTGTATTTTGTGATCTTGATGAGGCTGAGGAAAAAATAATGGGGAAGGATATAATAAAGATGAATTTTTGCAAGCATTTGACTATTCAGACTATTTATCTGACTATCAAATACGGCTAATGCCATTTCAAGCTTAGTTTAGATTACGAATGTCATATTTCACAAGGGCGATACTAACAAGTTGAAACGTGTGATGCAAGTGTAATTTTTTTATATTACTAAATTACTTAAGCAAGTACCATGCCTTGGAATTTGGAATTCCATTCATGCAGTCCTATTGGATACTATTTTTTTGTTTGTTTTTCTGTTTGCTACGTACACGAATAAATCAAAAGGTGTTCCGACGCGAGAGCTCCCCTCATACAGCTGTCCATATCTCCTGCTATCCGCTGCCGTTACTATGTCTCGTGTGAAATCCCTGCCTTTGCCCCTCTCCCGTACCCCACCCCTCCGTCACCCCTTCCCAGCGTGTCCTTTCCCGTTCCCGCTCCCGTTATCATACCGCGTCCCTATCCCTCCCGCCTTCAACTTCCATCTTCTCCGACTTCCCCCCAATTCAATCATCACTCGCCGTGCCGAAAAACCCCCTCGCCCGCGCACTCTTCCCACTTACGCGTTCCACCCTCCAAAGAAGCCCCTTCAGGTAGGATTTTTCACATTTTATCCTCCACTTACCCCTCCCTCCTCTCCCACCATCCCACTGCTCGTCATTCCCCGTTAATTCCGCCTAGTTAGTTTCCCTATCGCGATTCCTTCCCTTCCCGCATTTCCTTTCCACCTTCACATTTTTCCGGAAAAAAAAAAACTTTCTTTTTAAAAAATCCCCACGTTGGCTGGTGTTTTCTGACTCAATCTTTTCCAAAAGAAATCTTTTGAGAAAAATACAATTTTCTAGGATCAAGAATGTCCCAACAGAAAATAAAAACGTAGTTTTTTTTGTTATTTGAGGGAAACAAAGCTATGAAATTGAATCTAACCAAAAAAATAAATGGTGCAAAAACCCAAATGAATTCTTATATTTTATGAAAATTTCATTAGTAGGTTCTCGTAAATTAGAAATATTTTATGCGTAATCGTCCGTGAAACATAATATTTACTTTGTGTTTATTCCATTACCATTAGTAGAGTGAATTTCCGTCGCCCGTCAACCGCGTCTTTGCGTTTATTTAGTGCTGCTTTAACCTATTTGTTAAGTAATTATTACACCATTAATTTGTTGAGTGCGATAGCTCATTAATTAAGCTGTGTATGGTGTTAGTTATCACAAGGTATCACAACACGGTAGGTTTATTACGTATAAATCCGTACGGTTTTTGGTTTCCCAGGCATAAGAATCTTTGATTTTTTTTTCAATGTCATAACATCGTTAAAGCTATTTTTTATTTAATATTTGCGTACATTCTGCAAAATTTTAATATTCTCTGTAATTTTCTGCAGTCCCAGTGAGAGGGATTAATTGATGTATGTTCTGGAATTGTCAATAAGCTTGCCGAGATTGTAAGTCTTGTCTGTTTACGTTATCATGTGGTTTACAATGAGTGTTTAACTGAACCAAATTACAGAACTATTGCATGCTTTGTGTAATTATGAAGCAAGGGAACATGCCACGGAAGGTGTCCAGCTAGCGAAAGTATTTACATAGTACTATTGTACTTTACTGTCATCTGTTGAGACACCTCAAAACTACATTTAACTCTCATAAAACGACGTTATAAGTACTTATATTATTCCCATAGACTATAATTATGGTGACCGGCCAAATCAGAACAGGACTAACATCACTTAGATATCTTTTATACTATCATTCTTTTAAAAATATACTCTGGAGTAGTGTAGAAAAGTGACCACAGCTTGACAGACTTAACTTTGCAGTCGGTGGTGAAAATTTTGTGGAAGCATACAAATTTATGGTTTTTAATAAAATTTCCTTGTTTTTTAACATTGGCTCCGCACAGGAGACCTAAAGCAGTGGCTTAGCTAGCATGGGTGGCACCTGGGGTGGATAACGTGGCATCACCTCCCCCCCCCCCCCCATTAAAGTTTACTTTGAGAAATACAAAACGCAAATTTCGACTTCATAAAAAATACATTTAACTCTCATAAAACGATGTTATATTATGTTGATAAATGCAAAATTTTGTCCTTTTTTAGAACCAAAAAACCTATTCAGTTTGATTATAAACTAAATAGTGTTTGTCTATCTACTGTCACATCTATCAAGGACCTTGGGGTCACTCTAGACTGCAAACTTTCTTTCCGTGATCACATTAATAATATCGAAAATAAATCACTTAAACTACTCGGCTTCATTCATTCAGAATTACCTCTGACTTCAAAGTACTTACTTTTAAGTACACTTAAAACTCTTTACTGTTCGCTGGTTTGCCCACACCTTGAATATGCTAGTGTCATTTGGTCTCCTTTCTATGCTGTCCACATTTGTCGCATCGAATCCGTACAACATCGTTTCCTAAGAGGAATTGCTTGGAGGTTGGGTCTTGAAAGAGGCAAGTACTCATATGATTAAATTGAACACATTTTAAACATGTCTTCTTTAGAAAAACGTAGAAAGGACTCTGATCTAATTTGCATATTTAAAATTATCAACAGTATTACTGATACACCTGTATTGTTACAACTCATCCAGTTTAACATCCCTTCCCGTAGGCTTCGAAATAATGAATTGCTGTTCCGCAATCAACATTCTACTAATTACGGATACCATTCTTCCTTATCCAGAATGTCGAGGCTTGTCAACGCAAGTCAAAGCATTGATTTTTTGGTGTAAAACTAAATGACTTTCGGCAGTCGATACGCAATATTTAAATGCTTATTCATGCTTTGACTTGTAGTGTCTCTATATGTACTTTTTATATTTTATATTGTCATTGCTATTTATTTTTATGTGCTCTCCCTTCACTGTCATCTTTGTTTTTTTATTCGTGTTATTATTATGTTTTTAATAGACTGTTGTCCGTAAATTAATAAATAAATAAATTACGTCGTTTAGTGCTTATATTATTCCCATAGACTACAATTACGGTGACCGGCCAAATCAGAATGAAAGCAATGCGATGATACAAAAATTGGTTAAGTAGGTTATGTTAGGTTAGTGTTACCGGCTATTTAAAAATTTTCATAACTTTTAATGACTTTTCTGAGATGTTTTTGAGTTTATGAGTTGGCATGGAACCATAATTATATTATCAAACGTGCTGAAAAGGATAGCCCTAGATTATTGAGATATAAATTTATGGACCTTAAAGAAAACTTTTGTAAGAATTCTAAATAAAACCTTTAAATCTTAGGGTATAGACTAGCCAAATAAAATGTTTAGAAGCTCAAAAAAGAACTTCCACATTTAGAAATAAAATATTGTGTCTCCATAAATCATCACATGGTTGCGACAACTGAAATACAAAGTTTGCAAAATCTTGGATAATTGGTTTATGCGATATAGCTGGTTCCCGGCATGCGTTGCTATACCATTTAATAAAAAAATTGTTTCTCCCTGCGTGTCCTTTCCCATTCGTCCCGTTCCCCTTCCGCCCCCCATTCCGCACCCGCGTCAACTTCCATCAGACAATAACGAACACAACAAAAAAAGAATTATCCAATTTGGCGCATTCGTTCGGAAGTTATGCGCGTACATACATTTCGGCGATTCATTTTTAAGCAAATTTCATAATGCCAGACCTCACCAGTATTTTTATACAAATCTTGTCCTGACAATAACGAACACAACAAAAAAAGAATTATCCAATTTGGTGCATTCGTTCGGAAGTTATGTGCGTACATACATTTTGGCGATTCGTTTTCATTTATATAGAAAAATACGTTCTTAGTTCCGTATTATGGTATCTACTTGAAATGACAATACATGTAAATTGCATTGTTAAAACATTATGCAAAACATTGCCTGAAAGAATTACAATATATTTTAACACTATGTTTGAAATTGTGACACTAGGTTTAGGAGATCCAGTATGTGGATCCAAAAAATTTAAGACCTCTTTATCACATTTCTGAGCTTAATTCATTATGGACCAATAATTTTAACTCTAAACCATCGACCTTCGAACTTCTTCATTAATTTCAGCAGAGATATGGAAAATTTGAGCGTACTTATGTCACACAGACACGCTCATAATATTTTTTTTTCGGTTAATCTCTTCAGTGATATGATTGAACTGCTGTCTTTTCATTCCTCTCAACTCTCAGACCCCACAGAGGCCAATGAAATTATATGCGAGTATTAAAAAATATACCTATTTACTTATTTGAAATTTCGGATTTCTGCAAAAATTGTTGCACAATGAAACGCCTACAACATATTTCTCTTCACTGTTCAAACACAATTGTTTTTTCTCCCTTTTTTCATTCGACACGTACGCCGTTCACAACAGAAAAAAAATACAATAAACACTTTAGCCTGTTTTCCAAAACACACCCCGAGGCCACATTGGTGAAGAATAGCTCAAACTTTGATCTTTTAAAACCTTTCCAGCGCTGCCTCCAATTGCTGTAATATCCATTTGAATGGAATTCTAGTAGGGCGTCGTTTATTTGTGCTATACAGCCTTGAGGACAAATCACTCATTGTTAAAACGGAAAGTTTGTTTTTCGTCTACGAAAGCGCTCGGAAGGCTCCATTTTCAGGCTTTATTCGATGAACAAAGCGACAGTTTTTTTTTACGAAACGCGACACAGTGGAATGCACGTTCGTTTTATGTATGTGCCGACGCAAAGTAGAAATTTTGTTATTTATTTAAACGTCACAATTAATTGTAACAAACTTAAGAAAACAATTGTACTGTACTTATTTGGACGTTATTTATGATATTTATGTAATATAGTATATTCCTGAGGCTTACGTGTGGTAAAACCATGTATGATCGTGTGATAAATGTCTAGATACGTAAAGAATGTAAGGCTGACGTAAGCGTAGTAATGAGTAAGATTAAGACAGGGTGATAGTTTGGGGATGAAGAGCGAATGAACGTATAAAGAGTAAAGAAAATATATAACGATAATGTGGACGGCAGAAGAAGTAGGGGACGCTCGAGGAAGACATGGAACGTTCAAGTGAATCAGATACTTGAGTCGCGCCGTGTCAAGTGTCAGAATCAAAGATATTCAAATACAGAAGAGATATGCTATGGTGTCCGCGCAACTGTCGCAGGACTACGCGCTAATTAACGTAGTTTTCATACAAAAAGAATTTGTTCATTTCGTTGATTTTTTGAAAATCTGCATTAATATTGGTTAACAATATATTTTGAATAAGGAAAGAATTCGTTCATTTAGTTTAACGTTCGTTTGGTTTATTCGTTAATTATTTGTTCTTTTAGTTTATTTGTTAATTGGTAAACAATATCGGCGACACCCGGAAGCGCAGACCCACATAGTAAAAACAGCAGATAGCATATCTACTTATATTTCAATATAAAAGTATGTACGAGATGTTAAGAGTGTACGCCAAGACTCAGTTGTTTGGCGGTCCCTCTTCTCTTTCTATCCCTGCGGCGACACGACGTGATGGTTAGTTAGTTAGTGAATAAAAGCCCACAGTGTCTTTTTCTTGCTAATAACAACTTCACATGATTTTTTTTCAGTTGGTTGTCACATATTAACATCCTACATTGGAGTCCTATAATTTCAATACCCTCTTTATCCGATTTTTTCGAGGAACAAAAGCAACCTCAAATTGAGTTTCAAAACCTCCATTATCACGGCCAAAAACTTTGTTAAAACTGCGAGTGAGAAACAAAACCCGCTATATCATTCAAGAAGTTACTGTCAAAACTCGCTATATCAGGATCCAACCAATCTCGAGCAGTTATTTTCTCAATCATATCCAAGATGGCCGGTTTAGAAACTTGCACGTCAGTACAGTTGAATTCAAAAGTCTGTATACCGCGAGTGAAAAACGAAGTTAGTATCAATATTGGCCATATCCATTTTATTTATCAAAATTAATCAAATTATGTCCGATATACTTAAAAAAATTAACACTTTTTTAAATTATAGAGGTAAGGTAAAGGGAAACCTTGCCTAGACCTCTCCAACCGGACTCTCACGACCCATCACCTTTCAACGCACTGGGAAGGATGGATTCACAAGTCCGTCACTCCTATACACATTAACCCCAGATTCCTATCTACCACTCCTACATTTTCCTTCCCATAACTTCCTTTCCTTCCTTTCCCTAAAAATACTATCCACACAACATCCCAAAAGATTACATACGCTCTGAGGGATTCTTTTTTCAGAGCCACCTGTGTGGAGCTAAAAGAAAACAGGAAAAGCTAAAAAAAAGTTAAACAAAACGACCATTATTCCTAATATTATATGTTATACACGCTAAAACTTTCAACTCACCTGATTTTTCGTTTGTTTTAACTTATCACGAATTAATATTTTAAAATTAATTGATATAATGTTCAATTATAACAATCAATTATGACAAAGCCGGAACTTGCCTAGGCCGGCGCATACTCCAGAGGTAAAGTTCTTGAATCCCGGGGTGGCAAATAAATTTTATTTGATTAATTTGTGTTATTTCACAATTAATGCATTTAAAATAATACATATTACATTTGCGGCACGTTCCAGAGTGGAAGATAGTCTAAGTATCGACCTGTTGTAAGATCACCATTCAGAATTAAAGCGTTGCTTGAAATAGCATTAGCCGTGTTTGGTGACCTGATCTGAATAGCCAGGTACTTCCCAACCTTCCTCTTCCCTAACTCCTTCCACTCCTCACTACCCTCAGCCTCACAACTTACCCCAATTGGGGATGCCATAGTCTCACTGGCTCTAGACAGGAGCAATTGGGTTCATATAAAAAAAAATTAAAACCCGCAGATAAATTGTTATAAAAGCCTTAATAAAAAGCATCAAACGACTGTCAAGAGGAAAATATTTCATAAGACAAACATTTTGCTGTGATAAACTTCACATTTGCCTACAATGCCAACCCTTCTATCAAACACCACCTTCCTGCACTCAATTTGTAATGAAACTAATTAACTAATTATCTAAGTATTTCTTAGTTTCAAGGGCCTACCTCTCCCTTAACTCAACTGGGGTGAACTGAAGAGCGCAACCACCCTTACGTCGACCCTTAATAGTTAATTAGGGTGGTTTCCTGTATACTAAAGAAATTCCCCTCCCAACTTATACACTTTGGATGTAATTAGACACGTCGCCATAAACGGTATAAATTTAATCTTTCACAGTTGGTACAGGGGAAATGGTTTGATGAGAGCTTTCACAGGGGTGAATGCACGCGTTATGGGTAACATAAGCATCTCACTATCTAAAATGCAACTAATAGAAAAAATTAAAGCAAATAGTTAATTACGAACTCTCCACCCCTGCTGCATTTTATTTTTTCTTTCATTCTCATAATGTTGGTTTTCCTTCTTTTCATAATAATAATAGTATTTAGATGATTTACATATCCCGCATGCTTTAATTTGGGCTTATATGATTTGTATATATATATATATATATATATATATATATATATACATCCCGCTATCATTTCTGCGTCCTTTCATCGGATCGACATTAGTGCGTCTATCTGAAGGACTCGATTTTACATAGTTTTAACTAATGTATATACTATCTTTTAAGTGTTTGGTTGTTGTAAGGTATTTAAATTTTTGAAAAACATTAATTTAAAAATATACAAAACGAAAAAAACGCCCTTTAACGTCTCACCAATCTGAACTCCTTTCATATTTAATGCAGTGAGGCGTCCTGCATATTCTTTCTTTCATTTTGTAAACAATGTAGGGTCCAATTATATATTTATTTTCATGTTGACGACAAACGGACGTCTTGCAACGTTGCCATTTATTCATTCAAGTTTTTAGTTAAACGACTTTAAAGGTATTAATAGAATATGAAGGCGCCAATACGACTGGCCCATACGTTGCGGAATCTAACCAACTCGGCGGCAATGCGCACGTAAAATCTATTGATGAATAAGCAAGAACAAAAATAAATCAAATATATTATCAATACGTACAAAATGAAGTCGCTCAAAATGTATGTGCGCATAGATCTTTTAAACTACGCAACTGATTTTTATGTGGTTTTCACCAATAAATAGAGTGATTCAAGTGGAAGATTAACATGTATAAAACATGCTTATTATAATAGAGAAAAGCCGAGAAATTCAAATATTCAATTTAGACAGCGGGCAGTTGGCAAGCGGGTAGTGTGGATTTTATAAAGGTTGGGTAGTGGCGTTGTGTTTCGTTAGCCACAACAACGTGTGGCCGGGTCTGCTAGTATAAAAATAAAATAAAATTTGTTAATGTTATGTAGTTTTAAAGAATTAACTCTGAATATTAGTGAGTAATTATTAAAACAACACGATTATCAGTACAAATATTATGTAACCTATTAATTATAAAGAAACTTCGGAACAATAAGTCACTCATTTCTAGTATTTTTTTGCCATTTAATATCTAATGGTTTGTAGAAAACACAAAAATAATTGAAGCGTTAACGTCAATTTAGCGTACATAGTCTATTTCGCGTTTGTTTTACTGATACCTACCAACAAAATAAAAAATATTATCTAAAAATTAAAAACAAAGTCAGAGTTTGCAATTCACATGCGGTAGAAGTGAAACCTTCAGAAGACAAGATTGAGGAGGCTACGGCGCACGCACAAATAGGAGACCGATAGGCTACGAAGCAATACAAAAAGAATAAACCGATTACAACATCTCATTCTCTTACAGGGCAAATCCTATAGATGGTCTCTTTTTACTGTCGTTACTTTTCGTTTCATCGAGCTTCAAATTACAACAATGCTATAGAAGTTTTCATTTCGAAAATACTTTTAACACATTATTTAATATATTAGGTACCTAGCACCTACAAGTATGATAGCATACATGTGTGTAACAACGCGAAACGAACCACGAATTTTGGGAAAGGAATGGAGTATCTGCAAGTGGCGTTTCGCGCCGTTTGCTGTTGTTTCATTCCTTTCCCACAATTCGTGGTTCGTGTAATTCGTGTTACACGCATGAAAATGCAGCCTAGTACAGACATTTTGGGAGGCGGGTATGCGTACCGCCGCCCCGGGAATCATTTATTGGATAATCAACAACTCTGCCATAGATCACTCCAAGTGGTTTGCACACAGCATCCCCTAAAATGACATAGGCCCTGAAGGAAATTGTTTTCCTCGGGGCCCCTTGTGTGGAGCTAATTTAAAAAAAAATCTGGAGCGTAAAGAATGTCCCATGAAACTCGACCCATGACATGCGAAACAGGCATGTTTTTGTGGCAAGAAGACTGGACACAGTGATTTTATTTTTTTTTTTCTGGCCAATACTTTCATATAATTTTTTGTGTCGTAATTTTATTGATCATCGAAATAAAAATTCTTAACACTGTCAAATATGAATGTATAACGATTGTTTAAGGCGCCATATACCCGCTCAAAAAGAAGCAGATGGAGAGATATGTAGTTGAAAATGTTGGAGAGAGCGCGTTAATATTTAAAACGAAAAAATTGAAGTGAAAAGGGTGAAAACGTTTAATAAAACACAACTCGTTTAAAATAGAGCAAAAATCTCACGGAGAACATCTAAGTAGCATTTAAAGGTACACTATGAATTTTTTCATACATATAACTTCACTAAAATAAGTGAAATGAACGTGTTTATATTAATTTGCGGAGCATAATTTTCGATTTTTTTCTATCGAGGGAATTTCATATGATTTGCACTTCGTTGTAGGAAACGTCTAGATATTATCTTAAAAAATAACATATTTTTTTAAGAACTTTAAATGTTTAATGTAGATTATGTAACAAATCGGTAGAAATTCGGGTAGCGGCGGCTTAACGAAGTAAAATAAAAAAAATTTCTTTGTTTGAAGAAGTAAAATAAAAATGATTCAAGTAAAATAAAACGGAGAAGAAAAATTAAAATGATTATGATTATAATATTATATTATTATTATTATCATTCAAAAAAACAGGAGACTCATTTTAAAAACATTGTATTAAATTAGCTCCCCGCGGGAGGCCTTGAGGAAAATAATTCACCTCAGGGCCTGTCATCTTTGGGGATGCTGGAGTGGATGTGGATGTTGGAGGGTCTTACAATTATTGTTATTGTGTATTATCGTGTCTTACGGGACGTATGAATATATCCCTCCCACTGCGGTGCAAGCCTATGTTCCGATAGAGTCCTGCTAGAGAGGTCAAAAGGTCTTCTTAAACCAGTCTCTCCCAGCAGTTGGTGGAAGAACGCATCCGCCGCTAAGATCCAGACAAACCTCTCCCATTGAACCCGGGCACCCCTGCTAAGTCACAAAACGTATCGAACCACTTGGGGTGGCCTTTGGCAGAGGTTTTGATTATCCAGTAAATGCTTCACTGGGCGGCAGTACCCATACCCGCCTTCCAAATTAATGAGAAAAAAGTTATTGTAAAAAAATCCGGTTATTTAAGAGTTTGTCCATTGCATGTACCGAAAAAAGTTTTTTTTTTAATATGAAATGCATCGTGAAAAAAAAATTGTGAAGTTTGAAAAACTGGTTTAAAAAAATACTATTTAGACATTTGTACTCTAAATTATGAAAAAATAAAACATTTAAATTAGGTGTACACGTATAAAACGACCGCGTATTCGTTTCTTGTTAGTGTATCTTTATATATTAACTGCACAGGGGAGCATAATTTTCCTCAGGGCCTTTGTTATCTTCAAATTTGTCGTATAGGGGGTCTTTTTGAGGAGAGGAAATGAATATGTTAACGTCGAAGTGTTACCAATCTGGCATCGGTAGTCATAAATTAGAGCATTTTTTTCATTTCGATTCAAGAATGATGACTTATTTCTGAAATACAAATATTTATCTATTTATGGCCAGGAACTTTCTGAAGGAAACTAAAGGGAAGGAAAAACGCTCGTAATATCGGAGCGTAGGTTTAAAATAATTTAATACCTAATGCCCTAAGCCCGACCGGCGTTGACAATCAATAAATAAGGCCCTGAGGGAAATTATTTTCCTCAGGGCCTCCTGTGTGGAGTTAATGTAAAAAAAAAAAAAAAAAAATGTTTTATCTGCCCAGAAATATTTAATTATGCTTTCATAAACATCGCCTCAAAACAATTATTTTGAGTTACATATGATTACTTAAGATAAGGATGCGTAATTTGAGAACGGTTTACATAAATAATGAACATGTAACATAGGTTTAACTGCAGTTCAAATAAATATTATTAGTCGGCGAGATGAGATGAAAAAGTGTGCTGCGTGGAGGTAAAATAACCCATACATTTTAACGCTCTTTGTCGTCGATCGCATTCATGCTTCATCTCGTAGGTATATTTCGCATTTTAATAATTTTCCATTTAGGAGGCGGGTTTGGGTACCGCCGCCCCGGGAGCAATTTACTACACATAACCAACACCTCTGCCACAGATCAACCCAAGTGGCTTGCTACGCCTTTTGACTTAGCAGGGGTTCCCGGGTTGGGTCTTGGGAAAGACTGGTGGAGGGAGACCTATGAACTCTCCAGTTGGTCTCTCTCGGAACATCATTTTGTACCACAGTAGGAGGGATATATCCATACGTCCGTCATTCCTGGACACACTGACCCCCAGATTTCTACCCACCCCTCACACCTAACTTCCTCTCCTTCCTTTCCTAAAAAGACCCTCCACACAGCATCCCCAAAGATGATATTGGCCCTGAGGGGAAATATTTTCTTTCGGGCCTCCTGTGTGGAGCTAATGTATAAAATAATTTTACTTATTACATGTAAAAATTATTTGAAAATAGTAATTTCACGAAGCAACGCCATAAATAATCCCTCTGTAAAAAAATGCATAGTAGGTACATATGTTTAGAAAATTATAAAAAGCTCGCGCAGTTCGGTCATTTAACATGCTATTAATATGAAAAAAAATCACATTGCTTATTTAAATGATACTTAACTCAAATGCCTAGAAGTGAGTCGTGTTTTATTAAATGTTTCAGAACAATCGCTTACGTGTATTAACTGTAATTGTTTCATGATATCTCCCTTTTAAAGCATCGTCAGTAATCCTCTCTCTTGTCACTAAAGACGGCTAAAGCCATTTGAATCCACGTTTCAATTCTGAATGGTGGTCTTACACCGGGGCCAAACTCGGAATGTTTTCTACTTTGGTACGAACCGAAAAAGTTACTACAAATTATTAATACTGAATATTTATATTCTGAAATAACACAAATTAATCAAGTAAAATTTTAGATAAAAGTCGAGATTTGAATCCGCTACCTCTCAACCATGGAGGCAGTCAGTTCCTGATTGTTAAAGTAATTTTCGATTTTCTTGTACGTCTAAACTAACTAAAACTCACAGAACTCGGCATTCCTTTCCTACTTACTAACTATACAATAAAAATTTAGGTTTAATATTATAATAATAAACTACCAAGTTCTGATGGTTTTATTTTCATATTTCAACTCAGAATTTTTCATAAATGTGCAACGGCAGTCTCTGAATACCTTTAGAAGAACTTGAAAAAATACCATTTCTAGTAAATTAGATAAGGCAACTTTATCCTCATTTTTTCGAAATAAGCCGTAATTGAATATTACTCGCAGTTAAACCATAAATTTCAATTGACTTTTCAAATAAAAGACTCGGCAAATTCAATGTTACCAACAAACTCTTGGTTAACAACGGCATATTTTAGCGATGTTAACATATTTATTATATATATGTTTGACAAGATGCATATTTATTGAAGTGATATTTGGCGCCAATTTTGATTAAAATCAACGAATAAATCAAAAATGGTTGGGTTTAATGCTTGAAACATCATTTGTACATTGGAATTCATTTATTTGTCTCAATAATTTCGACGATTTGCACGTTTTCTAGACAAAACTATGATTAAGAGTTTTTCTCTGTGAATTTTAATGAAATCTTATTTTCCAATGTGCTCTCGTCGATCTGTTCTCGTCGTTCTAGGAAACAGAAGAAACGCTATTAAAAAGCGACGTTGCCAAATGTAGGAGCTGCGATACGCGAGTCAATGTAACGTATATTTTGCCAAAAATATACGCTCGTCTACTGCAGCGCCGCGGCTCGCCGCTCGGTGACAAAGCACTGAACTAAAATAGCATATTTCAGTTGATTTAGGTACCAATACCGCGTCTGGCTTATTTTCGTTTTTGAACTGTATGAGGGTACAGGAGTGGAGAAAACTTGAAATTACATGTGTTCAATCCTGCGTCCATATACCGGACGCAGAATGACGGTCGGACGCAGGATTGAATGAAAGTGGACCATTAGAAGACGCAGCAATGATAGCGGGATGTATATATATATATATATATATATATATATATATATATATATATTTCTTTTTTTTCTACCACTTTATGTTTTCTTTTTTATTTATTTATTTATTTGTTTATTAAGACATACACAGTACATTATAATACAGATTATAAGGTATGTTAAATTAAATTATTACATGGTTATGTACCTATTACGTAAGTCCATAGAATGTCATTTGATAATTACGCCTGAGATATGAACCGGTCTTAAAACTTAATTATTGAATGAATGAAGTAATAATAATAAAAAGGAAGAAAAGAGGGGGGGGGAGATAAGGAGACATTTTGAAATCAAGAATTATATGCTCACTAATTGTAATTGACTGATTAAAGTTTAATGAAAAGTTAAGTGTAAGTAATTTTAAAACAATTATATCACGCCAAGAAATTTAATAAATTAGTTTTGTATGTTTGCAAGGAATCATGAAAAATGTCTAAGTGTAGTAATTTTTCATAGTGGTTATAAGTTATGATTGCGCGAGTAATTGGTGAGTTACTCGCTGCATTAGTGTTATTGTATTCTATATGAAAAAGAGAAGTGTGCCTGGTACGCCTCATTGGGACATTTAAACCAATAGTGGATAGCAATTCAGGACTATCTATTTTATTATTTAGCAGGTTATACAGAAACAGCAGATCTGATAATGTGCGTCTTTTTTGTAAACTTAACATGTTATTTGTAGTTTTGTTGTATTTCTTGAATAAATATTTAGAGAATTTATTCTGTATACTTTCTACTATATCTATGTACACCTTATATTGAGGATTCCATACCGCGGACGCATACTCCAGTGGACTTCTGACCAATGAACAAAACAACATTTCAAGAGTCTTAGCACTTTTGAAAAGTTTACGTATTCTTAATAGGAAACCTAGCATCTTGTAGGATTTTGATATTATGTGTTCGATATGCTTATCAAAAATTAATTTGTTGTCTAAATAAACACCTAGATCTTTACATGTAGACGTATATTGTAAAGGTTTATTATTCAAGTTGTAAGAATAGATGATTTTATTTTTATTTCTAGTAAATGTAATTGAGTGACACTTAGAAATGTTTAAGGATAGTAAACTTGATTCACAATACGCGTATATATATATTCTTTAATGTTTTAATCTATGTTTGTAACAGTTTAACTTGTTACCCCGATTATTTGGATGTTGACGATACAAAAACACCTTACTCTATGAGTTTGTTATTGCTAACTTCGGACGGGAGAGTGGCGACATCTGGGGGGAGACGGAAGAGCGGGGACTCACGGATTTCTCGGAAAGCGAAAGGTGGTGCTGAAAAACCTGGTCTCCGGCTGACATGGCTTCTGGCATCGTGGATTGGCGTTAGTTTCCTTTATACTGGTTTTCAAATAGGAGTTCATATTTTATTTATGGTCATGTCATGGAGACTAGCCTTGGCGACCGACATACAGATTAAAGGTTAGTTATTAGTTCAGATAATTATGTTCACACATCGTTTGTCACGACCTATACCGCGAGACGAGAATATGACTGTAAATCCTTTTTGTTTTTTGATGAGTAAAGACCAATAATTATTGTGCTTTGAAATTCGATCGTAGGGAGTAGGAATGAGAGAAAATCTCTTACCTTTTGATGGCTTCTTATGGCGTTTCAGGATCGATCCTGGGTTCCCAATATCGGCACAACACCAGGGTTTTTAAGACACGACAGTTTGATTAGATAATATGAAATCTTGCGATGATTTGCGATATTTTCGACGAGAGCACAGTGACCAATGTCACTACCAAAATCCAACTGCCCAAGTAGGTAAGATAAACTTGGGCGACAATATTGTTCAATTATTTCCTCATGTAGGTAGGACCAGCTTCTTCTTTTCCTGGTAGAAACTTTGAGGAAAGGAGGAAAAGAAAGGAATGCATGATTGAAGAAGGACTTGGGGAATATGGATTTAGTTTTTTAAAAGACTGTTTCAGATCCTTGTTTCTTTTGAAGTGACTTGCATACTTTGTTATCACAGGAGATTCCTCTTCAATGAACCCTGGACTACATCCTGAGTTTTGATGAATAATAATAATCATCTTGAATAGATAATAGTCTCATGCTTGCAAACTGTTTATTTGATTACAATAAATGTTAAAGTCGAACTTTTGTTTCATTCATATATCCCTTATTTTACGGATCACATGGTTGTCGCTGGGATTTGAACTGAGTATATCTATTGCTAAAATATATAATAGCTAAATGTTTTTATATATATCATAAATTTTAGCGGAAACTTCGCTGGTTAATGCAACCATGTAATATATTACTTTCTTATTAAAATATGTATAACTGTTTGTTTCCTAAATAAACTTAAATAAAATTAAAATAAACCATAAAGCGGAAAAACTTTTGTTTTGAAACCGCTTATAGCTTTCGAAATCTATCAGAATGAAATTCGCGTCAAGAACAGCCTTTTTCTGTTTAAGTTTCTTAATCAAAAGCTTTAAACCCGCAGTGTCATTTTTACCATCAGATGAGAAGCTTTGAAATTTCAGTGCATTTCATCGTCCTGAAAATGTTTTCCGATAAAATTTTTCCCATATTTTTTTACCAACATTTACTATAGTTGCTTCGAACTTACCAAAAAAATATAACTATTTCTAAACTAATATATTTGTAAAATAGCCTGTCTTGGTAAACGATATCCATGGTTAGTTAGGCACATTAAAATAAGATGAATAAACCTTACTTATATAGATGTAGGTAATTATGTGTCAACCTTACTAATAGTAATAATAAAAAATAAATAAAAATCAACTCTTTAACAACAATAACCTTTGGCATAGTTCTACTTATATGTCACCACATGTGGTTGGCTGTGTTTGGTGACTTAGCAGGGGTGCCCGGGTTCATGGGGCGGGTATGTCTAGGTATAGGTCTAGATATATTTCTGAAGACTACACTAAAGAAACTTTGAAGAAGAGGAAGGCATTACTCCCACAACTAAATGAAGAACGTAACAAAGGAAACATAGCCTACCTAAAGTATGATAAACTCATTGTCAAGGAAAGCGCAGGCTTTAATGATAAAAGAAAAAGAGAACCATCTGCCTCCCCGTATGCGCTAACCCGCAACCGAAGAAACAGCAGTTGACATCCTCTACGAAAACTAACAGAACAAATGCATTTGACTTGATGACGGCTCGATCTAATTCTCTTACATGCCAACCAACAGGAAAATAACAATAGCAATCAACTATCGGCGAACGGAAACAAGAACATCAACAAAAATACTAAACAACAATAACAACACACCCTCCCCCAAGCCGACTGGTCCTCGTGGGGGAAAAGACCAAGACCCTTTAAAGATAAACAACAGAACTAACGATTCTAACGATTCTAGGACTCCTACTTTTCTTACTATACATCAATGATATAACTAAATGCGGCATCTTGGGAAAACTTCAACTTTACGCTGATGATACTGTGATTTATTATCGTTGTAAAAATCTGAGGGAACTTGAATCTCTAATGAATAAAGATCTCGCAAAGCTAGCTAAATGGTTGCGGATAAATAAATTAAGCCTCAATGTCAAAAAAACTCACTATCTCACTTTCGGGAAAAAAGATTATATGACAATGAATATTACTCTTGGAAATGAAAAGCTCCAAAATGTACCAGTAACGAAGTATTTAGGGTTATTCATAGATTCTAACCTATCGTGGAACTCCCATGTTGAATATGTTAAATCCAAAATTTCCCCGATAACTGGTGTACTCTATCGACTTCAAGATGTGCTCCCCACAGCTTTACTGCCAGCCACATATTATGCTTTGATCCACTCTCACCTAAGTTATCTGGTTAGTATCTGGGGCACCATTACTAAGAAACAAATATCTGAAATACAAGTAATCCAAAATAGAGCCATAAGAAATATATACCATCTACCATGGGATACGCATGTCAAAGACATATACTCACTGACACAAATTCTTCCCTATACCATTCTGCCAAAATATAGCATCACCACTGCCATCCTACAAATAATTCAACACTCGTCACACACCACCACTAAACCAGCCTTTAATTCCGATATACACCAGCACAAAACACGATCACAAAATCAAATACACCTATCGTCATCTACACACACAACTAAATTTGGAATTAACTCCTTACAATACATCGCACATACGCAATACAACGCATTACCTAATGTCCTAAAACTACCAGAATCAAACAAAAAAATATTGGCAAAGGCTCTAAAAGGATATTTTCTCAGCAACTTTATTAACCAGTGACGAATTTATCTGTCGTCCTTTGTAACTCTTGTATATTCTTCAATTACCTGTATCAAGTGTGTCTAGTCCATTTAAAAATCTATGTATTGTTCATTGATTTCCGTGTTCTTATGTAAAAATAATTTTCCTTTAGATGTATAATGTTGTCCTTCCCAAAATGAGTTTTATTAAACTCATTGGGAGTAATGTATTATAAATTTTATGTAATAATTTTGTAATATATTATCTCTAATAAAAAAAAAAAAATAAAATAAAAAAAAACTTCAGATGTGCAAAGGATAGAGAAAAATAGAAATCTTTAGAGGAGGCCTATGTCGAAAGACAAGCTGTTTCTAAAAATAATTACCCGAACCCTGATAATTTAGAATAATATTAAAAAAAATAATAATTAAAATAAATACATCAGAAAAATGTTTTATAAGTTTCAGCAATAAAGGCTAATTTTATTTATTTTATTTTATTTTTATTTATGTCTAGGTCTTGGCGGCCAATACGTTTGCACACTGTGTGTGGCTGGCCGGTTCGGGAGAGATTGGTTGAGAGATACCTAACCTAGACCTCTCTAGCCGGACTCTGAATTGAATCCCTTTGAATCCCTTTGCACCGCAGTAGGAGTGATTGATTTTTACGTCCGTCAATCCTAGACACGTTGACCTCTCTTTTACCCACCTTCATACCGTTTTCCTTTCCAGATCTTCCTCTCCTTTCTTTCTCTAAAATGACCCTCCATACAGCATCCCCAAATTGAGAAAATGTTTTCCTAAGGGCGTGTGCAGCTAATGTAAAAAAAAATTCACCGTTTTAAAATTCGAATTTTATTAAGACCTTTAATAATATGTCCCACTCGGACCCGTATGCTTATTTTCAAGCTACATACAACATTAACAGATATATGTATTGACTTATGAGGCGTACCTGACTTATCAATTTTCCATTTCCTGACTTATCAATCATGAATCATTTCACAATCATTACTCGGTCCATGGGATTTACCTAGTTTTTTTTTTTTACAATATTTTACAATTTATTATGAGTAAACTTTTTTTTTGTAATATTTTTCATGACTTATACTGACAGCACGGGCAGTAATAATAATTTTAAGACAGTTAATAAGCAAGTCATAATACGAATAGTTTAATGACTTCGTATTATGGCAGTAACCATTACAACATGTGGTTATGGATGTAAATAAGTATGTTAGTCGTAAATAACTAATTATAAGACTGTTGCAAGTTGTGACACGATTAGAGCATTAACAATACTGCTCTGTTCGTATTATGACTTCCAAGTTCAAACTTGGTTATAAAAATAGGTATAGTTCTAAGTCACTAGTGATATAAGTCTTAGTTGTAAGTCATTAGTTATCAATCTTTGTTGTACGCCACTTGTAGTATATTATGTAGGTGTAGATTAAATGTATAATTGAATATATATTTTTGAATGTAGCTATTACTTTGTGGTTATCCATTATAGAAAAATGAAACAATACAACTTTGTAAAAACCACTTATTTAATGTGCAAATCCGACCGGTTTCGGAACAAACGTTCCTTCGTCAGCGAAAGCTGATACTAATTTGACAGTTCCGAACAATGTTTTATTATGGTAGGGGGTGGCGCCGTTGTTAGTTAATTTGCACATTATATAAGTGGATTTTACAAAGTTGTATTGTTTCATTTTTTTTGTAGAAATGAATGTTTAAAGGGCCCTTGAGATGATTTTCTCACGAAAATGGCGCTATAGAAGTCATCCAATTATTATTTATGAATTAGTTAAGAAGGCTAAAATGACAAGAAAAAAATATTACTACATTTTGCGTCACTGGGTAGTTACGAGTACTAATTTACATATGTCATCAGTCATAACCTAATTACGTCAAATTCAAGTGGAAAACTAAAAAAACTAATTGATCTATTTCTCTTCAGAATTTATTTCACCATTATGATGTTCTTGTTCTAAAAATAAATAAAAAATATCGAGTGACGAAAATAGATTCATAAATGGGGAAATAGGGAAATTAAACACCTTCTAAAAAATATACTAACATGAAAATCATTTAATTAACGCAATTGATATGTTTGCTAAATCTTATTTATCGTATAATTACGATTAGGGACTCATGATCTAGTGAGCCTTGCAGGTATTATTTGGTTCAAAACAACAGTCAGGTCAAACAGGTTCATTCAGCCGTTAGTAGGTCATAAAGACGTAGAAACTGACCCACGGAACAAACAGTGAACAAACGTCCAACAATTACAGATGGTTCCGAAAAAATATGGCGTCGGTCCAACAGCGAGCTTTTAAGCAAGACTTATACGAATCCATGAGGGAAATAATGGAAATGATAAAAACTGGACAATTTAATGCTTTAACCGTATATGAAGTAAATTTATAAGTACCTAGATATAATATTGTTGAGTTATTTGGCAACGTAAACTGTAGAAATAAAGAAGTTGGAAAAAATGTTGTGCTTGCTATTATGAAATGAAAATAAAAGCATTGCGAAATTGTTATTCAATCCAAAATTTAGGCCATAAATCGCTAAAAAAGTCACACAGCAGTCTTTCAAATCAAATAGAAAATTTGTTTTCTATCAGTTTCTATTATTTATTTTCTAATTTAATTTCGCTAAATAATAAATAATGAACCGCTGAATCGAAGAATTTGATCGCTGGTTGCAAGTAGCAAATATTCGAGAATCGTGAACTGTGTCGCCATGAAAATTGCACAGATTTCATTAACTTCTGAAACATCTTTTTTAAGTTAGCTCCACACAGAGGGCCCTGAGGAAAAATAATTATTTCTAAGGACCTGTCCATCTCAGTTGAAAATTTTAAAAGATTTCCGCAATAATCATGGCACAAATTCAGAATTTGCCTTAAATACCTAAAAAATTGTAAAAAATTTAAAAATTCAGATATATAATTAAATTGCACAACGATCACCCAAACTTTGTATAAGAATGTTTTTTAATTTGTTCATAAACTATGTAATTGAATACACTCAAGTGAAATATTCAAACTGCTCTCGCCCAACTCGACATCTACGTGAAGTTCGCTCACTTATGCCTTCTTATGTTTAACGTGCTCCGCAGTAACAATGGCACAATGATCATTGTGTCACTATTTTCGTTTGAATTTTAATATTATAATTAAACAATGACATTTTCAAGAATATTTTGAAGAATTATGCCGTTTTTTTAGGATAAAAAGATATCCAGGAACATTTCTGCATACTTAACTCAAAAATGTCACTTTTGGAGTTATGCCGTTGGATGTGAATTGCACGTTTTTATGTTTATTTTTGTTTTGTATTTAGACCTTACTGCGTACCAGTTCTGAATGCAAAACACTAAAATTATTAATGTTCAGTTTTTCGGAAACTCCCTTTTTCTGGCACGCAAAAAACGACCACTCTACCGCTTGCGTGTCACCCACATTAAGGTTCACTTTCGCTTGAGGCGACTTTCAGACAAACAGGGGGAAAGACCAAAATGACCTAACTCACCTTTGTCTGCACGCAAAAACCAACCACTCTGCCCTTACGTTTCACCCACCTTAATGTTCACTTTCGCTTGAGGTGACTTTCAGCCTAGGAAACTCTGAATTTTAAGACAATCACCGGAAAGACCAAAATGACCTAACTCACCTTTATCTGCACGCGCAAAACGACCACTCTTCCCCTTACATTTCACTTACATCAAGTTCACTTTCACTTGAGGTGACTTTCAGCCTCGAAAACTTGGTAGTTGTTTTTGTCTGTGAAAGGGGGAAGGGGCGGGGGAAGAGGCGGGGGGTTGGGGCGGGTGGAGGGATGGGGGAAATGGTGGGGGGATGGGGGATCGGGAGGGGGAAGGGAAGGCCGGGATAGAGGGGGGGTGGGGGGAGTGAAGGGGGGAGGTGGAGAAGAAGGGGGATGGGGGAGAGAGGGGGGTGGGGGGGTGGTGAGAAGAGGGAGGGGGGATTCGGAAGGGTGCGATGTGGAGGGGAGGAGGAGTGGCGGTAGGGGGGGGGGGGGGGGAGATGCAGGGGGTAGGGGGCCTAGCAACATAAACCTCTGGAGCGGGTTTATTAACTGCTAGTTAAAATTATTGTTTCTCATTATTCTACGGTGATTTGAACCTTCAATATAATAATAATCAAAGACTAGATCTCAGTGTGTTGCTTCTTTTAGTTGCGTTTTGTTTGTGGTCCGTGTTTTTGTTATTCTCTATTTTGCTCTTAATTATTTATGAAATCTCTCCCTATTGACTTGATCCAGGGTTTTATTTGTTTTCGAAAGCTAGATAATAAATATGTATTGTTGTTCCATATACATTTTACAATTGATGAAAAATAAACAAGTACGGAATGTTGAACACCTTGAAATTTTCACCTCAGAAAAATCGACTTAAATGATCATAAAAAAAACACACACACAACCCGATGATACTCATCCCTTGTATTGTTGAAAGAAATCTGAAAGCATTTTTGATAGAAAATATAAATCTTAAAGTGTTGAAAAATTTAGAACATAATGAAAGAATTAACTATGGTGTTGAGATACGCTTTGAATACGGATAAATTATTCTAAATAATTATAGTTTCATGCGTATAGCGTTGGTTATTGTGTGAAATCTGTTTCGCCATTTTCAGACATAATCGAATTGAATAAGTGATCAAATAAACCTCTCTTGAAGAAAATAAAATGATACTGACGACATTAAACCCTTGCAGCGTCATTACAAACAATGTGGAGAGATTGACAACTGTTAAAATTGTATGAACGAATAACACTTCATATAGAGGCAATTTTCAAAAAGTAAAATTTTATTTTAATTTTTATATCTAACCGTAAAACTTTATTTAAGTTGGATGATGAATCATTGTACAGAAATTCGTTATAAGCGATCTTTACGTATTACAAATAAAACTCTTATCGCAGTAATTTGCATAACACCTTTCAACACTTGGTCCTGAGAAAAATGAAATTGTGAGTACCTTTTCAAAAAAGATCAATGATGACTTTGGGATTATGGGTACCGAGGAACAATTTATTGGATAACCAAAACTTTTGCCAAAGGTTCACTGTGTTTGGTGATTCAGCAGGGGTGCCCGGGTTCATTGGGTGAGGCTTGACGCGTCTGTCCACCAAATGCGTGGCAGGTCTAATTGGGAAAGACTGGTTGAGAGATACATTTAAACCTCCGGCAGGACTCTCTCAGAACATCGCCATGCACCCCAAGATTCATAACGACCCCTTATAGCTTTTTCCTTTCCAGAACTTTCTTACTTTCCTATCTTAAAAAGTCCCTCCACAAAGTTGACACAATTAAAAAAAAATTAAATGCTGTAAAGTATTGCAAAAAAGCAGAAGACTTCAATTTCACATTCTTTGTAAAAATGTGAAAATTTCACGATTTTTGGGGAAAAAGTTTTTTTTTATACGTCACCATTAAATTTTTGAAAAACGTGGGGGTGTTTATTTCCAGAAGTCCTCCCGCTAAAGTGTGCTGTTAATGGCCTTCTCCACTCTCCAGGCTGCCGCCAGTTGCGTAAAAAGTTCCTAAGTAAGACATGTAGGGGTCGTGCGCGTGGCGGAAAACAAAAGGATTTACTTCAACGAGAATCCCAATTTACTTGCACAACTTCCATGGATCCAATGCGCAATGGCGGCTACCAACTTCTTAAGAGCAGGGGTGAATCCAAAACTATTTTTTACGTGTTAAGGACTAGAAACCTACTATCTTTTTTTACCGTTCTACATAAACTGAGAAATACCGTATGATTATTTAATTTATTTGTCGGTTTGACAAATTAGCTAATATCTTAAATACAAATTGAAACTATTATTTTGGGACTAATAATTGTTGAATGAAACACTAGTATATATTGAATTATTTGCCCCCAAAAAATGTAGACATAATTTGTCTCGACGCCACCTAGCGAGGGATTTAACACTAACAATGTCTTTCTCGGAAAAATTAAGTTGGTTGTTTTCAGGTGGAAAATATAATAAGCAATAATTGTTGAATGAAACACTAGTATATATTGAATTATTTGGTATTAGATAAGTCTCCATAGCTCAGTGGTCAAGAGCAGCTGACCGGCAATCAGAAGGACACGGGTTCAAGTCCCGTTGGCGGCAAGTATCTTATCTCGGAAGATTTTTCAATGTAGATGAGTGTTTCAGGCTGATAATTATTGCTTTTAATAAGTGAAACTATTGTTATTATTATTTTTAAAACCCTTCCAAATTTTGCGCTAAATATCAATCATCCAGTTTGGTTAGGCAGACATCTCCAAAAAATCTAAATTTGAGTTGAGCATGTAGCTGTTTGTGATAGTGTCCCTCTGGTACAATTCTCATAGATACCACCAAATCAATTAAAACGCAGAAAGCTTTCAGTGAATTAAACAAAACATAGATGTTTTTCTGGGTCACTAGTAGGATATTTCAAAATGTCTTACAAATTTTTCCGACCGTTGAAGCTTCCGGTGTTGTTTTATAGCATATTAAACGAGTAAAACACTAAAACGTGAAAATAACATTTGATTTAGCACGGCATTATTGCTTTCCTCAATATCTCTAAATTTAGTATTTGGAGATGTCTAAATAAAAATGAATCTCCGAAATGTAGGTATGTACGCGCATAACTTCCGAAAGACAGCATCAAATCGGATAAATCTTTTTTTTTAATGTTCGTTCTTGTCAGGACAAGGTTTGTTTAAAACTACTGGTGAGCTCTGGTGTTATAACTTAGGGCAGGTCCAGATATATTAATATGTCCATGAGTAGGGGTCACGATTCTCTGAAATGAGGAACTGACTGAAGGAGAAGATTGACTCGGCATAATTAAAACCTTCCATTGGTATATTTTCAATACGCAATGAGAAATATGTAATATTATAGTAGCCAGTGGCAGAATATCTGCACTTAATAATATCCCGACCAACCTTTAGCGAAAATGCTCAAAATTACCAAAGCAACAATCTACCTCAGAACTCTATATCATATTATATTGTATCTCAAATGACACTACCCCAAAATATCTTAATCCTCCCCTGCATATAAAATGTTCTTAGGGGTCGGTGTTGATAGGCTTAGGGAGTTGTTGAAATTATATGTTATCCAAGAGCCCGCTTCTAGACAACATTTAGCCGGCATGTTTATGCAGCTGAATTATTCATTGCGCCCCGACTAGGACTTGGCGAACTTTGAATGCCATACTTTTTTTCTCCGTTTATTTTGATGCAGGGTGCAAATCGTCGCTTCTTGGAAAATCACAACGATAGTTTTTGTAGTGAAAAAGAAATTGCTGGATTTATGAATTACGATTTTTTTTTGAGAATGTTAAGATTCAAAAATGCATCATCTAAAGCATGTAAGAGTAATATTAATTGTTTTGTGTTTAATTCGTAGAACTCCATTTATTTATTTTTTTAATTTTATTTTTTTATAAGTACAACTCTCCTTTTGTAGCGTTTGAAGGTTATTCCCATCAATGTAATAATATGATTTAAGAAGAAGATAACACTAATAATCTGAATGAAAATATGAAAGAGATCAAGAAACAGAAAAATAGAAAAAAGATAATGGTCGCAACTGGGACACGAACCCATAACCCCTCTTCTAACCGGGATTTGCGTTTTTACCAAATCGGCCAATGCCACCTTCTAAGAAACCGTCATAATTATAATAAGGATCTTCGGTCTGTCTGTTACCGGCAAGACTTAATTTATTTTAAATAATTTTACATAATTTATTTTATATTTATTCTACCGGCTGCGCCAGTTCGTTGTGATTGTGCAGAAACACTCTTTGTCCTGTTTTTCGTTATTTGTTTTTGGAGTGTTATGCCGTGTTGCGCTACCTCCTTCTTTTGCCAACGTTTCGGACATGGATCTGCCCTGATGATGGACACTGCAACGATGTCCGAAACGTTGGCTAAATAAGGAGGTAGTGCAACACGGAGTAACACCCAAAAAACAAATTAAGAAAATGCTTTTGGCCGTGACAATCTTAAAACGTATCACTCTTATCAACGTATCCTATTTTATAAATGATTGAAATGAGTACTCAAGTAATAATTCTGGTGACAAATGTGGACTGACTCTCCTCTACGTCCTCTCTCTCTCTTATGCCCTCATGGTCCTCCTTATCTATTTACCCACCATGGAGGAACGACCCTATATAGTACCCGACAGCTGTTGGATAAGTCTTTAACCTCATTAGATCTGAATCTATCTACTCTAGAGCCATGAAAGTCTTGTAGCTCAAGCTATCACAAAGCCCCTTTATCATTTTAACTGCTGACCGATTTTGCGTCAATTTTATTCGGTAAAATCACTAATAAATGTTTTCTGTTTTCACACAGCAGCCGAAAAGGACCCCTCAAAATTCCACTCCGATCAAGATTTCTGGAAGGACTTCCCTCTATTCACGGAGGCCTACGACGACCTGGACCCGGAGCACGAGCTGGACCCCGACAGCCTGTTCCACCACCCCGCAGCGGAGAGCACCGTGCCACCTATCACCACCCCCGCGGAGCCGCGACCCGTTTTCCTTGACGGGGAAGAGGCTAACGTCACCGCGCAGCTGGGGGGCAGAACCTCCATGAGCTGTAGGGTCGAGCAGTTGGGAGATAAAACGGTAACAAACATGTTTATTACATTATTTTAGATATTCGTATTTTGTTATAATAAACAACATTTTTTTATAATAACAACGAAGTTCTGGGACGGAAAATGGCATGAGGAGTTGGAAGGATGTCCTTATCAAAACAAAAGGTACATATATTTCCCAGAACCTTATTAAACCAAGAATAACTTTAGATAAGCAAACCGAACATAGCAGTAAATAAAATCCGAAATAATGCAGACCATCGTTTGAAAGCAGTGGTGATTTGTGGCCTAACTATTTAGAGCGCAATCGGAGGAAAAAAACTATCTCATCTATAAAATCTACGATGGTCTTTCCATAAGTATTCTTGATCAACTTTTTCCGGCGGTACAAACAATCATATCTAAAAATCAACACGGCTTTTTCAGAAAACGGTCGGTCGAGACAAACCTTCTGGAATACACAGATTTTATTTTAAATTCTATGGGTGGTAAAAATCAAGTAGACTCTATCTATACGGATTTTTCAAAAGTCTTTGATAAAATTAACATTGACCTGCTTCTGAAGAAACTGTTAAAAATCGGGATTAATGGTGACCTTCTCAGATGGATCAAATCATATGTAACAAACAGAAGTCAAGCAGTTAGAGCTAAGGGTTTCTCCTCGCATTTTTACAGTATACCTTCAGGAATCCCGCAAGGATCACATCTCGGACCTCTCTTGTTTATTTTATATATCAATGATATAGGTAAATGCTTTAAAAATTCCAAATTCCAAATTTTTGCTGATGACACTAAGATTTACAAAAAAATCACTAATATTAATGACAGCCTAGAATTGCAAGACGATATCAATAGGCTTGGAATATATTGTGCTAACAACCAACTGTTCCTTAATCTGGAAAAATGTAACACAATATCATTCACCAAAAGCATAAACCCCCTAATATTCCCGTACAAAATCAATGACGTAGAGATAAAAAGATGTTGTGAAGTGAGGGACTTAGGAATAATAATGGACTCCGGAATGTCTTTCCGAACACATATAAATTCCATCTGTGACAGGGCGTACAAACTTCTAGGATTCATCATAAGAGTGACCAAACCATTTAGGTCTCCACACGTAATCAAAATACTGTACGTCTCTTTTGTTCGCTCAATATTAGAATTCGGATCAGTCATATGGAATCCCCAATACAAAGTAAATATTGAAAGGTTAGAAAGAATTCAAAAAAAGATATTGAAACACCTAGACTTTACATCCTTTCGAACTTCAGAAAACCTAAAAGACTCATTAACATTCCATAATTTATCAACTTTAGAAGATAGAAGAAATATATCAGACCAAAAATTTTTATTCAAAATCATTAACAACGTTGTTGACAACAACTATCTTCTAGAACACATTAATTTCCACTGTCCAATAAGAACCACAAGGTCAAACCAACTATTCCACATCCCACACTCAAAAACAAATTACACACAACATTCATTTCTCCGAAGGACGTGCACAAAATACAATGATATCTTTTACGGCGCTGATATTTTCCATTTGTCCTCAGGCCAATTTATTAAATCCATAATAGAAAAAATTAAAACAAATTGTTAATTACGAACTCTCCACCCCTGCTGCATGTTATTTTTTTCATTCTCATTATGTTGGTTTTCCTTCTTTTTATTATAATAATAATATTTGGATGATTTATATATCCCATATGCTTTAATTTGTGTGTGTGTTTTTTTTTCGTTCATTTCTGTTGTATATATATATATATATACAACAGAAATGAACGAAAAAAAAAAAATATATATATATATATATATATATATATATATTTATATATATTTCTTTTTTTTCTACCACTTTATGTTTTCTTTAATGTTTTAATCCATGTTTATATATTATAAATTGTAGCGGAAACTTCGCTGGTTAATGCAATCATGTAATATGTTACTTTCTTATAAAATATGTATAACTGTTTGTTTCCTAAATAAACTAAAATAAAATAAAATAAGTATTTGTTCTCACTTTCTCTCTCGATCTTTTTTTTACATGAGCTCCACACAGGAGGCCCTGAGGAAAATAATTTCCTTGCGGACCTATATCATATTTGAGGATGCTGTGTGAAGGGTTTTTTTAAGGAAAGGAAGGAGAGGGGAGTTCTGGGAAGGAAAAGGGCTGAATGGGTGGGTAGGAATCCAGGGTTCAGTGTGTTCTGGTCATCCGCCTCCAAGACCTAGACAAACCTTACCCTACGAACCCGGGAACCCCCGCTAAATCACCAAACGTAGTGAACCACTTGGGGTGACCTATGGCAGAGGTGTTGGTTATCCAATAAAGATTTCCGGGGCGGCGGTACCCATTCCCGCCTCCCAAGTCTCCTCTAAAGGAATTTAGTCATATCATTGCACAAAGATTAGAGACCTAGAACAAGTTACATGATAACAAGATTTGGTAATTCATTAAGCCATATGTGGTGGCTAATGAAAAAAACACCAATTTAAAAAAGAAAATGTTTTATTCTTTTAGTATAAAAATTAAAATATTATTCAGTAATTAACCAAATTTCAGAAATTAAAAAGATCCCTGCAAAAAAAGGTTCCGTAGATGTCAAATTGGTGTTAATACATTTCAGCCGTTGCGCACCCTTGCAACTTACAGATTACTAAAGTTTGCACACTCGCGTGACCACGAGTATGTTTTGTATGAACAATTTCTTGGAACAAAAGGTCGCGAAGTCGCTTATTTTGAAACGCACGTATGGGATTTATTTATAACTCTCTTTGTCGAGTCGTGTTGATTCGTTTGAGAAGCGCGCTACTGAAAGTTTGGTAAAATTATAATCCAAGTTTGTAATACTTTCATTTACTTATTATGGGAGCACAAACCGCTGCTGTTCAAAATGCAAGGATGTGTCCAAACTTGCCCCAAAGATACTAATAACCCTGAAGCCACATTTTCTATAATGACCTCTCAAATATGTAATTCCTCTGACTATTATTTCGCCATTCCAATATCATAATAACTTTTAAAGAGCCATAACGCAAAAGTCATGGACAATTACAAAAATTGCTCCCCAAATCACGCTTAAAATCTTGGTGCAAAAATTTCTTTAACGACTTTTTTAACTTTAGATCCACACGGGGGCCCTTTAGAAATAGGGCCTTTCCTTTCTCCTTGTGGAGCTTTCCTAAAATGTAGGGCTTTCCTAAAATCCCCCCCCTTTAAAGGAAAGAAAGTATATGAAGTTTTGGGGATAAAAAGGATAAGGTATATGTGGTCAGTGTGTTCAGGAGTGACGGATGTATGAATCCATCTCTACCACGGCTGTGCAAGGCGATGTTCCGAGAGAGTCCTGCTGGAGAGGTCAAATCTCCCCCAACTTGTCTCTCCGTTTATATCTCTTTTTGGGGAAGTTTACAGACTAGGTAGTTTGGTTACTTTTAAGTAAGACGCGCGTGGTCAAGTAATAATACTTGGTTTATTGCACAACTGGAATATTACAACAGGTGTTATCTATCTGGGAGTTGGCTGATGAGAGAGCGAGTTTGACTACTACAACTCAATATATACTACAGAATCTTCTGTCTCGCTCATGTCACTAGTAGTTAAATTAGCCACTAACCATTCCTACACTCCCGATCCAGTCGTTGGCAGACCATCCACCGCCAAGACCCGGACAAACGTCACCCTGTGAATCCGGGTACCCCTGCCAAGTCACCAAGCATAGCAAACCATTTTGGGTGACCTATGCCAGAGGTGTTTATTAAACAATAAATGGTTCCCGGACGGCGGTACCCATAACCGCCTCCCAAATTCCATGTCAAGTAGATAATCAGATAATAAAAAAGATGATCATACAATTGGCTTACAAAATTGTACCACAAAAGATACTAAAATACCCGGATTTAAATTTCTAAAACAATCCTTAAGCAAAAGGGCGTGCGAAGTAGGGTAGGCGAGAATAAGGGAAAAGGGAAAAGATAAAGAACACGAATAACGTGAAAATCTGACCCGCATCATGGATCAGAATAAAACCTACACTTTCAGCGGAGCATTGTTAATTTATTTAATTTAATGCTTTCATAAGCTCCTTTCAGGCCGCCGCATAATTCGCCCCCTGGATTCAATCCCCCAGAAGAGATAATATTATCCGTAACGCACAACCCCAAGATTTGATGAGTGCCTCCATAAACAACATCATTTTCGACTGGATTTAATATATTTTGAAATGGTTAGCACACACTTGGTCTTAACATGAACAATAGTTAACTGTCTTGTGTACCATGTGTACCAAGAAGGGATAGCCAACCTTGTAATTATTTTTTTTTAAATACATTTTTAAAGCTAGCTCCGTTGTAATATTGTAAATACAAAGAATTTATCATGCTTCAAAATAAATTGTCACTAATGATTATTATTAAAGAATTTATTGATATTTATTCCACCACTCTTGTAAGCTTTTGATGACCTCCGTGGTCGAAAGGTTCTCGACTAACAAGGTCGCTTTTCCCGCAGGTAAATCCGGCGTGCACAAAAAAAATTATTAATTGGTAATATGTCATAATTTACTCGTTTAAAATAATAAATAGTATATTTGCGCGCGTTCCAGAAAGGAAAATTGTTAAAAACTTGCTAGAAATCAGAAAAAGTGTTAAAAATAAGAAAAAGTGACCAAGAACGGATTGAACAATATTACAATCATTGATGGATTTAAGCATTTTGAAAATCTTAAGATCGTCGACAAACAAGTGCATGTTTTCTCCCTTAAATATTGTTACAATATCTTTGAAAACTATTATTAATAATACTGGTCCCAAGAGAGAATCCTGTGGAACTCCACAGGAAGCTTCAAATTGCCTTAAAATGTTATTTAAATTTTTTTGTGACTTTTGGACCAGTTTAACAAACATGAGAAAAATAGAAAAAGACATTCAAAATAGAAATACAAGTTGTGACTGAAACTCGAACGCTGGATCAGAGAGCGACGCATTTACAAAATCAATTCATTCAAAATCGCTATAATCGAATAATAGTGTCGCTTGAACTGACTTTATCCATATTTAGTTATCAAATCTAAGCATCCAGGTTCTTTCCAACTTTCCTTTCCCATCTCCTTTTTTCCACATCTTTTAATCACAAAACATCACCCTAATAGAAGATGCTGTAGTCACATCCTTCGGAAAATTAGGGACCTTACGCAGTAATACACGAAAAAATCAAACAAAGAGAAAAAATAACAGAAAACGGCTAGTGAGAGTATCCTCAAGGTTATAGAGATTCAAGCACATTCATAGAGTTTTATCGATGATATCAATTATTTGCACGCCTACATATTGCTAAGTAACAAACGACAGATTACATCGATTAAATTTACTTAATCTATTCTACGTAAGCTATTGTTTGTTTATTGGCGATCTTCCGTTGTGTTGGGGAATGTTGACAAATTATTGATACTGGCGATAAAACTTTTATCAACCTACTTTTATTAGAGTTCAGGGCTCTCCACGGACTGTGGCAAAGACAATGTTCGTAGTTAAACCAGTTCTGTATCATCTTAAAACTAAATCTTAAGATTATCAACCCCTTACATCAAGCCTCCTTCTTGTAACCATGCAAGATCAGGTACTAGAAGTAGATACTTAGACAGCAGTAATAGACAGTAGCTAGTAGCTAAGCAGTGTGAAACCAAGTGGTTGTTTATTAAACAGTAATATCTCACCGAGGCGATGTTAGGCACTTACTGTTTTACGGCAGATTAATGTAAATTACGATCTCGTAGTTACTGTACTGATGCGAAGCCTCCTCAAGAGTTACGACGGTATGTTAACCAGGGATGTTTGCGTTGATTGAAGGGTGTGAAACTGTTTATAGTTCCTTAACGATGTAATTATATTTATTACATCAGTTCAAAAGATTTTAAAATCTCGTTGTAAAGCTGTGAGTCCTAACGACGTAACAAGGTGAAAATTCCACTTTTTGGTTGGTATTACATTTACTCCTATCCATACATCTCGGTACAGTTGTCAATATATTTCATACATATCTTCTTCAAGGAGTCCAGCACGGTTAAAGTAAAAAAATCACCATATCAGATCGACACACTTAACTGATGATTGATGATCATTTTATAAAGATATCCAGAGCACGGTTGCGGTCGTTAGACATCCCAAGCTGATATTGAAAACGAAATAAATAAGAAGTCTTTGTATCGGCTTTCCTAAGCATCAAACGGCTAAATACGTATGTAAGTACCAACGAAAATATTGACAATGGTCCGTTTGAAGTATATTATTTAATTAAATGAAGACAATATTAGCGAAACTCAATCGAAAATCTGGTGACAGAAAATCAGAAAAATATATTGGCACCTCTGGGACTCGAGGCCAGGACCTTCTGCTTACATTGCAAATGCTCTATCAACTGAGCTAAGGTGTCTATATCCAATTCTGTCACTTTTAACTGTATCGTACTTCGACTAAGAACTGCCAACATTATCTTCATTTACTTAACGCACGTATTATTGGAGGCTATCTTTATTTGTGATTGCAAGTTTCAAAGCCGAGCTAAATGCTATCTAGATAGTGTCTGGGTAAATTTTTATTCATTTCTTTTTTAATATGCGACAACTATTGACTTTTTTCAAATCTAGGATGAATATTTATTTTAATTTTAAACTTTTTGAGTAAAACCTCAAATTGTACTATTTAATTAAATTTATTAGTCGAAGTATGATACAGTTAAAAGTGACCAAATTGGATAAAGTCACCTTAACTTAGTTGGTAGAGTATTTGCCATGTAATTATTTTTATTTTAAACTTTTTATATTTTATTTTATTACTTTTATTTTATATTTATATTTTATTTTCATTTTATATATTTTATTTTGTATTTCTTTTTATTTTTAACTTTATGAATAAAACCTCAAATTGTAATATTTAATTAAATTTCTTAGTCGAAGAATGATTCAGTTAAAAGTGACCGAATTGGGTATAGATCAGTTGGAAGAGCATTTACCATGTAAGCAGAAAGTCCTGGGTTCGAGTCCCAGAGGTGCCAACATCTTTTTCTGATTTTTCTGTCTCCAGATGTTCAATTAAGTTTCACTTATATTGTCTACATGTAATTAAATATTAGGTACAATTTGAGGTTTTACTCATAAAGTTTAAAATAAAATTTAAAAAAAATTAAGTGTATTAATATTGTGTATACTGACTATAATATACATTGCCGGTCCGCGTGTACTTATTGTTACTTTTAAAATAAAATGACTAAAAAGGGAGTTAATTGGTAGTGTCCGACCGAAACAGGACTGTCCACCGAAACCGAATCTTCGGTATCGACCGAAACCGAAACTTTTTTATACAAGTTATAAATCTATTGTTTACTGAAATTTGACTTATTTTTTTTTACTTAGACAGACAATTAACACGTGTTAAATGAAATATGTGAATTTTTTTAATATATATATTACTGCTATAAAACATACAAAAATTATAAAAATTAACCAAACATGTTAACTACTTCTTGGAACAAAAATTTGTCAATAATCAACACTTCCATTATAAAGGAAGAACCTCATTAATTGAACATTTTAATTGTAATTGCGTTTACAATCACAACATTCTTATAACAAGTGTTTAATTAAATAAATTTAAAAAAAACAATAATTATAGAAACACGTGAAAAATTATTATTTATTTTTTTGATACAACTGCTATAAAACACACAAAAAATAATAAAAATTAACGCATAAACTCACAATACAATCACACCGGACCGGCCTGCAAACTCATCTGATGATGGCGTGTGACACACGAAGTCAGACGAACGACGCGCGATAATTCATGAACTCGGAGTTTCGGTGCGGCCAAAGGTTCGGCGGATTTTCTGCCGAAACCGAAACTGATGCCGAAACAAAATTTTTTTGCCGAACCTTGCCCAAACCGAAACCGAATCTTCGGCCGATCACTATTAATTGGTGAATGAGTTATTTAATCAAAACTCGTTGAACGCTGAAGAGCTTTTTGAATTCCGTTTTTCCAAGCTAGAACAGATTCAATTTATCGCTTGTAAGCTTCGACCAAGATATCATACGTCAATGCGGGTAAGTCTTCAATTCGGTTGGTTCATTAAACAAGACAGTAATTTTCACAGGACATTATTTAAAAAAAAATTGTGCATTAATAGTTTACCAAAGCTTAACTTACAACCGAGAGGGTGCCCTAAATTAGGCTGACTATTGTCTACCGGCTGCAATATATCAATTATTGTTGTCATGAGGGAAAATTCTCTGAAACTCCACTCATCATAGCAGACTTACAGTAAGTAATACTTTTAGTAAGTGAGACAAAGCAAGTCGGAATTCCCTTACGTGATACTCAATTACTGGATAATTTAGCGCATCGATATTCTCGAATAATTTAGGGATATTAAATCAATCTATTGATAGTTTCCGTATTTCACTCGGATTTTGAAATGAAAGCGGATACCCTCAACCCGTACTTCAAAATAATGTTGGTTTAATATGAATAATGTTGATTGGTTCGAACGATTAGGGGTTTTTCTCAAAGCACAGTTTGCAATATTAAACACATCCTCACAATTAAACTGTAAACGTAACAGTGAAAGGACTTTCGTTAGTTTAGTCTTGCTGCTGTAAAAATATTTTTTTAGAAAAACTGACTCTTTTTTATTTATTTATATAGTAATTGAAGCTGCAAGATGAAATCTTCGTGTTTATTTGGTATATATCAGTTATATTGAACTGCAACACTATTTTATAATAATACTAGCAGACTGCTAACCTGCTAACCAGACCTTCTGTAGCTAACGAAACACAACGCCATTACCCAATCTTTATAAAATCCATACCACCCGCTTGCCAGCTGCCCGCTTCCCGCTGCCTGAATTGAATATTTGAATTTATCGGCTTTTATCTACTGTAATAAGCATTTATTATACATATAAACTAATTAACTCGCCACTAATTATAAAATGCTTGCAATGCAACACTGGATATTTGAAAAGGGAAAATCAAATACCTACATACTTTAGGACATCTATTTTCCAATTTCTTCCGTAGAACGAATTTCAAAAGTGACTATAGTACGGCCCGCCAGCCGTTTTAAATCGCACAAAATTATGTTTTCTTTGAATTTCTCGGCTTTTCGCTAATATAATTTACATGTATTATACATTTAAACATTCCTCTTCAATCATTCTATCTATTGGTGAAAACCGTATGAAAATCCGTTGCGTAGTATAAAAGATTAACGCGCACATACATTTTGAGCGACTTCATTTTATACTATGTAATGATGATGCCTAAATTGTCACACATGATCAAATTTCACTGATTTGGTATTTCTATGTAAATATTAGTTAATTGTCCGGAATTGCTGGCATTGATAAGCTTTCGGATTCCACTACGTAATAGTAGAAGCCGGGATTTATTTTAGCGCTGAAATTCAGGAACTAACTACCATCGCTATGCCTCTATGCTCAGAAAAATTAATGGAGAGAAATAATTATACCAAGTCGTGGACGTCTTCAATGTATCATTAAACAAGTACAAAATATTGTCACTGAGGCAGTTCAGTTATTTACAATAAATATTGTATAATTTTTAGCAATTCATATGTAAACGTTCCTAAAAAGGGCGTATAAATTTAAATTATTTTATATTATGGTACCTACTTGAACAAGGATTGCAAAAGGATTGCCATTTATATAGTGAAGTTTGTTGGACAAATTGTGTAAACTCATTATGATTTTTTTTTTGTATTCCATAAAATATATGGTTTATAAGCAGGTTGGCATTCGGATTGGGATTCGCAATCCGAAGGTCGCGGGATCGAATCCCGGCGAGAGCAAAAACATGTTATTTGATTAATTATTATAGTAAGTTTAATTAATTAATAACTAGACATGACGGCTCACTAGCAAACACCGCCACCAAAAAGGCTAACTTATTAGGGAAATTGTTTGCGGATAACTCAACCCTCGATGACCAAGGTGCTGTCCCGACGTCGGTTCCTCACTGCGGTTTTCATATGAAAAAGCTGAGAATCCGGCATCGGGAAGTACTCCATGTTTTACGAGGGCTTGATGCCTGAAGGAATGCCTGCCCTGGTACCCGAAATAGCTCCAATTTTGAAGAAGCTTTTTAAAATAGCGATCACATCAGTTCTGTATAAGGTGATGGAACGTGTGATCAACGACAAACTGCTCACATACCTCGAGAAGAATCAAATTATTAACGACCGTCAATACGGATTCCTGCGGAACTGCACATGCGGTGAACTTCTCGCGTATGTGACGCATGTTTGGGGCGGTGCCTGGAACGTTTCGGTGAGACCCAAATGGTTACACTGGAAATTTGCAATGCCTTAGACCAGTTTTGGCACCGAGGACTTGGCAACAAACTGCCTTTTTACAGACTTCCCGCATCCTTGTGTACGTGGATTGCCGACTTTCTGAGGGAGAGGTCGATTCAGACGGTAGCCGATGGTTTCACCTCTTCCTCACACTCGATAAATGCTGGCGTCCAACAGGGATCGGTTCTGTGTCCGACTTAGTTTTTGTTGCACATCAACGACCTTTAGAATGTGCACCAATTCATTGTTCCGCGGATGACAGTTCAGTCCACGATAGCTTTTTGTTTGACAAGCCCCTAAAAGACTCACAAACTTCAACGGTTCAGAGGGCTTTGAAGCAAAGAACGGACGGTTACCTCGAAAGCGTTTTCTCATGGGGTAAAAATTAGGGTTTCTTCAGGTTCATGTCCCGTTGGCGTCATGTATTTTTTCTCGGAAGATTTTTTCAATGTAGATGAGTGTTTCAGGCTGATAATTATTGCTTATAATAATTGTTACCCTTTGTGCTACGCATAAAAATCTTGTCTTAAACGTTAGTTTAACAATCAAAAATAATAAAAATTATCTCGTTGAATTTAATATATCAAAGACCCAATCTCGTCTGATTACGTCTAAAAGGGATCGAAATGAAAATCTAGTCTCCTTCAACGGAAGCAATCTTTCGAACAGGCCCTCTATTGATATGCTTGGTGTAACCCTAAGTGACCAGCTCACATATGGGGGCTCTATCGAAGCCAGAGTAAAGTTAGCCTCTCAAAAACTGGGCGTACTGTATAGGGCCCGCAGATACTTTAATAGTACACAACTGCTAACCCTGTACAAATCACAAGTGCGCCCCAAGGTTGAATTTGGCAGCCACCTCTGTTCTGGAGCTCCAAAATACCAGAAAAATACCCTCGACTCTGTGCAGAACGGGGGGTCCGTTTGATAGATTCTCCCATCTTAACAGACGGATTGCAATCCTTAGAGCGTAGGCGTCGGGTGGGAATGCTGTCCTTGTTTTACCGGTATTACAATGGAAGATGCTCCGAGGAATTAGCGTCATTGATCCCTTCGGCCCTGATGCATATTCATAAAACACGCTAAACGCATGCTCAATATTTGTACACGGTTGACATTTATCACATGAGAATGGGTCGCTTCTTCGACTCGTTCTTGTGTTCAATAGCTCGGCTGTGGAATGATTTGCCGGCCTTTGTGTTTCCTCCTTCCTACTACATGGGTCTCTTCAAGATCAATGTTCATTCCTTTCTCTCCTCGCAAAGACCCTCCACACAGCATCTCAGGGAAATTATTTGCCTCAAGGCATCCTGTGTGGAGTTAATCTAAAAAAATAAAAATAAAAATAAACTAAAATAAAAAAATTTAAAAAATGGTGTTAGTTCATATATACTTAATTACAAATAATGTGTAGTATATTTGCGGCACGTTTCAGAGATGGAAGATACCGTCAGTACAGCCCTGGTGTAAGACCACTAATCAGAATTGAAACGTTGCTTGAAATGGCTATGAATGTATTTTCACCAGATCTGAATAGCCAGGTACTTCCCCATCTTCCTCTTCCTTTCTCCTTCCCCTCCCCACTACCTTCAGCCTCACAACACAGGTACCCCAGTTAGGGATGCCATAGTCTCACTCAGCACCTGGGATTCTTGTTAGGTATTCACATAAAAAAGTACCTCCTTACAATTGTTATTATTTCAGAGAAAATCTTGATTTGGATTTATTAAATAAGAGAAAATTAGAAATAAGCTTTTTTTACGCAATGTACATTAAACTGTTTATATACCTAATAACTAATTCTATTCTTAAAGTCTTTCAATACAACCAACCTCCTGTAAAAATAACTCTATAGTAAAAGTACCAAACCCTGAACTGCTAGAGATGCGCAGTGCAGTGCAGTGACACAGGTCACTAAATCAAGCGCCAGTGCAAATATAGATAGTAATATTTCATATGGTCACACTGCGTTAATCGCCATGAATGAATGTCTGTTCGGCTAAATGTATGGTTTCGAAACCAGGTAGTGCTGTACAAATAATGTACCGAAAGGAAGTATTGGAATAGTGATGTCGAGGGTTAAATCGATATTTCGAAAAATCGTTGTATTAAAAAAATGTATGTAAGTATGTATGTACGCAAATTGCAGAATGATCAGATGCAATTAGCGATTTTCATTGCCAAAAAGAAGAATTACTACAATTTGATTATTTAAAATAGGTAATTTTTAATTTTTTTTTACATGAGCTCCACACAGGAGGCCCTGAGGAAAATAATTTCCCTCGAGGCCTATGTCATCTTTGGGGATGCCGTGTGGAGGGTTTTTTTAGTAAATACAAAGTAAAAATATTAGGTATTGAATTTGAACCACACAGGATGTAGGAACAAAATACAAAATAAAAAAATCCGAAATAGTTTTTTTCTTTCAGCCAACAAAATACTGTCAATGTGTTAGTCAATTTTAATAGCTTTATCAAAATATTCCCCTATTTGATGAAAGAAACTTCAATAAGGTATGCTTATATAATAAAATTGATGTACTAAATATATCAACAACATCGAGTATTTGTTTCCAAGCTGTTGAATCCGTCGCATAGGAGTATAATATTGACTTGTTGACTTAGAATTGCTACAATAATATGGTAGGTACTGTCTTGTGACTGACCTGCCTGGAGTATGAAAAGAAATTACATATAATAAATCAGGGGTATCAAACATTGAATTTATGATTTTATACAAACAGGTTAAATCGGAAATGATTCTACGATCAGATAATTTTATTAAATTTAATGAACAAAGTACGTTATCGTAATTTAGGCATTCACTAGGAATGCCCATTTTAAAATTCACAAATCTTAAAAATTTATTTTGGATTCTTTCAATCGCATGTGAATGAACCTCATAATTTGGGGACCAAACCGTGGAATTGTATTCTAAATGACTCCTTACGAGTGACATATATAATTTTTTTACAGTATTGACATTGTTGAAATCACTAGATACCCTTAAAATAAATCCCAACATTTTCAAAGCTTTATTGGTTATTATTTCTATATGCTTGATAAAGTTGAGTTTCGTGTCAAACCAAATACCTAAGTCATTGATTTCCGAGACAGATACTAACGACATATTGTTAATGGAATAATCGAAAAATATAGGATTCTTTATTCGATAAAACCTCATAATTTGACATTTGCTTATGTTAAGTTGCAAGCGGTTATCATGACACCATATATTTTATTTTTTTTTACAGTGAATACCGCACAAGAATCTCAACTGCTCCCGTCTGGAGCCACTGAGACTATGGCGTCCCCAATTGGGGTATGTTGTGAGGCTGAAGGTAGTGGGGAGGGGAAGGAGGTGGGGAAGAGGAAGGTTGGGAAGTACCTGGCTATTCAGATCTGGTCACCAAACACGGCTAAAGCCATTTTTAAGCAACGTTTCAATTCTGAATGGTGGTCTTACACCAGGGCGATACTGATAGTATCTTCCACTCTGGAACATGCCGCAAATATACTATATATTATTTTAAATGAATTAATTGTGAAATAACACAAATTAATCAAATAAAATTTATTTGCGCATGCCGGGTTCGAACCCGCGACCTCTGGATTGTGAGTCAAGAGTCTTACCCACTGGACTACGGAGTATATACTATAATAAATCTCAACAAGTTATTTGACAACATATGGCAATCATTAATGTTTCTGATTGCTTTAAATAATTTCAGGTCGTCTGCAAACATTACTACTTGAACATCATTGAAAATATATAACACATCATTAACAAATAATAAAAACAGGATTGGATCTAAATGTGACCCCTGAGGAACACCACTCGTAGCAGTGAATTTGTACGAAAATGTACCATCAATTTTAACAGCCAGTAATCTGTTGATCAAGTAACTGTTAAACCACTTATATAGTGAACCACCTATACCGAGTTTTTGCAGTTTATTCAGCAATAACTCATGATTAACTTTATCGAACGCCTTACTCAAATCGGTATAAATAGAGTCAACTTGACATTTACTAGACATGGAATCAGATATATAGTTTTGATACGTTAATAAGTTAGTGAGGGTAGATTTTCCAGTAGAGAAACCATGTTGTTCAGGAGAAATGACGTGGTTTAATCTGAAAATAATTTTTTTAAGAAGAATTTTTTCAAAAACTTTAGGAATTGTTGATAAAAGGCATACCGGTATATAGTTAATCACCTCGTGTTTATCACCTTTTTTAAAAATAGGTGTTAGGTAGCTGAATTTCCATTTAATAGGAAAACATCCTGTTCGTAAAGACTGATTAAAAAGCAAAAATAAGGGATACGCTAGATTGGTAGCACAATTATTCAGAAAAACAGGAGGTATTTTAACTGGTCCACCGCTTTTACTTTGATCTAGTAATTTAAGTTCAGTCAGTATATCATTATATTCTATGTGGATACAAGATAAATTAAGATTATGATCAGTGGTAAAATTTGATACTGTACTAGCACTTTGAAACTGGTGTATCACATTCATAAACACTTTTAAAAAAATCAGCAAAAAGGTCAGCGATACTTTGAGTGTCTTTGGCCTTTTTACCTGCATATTCCAAGTTGGCGGGTATACCAAAGTTGTTATTTTTCATTGATTTTGCATAGTTCCAGAAATACTTTACATTATGATTTATTGAAGTTTGTATAAAAGAATTGTAGCATATTTTTGGTAAGGTTTTGCAATCTTTTCTAATGTTTTTAAATTCAATATAATTTGATAAAGACCTGTCTTCTTTATATTTCTTATGTAAAACTTTTTTAAGGCCAGTTGATTGAACAAGTTCTTTATTGAACCATCTCGGATATTTTGATTCTTTGAAATGAATAAGTGGGATTAGATCTGAAATAATTTTATCCAGCAAATGATAAAATGATTCAATATTTTTATTAATATCGCCTTCTATAAGAAATGACCAAACTTCCTTGTGGAGACGATTATTTATGTCCTGATAATTCGCATTTTTAAAGTTAAACGTAGGAGTTGAAATTTTTTGATTGCCTTCTTTAGTACAAGGGATAATTATTGCTAGTGGGGGATGGTGGTTGTCTATCGGAAGAATAGACTCCAATGATTTATTTATAATCACATTGCTCTCATTTGACAAAACTAGATCAATAACACGATTATTAATATTACGTACATGGTTGAATTGGGTTAAATTAAAAAGTAAAGACATATCTAGAATTTCTCGTTCATAGGCGGTTGCTGGTATTGAATTAAAGTTACTGTCTAAATTGTTAAAATTGCAACTAGGTAGGTTGTAATCACCGCAAATAATTATTTTATGATTTGGGTATTTTGTTATTACTAACTCAACATCTTCACAATGTTTTTTATAGATTGATATGTTAGAATTAGGAGGGATATAAACAGAACCAATAATAGTTTTCTTAAAATCACCACTTAACAATACGAACAATTGTTCTACATTAGTATTTTTTATTTTAAGTATTTTCGAATTAATGTGTTTGCGGATCGCTATCAGGACTCCACCTCCTCTTGTACTGGAGCTAGTATTCTGACTCCGGTCAGCTCGGTGGACATGATGACTATGTAGTCCAAGCTCCGCTGAGAAGATCGATGATGTTAGCCAGGTTTCAGGCTTTATGTTTATGCCTCCAAGACCTAGACAAACCTCACCCCATGAACCCGGGCACCCCTGCTAAATCACCAAACGTAGCAAACCCCTTGGGGTGACCTATGACAGAGGTGTTGATTATCCAATAAAGGTTCCCGGGGCGGCGGTACCCAACCCCGCCTCCTAAATTGAATATGATAATAACATATTCTCATCTTGCGTAGATAACAAATAAATTGAATGTAAAAATTGTTCAACACTCTCATTAAAATCGTCATGTCGATCGTCCAGCTTATTTTCAGATATCTACATGTATTAAGTTTTGGGGTAATGAGGGAAGCAATATTTGAATGCACACCATAAATCAAATATTATTTCCACATGTCTGTGTTCCCTATAAAATAAAATCGGGAAGCATAACGGTCCGTTACATTATTATACATTACTACGGAATTTTAAAATTTCCCACAAGTTACCCAGAACACATATTTTTTTTTAATTGACACAGTTTTTCTGCATTATAATTTGATTTCGTGGTGTTTACAAGTAATCTGAGTATTGTACCAGATAGATTAACAGTGTTTCTCCAAAGACCAGATCAAATATGGCGAACCAACGAACACGTAAACGAAATCATTTATATCACTGAAGAAGAAGATAGTACCTACTAATAAATATAAAATAAAATATGAAAAATAATAAGGCACAGAAAAATATAAAGCTAACGGTCACAACTGGGTGTCGAAGCCAGGATTGAGAATTGAGACCTTCTTTTATTTTTTTAAAGTCATTTTGGTCAATCTTATATTTCAAATTTAGAATTAATTAAAAGTAGTGATAAACAATACACGATGCCCGAGCCATTAACAAAGAACTTCTCCAAACTCCTTTTTCCTAAACCTCCTTTGGACAAATACACTCTAAATTTTTTTAATTTTTTTTTTTTTACAATAATAATGTTACATTATCAGTTTTATGGTACATTATCAGTTTTTATGGTTACCCAAACAGTAGAGAAATATTCTCGGGTCTAATTGGGGAGCTAGTCTATGTACTTTTATTTAGAACTGCTTATAGATAATATGTTACAAAAATGAAAATAAAATACTGTAAGATATTACAAAAAATTTTAAAATTAGAAAAATACATATTATTATAGAAATATAATATCAGCAAAATATTGGAAACAGATTGTATCTGAAAATCATCGATACAACTAAGATAATCTGTTGCTTATCTGTATAAATACAACGCGAGTTTTTTTTATATTTAAGATAGTTTTTCTCACTTTTTATTGCATTGGGTAATTCGTTATATAGCTTTGGGCCTACGTATTCATAATGGTGTTGTGCAGCTGTCGTGTTGCATCTAGGTACATATAAGTTCCCAGATGTTCTAGATCTTATACTTCGTGTTGAGTACACTTCAGATTCTTCAAAAACTGTTAAAATAGCGCTTTTTTAAATAGTTTTGAAACCGGTAGGACCTTAAATTTTTCAAAAAGTTCGTTGGTTGGGAAAATTCTTGGTTTTTTAATAATAACTTTGATGATCATTTTTTGTGTCGTTACTATCGGATAAAGATTATTCTTATAGATGCTTCCCCATTCGATAATGCCGTACTGTAGTACTGACTGCACAAAAGCAAAGTAAACCATTTTAATATTTGTATGACTTAGGATATTTCTTAAATGTACAAATATGTAAGTAAGTTTTCTAATTCTTTTGACACAGTTTTCGACATTTTTCATAAATTTCATGTTACTTTCTATAGTGATCCCTAGATATTTGATATCTGTGGTTTTCTTAAGGATTTTACAATTATCGTTACATTCTCTTCCTTTACACGATACATAGCTTGAATACATAGCTTGCAAACTATACAATACACTACCAGCTACGATCAGACAAACTGACTCCTTGACAAAAAGTATTACAAACATCTGTAAAACATAGACATAAATAACTATTCATATACGACCTAACCCATGTAAAATGAATGAAATTAATAGAATCCTGTTAAATTTAACTCCATGAATAGATTAGACAGGATTAACTTCTTTACTTCATCTCCTCCAACAAATATAAGAAAACTCTTCTAAACTTCTTTAAAGATTTTTCCACCCTTCCAACCAACTCTCTACAAGTATTATCTTCTTCTTCAATGATATAATTCATTGACCGTAATAACATTCTAAAGTTATTATCTTCTTCTTTGTGTGCCGCATCAGGTCCCCCCGACGTTGACGATCACTCTTGAGAATGTCTCTCTGTCTTGCGGTGCCCGGAATAGCTCCTCCACACTTCTAATGCCGGTCCAATCTCATATATTACGCAGCCAAAACATTTGTCTCCTACCAGGACCTCGGCGACCCTCTATCTTGCCTTTCAATATCAAATGGAGTAAGTGATACTTCTCCCCTCGAAGTATATGACCCAGATATGAAATTTTCCTGATTTTTATTAATGTAAGCAGTTCTCTATCTGCTCTAGCCCGCCTGAGAATTTCTGTGTTGGTGATCATGTCGGTCCATGGGACCTTGAGCATTCTCCGGTGAAGCCACATTTCAAAAGCCTCTAACCTGTTCATGGTATTTACTTTCAAGGTCCATGTTTCACATCCATAGAGCTATACCGACCACACATAACATTTTAGCATTCTCTGCCTTAGTTTTAAGCTGATATTGTCATTGCAGAAGAGGGAACAGTTATTATAAAAGAGATTAATTCTAATAAAAAATTGACATCACATACATATTTAGGTTTAGCCCGATGTTGGTTTACTATCTTTTTTCTAACTAAAATGACTGATAATGAAACAAAATAAAAAAATGCATATTTTATAAAACAAATGTATAAACGTTACTGTCATGTCACTTTTTGTCATTACATGTGTACAAGACCCGTAGGCCTGCACAAAATCTGTAAACAATACGCGCCGGCACACAGAGACGCCCGACAATTGCAATGTCTTGATAGATATGTATTCTCGCTTTGACAGCTGTTGAAGTTCCGCAATAGAGAATCTGGTTACTGAAGCGCTTATGCTGGACGGGCTCTTCTGCCGCGCATTGAGGTGGACTGCTTTTGCGTCTTCCAGTGTATTGTGAGATGGAATGCTCTTCCATCGGAGCATGTAGGCTGCGGTGGACGCTGGTTGCTAGTAATCGAGACAGGCTGCGCTCCAGATGATGAATGTTCTCTATTTGTCATGTATCCAAGGTAACAGCATTCAAAGCTGGCCTGATCGCTTTATCCAGGGCTGCGAGCAGGTCAGCAATCTGCTTGGCATGGTGGTTTCAAGGGCTTGCTTGTGGTAATGTAAACCACGCTCCAGATTTTGCATTATCGTTGATTGCTGCATATCTGGCACCAGCATTGTAGGAGGTGGTCGCAGCAACTCAAAGTAGGCTGGCTTGTCATTGTGTGGCAGTGGGTTGCTAGCATCCTAGGCAGGGGCGGTCGCAGCCACTCTTATGTTGACTGGCTTCAGGGTATCGGTCTGCATTATATTGGGCGTGCTGCGGGTGCATAGCACGAATCTCCAAATGTTGTCATCATTTGACTGACGTGGCGTCATCATCCGGTAGGTCTGCATTCTATTAGACATGGCGGGAGTCCTTATCATGCATCTTTTGGCATAGCACACGCAGTGTTTCCTGGTTTGATTCGAAGGGCTTAGTAAGAATCAGCAAGTTCAAAGGAGCTCAAGGATGGCCAAGGGGCTTAGGCATTATCATCAGGGAAGAGTGATGCAAGGCTCGATGCAAGGGGGCCCCGGACCAGCAGCCCGGAGCAAGATGGCCAGTGGTAGCGCAGCGACTTCAAGGGCTTGGTAAGAATCAGCAAGTTCAAAGGAGCCCAAGGATGACCATTGGGCTTAAGCGTTATCATCAGGGCAGAGAGATGCAAGGTTCGGGCCCCGGGCTAGCAGCCCGGAGCAAGATGGCCAGGGGTATCGCAGCGTCTTCTAAGGCTTGGTAAGAATCAGCAAGTTCAAAGGAGCCCAAGGATGACCATTGGGCTTAAGCGTTATCATCAGGGCAGAGAGATGCAAGGTTCGGGCCCCGGGCTAGCAGCCCGGAGCAAGATGGCCAGGGGTATCGCAGCGTCTTCTAGGGCTTGGTAAGAATCAGCAAGTTCAAAGGAGCCCAAGGATGGCCATGGGGCTTAGACGTTATCATCAGGGCAGAGAGATGCAAGGCTCGATGCAAAGGGGCCCCGGGCTAGCAGCCCGGAGCAAGATGGCCGGGGCTCAGGTGTCAGCGTTTTGCAGGTATTATCCCATCGGGTACTTGAGGTGAAAGAGTGGTATCTTGGAGCTTCAAACGGTGACGGCGAGACTGGCGTCTTGAGCAGCGTTTCGACGTCGAAGATCTTCAGGTAGCAAGTTTGTAGAGACGTTGCTTTGATCGCTGACGGTAAAGACTGAATATCGTGGCCTTCTAGGCAATCTTTTTATAGCGGCACCTCAGCTTGTTTCACAATATAAATTTTTTTTTGGTGTTATTAATCATCGCAGGTTGCAATAAATAATTTCTATTTTAGGAAGTATGAATCATCTCACGTTGAAATTGTTACGAAATTAATATTTCGGTGCGCCGTTCAAATGCAGAATATTTCGTCTTCGAAAATAATGATGATATGAAAAGTTTATATGTTTCATCTTGTCTGCATAACACGTTCGATACAACATGTAAAAAATAAATAACAAAAATTTCTAAAAGTTATTTTTTTTTTTTCAAATTGCGATCGGAAACTTTGGTGTCATAGAAGTGAATGTTTAAATTTGTCTACGCTAAATTTCTACATTTTAACAGAAAATGTTGGGTTTTCTCTTTCTAGTCCCTTTAAAATCATATTTCTCACCATGATACTCGGAAATATGAGACCTATGTGAGCTAGGACACATATGGTATCCTGTGATCCAAAGGGTTAATATACATTAAACATATAATTCAATAATCATTGCCGCCCAATCGTGGTAAGTTAAACCATTACAAACCTCCCGAAAAAAGCAACGAATCCCGTAATCTTATTTCCAATATTTCATCGTTTTATGAAAATATTATAATTCCGGATGGACTCCGTTCTACCGAAAGGGAAATAAGTTGTTTTGCTATGTCAAAGGCAAAAAACTGCCATTTGTTGTAGCTAATTGCGTATTTAATTTTGTATTAGTCCATTCTGAAGCTTTAACTGCAGTTTTACGGAAACCATAAGCATAATTAATAATCTAGAGTGTATTTTTTATTGCGGTCAGAGTACTAAATCTATTTTGTTTGCAAACACTGGCCAAGCCCATTTTCGTCAAGGTTCTTTGAGCAAAAAGATAAATATGGAAAAAACAAAGTTTTTTGTCTTTTGGTTCTAGGACATTAGTGAATATACCCTTTGTTGTATTATTTAAGGGTTAACTTCGATCGTTTGTACGGGCAAGTTATTTTATGTGCATTAGTAATTTTATTAATTCAACCCATAAATGTCATTTGTAATCTTGTGTGTAAGATCATTTGTAATATTGGAATATTTAAAAAAAAATTATATGACCAATAATGATTTAATAAGGTTTAGTAATAAGTTTAGTTCTGGGCACTTATTTTAAATTCAATTTGTTATAATAACTTTTGACGCTCAACTTTCATTAAAGAAGTTAATATTCATAAATATTAATGAAATATAAAATTTTGATTTATTGAGATTAAATACTTTTACACTACTTTTACTTTTACCTACATACTTTTTTGGCGCGATTTTTAATCTTCTTTTTTTCTTGTTATAAGTAGATATAATTATATCCTCACTGGAATCTTTCTTGCTGAGGACAACATTTACATATTCGAATTTAATTATTTGCATAATATGACGTTCTTGAAAGAATTGTAAATAAAATATATTTGTTGCAATTTTAGTTCCATGATGTTTTGGTTTCAGTCTGTATTAGTTTCTCAGTTGACAGACAGTCTTTTGTCATCTGAATAGCCACCTTTCACTGCCCAATTTCTTTTCCCTCCCTAATCTCTTCAGCCTCACAGCATATCCTCATTGGGAAAGTTATAGTTCTACTTAATTCGGACAGGTGGGATTCTTGTGCGGTATTCACATAGGTAAAGAGAAATTAAAAATGTAATTCCCGATTCTAAAATATTTACGAATTTAAAACAATAAGTTCATCTACCACCGTCGTTCACCTTTCTTTGTAACTGATGGGAAACAAACCTACATATCTCAGCATTGCGGTGAAGTTGCCTGGGTTAATGGAAGAAATAAATTCAGAATTTTCGGATCTACTTCGGTGGAAATTGATTTTCAGTTTAACGTTTTTTGAGACAACCAATTGGCCCATCTGGGACCTGAGTAGCTTCTAACAAGTCGGACAGAACACACTTCCAAATTTTCAATTTTATTAAAACTCTCAGATAAAAAGCATTATGTCTGACCTAGTATTTATGTTAAAAATTGTAAATGGTAGTACAGAAAAACCCACAGATCTTGAAATATAAGAGATGTGCTATCCGCAGTTGTTACTGGGACTGTGCTTGCTGATGTCGCCGATACTGTTTACCAATTAACGAATAAACTAAATAAATGAACGAATAATTAACGAATAAACTAAACGAACATTAAACTAAATGAACGAATTTTTTGCTGCATGGTTAACAATATACATAGTTTGAATAAATAATTACTACCCACCTTCAAAAATCAATTAAATGAACAAATTCTTTCCGTATGGAAACTATTCCCATTAGGTAGAGGTCCGCCGCCCATAGTTGGGCGGACATCACAGCATAACTCTTCGTATTTCAATGTCTTTGGAAAAACCTGATTTAAATAACCTCATTGAATATAATAAAATCAAAATATTGTAAAATAAAAATTACAAAAGGTGTAGCTTATGGGTAGACCCCATTTCTTCCAGCTAACCACATTTATTTTTACAATGTTTATATAATATAATTTGTTTTATTATAATTACAATGTTTATGCAGATAAAATAACAATATTCCAATGAAAAAAAAATACAAATATAAAATTTTAAAAAATACCAATAAAAATAGGCGTTTCATTTACGTGAGGTATTCACTATATATAATAATATACCCACCAGAGCTACTTGTTCCAACATATTTAAATGTTACAATGCCAGGACTGAGCATTTCGAAAATTCGCTTTTACCTAGATTACATGAAGTTAGTAGAAGATACGCAGATGTGACGGGCCTATTACTAACTTCATGTAATGTAGGTAAAGAGGACTGTACTAACATATGTTTTAAATCAAAATTAATTTAATGTACGTCTTATAATGTAATAATAATAATAATAATTCTTGATAATAATAATTATTTATTTCCATAGGAAAGCTAATAGCTTAGAAATGCACAAAATAATTTGCAAGGCAGATAGAAACATTACACCTTTAAATTTATATGACGAGAATGTCAACATTCTTATAAATACTAACCAGGAATTATTAGATTCATAGTCAAATAAAATTATTCACGCAAAACACTTCAATTATCTCAACCAAACGTACGTTGACAAACTTTCGTCAAATTAATGGTTGAGTATTGGAGAGTTGAGCGCAGAAATATAAGGATTTATGCTTCCCATTCAAGATGCATATAATCAAAGATATAAATCAAATTGATGATTTATGTAGAAAATGTTTGACTTTTCCAGAAACTATAGAACATGTTATATCGGGATGTTCTATATTAGCGCCGTCAGAGTATACATTTAGGCACAATCAGGTTTTAAAAATAATCCACCAAAGTTTGGTAATTAAACATAACTTGATTGACTGTCGTAATATAGTACCATATTATGAATATAAACCAAATTCATTTTTAGAAAATGAATTTTATAAAAATTATTATGATAAAACTATACTAACAGACAGAACAATTAACCTCTCCGTTAGTGAGTTTTAAAAGTGGTACTGCGGGAGTGAGTTTTTTCAATAATTAATATAGATATTTTTTTAAATGCCAAATCACGGAATATGATAAAATAATATACTTTTACTGAGAAACTAGCACATAAAAATCAATAATATGGTTTTTAGAAGGAAAAAACAAAAACATGCTTTCAGAAATCACCAACCATCGGTCATCAAAACAGAGGTTTATTATCTTCTAAAAATTAAATTCACTTACCACAATTTGAATTATTCCATATGCAACTTTAAAAATTTTTTTTACACAATCATATAGGGACACAAATTTAACCATTTACACTAAAACTGTTTTTTTTTTTTTTTTTTTTTTTCGGTAACTAATATTGTTTTTTTGTATGGTAGTCCTCGAAACATGGATATACGTAAAACGCAACATTACAGTCGGTGCACATATATTTCGTATCCTTTCTTTTTTGAGGTCGAACTGCTGTATGTCTACATACATGGCATTGTCGTTGAGTTCGTTTTCCTTGGGCTCCAGTTTCTGGTACAGGACGAAGAAAATGTTTCCCTAAAAGACGAGTTGGATGGTCCACTACTCGCCTTCCTTCAGATGATGCCGGCCTGTTTGTATGATATTTTTCGACCAACTGAGATATAAGGTTTTCCCGGAATTCGCTAAATGATAAAACCTTTTGCGTTTTCAAACGATGCAAAAAAAAGCATTTAGTGTCCCAATATCAATCAATCTGAAGAAAATTTTTTTGTACCATTTTAGAGATTTTCTAGAACTGTCTGCAAAGCCTAAAATGCGGTCCACTTTGTCAACAGCTCCCATATTTTTTGACTGCCATTCTAAAACTGTATATTCTAAAACTGCCTCTGGTTTTATTTTATTTTCTCCCCTGGAGAAATCAATTTTGTCTGTTACTATCATTGCGTCTGAATGTATGTTAGTGAGCATTATTACATCTCTTTTATCGCGCCATTTCATTGCCATCAGTCAGTGTCTTCACTTCTCCTCTTTTCATCTTCTCATTACCAAATTTTGGCATATCTTTTCGGTTCGCTCTAACCGTTCCACATGCATTTGTTTTATTTTTATGCAGGAAATCAAACAATGTTGGGCTTGTATACCAATTATCAACAAACAATCTGTGACCTTTCCCTAAATAATCACTTAGCATTGTGGTAACGACTGACCCTGATATACCAATATCGGGATTCATCTTTATGTCTGATTCAGAGCCAGTATACACAATTATATCCAAAACATAGCCGGTTAGTGCATCACAGTGCACAAACAACTTTATCCCAAATCTATGTCATTTTGATGGAATATAAATTTTGAATGAGAGTCTTCCCTTCCACAACACGAGACTCTCATCTATACAGAGATTTTGAAAAGGATAAAAAGTTGTTTTGAAAATCGTCTTCAAAGGATCCAGAAGATTTCTTATTTTACATAATTTGTCGGTTGTCCTAATATCGTTATCTGAAAAATGAAGGGCACGCAGCAAAAGTAAAAATCTGTCCTGGAAAAATAAGACTTTGAAGAAAGGGGTTTCAATTACTGGATTATTCGTCCAGTATTTCTTCAGTGAGTTTTTTCCCACAAGACCCATAAACATAATCGTGGCGAAAAATGTATACATTTCGGCCTCCGTGGTATCTTTCCACTTCTTCATTTTTGAGTTTAGGGAAACGTCTAAGGAAATTTTTGCAGCGTACTTATTCGTTTGGCTGACAATTATTTTCACTACGTCAAGCGTAAAAAATATTTCAAAAAACTCAATTTCCAACGAATTTTCGCTAACAGAAATATTTTGTTTTATACCTGAGTTGCTGGAGTTGAATTCATGGATAACGGGCGTAAATTCACCCTGATCCCATTTACGTTGATCAACTTTTCTCTTTTTAGCTGTTGAACAACTAGGTACGGTTGTTTCATCCGAATCAGATGTATCAGATTCATCGGATGAACTATCTGAATGTATTGGTATATCTTCAATATCCTCGAAAACATCTTCATCTTCACTTTCGATCAAAGCATTGGCAATGTCTTCGGCGTTCATTTTATATAAGTTCCGAAATAGAAAGTCAAACTACTTATAAAGCAATATCTATATTGTAATGTCAAAGATAATAACCAATATCTTACAAATAACACTACGAACAATAAAAAACACAATTCACAATACGGACAAATAACACGTTCCAAATGTCAATAACTGTCAAAAACTGTCTTCAAACTATATAAAATCACTAACAGCACAATCATATAAATAAATATACACATTTAAACACGTAAAATATTTCGTCAATGCGAAATCAAACACGAAACAGATAATTTGCAGCGTAAAACACATAAAAACATCAACGGTTTATTCTTTCAAAATGCGGCGTTCAGCATAAAAGGTTTGCTATAACCGACTGCCGAACGGTGACGTCACAAAATATTTAAATCGTGAATAACTCGGTCGGTATAATAGATAAATCGCTAAAAACTTCGAAAAGTTATGTAGAATTGATCAGAGATGTCGGTAACCTTCAGTTTTTGTGAAGAAACCTAGTAATAATTAATTTCTAGGCGCTAACGTACATGTACGGTCATACTCCTTCCGGGATATTTTTTTCTCACCGTACATGTACGGTCATACTCCCGGACAGGTTAATCATAATAGACCTGATATAGTTTTACATGACAAAATTTAAAAAAAATAACTTATATCATTGATGTAGCTATTCCAAATTCCTGTAATATTCAAAAATCTGTTTCTGAAAAAATAATAAAATATACAGATTTGGGAAATAAGATTAAAAGAATTTGGCATTTTCGGACTATAAAAATTTTACCATTTGTCATTTCGGCTACTGGCATTATTCACATATTCAAAATTTAGGCATATTAGATTTGTCAACGAATTTATATATAAAAATGTAAAAATCAGTCATTTTAAATACATCTAGGATTACAAAAGATTTTTTAAATATTTATATTGAGGGATCAGTAGGATTTATAGGTCAAATTAGGAATTCCACAAAGCCGAACCCTCTGATATGAAAATATCTGGAGTCAGTGAATAATTTTCCCATTTGGTCTCTGGTAGGTTGACATGTTGTTCTTGTATTGTTTTGTATTTATAATACAAATAGTGCAATTGCATAGCGTGGATTGACTAGATGATCATTTGGGGAAGTGTGTGAAAGGGTTTAGTTTTCCTGTGGGGAAAATTTAACCCGGACATTTAAATCTAGTGCGTATAAAAATTCCAGGGTGTGTGTAGGATAGTGCAATCCCAATCCTAAATAGTTTATTATACATATATTTATATATTTACACAGTAAAGAAACAAGAACATAAATAGAAAAAAAAATATTAACAAAAATAAATAATCCATTATTATGCAGGGTGTGGTCTTGAGTGAGCTCGGGCCCAACGCTCAAGGCTGCGATCACCACCGTGTTGTCGGAGGCGATTAGCCGCATCCTGGCTCCAGTGACCCGGTGTGTCATCAGGCTGGCGAATCCATGGAGTCCTAATTCCGTAAACATTGTTGATGCGCTGCTTTATCTTCTGTATCCAAATATGATTATGTGTGCTTTATTATATTGGATCCGGAGACGTTCCATCAAGCGTACTCAGTTTTGACACCATGTTTCACTCGTATACAGGCTAGTGCAGAATGCATTGAACGATGTTTTTTTAACATTTTTGCTGCATCGGAAGAATCTTCGGGCAATCATATTTGACACTGATACTTCTCCTCTGTCGTTCAATATCACCATCATCCGAGAGGTCTTCAGTCACGATGTGCCCCAAGTATTTTACATTCGTAGATGTGCTGATGTTTTCCTCATTCAGTTGTACGGGGAGCATCTTCTCGGGATTTTTTCCATAGTGGAATGCAATTAGCTCCGTCTTCTTTGGGGTGTACATCACATTGTGTTTTTTTGTGTTTAACGTGTTTTGTATTTACGCGTATCTCTTTTGTGTTCTTCTAGAGCTTGTGTTCTTTTGAAATTATTTTACTATTTTCTAATGCTTGTATTTAACTGTGAAATGCAAATATTTTTTGTGATAATAAATAAAAAAAACTTTCAGGGATTTTCTGTTCATAGTGTTCAGTGGGTGAGCCATTATTTGATTATTTTTTTAATAAAACGGAATGCAAACTAATCTATTAAAAATTCGACGAGTTTTCCAACATTTGTCTTTTGAATCGTATGTTTTCAACAGATATTTAAAACCGCAGCACTTTTTGTTGAATTTGTTTTACGCATTCCAAACACCATTTAATTGAATTACCTCGTAAAAATGCAATCAATTTATTTCATCAATTCACTGGAAAAAATGTTTACATTTTTAAACTGTTACATGTAGAAACTACAGAATAAAACTGAATATTACATTGTCACTTGATGGAAATGATTTGAGATTTTCATGGTCAAAGGTATTATAGTGATTTGTTTTTGGGGTATTATGCCGTGTGCGCTTTCTCCTTCAGTAGCCAATTTTTTAAGTATTGTTATAGTGTCCATCATTAGGAAACAGGTACTGTAACGCTGTCCGAAATGTTAACTAAGGCGGAAGGGTAAACGGCACAATACCCCGTAAATAAATCGCAATGTGTTCAGAAAAGAATTTTCTTTTTTTAAATAACCTATTCCAAATAGGGAGATTACGCCCTGGGGGAAAAAATCTCTCGGGTCTAATGTCATCTTTGGAGATGCTATGTGGAGGCTTTTTGGGAAGAGGAGGAAGTGAATATGAATCTTGAAAAAAGTCTTGAAGCGACACATGTTGTAGGAGAAAGGAACTCAAGAACGACTCATAGATGTAATATCTCTAAAATCTCTCAGAAGCTGGGATAAATGTCAACCGTATACAAACGTAGAGCACAAGTTTGGCGTATTTTGCGAATTTGCACCGGTGTCGAAGGTTTCAATGACGCTAGTTCCTGTGAGCATCTTCCAATGAAACACCAGTAGAACGGCATTTCATTTGATGCCTGTGCTCTAAAAATTGCAAACCGTTTGTGAAGATCGGAGAATCTATCAAACGAACCTTTCTGCAAGTTTCCAAGTAGAGTATTTAGGGGCTCCACACCAGAAGTAACTGCCAAACAGTGAGGAGCATTTGCGATTTGCACAGGATCAGCAGTTATGTAATATTAAAGTATCTACAGGCCGTGTATTGTACATGTTTTCTCCCAGCTTTAGAGAGACCATATTATTATACATTTATTTTATAGAAAATACCAAGATCCGAGATGACAGAAAATTATATGTGTTGGCGCAGTAATAAAGTTGTGTAAGATCCCATCACCTAAGCGTACTGCCTACCCTTTCTGAGAAATATGGTGCTCTTTGTACTGTTATCGTAAAGTTAGCAAACCCACCAACGAAAGTTATGTCAATCTTCAGTGAAATGTGTTGTGTCATTAAATTTAACCATACACGACGAATGCCACGAATTAACCTATTATATTCTGATAGCTTCCGAAATACACCAAAGTGCTAAGATTTATGACGATGTTCAGTTCGCAACAACTTTCTTGTAACCCTATCTCCATTAATCTGTTAGTATGCCCAACTGGGCTGTAGTATGTAGTAGTGTTGACGCTAAATTATGTAAATTGCAATACTCCTTCCATTAGAGTGCTATACAATCTGCCTGACATTAGGCTGGGAACGCGATTTGACAAGATTAGTTGGGCTAAGTTCATTAGAGAAGGGCCTTGTTAAGTTGGGAAGGCTCGCTAATGTGCAGTACACATAATACCATCCCCACTCCGACAGAAAACGCTAACATGTTGGATTTAACGTTGGAATAAACGTTCTAACAGAAGAGGCCTAATGTTTTGTCTAAACTATGAGACTGTAAACTACTTTCAATAGAGATCTTTGCGTATTTGTTGAATATTTGTGTACAACAAACATAGGTATTGAGTTTGCGCAGAAACAGTGTCCCAGCAAAACACGACGCACTAAATATAGGCTGTTTTTATTTAACATTAGCTCCACACAGAAGGCCCTAAGAAAAATAATTTCCCTCAGGGAACAGAGGAGGAAAGGAAAGAAAGATATAGGAAGGAAAGATACATGAGGGGTGTGTCATGTCTCAATTCAATTTATTTATTGTTTAAGTTTTGGTGCTTTTTTTTAATTGTAAATCTGTATTTCTTAAAACGTAAGCAGTACGTCCATCAACTATACTAGAATTAATAAAGCTTGCCTTTTAACGGCAGCTTCACTGAAGATAAATATGTCGATGTACACTCCCACTGCGGTGCAAGGCGATGATGGGTCGAAAGAGTCCTGCTCGAGAGGTAAAAAGGTCTCCCTCGACCAGTCTCTCCAAATCCGGCTTGCCACACAGTAGGTGGACAGACACGTTCACTACCAAGACCTTAACAATCCGTTGAGAGACGAATCCGGGTTACTTTATCCAGTGATTCCCGACATTATTTGCAATAGAGAAATTCGTTATTTGGAGTGGAAATTTTGGTCTCCGATAAATTTTTTGTTCTTGCTTTTTCATTTTTTTTTTATAATTAAAACTATTTGAATCACATGTTGCCACTGGTCACTTTGCCGATTAACCGCCCTACCCGTCACCTGTCCTCAAATTTAATAACATCAGGAATCACTGGTTATAGTATGTAAGTCAATTTGTTTCTCATGAAATTGGTTTAACCAGTAATAAATCAATTTAGAAATCTTCAAAGTTCGACAATTAAAATCGTATAAATAAGTCGTCTCAAAGTGGTTTAACCACTGTTTTAAAATGACCTTGTAAGACGAAACGACTGTAACTGAAAAAATTAAAGTTCTTGCAGAATTTTTAATAACATTATTAAATTGAATTTAAATTAAAATTTTAAAAATTAAATATAGCTCTGCGAAGTAAACACAAAAACATTTATTATGTCAGGCACGTCTCTTTTCTTTCTGTATAGTATTCCAGCAGCTAATCTATATAATACATCACCTTCCAAAAACAGCTTTTAGTTTTCGTATATGTTCAAAAACATTCCATTCATTTGGTTTTTATTGACAGAGTGAGGCCTGATTTCAGGCAATCAGTTCCAATTTTTAATCAAAGGAAATCCCAGGTCTAGATGTCATTGAACCGGAGTTGCACCTCTGTGTAGACGCGCGACCGAAATTATGAATTTTAATATGTAGCTTTTTATTTTCTAGATATCCTGGGTACGCAGACACGGTGACGGCCTGGTCCTCCTGTCTACTGGGCGTCTGACGCTGGCCAGCGACGGCCGCTGGACCCTGCAGGCGGTACCGCCCTCGGACTGGCGCATGGTGCTCCGCCCTGTCGCCGCCCGCGATCAGGGCAGCTACGAGTGCCAGGTGTCCACACATCCGCCCATGGTCCGCCGCGTCAGGCTGCATGTGCTTGGTGAGTTAACTAAGAAGGATTTTTATTATTTCATTTTTGACGAATCATCACATTTATTTTCACAAAATTCATTCAAAATTAATAGATTACGTCTTAGTTTTAAGCACGTTTATTGTTTATAAAAAACCGACATGTTTCGTGAGCAATGCTCACTTCCTCAAGATTTACTTAAAACTGATTACAATAATGTACATAGACTTAATGGTGTCAATGGAAAGATGGGAGTAGGAAGGGGGAAAGGGGGAATCGGGCGTAATTTACAAAGGGAACAAATCATTTAAAAATATCTTTTGATTATTAATAATAATCAAATTCATATTTACGCTTTTTCTAGTTTCTAAGATTTCCAATTTGTCCAAATGAACACCTCTAAAATTACAATACAGTAACTCAACTCCACTTTAAAGTCAAAAGCGAGACTCCTCTCCGATAAATGATTGGCAAATTCCAAGAACCTTTTATTGCTTAAACATCTTATATATATTCCTTTAACCTTGTTTCTTTTTATCGTAGAAACAACAGTACATTGGTTATAGTGCTGAAACAGTTAACAGATATTAAATAATATTTCATAGTGGGTACCTACAATATATTTCTATGTAATGTAATATAATTTGGGAGGTTGGTTTGGGTACCGCTGTCCCGGTAACAACTTATTAGATTACCAACACCTCTGCCATAGGTCACCCCAAGTGGTTCGCTACGTATGGTTATGTAGTAAGGGTTTCAGGGTTCATGGGGTGAGGTTTGTCTAAGTCTTGGGGGCGGATGCCTTTGCACGCTTATCGAGGGATTATACTGAGGGAAGCCTTTTGATCTCTCCGGCCGGACTCTCTTGACCCATCGCCTTACCGCAGTGGGAGGGAAGAATGCACGCGTTCGTCAAGTCTGAACACATTGACCCATCGTACCCTACCTCGTACACCCCTCAATTCCTACCCACTCTTCATAATTTTTTCCCTATCCCTAAAATACTCCTCGTACAGCATTCCCAAACTTAAGGTAGGCCTAGGTGAAAATATTTATTTTTAAAAATCATTAAACAATTTTTGCACCCAATTTTTTGTTAAAAAATAAGATTAAATTGCAAAAAAATGGATATTTTTATTTATTTTAAAAGGGCACACTAAAGTTCGATTGCGCTAACTAAAACATTTAGAAAAACTTTTTGTTAGCAATAATTTTTAATCTATTTATTGAACGCCCATAGAGCTTTTACAAACATATAAAACATGTCCCAAGGACCCTTACTTTTTTTAAATTTTTAATTATAATTTTAATTACTCATGTGAAAATCTGTTATTGGATATAATGTGTGTTATTAATGTTATTATTATAAGTGTAAAATATCTGTTTATTTTCCCCAATAAATAAAATAAAATAAAATGTCGAATAATAAAAAGGTAAAAGGAGTAGGTACATTAATTAGTTAAACATTTATTATAACACAATTTTTGCTTTAAGGCGGTACACAATCCTAATAATTTTTGTATGCTCAAAACTATAATAATAATATAATACTCCGTAACTACAATAAATCTTTTACTTCCATGCCGCACAAGAAATGCGAGTTACTTATATATTAGATTAATAAAAACAGCACCTGACCATTAATATATTTTACGTACAACGATTTCAAAACTATATTAGCCGTTTTTCAACAATAAAGTTAGCGGTAAGCACCAAATTTTATTTTTCTAGACGATGAATTAATAATTTCGGGAGGATAACATGGAGACACATTTTAAATATTTGTAGCACGTTCTTCAGAATTAATTAAAATGAACGCGGCAGAAAGGTCGAATCTCCAGGCCTGCTAGGGTGAATTCGACCGTACGTTCGTACAATACGCCGCGGCACGGCGTTATATTTGTTTACACGCTTTCTTCACTAACGTCGTTAAGATTCCCACATTATTTATCTTCTTCTTCTTTTCTTTGATAGGGCAAATTCGACCGTAGGTCCGTCCAGTGCATGGGTCGCGAGTCGCAATTTGTATACACGGCTTCTTTACTTACGTCGTTAAGATTCTGAATATATTTTAGGGTGTATTGTCGTCTTGATTCAGGACAGAAAGATTTTGAATATTCCGAAAATGTTTGTACAATAAACTGACACATGCAATATACTTGTACAAGTTCGATATAACATTTCCACCTTTATGTGTTTCAACACTTCGACAATCCGAATATTCACGAAAGTCAACATTTAATTCCATTAGTGATCATTAATTAACTCTATCATGATTTTATCACATAAAAAATCCAATTCTCTTTTCGTCATTCCAATTAGCAATTAGAGTCACTGCGTAAAATATAAATCGTGAAATTAACCTGTCCAAAATGTCAATACTTTTCCCCTCCAGTCAGTATAATATTGGCAAAAAAATGAGACGTGAAATACTGCCATTGATACTTTACGACAGACTTTTAGAAATGAATATTTTTTTCGCTTTTCGTTCATACCCCTAGTACTTTTTCGCTTGAAAGCTACACCCGAACAGTAGGTATTTTTGTCCACGATTTCAGATATTTATGGCTCTGTGCGGCGAGATAAAAAACGTTACGGAAAATGAGGGAAACAAAAGGTATTTACGGGGTGACAATTTAACCTTTTTTGCTGCTACCAGGGGTTGAAATACGTTCGATTTGCAAGCTAAATTGTACTCGAATAAAGGGGTAGATTTTATCATTAGAGCGCGATTTCACGTTCTAATTTTACTGGGGTAATTTTGGTGATGAAATTAGCAGTATCTCTTTCAGGGTATTGGATTTTTTTTCTTTTTAATACATATAAGACCACCAGTTTGTAATGTACAGGTAATCGTATAAAATAGAATATTGACAACACCGAACATAGTAAAATAATGAGTTAGGTTAGGTTGGTTTTTTTCTAATCTTTTTTCAAAGTTCAGTTTTGTCACAGTTCAACTTGGTCATTAAGGGAGCCTGCTGTGCCTTAAAGTGACTCACTTCTCACTACAATGAAATACATATTAAGGTTACCGTCTCTTTACTGTCTTTTCTTTCCAAACAGGGTGTAAAAGCACCCAAAGGATTTTAACCAGTAATTCCTGGGAATATTTCGTGTAAAAAATGATGATGTCATTTTGCTGACAAAATAAACAATTTTTTAAAATCACTAACAGGAAATAACGATTAATCAAGAGATTTATAACGATTAATCAAGCAAGAAATCAATAACGATTCTTTGGAATATAATTATAATTACATTTAAGTATTTATATTAAACTTTTAAATGTTGCCTCTTTCTATTATTGCTCTGAATTATAAATTTCAAAAAAAAGGATTTAGAACGACTTTTACCATCCGTCTACTTTCGATGGGTTCCATGGACCATAGTGCCATGATCCCACAGTTCATCTCCCGATAGTTCTCCCCCCAGTACACTCATATACAATATGCAGTCAGTTTAGGGAAAACATGGTATATCTACTTACACAAAATATAACTAAGTGTTCTCAAAAGATTGTGCAGAGAGGATGTATCGTCTAATAATAAAAGTATTACATTTATCAAGGAAAGCTACATTTTTTCAATTTTTTTTTTATTGAAACATATAACAAGGTTACAATTGTACAACATAATATAAACATCAACATTTCAATCACTCTCCTAATAAAGCATCTGCTTGTGTTCAGGAGAGAACAACTAAAAAAAATTACATTTGTTTAAATTAAAACAAAAAATATTAGTAATTTAACAAAAAATGTGAGTGATTTTATGAGAAAATACAGATAAAAGTAATAAAAATATAGGTAAGTCAATAGATGATTCTAAGTATTTATAAGTCAAAAATATATTTATAAACAATATGTAAAGTTATTAGGTGGTAAAAGATAATTTTAATTTAATTTTTTAAAAATATTTTTCGTAGTTTTCTTCTGATCGTATATCAAGGGGTAATTTATTAAATAATTTTATACCCTTGAATATATAGTGATGCTGCGCTGTTGTGGTTCGTACTAGTGGCACGGTTAGTCCCCCAACAGATATTATTCTTTTGCTAATATTTAATTGTGTAAATTATTTTTACTAAAGATATCTTTATGTATTTGTAATAGTGCAATTTTGTCATAAATTTTTGTAAGTGGGGGAACCGGGAAATCTTGAAAAACATTTATAGTTGGGTAGTAATAGGGCTTTTTTGAGATGATTTTTATTAAAAAATTTTGAATTGTTTCCAATGGGAGTAGGGTTGATTTATATGCACCCCCCCCCCCAAGCCACGATTCCATATTTTAGTACAGATATCTTTTAGTATTTTTAATGATACAGTATTTCTTAGTCTAAAAAATATATAGATCAGTTTTCTCATTCTGTCTACTGTGGAATTTATTTGACTTTTTCATTTGATGTTATTGTCGATAATTATTCCAAGATATTTTATTTCTTCTTTACTACTAATGTATATACAGTTTGAGTTACAGGTTGCTATTCTAAGGAGGCAATTTCTTTTTTGAATTTTTATGTTTATATTTATATTTGAGATATTCCCAGTTAGGCTATAAGGTATAAAATGGGTTTTTTCGATATTTAGTGTCAATAAGTTTTCATGCATACTTGTATATGTACCGTATATACTCGTACCAGTACAAGTATAAAAAATCAACACTGCAAGTAAATTTGCTTGATATTCATACCAAATTATTGTGAAGGTTTTGAAATTTCAAATGAGAAAAAAAAAAATAATTGTAACGTCTGAGGATCCAACTTTCAGGTCACCCTATAGATGTAGGTACTATTTACTGAAAGGCACAAAAATACCTGAGGGGTTGAAGTATATTAAAGTGTATGGTGTATTCACGATACCGTGAAATCCATTAGCAAAGTACGCATGTGTATCTTCGTACTGTTGCCTCAACCGAGATTGAGGAAATGGCAAATATTGTTTTGGTGTATGCACGAAGGCTTTCACTGTTATGAGTCATAACTCTAATTATAGTAGCGAATCCACCGTAGGCAATGGGGTGTTTATGTCGACAAAGGTAATACTAAGTATATTTATGTTAAGGAGAACATTTCCGGAAAGTAGGTGGTATGGAATAATAATATTATGTTACATCGCTACGGGTATGATTTATAATTTATTAATAAATACAGAAAATAATAGAAAAACGGAACAATTCAACTTTGTATAAACCACTTAAAAAATTTCAAAAAATAAATATGTAACAATTATTACAAGCAATAATTGTCAGCCTGAAACACTCATTTACATTGAAAAATCTTCCGAGAAAAGATACTTACCGCCAACGGGACTTGAACCCGTGTCCTTCCGATTGCCGGTCGAATGTTCTGACCAATAGCTCAGTGGTCAGAGCATTCGACCGGCAATCGGAAGGACACGGGTTCAAGTCCCGTTGGCGGTAAGTATCTTTTCTCGGAAGATTTTTCAATGTAAATGAGTGTTTCAGGCTGACAATTATTGCTTGTAATAATTGTTACCCTTTGTGCTATGCATAAAAATCTTGTCTAAACGTTAGTTTATAAATTAAAAAATAATAAATAAATATGTATACAATTCTAATAATATTAATGATAAAGAATGGCGTAAAATTTTGTACAATAATTTTTCAGTTCAATGTTGCAAAAATCTACCTTCTAATATTAAACCATCTTTTTAAACAAGAAATAATATCGGTAATTTTTTGAGAAATATTAAAGATAAAGACCATAAGTTGACTAATTCCGGAATATATAAACTCAAATGCAATGATTGTCCCTCGCTTTATATTGGAAAAACCACTCGTTATTTTCAAATCAGAATCAAAGAACATTTAAGGTGTCTTAATAATAATAATTTTTCTGAGTTCGCTAATCATATCATTGAAAATAACAAAAGTTTTGAAAAAAATACAGGGATTCTTCATATTAATGATCAAGAAAAACAATTAAAAACAATTATTGCTTGTAATAATTGTTATCAAGAAAAACGTTTAGATAACTTAGAAGCCCTGGATATTTAAAAATCCCTTAAAAATAATGAATCTATTATTATCAACAAACAAAAAATATTGTCTTATAGCCCAATCATGAATTTGTTCCCCGACCCACCCACTCTACATTAATACCTACCCACCCAATCTACATTAATAACTAGCAACGGCTCCACCCCTACCATAATAAAACATTGTTCGAAACTGTCAAATTAGCATAAGCTTTCCCTGGAGAAGGAACGTTTGTTCCGAAACCGGTCGGATTTACGCATTATATAAGTGGTTTATATAAAGTTGAATTGTTTCATTTTTCTATAATGGATAACCACAAAGTAATAGCTACATTCAAAAATACAGAAAATAATATTTGTTATTTTTGCTTCTCTCTTCTCTCTTTCGCTGTCTTGTTAAATAAACAAAAAAATATAATTCGTTCGCCACTCTTAGATATGTTTTAAGCCAATTTAAATTACATAATTTTGCTGTAAAATAAACTCTTAAGTCATCATTTGGGAATAAGTCACATATTGATTAGAATAACGACGTTAAGTCAAATTTAAACAATGTGTTATGAAAATATTTGCGTAGGACGTCAAAATGTTATGAAGTTATTTAACTTTCACATTGGAAGCTAAAATGTTAGGAATATAATACATGGAGAGCATGAGACAAGTTAGTGTAATTATTACTGGAGAATTTCTCAGGCGTGGACCTTAAGTAGGCGGCTGTGTAATACTTTGTATGAGGATAGGTTATTTAAATGAAATAGTATTGTGCTTTGACACAGTTAAATTAATTTATTAATTATTACAAATAATAATCAGGGCTAGACTAAATTCTGAATGGGCATATTATGGAGCGTTAGTACCGTTTAATCTTGAGGAGTTGATGAATGGGTGAAAGCCATATGTAGGCGATCCATGCTGCTGCTTGCTGCCTTCGGAGATGGGCGGTTAGTTCCCTCCGCTGCTGACATGTGCTGAACGGCAGGCTGGAGCGACGAACAGGCCTCCAGTCCCGCGGTTTCCCAGCGACGTCCCGTCCAAGGGCGGTTGCCAGCCAGCCGACTATGTTGATGACGGCCAAGGTGGGCGATCTTCGGCCGCATCCCTGCGAGCACCTCTGGCTCCAGGTATAAGTCGGAAGGTCTTGTGATGACTGCGCCTGCAGATGCTGGATATGGTTTTAATCCAGCAGAAATAATGTGCTCCCATGGTACTCCGCTGCTGATCCAGGATTTTAATGATTGTCCTGATGGTCTTCAATAATGGATGCCGCTGGTGGGCGCGGATTTATCAATCTTCACATGTTAAAATAATGGCGAACTATTAATATTTGATTACGTCGACCCGCCACAGGGACGGTGGCCATGGTCACCTGTGGCTGCTCAAAGAATGAAGAGCTCAAGGCCAGTCCTGCCTATTGAACCCCTCTGTGCAGATCCTCAGTAGTGCCAACTGAGCAAAGGTAAGCATTTCAATGCTACCAATATAATGATGTTGAATGTTAACAACTTCACACCAAAAGTACCCATACACAGATAGTTCACTTGTTACATTATTTTTATGTAACATTTCCGCCCTTCCCACACAAAAAAAAAAATTATCCATAATTTTTTTTTTTTAAAACACTCCCTAAAAAAACACAAGCCCACTAGAAATCTAAGCTAAACTCAAAGCAAAAATAAGCATATGTAAAAACTATACAATAACAGATGATTATAAACCATAGTAGATGGGTGCCCGCATGTGAAGAAATGGACGATCCAATGCCATCTGGACGAACTCTCGAAGTTTTCGCGAAGCTAGAGGCGAACGTCTTCAATGGAATTGAAGCACCCAACTCTGTCACAGCGACCCCTGAAAAACAGCAAAACAATTCTGTAGGTATTTGCAAAAGAAAAATTTAAAAAACAAATTCAAAACAGAATCAAGTAATACAAAGGGCAAGATTGTATTTTTACAAAATTATAAATGTATTCTAAATTTGAGAACAAAAATAAAAGTATGAATTAATCATAAAATAAACATTCTTTTGTAAAAATATTATTGTAAACATACTAAATATACTTGTAAATATATTGTTGTGAAATATATACTATTGTAAAATATTCTAGACATACTATACGAGACATACTGTACTAGATATACTATACTAGACATACTATACTAGACATACTATTGTAAAATATTATACTAGACATACTATTGTAAAATATTATACTAGACATACTATTGTAAAATCTTACGGATGAGAAGCAAGTGTAAATTAATGCGAACAAACAAAGTTTTGAAACTAGAATATTATGAAATTTGGTTACGGTTGATTAGTTAGACAATAAATGTTGAGTTTATGACTATTACTGTTTTATTTTAATTTTAAGTATTTGGTAAAAGCGTGTTTGCTGAATGTATGGGGCTCAAAAACATTATCTGTCTCTTTCCAAGAGCTCAATATAAGATAATGTAAAAGGATTGATTTTGTAAATTGTGACTTGATGAGAGAATTGTGAAGTGATTTATTTATCACTTTTAGTAGTAACGCGGTATGCATACATAACTCGATTTTTCAATAGAGTAATATGATAAGAGCGAGTTGTTAGGATTGACAATACTTTAAATCGAAAAAAAACCGAACAAACTCGAGACATTACACGCTGTTACTTTAGTATGTCCATTAATGATCAGCGTGACAACGGCCCTTCTACCTTCTGCAGGGAAAACATCCGCAGACAATAGATCCTCCGTCTTCACTCTGATGCTGGAGCATACTTATTCCGAAACGTCGGGCCACGGTTCTACTATGAACAGATTCTGTCATGTCCATAGTTTCTCCGCATCCCGGAATTAAGATGAACGATCGATGAATTCGAAGCGTTACGAATAGGTAGCGGCATACACTATTCTCATCTTCGGAATATGTGGACAAAATATGGGAAAGTATCAATCTCCAATTGTACTCCCATAATTTTATAATGATGTGTTAACTAAGTGTAAACATGTTTCTCGCGGTACTTCAAGCACGGCAGGAAAACAAAAACCCTGGTTAAACAACATCGACGTCCATAATAAAAAAAATATTATTATTATTATTTTTTTTTAATTCTCTAAGTCCACAAAATTACTAAAACATTATGCCCGTAATTGAAAAAATTGAAATAATTATCAAATTTATGAAAATGTCACGATTGACAGAAACCAGATGTTAATTTCATCCAAAACAATTTTCCGAATTGTTGTCATAATCCTCTTAATGTAGAAATAACACAGCTTTGTTATTGTTGATAATTGATGAAGTTGTTAAATGATGTTGAAGAAAATGTATTTATTTGTGCCAAACCTGGATTTAAAATTATTTGAATAATGTTATGACGGTTTAAAAATTCCTGCATTCTTACGTAATTTATAAATGAATGTATCCTCTTCGCGTTGACTATTTAAAATAAATGTTTATAAATTTGTTGCTGTGATGAGATATAGTAACAATTGTCACATAATATTTCGTAGCTAATGAAATAGAATGTAAGACCGTTTTCTATTTAGCAAAGTATAATTATTTAGAATGAAAGTGAAAAGTAAACAAAATAATTCACAAACCATAATATTATAACAGAACTGTCATTTTGAGATTGTAAACAACATTATCTATGAAATGTCAGATTGAAATTTTAAAATGTCAACAGTGTATTATTTTGACAGGTAACAGCTGTTGCTTTGAAATCAAACCGAAAATATTTAAAAACAAAGAATAATATAGAATCGTAATAATAATACCATAAAAGATATTTGAATATAATATAATAGTTTTTTAAAAACTTTTGCACGATATTGAAAAGTTTCACATTTTTATTAACCCGATGAAATAATAGTATTGCAATTTTTTTATATTTTTAAGTTGGTATTCACCTTTGTAACTTCACTGCATAATATAACCTCAATAATTATAATATAATGTAAGACCTTTTGATAAGCAATGTACGTCGCGATAGTAATGACATTAAATCAATTTGAAATACCTGTGTAAAATTAAGACATTTTATAATGCACACAATGACTTTGATATCAACTTCTTTGGGATTAAAAATAACATACGCGAATCGACAATTGATAATAAAGCGACGCACACGAAAATAAAAAAAGCATTAACACAACCGTAAAATTTACCAATAGTATGTATGAAATAAAATCGCCATAATCGCAAACAACAATATGATTGTTACATATGAATTGAAAATCCATCTTTACAAAAGAAACCATGCGGGAATCTTTAGGTACAATTGAAATGTGACATAGTGTCGAACAAGAAATTTACCATCAAGTAAAAAAATATTTATGACTATATTATCCCAATAGAATATATCAAATTAAGTTGAGCGCCATAATGTTATTGAGTACCTACAACGAAAAAAATTATTGTCGAAAATAATTCTTAATATAGACTGCGTAAAATATATGATGCATTATTATTGAAAATACGACAGAATTGGTAATTAGCAGAAAAATAAATTGCAAAATAATTAAGAATAGCAGGTAGCAAATATGTAACATTATTATTTGTAAGAAGTTGAATTTGAATATTACTCTATCAGAATTTGAATTTTAATTAGATGGCAAGGTAGGTAGGTAGATTTAACAGAAATTAGCATTGTAGATTTGCAAAAAAAATGTTACAATAAACTGAGATTAACTGTAAAGATAATATATGATATTTTTACAATGATTAACACATCAATCAAAGTTATTTTTTTCAGAGATTATAAAAAATAACCCTCTCACACAAAGTATTAGCCAATCGAGCCCAACAAACGTAGGAGCGCCAAAATGTTATGAAAATATTTGCGTAGGACGTCAAAATGTTATGAAGTTATTTAACTTTCACATTGGAAGCTAAAATGTTAGGAATATAATACATGGAGAGCATGAGACAAGTTAGTGTAATTATTACTGGAGAATTTCTCAGGCGTGGACCTTAAGTAGGCGGCTGTGTAATACTTTGTATGAGGATAGGTTATTTAAATGAAATAGTATTGTGCTTTGACACAGTTAAATTAATTTATTAATTATTACAAATAATAATCAGGGCTAGACTAAATTCTGAATGGGCATATTATGGAGCGTTAGTACCGTTTAATCTTGAGGAGTTGATGAATGGGTGAAAGCCATATGTAGGCGATCCATGCTGCTGCTTGCTGCCTTCGGAGATGGGCGGTTAGTTCCCTCCGCTGCTGACATGTGCTGAACGGCAGGCTGGAGCGACGAACAGGCCTCCAGTCCCGCGGTTTCCCAGCGACGTCCCGTCCAAGGGCGGTTGCCAGCCAGCCGACTATGTTGATGACGGCCAAGGTGGGCGATCTTCGGCCGCATCCCTGCGAGCACCTCTGGCTCCAGGTATAAGTCGGAAGGTCTTGTGATGACTGCGCCTGCAGATGCTGGATATGGTTTTAATCCAGCAGAAATAATGTGCTCCCATGGTACTCCGCTGCTGATCCAGGATTTTAATGATTGTCCTGATGGTCTTCAATAATGGATGCCGCTGGTGGGCGCGGATTTATCAATCTTCACATGTTAAAATAATGGCGAACTATTAATATTTGATTACGTCGACCCGCCACAGGGACGGTGGCCATGGTCACCTGTGGCTGCTCAAAGAATGAAGAGCTCAAGGCCAGTCCTGCCTATTGAACCCCTCTGTGCAGATCCTCAGTAGTGCCAACTGAGCAAAGGTAAGCATTTCAATGCTACCAATATAATGATGTTGAATGTTAACAACTTCACACCAAAAGTACCCATACACAGATAGTTCACTTGTTACATTATTTTTATGTAACAGTAATTGGGGAAACTTTTAAAGGGTAATCAATCATTAATAATTGCAATCACTTTACCCAGAAATTAGTAAGGGCGTAGATAATAAAAATAAAAACAATAAAAACATTTCAAAGTAAGTACTTATCCAGTTATAATATAAATACAGCGTCTGTAAGCGTTATAACGTTATAACCAAAGTTTGATAATGCCTTTTATAAGGCGAAACAGCTATCTTTTTACGCATAATAATAATAATAATTACAAAGTGGAATTTGTTTATAAATAAACTGTTTTTATGAAATTAATATAAAACATCATTGAACGTATAAAAAAAAATTAAATGGGATTTCGGTTTCATAACAACAACACATCAAATATCTTAAAAATTGTGTTAAAATTTATGCCAGGTGTCGTGGATCAAAACAGAGAAAGGTTTAAAAGTCACACGAAGGCTCTTGAATAAATTAATGTTGGTAGTTCTTAGTCGAAGTATGGTACAGTTAAATGTGATCGAAGCGAGTAGGGTCGAATAAACTCAGCGGTTAGAGCAGTTCCTCAGCAAGGCTAAGGTCTTGGATTCAATTCCTGAATGCGACCGAATCTGTTTCTAATTTTTCTTTTTCAAATTTTCTTATGAAAGTTGCTACTCTTTTCTTCAGTGATTAAATATGTCTTTTTATTTTATTTCCTTATTGTTTTAATTGTTAATACGTCGTACCATTAATCTCTTAAATAGTGAAGCTAAGTCATGTGGTTAGCAAATAAAATTATTATAAAGCTTTGTTAATAATTTGGTTAAAGAATCCTAACGTAAAAAATATGCATCAACCAAAGATATTGAAATATAAATAGATGTGCTATCTGCGGTTTTTACTAAGTGGGACTGCGCTTCCGCGTGTCGCCAATATTGTTTACCAATTAACAAATAAACTAAATGAACAAATAATTAACGAATAAACCAAACGAATATTAAACTAAATGAACGAATTCTTTCCGTATTCAAACTATACTGTTAACCAATACTAACGCACACTTTCAAAAAATTAACGAAATGAAAAAATTATTTTCGTATGCAAACTACTCTAATTAGGTCGTAGTCCGCCGACAGTTGCGCGGACATCATAGCATATCTCTTTTGTATTTGAACATCTTTGGCATCAACACACTTTTTTATTACAAAGCGTCGCCTTTTTTTACATAAACCCTACACAGGAGGCCTTGGGGAAAATAATTTCCCTCAGGGCCTATGTCATCTGGGATGCTGTGTGGAGGGTCTTTTTGAGGAGAGGAAGGAATGAACATTGGTCTTGAAGAGATCCAAGTTGTAGGAAGGAGGAAACACAGAGGCCGGCAAATCATTCCACAGCCGAGCTGTTGAACATAAGAACGAGTCGAAGAAACGACCCGTTCTCATGTGACAAATGTCAACCGTGTACAAATGTTGGGCACGCGTTTGGCGTGTTTCCCGACTATGCATCGGTGCCGAGGGGATCAATGACGCTAGTTCCTCGGAGCATCTTCCATTGTAATACCGGTAGAACAAGGATAGCATTCCCACCCGACGCCTGTGCTCTAAAGATTGCAATCCGTCTGTTATTTATTTATTTTATTTATTTATTTATTGTTTGTTTGTAAATATTACATAATACAATATAATGAACTTAAAATGTCCAACTAGGCAATTGCCCGTTTTAGGACATTCCAATATGATATGTTTTTACATGTAAATTATAGTAAGTTATAGTGTTGACTATTCTGTTGGTAAAATAATACATATGTATATTCATATTCTAGAATTTTTTCAGTTATACCATGACATTTTTTACTATTGTTTAGCTGACATAAACTAAAGTAATATTAATAGATAAAACAAGAAAAATGAATTTGAAAATGAAAATGAATGAAGAAATTCTGTTGGTAAAATAATACATATATATATTCATAAAACTAGTATACTTTCAGTTATACCACAACATTTTTTTTTTACTATTGTTTAGTTGACATAATAAACTAAAGAAATGTTAATAGATAAACAAAAAAAAAATGAAAAATAAAAACTGAAAGTAAAGAAGGAACTTTTCCTTTAAGGAAAAATATCACGCCGAATTGAGCAATTTTCGAACTTACTTTATGTAAAAATACAGTTACTTTAATGCTAATATAATACCAATATAAATTAAAATGTTAAGACGGGAGAATCAAACGATCATTTTAGTTTTTGTTCAATCTCCATTTTAAAATTAAAAATAAAATATTAAAATCAGAGTTAATCACTTAACTAAAAATTATTTAAAGTAATGAGACCTTTATCTTTTCGGAAATAGCTTTATCTTAAACATCTCTCATACTATTTCATTGAAATAATGAAAGAAAACCTTTTCCTCCTGTAAACTTTTCTAATGGTTATTTGGACAACGAACTAAGGCAATGAAATATCGCAAGTTCAATAAGAAAGAATTTTGCTGATTTAAAGCAATTTCAATTTGAAACAACGATCTCTGGGTATCTTACTTGTAACTCTAATATTAATTCGTCGTCTCAGTTCTTATTTGTCCAACAGAGCATTTTAGTTTTTGTTCAATCTCCACTTTAAAATTAAAAATAAAGTATAAAAAATTACAGTTGACTAAGAACTATTTAAACTAACGAGACCTTTACCTTTACGGAATAGCTTTTTCTTAAACACATATCATAATGTTTCATTGAAATAATGAAAGAAAACTTTCTCCAACCGTAAAATTTTCTAATGGTCTGTTGGACAAATACGAACTAAGGCGACGAATTGTAGACAAAAGAGCTGAATAATCAATAAGACCACTCAAGACTTTCGCCTGTTTTTTCTATGAGTCCGTGTTCCAAAGGGGTTTCCAAATGTTGTAGTAATCCTCACCCTCTGGACTACTAAAATACCTTGTAATGTTAGGTTAAGTAAGATTAAGAAGGTTGGATGTGTAAAGTACGTAAAAAATCCACCGATTACTTACATTATTCCAAACAGACTCTAACGTTAAAAGCCGTTACTTTGCCAATAAAATTTACGCACCGAAACTTTTTCCTCTCCCGATCTTTCGGTACCTTTCTAGAACCATCTATTGTTTTATTGTAAAGACAGTAACCCTAATTCCCCTTAATTTCTTTCTGGAATGAATCTGATGGGGATACAAGAAGGGATGGTGAGTTTTATTACTTAGAACCGAAACAACATCCTGCAGGGATAAGTTCTTAAGTTTAATCAAATTTGAATTAATCTCTGACGATTCGCGAAAAGTTTCAAGTTTCATTGCCGTATTTTGGTCCTGTTGAGTTTCAATTTGTTTTTTAATAATTATTTTGAGGGTTGGTCTCAATGGATTTGCTTTATAAATATAGCGCAGAAAGTCCAATAAATTAAATATTAGAAATAATTGAAATTATATTTAAGCACCAACGAAGTGAGTGATTTAAGAAATATATGCCTTAAAAGCCCAAAATTAGTAAATTATTTACATTTCATCTGTAAATCCTAGATACTCAAATGTGTGTATTAGGTTGGTTTAGGATAATAATAATAATAACGTAGTATTTATATAGCGCAGTTTTGTGATATTTCACTTCAAGTGCGCTTAATTATAATAAACTTAAAATTAATCCTATAGTGTTCCTTACGAGTCCTTACAAAATACAAAATTGATTAAATTATGTGAAACAAAGAATATACAGTATATACAAAGCAATTCCTAAAGAACAATATTAACAAAAAAAATTCATTAAAACTAAATTATAATAAAGAATAAGAGGCAGTTTACGTTTAGAAATAATAATAACAGAGTGCACATAAAACCATAGTAAGGAGGTAATCAAAACCAAACAATTACCAGAAACTTGAGGAACATGGCTTATTATAGTAAACTGAAAGCGAGTTAAAATTCATGAAAGGTATGATTTTTTAAATAAGTTTGTTTTTAAAGCTCTTTTGAATTCAGCCAAGTTCTGGATATTAGTAAGAGCTGAGGGAAGTTTGTTCCAAATGAGCGGGCCAGTTACACGAAAAGATCGATCATAATAAACGGCTCGATTTGACCTAGAAAGTTCGATTAAACGATTAGTAACATCTAGATCTGCTGACCTTAGAGTAAGCTGCCTATCGCTTGAGTTTTGTCGGACACATAGTTCCGAGGATAGATTAAGTTAAATTAATTTGGAATAAGTTTTAAGATTTTCACGGTCAAAAGCATTTTCGTTATTTGTTTTTGGGGTGTTATGCCGTGTTGTGCTACCTCCTTCTTTAGCCAACGTTTCGGACATCGTTGCAGTGTCCATCATCAGGGCAGATCCGGCAGATCCGGTAGATGCCGGATCCATCATCAGGTCAGATCCGGCATCTACCGGATCTGCCCTGATGATGGACACTGCAACGATGTCCGAAACGTTGGCTAAAGAAGGAGGTAGCGCAACACGGCATAACACCCCAAAAACAAATAATGAATAATTTGGAATAAGTTTGATTTATTTGGTATTGATTTCCTTTGAAAGCACTATTAATGGGATATGACTTTTCGATTGTCGATTCGTATCGATTTTATGTGAATATTTCACAAGAGTCCCAGCTGCCCCCGTCTGGAGCCAGTGAGACTATGGCTTCCCCATTGGGGTATGTTGTGAGGCTGAAAGTAATAGGGAGCGGAAAAATATGGGCAAGAGGAAGGTGGAGAAGTAGCTGGCTATACAGATCTAGTCACCAAACACGGCTAAAGTCATTTCAAGTAACGTTTCGATTCTGAATGGTGGTCTTACACCACGGCGGTATTGAGAGTATCTTCCACTCTGGAACCTGCCGCAAATATACTGGATATTATTTTTAATTAATTAATTGTGTTTTCGTTATTTGTTTTTGGGGTGTTATGCCGTGTTGCGCTACCTCCTTCTTTAGCCAACGTTTCGGACATCGTTGCAGTGTCCATCATCAGGGAAAATCCGGCAGATCCGGTAGATGTGTAATTTTTAGTCGTGAAGTGTGTGCTTATTTACTTCGAAGCGATACCGTGTCGCCAGCACTACTAACTTTCACCAGTACAAAATAATCGTGACAAGCAGTGGCGTCATCGCCGCGGAACGGAATAGAAAGTTCATTAAAACGTGTTATTTATGCTAGTCAGGGGCAAGTCAGTTTGCGAGACGCCGACCGAAGTGGCTCCATCTCTTAATGAATTCTAAAATTAGAAATCACAATGGTAAGAATTTAAGAAATAGAATTACAATGGTTAAAGCGAATTTAGTCAATATAAGTCATAATGGTTTACCACGAGCTGGCATTACTGTATACTTAGACATGGTTTTTTTTTGCTCTATTAATATTAAATTAATTTTACTAGAATTAGAATTACACTGGTTTAAGCGAATTAAGTCAATATAAAGTTATAACACAAAATGGTTTACCACGAGCTGGCATTACTGTATACTTAGACATGTTTTTTTGCGTTTAGCTTTGGTTTAGCCGTCAATCACCGGATACCAAGAGGCAATGAGCTTAGCTCCGTCGTCTCTATTAATATTAAAAGGATTTTTGTAGATTTCAATTGCCTAAGTAATTAGGCGTGCTCTATAAGTTTTGGGTCTTCCCAAGACCTCAGGAACAAATCCAAAGTAATGGCCGGTTTCGATTAAGTGCTCAGCGATTGCCGATTTATCAGGGTGGCCGAGTTTGCAAGCACGAAAGTGTTCTGCTATCCTTTTGGAGATCGTCCGCTCTGTTTGGCCTACATAAACCTTGTCACATCCGGAACAGCTGAGTTTATACACTCCATCTGCTTCCAGAGGAAACTTAGTCTTTGCAGACCTCAGTAGGTCTTGAATTTTAGTTGTGGCACCGAAGACAGTCTTGTTGCTATCTTTTCTCAACAGCCTGGCGATTCTGTCTGTCACATTGTGAACATAAGGCAGGAAAGCGCAGCCTATTAACTCTTGTTTAGCTCTGTCTTCGTTTGGTGTAGATTTGGCTCTTATGATTTGCCTTGTCTGACTTGCTGGGTAACCGTTGCGTTCCAGTCCATCGGTCAGCTTTGAAAGTTCTGCTCCAATTTTAGTTTCTTCACATATTCTGGTCGCTCGCGTCACCAACGTATGGATAAGTCCTCTCTTCTGCGCTGGGTGGTGATGCGAATCGGCATGTGAATACCGATTTGTGTGCGTTGGTTTTCTATATACAGTGTGTCCTAGATTACCATCTTCTTTTCGCATCACCTCCACATCTAGAAAAGGCAGGTTTTTTGCATCGTTTTCTACTTCCATTGTGAACTTGATTTTACTGTGGAGTGAATTAAGATGATTCAGAAATTCATTCAGTTTCTCTTTTCCATGAGGCCAGATAGCTAAGACATCGTCAACATAACGCCACCATACCTTGGGAACAGCTGAAGCTGTGTCGAGTGCCACTTCTTCAAACTTCTCCATAAAAAAGTTGGCAAGTACTGGCGACAACGGACTGCGACACTTGCTCAAAAAGTTCACCCTGGAATGCAAAATATTCCGTTTTGAGACAGTGTTCATAAAGTTTGCAAATGTCGTCCTCATAGATCTCCCTGAGCATTGTCATGGAGTCTTCTAGAGGCACATTTGTAAAAAGGGACACTACATCAAAACTGACTAGGATATCGCCTTCCTCAGTCTTGACCTTTTTTAGCTTCCTGATCAGATCTGTGGAATCCTTGATCCCAGATTCAGTTTTACCAGTTTGCATCTGCAGTAGTCTAGAGAGGTATTGGGACAGTTTGTAAGTAGGTGCACCAATAGCACTGACAATCGGTCTCATTTGAAAATGCTTTTGGCCGTGAAAATCTTAAAACTTATCTAATTAATTGTGAAACAACACAAATGAATCAGATAAAATTTATTTGATCACGCCGGGATCGATCGATCTTGGGATTGCGAGTCAAGAACCTTCCCCTTAGACTACGCCGATGGTCATATGTATATATTTTTAAAAATATTTATGAATAGTTGCTATTTATCGGATGAGTTATTTGCACAGCTTATCTAGAGAATCGTGTTAGATTATATTTGGTCGGGTGAGATTTCATTATTTTAATAAAGATTAATTTGGTTTGCTTCGATAAAGGTAGATTGGGGTAGATTGGGTTAGGTTAGGTTAGGTTATTTCGAGAATTTTGCCCTAGTACGATGGTACACGTCGGAAACTACTGTCACCCTACGCTATAAGATCAAAAAGTTTTATAACTATATCGCCCACATTACCATCCCTTACAGACCTGTCACGAAGCTCGATGATTTATTGATAAGTTATAAGTGAAGGTGTGGCGATGATGATATGCTGTGATCTGCTAGCCAGAAATATTTGAAAAAAAGTTTTCCTTAACAAATAAAAAAATAATTCATAACTATTTCAAACTGAAATTTAATCCAATGTTTTCAAAACGCCTTTCTCTTTCGTCCTCTTAATCGACTAAGACATTTCCTGGAAATGATGCATACGTTAAAGCACTTTACTTTAGTATGAAACTAGCAAAATATAAAATTTAAAACACGTCGCGCATACTTGACATGGAGTTCAACTTCGAAGAAAACTGTGTGGATTTTAATGAACTAAGTGATAGCTACCTACTAGAGTGCTTTTAAGTGGAACTTATTAAAATTTCAGTTGGGAACCTTTTCATTATGTTATTAAGGAGAAGAAAATATTTTTATAATATTTTATTAACATTAAATTTTGTGCATAGCACAAAGGGTAACAATTATTATAAGCAATAATTATCAGCCTGAAACACTCATCCACATTGAAAAAATTTTCCGAGAAAAGATACATGACGCCAACGGGACTTGAACCCGTGCCCTTCTGATTGCCGGTCAGCTGCTCTCCCAATTGAGCTATGGCGGCTTATCTTATACCAGCCAAATGATTCAATATATACTAGTGTTTCATTCAACAATTATTGCTTATTATATTTTTTTAATAATAATTAATATTTGGCAAGTTTAAGTATTTCCCCAATAAATGAAGACATAATTTGTCTCGACGCCACCTAGCGAGGGATTTAACACTAACAGTGTTAAATCTCGCAAAAACTAAAGTTGGTTGTTTTCAGGTGGAAAAAATATAATAAGCAATAATTGTTGAATGAAACACTAGTATATATTGAATCATTTGGCGGGTATAAGATAAGCCGCCATAGCTCAATTGGGAGAGCAGCTGACCGGCAATCAGAAGGGCACGGGTTCAAGTCCCGTTGGCGTCATGTATCTTTTCTCGGAAGATTTTTTCAATGTGGATGAGTGTTTCAGGCTGATAATTATTGCTTATAATAATTGTTACCCTTTGTGCTGTGCATACAAATCTTGTCTTAAAGCGTTAGTTTAAAAAATTAAAAATAATAATTAAATTTTGAGTCATCAAATTTTTTGGTTTTCTTTTGAACTTTTTTTTTCTTTCTTTGGTGGTTGAGGTCGGAGTGAAAGGTTACAATTATCAATTAATTTAACGAATTGTAGAGAAAAAAAAGAAGAGCAGATTGAACACTGGATGTTTTTTAAAAAATGTAGTCGAAAGATAACCTTTTTTATTATTTTTCAAAGTACAATCCCCTCAAACCACAATTAAACAGTATGTCAACAGGATGTTAGTGTTCAAATACAACGTTTTTATTTATTCATTTATTATTTATTTATTATTAGTTTCAATAGAAAGGTTTGTACATGTATGTATAATGTATAGTATAAGTATAGATTTTTTTTTTCACAGACCTCCTCACTAGGATTTCCTGTTCTGAGGTGGCCTGTAGTTTTTTAAAATATTTGTATTTGCTTATGGATTGTCTTTATATCGTCTTCATGATGTTTGTAATTTTATTATCACTTTGATCTCTCAGCCATGTTTTTACTTTTGTTTTAAATATATTCATTTCCTTTATATTTTTTATTTGATCTGGTAGAGCATTGTTTAATTTCATAGCATGGAATTTATTATTTTTCTGTCCAAAAGATTTGTTCAAACTGGGAGAACCCAGGATGTTATTGCTTACTGCCCTGGTTGAGTATTTATGTTGAGCAGTGGAGTATACATATATGTTTTTTTTTTCAGTTTAAATAAAATATTTTTTGAATAAAGTTTCTGTACATTAAAGACTTGAAAGTTATTAAATATTTCTTCCGTCGGAGTTCTAAGCGGAACTTTCAGTATTGTCTTTAGTACTCCTTTTTGAGCTTTATTGAGTCGCTCTGTGTGAGTGCACAAGGCAGACCCCTATCCAGTTATACCGTACTCTATTTGTGATTGACACAAAGCATAGTATACTTTTTTAATATCGTTTATGTTGAGGATATTACGAATGTTTCTAAAGAAGTATATGTACCTGGTTAGTTTTTTTGTAATTACGTCAATTTGTGAGTTCCATCGGAGATTATCATCAATTTTGTCCAATTACAACGTAAACATATGCACATAATATATTTTCAGTAAAAATCTGAAATTTTTTTATTACTTGGTAACATGGTAAATATTTTGGGCACGTTATGTTCCTGGGTTCGCTGTCCGTATTTTTTGTAATATTTAGGAACAAGCATTCCTTCATTCTAGGTGAATCTCGTATTATGTTCATTTTCCACTTTCCTCGTATATGCAGAGTCAGATATACGCTGAATCAATATTTTATACCATAACTCCACCTTTAAGATAATTAAATTTCGACACAACAATGAAATGTTTCGTCTGTGAAAAAATATGTTTTTAAACTAGTAAATTAACCAACCTTAAAATAATAGTCATCTTTGCTAACCTTATAAATTAATAATATTCTAGCTAGATTTCAAAAATTATGTACCCTGCTTTCAATAAAATACACATATTTGGTAGTTTTTTTGAATGTGTGTACCCAAAAGTAGGATTTTATTTTTGGATGTAGAATAACAAGCTTAAAACTTATTTTAAGCACTATTCTTTCTGTATTGAATTCAGACTATGATACCTACACGTTTACGTATTTATAAAAACTCCAAAGAGGGCAAAATAATAAACTCGTTCTGAAAAAACATACTAGGTAACAAAAACGAAAAAATTCAAAATATTATTTTTGAAAGTTAACGTTTTTCAATATTATTATATTTTTGTCTAGCGTATTATTTTAATTAATGTTTTTTTTGTTCCTGGTCCAAAATTAAATGCTCGCGGTTTAATGAAAAAAAAACAAAATTCCCACTCAATTGCGTTGGCACAGAAAAATACAATTTCATCTAAAATTAGAAATGATTTTCAAATTAACTTTTTGTCTGAAATGAAATGTCTTCCGCCCGCTGGGAAAATTTTCAACTCTTTTCCCATTTATTACATTTATATTGGTTAATAAACAGAAATTTTATTCTGTGACAAAAATAATAATCATTTCGGATTTCTTTAATTTCTGTCAGGAGTTGTAATTATTTTTTGTTTATCAAAGAGAAGAAATATTTTTTTTTTTGTATTTAAGTACATTTGTGGTTCCCGAAAAACTTTATTTTAAGATTATATTAAACTAGCTGACCCGGCCACACGTTGCTGTGGCTAACGAAACACAACGCCATTACCCAATCTTTATAAAATCCACACCACCCACTTGCCAGCTGCCCGTTGCTTGCTGTCTGAATTGAATATTTGAATTTATCGGCTTTTCTCTACTATAATAAGCAAGTATTATACATATAAACTAATTAACTCGCTACTAATTATACAATGCTTGCAATGCAACACTGGATATTTTAAAAGGGAAAATCAAATACCTACTTACTCTAGGACATCTATTTTCCAATTTCTTCCGTGAACGAACTTCTAAAGTGACTATAGTATGGCCCGCCTGCCGTTTTAAATCGCACAAAAATATGTTTTCTTTGAATTTTTCGGCTTTTCTCTAATATAATTTACATGTGTTATACATTTAAACATTCCTCTTCAATCACTCTATCTATTGGTGAAAATCGTATGAAAATCCGTTGCGTAGTTTAAAAGATTAACGCGCACATACATTTTGAGTGACTTCATTTTATACTATGTAATGAAATTGTAACAGACGTCTTGATGCATTAGATCTTGTTAACGTGAAACTTTTGCAGCTGGTCGTCACACGTGTTCCTTTAAAATATTATTGCCTACCAGAGAAGAGTAAACAACTTATTGACAAGTCAATTCTTGCGAAATGTTACATGAAAGACTGCACGTGTTATTCAAAACCAAAACACCTCGCATTATCACAAACAACAGGTGCGAAATGACGTCAACCCATGCAAGAAAACATTTCGTGTCCAAACCAGTTTATTATTAAAAATAGCATATATAACTAATATACCGGACACCTGCTTCAAACACCTGGGATCATCCAGACAAACAACAGGTGCCGAAATGAAAAACACGTTAAAGTTTTCCTTCAACACAGGTGTACGCAAAAATTAGTATAAAAACCGTCTGAAAATAAATATATTGTCATTACCCAAAAGGTCTTTGAGTTTTTATTATCTCTCGAAACCAAAGTGACGATCGGAGTCCAGCGCCCTATTGTTTACAGTATTTGTATGGAACAAATAAGTGGTCTCATACAGAAATGATATCGTAATTCTTCCTTGAAGACTTTAAAGTCCTTGAAACACTCTAAATCCAAGGAGGTCAATATGTCCTATATGGACAGTTAGCGACAATTACGAGCACGGTCAACGCTCATGTATCGTCTCATATGCACTTTCTGTTATTCTGACTCTTGACATGACCGGACTCAAGTACTTGGTTTACTTTATGGTGCAATGTCCCCGATTTCTTCTACCATCCTCATTCACAGAAGATACAAAAGAGGATGTATGACGATAACTTGAATATGTACAAAATTACACTTATTTTATCAACCCATTAACCTTAAACTACACAAGGCGATCCAATAGCTCAGGAAAAAATCGAAATCGGAATTCACGCCCTTCTATGGGAGGAGTTTGAAAATACTTAATAAAAAGCTTTTGGAAACGTTGGAAAAGGTATTTAAGATTTTTTTTATAGGTTGAGTTCGTAAAAACCTGTATAAAACATTAACTCCCTTTTTACGCATTGTTTATTGTAATAAAACGGAAATTTAAAAATGATTTCACGAAATCAAGCGACGCGGAGGCACGTGTCCATCTTTCGCTCCGTTCGGGGCGTGACTGAGGTATGGCGACTGTGGCGTGGACAGTAGTTCTTCGGTGGACGCCATAGGATTCACTTTGAAAAACCGAATTCGTCGACTAGCGGCCGTATTGTAAAATAACAACGCGAAAATGCATATTTTATTTTATTTTGGGAAGATCTGGTGTAAATATCAACTTTTTTTGCGATTATTATAAAATAAACTGAATTTGCAACATTATAAAATAAAACCGTATCCGAAAAGGGGTTTATAAATAGAAGAGTTTGGACTTGAACGTGTGTTTTTTAGACCTTATACTTTTTTTTTTTATAGGCTTATTAAAAAATGACCGATATTTTAAAGGGCCAAGGTATGTTCTACAACCAGTATTTAATTGAAGCATCTATAATACTTCTAAGCGATCAAATTTTCAAAACAAAAACATATGATTTTGTATGAATTGCATTATTTACAATGGCTTCATCGATTATTACTTCTAATGGTACCAATTTTGTAAAAACACACACTGAAGTCATCGGTGTTTCTTTACATGGAGTCATAGACATCCAAATGGATAGACAAGCAGTTACAGGTGAGGGGTCAAACCAAACTATGGAGGGCGAAGAGGGGAAAGATGACTGTGATTCGTTATACAATCAATCTGACAGTAAATAGGCATCTTGCATTACAATATCACCATTTAGTTCTTAAAAGCAAAATCTGCTTTGAATGAATAGACCTTTTTACATGGGAGCGCGAATTGCTTGCCACGATAATAACATATTTGCTAAGGCCAAATGCTCGCCCCAAAAAGACTCGCCCCAATACACATAGCAATATTTTGTTGCCGTGTTTAGTTAAAACACTATTACAAATGTTTCATAATTTACTTACCCCTGTAACCAGCGACGAGCACACTGGAGAACCGCCCACATTCGCTATGTGCACATTGATATGTAGATATATTGTATAGCATACGCTACCGTTTTGGCGTTGTATTTCGTTAAATGTATGGATGTTACCTTCTAGCTGTTCACGGCAAGAATCATGACGTCACACATTTTAGATTCAAGCGAGGCTCTATCCCCTCCCCATGGAGCGAGCCGGTTCCAAGGAGGAGCTCCAGCCGGCGCCATGTGGAAGGGGAAATAATACGTTTTTATCACTTAGGGCAGGTCCATGTATATTCATATGTCCGTACATGGAGTCTATTTTTTAGTCAGACTTAGACAGTGACCTTTTTATTGTTTTTATAAGATCGATTGTGCAAAATATCATCAATCTCGATATAAAACCCTGCGCCACAAAGCACACACAATTTCCTTGAGATAAATGAAATTGTAATTGTAGGATTTGCGAGCTAAAATTATTTAAAACAAATTTTCCTTATGATATTTCCCAATTTGCCAGGCGGGTATGGGTAGGTACGGTCGTCCGGGGAACCATTTATTGGATAACTCACACCTTTACCATACGTCACCTCAAATGGTTTGCTCCGTTGTGGTGAATTAGCAAGGGTGCCCGGGTTCATGGGAGGAGGCTTAGCTAGATCTTGGCGGTGGATAAGTCTGCCATTCTGGATAGACTGGTTGAGCTAGATCATTTGAACAATCCTATAGGACTCTCTCGACCTATCGCCCGGGATATTTGGATTTATAAGTCCGTCACTCCTGGACCACTGCCCCCGAATTCCTTCTCACTGCTCTTACCTTTTTCCTTCTCTGAATTTTTTCTGCTTTTTACCCTTCAAAAGGCTCAACAAAATCCTCAAAGCATCCCAAACAGAATCCCCAAAAATTACATTAGTCCTTAGGGATTTTTATATCTCAGGGACTCTTGTGTGGAGCTAATGTAAAAAAATAAAACATTGCCTTTAAAATAATATATTTTCAATTTTCTTAAAAGGATAATTATATTTTTTGTTGAACTTGACATTCTTCAGAGATTTATCTTGCAAACGAACACCATTAGTTATCTTGAAAAGGCATCTGTCAAAATTCTCAGTATTAATTAAATTAAAAAATAATAATTTCTGATTGACATTCAAGTGCCTATTTTAGCCCTTGACTGAATTCATTTACACATTCATCAGATCCAATATTTAAAATTCTAAGTAAATTTGGATTCATTATGCAGAAATATTTCACATCACAGACAACACAAATCAGTATACACATATATTGCACCTTTTTTCATACCTATGATTTCAGATAATTTTAAATGAATCAACAAATAGTATAAATTGAATGAGAGTGAATTGAAGAATAGCCTGTGTTATACAAACCATTCTTACTTTATTTATTTGTGGAATACAATAGTTATAAGGAATAATTCAATAGCTGGCAATAACTTATCTAACAAAATGATAAATTCAATCTTCGTGCCTCACTTATTATGTATGAATTTGGTACACGGACTAATGAAACCGATGGACAGACTAAGGCCCTACGTATATTGAGATACTCACAAGCTACGAGACTGAGATGCAACCACAAGTCTATCAATATGCTACTCTTTGAGGCTTAGTTCAGATATGGCGGAATCCGCGCGGACCCAAACCGCGCGGATCGACCACGCGGAGCTTAATAATATGGCCTCGTACTAGAACGTTCATACATTACCGCGCGAACCACGCATCCGTGTGGTAGCAGCCACTCAACCGCCAGAAAATGATTTCGCGCGGATCTATAACTATGACGTGTCTTTGGCGCGTTCAGTTGCTCCGATACTCCATGAAATCCGCGTGTATCGGACGTGGATCGCTTCGACGAAAACGAGGATTCATTAGAAAAAAGGTTCTTTTTGGTAAGTACTTTTTTTTTTATTTTACATGTTAAGTTAGGTAGTTTACATTCTTTGTGATAGATACCAACTTATACCTAATTTTATATTTTTGTGTCTTTCCATTCTACACGACCCTCATTTACAAAGTAATTAGAATATCTACCTCTAATGTTTAAAGATGTCGGTGTACCTCTTCCTGCATGTAATCTATTAAGATTTGTCATTTGCGTATATAAAGTATCTTCATACTGCATACCATCTCTATTTGTAACAAAATTATGTTAGATTTTTTAGACATAATAAAGGCACGCAACATGCCTTTATTATGTCTTCGGCAAAGTCAATGTTAACGTTTATAGGCCTATGAAAAATACGCCACTTGTTTGCTAAAATCCCAAAAGTGCAGTCGATATTACGTCGGGCTCTAACCTATAGTTAATTTTTTTTTCGTATGTTCCATTATTGAAATGATGCGGCTGTCACCCTACCCCACTCCTCACGCTCACCGCGCGTTGCTGAACACGATGGGAATCACGCGGTTTGCATCCGCGCGAATTCCGCCGTGTCTGAACCAGCTCTATTGCTGGTTAACGTCCACGGCGCGCCGTACCCGGAATATACTGAACCCGGATGTTTTTTTCACGTGCAAACATGGAATCAATACGATGTCAATATTATATAAAAATTAGATACCTAACCCAGCTGGTTATGTCTCGTTGATAGTTGTGTGTTGTTTATTTCGATTGTGTAGGTTTCTTTAGCTAGCATTTTTTTAAAATACAATGTGCGCCTTTAATCTTTCCTTTTTTTACCCAAAGCAACCAACGACCGGGCCGTCGTGAATCATATTCCATGTATATTCAAAGAATAGTGCAACTGTTTAGTGCAGAATAAATTTTCGAATGTTACACATACAACGAAAATTAATGATTGTAGGCCATTCGTCGCCTATTCAAACATATTCTGCTAAATTGTAACTTGGATATATTCCCACCTCACGACCAAATTTAATATTCAAATCATGTTCAGACGCCATTTTTGTTAAGCCAGCAATACCAGCACTGTCAGTAGCGTGCAACCGATGTCAAACACGTATTCGACGAATAGCCTCGTGTACGAACACCAGCAAAATAGTATCGCAATTTTCTAGGCGGGTAGGGGTACCGCTGCCCCGGGAACCATTTATTGGATGCCAACATCCCTGCAATAGGTCACCCCAAGTGGTTCGCCACGTTTGGTGACTTAGCAGGGTGCCTGGGTTCATGAGGTGAGATTTGTCTAGGTCTCGGTGGCAAATATGTTTGCCTACCTACCTGTGTGGCGGGCCGAATCGGGAGAGACAGGTTAAGAGAGACCTAACTCAGACCTCTCCAGACAGACTCTCTTGATCAATCGCCTTGCATCGCAGTTGGAGGGATGGATTCACATATCCATCATTCCTGGACACATTGACCCCCAGATCATCACATCCTACCTACGCCTCATATTTTTTCCTTCCCAGAACTTTCTCTCCTTCCTTTCCCTAAAAAACCCTCCATCCCCAAAGATAACTTAGGCCCTGAGGGGAATTATTTTTCCAAGAGCCTCCTGTGTGGAGCTAATGTTAATAAAAAAAAATGCGGGTGCTCACGGCGGTACATACACCCGCCTCCCAATAGTGCAGACATATTATCGTTTTAACAAACCGCATTCCCATATTTTTCTACAATAGACACCACAAGCAGTCACCACGATGTTTAAAGCTCCGCGTATTTATCAGGCTTCGCAATCAAACAAAACGTACCTTCATAAATACATGATTATTCATATTAATGGCGAGCCTCACAATGGAGCCCAGTTTTCCCATAATTCTTAATACTAAGAACCGTCCTTACTGATTCCTAATTCACTATTCTGCCAATAAAATACTTCGTGGTATATAGTGTACTAAAAGGAACTACCTAGGAGCAAAAAGGTTCCGTTTGGCATTTTGGCCAGAATCGTTTATTTTGCATCAATATTCTTACTTTTTTTCTCAAAATCCTATCTTAAATGTGTATAAGGTATATGTATGTTTGCTGATAATCATGCATAAAGTTCTATTTAATTCCTCAGGCCTCGAACGTATTTTGTCGGAAGGTCAAAATTTTCCGCAATAAAATCCAAATAAATGGAATATTTCCGAACGCATCCGAAAATAAAAATAAAAAAAACAATTTTTGAAAGGTGTTGAAATACGCTTTAAAATTTTGTGATTTTAAATAATATATGTGAAAATTTTTAATGCAAACATAAAAAAGGTTTAAAAATGACTCACCTTACGGTTTCTTCTAACTAAAGTTACTGATAGCGAAAAAAAAACACACACACACATATTTTATTTGACAAATGTATCATAAACGTAACAGTCAACTTACTATTTTGGCGTTTCATGTAAAAATATTAATAAATAAAAAAATCTCAAATTTATAATTATTCCCGGCTGGAAACTGTGGTTGCATAAATGTATAAATATTTGCGGTTAATTTTTAGATTTAAATAAAAAAGTTTGGTATTTTCTCTTTGTAACACCGTTTAGATCATATTTTTAACCATATATATACTATCGTAAAGGAGACACAACGATTTCTATGACACCCATATGAGTTGTTCCCAAACAACTTTAGCTGAGGGGTCAAAGCTTTAATTTTCAGAACAACAATGTTTCATTTGAAAATTTTGCGGGCAACTTAGTTCTATCTGTCATAGATAAAATATTTGTAGTGCAACATAATTTGCGTTGTACCCTGTCACAAACCGTAAAAAACACGGAAATTCCCTAACAAAGCACGATTTTGAATTTTGAATTGAATGTTTTGTGGATAAATTTTGAGTTATCGTATATTTTATTGACCGAAACACATTCCTAGAACAATAAACCATGTATCAAAACAACATTACTTGCGTTAATTACATAAATTAATAGGTTTTACCATGTTTTAGTTAAGCATCAATTTTGACAGATAAAATTCGCCGCAAATTTGACATTTTCATGCCACAGATAAAATCGTTTAAAAATTTTCTGGGGTTGCAAAGTGAATGAAATTTTTACCCATCTTATGGTTTAATGTTGGCGCAAGCGATTCTGATCTTGTTCTTCATACAAATTCTGTACATAGAAGGGTCAAAATCGCAGACAAACATATTTATTTCAAAATATTTTTTTCGCGTATGCACACAAGCTGCGCGCTCTCGCGCGTCTCCGGCCGATTACAGGGTTTAGACACCATTTCTTTGGAACGACAAAATTCCATCTGCCAATTACCTGAAACTGAGAAAAATAAATAAAAATTGCATTTATTAAAAAGAAAATGTCCAGATCGTTTTATAAACGATATTATCTCTCTGTGCGTTAGAAAACATGCTGTGCAAAATTTATTTTTAAATAATCAGATAGATCCCTGTTGCTCTGACTACAGATTTCAGATTTCCAAAGTATCAAGATTCACTCTGTTTTATTTTACAAAGTTTTTGTTTTTGCTAAATGCCGTGTGTTAATTACAATACTTTCTTCGTATTCACATTTTCAGAAATGCCAAGTTGTTGTCTTTTATTCAGGATTCAAACTTTGAACATCAATATCTCAGCTTCATAAAAATGGCAGATGGAACCTTGGGGTTCAAAGGGAACCATTTGTCAATATCTGGGATCTAGGGTCCGGACGTTCTTGGCAATTCTTAGATAACCGGGACCGTAAACTACTCTCGCTCAAAAGCCACTTCAAGGCTAACTTGGGTAAAAAGGTTACATTATATTCCTGCCTAACTAGTGCTGCATTTTCATTTTAACCCATTCAGTCGTTTCCTTTCACTTTCGCTACGTACTCCTTCGCTTGGAAATTTTATGGTTTTATTTACATTAACCTCATACAGGACTTTACTCTCACTTTGGGGACGCTGTGTGGAGGTTTTTTTCAAGAAAATAAAAGAAAGGAAGTTCTGCAAAGGAAAAAGGTATTAAAGGGTTGTCGGTGTGTCTAAAAATGATGGACGTACGAATCCATCCCTCCCGCTGCGGTGCAAGACGGTGGGCCGATAGAAACCGTCTGGAGAGGTCAAAGGGTCTCCACAAACCGGCCTCTCCTGATCTGGCCCGCCACGCTGCTGATGCAAGAAGAGCAAAAATTTCATAGGCTGCGCCGATTTTAAAGCCAGTGTTAAAAGCTTTCACGCCATATCTCCTTTGTTACTATTATAATTAACTGATGGCTGCCACTTTTTTTTGTTAGAATAAATTTGAATTTTTTTATTTTGTATTTCCCCTAACTATTTTTCCGTTATTTTTTTGGGGTGTTATGCCGTGTAGCACTACCTCCTTCTTTAGGCAACGTTTCGGACAGCGTTACAGTGTCCATCATCAGGGCAGATGTGTAATTGACAGTGGTAAAATGTGTGCTTATGTACTTTGAAGCGATACCGTGTTGCCAGCTCCACTCCTCTACGAGCTGGTATTACAGTATACTTCAAAATGGTTGTAGATTTCAGTTGCCTCCGTAATCAGGCGTGCTCCAATAGCAACTGGTTTCAAAAAGCATGTTCCTCGAATGCACTGTCATCCAGTGATCGCTAATCATCGGTACAAAGTAACCGAGGCGGGCAATGGCGTCATATGTAGTGCCGTGATGATGGACACTGTAACGCTGTCCGAAACGTTGGCTAAAGAAGGAGGTATCACAACACGGCATAACATTCCAAAAACATATTGCGAAAATACTTTTAGCAGTGAAAATCTAAAAACGTACTTTCCCCTAATTCGTTTATTATTTAACTTATGAAGTAAGTGAATTATATCATCCGGCACTTATGATATTTGTCACTTGTTTTATAGAGACATTATATTCCATATTGTTGGCTTAGCAACATTATCCACGACATAATGCGATAAATGGGACAAATGTCTCGGCGACATAAAATATTGGGCAAGAAATTTTTGGCAGAACCACTGAAACGAATGGAATATATCAAAAGTGATAAATTAGGTTTGCCAAAAGTAAAAAATGTTATACATTTTTATGTAAGTTGCCTTTATGTTCTTAAATTATGTACTTTTATTACATGTTCTTGTTTTTCTTAATGAGATGATCTGAAAAGCCGGGTGCTTCCAATCTTTACAAATGGATTGGAATTTGTGCCATTTTTTTCGTGTTCTCCGTAAAACGGCTATACACCAATATATAACAGAGAAGATTACAAATTACCAGCAGTTAAAAACCGACTCCACAGGTTTTTGTTCCCCTCCCCGCTCTCTAGTTCCCCTCCTCCCCCGCCACTCCGCATCCCTTCGAGTTCCCTTTTCCCCCTCCTCTCAACACCCTTTCGAGTTACCCTTTTCCCTTTCCTCCTCACCCCTTCCCCTACCCTTCCCCAACATCCTCTTTTTTACGTTTATTCGTTCCACATGCCTAAACCATTTAAGAGTTCTTTTCTTAATCTTTCTCATGACGCGTACATCCGCCTTGCATTATTTACGTTTCTCACATGATAATAATTGATAGTTCTTCCGCACGTACGTTTCGGCGATATCATTTCTACACCTTTTTTATTTTATTTTTTCATTATTAATAAGTTAAAAGAAATATAATATTTCGGTTTCTTAACTTAAATACAGAGCATGTAAAGTGTAGAAGTACAAGTATAGTAGTAATATTTTTAATTTTGTTCCAATATCTTAAGTTTAAATAGTTTTTTTAAAGGTTTTTATATTCTTTTCCGTTTTTAGGTTATCTGGAAGGAGATTATATTTGTGAACTCCCTCGTGGCCAATACTTTTCTTACCACTGTATTTTTTGTCTTCACAGAATTTTGTGTACAATTTATTGTGTTGTCTGGTATAATGTTCGTGTATTTGTGATGTTTTTATAAATGTTGTGTTTGTGTGTATAAGTCCATTTTCTATTTTGTAGATTAAAAGACGTATGTTATATTCGTACAATGTTCTTATTTTCAAAAGGTAACAATTATTGCTTATAATAATTGTTACCCTTTGTGCTAAGCATAAAAATCTTGTCTTAACGTTAGTTTATAAATTAAAAATAATAATTAATATTTGACAAGTTTAAGTATTTCCCCAATAAATGTAGTCATAATTTGTCTCGACGCCACCTAGCGAGGGATTTAACACTTACAATGTCTCTCTCGCAAAAATAAAGTTGGTTGTTTTCAGGTGGAAAAAATATAATAAGCAGTAATTGTTGAATGAAACACTAGTATATATTGAATTATTTGGCGGGTATTTGATAAGCCCCCATAGCTCAGTGGTCAAGAGCAGCTGACCGGCAATCAGAAGGACACGGATTCAAGTCCCGTTGGCGGCAAGTATCTTTTCTCGGAAGATTTTTCAATGTTGATGAGTGTTTCAGGCTGATAATTATTGCTTATAATAATTGTTACCCTTTGTGCTATGCATAAAAATCTTGTCTAAACGTTAGTTTATAAATTAAAAATAATAATTAATTTTCAAAAGGTTCTTTTCATGGTATAGTTTTTTTGTGGGAGTGTCTGGGTTATAGTTGAAGAGTTTTTTAATAACTTTGTTCTGTATTATTTGTAAATCGTTTATGTACGTAATGTATGTGTTTCCCCATATTTCTATTAAATAATTTAGATGGGACTGGATTAAACTAAAGTATAAGCCCCTCTTTACCTCTGTTGGCAGAAGATCTCTGTTGGATGATTTTTGTTTTTAGTTTTTCTACGTGTTGTTTTAATGTCAAATGATTATCAATATATAAGCCTAGGTATTTTTCACTATCTAGAATATGCAGGTCTCTTTCTTTTATTTGTAATGGTTTATGCGATGGTATTATTCTTTTAGGTGAGCTTAAGATCATGTAACCGGTTTGATCAATATTTATTGTTAATATATATTTTTATTAGCCAATCGTTTACTACATTAAGATCTGTTTGAGATTGTTCTAATAGACTTTCTAAGTTTTTTCCGAAGTAAAATATTGCATTCAATTTGTTTTCATCCTTCCTACGTCAGTTTCATGCCTCACTATCAGAGTAGGTACCAGCCCTCCATTTTGTACTGCCAGCTTCGCTTCTTTGGACAACATGAACTGTTTCCCTCACGAAATATATTCTAAACAAATAATACATAAATAAATAGAAAAAAAAATATTCTAAAGGCATGTTCTGACAACCCTGAGTAAAGGGTCGACCAACCACAAATTGCGGAGAAGACACAAAAAGTATGACGTTACAAGCCTTATTAATTAAATGGATCACTTAATTATGTATATTGTTACTTAAGTTTTTCTTTCACGATGCCAGTTTATATCAAGGCGTACATGAACTACATACAAAGACTTGACAAATACATTTTTATATTATGTAATACTCGTACGTTTATTTAGTCATTTTACCTTACACTAGCACACAATAATTATATCAAGCAACATGATACTTTTAATGTTAAATATAACTACGTGTTTTGTGGATTTCTTTCGTTATTTTTTTAGTTTTTATTAATTTCTTATTTCTTCCTTTCCATGGATAACTAGACGCACAAATGTAGCCATTCTGGAAGAGCTCCATTATGGACCGTTGTTCGCCAAACTGTGGACTCCAACTTGGAGAAACTCGTGGTCACTGGCAAAGTGGAAGGCAAGAGAAGTAAAGGAATGTCACCAAGTATCACTTGCGTCCGGTACATAGGTGCCCGCAGCTTTCAACGCATCATAGAACCGCTTGTAGTGGAGGAGTCTTGCCACCATGGAAATTGGAGTAGTGGCCACGGTTTGCAGCAATGAAGAACCGATTTATTTTCAATTCAATTCAGTGCCGGCAACCCGGGCGTTTATTTATTATTTGTTATGTACAATATGATTTGTTTTTCCTTACCCTCCTCACTAGACAAAGTCTGTTCTGAGGCTGGTAACTAACAATTTCTAATTACATAAAAACAAATAAGTGGTAAAACAAAGAAAAAAAGGGAACATATATATTATAGTAAAAGTAATAATAAAAAATAAGAGGAAAATCAGAATTTAAAAACAGAGTAGAAAATAGAAAATATATAATATTAGATATTAAGAATATTACTTATCTCTCTTCTTTCCTTGACATTCAACCAGTTTAAAAATCTTTTGAAAACCCAGTTCAAATTATTAGATGCGACGTAGGTCTTTGATGTGCTACAAACTTATTGAATATATATGGTGCCAAGTAAGATTCATGTTTTTTTGCAAAATTTGATTTGATATATGGTACTTGTAGTTGATTGTGTGTGTTTGCTCTTGTGTATTTCGAGTGAGTTATGAAGTGTGGTGATATTTTTATGCAGTTTTTGTAGATGATCTTCTTTATGAATAGTTTATTTATGTCTAATAGGTTATTGTTGATCATTATCTGTTCTGTCGGATATTGATAAGGCTTTCTAAACATAATTCTGATTATTGTTTTATGATTAATTTTAAGTGATTTGAGGTGAGTCTCTGCTGCTGCTCCCCATACTGAAATACCATACATTAGAATACTTTGACAGAGTGCATAATATATATTTTTTAGCTGAGGTAGTGACATAATGTTTCGAATTGTTTTGAAGATGTAAGAGAGTTTCCGTATTTTTTTTGTAATTAGGTTAATTTGGAGATCCCATTTTAAGTTATTGTCAACAGTTAAACCGAGATATTTAATATTTTGCGCATAATCAATTTTGTCACATACACAGCGTGAGTTAGTTAATGAGGTAACTGTGCAGGGGTGAAGATGTAGTTGTGGGCGACTATCTGGCTGACCAGCTAATGTTTTACTGAAAGTTAAGTATTTTGTTTTAGAGATATTTAGTGTCAGTAGATTATTTAAGAAGAAGTGTTTCTAAACGTATTAAACGTATTAAGCAAGTATTGCTAAGCTACCAACAGTTATCTACGTAAATATTGGAAAAGATGTTCCCACACACAGAAATGCATGTATCAGTACGCCTAAAGAAAAGTGTTTTTGTCCTTCATTTTACCAGTACCAATGTGTTAGAAATCTACAATTTTGAATCATAACTTCATATTTAAATGACACCAGCACCAGCACCTTTAATTGTATAATGAACCTCACCTCACAGAAAAAAATATATATTATAATTTTTTTACATTAGCTCCACGCCACGCAGGAGGCCCGGTGGAAAATAATTTCCATCTGAGCCTGTATCACCTTTGGAAATGCTGTAAATGGGGTTTTTCGGGAAAGAGAGGAGAGGATCTGGGAAGAAAAATGGGATGATGGTGTGTAGGAACCAGGAGTAACGGAAGTACGAACCCATCTGCGGTGCAAGGTGATGTTCCGAGAGAGTCCTGCTGGAAAGATCAACCAGTTCAACTTGAGAAGAGAGTTCAACTTGAGGGCCTGCGCATCCGCCGCCCAGACGCTCATGAGTCCGGGCACCCCTGCTAAATCACCAAACGTAGCGAACCACTTGGGGTGACCTATGGCAGAGGTGTCGGTTATTCAATAAATGGTCCCTGGGGCTGTGGTACGCCACCTAATTGAAATTTCACCAGACTTCAAATAAAAACTGGACCCACACATTACCTATGCATATGAAAATATTGTGAAAAGTGAATACCATCCTAACAAAATAACGTGGGTGAAATTATTATTTTATGTAGAGTTTAATGTACACGCCAGCTCTGAAACGATGAGATAGAAAATAATGAAATTGGCGCGAAAAAACATATCCCGGAAGTAAAAATTTGTGACATCAACCGGAAGCGTTTGATTTGAAAAATCGCTCATTCTGTCAGCTTATTTCCGGTGATTGAATAACAAAAGAGAATATGTACATAATAGTTTTCAATAATTCGAGAGCTTAGGGAGTAATTAGTTTCGTTTATTCGAGGGTGCTTAAAATGAAGATTAAAAAAAAAAATTAAAATTAAAAAATTTAATTCAGGTCGTCTGTCATCTTTTGGAATGCTGGTTGGAGAGTATTTTTGTAGAAAGAAAGGAGTAAACCTTGTAACAGTTCTTACCGCTACGATCGCAAGATTTAATTTCTCCGCGGCAATGTAATGGGTGCGGGCCACACTAAATACTTGCAGCGACACCGGCAGGCGAGTGAAAGAAAGAATTCTAAGAATCAGTAAGACTAGGAGCGAGCTACGACATGGACCTTCCAACAATCCAGAATTCTAACATCGGCCGACGCGACGGCTTACGAACGCGAACATGGCGAGCGGCAAACTACTACTAATTTTATTTAACATGGTTTACTCCTAAATTTAATCTCAATATCCATTCTCATTGGGATATAAAATTGCAATGAATGGCGTCCCCACTTTTCTTATTACTTTACAATACCGAATAGATGTTTCTAGAATTTAACATCGTAACTTTATTATTATTTCCATTAATTTAACAATTAAACTCACAACTAAGGTTATCTTCGAGCCTTAGGCGACCTTGAGATCATTCATTAAGAACACATTTACATATTTTAGAGTCTCTTGCTAATTGCTAACTTTACATATAAATAATGTCCTTGTAACTTTAAAATAAGTTGTTATGTTTTATGTAAGCTAGCCAAATCGTTCATTTCATTTGGGCACATATTTATTGATGCCTTATTTTACAGATTACATATATAACACATCCTATAACGTTGCATTTGACATAAATATACTCATACTTTCTTATCGTTACATTTTGGCTATCCCACATGTGGATAAATCTTTTATTTCACTGTCTTTCATATGATAACCTAGGTCTTGAAGAGACCCTTAGGAGGGGGGAAACACAGAGAGCGGCAAATTGCTCCACAGCCGAGCTATTGAACTCAAAAACGAGTCAAAGAAGCGATCGGTTCTCATGTGACAAATGTTGATATAAGTTAAAAATTGTTAAATTTTCTCAATAAATCGCAGGCTCCTGGAAATTATGTTTTCAAATCATAGCAGAGGTTAAGCTTAGAAAAGTGTATGTATAACAGTGGCGGTTGGTGACTTTTGAAGAAGGTGTACGTATTGTATACACCTACTGTAAAATATTCCTAACTGTGTTTGACTGAAAAGTTAGCAACCATTCGAAAATTTAAACATCTGATTCCGTCGCGTCGCTTCGAAAGCAAAATATCTTCGCAAACAAATTTGATCCTTTCAGATCAACAAAATATTAAAAACAATGTTTCTTGCGATTTAAGACCGCTAAATAATGCACTTTCTTTTTGACAAATGTTTTCGTAACCCAATTTTCAGAACCCATTTGTTTTCGGTGCCATTTTTATCGTCCTCGCGCCATGTTTAGACTTTGTTGGTTGATGCCTTCGTACGATCTGAGATATTGACTTTAGGTCACAGGGATCCAAATCATGAATAAAAAGAGTGCGATTGGTGTACATTGTACATTATACATATTTTAACATATTTTATACCATAACGATTGTTTTGCTGAACTCTCTTTGGAACCGCTATACAATCCGCAGCTTATTCCTGGCCCGTCAGACGTGACGACGAAACATCAATCACTCAATATTATGTGTTTACCCCCCGAAGTCATTAAACCTGACGAAGGCATTAACCTTTCAAAGGCATTTTTAGCCAAATGCACGATTTATTCTCATCGTTAAAAGTTATGCTAACTGGATTGTTTGGATTGTTATCTTCAATAATAAAATAGGCGTAAAATTTTCAACAAAGTTTCAACACTATTCAGCAGATGTCGTTAGTATTGATATATATATATATATATATATACTAACGACATCTGCTGAATATATATATATTTTTATTTATTAGTAAGGGACAAACAGCTTATACATAAAACATAAAGATAAAAATATACATTGTTAAATCGAATCAAGCCAAAAAAGTCTCCTATGTTAAAGTTGATTGGAGATAGAGTTTTATTACATATTAAAATTAATTTGAGGTGAGGAGGAGAGGAAGAGGAATAAAAGAGGAGGATAGGAGATGCTCCGGATACTTTTCACACTCTCGTATTAATTTTCGATCGTACGTGTTACTTCTAATCGATATTTCTGTAGTGTATGGTTAAAAATGTCTATATTGCGCACATATACGGGGAATAGAGAACTCCAGTCCAATTTTTTTATTTTTTTTAATGAATAAAGACCTTCAAACTTAAATAACTGCATTTTTATTTTTATTTTTATAGTTAGTTTTAATAGTTAAAATAATTGTCAAAGTTTTAATTTTTAAAGACTCCCAGAAACGCACCGTGTCTATGGTGGTCTTTACCCACCGTCCCCACCGTTAGTTTTTTACTTTTTAAGTTGTCATTTTGAATCAGTGATGTCATGTCGAGGGAAATTTCCCTAGATCTAGGGGAGAAAAATATTTTTTAGGGATAAGGGAAATCAGGACAAAATCTAGGGAAATTTCGAACTCTGGCAAAAATTTTGGTAATTATCGGTTCGGACTGGCCACGCTTATTACGAATAATTTTTAGAAAAAAACTTTAGATTCGCCTTAATTACTATAAAAGGAAACTTTTTGGCTTTGGGGCGGCGGAAAATAATGCATTTTAATTTTCAATTGCATAAAACCAAAATTCACTTCGCGAACCGACGCAGCGAAAATCCGCGGCCGTAGCTGTCACTTGCTGTCACTGTTATGGACTGTAGCTGACTTCGTGGGATACCTACATGAAATACCGCGAATCACAAACCATGTTACACAAACCTAGCGTAGCCGCTAAGCCACTTGAAAACTGGGATGTTTTTCTTGCCTTGACGCGAGTAGGCGTTATAAAGGGCCACTTTCTTTTGTATCACAAACCATGTTACACAAACAAGCCCGCTAGACAAATTTCATAATTACGCGCCTTATCCCACGAAGTCGGCTACAGTCGTATTAGCTCTTGTTAATTTATCAAGGATACCAACATCACAGTGACATGTACGGCCGCGGATTTTTGCTGTCAGTCGCGAAGCGAATTTTGGTTTTATGCAATTGAAAATTAAAATGCATTATTTTCCGCCGCCCCAAAGCCAAAAAGTTTCCTTTTATAGTAATTAAGGCGAATCTAAAGTTTTTTTCTAAAAATTATTCGTAATAAGCGTGGCCAGTCCGAACCGATATTTACCAAAATTTTATTACATATGACAGTATTACTGGTATTATTTATATATATATACGTATATATATTTTTTGGAATTCCTATGAATCTTAATTATTTTTCATGTACTTACATGCCATGTTATTTTTAACACTGACAACTCAAAATGATATTAGGGAACGTACCCATACTACGTGACACGTTCGGGGGGGAGGGGTCTTCAAAATACCACGCTTGTTACAAATGAGCGGCGGGTTGCTTATGATTTTTATTTTGCAAAGTGTTTTTTTTTTTAAATTTGGAATTCAGTTTCTAATTCACTGGTGAGTGTATTCGTACTTTTAAATTATTACTTCACGTAGCAAAAAGTGTTTTATTTGGAAAATTACGGTATTATTAGTATATTTACCAAGTTCCGATATCTTTCCAATTAATTATCATATTAATTAACATATAACAGGATTAGTGTTACACAATCAGGTGGCTACGTAGGTAATTGCGTAAATGTGAAATTCTAGGGAAATTTCACTTCTAACTGTTGGCAACACTGTGAAGAATCCAGAATAATCATGGCGGATAATGACTTTTAGGTGTGAGTTGTGTTTTTTATTCAAGATTAACTGCTTTTAATATAGAAAAACATTGGTAAAATGTCCACATTTCACCGCTACTGTTATTGTATTTAATCAAAGTGCAATATAAAAACAATAAATCATGTCTTTCATTGCAAATACATGTGACATCGTGTTTTGTGTCAGGTGTTACTTTGTAGTTACATTGTTTTATGTATAATACATACAGAAACACTGGTATTTATAATACACTGATCATGACGAGTGTGTAACAACTTGTATAAAAAGCCCTATACTAAAAACAATTTGAAAATACATAAAAACAAACGTCAAAATATGACATGACTTTAACCTCAAATAGACAACATTTATTGCAGATTGTCCGCAAATATAGCCCTTTTCGTAAATTGTTGAGGGCCTAAATTATGTTTCAATAAACACAATAACTATTATTTATCTAAATCTCTATAAACAGTATGAAAATAAACCAAAAACACGAAATGTTGAATTGCATAGGTACGCGTGCACTTCAAGTCATTTCAAATGTCAATACAATACAATTCACAGGTGACAGGTTAACTGTGACGTCACGGTTAACCATTTCAGTAATGCCAACTTAACGCTGTGTTTTCCGAAGAGGTTTAAAAATGCACTTTTTAATAATTTATTAAAAACTCTGCATTTAATATTATGAAATAAAACTTATATATTCAGAATCAGCGTTTCTTGGTCTATATGAACATATTTTTTTAAAGCCATAATATTTTTCACTGGAGTTCCTTATTGTTGATTTTTTTCTAATATTAGTTCCACATGTAGGCAAATGAAACAAATGGGATTGCCGAGTTGATCTTGACGCAATATGAATATTTATTAAGTTGGTTAGTTCTTGGTTAGAGTCCAGGCCATTATTAACAATTTTAAATAATAAAGTTTGGTCAAAAATTAAACGTCGTGTATAAAGGGAGTTGAAATTGTGGTAATTAATAGATTCGTTGTAATTTAAGAATAATTTTTGTTTATAATTTATGTGGTTAAAAATTATTATTTATGTGTAGTTTGAGGTGTTTCAAAAGATTTCAGTTAAGATGAATAGAGATTTTTGTCGTTCATGTATACAGCACGATACTTACGGAAATAGCCGTTGATATACGATGAACAGCTGGACTCACTTAGTTGGTTTCTCTGGCTTCAGAATTACCTAGGGCATACTCACTGTAAACCTCACAATAATGTAAATAAAGTAACTTATAATCTCGATGTTCATTGGAGTTTTTCCAACATATTTCAAGTAATCTCAATCACTTGAGGATTGAAGAACTTTACAATTACACTTATGTTAGATGAAAAAAATGTTTAATGAAAACATAAATTTAATTAGGAAAGCAAATTTGGGTTGCACTGGTTTGAATTCATGCTAGAATTTAATAGATTTTGAACATTGAGTAACGAATAAATTTGAAGGCTTCGACTAGAAACGTATTGCCAACTTTGTGACGTTATGTGATACAAAATCCCTTGAATTTACTTAAATTTGACCTTTTTAGAAGATTTTTAAACATTAACATTGCCGGAATTCATTATTAACGATAAATTCAATAACAAAAGTAAAAATTTTGAATAGAATAATAAATATTTAATTTTTAATTTTTAACTTTATGAGTAAAACCTCAAATTGTAATATTTAAATACATGAAGACAATATAAGCGAAACTCAATCGAAAATCTGGAAACAGAAAAATCAGAAAAACATATTGACACCTCTGGGACTCGAACCCAGGACCTCTTGCTCAAGAGGTCCTGGGTTCGAGTCCCAGAGGTGTCAATATGTTTTTCTCGATTTTTCTGTTTCCAGATTTTCGATTGAGTTTCGCTTATATTGTCTTCATGTATTTAAAGAATAATAAATATTGAAACATTATAAAGTAAAAACGAATTATAACAAATCATACCAAAATAATAATAAAAAGAAATACGCGTTATTGTTAACACCTGAAATAGTATAATACTGACTAAAATTTTTAACACGTGAGTATATTAATAAAATAATCACAAACGTAGAATCCTAATAGAAGGTAATAGAAGGTTTTTGCTTTCCTACACAGAAACAAGCCTTATCTACGCGGATGCGATCTAAATTCCGGCGGAAATAGCATCACGTTTCGCACTTCCTGTAAGGAGTTGATTGGCCTATTTCTCTCTGTTTCCGGTGTATTTCGTTTTTCCGGTATTCCCCAACCACTATAAGTTCTCCCTGGCACGGGAGCCGGCGATGCAGATCCAAATTTGACAGACCTAGACACGGTAATTACACGGAAATATATTAATACATAAATATACTCGTAACTCACTATTTTTCTTTTTTTTTTACATTAGCTCCACACAGGAAGTGTAACGTATGGTCTTGTTACGGGAAGCTAGCTCAGGTTAATCATTGATGTATAGTTAAATAAGTGCAGTTTTTATACCTACCTCTGTACTTTCTCCACTCTGCCTTCTCACCAGTTCGGGTCCCTTGGGTTGGGACAAAAGGGGGATGAATTTAATTGTAGAGATTTTAAATGTTAGGATTTTAATTAGGTTTGGCCAAATTAATACAAAATCTTAATTATACTTAAATCTACTTATATCTAAATCTTAAATGGTTGTCATATGGTTCGGGGTTGCTTCTCCATTGTTCACATCGTCATAGTTAATTGTTCACTGAAACTACCTTCGTGTCACTGGGTTCTCTGCGGGTGCCTTGGTAAGGCCGAGGTCCTCGATGGCAGTTCCTCCCGTTCAGCAGCTCAGGCCCTCCTAGCCGAGTCTCCTGCCTCTGAAGTCTGAAGTCTCCTGAAGTCGTCTGCATCACTTCGCACTTTGGCTACTGGCCGCGTATGTTCACTGCACTTTCTTCGTCTCATGCCCGGCTTTACGTCGCCGGGCGGAGGAATATTTCTTGAAAATCACTTTCTTGAGGTCAAACTAGCTCTTCTTAATCCGCCGTCCAGCATCACGCCGCTGGGTGGGGAGCGCGTACTTGGTGTTGCACCATTACTTGTGTCTCCTCTCTTCCTCGTCTAGGTCTTGACCCTTCTTCTTCATCCACCGCCCAGCATCACGCCGCTGGGCGGGGAACGCGTACTTTCTATTGTACACCACTCGTGTCTCCTCTCTTCCCCGTCTAGATCTTGACTGTCTGTCGCGGCGTGCCCTATGAATTCATAGGACCCGTGGCTCTACCCCGCACTTCTTTCTTCTTCCGTTTTAGCCCTTGCACCCAAATCTGTCATCACTTTCTTTGTCTTTGCTGCACAGAGCGAGACTCTTTCATAACACTAAATTATTTATTCAAATTTATTTGTGACGAAATTTGATTCGTCACAATACCCCCTTCGTTACAAAAGAAAATTTTGGTTTCCTAGAAATAAAAATTTTCTTTTCCCTTTTTCCCACATGACAACCTTTATATATTTAATCATGGAAATGCTTAAATTCTAAACAATTCTTATATCCGGAACGATACTTATGATCTAAACAAAACTTATATTTTAAACAATTCAAAATTAAAACACATTGTAACATTAATAATCTTCATTACTCCTCGGACATATGTCCTCATCTCTTTCATCATTTTCCAATATCGAATGGCGATCCTTTTCACTTCACACTCTTTCAAAACCATATCAAAACTGACGTCTTAATATGTGACCCATAAGATAGAATGAAAAACAATAAAATCAACGAATAACATAAACACTTCCGACTTCTCTCGATACACTTGAGAATAGGAACCTTTCACTGCTTATTTATGAAGCTCTTCCCAACCATATGACCAAAAACTAATGACAACATATCATAATTTCACAAAAATATCAATGTACCAGGATGGGTAAGGAATGGATGCATACGTACGACTTGAGTTCAATCTCCTATCGTTACCGCTGGCACGTCTGAAGTATAATAAAATTTTATACCTGCTTACGCGTAGATTCTTTTTAGCTGTACTCTTAAACAAACTTAATTTTTATAAGGGAGGCCGTTACTAATATTTATTCACTCCTCCATTACCTAAACTTTTAAACACCTACATCAACGATAACAAAAAACAAGAAATCTGGTGTACATGCCATAGTACGTCTGAGAATGGATGAAAAAAATTAAACAAAAAATGATTACAGAGTTGGAGTGCATCTCCCGACGCGATACACAATGAAAATTAGGCGCCAGGTAATTTCTATTACACGGAGAAACCACCAAAACCGGAATGTAGAATCTTTCGAAACGCGTTTTTCCTCTTCACGCGTTCTCTCGCATTCTTTCGCATTTTTTTTTACATTATTTGCACTTTTACACAATTTTCGGCCTTTTCTCACGCGCGCAGACTACTACTCAAGTATGGAGACATTTAGGTACACGCATATTACTTTTCATCGAACGCGCGTATTTGTACCACTCAAATCGTGCAAAGTTCAGTGCTCACATTCGTTTGACGACAACACTAACACCGGCCTTTTATCACGCATGCAGACTACTATTCATATTAATTTCGTCAAACATGCATATTTGTACCACTCAAATCGTGGGACATTTAGTGCTCGCCTTCGTTTTCGCATTTTCACTCGCTTTTCGCATTTTTCCGCTTGTGGACGCACTACTACCAACACCGGCCTTTTATCACTCACGCTGATTACTTTCAAAATATGGAGACATTTAGGTACTCGGCATACTTATTTCGTCAAACGTTCGTATTTGTACCTCTCAAATCGTGTCAGTGGTAGGTGCTCCCTTCTATCGCTCTCATAAAACGTTCCTAACGCAGTTCATCTGCACATTCACGCACGCCCCCTTATTTTCTCATCTGCGCAGGCTTGCGAAACATCGCGAGACTTTAGGTACAAGATAATGTTCGGTTTTGCCAAACGCAGATATTTGTTTTCCTCAAATCGCGTTAGTAAGTGCGTCTTAACCCTTTCTCTCCCCTCGACATCTTTCGCCTTCAATTTTGAATTATCGGATTTTTACCGAACACATAAAATTGATCAAAATTGTGGTATGGAAACATATTTCTCCGAATGACGTTTAGAATTATATTTTTATTCTTACACCGTCCATACACGACAAATCTGTATTACTGATTCTATAATTTATTTGGTTCGATGACCTTTGTCAACGGGACAAAGACGTATTCCCTACTCGGGGGTCAAACACCCTGCCTAAATATCAACAAAAAATAACCTCGAATGGGTACCCTAAAATCATTAGCCCAAACACATAAATTTAGGCAAAAAAAACACTTGACATCGCCCGTCTTACTTGTGACCGTAAGAAATCTAAAACACTCTTGAAATTATTATTCAGCCGATCGGTAATAAAAGGTTTGAACTCCAGGTACCTACAATTCTGAATAAGTCATCGCGCCGATTTGTAGGATGGTTTAACTGTCTTCCAACAAAAAATAACACTTGATATTTCCGACGTCAAATAATATTACGTCTCCGACCTCGCCGCACATTTGTTTATAATAAAAACGTTAACTGAGAAAGATAATATTCAAAATATAACAGATCTCATATTATCCAATAATATTATGAGATGCACATTTACTATTCGATTTTGAGGAAACGATAAAAAGTCTAACCCAAGCTAAACAAAGAAAAGGACATACCTAAATGATGCTCGACACAAAAATATGACAAATGGGTATCGAGAAAAGTACCTACAATATTCACTATAATAAAAACATGCAAATATTTACCTCGTTTTCAGGGACGGGGTTCATGAATGTCGATAACATTAGTGATAGGTATAGCAAAATACCTAAAACTGCCACACGTCGGGCGACATTGTAACGTATCGTCTTGTTACGGGAAGCTAGCTCAGGTTAATCATTGATGTATAGTTAAATAAGTGCAGTTTTTATACCTACCTCTGTACTTTCTCCACTCTGCCTTCTCACCAGTTCGGGTCGCTTGGGTTGGGACAAAAGGGGGATGAATTTAATTGTAGAGATTTTAAATGTTAGGATTTTAATTAGGTTTGGCCAAATTAATACAAAATCTTAATTATACTTAAATCTACTTATATCTAAATCTTAAATGGTTGTCATATGGTTCGGGGTTGCTTCTCCATTGTTCACATCGTCATAGTTAATTGTTCACTGAAACTACCTTCGTGTCACTGGGTTCTCTGCGGGTGCCTTGGTAAGGCCGAGGTCCTCGATGGCAGTTCCTCCCGTTCAGCAGCTCAGGCCCTCCTAGCCGAGTCTCCTGCCTCTGAAGTCTGAAGTCTCCTGAAGTCGTCTGCATCACTTCGCACTTTGGCTACTGGCCGCGTATGTTCACTGCACTTTCTTCGTCTCATGCCCGGCTTTACGTCGCCGGGCGGAGGAATATTTCTTGAAAATCACTTTCTTGAGGTCAAACTAGCTCTTCTTAATCCGCCGTCCAGCATCACGCCGCTGGGTGGGGAGCGCGTACTTGGTGTTGCACCATTACTTGTGTCTCCTCTCTTCCTCGTCTAGGTCTTGACCCTTCTTCTTCATCCACCGCCCAGCATCACGCCGCTGGGCGGGGAACGCGTACTTTCTATTGTACACCACTCGTGTCTCCTCTCTTCCCCGTCTAGATCTTGACTGTCTGTCGCGGCGTGCCCTATGAATTCATAGGACCCGTGGCTCTACCCCGCACTTCTTTCTTCTTCCGTTTTAGCCCTTGCACCCAAATCTGTCATCACTTTCTTTGTCTTTGCTGCACAGAGCGAGACTCTTTCATAACACTAAATTATTTATTCAAATTTATTTGTGACGAAATTTGATTCGTCACAGAAGCTCTGAGGAAACCCCGGGCTGATTCACCAAACGTAGCTAACCATTTGGGGTGACCTATGACAGAGGTGTTGGTTATCCAATAAATGGTTCCCGGGGCGGCGGTACCCATACCCGTCTCCCGAATTGTGATATCACTATACTCGTACATACAGACTACGCCCTAGATAATTAATTTTGTTTTTATATACTTAGTTTTTAAGTAATTTTTCTTAATGTTTATTTGATTTACATTTATTAAACCATCAATATCTATAACTGTGTGGGACGTGTTAGATTACACAATCCTTCCCATATCTTATAATAAAATTATTCTTTTTTACGATAATTTTTTCCTGCCAACCTCAAAACATTTCCTTAAAAAATTAATTTCCTACTAACGCCAAGACCTTGTGCGGTGACATAAAAAAATACAATTAAGCTACCATGTCTGACTACTAGGTTCACCTGTAAATTTACTGCCCACATTTTTCAGAATTTTCGACCTTCAATACAGGTACTTTACAGATAGTTAAGTATAACCACAGTCAACCCCGGCATTTTGTACTTAATCTATAATGGCCCTTAACTTCTCGCTATCAACAACCTTTTGAAAAATTCTATGAAAGCTTAAAAAGTAAATTTAAAAAGGTTTCTTCGTTTTCTATTCACCCAAATACACAAATATTTTTAACCTTTCTTGTCCACACACAATACATAACTTAACCCAAATATCTACGGATTCCAGGCTGTATACAATATTTTCCTGGATTATAAGAAACCCTCGTTCAATCTCAAGTACTACACTAACCTTAAGAGCATAACCAATTATTTTTTCTTATTGATCAAGTGAATCTTATTTGATAATGCATTTGTTCAATTTTGATATTTGCTAGATGGGATATATGTTTGAATAGCAATTCTAATGTTTTTTTTTTTTTACATGAATACCGCACAAGAGTCCCAACTGCTCCAGTCTGGAGCCAGTGGGACTATGGCATCCCCAATTGGGGTATGTTGTGAGGCTGAAGGCAGTGGGGAGGGGAAGGAAATAGGGAAGAGGAAGGTCGGGAAGTACCTGGCTATTCAGATCTGGTCACCAAACACGGCAGAAGCCATTTCAAGCAACGTTTCAATTCTGAATGGTGGCCTTATACCAGGGCGATACTGAGAGTATCTTCCACTCTGGAACGTTCCGCAAATATACTATATATTTTTTTTAATTAATTAATTGTGAAATACACAAATTAATCAAATAAAATTTATTTGCCACGCCGGGAAACCTTTTATCATAACTAGCCGTTAGTTCGTATGTATGCGAATTTTCCAAATTCAACCAATGATATCCCCTACCGCTACTATATCTCTTTTGAAATCCCTTTCTCATTCCCCACCCCTCCGTTATCCCTACCCTGCGTGTCCTTTCCCCGTTTCCGCCCTCAATCTCCTCACGCATCCCCTCCGATCTCCTCGCCATTCCCCTCCCGCGTTCCCCCTCCAACTTCCCCGTTTTCCCTTCTCCTTCGTTCTTCCTCCTGCTAACCCCCCTCTCTCCTTCATTCCCCTCCACCCCACCCTTATTCCCCTCCCCATCCCGTCTGATTTAAAAATAAAACTATTTTTCATCACTTCTTATTTTAAACTTAACCAGAGACTTGAGTGTAATACGTACTTGGTAATTTTTTCTCAAATCTATCAAATTTTCAAAGTGCGCTTGAGGTGATTTTACTATGATATCAACTTTAATTTGAAATAATGTCAAAATAATATATCCGTCACTCCTAGACACACTGATCCTCAATCATATCCACCCCTCACATCTCTTTCATTCACAGAGCTTCATTTTTTCTTTTCCTTAAAAAGTACCTCCATACATCATCCCCAAAGATGACATAAGCCCTGAGGGATTTTTTCCTCGAGGCCTCCGGTGGGGAGATAATGTAAAAAAATTTAAAAATATTTTTTTTAAATGTAGAAACTACTCGTAATTTGATTCAAAATACTGGCAATATTCATTTAGTTGTCACACTGAAAAGCATGCGCGTTGAATCGTGCTTCTAGAGAGAGCCGCCACTCCATATCGAGTGTCGTTTGAAATAGCATCATACTTCTTACATACTTATCTCCGTGCTCTCAAATATCGTGGGCAGATGTTAAAGTTAAACTACTGATTGCTAAAATGATGCGGACTACATTAGGATGCATTTAAATATATAGATTGATTATTCAAAAAGATTCTTTTCGAAACCGCTCTCTCGGGCTAAAAGAATATTGTCAGTATTTAAAATCGAATTACCAGTAGTTCCTACAAAATAATACAATTATATTGGATAGCTTACAATGGTTGGACTACACTCAACACAATTCATATCTGGCATATCACGTTTTGATTGATGGCGGGTAGTAGATTTTAAAATACGGTTAGCTTTGGCCCTGCCTGCTCGATTGAAAATATTTTTTATCAAACCTCACTGAACCGAATAAAAATAATCGTGGTCCGGTAGTCTGGAAGAGAAACCACGCACTGCTAATTTTAAGAGTGTTTTGTATTAATTGTATTATTTCTCAGTTAATTTAATTTAGGAAAATCTGCAATTTGCGAGGAGGGTACGGATAACGCCGCCTCGGAAACTAAGTTATGGTTAATCAACAACCCTGCCATAGGTGGTTCGTTACGTTTGGTATTGCGTTCATTGGGAGAGATTTGTAAAGGTCTTGACGGTGAACGCGTTTTTTCATACTGTACGGCGGGTCGGATCGGGAGAGACTGGCTGAGATACCTTTAGACCTCTCCAGCCGGACTGGGGATGGATTCTTACATTCGTCACTCCTGAATACATTGACCTCCAGATTGACATCATTCCTTTATCATTTACGGAACGTTCTGTTATTCATTTCCTTAAAAATACGTACTGCACAGAATCCCTAAAGATGACACAGACCCCGAGAAAAATTGTTTACCTCAGGGCTTTATAATTGGAGCATGGCTTTTTATTATTAATATTTCATGTCACAATATATAGTTAACTTATAAACCATTGTTTGGATAGTACAAATATGTTTCCACATACACACATTTTTTTAAATTCTGACCCTAAAACAATGTCATTGACTACGCTCGTGTTATGTTTATTGCCGAGTACTTTTTCAGTCTCTGGCACTGTCCGCGTATGCTGGCAATTTAAAAAAATATATTCCTAGGAAAAATCAACACCACGTCATTAACAATTCAATTCTATTCCACAAATACGAACGTTAACTTACATAAACTAATATTATTTCATTTTTCATTAAAATTCTCTTTTTATAACTTTGAAGCTTAATATATCATCGAAGAAGAAGATAAAACTAGAGGTTCTGGGTTCGAGTCCCAATTGTGACCATTATTTTTTTTTCTGTGTTGTGCTCTTTCATAGTTTTGTTTAGATTATAAGTATTATCTTTTTTTTCAATGATGTATTACATTGATGGGAATAACCTTCAAAAGATATAAAAAGAGAGTTGTTCCTATAAAAATTGAATATTCATTAAGACACTTACAAAGAGGTCAATGGATATATTCCATATAAATAAAATCGGATATATTTATCCGAGACAGTCTCCAGGTTACGAACCAGTTCTTCACACTTATTTCCTATGAAAAGGGTAATAATATAGTAAAAATTAATTTGAATAAAGTTGTTAATTCTTTAATTTGAAATATTAGATTGACAAATATGACGTTTAAAAGAGGTCCCAGTAGCTGAATTGGTAGACGAGAGGTTCTGGGTTTGAGTTCCAGCTGCGACCGTTATTTTTTAATTTTTCTGAGACTTGTTCTCTTTCATACTTTTGTTTAGATTATTAGTGTTATCTTCTTCTTCAATAATTTTATTTTATTCTTGATTTTAGAGAAGCTTTCTTATAATAATAATATTTTTGATGAAATCGACTTAAAGTTATTTCAACTTTTTTCTAGAATTTAATCGAATTATTTTTCAGGGTTGGCTAACATAAGATCTTAAAAACTTTTTCGTATCAAAAAAAAAGAGAACCTACTTCGGAAAGGGCGGAAAAATAATTGCTTACGATTTAAATTTCAAACTTTTTACCACAGAGGGATGGATAACAAGAATAATTTTCTTTTATTTCTTTTGCTTTTAGAAAAATTGAATCATTTCTCAAAGAAAGTTAATTGTTTATTTGTTATCAGTTTATCCCAACGGTAATAAGTTCTTTGGGAGTTTAGCGACTTACAATATATAAATACTGCTCAGAAACTACCAATTGTTATAATTTGGTATTTGGCAGAAGGACTTCAAGGAAAACATCTGGCTTCAATGGCAGAATTCTTTTCGTTTATTCACAAGCACATGTTACAATACTTTTTGTTTGTTCCCGACCCGACAAAACACTGACTTTGGTTACTTCGACCATTTGCTAGATAATGCTAGCTGTTTACAGGAGATCCACGAATTGAGAGATTTTTTAACTAGAACGCAGGCTATTTATAAATAACATTTTCCTACACCAACAAAAATAAACAAACCACCATTTTCAAATTATAAATACGACACAGATACCAGAAATCTGCTTTATCGTCTAGCACTTAAAACAGTGCGCCTTACGTCGCTAATCTGTAATCTGTCATCAAAAACAAGAAGCTACAAAAATACGCCGCTAGATGGCAGTAGCCTTCACTTTTTGAACACCAATTTTACAAAAAAAATATATGTTTCTGTTTTACACAATTAACAGATGATCCCTAGATGTGTGTTGTATACAGATTGAATAAAACTGATGCCGCCCATTTTTATTGAACCTTTCAACTCCTAGGCCCCAGAAAGTAAAAAAAATCAAGAATCCCAAATATCTGGAGCCAGTGGGATTTTAACATTATGCTCAATTTGAGCATATTGTGAGACTGAAGGTAGTAAAGATGGGAAAGAAATGGGAAAGAGGAAGGTGGAGAAGTACCTGGATATTATTGATTTTGATTATTAATGGTGGTCTTCTCACCCTGTAAAATCGCAAGTGCACCCAACCGTTGGATTTGGCCACCTCTGGTCTGGAGCCCCAAAATACCTGAAAAAAAAATTTACTCTGTGCAGAAACGGTTGGTCTGTTTGGTGGATGTCCCTGTCTTAACAAACGGGAATACTGTCCTGTTCTACCTATATAACATTGGAAGATGCCCCCAGGATCTAGCGTCATTATTTATCCCTTAGGCTCCGATGCATTGTCGGGAAACGCACTAAACCCTCGATCAACATATGTACACGGTTGACATTTATCACATGAGAACGGGTCACTCGTCAACAGAGTTCAACAGTTCGGCACTTAAATGATTTGCCGTACGCTAAAGGTCTCTTAAAGACCCGTGTTCACTCCTTCCTCCCCTCAACCAAACCTTCCAAACAGCATCCCTAAAGATGTCTCTCATTTTCGCTGAGCGAATTTATTTTCCTCAGGGCTCCCTGCGTGGAGTTAATATATATTATATATTTTTTAAACGTAACATCGACAGTATCCACCAAGCGCACTTGTAGTGAAATGACACAAAACTGCGCTGTACAAATATTACGTTATTATTATTATTCGGGAATTTTCATTCAAGAAGTCACTTTAAAAAATTGGTCAATTCAACCGGAGTAAGGGAAAATAGAGTTTCATAAGGCACAATAGACACACCAACCCCTAACTTATACGGGTTAAATTTTAAAAAAATAACAAAATAAATACATTGAACGAACTTCTTCAGAAAAAAAATATTGTAGTTATTTTCAAATTCTGCCGGCTTATCATATTGTTTCATCATAGAATAACATTTGAATATAAAAAGAAAAGAAAAACTTTCACATAATCTCGGTTTCTACTTAAACTTTAAAATAAAATCATGCTTTTGAAACTTTTTAAAAAGTCGGAACCTCCGGAAGTTTAATACCGGCCTTGTAAGGAAGTATCTCCACGTGCAAAACCCAAGCAAGAACTTCAAGAACAATCTCAGATTATATTATTTTTAAACAGAGATAAGGAAGTTGTCAACGACATGAAATTATGCCCTAAGGCGCAAATTCCCGTGTAAAGAGGATTTCACGGGCCCAGGTGAATTAGCGTCATAATATTTGTTGATATGAAATAACACAGATTGGACATTTTCTTATAAAAAAAGCTCAAAAAAGGACAGAAAAATTTATGAAATTAAAATAATACTGTCCGCGATGTGATGAATAGCCTGACAATATTTTGAAAAATTTTCTAACAGTATGGAAGATCTACAGTCTCTCGTGTCTAGGATGAACGAAGTATGTGTGAAGAATGAGTTAATTATGAATGTAAGTCTAAAGTCATGGTGTGTGAAAGAGAGAATAAGAAAATAGTGTGCAATATAGTTGTGAATGATGAAGACTTGGAGCAGGTGGATGAGTTTGTGTATCTGGGTAGTACGCTTACAAGATATGGGAAGGCTGTTAGAGATATTGAAAGAAGGGTAAACGCAGGTAACTCCATTATTGGCGAACTGAATGCCGCTGGCGTCAATAATAAACTGTCAAAAGAAGCGAAGCTAGCAGTCCACAATGGAGCCCTGGTACCTACCTGGTATGGCAGTGAGGCATGGAACTGACAGAGGAAGGATGAAAGTAGACTGAATGCTGTTGAAATGAAATCCCTGAGTCGTATGTGTGTGAAAAATGTGGAGATCCGCAAAGAATGCAAGGCTAATGTAAGCGTAGTGAGTAAAATTTAGAAGGGAGATGTAAAGCGAATGAACAAAGAAAGTAGTGTAAGAAGAATATATGACACAAATTGAAAGGTCGAAGAAGTCGGGGACGCCAGAGGAAATAGAAGAGTGTGTATGAGACGATGTATGAATGTGAATGAGGCAAAGAGAGTGTGTCAAGACCGAGTTGCTTGGCGCTCCGTCCTCTCTGCCTACCCCTGCAGGAAACGGCTTGATGGTTAGTTAGTTAGTTAGTTATAATACTTTGAAAAGTCCTACTACCGTTATTTTGAGGGGAAAATGTTGAATATGCGTTAATAATAAGATATCCGGATTACGATAAAAATTACTTTGTTAACTGAATTGCTATTGCATAATCAATATACTATGCCATGTGTAATTCTTTACTCGAATATGCATCCCTAGGATGGGGTGGATGTGCCAAAACAATATTAGACTCCCTGGCTAAAGCTCAGCAATCAATACTAAGAGTCATCCTTAAAAAACCATTCAGGTACCCCAGTGATGCATTATTCACGGAATTAAAAGTACTTGATGTTAGACAATTGTATATTAGAAAGATTATATTACATGCTCAAAAACAACGTCAACACTTCCCGTCCATTGACCACCTTCACGACACTCGACTTTCAAGGAACAATCCAATAGTCCCAATAAAAATCACGACGTCCCTCGGCCAACGGCAATTTTCGTACTTAGGACCTAAATTATTCAATATCATTCCTAATGATTGGAAAACTAAAAGTGCAAATGTTTTGCGCAAATTGATCAATGACTGGCTCCTTGATTTAGGGAGGATCAAAAGCGAAGATATGTTGACCAATAGATAGTCTCATCATATAAAATAAAACAAAATTAAAAATATATAAGAAAAAAAAAAAAAAAACAAAATAATAAAAAACACTCACTCATAGTTCCATTCATTACAAAAACACGTACTTATCATTTCAGAACACAATTGCTATTCTTTTATCAATACCCTTCCCATTTTTCTACATTCAACTCCTGTGGAGATTTTTCTTTTTATTATACAAAATTACGTAAGCTATAATTTATACAAAATACGTACAAATATAATTTATACAAAATTGCATACTATACGTAATATTACAAAAACACGTACTTATAACTTCAGAACATAATTGTCTATTATTTTATCAATACCCTTCCCATTGTTCTACATTCAAGTCCTGCGGTGATCTTTCTTTTTAACATTACCATCTGGATTTTATTTACTTTACAGGTTTTATTTTATATTAAGTGCTCTAAGGGAAAATATCTTAGTAGGATGAAAAAATGAAGCAAGGAAAGGGAAATAAATACAATTTGTTATCAACCACTCTGTCATGTCACTATTTATACACTAGCTAACTTATGAAATATTTATATACAAATTGTTTTTATTCATTTGCTGCATCCTTTTCGAGTCACATTCTTTTTGAGTTTCTTCACCCGCTCGTAAAGTTAAGGGATACGTCACTCACGTTAATTATAATTATAATTATTTTTTGTAATCACTTTTAAACATCCACGTTAATTATAATATGGATATTGTCATCACGCTTGAAGAATGTCTCGATTCTCAATTTTTGCAAGCGATTTAAATGACCAAACATTTATCTATTGTTAAACAAGCATTCAATACTAAATTTGTACTTTTAGACATTGTTTTTTCTCTTCGCTTATTCTTCTTTTTTTATGAGTTCAAAATTGTAGTTATTAACTAAAGCTTCTACGAGGAATTCAATCATAACACTTGTTTCATTCAATAAATAATATGTTTATATAATTAATCAATGTAATATGAAATTATGATATTAACTAAATTTGTCAATTTGACTGTCCTAAAACAGGATCCATTCCTAGTTGGCTAGTCAAAGTTTCCATATATGTTTCATTGTATAATTTTATGTGAAATAAATATTATTATTATTTAATTAAATGAAGACAATATAAGCGAAACTCAATCGAAAATCTGAAAACAGAAAAATCAGAAAAAGATATTGACACATCTGGGACTCGAACCCAGGACCTCTCGCTTACCGGGCGAACGCGCTAACCACTGCGCCACCGTGTCGATATCCAATTCGGTCACTTTTAACTGTATCATACTTCGACTAAGAACCACCCACACTATCTTCATTTTTCTTAACGCATATACTTTTTGGCTGCTATCTTTATGTATGATGTCTTCATTTAATTAAATATTACAATTTGAGGTTTTACTCATAAAGTTAAAATAAAAATAAAAAAAAAAAAATTATTATTATTATTATTATTATAATTCCTCGAGAGATTTGCAAATTGTATGACGTCAGAGCTAACCTTGCATGCGTTTTTTATTAGACATTTTCCGAATGCAATATTTTTCGTTTATTTTCCAGTTGAACAAAAATTTATCGTTTAAGAAGAAGATAACACTAATAATCTAAACGAAAATATGAAAGAGAACAAGACACAGAAAAACAAAAAGATGACCGTCGCAACTGGTAATCGAACCCAGAACCTCTCGTCTTACTGAGAAGAACACCTTATCCAAAATAAGTCGAGATAATATTATTAGTTCTGAAATTTTATATATGAGATTGACAAATATGGCGGTTTATTAAGAGGTAACAGTGGCCTAACTGGAGAAGGCGTTGAGACCATTGACTTTTTTAGAAATCTGTGTCTTGTTCTCTTTCATATTTTCGTTATCTTCTTCTTTAATTGTGTATTACATTAATGAGAAGAACCTTAAAAAATTATAAAAAGAGAGTTCTAATAAAAATTGAAGAAAAATTTCGGGCTCTTAAACTTGAGGTATTTCTGTGTATATCACACACACAGAGAATCTAGTGCCTTCTATATCAGTGCCTTCGGCATACATTTTGTATGTTGGACCCTTGTCGTACCTTTAAACCTACTTTTGCCTAATTTATATCGGCCTCCGCCTGGGGGACTAATTTCAAAGGAAAATAATTCTTAAGGTTACATCATTTATACAACAATAAATTACAAAATGTTGTTTTTATTTTCTTTCATCTTCATAAAAAACTTAATTCTTGAAAATTCACTTATAAACGTTTGGTCTGGAAAACGTTTTGAAATCAAAATGACGTTAGGACATTTTAATTAAAATAATTTGGTTTTGATCTGTTGAAAACTTGAACAATAAAAACAGCATCTTTTAAAAATATAGATTCTCTTTTATCTCGAGTTTTTACCTTGAGGGCACTATACAAATCAAAAAATTAACAAAATATGATGAAACGCAAAAAATAATGGACACATATATCTGCAGCACATAAAAGTGGCAGACAAGGTAGACGCATTTGTGCACCAGTGGAAGACGTAAACAATCTCTACATATTTTAAATTAAAGTCCTCCACCGCGTCTGTCTGTCTATCTGTTCGCGATAAACTCCAAAATTTTCACCAGTAGATAGAGTGATTCGTGAGGAAGGATTAAGTATATAATTTGTTAAGGTTTTCATAGAATGTCTGTAACGAGCGGACTGGCAAGCGGGCGGTGTGGATTTGATTTGTACGCAAATCTTCTTTTCAATTTTTCAAAATTTGATTTCAAAAACTCTGTGTAAAGCCTGGGCATCGCCGGGGACTTCAGCTGGAAATGACTTTAGGAAGATGCTGACCGGCCTAACAGTGTAAATAAGGTTATGCGCCTCTACCATCCATGAATAAATATATTTAAAAAAAAAAACATTTGAAAATTTCCCCAAATATTTTTTTAAATCTCGAAAGACCAGAATTGTGGAATGCCAAACGGTTTGAAAAAAAGGTAACTGAAACAACAGTACCGAGGATTTAAATTAGAATTTTTCCAATCAATTGCTTCCAGCGAATCGACAGAAATTACAAAACCGAAGTCTTTCCGAACTCAAATAAGACTGATGAACTGACAGATCGTTTGTGATTTTTATAAAGATTGCAAAAGCAGATACTTTACTGAGCGTAGAGCAAAAAACTTCCACTAGATCACAAAGATTAAGCTATACTCGTAGAAGTTGATGGTTGGGTGGCAGGGACGTGCCATTCGCACACACATAATAAATTAGTTTTATGTTAATCTATAAACCCGCTTACTAATACACCACTTTAATGAATCTATATAATAAACGCTTTCCCAACATTTGTCACATTAGAATGTGTCGCTTATTCGACTCGTTCTTGTGTTCAACATCTCGGCTGTGGAATGATGCCGGCCTCTGTGTTTCCTCCTTCCTACAACATGGGTCTTTTCAAGACCAATGTTCATTCCTTACTCTCCCCAAAAAGACCCTGCAAACAGTGGTAGTGGTCAAATAAAAGGTGGCGGTTGTCTTTTAGCTGTTAAAAATAAACTAAAAGCTGAACACATACCTGCTCTGGAGGCTGGCATCGAAGACCTATGGTTAAAAATTTCAATTGATTTTTTTGTTACATTTACATGTATAATATATTTTCCACCGGCAAATCAAACCTGGAAACGTTTCAATTGTTCTTTGATAAATTACACGAAAACATGGATCTTATCGGAGAAAGGAATATTATAATTATGGGAGATTTCAACATCTATTCCGCACGAAGTAGCAATGATGTTCAAAATGATCTTAACTTCTTATGTGAAGTGTTCGGGCTCTCCCAGAATAATGGTATTCTTAATTCGGATTCGAGGACGTTGGATCTTATTTTATGTAACATTGCGTTAAACGTCATTCACAGCGATTCTCCCCTCGTTTATGAAGACAAATATCACCCCGCATTAGAGTTCCGGTATTATTGTAAAAGGCCGCCAAAGGCTACCAAAATTCCTAAAATTATAGATGACACTTTGCGCGGATGGATATTTGATAGGGGTGATTTTGATAAACTCTATCAGATGATGAGCCAATTAGATTGGCAAGAACTTTGTAGCTTTAACACTGTTAATGAGGCGCTATACTATTTTTATACATGTATATATAATGTATTTGACGCTTGCTTCCCTAGGAAACCTCCCAACAATGGTCGACGTAGATATCCGAAGTGGTTCTCTAGAGATATCATCGTGAACATTGAGATGAAATATGCTCACCATAAAAAATGGAAAGCTACTGGTAATCAAAGTGAATATGAAAAGTTTAGTAAACTCAGAACAATTGTTAAACGAAATGTTCATTTAGCATTCCGTAATTATGTTAAATCTATGGAGAGTAATATCAAACATGATCCCAATACATTTTGGAACTACGTCAAATCACTACGCAAGGATGGTGGTATAACAGACATCATGATGCATGGTGATCGAGAAGTTAGAGGAGCGGATATAGCCAATGCATTCGCAAATCATTTCCAATCAGTGTATAGTAATGAACCTCCATTACTAAATCCCACTGCTGCTGCCAACATGAATGTGAAGGGAGCCCAAAACATTGACATAAGTCATATAGATGAATCAGATGTTAAATCTTTGATAAAAAAAATGAAACATACAAATTCGCTTGGGCCAGATTTTCTACCAGTCTTTTTTTTTAAAGGATGTGTTGAATTTTTAAAACTGCCTTTGAGTTTTATATTCAACCTCTCTTTAGAAACTGGTGTATTTCCTGATTCCTGGAAAATCTCAAAAATTTTTCCTATTTTCAAAAATGGATCAAGGACATCCGTTGAAAACTACAGACCGGTGGCAATACTTTCTGCCCCAGCTAAGTTATTTGAATCGATACTTCATAAACACTTGCAGTTTCAAGTAGAGCCGTTCTTAATATCGGAACAGCATAGGTTTAGAAAAGGCCGATCAACTGACACCAATCTATTGGTATTCACAGATTATGTTTCCAAATCTTTAGATAAAGGCTACCAAGTAGATTGCTCGTACAATGATTTCTCAAAGGCATTTGACACCGTAAACCATGATATCTTATTAAAGAAATTGTCAATGATAGGTTTTTCTTTCTGGTTTCTTATATTCTTTGTCAGCTATTTTACTGAAAGAAAACAATTTGTATCACATGGAATATTCTTATCAAAATTATTTCTTGTTTTCTCAGGAGTACCTCAGGGCTCTAATTTAGGACCACTTCTCTTTTTGATTTTTATTAATGATGTAACGGAAATTATTCTGCATTCCAGGTCACTTCTTTTCGCAGATGATCTAAAACTTTTCTTGGAAATACAAACTTTAGAAGACTGCATTCGACTCCAATCAGACATTGATAGAATTGTTGACTGGAGTAAACGGAATCAGATTGAATTCAATATCTCTAAATGTTTCATTCTTTCTTTCACTAGAGCGTATCATACCTGGTTTTACCGGTATACTATGAGGGCTCTAAATTTAAAAGGTGTCTCCACTATGAAAGATCTTGGTATTTTGTTTGATAGTTGGTTAACTTTTCATGATCATATCATAATGACGTGTAGTACTTCACTGAGAATGTTGGGTTTCGTCCTACGCACTGCGAGAAACTTCAGAGACACCCGGGTTCTCACAGTACTATACAATGCTTTGGTTAGGAGTAGGCTTGAGAGTGGGTCGGTGATTTGGAGTCCACACCAAGTAAAGTATTCCCTCATGTTGGAGAGAGTTCAGAAGAAATTTCTGAGATTTCTTTACCTGAGGAAATATGGCTACTATCCGTGGCTCTACCCTACCCACTTTCTCTTGGGCATGCTCGGAATGAACCTTCTACGGGTCAGAAGGGATGTGCTCATTGTAACACATTTCTTCAGACTGATTCGTGGAAGGTTCGAAAACTCGGCTATCATGGAGAGCATTAGTTTCTATGTTCCCGATGGTTATCTCCGTCATCGACAGCATAGACTGTTTTATCTCCCGGCTTGCAGAACTAACTTGCCAATGGTTATGCCAGTCGGGAGAGCAATCTCGCTGTTGAACAGAATTAATTCGGATATCGACATATTTAGCGTCAGTGAAGCTGCCTTTAAAAGGCAAGCTCAATTAATACTTATATATTTTCGTTATTTGTTTTTGGGGTGTTATGCCGTGTTGCGCTACCTCCTTCTTTAGCCAACGTTTCGGACATCGTTGCAGTGTCCATCATCAGTGCAGATCCGGCAGATCCGGTAGATGTGTCATCACTGCAACGATGTCCGAAACGTTGGCTAAAGAAGGAGGTAGCGCAACACGGCATAACACCCCAAAAACAAATAACGAAAATGCTTTTGGCCGTGAAAATCTTAAAACTTATCAATACTTATATAGTTTTTTCTTCTTTTTTGCCTACCATTTATATATTTAATTTAATTTTTAAGGTAATACTGTTAATTTTTTTTTTAAAAACGCATTAAAATTTTAAATTTTGTAATGTTTTTAAAGAATAAATAAATTGAATTGAATCTCAGATGACATAGGCCCTGTGATTTTTTTTTCTCAACCTAAAACGTAATAAATCAGTAGGTGTTGAACATGTAGGGTCGTGGTGAGGGGTTTTTATTTTTATTTTATTTTTTTTTTATTTACATATAAACCCGCTAAACTACTTATGTAGTTTGTCAGCAGGTACATAATGACAACATTGGTACATTTTCAAACATTGTATACATATAATTTAATAATTTTGATGCTAAATATCAATTAAATAGATTATTTAAATTACCGAAATAGTATATACATGTAAGTAGCACTAGAAGCCTTCAATAATAAAAAAGTACAAATGGATTTAGTATGATATGATATAATAAAAAATTTGTATGTTATGATATAATAAAAAAGTAGAGATGGATTTAGTATGAACAAATGAAATATAATCACAAGTAAATTAAAAGTTTCATATACATTAGGTATTTCAAAAATTGTAATGAATTTACCAATTCCTTCAATGTGAGTTTCAATAAAGAATACGAGGACTTCGGTAGGGCATCAATATAAATCATCCCTATCTAATAGCCATTTCCTTAGTTTATATTTGACTTTACCATTAAAAACGTTATTATTTTTGATTGTCATTGGTAGTTTATTGAATATTTTGGGTACAATATAGTTTAGGGTCCTTTCACCGTATTTATTGGTACATTTCGGAACCACCAATCCTTCATTTTGAGTGAATCTTGTATTATGTTTATGGTAAACTCTTTCCCTGTACAAGGAATCGGACAACATAACATGTTGACTTATAATATTATAAAACAATAATCCTCTAACAGGTAAAACATTTAAAGACTTGTATATTAATTTAGTGTCACTTCTGTGTTCATTAGTGTACTTAGGGATTAATAATTTTGTCAGGGAGTTTTGCAATGTTTGGAATAATTTAGGCACTGAAAATGCCATTGCCAATTTGACAAAAATTATCTCTAATAACATAGATAGGGGTACAAAATGCATTGCGCTCTTCCTGGATCTAGCAAAAGCATTCGACACTATCTCTCACAAAATTCTGAAGATTAAACTACAGCGCATCGGTATACAAGGTCAGCTTTTCAATTGGTTGTGTAGCTATTTAGATAACAGGAGCCAAAGAGTGTTCATCAACGACACTATAAGCGATTCAGCTAATATTAAATTCGGTGTACCCCAAGGCAGTAATTTAGGACCACTTCTATTCAATATATATATAAATGATCTATGTAACAGTTCCCTTGCCGACCACATTATCACCTTTGCTGATGATACAGTCTTACTATTTGAAGACAAAAGCTGGAATGTTGTTCACAGTAAAGCAGAAGTAGGGTTAAACAAGGTCAAACAATGGTTAGACAATAATCTCCTAACACTTAACCTAGATAAAACCAAATACATCCGTTTCAGATCAACACAAGCAGGAGAACCAAAAGAAATACACAACATCATTATTCACCATTGTATTGACCGGACCTCATGTAAATGCTTAAACTTAGAATGTGTCGATAGTATAAAATATCTAGGAATTATCATAGATAAGTCTCTGAGATGGGACGAACATATTGTCTCGACTTCCACAAAGATTAGAAAACTTACTCATCTATTCATGTCTGTTAGAAATATTCTTTGCGTAAAAGATCTGAAACAAATGTACCATGCCTTGTGTAACTCACTGCTAGAATATGCATCCTTGGGATGGGGCGGCTGTTCCAAAACAATAATTGATCCCCTAGCAAAAGCACAAAAATCACTTTTAAGGGTCATCCTTAAGAAACCATTTAGGTATCCCAGTGAGCTATTATTTAAAGAGTTACGAGTTCTTGATGTACGGCAACTATACATAAGAAAAATTATTTTACATACACAAAAACACCGTCACCACTATCCATCCATCGATCATCTCCACAACACCCGTCATGCAGGGAGGAATCCAGTAATTCCGCCTACTACAAACACAGCACATGCCCAAAGACAATACTCCTACTTAGGGCCTAAATTGTTCAACTTCATACCCGATGCTTGGAAACTGAAAAGTACAAGCTTTTTACGGAAATTGGTTAGCAATTGGCTTCTGGATATGGGGAGAGTCGAGAGCGAACATATGCTAACACAATCTCACATACCTAATATGTAATAAAAAGTTTATATTATTGCATAAAAATAAAACTTTTACTCTGTTTTTTGATCCGTGTAAAATAAGGACTGGTCTTTGACTCTTGTAAAATAACGACTAGACATTTCAAAAATAAGTTTTGAAAATTTCTATATAAATACATTGGTAATTCATATTTATTTAGTCGGGTTTATAAATGGGTAATTTCTTTTACTTAGGAAAATCTAAAAATAATAGTACATTTATTAAAATTAAATGGTCATAAATGCATTGGTGATTCATATTTCAAATAATGGTGTATAAATGTGTAAATTCTAATAATGCAACTGCAAATGTTCTCCAAATTAACCCAGAAAAATATCATAATTGTGATCTCCCGAAAGAAACCATTAACTTATTCGGAATGCAATTATTAATGTTATTAAATGTAATGCCTTTGTAATTTCATTGAAAAAAAAAAAAAATTGGTTAACTTTTTTACCTAAAATATTGAGTTCGAAATTGGATAGGTCCGATGGTTTCGAACTCCTGCAACTCCACAGAGAGGTACAGGAGGTCGGTACCATCGATACATCGCATCGGCTTGACACAGCGAAACATACTTATAGGTGTAAAGACACGGTTAATGTTGCAATTTTGCAAACCTTGGTTCACTTTTAAATTTGTTGGTTGGATTTTTATATTATGTACGTATTTTCTAATCGTAACATATTGATATTATATATCTCACTGTAAAAAAATTTTGTTGCATTTTTTTATTTAATTTATATACTTTTTATTCACATCGTAACTTTATCTAAACTATTTGTTTTCTCATGTTAAAGATGGAGGTACTGCCTTTATTATTTATTATTTATGTAAAAGCCCTCTGCTCGTAAAATAAAAGAAATAAATAAACAACTAAATAAATTAATGTTCTCCAAAACGAGGTTGAAAAATCATTTGTCATATATTTGGATTATAATTGTGTAATTTTTACTATTTAAGAAATTCAAAAAATTATAGTACTTTAAAATTAAACAGTTATAAATACATTGTGAATTCATATGTCAAATATTGGTTAATAAATGTGTAAATTCTGATTATGCAATTGTAAATGTTCTCTAAAATGGCCTGGAAAGAATCTCCTACTTGTGATCTCACTAAAGAAAACACTCTTAGAACATTAATAAATGCATTCACTCTGAATGCATTTATTTACGTTCTCCAAATTGACCTTGAAAAAAATCACATCTTTGCGATTCTTTTAAAGACATAAAGAAACCATCCCTTAATTATATACAATTCTTAGTGTTCTCAAAAGTTGTCTTGACAGAAGCAAATTCCCTTGATATCTTGAACAAAACTATTCCTTTGTTAAGAATATTATGAACTAAATATACAATTTGGCTGTCCTGAAACGGGTATTCTACCCAGTTGGACAGACAAATGTTCACATTGTAATGTATTGTTAATGTATATGCATATGTAAATAAATAAATAAATAAATAAATAAATAAATAATAAATTTATATTAGTTGGATGGTTACTTGCCAGTGACGAAAAGTGTAAGTTTTTTTGTTTGGTTTTGATATATAAATAAGAGCACTGTGGCGGGGGGTGTGGTATATTATTCGCACACAGAGGAAATTTTGGGCACTCGACCTTTAAAATAAGAGGAAAGCGACTGTTTATACGATAGTCATAAAAAAGCATCCCCGTCCCTTTTCCGACCCCCTAAAGCAGAATTTCTATGAAATTCAAAATACTTGATTTTGAAAAAAATTGGAAGATGCCCGGGCAACACCGAGGACTTCAGCAGGTAATTTATTTGTGTGCAGAAGATATTCTATGGCGGACACCGATATCTACAGATATATTGATGAAGAATGTCACTGTCTACGTGAGATTTTGAAAAACCACCCCATTAGTCCTCTTTTTCCACCCCTTAAAGCAGAATTTATTTCTAATTTATGAAATTTTGCACACTTTTTAATTTATTAGAAAATTACTGCCTACGTCTAATTTCGAAAATTGGGGTATTTTGTGAGCCGGGAGGTAGTCGGTAAAAGAAGGAGATAGGAAAGAGGAAGTGGGGAAGTCTACAACCTGCGGAAAAAAGGCGTGGTGGTTAATTATAATTTTCAATATACATGTAATCACGAAGCAGTATGTTAACAACAAAACAATTTTTATTTTTTTATTTAGTTTTTTGTTATTTTGTAAATCCTGCGAAATAAGACGAAAAATCATAATTTTTAAAAAAAAATTTGGTTTACTGCCACTAAATTAATAAAATCAATAAAAAAAATAAAGATGCGTCAAAATCCAATATGTCATAATCGCACTGGTTTTGTAAGTTGAGAGCACATGTTGAGGGTCTAAAGTGGTTTTTACTTTAAGAAACTATCTGAACAAATGATAGTAGGCAGAAACTCTGCCGACACTGTTTAAAGACATTGACAAATAGCTATCGGTCGGGTTGCGAAGAATATAGTTTTACCAATAAACTGTGCGGAAATCTCTCAAATGGCTGGCACTCTTGTGGTGCGGAAGTAGAGACACACATCCCGGTTTGGTTTCGTTTAAATGTCAAAAAGCCTCAAGCCTCAAGTCTCAAACCAATCACATTTTTATCTCAGTTTCAAAACGGACGTGGCACAAATATTTTAACATTTTACGATAATTTTCTTATGAATTTAATTTTCCACATTATACTATTAAAGTGGAACCGAAAATGTGTTCGTAATTGGATATTTTGAACTGTAAAGTGGTTTTTATACACCTGAAAAAAAAATCTTCGTTTATTAAAAATACTAAGGACGGGTTGTTTAAAACAATTGCACAAATATTTTAAGTCATTTTTCACGTTCTGTGGAAGTATTTTTCAAGTTCTGTTATTATATCGTTATAGGCCAGTTCCTTCGTTAAACTGAAAAATCCCAGAAGTAGAATAGAATAATTAATTTTCACACATCGTGAAAATTAACTTCAAATATTTCAAGAATTAAATATATTTTTTTAAGCAACCAATCCTTAGTAATCCAAAAAAATGCTAGATTATTTCGGTGTTATTATATGCTCTACTCGCAGTATTTAATTACATAAAGCATCTAAGATAATTCTAAGTGATCTAATTTTCAAAACAAAAACACGATTTTGCATTACTTTGTAGTGCATCTCCGTAAACATGCTTCATGCATGTCTTATTACATTCTCTATTTAATTATTCATTCAACTGACCTAATTTATTTTCACGTTGGACAAAATGTTTAACTTATTCTCTTCTTCCACAGTGCCCAAAGTGGAGATAGTGGACGAGCGAGGAGTGTCCGTATCTGATAAGTTCTACAAGGAGGGCTCCATCATCGAACTGCGCTGCGTCATCACGCGCGTGCCTCAACCCAGCGGGCAGGTGCTCTGGGCGCACCAGGGGCGCCAGCTCAACTATGACACCAAGAGGGGAGGAATCAGGTAAACTAACTAACTAACCACATATCACACCGTTTCTCCGCAGTGCCCAAAGTGGAGATAGTGGACGAGCGAGGAGTGTCCGTATCTGATAAGTTCTACAAGGAGGGCTCCATCATCGAACTGCGCTGCGTTATCACGCGCGTGCCTCAACCCAGCGGGCAGGTGCTCTGGGCGCACCAGGGGCGCCAGCTCAACTGTGACACCAAGAGGGGGGGGGGGGAATCAGGTAAACTAACTATCTAACCATCTCGCCGTTTCCGCGCAGGGGTAGACCTAGAGGACGGATCACCAAACAACTCGGTCTTGGGACACACTCCTTGCCTCGTTCAAACAACGACTCATACATCATACACACTCTTCTATTAATCTGACTCTTAAGATGGCCCGAATCAAGTATCTGATTCACTTGATAGTGTCATGTCTTCCTCGGTCATCCCCAACTTCTTACCATTCACATGTGAGTCGTATATTCTCCTTCCACTCCTTTCTTCGTTCCTTCGCTCTACATGCTCAAACTCATTATTTTCTTCTTACTCATTACGCTTTTTTACATTAGCTCTACACAGGAGGCCCTTAGTAAAATAATTTCCCTGAGGGCCTATGTCACTTTAGGGGTTGCTGTGTGGAGGATTTTTTAAAGAAAAGAAGGTGAGGAATTTCTGGGAAGGAAATAGGTACGAAGGATGGGTAGGAATCACGGGGTCCGTGTGTCTAGGAGTGACGGGTCAACGGATTCTGGCTGGATATATCAAAAGACCTCCTCAACCAGTCTCTATCGATCTGGCCCCCCACGCAGCAGGTGGGCCTACTCATCTGCCGCCAAGACCTTGACAAACCTCACCCCATGAACCCGGGCATGTCACCAAACTTTTCCTTTCCATTTTCCAAACCATTTCTACTAAGTCACCAAGCGTACCGAACCAATTGGGGTGACCTATGGTGTTGGTTATATCCGCCTCCTATATTGCGTCATACAAACATATTTTGCCGATTTACACATTTCTTAAAAGATCGTACATGATTTCACAGGGATTTCATTTCAGCGCCAATCTTTAAATTTTGAAAAACTTTTCTTTAAACAGACATGGTTCCTATAAAAATATCACAAAAAAAATTAAATAACGAAAATGAGTGGATCTTTTTATACAAATAGAAGTATAGTAATCGATTATCACATCCGAAATAGACTAGTGTTCTTATTTTCATATGTATTACACTATCAAAAGCTTTGGCCATTCGACCTACACGATTTAATGCAGAATGATAAAAAACAGCTAAACAATTTAAGTGCGGGTTTCTGGCATCAATTAAAATGTTATTTGATATTCCAACAGACGCGACAACATTTTTTTTCTTTATAATTTCAAATTCTTTTATTTCATTCCCTTTCATGTCCTTTGAATCTGTGTTTACCCATCGGGTTTAACCCTTTACATTAAATGTACGTTATCTCCGGTAATTAAACATAATATTAATATTCATACAAACCCGAAACATGACATCCCACTTACTAGGGCACACGCAAGGAGGTAATTCTAATACTAAAATAATAAAAAGTCGGCCCGTATAAAGCTTATCACTGTCCAAAAACCGTAACGTTTTTTTATGTTACGTAATAAACCTTATTAATATGAAAAGTCACCAGATTTTTTTTTATCATAATTGTTCCCGATTATTTTAAGAACCTTTTTTATTTTGTTTTACGACTTATGAATTTTAAAGGTTCGTTTTATATATTTTTTTAGTATCTGTCATATTTTATTACCACGAAACCGTCAATCCGTTTTCCCGGAGGGTAGGGAGCGTGGATAGACCGCCGAAAGCCGATTTAAAGGAAGCCACAAGCAAAAAATTTATGTATTCTTAGTGTGCCTTATATGTTGCCACGAATTTAGGTAATAGGCATAAAAATCGCTTGGCAAACGGAGTCTAGAGGTCACGATTTGCACAGCTGCTATGACATGGCATTTGGTTAGGGGTTTTGGTTATAATAAATGGTTTGCGGGGCGGCAGTAAACATATCCGCCTCCTAAATCTTATTAAGTAGATATTGCACATATAAGTTTGTCGTATTTTGCTATTCGTCAGTATTCATTCAGAATTGAAACGTTACTTGAAATGGCTTTAGCCGTGTTTGGTGACTACATCTGAATAGCTTGGTACATTTTCCACATCTCCTTCCCCTCCGCACTACCTTCAGCATCACACCATACCAAAATGGGGATGCCATAGTCTCACAGCCTCGAGACGGTAGGTAGAAGTTGGGACTCTTGTGTTATATGCTGATAAAAAAAGTTATTTTATATGCAAGTAGGAATCTTTAGCGATTTTTTGCTAAGCCGACTGCACGTATAAGTAAGTCGTATTTAAATTATTAGTAAAAATATTTTTTACAGAGGATTTTCAGTTAAGATGCCTTCGGATATAAGTATATCGACTTTGGTTGTACAGCCGCATATCCTATTTGCATGCTTACTTGAAGAAAACATCTTCTAAACTTTCGGCCGGACCAATTGTCGGAGGTATCAACTGTCGGCCGGACCACCTGTCGGCGGACCAACTGACGCAGGATCATTTGTCGCCGGACCAACTGTCATGGAATCGGCAAGGGTGTTGGTTATCCAATAAATGGTCCCCGAGTCGGCGGTACACATTTTTTCTTGTCTTTATTCATCATACCTATAACTTTTTATACAGTTTTTACAGGTGATTCTACTACCACACTGGGGCACATGCCCGTATTATGTTAGTCGAATTATGAATATATAATTATATAAATGTAAGAATTGTTATTGGTTAATATGTACTTTAGTTAAGTACAATGTTTCTCAATTAAGTAGATAATATTTACATAATAATAAACATATAAATAAACCATTCTTATTGTAGCCTGCTGCTTCGCTTAAATAAAATAGGTACATAAATACATGATAAGTGGATAAATAAATAAATGACTTTCTTGTGGAGATGTTGAAAATAAGTCATCCAAATATAAATATTATTATAATAATCATCGAAATATTTTTTTTAAATTTGAATGTAAAAAAAATAATAATAATAAAGCAAATTGACTTCATTTGTTGACTTCAGGCATTCTTTAAAATAGTTCAACCGTATTACCGCCTCGCAAATGAGATACATTTTTTTAAAAATAAAATTGTATTTCTGAATGATGGTCTTCCTCCAGGGCGATACTGAAAGTAGTTTTACTGTAAAACATGCTTCTGAAATGTTTCATTTTAACTGTTGAATTTCAAATTGGATGATATTTTGTTCACAAAATTCAAGGCAAGTGCCTATTAGGCATAACGGTGGATGGTGGATCCTTCATTTATAGTAAAATATGAGAAAATATTTTACGAGGCGTGAATTTATGTTTACTGCCTGTGTTCAGTAACATATTTTCCCAAAAATGAAATATCGAATGGTGTCAGGGCTGTTACAAAATAAATATTTCAAAAATAAAACCGTTGTAAAAGATATATTTTCACTTAAATATCTGAGCCCCTTTTGGTCGGCGGTTTGCAAAGAAATTTACGAAGAAACGATGTATTATTTTAACGCATAATTTAATGGCGTTTTCGGTTTGCAAGACAAGAATTTTTAAACATTTTTTCATCTGTCGTAAGAACAAATTTTATTAAACAGTTTGTGTGATGATGACATTTTCAAAATTTTTACTTGTATGTGTTAACCACTCGGGTCACGTTGTGCTATATCTGTCGCTACATCCTTATAAAACTCGGTCTATCTCCTCGTCTATTATGTAAGACATGTAATAAAACAGAATTCGAAAAAGAGAATACCAAGCTCTCTCTTTAGATTTAAATGTTTATAACATGTTTCTCTAACGATGTGTGCTTTGTAGTTTCATATAAAATAGTAAATGGAAATTGTAAGAAAAATACAACTGCTGAAAAATAAAGTTTTTTACTAAAATACATAAATTTTTCTAAAACTTTTTTCAAAATTTAAAATAAAACGATAACATTAATGCCACTTTTATTTTTTACTAGCTTTTTCCCACGGCTTCGCTCGCATGGTATTAGGGGGTTCCCACTCCGCCTTCTCCATCTCCCCCCCCCTTCTAGCCCCACCCCCTCCCCCCACCTCCTCCCCTTCCCCTCTCCCCCTCCCCACTCCCGCATTTATTTGAAGTACTCCCCTAATAATTTGAATCGAATAAAGAACTATACATATGTTACCAATCGTGCCACCTATTGCAATTTTTTATACAAATTTCATAATGCCAGAGCTCTAAACTATAGCCTATATGATATTCTGAAGTATGAGCCATATTATTGTAAAGTTTCATTAAAATCCATTCAGTAGTTTTTGCGTGAAAGAGTAACAAATATACATACATCCACACAACCATACATCCATACAAACTTTCGCCTTTATAATATTAGTAGGATAGGATATACTTTATGCCGACCAGCCCCCCTAGCATGGTCGATCGACATAGGTTTTATCGAAAATGTCGGTAACTTAAAATCGCTCCCGAGCACGACTGCCGGCCACTAACGAAGAAATAACAGTTCACGTCAAATAAATTAGGAACCCTTAGTCGTTGTGAACAGGCCTCTAACAAATCTCGAAACGATATATTGAAATCCTATTTTTTCAAATGTTATTTGGAAAACGAGTCATAAGTAGGTACAAACTCTGTTCTGATAGCTATCCTGATTATCTCCAAGTACCAAACTTTATACATCCAGATATGATGGGCGCAGTTTATATCTTTTTTAAATCTTATCATGTATTTTTTATGTAAACATCTTGTATTAGGTCTGTGTATTTTTGAGCATGTACCTTTTATTGTATTTTTCCTGATTTGTTTTTTATGCATTTCTATAGTCCATCATGGAGGATACTTGATTTTAACTTTGTGACACCAACAGTACATAAATCAAATGAGTGGTTATAATATTATTCATAAAATCTTATAAGACATGTTTCTGTGAAATATTTGTAAAGTGATTCTTCATATGTTTGTGTCTGTATGTTGCTTCTGTAAAATGTTTTGTAAATTTTTTCTTTATTTATTGTGTCTGAATATTGGGTTGGGTTGGGTTTATCTATTCAAATGTACCAATTGGCGATTCCTTAATGAGTTTTGATAACTCATGGGAATGCAACTTCGTTGTGTTTTATTTTTAAAAAAAAAAATAAAAAAAAAACTATTGTTTGTTCGTTAGCGGCCTGCAATCTGACGACATTTTCGATAAAACCTATATCCATCGACCATGCTAGGTTTCGCTACAACCGTGGCTTTTTTGTTTTTGGCTTTAAGTGCTTTAATTTTTTTTCTTTTCTGAAAAATGCGTGTATGTCCATGTGTTTTGTGAGTGATTGCTTTAAGTTGATTGAATGCATCATCAACAAATAGTCTACCTGCTGAGTTTCAGCTCGATCGGATGTCGGAGAGTGGGTTAATTTTCACTTCCAAGATTCTGTAGCATTCATCCATTCAATCAAGAAAATATAAATGTTTTCAAATACAAGTATTTAAAATCACAGTAATATTTTGTAATAAAATAAAATTACGGAAGAATTCCAACAACAAAAATAATCAGTTGATAATAATCGATTTTATATAAACTTTTAAAATACTTGTCGGTGGTGTTGGCGAAAAATGCTCTGGATTCGTTGGACAACCAAGACACACAAATGTTAACATTCTGGAAGAGCTAGGCTTCCACAATAGGCTTTCAACTATTTGCTTACGACCTGTTTTAAGACACTTTGGACACGTAGTTCGCCAAGCTTGAAGAAACTCATAGTCACTGGCAAAGTGGTAGGCAGAAGAAGAAGAGAAATGTCACCAATGCGCTGAAGTGACCAAATATATCTGGCGTCGGTGTGGAGGAGCCTTATCCACCATGGAAATCGGAGTAGGGGTCACCATCCTCAACAAGCTACTATGTGGGAAATTTACTACCTGTTAGTAAACTCGCTCAGTGTAATCGTATTACTTGCTAACTAGCAGATTGTTGACTATCTACGAAAAAAGTTGAAAGGTCGTCAACTTTACTTGCTACTCGCTTACTCGTGATTGGTTTATTTATATTTTCAATATGGCGGCCAATAAACAGCTGATTTCGACTGTCAAATATCGGACAGAATTAGTTCACGCAGGCGAGCGAGGGGACAGTTTTGTGTGTCATCATAACAATCTGACTCGCCGATTCACCAGCTTTTAAACTTAGTAGATTAAGTAGATAGTAGCTTGTAAACTCGGTCAATGTAATTGAGGTATAATAAAGATGCGAGCATACACTTCTATCAGTGATGTCAGTGTTCACTGAGAAATAGCTCTGACTAACTAAAATTTATTGCTTTTATCGGAAAGGGACAAAAACTGTATTCCATCAACGAATTTAAATATTCGAAAAGTTCAACAGATAATCCTATTTTAAGCGATCTTTCATTATTTTTTATTGCAATTTTATTCTCTAAATTCTAATAAGTATGAAACTCGCTTTATGTTAGCAATGCATTTGTGTGACTGCTGTGTTTATTTCACTTAAAATTGGCTACGATACTTACAATACCAGAAACGTGAGTTTTTTCTTTGTTATATTTGGAACACTCTGTTAGTCTGTGAGCATTTCACGTTCTCCCACGATATATCTTGGCTTTATTATTAAATATTTCTTACACATCCGAACGCTTTTTCATCGGCCCGTCTCGTAAAGCATGTATTTATGTAAAGTGGGCCCGCGCCCCCAGCAGCTGTGCGGAACTAGACCTCATATAGAATAACACATAGAGAATACTCTACAAGAATTGGCCTAAAACGAGTAAGAATATAAAAAAAGACTTTAAGACAATTTTTTCAAGGCTTTCAAATAATATTTTAGGTGACACCTCAAAAGAGCTCCCCTGCCTAAATAAATAGTTAAAAGATAGGGGAAGTATGTCGCCACACTGTGGATGGCGAGTGTAGGCAGTGTTGTGAGAGAAGATAGGGACTGTGGAGGGGATTTATTAATGCGGGTCTTGAAGAGACTCGGATTGCACGAAGGTTACGTTACACATATTAGCCGACTTACATAAAAACGTGACGAAGAAACGATAATTTCTCATATCGCCAACATCAACTTTGAACGGGTGTTCCGCTCGTGTACGTGTTGTGTTCGAATTTCACTCATCTGCAGTGGAGCACCAGAGATCAATGCTGCTACCTCTTGCTACGTATCGACGGGCTCGAACCGCCTGATTACGAACTTATAACAAATTTGAAATTAAATAACACAATGTTCAAGACTCAACAACAATGGTTCAATTTAAATACTTACCAAAACCAAATTATAATACAAACCTCGGCTAGCTCCTCCCAGGGATATTGTGTTCTCAATTCGATCGGATTTGATTCAAAACGATCGTCGCTTCATTTATTGAATAAAGATAGGGTTTAATAAATTAGAAGATCTCTTGTCGCTTTTAAATAATTTGTGAATTTATTAATGACTCGACGCTTCTAGGAAAAGCTTTTAATCTCTTTGTGAACTCAAGGTTAATGATTCTAAAATATAATAAACGGGTTGAATGATAACACATAATAATATAAGTTGTACGTACGTTACCCCGTCTCGGGTTTCATCTGGGCAGAGAACCCGGAAACACCACTGAGTTGATTTAGATATCTAAAATTTAACTATATTTTAAGTTACGTGTTCCAACAAACGCTGAAACCAAAAGGCGGCCGACAAGATGCGAAGTACCGTCCCATCGCAAAGCTGAAACTAGAAGAGCTCGTGAAGGAGCCCGCAGACCGCAGGCTGGCCGCCTTGCCCCTCCCACCGAATTCTTAGCCAATCAGAAGATCTAGCCAATGTTGCAAACTTTTGACAACTATTATTAAATATTTAGTACCTGATGACGGAAATAATCATATAGGGGTGGGAAGTTAAAATTCAAGAAAGCACTTCATGACACTCTTTAGAGCAGTATCCATTAAAATACCTGTATAACAGTCCACATTGCGTCCGTCCGTGCATTAGAGATGGCAATCGATCTGTTAACAACGGAATGTCGAGCAGGATCGCCCTCCTTTTCGAGTTGTGAACTATTTAAAAGTTGGTCTAGAAAATCCAAACAAAAAAGCTTTGCAAATTTCCTAACGCCAAAACCCCCTTTCAATAATATCTGTTTTTTTTTCAGATATTAATTTCGCTGATTTAGAAATAAGGGATCAAACAATTTAAGAAGGCGGATATGGGTCACTACTCACTCCACTCCTTTCTTTCCTAAAAAGACCCTCCACACAGCATTCTTGATGGAGCAGATGGCCTAGATCCTAGGGATTTTTTTTCCTAAAGACCTCATTTAAAAAAACTAAAAATAATTACAAAACATTATTTTTGATAATACTGTGATTTTTCAAACTTTTAACCCTTTGGATGGTAACCCTATCCGCGTGGCGTAAGATTTTATGAGTCGTAAATGGGAACTTTTAACTCTTATTTTTTCCACATTCCAGCACGCGTTTGCTGAAGTCCTCGAAGGTGCGTGTTACATGCACCAGGTGTTTTTAATGAAGTGTTCCATCGTGTATATTAATATTACATTTATAATGTTAACTTTCGCTAACAACAACAAAACAGTTTCTATGAAACTATAAGTGAACGTCAACATATTTCATAAAATTTTTGTATATTTTTTATAAAGGTCAAATATTTGACGTGCTTTCAATTTATTATGTGGTAGTTTGATGAATAGATTAAATTAAGGCAATAAAGCTTTGAGTTTGTTTTAGATTACACAGATATTTTTTAATAGAAGTTTAAATAATATTTCTTGCCAATTAAAATTTTGAAAATGACTATTAAAAAAATTTTCGGTTCAAATGTTATTTTATGGGTAGGTACTTTATCTTCTTATTGTGCCCGGTCCGTTCAGCGGACATTGGCCATCATGTTGGCTATGTGGACTTCGTTTTCTGTGGCCCGGAACAGCAGACTGGCCAAACCACTGTCTCAGGTTTTTCAGCTATGAGGTACTTTATCCCATCTCTGAATTCTTCACACAATCAGTTCTAATTTTGAAAATGACACTTAAACTCAAAGCTGATTTGACTTTTTGGTGATAATAATGTTTCGGGTTCGGAAAAATGATTGAATTTGATTTAATGATTTAAATTCAGCGCCCTTGAGGTGATTTTTCACAAAAACGGCGCTATATAAATCATCCAAATATTATTATTAAATGACTAACAAACTAACCGTAACGCTTTTTCACCAAAGTAGTAGATTTATTTATTTATTTATTGCTTCTTCACAATTTATGTACATATATTTTTAGCATGTAATTATTAACCCCACTAGGGTTCGCCTGTATCGGGGTTAATAATTTCACAATTTAATAAAAATAACACACGCAAATATCGGTCATGCAAAAGAATTAAGTAAAAGCAAAATAATAAAATTTAAAAATAAAATGATAAACAGAGAAAATAATAAGTGATAAAAATATATGAATTAATAACAAAGTGTTAAGAGATCAGACAAAATGTTCTCATTCATTATAGATAGAGTGGGTAAACCACCATACAACTCGTTTTCCTACTTGCTTCATTTGAATTCATACACCGCCCTGTACAATTTAATTTTTTTTCTGGTTAAAGGTCTCCCATTTCTACTCAGATAAATAATATTGTTTAAACCAATGATATTTGTTCAAGAAAGAATTTTGACATTTGAAAATGTATGATCAATTTCACGAGAAATGAAAAAAAAAGCTACACCCGGGCACACGGAAACGCCTACCATCTACTTCCATCTTAGGCTTTTTCATCAGTAGTATTTTCTCTTTAAATTTCAGATTTCAACGTAACAGAGAAAGAAATTCCATATTTAAAAATTGTTTGACGTTTAAATTACTGTCAGTTTCGGTAAATTGAAGCGATTACGCAACCTTATCGCGTACCTACTCAAATGACACTCATCAAATCTACGTCACAGAGTCTTTTAGTCTTGGAACTATTTCGTGAAAATATTTGAAGCAGACAATTGTTCTAAAAATGAGAATTTGGGAGCAAGAAAATTTCATAAATCGAATCTAATAATAATAAAAAAATTACGCAAATTTCACCCTTACTTCAAATCTTTTTTAAAGAACTCACTTACCGACACATTAACGCTAGGGCTTAGGGAAATTATCCATAGAGTTCACAGCAAGTGGCTAACTTCACGCCGATCTTTTTGAAATTTGAATTTTAAACAACGATCATTCGATATTCAAGAACTTTGGTATGGAAACTCAAGAATGGCCTTTCTTTGGTTTTCTTTAGTTTTTTATCGTGGAGGTTTGAACGTCTACACAGGAAAAATGTTGTTTCTCAGTGATGTTTATGTTATACCTGGAAGAATGTAGTAAAGTTTTGTCGTAAAATACCTACCAAAAGTTTTGTTCATCTAAATTACTTTGATTACTAGAAATTGGAGAAAATCTTTGTTCATAGTATTTGTGTATAATTCTCTATTTTACCATAAAGATATTTTCTAATACAGGGAGGGGATCCCAGAGGACCACTTGAGATCAAAGTTCGAAATCTCTTTACTATCGCTTTTTTAATATGTTTTTTCAATGCTTAAGGTAAAGCCCTACGAAGTATGCAAAATCAAGTGTTTTTGTTTCAAAATTTGTTCGCTAAAAATATTACATACGCTTTAATTAAATAATGTGAGTAGAACACAACTTAGTCCTTGAAACAATCGAGTATTTTTAAAACATTAGTCGCATAAATATCCCCTATGGCTTTATTGTAAAACTTAAAAACCTAACTTCTTTTAAAAATGATCGGAAAAAATTTTAATATTTAATATTTAGTTTAACATTTAATATTTTGCACAAATCAAAACAGGCAGCTGATGTTTAGCGAGAATTTTAACTTTATTGCCATTTACATAATGAGTGTTATTATTGGTGGACCGATTCCGAATGTTACAGGACGTGGTGCATCGCCTTAAGTAGTATTATTATTCCTAGCATGCGCATGTTCCGATACACTTTCACCATTTCGAGTGAAAACACATTTTCCGATACATTTATTTTGCCGAAAAAAAAACTCAACGACGCGTTTCTCTTTGTCTGCGAGTTGCCTAGACAAATTTCAATTTAACCACATTTTCTCCCTGTTTGGTTAGGATTAGAAATGAATTAGAAAGCGGGGGAGGATGTTTTATTAGGGAGCTTGCCTGGATTGCTTTTTAATTTATTTTTTTTATATTTACGATAAAAAATTTAGTTCAGTTGTTTTTACCTAAATTGTTATTATTTTCAATTTTTATTTCAGAAAAAATAAACAATCTTAATTTTTTTAAATATAATTTAAGAATGAATCATGTTTTTAAGCATACCGAAACTTTTTGCTTCGTTAATATAGTATGGATCACAATCAAAGACGGCCGGCCTGGTCGAAGGGTTAGGCTCTCGACCGCAATCTGAAGGTCGCGGGATCAAATCCCAGCTTGGGCAAATAAGTTTTATTTGATGAATTTCTATTATTTCACCATTAATTTATTCAAAATAATGTATATTATATTTGCGGCACGTTCCGGAATGGAAGATAATCTCAGCATCGCCCCTGGTATCGATAATCTCGGTATCGAAATGACTTTAACCGTGTTTGGTGACGAGATCTCAATATCCAGGAACTTCCCCAACTTTCTCTACCCCATCTCCTTCCCCTCCCCATGACCTTCAGCCTCACAGCATACACCAAATAAGGATGACTCACTGGCTCTAGACGGGAGCAGCTCCCCCCCCCCCCCAAGTCGTACCTAATGCATTTATTTAATTGACTGTACGCCAAACATATTTTACTTAACATTTTGGTTTTCTTCCTTAATTTTTGGTTGGTAGCTTTTGGTTGCCTTGTATTGTATTACCTCTTTGTAATGATTATTTGAAAAAATTACATATTATGTGGATTTATAATCGGAATAATTTATAAAGTTTGGTAATAAGAATTGAAAAAAAATCATGATCACACCAAGATAGTATATACTCTCAGTATCGCCCTGGTAAAAAATCACCATTCGGAATCGAAGCGTTGTTATTTAATGACCAGATTTGAATAGCCAGGTATTTCCCAACTTTCTTAACTAACTAACTAACTAACCATCACGCCGTTTCCCCGCAGGGGTAGGCAGAGAGGACGGACCGCCAAACAACTCGGTCTTGGCACACACTCTTTGCCTCACTCACATTCATGCATCGTCTCATACATTCTCTTCTATTATTCTGACTTTTGACATGACCCGACTCAAGTATCTGATTCACTTGATCGTGCCATGTCTTCCTCGGGCGTCCCCGACTTCTTCTACCATTCACATTCACGTCGTATTTCTTCTACCCCATTTTCTTCCCTTTTCCATAACATTAAGCCTCACAACATACCCTATTGGGGACGTTATAGTCCCATTGGTTCCAAACAATTATGAAGAGTTGTTTTAAATGGCTGAGTTGGCATCGAGTTTGGATCCTACCCAGGCGTCGCGTTTTCGAATCTTCAACTGGCTAAGTCCTCCATTATTACAAGCAACATTTTCCGCTTACTGTGGTGGTAGTAGGAGATTTTCTAATATTGTCGGGTTATTCGGGAATGTTTGTCTTAAAAAAAAAAACAAAATGAATTATCGAAACAAAATACTTTCATTTTGTCAATTGTGTACTCTGTAATTAGAAAGCACCCGAAATGAGAGGAAAATATTTTGTCAAATTACTTTCCCCATTTTCAATTAGCCCAATGATTTTACCCCAAATTTCAAATTGCACCCACCAAACAAGCAGGCGTTAATAATACATATCTGTGGAAAGCAATCACTTTGTGGTTCCACATTTTAATTGAAAATTAAAACGAACTTTGTCCAATGCGGTATTATTGTTTAAATTTGTGATTAGTAGTCATACTAATTAATAAAGTCATAGATGATAATGTTAAAAGTAATTATGAAAAAGCTGTTTTTTTATTATAATCTTTATTTATTAAGTTACGTAGGTGATTGTGCTGTGCCTATCTCACTAGGAATTCCTTTGTTGAGAGCAAGCGCATTTTAGCATAAGTATTTTAAAACAATAAACAAAATTTTTAACAAAACAAAAAAACGACTTCAAAGAATGCACTAAAAAGTAAAAAAAAATTACGTATTCTTCTACAATTTAATAATCAACTTACTTTTTCTACTTATCAATATGTAGGTACGATTGTTATTTTTGGAGTCGGTGTCAGCCAAGGTAGGTTTGTAACTACATACATAGTTATAGATGAGATGTGCTTGTGTCGCACTTGACGAGGCTTGACAAGGGCGCGACTTGACGAGGCGAGAGGTAAGAGGCGAGAGCTTGCCGCGGCGGGAGGGGAGCTGTCAAGTGAACACGCCGGGCCGGGTACCTTGGCTGACACCGACTCCAAAAATAACAATCGTACCTACATATTGATGAGTAGAAAAAGTAAGTTGATTATTAAGTTGTAGAAGAATACGCAATTATTTTTTTACTTTTTAGTTCATTTTTTAAGTCGTTTTTTTGTTTTGTTAAAATTTTTGTTTATTTTTTTTGATTTTAAGTGAATCTGAAGTACTCTAACTAATTCGATTTAGATTCGACCGAGTATCATTAATTTGCTCTTCAGAATTAGAGAGTTCCGTTACTTTGTCATGGATTCCATAATCAGAACCTAATCAAACTCTCATCAAATTACTTACTACTAATTTGTCGCGCACATACTTGATGCAAATTTAAGACTTATATGATTATCTCATGGATGCCATTGTCAAAACTGGACTAAATTAAAGTGGGACCACACAGGAAGCACCAGCATTCGAATAAAAGAAAATCATCAATATCGGTTCACCCAGTCGAAAGTTCTGAGGTAACAAACAAAAAATAAAGATTTTAAAAAAATACAGTCGAATTGAGAACCTCCTCCTTTTCGAAGTCATTTAAAAATTAGGATAACAACAACATGGTTATTTACGTTTAAAGTAAAAGTACAAGGACAATCAGCATCATACCAATGGGAAAGCATGCATTAGGAGATTTAAAACTAGATGTTGTTAAATTTAACGTACCTGGAAATAAAAATCACTATCATGTAATAAAGAGGGTTAATGGGGTCCCATTCATCGTTGAGCAATCGCATCTCTTAAATTTCTATTTTTCCCTATCCTCAGATACTACCTTCCTTTTAAATGGACATCGGCTATCTCCATCCAGCAGTTTAGTCATTAAGTGATGCAAAATTGTAAAAGAGACACAAAATCAAGCTACTCAAACATATATTATTATTGCAGCCCTTTTCAATAAAATGCACATTTTACGACCACACTCTCGGCCTGTATGCGGCGAGTAATTTAAAAAAAAATAATGGGATCCGGGAAGGAAGGGGGGAGTTATTTCGTCGGAATTGGATAGATATTATAGACCGGCTGAGTTGGCATCGTGTTTGGGTCCCACCGTGAGTTCAAATCCTCGGCTGGCTTAGGGCCTCCACCACGATACAAACAGCATTTCCCGTTTAGTACAGTGTCAGAAGGAAATTTTCATAAATTATCAACTTCGTAACCCGGGAAAGTTTGCCTTTCGTTTTAACAAAAAAAAAAATCATTGTTTTATAAATTAAAAAATGATAACTTTTTAAGTGCAGATCGATTCCAAAATGATTCTACCAAGATAATCTAATTTGTGAAGTAAAAAACAACTTAGATTTCGCTCAAAACTCTTGTTTGGGGGAAGGGTATTACCCCCTCTAGTGTGGAACAGTTAATGTATTTATTTTTTTGAAAAGACTTTTCATAATAATTATCAGTGTAAAAATTGTTAAATAATGTATTTGTGCCCTACGAAAATAAAATCTGAAAATGAATGTTCAACATAGTGCCTAAAAGAATTATATCTCTCTAAGGCCAAATCAATAAATGTCGATTATATTATTATCATTCTGATATATTGAAGAACGAATTAAAAATTCCTCCTAACAATTTTCAGCAACTTTGTGCCTAAAAAAATCAGATTGTGTAATTCACACGCAGTAGAAGTAAAACTAGAAAGTCGCTAGATGTCGCTTTCTTTTCTTTGGTATGTTTTAAAGTGGTTTGAAGATTGGATATTGATTTTATAAAAATAAAAATGTTTTTTTTTCGTAGGATTCGAACCTTCTTTCACTTGATGTCTGTCTCTCTGGCCGCTGAGACTCGCCAAGTGCCTAGCCCTCTGCACTATAGAAGGCACGCACCAAAGCGCGAATTTACCGCATTAAATTAGAACCGTGTATTTGTGTAGAACTAAATTGTGACGCATTTTCGTTTCATCCGAATTTCAAATCACTAACGGCGCTAAAGAAGTTTCACTTCAAAAATTATATCTCTAAGGCCAAATCAATAAATTAATATTGTAGTATTATCATTACGAAATATTTAAGAACGTATTTAAAATTACTGCTAACTATTTTCAGCAGATTTTGATTTTATCGTTAGGAAGGTAAAATTTAGTTAAAAAAAAGAAAATTTTTGGTATTTTATAAAACAGATACCTTTATGATCCATCAAACATACAATTTCAATAAAAACATGAAACATGAAATTTTGTGTATATTCGCAAACGTGATAAAAATTATTACAATACACACAATAACAAAAATTTACCAATATTAAGATTTTATATGATTAGCGTGTTTTTTGTCTTTTTTAAGCCATGTTTTTTTACCTGCCCACGCCCTCAACGCCCCTTATGCCTTCTTAACGTCCCCTAATTTTCTCTGGATCTTCTACCGCCCCCCTAAAAGTCTCAAACACCCTCAAGGGGGCGATATCGCTCACGTTGAGAACCTATGATTAAGACTATGAATTTCTAACATGACCTTCAGAGAAGTTAAGCATTTTTTTGTCGTTTATCTCATGGGTTGTTATTTACACCGGCGCGAGGGGGTTATTCTTTTCCCCGGTAAGTTTTATCTTCAGTGTTCAGTGTTCAGTCGCTCTCATAAAAACTAAACCATCGTTTAGATCTGAACGCTCCGGTGAGAGCTTTTAAATCGAAAGTGTTAGCCGAACGGGAGAGGAGGTAAAATAACAAATAACACGAGGATGCAGTAAAATCCAAAAAGACGTGTGAAGAGATCGACTTTGAATTGAAGTATGCTGACTCGCTGTTTGACTAAAATGAATCAATCATGCAGATCGTGGAAAAGTTCGCAAGACATTGCACCTCTAACTTTTTCTATACGAATACCTCACAAGAGTCCTAACTGCTTCTAACTATCTGAATCCTGTGGAACTATGGCATCCCCAATAAGGCTGATGGGAAAGTTGGCCTCCCAAATCATAGGTACATCATGCATTTTAAGTTATTTTTTGCAAAAAACAATACAATAATTGTTCTTATTAAACTGCCTGAATCCATTGGTATTGGCGTCTGTGTAACATTTCTATTTCTGATATTTTACTGTGGAACATTGTCCTAAGCTATTTTAATGTTTTTTTGCTTTCTTAGCATTAATTATCAGTTTTTTTAGTACAGCGATTTTGTTATGTTATTGTATTATATTATACTAGAATTTACAGTTGTATTGTGACGAATCAAATTTCGTCACAAATAAAAATGAATAAATAATTTAGTGTTATGAAAGAGTTTCGCTCTGTGCAGCAAAGACAAAGAAAGTGATGACAGATTTGGGTGCAAGGACTAAAACGGAAGAAGAAAGAAATGCGGGGTAGAGCCACGGGTCCTACGAGTTCGTAGGGCACGCCGAGACAGACAGTCAAGACCGAGACGGGGAAGAGAGGGGGAACGAGTAGTGGTGCAACACTGAGTACGAAGAAGTTATAGTTGAGTTGAAGAAAGTGATTCGCAAAATGTGTATTTCCCCGCCCGGTGACCTAGAGCGGCGACCAGACGCGAACAGTGGCCAACGTACGAAGACGATGGCGCAGGCTGGAGGAGACTCGACTCGGCTAGGAGGGCCTGAGCTGCTGAACCAGAGGAGCTGCCATCGAGGACCTCGGCCTTATCAAGGCACCCGCAGACAACCCAGTGACACGAAGGTAGTTTCAGTGAACAATTAAATGACGATGTGAACAATGGAGAAGCAGCCCCGAACCATATGACAAACATTTAAGATTTAGATATAAGTAGATCTAAGTATAATTAAGATTGTTTATTAATTTGGCCGAACCTAATTAAAATCCTAACATATAAAATCTCTGCAATTAAGTTCATCCCCCTTTTGTCCCAACCCAAGCGACCCGAACTGGTGAGAAGGCAGAGTGGAGAAAGTACAGAGGTAGGTAGGTATAAAAACTGCACTTATTTAACTATACATGTATACATCAATGATTATCCTGAGCTAGCTTCCTGTAACAAGACGATACGTTACAGTATCTTTCAATCTTTATTAATAAAGTCTATTCGATTTCAATCAATTTCTTCACTCATCGACTAGATGTATCAAAGCTAATTTACCATGACAGAAATGGCATAGACTTTATAAATGATGTTGCACAAGCAAAAAAGCTACTCTGTTACTACACAATCTTCACCGTGACCGAAACGGTATAGTGAATCGTAAGCGATTTTGCACAAATGATACCTAATCTATTACAGTCGCCTCCTCAAGTATCGGTTATCAATTTGACTAACTAACTAACCACCACGCCGTTTCCCCGCAGGGGTAGGCAGAGAGCAAACAACTCGGTCTTGGCACACACTCTTTGCCTCACTCACATTCATACATCGTCTCATACATACTTTTCTATTATTCGGACTTTTGACATGGCCCGTCTCAAGTATCTGATTTACTTGATCGTGCCATGTCTTCCTCGGGCGTCCCCGACTTCTTCTACCATTCACATTTGCATCATATATTCTTTTAACACTACTTTCTTCGTTCATTCGCTCTACGTGCCCAAACCATCTGAGGGTCCCTTTCTTAATTTTGCTCATTATACTTACATCAGCCTTACATTCTTTGCGGATATCAATTTGGAATCAATTTGGAAGGCGAATATGGGTACCGCCGCCCCGGGAATATGCCGTAGGTCACTTCATAGTGATTTGCTACATTAGGTGACTTAGCAGGGGTGCCCAGGTTCATGGTGTGAAGTTTGTCTAGGTCTTGGCAGTGGATGCTTTTACCTACCTACTGCATGGCGGAAGGGTTCGGGGAGACTAGTTTTGACCACTTTAGTCGGACACCCTCGACCCATCGCCTTGCACCGAAGTAGGGGGGATGGATTTATACGTCCAACACTTTTTGATGCCCAGATTCCTACTCACCCCTGATACCCTTTTCCTTCCCAAAACTTATTCTTCTCCTTTCCCTAAAAAAGACCATTCACACAGCAAATCCTTCGCCCTGAAGGATTTTTTTACTCAGTGCCTCCAACGTGGAGGTAATGTAAAAAAAGGGAAAAACTAAATTCTGCTTCGGAGAAGATTTTGCATACCTTACTTTTGTCGTCAGCGTTACTAAAACTTTAAAGGCTTTATTGTTAGTTGCGCCACGAGCGGTAAAGTACAATAAGGCGGTACTTGGCCAGCAGTGCCTAGAGAATTAATCATGCTCCATTTTATATTGGGTGATCAAAATTCTAACACTTCTTCATATTGTACATTTTCATAAATTATTAATGCTACCCTCGAAGCCATAAGGGTACAAAATACAAATAACCAATATCCAACAATTTCAGAAAAAAATACAAATTTATGTAGGAACATGTTATGAATTTTATACCGAAAAGTTCTTTCTACGTATAAATTTTTCGGTTTGTATTTTTTTTTTGGCAGGCTTCTACATTTGCAATTTTTAGCACTCTACAAGTCATAAACTACCCAAATCATAAAGTTGTATGGCATTTATAGAATGGGTGCTTTTATTATTATCGTGACGATCCACGATTACAGTACCATGACGGCCCAAAAAAGGAAATAAACCTACCTGCTGCAGCTCTTTCAAAAGATGAAATACACAATGTACGTAAGTCTGTTTCCTTCAAAGGAAAAAAGTAATCATTTTCTTGCATCTCTCTCACACACCGCACCGTGACATTTCTGTAGACCCCTACAATACATGTATGGAATATAGTTACATTGAAAATTTAAGTTTCAGTGAATTCCAAAAATTCAAAAACGTCAAACTTCAATGCGTCAATGGTTTTGTTTATGTTATTAAATATATAAATATTTAATGTATAATGACGAGCACTGATTTTATTCTTAAGTCACTAAATGTTCCTACCCTGCAAAAATTGTATAAAAAATATCCTTCTTCATCAATTTAAAAATGCACACATGTTTGAAGAACGAATAAGCAATAGAGCATAAAGAGAGTGAAATGTAAAATCTTTTAACATCCCAGTTTTTCAAACCTCTTATGGGCTAAGAAGTTTTAAATATAATGCAACAAACTTGTTCAATTCCCTTCCTCCTGAAATTAGAAACACGCAATCCAAAAATGCATTTAAAAGTAAAATCATTGATCACCTCAAATAAACATTTCCATCACGAGTATTTAATAACAGACTTACCTTTATACCTACTGTGTGTATATATGTAACCATGTACCTACTGCAATCTTCTATATATATGTAACATACTTGAATTGTATATTTAAAGGAAAAAAAAATTTTAATTTTTGGAGATCGCTGGCAACGGTTAATATGCACTTTTAAAAAAAAAAACCTTTTGATTCACCTTAATTTATTTATTTATTTATTTAATTATTTTCATATAACATTTGGTTATAAAATGACGTATTGCCCATCTCACTAGGTGTGAAACGCCTGTGTTGAGATGGCAATTTACAGAGTGGTTATCTAAGATTTTGTAGTAATATTATGAAAATGGCAGGTTAATATAATTTTTTTTTCTTTAAATATACATTAAATTACATTAAAAGGCAACTATTTGCATTTGGGGAAGTGGAAAATATTTCATTCAAAATTTCGATTACGTAAAATTAAAAATTAGCTTTCGTCTTGTGAGATTGTACCTACGCCATTAGCTATTAGCTCATTCGCTGTCACTTTGGTATGTTGGTATTCCTGATACACTTGAATGTATAACGAACGGCTAGAAGATTTTGAAGGTACGGGGCACTTTCTTTTGAATCACAAACCATATTACACAAACCTAGCGTAGCCGCTAAACTACTTGAAAACTGGGATGTTTTTCTTTCTTTTGTATCACAAACCATGTTACACAAACCTAGAATTCCCATGAAGTCTGCTACGCTTTGCTCTAGCATCTTTTCGTACAGTAACAAGAATACCAACAAAACAAAATGATATTTGAAAATAATGTTTGAAAATGGACGGACTCGTTTCACAGAATGAAAGCTAATTTTTATTTTACGTAATCGAAATTTAGAATGAAATATTTTCCACTTCCCCCAATGCAAATAGTTGTATTTTAATGTAATTAAGGTGAATCAAAAGATTTTTTCAAAAAAAAGTGCGTATTAACCATTGCCAGCGATCTCAAAAATTTACCAAAAGATTTTATGTCAACCTGTCACTTTCATAATATTTTTCATAATATTACTTAAACAAAATCATAGATAATCACTCTGTAAATTGCCATATCAACCCAATGAGATGGACAACACTCCATTATTATAACCAAATGTAATACGAAATTTTTTTTTTTTTTTTTTAATAATGAAATAATGAAATAAATAAATAAATGCTGCACACTAAATAACAACAGTGGAAAACGAAACGAATGGTGAACGTTTGTCTTCAACTCCCCAAAGGAAACATACGATCATTATTATACATCTCCCTCACACTTATAAAGAAAATGAAATGCCACACCCGTCGCCGTAGCTGAGCTCTAATAAGATATATCTGTTCCCTCCAAAGGAAAAAGTAGTACTTTGGAGGAAACAGACACAAGTATTTTGTGTATCTCATCATCATTTCGTGTATCTCCCATCATTATTTAATGTTTAAACGAACTGCAGTATTGTAGCGATAAAGAACTTACATTTATTGCCTTTTTTGCCATCACGGTACCGTAAACGTGAGTCGTCGCGGTAATAATAAAAGCTCTCAATATATTAGGTATAGTATTTATAGTTTACTACGTAATATTAAAGTGGGCGGTTTGTATTAGGAATCTACCCTTTCGTTAGTAATCCAAGGAAAATGAATAATTCATATAATGTTAATGAGGCTGTATTGTATGTGGAAAATGTTGTTCTTGGCCATAAATTTGATCCTTGAGCTCACGAATCACAGCAGTGTCGATGAATGGACTGGTTTGCGTCTCGGCTAATTTGGTTTCCAAGTCCTTCTTCCATTATCTATTTACCTATGTCTGTGTTGGGCAGCCTGGCAATGTTATTATACAAATCTATGTTTTATTTTGATATAAATAAAATTTTGTACCCATGACCTTCAAAGTATGAGGGAGATTACTGATTACGAAAAACTATCACGCCCCTGTTGTCCACCCCTTCAATGAGAATTTTGACATTTCTTAATAAAATTTTGCACAAATACTTTCAAAATAAGAGTAGATTCAAAAAATTACATTCAAAGTAAAATTGGTCAGTGGTTGAGTGGGCATCGGGTTTGGGTCCCACCCAGGCGTTCCGTGTTCGATTCCTCGGCTGGCTTAGTCCTCCATCACGACTCAAGCAACATTTTCGTCTTACTGTGATGGTAGTAGGAGATTTTCAAATATTATCGGGTTATTCGTTACCCGGGAATGTTTGTATTTCTTTTAAAAAAAAGAGTAGAATGACTTTTTTGATGAACGTCGTGACAAAAATGATATTAAATTTATTTTAAAAATTATTATAAATAACCATGTAAAATCTTCCCTCTTGACCACAATCAAAATCAACATCAATTACGGTCTAATAAGAAACTCCGAAACTTTCTATATTCCTTTTCAAATTACCAACTTAATTAACTTCTTTCAACCTCTTGCGCTAATATTTCCACTTTAACATACATACAGTATGTGGCAATGTTCGGACGTAATTCAAAATAGTGTTTGATTTATGAATGATATCGAGGGGTAGGGTGGGCGGGAATTTATAAGGTGCTCTCATCACTTCAGGTCTCTGCTTGTATCTTATCTAACAATAAAATACATTTCTGTTACAGTTTGAAAAATGAGTTTTAGTCTTTAATCCTTACCAAGTCATTTTGCTTAAAAAATATGTATGTGGTGTGCGAGAATTTCAAGAGTTCTCTCGTCATTTCAACGAAGAGAAAGTTATTGTTGTCTCTTAATTTCCAACAGTAAGACAACTTAAGGTGTATTGGGTATTTTCCAAATAAGTTATAGGTTCGGGTGATTACTAGTTGATTTATTTAGTTTCCGTAAATACTTACGATGTTTATTAAACTGAACTGACATACTTACTAGACCAGGCCCTAAGTAAGCACAAAGCACTCTTTTTAGGGTGAATTGCCTCATTAAAAAAAAAACAAGTAGACTGTTAATACCTATTTTAGAAAAGCCCTTGATACAGGTTCCCGTCAAATTCTTATTTGGAAATTAGGAATGGTTGGTATTCATATGAGACGGGTTTTAGAGCTATCTTACTGGTAGACAACAAATCGTTAGAATAAAATACTCCCTGTCCGAAAAAAAAAATGTAACAAATGGAGTTCCACAGGGTTCACAACTTGGTCCAATCTTGTTTATAAATGATCTTAAAAATATATTTCATGACGCATCTATCTTACTTTTTGCTGATGACTTCATTTTTTTTTTAATTGTTATTCAATAAAAATTGTCGCCTTCTTGCTCAATATATAATGCATGTTTACTTGTGACTTATTTAACTAGATGTTTTTTTCCATTGCAGTGTGAAGACCGAGCTGCAGAACAGCGGCGCGCTGTCTCGACTGTACATAGCCAACGCGGCGCGCAAGGACTCCGGCAACTACACGTGCTCGCTTGACGACGTGTCTGCCACCACTGTATCCGTGCACGTGCTCAGAGGTGACAATAATCTTATATGTAAATTTGAATATGTTTATTTTTCACCAAAATGTCGAGAAAAAGGAGAATTTCGGTTCTTTTTTTAGGGCTTGTGAATATTTTTCGGTTTTTCTCGGGGCCTATTTTGAGGAACCTGTGTGGAGAGGAACCTGTATTAAGGAAAGAAGGAGAGGAAGTTCTAGGAAGGATAAGAATATGAGGAATGGGTAGGAATCTGAGGGTCAGTGTGTTCAGGAATACATATGAATCCATCCCCCACTGCGGTGAAAGGCTACCAGACCGGAGAGTCCGACCGGAGAGATCAAAAGATTCGACTGGCCCCTCCCGATCCGACGAAGATGAGGAATGGGTAGGAATCAGGCGGCGAATAAAGCTTTAATTAACTTTCACTTTTACCAATTTTTTGGTTGATTCGACGGATTGGAATGGAGTGAAATTAATGTTGTCTTCCTTTTACAGTTAATTACCTTTTTCGACTTGGTGAAAGTTCTCATTTTTACCGCTGGAACTTCTAAACTCAGGCACAGGTCACATCAAATGGTTCGCTAGGTTTGGGGGCGTGGCTAAGAATTAGTGAAGAGTGGGGGAAGGAGTCAGAACAGACAGTGAAAGGAAACATGTCGAAAATGGGGCTGTAAGATAATATTTTTTATTTGTTGACAATGGACTTATTGGCTTCTAAGTTATCAAAACGTTTTCCCTTATTATTGTACGAAGAATATTTATCCCTGTATTTTTTCAAAACCATGATTATTTGCAAAGAAATGGTTAACGAAATCTGAAAAATTATTATTATTAAGACACGACCCATGTTCCTGGGGTGAGGTTTGTCCGGGGCTTGGCGGCGAGTGCGTCTGCCCACCAACTGAGTAGCAGGCCGGATCGGGAGAGACTGATTGGGTGAGTCTCAACGTCGCCTTTCACCGCAAAATGAGGGTTGGATTCATACGTCCGTTGCTCCTGAACACACTGTTCCCAGAGTCCTACATAACCCTCAAACCTTTTCCCTTCCCAGATTTTCCTCTCCGTCCTTTTCTAAAAAGACTCTCCCCACAGCATCCCCAGAGTTGATATAGGCCTTAAGTAAATATTTTCCTCATGGCCTTCTATGTAGAGTAAACGTAAAAAAAATATTTTTTTGAGACCGACTATTCGTGGTATAAATCCATTATAATAATATATTAAAACGAATTACTAGTCTGAAGATGGCCTTGAGGGGAACGTATGCGCTGCCCATTTCTGCCCGTGTCATACAAATCTTAGATTTGGATTTGAGATCAAAATACCGAACCAAACTGAAAATTTATTTTTGTAATAAAAAGGTGTATCAAATATCTAGCATGTGAGCTTCTTTATTTATTTTTACTTTAAATTATAAGACATGGGCCATTAAATAATTTAATGTTTCTGGATTTCAGAGGCGATTTTGGCGTTAATGTTTCTAATTTTGGCGTTAATGTTTCTGGATTTCAGAGGCGATTTGTGAGTAAATGAAAAACAATAAAAATATTATTTTACTATATTTATCATATGAATATGATGAAATATAAAATAAAAAAATAAAAATTTATTAAAAAAAATCATTTTTATGGTTGTATATTTAAAGATTTAAAAAAATACGATTGCCCGTTTTATCGTTAAAATTAAATTTACATTCTGCGACCAAGGTTATATATTCTCCAAGCTTAAGGTATCAATTAAAATAATACATTGTTCCCATCCATGTTTCAAAACTGTCAAATCAGTATACATTTGCCCTGAAGAAGGAACGTTCGTTCTGAAACCGGTCGGATTTATTCAAATATAAAAGTGGTTCAAACAAAGTTAAATTGTTTCATTTATCCAAAATGGATAACCACAAAGTTATAGCTACATTCAAAAGTATAATTAAAATTGTATTCATCTAAAGTATCCTTCCAGGAAATTATATTTTCTGTTTCTGTTCGTAAACAATTAAATAGAGCCTAGGATGTCATATTTATACAAATTTTAACTCAACCAAAAGTTTAAAAACTATCCTTTTATTATTGTGAAAGCCATTATTACCATTTCCCTTGTACGCTCTAATTTTCGCATTTAAAACATGCCAAATTTAAAGGATAAACAAAAAAAATTGAAAAGGTCAAACAAAAACCTCACCAAACTATTTATTTGATCCGATATAAGCCCAACACAAAACAGCTTTCCTGAAAACGACTTTCGTAAGCGTCATAAAAAATTAAGATCACGGTGAATAAAATGTGTACAAAGATCATAAAATGATTAAATCGTTGAAAACATCAAAGTACTTACATACTTATTTTGTATAATACGTTTCAATTTTACATTTACGATAAAAAAACTTTTAATGCTGACTTAAAAGTTACTGGCTTAATCACAAATTTTGTGGATTTTCTAAGAATCTCGTATTAAACTTGGTTGTGAATTAAGAAAATATTTTTATAAATTGATGTCGTAAGGGGAAATTGGGAGAAAGACCATCAGACAAATTAGCCTGAAATGGCAAACCGTAATTATATAATTTAATGCAGTTTGACGTCAACTTTTTAACTTTATTTTATTTGTATTCATTTCTTCATAATCTAAACCGATTTTTTCTGGTTGTTTTTTTTTATCAGGTCACCGTCCTTTAGTAGGTTACTTTACTTTTACAATAGCCCTACTCAGGGCCAATGTCATATTTGGGAATGCTGTGTGGAGGGTCTTTTTAGGGAAAAGAAGTTAAAGGAATTTCTGGGAAGGAAAAAAATATGAGAGATGCGTCGGAATATGGGTGTCAATGCTTCCAGGAGTGACGGACGTATGAATCCATACCTCTCACTGCGGTACAACGCCACGCATTTGGTGGGCAAACGCTTTGGCCACCCCTGTAAGTAACCAAACGTAGCGAACCACTTGGGGTGACCAATGGCAGAGTTGCGTGTTTATTATTTAATAAATGGTTCCCGGGGCGGCTGTACCCACACTGGTCTCCCAAATTAAATACTTTATATAATAATAAAATAAAATACTTTTTCGTTTAAAACCACGATATTTATTAATTTTTTAACCGACCGGTTTCGCTTAACTTAAGCATCTTCAGGGTACAAATTAATAATTATTAAATATGTCAAACCACAAAGTGATTGCTTTCTACAATAATACTTTATGTTATGGGAATCTATAGCTACGGTTTTTAAATACCCGGTTTCTACACAGATTGTCACGATAATAATTATTACTTCATAATAATTATTAGCCTGACTTAGTAAACCTTCACCTGGCCGCTTACTTTAATTGTTGAATCGCCGTATTTTGGATTTTTTCGATTGGCAACATTATTGTTAAACTTCCGGCGGTACTTTTTGGATTCGCATCGTACAGGAAGCCGGTGCAAATTCGACTAGTCACTTAAGTGATAGTTCTGGATTTAAAAATGGGATAATCCCTTTGTTACAAATTGTTTGTTTAAAACGATTTTAATCGCGATGCACATCGATGCACTTTTTGCGAACGCTCCTTTCTGATGTGATCGGAACGCTGTTTTCTAATGTGTTTGGTCGCCGCCATTGTGACCGATATTTGTCCGCGGCATAACGATGTTGTAAATTACCTATATAATCACAACAGGCATATTGAAGAGCGTCGCGAGGGAGAGTTCTTATGACCTGGTACGGTCACTGCTGCTCATATTTGTGACGGATGGGTTACTTGGCGTTCATTTCCTGATGAGGCGTGCTGACGGAAATCGTGGTTATCCGAGGGGCTCAACCAGAGCATTGGTGCTGATCTTGGACTCTACTCCCTGGCGGGGAGTCCTCAAACTCTGGCCTTCCTGGGGAGTCTTTCCTGGTTCCCATCCTGGAGATTGCGTGAGAATATGGCCCGCGGTTCATCAACGCGCTATCTTCAAGTAAATTAAGAGTTCGCGTCATTGTAGAAGTATTTAGATAAAGATCCATGGTCCGCAGGTACGACATTTCTTTCTGCTTAATTATGTTCCTGTTAAATTGTCAGAATCTGTTATGTTTTTGGGGATGTGATACCCGGCCCCTCAAAAGGGCAACATTGTTATGTTCTTTATAAAAATATACTGGGATTTGGTTGTTTTGGAAATGAACTCTTTTATTGCTTAAACCAATGAAACCTCACAAGTTGGAACCTGTATTCGTTTATTCCCACAATCCTGAAGAGAATCTCTCACTCTACCATTAAATAGAATAATCAGAAGGTCCATACTGATGATTCCTGTTACAAGATTTTAATACCTATTTTTTTTACTTGATGAACTTTTGAAAAATATTTATCAAAAAAAGGCGTCAGTTTTGTTTAATTTTTTTTATAATGACTTGTGTTTTGCCAAAGCTTTGAAGTTCATGATAGAAGTTTGTCGGCGGATTTGAAATTATATACTTTTATATACAAATTCAAGATAGAAGAGTTTTGTAAATTTCGTGATGCAAAAGTTAGTTTTTACAGCTTCGGACAAACATCATATTTACAATATTTCTGCTTTAGGTATAGTTAGTAAAAATGAATCAACTTATTAAAATATATCTTCAAACTAAAAACATTTCTTTGTCCTTTCTACAAAGTTTATGTAGTAAAACTGTTTCGTCCATAAGCTACTTTAACTGTGCTATTTTGTCGACTCCCCTCAATAATAATAACTTTCTTATCCGTAGAAGGCACCAATTATAAATTAGCCCGCGGCAAGAAATCGTACAACTTTCGCCGTTCTGTTGAGATGCTAAGTCGATTGGCGAAATGGGGGAAGGTCCTTCAAAAGTAGAATTATTACTAGAAGAAGGTCCTTCTTATCAAAGTCTTCTTTATGTCTCGAGTTTCGCGGCTTAGGAAGGCTTAGAAATGTTAAATTGGAAAATTACTAAAATGCGCGTCTTATTTTGAATTTGACGTATAATGAGAGGAGACTTTATCGGTGGATTACTTTTAGTATTACGATGATGTTAAATCAAATACCACAGATATGAAACGATATTTAAAACCAACCGTTCTGAAAAATTTCGACCTTTTTTTAATATGTGTAGTTAAGGGCCTTTAACCAGCCAGCGGCCGAAAATCCACATGTCGTCGAAAGATGTTACAATGTACAATGAGAAAGATTAATTATTCACCTTAACAGCTTTTTAAAATTATAACTCAGTATCGATTTTATTTCATTCCAAATTTGCTTTAATTTATACCTACATCCAAAAATGCTGAAAGGCGTGATGATAAAACTATTAAAATTATGTACTTTTTGTAATTATTTTTCGATCATAAGTATTTATCATTTTTCAATAATGTCTAAGCCAAATAATAATGTAAAAAAATCTTAAATATATTAATTTGTAATACAGTACATAAATAGATAGACAGAATAGAGACATTTTCGTCGTAAATAAGTGTTCGGATATATTTTTTAATTATTTTATTTGAACTAAGATTAAAATTTAAACATGCGTTTACTAGATAACGTATTGATTTACAATAATGCATGCTTATGAATATGTCTTGTAAAATAAGTTTTTTCGTTTGAAAATTTAACAAATCTGCCAACGACCTATGGTATAACCTTATTATTCTAAAAATAAACATTTTTTCTCAAAATTTAAAACATGCATTTACTATATAAAAGAATAATCTTTCGAAATCGATTTATAATTTTTGTGACAAATGACATATATCCGGTTTTCTCTGGTTAAACCCTCTTAAGTGACGTACTTGACTCTACTTTGACCAGTGATTCCTGATATTACTTGGAGTAGGTGAAATTTTTTCTAGTTTTTTTTCTTTGACAAGAAATAATATTTTTTTATTTATTTAAACTGAGTGCTGTTTAAGTGAGATCTTTGAGGCGTATGGGTGGTAAAACCATGTATGATCGTGTGAGAAATGGGGAGATTTGCAAATAATTCATGTATAATTCATGTTAGATGAATAAGGTAAAAAAATAACGCTTGGATGGCTTAGTCACGTAAATCGAAGAATGAACGAGGAAAGGAATATAAAAGGAGAATATATCTCGCGAATTTGAATGGTAGAAGAAGTCGGGAAAGCCCGAGGAAGACATGGCACGATCGAGTGAACTAATTACTTGAGTAGAGTCATGTCAATAGTCAGAATAGAAAAATATGCATGATTTATGAATGTGAATGAGACAACAAGTGTGTGCATAAACAGATTTGTTTGGCGGTCCGTACTCGCTCCTTACCCCTGCGGGAGACGGCATGACGGTTAATATAATTATTTCATTCATTTAATTTCAGGAGGAATATACATTTTTGTTAACCATCAAAACTCTTTGTATGAGTCCTATAATTTTAATACCCGCTATATCCGATATCACGACCTCCCTTATCACGACCAAAAACCATGTTAAAAATGCGAGTGGGAAACAAAACCCGCTATATCATTCAAGAAGTTACTATCAAAACCCGCTATATCGGAATTCGACCAATCACGAGCAGTTCTTTTGCCAAAATGGCGGGTTTAGAAACACGCCCCTCAGATATGTTGATTTTAAAAAGCCTCTATATTCCATACAAATCACGAAGTGAGTATCAAAATCCGGTATATCCATTTTTTTAATCCAAATTACTTGAATATTTCTAGACATTGAAAAATAAGCACTTTTCGAATGCATATTACTCCAATTCATTATATTAAAATAAAAAATACAATTTGTTTATTTATGCTAGAGATGTGACAGTTTTTTGCGGTTTTCTCCGAATCAGTGAAAGCTGATATAACGGATATAGAAATTGAACGACTCATATTATCTGGAAGATAATAATTATATAAATTAATGAGCCTCTCGTAGCCAATTCATTACTTACCATATTATTGTGAATGTTGTTTGTGTGTCTTCCTATAAAATGTGTGTGTACTTAAGATTTTTTAAAGATTTATGTGTTTGTGTGCGAATGAGTTAATTTTTTTTTAAATATTAGAAATTATGTAGTATATTAATGTACTTGATTTTCTGATTGTTAACATTTTTATTTTCTCGTGTGTTTTATTGGTGAACGTTCTAAAATTAAAGAGGTTGACGCATGCGACGCGGTACCTCTTCTGCACACATAAACACATACTTCTCCACAATCGACACACCTGCCCCGATGATAGATACGGTGACCCTGTCCGAAACATTCGCTTAAGAAAGAGGTTGAGCGGCATAAAACCTCAAAAATAAATTACGATAGTAAAATGCTTCGTACGTAAAAAAATTCCTGGAATCAATATCGTAATTAACTTATTTACTTATGTGCTAAAAGTACTAAATATATAATTAACTTTCCCCAAGTGTGTGATTATTTTGTCGTAAAAAGCCTCCTTCAGTAAAGTCTGGGTAACAGGAAGCAACAATGGAGGTTACTGTACTTGTAGTTCAAAGAAAAAATTTCAGACGTTTCTTTCATCTCACGTGTACCGCTGTAAACATCGGCACATTGGGGGGTGAAAATTCTGCAAACTAAACAAGAAAACCATTAAAGTGTGAAGAATATTAACAAACTTTTACAAAATTTTTCTTGAAAAACTAGAAAATAATTTCCACGATGAAAATCGTGTCAGCTACAATGGTAGGACTGATAAAAATTAATAAATAAATAGACTAATGGTGAATTATCAACTAGTAGTACTGTAAACGTTCGGATCCCTCGGGTCAAGAAAAAAGAGAGAAAAATGTGTACATATTTCTAATTTCATCTCATTTCATAAACCGATACCATTTTTTCTCAGAGTTCGTAAGATTTTTATCCGGTTCATTTATTTATTTTTTAAGTAAAAACTTCGTTAGCATCGTTGTGATTTGAAACTCGATGAAATGGAAAAGAGAGACACTAAAAAGAGACAAACTATTACATCTATAAAATATTTATTTTATTCACGGGTACTCGGTTCCAATATAATGCAATAAATTCACAGTCCCATGCAAGCCTCCTTTGGTGCAGTGGTATAAAGCACCTCACGAACCTCAGCAGCCAGACATTTAGGGGACCAAGGTTCAAATCATACGAAAGCCAAAAAATAAAAATTTGTTTCTCACTTTCTTCAGACGTGTGGGTATGTCTAGGTACCCTAATATTAACAACTCCGATTCGACATTTCGTAGAAGTATCCTCGCTGGAGGATAACAAGGCAATATCAATTTCGACCACGATCTGGAATTTACAAACAAATTTACAGACGGATTAAATGCCAAACCTAAATCAGGACTTCGCTACGCTCAGCCGATGAGATTTCTGTGGCGTATGTGTGTTGAAATCAAATAATGCTAGGTCAATGAGCCATTATAAATAAGTTTAAGAAAGGGATGCTTAAATAGTTTAAACGTGTAGGATGGAAAAAAGGCGAATGTCAGAGATAATTGACTTAAATATAATAAATGGTAAAAGTAGGAAAATGACACGGTGTCAACAAGCGAAACCAATATAGAGAGTTGGTCAATGATCAATTTGGTAGGCGGGTATGGGTACCGCCTACCCGCATTTATTGAATAACCAATACCTCTGATCACCCCAGGTGGTTCGCCACGTTTAGTGGGGGTAGACTTAGCAGGGATGCCCGGGTTCTTCGGGTGAGGTGTGTTCAGGTCTTGGTAGCGGATGCGCCTATCCATTAGCAGCTTTGTGGGCTGAATCGGGAGGGGCCGGTTTGGGGAGACCCTTTTACCTATCCGGCTGGTCTCTATCGACCCATCGCCTTGCACCGCAGCAGGAGTGATGGATTCATACATTCGTCACTCTTGGACACATTGACTCCTAGATTCCTATCCACCCCTAATACCCTTTTCCTACCCAAAACTTCCTCTCCTTCGTTCCCATGAAAAGACTCGTCAAAGATGACATAGACGCTGAGGACTTCCCGTGAGAAGTTACTTTAAAAAAAACAGAAGAAAATTTGGCCACGAACAAGAAAGACGTGGCAAAATCAAGTCAATAACAAATTTGAGTCGGATCACGTCAACAATCATAAAAATAAAGAAGTATGTGCAAGCCGATGTGTGAATGTGAATGAAGAAAGGAGTGTATGCCAAAATAGAAAAAATGGCGTGACGGTTAGTAAATTACTTATTGTCATTTCGTTGAGGTTATTAATATTATATTATAATAAAGGTGCCCAATGTTTTAATTATCTGGTTCATGAATCTTTTAACGTTCATTAACACGCGATGTTAAATATTTATACATATTAAAATGAACTTTTATGGATTTTAGTGCGTGTTATCTAGTTTTTAGCTAATTTATGGACGATTACCTCGCAATCTTAATCAACTTAAGTTTTGGCTTTGATTGAAAACAACCTTTTCACCATTCGTTCCGTAATATTTGATTCCTTTCTAACCATGTTGAGTACCGTATAAAAGATGCGCTACTGTGTTCCATACAAAGACGTGATCACAACCTTATAAAATATATTTGTCTTTTAAAAAAATATTAATTGCTACAAAAGGTTTTAAACTGATGCAAATATTTTATTTTGAGGTTTCGGGGTGTTTGTGCATTGGTACTACATTTTGTGTATGTAACATTTTTTGTATTAGATACTGGTAGATATTAGTAAATATTCCGGGAAAATATACCAGCTTCGGCTGTATAAGATTTTAGCTACTTTTTTGCTCTTTCACACATCGAATTTTGACCTACACATCTCATACCGTCCCTCATTTGAGGTGGGACACCTGAACACCTCATTTCAATAATTCACTTCGTACAACATACTGTGGGTATGTGTGTAGAGATGAATTAAAGAATTTCGTTTAATTCACTGAGTAATTTATTAACGAAAGTTACAAAGTATATTCTTAAACAAATGTGGAACGTAGCACTGAGTTCTGAGTTTCTTGAAAGGTACGAGAATGTCGCGCCGTATTGACTGACTGGTGTCCGCCGGTTCATCATTTATATAGGCTCTCGCACGGTGCATTATCAATGGAATATTCGGGAAGAATCTCCAGGCTTCTCGAAGGTCGGCACTAATCCCTGAGCGTCTGGAATTTGCTTATCAGCGCAATTTGATACTCTTGTAGCTTCTAGCAGGTTCGTTAGTCGCTGTGCGCTGCAGGGCTACCACAGATTTATAGGGCTGCCACAATACAAACATCTTCTAGAATCGAACCCTGCGCAAAACTATTGGGAGCCTTTAAAATTAATTAATGTAGGTTACTTGTCAGGATATCCGGATTTACACACATAAATAACAAGTAGATTCATAAAGCATACACTAGTAGATTCATAAAATCACAGAGCATTATAGAACTTGTCTAATGAATATTTGATAGAACTCATCATCATCATCACTATTGGCTCTACAACCTCTGGTGGGTCTTGGCCTCCTCAAGAGTCTTCCTCCACTCATCTCGGTTTTGTGCCAGCTCTCTCCAGTTTAGAAGCTTTAAGATGGATATGTCTTTGATGACGTTGTCGCTCCATCTTATCGTCTTGGTCTTCCCAGGCTCCTACGCCCTATTGGTCTTGAGTTCAGCAGGGACTTTGGTGTTTGATGCTCGGTCATTATCTCCACATGACCCAGCCACCGAAGTCCTCCCAGTTTTATAAATTTTGCGACGTTTAGCTCCTTAAACAAAGTATAGAGCTCATTGTTATAACGTCTGCGCCAAAATCCATTTTCTAGAACCGGTCCAAAGATGCGCCTCAAATTTTTTCTTTCAAAAACGTCCAGTGCTCGCTCATTCCTCTTAGTTAGTACCCAAGTCTCAGCTGCGTACGTAAGTATTGCTCTGATAAGTGTTTTGTACACTAATATCTTCGTGTTTCTGGACAGCAGTCTGGACTTTAATTGGTTTTGTAGGCGGAAATAACAGCGATTTGCGTTCACTATGCGCTTCTGGATCTCCTCTGTGGTATTATTGTCGTTTGTTATCAGGGAGCCTAGGTATGTGAATCTTGGTACCGTTTCGAAATTTTGGTTTCCACATGAGAGAGTTGGGATTTGTTGGGTGCATCATACGGCCATGTATTTGGTCTTTTGCTGGTTTACTACGAGACCCATATTTTTGGCAGAGTTTGCAAGATTTATGAAGGCGTTACGTAAAGCATCTGGAGTTTTCGCGATTATGTCGATATCATCAGCGTAAGCCAATAGTTGCACAGAGTTGTCAAATATCGTTGCTCTTATCTCGTTGCCTTAGTCACGAATAACTTTTTCTAAGGCTATGTTGAATAAGAGGCAGGCCAATCCATCTCCTTGTCTCACCCCGTGGAGCGCTTCAAAGGGCTCGAACAGATCACTGCCAACCCTGACTCTTCACATTACTGGGGACATTGTTAATTTCACCAGATTGATCAGCTTACGAGGTATTCCAAACTCACTCATTGCATTGTACAATGCATTTCTGTTTATGCTATCGTACGCGGCCTTGAAGTCTTGAAAAGAGATGATGTGTTTCGACATTGTGTTTTAGCGTCTTTTCCAAAATCTGTCTTAAGGAGAAAATTTGGTCAATACATGATTTGCCTGGCCTGAAGCCACATTGGTATTTGCCAATGATTTCTTCAGACATTGGAAGCAATCTTTTGTACAAGATATTGGACATAATTTTATAGCCAGTGTTTAATAGCGTTATTCCCCTGTAATTACAGCACTCGAGTTGGTCGCCCTTCTTATGTAGTGGACACACAATTCCTAATCTCCACCCTTCGGGCATCTCTTCTTCTGTCCATACTTTTTGAATAAGGGTATGCAGGTATTGAGTAAACTCTCCGCCTGCTGCTTTAAATAATTCAGCCACCAGCTCGTCTGACCCGGGGGATTTGTTGTTTTTCAGCTGTCTTATTGCCTGCTTCACTTCCTCCAGTGAAGTGGGTTCAGCATTGTCAATGTGCAAGTAATCTCCCGTGCTCTCCACCCTGTTGTGCTCCGCCTCTGCCGAGTTGTTATTGAGAACCGTATCAAAGTGCCTCACCCATCTCCTCAGGATGTCAGGCTTTTCACTCAGCATCACTTCTTGCATATATTTATTTTTGGCTTAAACTCTGCTCTCATGTTATTTACTTTTTTGTAGAAAAGCCTACTCTCATTCTTAAGCATGAGTGCTTCAGCTTCTTTTTTTCTTTTTGTAAATATTCGCGTTTCTTTTTCCTGTGCATCTTCTTTTCTCTCTTCCTTGTTTTCCTATAGGTGTCCATAAGGCTGCATATTAATTTTTCTTTTTCGTTACCTCTGCGCAGTCTGAGTCAAACCAAAGATTTATTCTTATAGGGATTTCTTTTCCCAGGGATTCGAGAGCAGCTGTTGTTAAAAGGTTTTTTTTATAGCACTATCATAGATTGATAATATTTTTTAGTACAAAAATATGAAAAATTATTTTTCTGTCTAATATTTGAATGATTTGTATAGCGCCGTTCTTGTGACAAATCACCCAAGGGTGCTGTACAAATTTATCATGTATTTCAACAATGCTCTATCTTACTGCTAACTATATACTAGATAATCTATTATAACAACTTATGGCTAACAAATTGCAAACATAGGTTCGTAGATCACTAATATAAAACTATATATAAAATTCATTTGACCAATGAACGTGATGCTGCGTAAAGTGTAGAAGATGTAAAACAGGACCATGTTTGCCTGAGAAGTCACTTAAGATTAACACTGTTTATTATTTGTTAGATAATTTTTTAGTTACAGCTTGCACACAGATGACATAATTGGGAACACATGTATCGGAAATGCTCTTTGATTATGTGTATTATTATAAATAAGAGCCAAAACGTTTTCTTCGGAAACCCGGAAGAAAAATGTCACAACACGCCACTAGTGACTTCGCGTTTAAAAGCACATAATACACTATGTTCCAAGAAAAATGATCGTTCGTGGGAAGTTGTCAACACCACTCCCTGTATCATTATTTATTGATTTGGCCTACGTAGAATTTTCAAGAAATTGACGCAAAGTTCAAAAGGTTACAAGACACGTACAATAAAATACACTGATATGGTTAGCTTACTTAAAAAGTTGCCTGCAATATTTTAAGAGGTAAATTTTACTTAACAATAATCGGAAATCGAGTTTTAATCGAAAGTTTATATCATTTTTCAATTCATTTCGCATTAGGAATCGAAGAGAATAATATCGGTAAAGCGAGATAATTCAATATGTCAGAGGAGAATTAACGGTAATTGCTTTTAAATAGAGCCTCCACGGTTTATTGGCTAAAACAGTTTCACTAAACCTTAAGTTCATCCGTTTTGGGGATCCATTCGAGGCGCAAAACTAATATAGTCATTTTTAATTAAACTGATTACTAGCTGAGTGGTTTCCCACCCCGGCATCGTGGGTTCAATTCCTTGGCTAGCTAACCATAATTACACAAGCAGCATTTGCACTTATTGCGGGGGTAGCAACAGTTTTTCGGTGTTGTCGGGATGATTGTCTTTCTTTAAAAACATATATTTTTTAAATTAAAAAATAAAAACCAAATTACAAACGAAAAAAAACTGGGTAAATTTAAAAAAAATATAATTTCTTTTGCTTGAAAAAAAAGTTATGAAATACAATAGTATTTTATTATTTAGTATTTTAATATTTATATTTTAACTAGCAGACCCGGCCACACGTTGCTGTGGCTAACGAAACACAACGCCATTACCCAATCTTTATAAAATCCACACCACCCGCTTGCCAGCTGCACGCTGCCCGCTGCCTGAATTGGATATTTGAATTTGGCTTTTCTCTACTATAATAAGCATGTATAATACATATAAACTAATTAACTTGCCACTAATTATACAATGCTTGCAATGCAACACTGGATATTTGAAAAGGGAAAATCAAATACCTACTTACTCTAGGACATCATTCAATTTCTTCCGTAGAACGAATTTCAAAAGTGACTATAGTACGGCCCGCCAGCCGTTTTAAATCGCACAAAAATATGTTTTCTTTGAATTTCTCGGCTTTTCTCTAATACAATTTACGTATATTATACATATAAACATTCCTCTTCAATCACTCTATCTATTGGTGAAAACCGTACGAAAATCCGTTGCGTAGTTTAAAAGATTAACGCGCACATACATTTGAGCGACTTCATTTTATACTATGTAATGATATTTAGTTTAGTTTCATGTGTTTAATTTTTTCTAGTTAAATGAGTGAAATTGTAATTTTCTTTTTATTGGAATAAAATAGCAAATTAAATTAATTGCATCCAAACTTAAAGGATTCCTATAAACTTTAATTAAAATTCTGTCTTTTCTTTGAGAAATATCGACATGGAGGTGTTGTACACTGAAATCGATAACTTTACAATATCCGACCGATTGGCGCAACTTCCGACGATTTCATATCGACATCCCGAGCACGGTTTGACTGGTACCAACATTGACATGGTATAAACAAGTAAAAGATACACGCTGGCAACACTGCAGATTTTTTCTATGAATTGATTTTCCGAAAAGTCAAACGCTAAAAACTTGCTTAAAAATATTAACACTCCAATACACGCGCCCCCTAGAGAGACATAAATACACGCGTGTCATCTGTCAGATGACTGCTCACTTATTTGTCAAAAGTGAATAGTATAATTGTTTTTTCGAAATTTTGCAGGAATGTCGAGCTAGGCGAGCTTGGGGAATACTAGGGCGGGGGACCAGGGTCACCTCCCTTCATCAAACTTATGACGAAAAAACAGAACTGGTCATCTGTGAGATGACACGCGTGTATTGGAGTGTTAATAAATTGAAAGTGCTAAATTGACATACTAACCTAAATATGCATTGACAGTCCGCATTTGCTTTTAGACAATAAAACGGGAGTGAACTAGTTACATGCAGATGACACAGTGCTTCTTCTAAAAGCAAACACATGGTTAGAACTGAATGAAAAGGCTAACATAGACATGAATGAATTAAAAACATGGTTTGACAATAACCTACTAACATTAAACTCTAAAAAAACACATTACATACCATTTTTCATTAAAAAACCAAACACGCCGTATGAAATAAACATAAGGATCCATTCTGCACCACACACTCAACAACACCACTGTAACTTATTGTGTACTAATATTGAAATGAAAACTTCAACCAAATATCTAGGAATCACTATTGACCAATGTCTAAAATGGATACCGCATATAACCATTCTTAAAAACAGAGTAAGAAAATTGACATATATTTTTAGCTGTTTGAGACACATTCTAAGTAAAGAACTACTGAGAATGACGTACTTCGCATTCTGTCAATCCATAATCCAATATGGTATAATAGGATGGGGTGGCGCCTATAAAACTCACACACAATCTCTTTACATTGCGCAAAAACTAATAATTAAAATAATATTAAAAAAATCATTTCCTTATTCATCTGAACTAATATTCAAAGAATTTAAAGTCAGAAAATTAAATACACTCTTCTTGTATCATTCAACCTTACAAGTTTACAAAGAGGATATCCTAAACAAATCCATACCTTTCAAAAACACAGTAAATCTCAGGCAAAAATACATGTTACCAATTCCCATTTGTAAAAAAACTTTGGGTCAACAAAACTATAAATACTTAGGAACAAATTTCTTTAATAAATTACCAGAAAATATAAGATCCCTTAAGGACAGTTTCAAAAATTTCAAAACACAGTTAAAAAAATATACTGAAAACCTTAACTAAAAAAAAAATAAAAATAAAATAATAATTAAAAAAATATATACATATACACAGATATGTTTCTCTTATTCTTAATATAAACTAAATTTAAAAAAAAAAAATCAAAATAACCTAACAAATAATAAATACTTCCTCCCGTACACACAAGCATTTGCTTATTATGGGAGAACATTTTTAAAAAAACATGTATATCTGTATTTAATAATTGTATTAAGTTTTTTTGTATATACTTTCATTATATTTATTTATCTATTGTATGTACTGTTAATGAGGTCTTTATTCAATATTTGTTATGTCAACAACTTTCGGTTCTCCATGACCGAACCAATGTAGCGTCATTGACCCGAACGGATTCAACTCACTGCTTGTACAACTTTCCTTCAATGCTAAGAGCATCGTTATTTCAATTCATTCATTCATAAGTTATTAATTTAGCACAACGAACGACATTACTAAAAAATGTACATATAGACAGTTAACCGGAAATTATCTGATATTGTGGAGGCCGCGCTGAAATTTATCAATCGTCGGAATTCATTATTTTATCTGGGAGACTAACAGTTTAAATTGAAATGAAGCATAATAATATCTAGGTTAAATTAAATTTTCCATTTACAGGTTTCCAGATGGGCATTATAATAATGGAAGTGATTTGAAAATGTTGATTAAGAAAGATTAAATAAAAAAATGTTTATGTAGAGATTGGTTTAGTTGAAGTATACTATGTACACTAACAATAAAATGTATAACACAAAGTTAATTTAAAGGTGGTAGCATTCGATGACCTTCTATTGTTAGACTTTAAGGAGTGTAGTGTGGAGTTAAAAATGTCATATTGTGTATAAGTATGTTTTGAAGATGTGTGATTCCCGATAGACGAAGGAATTTTACTTATATTTGATGTTGCATCGAGGGAGGCTAAGAATTTGTTCTGTTGGGAACTCATAGTTGGATATTCTGGGCTCGCCAATATTGATAACTGACCATAGATGACGGATTTATTAAATATCATATTGATATAGTGTTTTATCGATAGGCCTCGTGGTGTTGTTATTTTATTGCCAGACCGTTGATTCCTACTCTTTCCTTTAGATATTTACTTACTTACGTTTTAAAAAATGCCCGGGTCACGAATAACCCGACAAAATTGAAAATCTCCTACTACCACCACGGTAAGCCGAAAATGTTGCTTGAGTCGTGATGGAGGACTTAGCCAGCCGAGGAATCGAACACGGAATTCCTGGGTAGGACCCAAACGCGATACCCACTCAGCCACTGACCGGATACTACGCACATACCGATACTACGATATTACCGATACTAGATACTCACAAATACCGACCAACACGATCGACAAGCGTAAAAATATAACTGAATTCCGTTATGTAACAAAAGTATCGATAAGTCAGGATTTTTACTCTCATCGGCATAAGTTATCTGTATAAAGGCTGTATATGACGTGCGCTGCCAGTCTGGATGTAATATGATTTTTTGTGTGCTTTATAAATCTATGACGTCAGACTTTATAGCTGTAAAGACGTCATTCCGAAATTTTAAGACTGTTTGTCTCTGAGGTAAAAGATCTCTTCTATCTGAAATGTAAGTTTTTTTGTGTTATTTGTTTTTGGGGTGTTATGCCGTGTTGCGCTACCTCCTTCTTTAGCTTCAGGAGGTAGCGCAACACGGCATAACACCCCAGAAACAAATAACGAAAATGCTTTTGGCCATGAAAATCTTAAAACGTATCTGTAAGATTTTTGTCTCTGGATTGTAAGATTTTAGGTATCTGATTTTTGAGAATTTAGAATTGTAAGATTTCACGTATTAAATTTGTTGTTTCTGAATTCAGTAGCAAGATTAAACGTACCAATCTTAATTTAAAGAATCATTTTTAAACTTTCTCAGATAGTAATTACAATATTAGTAATAATCAGTTGTTAAATTTATTATAATTTTTATTAAAAATGCATTTTTTTTGAAAGACAATCATATTGAGCAGTAACATATATAATAATAAATAAATAAATATATTAGCTCCACACAAGAAGCCTTGAGGAAAACCATTTTCCTCGGGCCTACGTCATCTTCAGGTATGCTCTGTGGAAGGTCTTTTTAGGAAAGGAAAGAGAGGAAATCCTGGTCAGGAAAAAATATGAGAGGTGAGTAGGAATGTGGAGATCAGCATGTCCAAGAGTGATGGACGTATGAATCCATCCTTCCACTGCAGTGCAAGGCGATGGGTCGAGAGAGTCCCATTGGAAAAGTCAAAGGCATCCGCCGCCGAGACCTACACAAACCTCACCCCATGAATGCGGGAACCACTGCTAAATTACAGAACTTAGGGTGACCTATAGAAATATAGAAATACCGTTTTTACCGTTAACTCAAAATCATGTTCGGGAAACTTTAGTCTAAATTTTACTAAATTTTCACAAGCTAATAAATTTGCTGCTGTAAGATGGTTGTTAAATTCAAATCTTTGTTTCATTTGAACTAAAATTAAATCGCATACTTCTTTGCAAATAACGGAATAAGTAGTTTTAATTCTTTTAACATGGGGTTCTTCAAAGCTATCGGTAGAATCGCGCACGTTTTGAATGGTTTTTTCGATCACACTTAGGTTACTGCAAATAATTACTGCATCAATGTTTTTTTTGCAAAAATTGGAACAAAATATCACACTGAGGCATAACTTTATGAAAAAAATTTAACCAGTATATAAAAGTTTCGCCTTTGAGGTAATGCAAAAGCATGCCCATTTGATTGATTGTGTTGCTGTCGATATTATCAGAATTCATAATAGTTTCAATGCACTCGATTATCGATTCCAGATGGACAAACCCAGTTCTCATTATTCTTACGTTGAAATTTCATCTTGTCTGCGAAACGGAGGGTATTTTTCGTTTTACTATCGCCATAAGAATGTCAGTACATTTGGAAGACCGAGAAAAAAATTGGGAAAAGCTTGTAAATTGGAAAAAAAGGTTCGCACTTCCTTATTTTGCGATACCGATTTTTCAACAATTAGGTTCATTTCATGTGCACAACAATGTACGTAGTGGGCATAATGATTAACACTTCTTACTTTGGCCTGGACGCCTCCAATCTTACCGCTCATCACCGATGCTCCGTCATAGCATTGTGCGATTAAATTGCTCGGTGTTATATTAAGTGAATTCAGTTCTTCAAATATGATTTCGGATATTCCATTAGCACAATGGGATTTTGGTTTCAAATATTTCCAAAAACGCTCGTGTATTTCGCCATTTCGTTCATACTGGATTATTAAAACCATTTGATTAATTGTAGAAACGTCTGTTGTTTTGTCGGCTTGAATAGAAAAAAAAAATCACTCTCTGAGATTTGTTTCCGCACTTCTGAGAGGTATACTTCCAAGATCGCATCTAAAATATCATTTTGTATAGTCTTTGAAGTACCCTTAAATATAGTAGCGGTGTCTAAATGTTGTTTCATGGCTATGTCAAGCTCGGCAACGAAATCAACCAACCCTCGGAAAACTCCTGCGTTTAATGAGTCTCTTGTTTCGTCATGGCCACGCATGGCTAATTTTTAAGCACCACAAAATTTCACGCAATTTATTAGTTTGGATAAAATCTCCCTATTTTTTTAATTTTTTTTTTTTTTTTTTGAAATTTTTTTTTTTTTTTTTGGTACAGTACATACAATAGATACATAAATATAATGAAAGTATATAAAAAATAAAAAAAACTTAATACAATTATTTAATACAAATATACATATTTTTTTTAAATGTACTCCCGTAATAAGCAAATGCTTGTGTGTATGGGAGGAAGTATTATTTGTTAGGTTATTTTGATTTTTTTTTTTATTTAGTATATATTAAGAATAAGAGAAACATATGTGTGTATATGTATATATTTTTTTAATTATTATTTATTATTTTTAGTTAAGGTTTTCAGTATATTTTTTTAATTGTGTTTTGAAATTTTTGTAACTGTCCTTAAGGGATCTTATATTTTCTGGTAATTTATTAAAGAAATTTGTTCCTAAGTATTTATAGTTTTGTTGACCCAAAGTTTTTTTACAAATGGGAATTGGTAACGTGTATTTTTGCCTAAAATTTACTGTGTTTTTGAAGGGTATGGATTTGTTTAGGATATCCTCTTTGTAAACTTGTAAGGTTGAATGATACAGGAAGAGAGTATTTAATTTTCTGACTTTAAATTCTTTGAATATGAGTTCAGATGGATATAGAAATGATTTTTTTAGTATTATTTTAATTATTAGTTTTTGCGCAATGTAAAGAGATTGTGTGTGAGTTTTATAGGCGCCACCCCATCCTATTATACCATATTGGATTATGGATTGACAGAGTGCGAAGTACGTCATTCTCAGTAGTTCTTTACTTAGAATGTGTCTCAAACAGCTAAATATATATGTCAATTTTCGTACTCTGTTTTTAAGAATGGTTATATGCGGTATCCATTTTAGACATTGGTCAATAGTGATTCCTAGATATTTGGTTGAAGTTTTCATTTCAATATTAGTACACAATAAGTTACAGTGGTGTTGTTGAGTGTGTGGTGCAGAATGGATCCTTATGTTTATTTCATTTGGCGTGTTTGTTTTTTTTATGAAAAATGGTATGTAATGTGTTTTTTTAGAGTTTAATGTTAGTAGGTTATTGTCAAACCATGTTTTTAATTCATTCATGTCTATGTTAGCCCTTAAAGTTCATTATGCTGCTTTATCTGCGAACGGTAACCAGAATCTAATTCATGTCTTATATCAACAACCCCTAATGACGCCAAACTAAGCACATTGTTTAAATGAATTTTTGATGAATTGTGACTTTTTATTTTCTCCGACAAATGACCTAAATCGCTGACGTCGTTTAATGCCCACGCTGAATCACCATTAAAAATTAAACTAGGAAAACAAAATAAAAGTATTTCATCTTTCGCATCCGCACAACCAAAACGCCCTCTTGTACATTTTTTCAATATTATATTTACGTTTTCTTTACGGATTTACAATCTTGGTTCATAATTAAATTTGGTTTTGGCGGGCCGTAAAATTTTCTTCTTGTTTTATGTTCATGGTTCATGCGGTTCTTTTTTATATAGTCCACATTTATTATTGCATCACTCATTTTTAAAAGGTTAAAGAAATTCAATTGTATCTATAAATATTGATACCAGAATAATTCAACAATAATAATAATAATATGTGATGATAATAAAGGGAGATTAATAATTTTGATAATAAGATAATAATTTTGTAGAGCGATGTTTTGGTGTGATATCTCATGGGCACAACAATTTACTATGGGTTCTTAGGCTCTATCTAATTTTATTATTTGAAAACTGTTCAAAATTGATAGGGGTCCTTTTAAATAAAATAATTATCCTTGCAAAAAAACTTCACTATTTATTTCACTTGGACATGTTATAAATGTATTATAATACGGTGTCAATACACCGGGCCAAACACTGGCAGTTGTTTACTGTTAAAACTTGCGTTGGGAAGAAGCAATAATAATGGGATGCTAGCACTTTTATAACATAAAAACCTGCACACATTTAAAGAATCTACGATTATACATTTTGACATTCGAAAGCATCTACAAAAAAAATGGCTTCCTCCATAGTATGTACTTGGTAGTTAAAACAGGCTGCGAACACTCAGCGTCCAGCCAAGCCTCGCACCATTCGAAATATCAACGTCTGGGAGCTTGCTCAAGCAACCCATAGGTGCTGGTAGTATCTCAATTTTTAACATAGCTTCCGCCTCGGGGTTACTAAATCGCCCATACCGATTTAGGAACCCTTCAAGAAAACATAACAAAAACAGGGGAAGACAATCAAAGCAAAAGCAAAAAAAAAACACAAATCCTAACTCTAAATACCGTACAAATACTAACAAATAATTTTACCTATTATAAATTAGCAGCCAAAACTAAATGATCCTGCACTGCTTATTATACTATTATTTAAAAATGTACATTCACAAGTTGAATTTTAAGGTGATTAACCTAAACTAATTATATAAACTTAAATTAACCAAAAAAAAATTTTTTTACATATTTAAATAATAACTTAACACAAAATACTATTATAATAGAACACAACCCAACACAAAATAATATTATAATAAAACCCAACCCAACACAACACAATTGTCTTTTTTTTAAGTCCATTGGTTAGGATCTTCTCCAGGTGCAGTCCACGATATAAGCACCACAGCGCGGGGTGCAATCAATCATCAATTTATAGGTTGTCATGTTGTTCCTGGGATTGGTATCTTTAAAGGGTCTTTTTTTAAATATTTTCACCCTAAAAAGTTTCATCATGGTCGTCCGGGGTGTCCGGACTGACTGAAGGGTCCGGGGCGTCCGTCACAGGTTCAGCTTCCGGATCCAGAGGCATTAGACATATCTTTGTGATAGGCCTGACAAAGATTCCTTGAGGGGTTTTCAGGGTAACCACTCGCACTACACCATCCGCGCCGGGATGTGTAGATATAACTCGCGCCATTTTCCATAATGGTGGAGGTAAATTATCTTCCTTCAGAATAACCAGATCATCCTTTTGCAGTGCCCGTTGATTACTGGTTTGCCATTTCGTCCTTTTTTGTAGCTCCATCAAGTACTCTCGCTTCCATCTATACCAAAAGGATAACATTAGCGCATGGATTCTCTGATATTGGGTCAGCCTGTTGTCTGGTATGGCTCGGACATCTCTCTCCGGAATGATAGAGGATTTAGTGCCTATGAGGAAATGGTTTGGGGTGAGGGGTTGGTAATCGTGGATGTCATCAGACAAGGAAGTCAATGGACGGGAATTTAGACAGGCCTCAATCTGACAAATTAAGGTATACAAAAGTTCAAAGGTTAAAGCAGAATTACTAGTGACTCTATACAAATGAAACTTTGCTGACTTGACCGCAGCTTCCCACAGCCCTCCCTGACTAGGGGCTCGAGGGGTTATGAACCTCCACTCAATACCTCTGTTAGCTAAATAATTTTGAATCTTGTCGTTGTTCTCTCTCAAACTGGTATACAGCTCCTTGAGCCTATTACTGGCCCCCCGAAAGTTGCTAGCGTTATCGGAAAAGATCTTATCAGGTTCTCCCCTACGGGATATAAATCTCTTTAAACTGTTCAAAAAAGCATTGCTAGATAAATCCGAAACTAATTCCAAATGAACCGCCTTTGTGGAAAAACAAACAAAAATACATAAATACGATTTCACGAGTGGAGCTCTCCTCAGTGGCCCACTTTTGGTTGGAATCGGTCCAGCAAAATCGACTCCCGTGATAGCAAAAGGTCGGCTCGGTGTGATTCTTTCGCTCGGTAAGCTTCCCATGATCTGGTTACCAATACGAGGATTACACCTAAAACACACAATACACTTATGTAATATCTTTTTAACAGTATTTTTCCCAAAAATAGGCCAAAACCTTAATCTTATTTCAGCTAATAGCGCTTGAGGTCCTGCGTGTAAGTTTACATAATGATAGTGACGTATAATCAATTCGGTTAGCTTATGTTTAGCTGGCAATATAATTGGATGTCTTTGTTGGTACGATAGGTGTGTAGCTAAATGTAATCTACCGCCCACATATATAAGACCATCACATAAAAAGGGATGAAGAGATTTTAAGTTACTATTTTTGTTGACATTTCCCTGGTTTTTTAATGTCTTCAACTCCTTTTGAAAGGCATGTGCCTGAGCTGATTTCAGTAGACAATTCAAACTTGCTTCTAGTTCAGCTACACTTAAATTACCTGAAATTTTACTTTTAATATTTCTGCAGTTATTCAGAAACCGCAGTACATATGCTGTAACCCTTTTCAATTTGATAAATGAGGAAAATTTTCCAAATATTTCCCATTCTTGAATATCAGTAGATAAAAGAATATTTTTACTCTTGAGCTCCGGAGGGTTTGAACAGGAAATGTTCGATATAGGCCAATCGTTGACTCCGTCGGTCAACCAATTTGGTCCATTCCACCATATTGTAGAATTTATCAGTTTATCCGCAGTAGCTCCTCTTGAAAGTATATCCGCTGCATTGTCGGATGATGATACGTGTCTCCATTGATCTGGATCACTCAGTTCTTGTATTTCGGCTACTCGATTGGCCACGAAAGTGCTCCAACGAGTAGGTTGACCTTTCAGCCAACACAGCGCTATCGTAGAGTCACACCAATAATATGTGTTGATCTTCATTATATTTAATGCTTGTTTTATAGTTTTCATTAATTTTGCCAGTAGTACAGCACTACATAGCTCCAACTTAGGCAGTGAAATAGACCTCAATGGTGCTACCCTTGATTTGGATGTTATTAAGTGTGAATGCCACTTACCGCTGTGGTCCATTGACACCATATAGATACAGGCTCCGAAAGCCTTCTCAGACGAATCGCAAAAACCGTGTAGCTGTAGCTCTTTTGCTTGCTTGCAAATAATTTTTCTTGGTATTTTCAACACATTTAGCTGAATTAAATCTTGCAGGTAGGTCCTCCAGGGTGCTAATATTTCATTAGGTAACTGATCATCCCATGCTGCTTTGGACTGCCACAGCCTTTGCATTATCAATTTGGCTATGACTATTATCGGCCCTAGGAGTCCCAATGGATCGAAGGTTGATGCGATGCAAGACAATATCTCTCGTTTGCTCTCGGTTGGACCTGATGGCTTCATTATTACATAAGAAAAGTAATCAGATTCATTGTTCCATGTTAATCCTAATATTTTCTCAGTCTTTGGATTGTCAGTAATAATTTTGTCGGAGTCGCCTGAATCGGCACACTTAGCTTGGCCCGACTCGGCTGACAATTCCAACGCATTGGACCTCCACTTCCTCAACGTCATCCCCGCAGATGACAAGATGCTGATTAATTCTTCTTTTAACTTTTTACAGGATTCCAGCTCATCTGCTCCCGTTAACAAGTCATCCATATAGAAGTCATTTTCTATGACCTGACTAGCTCTAGGAAAAATTAAATTATTATCCATACCAATTTGCTTTAAGCATCTTGTGGCTAAGAAGGAGGAAGGTGCCAGTCCATAAGTCACAGTCTTCAGACGATAATGCTTGAGCACATCCTGTGGCGACTCGCGCCATACTATCTTCTGTAGGTCCAGGTCATCTTCACACATGTTAATCTGGCGGTACATCTTCTCGATGTCGGCAGTCATGACTATTTGATGTTTCCTGAAATGCAATAGTTGGTTATATAGATCCTTTTGTATAACAGGTCCTGTCATCAAGGCTTCATTGAGGGAAATTCCATTTGAGGTTTTGGCGGAGCCGTCAAAAACGACTCTCACTTTAGTAGTAGTGCTGGATTCTTTCACTACAGCGTGATGCGGTAAAAAATAGGAGTCACGATCCCCTTTTGACTGGTCACACATCTCCATGTGTCCCAATTCTTCATATTCACGCATGAATTTTACATATTGTGTCTTTAACTCGGGATGTGACACAAATTTTCTTTCTATGTTTTTAAATCTTTTTTCGGCAGTGAGCAATGAGTTTCCCAACTGATCAATGCATGCCCGACGCGGTAAACTTACTACATATCTACCGTCATCTTCTCTAGTATGAGTACTTACAAAACTGGCTTCGCAAGCCTTTTCTTCTTGAGTTTGAATTTTAGTGGAATTAATCTCTTCCAATTTCCAAAATTTTTCTATTTGATGACTCAACTTATTTATAGATAAACTGCAAAAATCTGATACAGGCCTTTGGTTGGGGTACACGTTGATAGGACCGGACACAATCCATCCCAGTTGCGTACGTTGAAGCGTTGGTCCTGACTCGAGTTTCAATCTATCGTTGTTTAGCATCTCCCAGAAGCTCTCCGCGCCCAACAGGATGTCGATGGGTGCAGCTATATTGAAGTTCGGGTCTGCCAGCTCCAGTCCTGGTGGTATTTTGAACTCTTTTTTCGCCATTGTCACTTGTGGTAAATTGGTTGTAATTTCCTGTAAAATCAGACATGATATTTCGCGTTTATAATCCGTATTAAGCGAAGTCATCTCCACTGAAATTCTCTTTTTTATGTGTGTGATATTATTATGGATCCCAGACACGGGTTTGTTTATCCATTCACATGGTAAATTTAATTTATTAGCAAAATCAGCTCTCATAAAATTACTCTGCGCACCAGAGTCAATCAGGGCGCGAGCTTTAAACATTTTATTGTTGGCCCCCACAATTCCTATGTAGGCGGTTGACAATAATATTATTTTTTCTGCCTTTTCCGATGCAGAAAAATTCGACACTATAACCTCGTTATTAGCATCCATATTTGAGGTCTCCGGCGGAGGTACCTCCTTGTGTAATAGAGTATTGTGGCTATACTTGCCACAAATTTTGCAGGTTAGGTTTGTCTTGCAACTCTGTGCCTGATGACCCAACCTCAAACATTTAAAACACGCCCGGATTGATTTCGTAGCATCAATCCTATCCTGTAATTTTAATTTTAGAAATTTTTTGCAAAAATAAATTTGATGACCTTTATCATTACAATAAATGCAGTTGTTTGCCTTTATTGCCAAGAATACCGATGAATCTTTTTTGTTATTATTGTTGCCTATTTGCATTTTATGTAGGTTAGAAGATTTTTTCTCTGAAGCATTCATAAGCTCCAATACTTGTGCCCTAGCAGATAAACATTTTATGAATTCCTTTAATGTAGGTAATTCACCTTGCAATGTATATTGTTCCCAATTTCTCCGGGTAGCTATATCCAATTTATTTGAAATTATGTAAATAATCAAAGGATCCCAATGATCTACTTTAACTCCGATGTTTTGTAACGCTTTCAAATTGACATTAGTTTCATCAATTAAATACCTTAATGCTACAGGCTCTTCATGTTTCATATCCTTTAATTGAAATAGAGTTTGGATATGTTTATGTACGGTAGCCCTGAGATTCGCAAATCTGTCGTGTAACAATTCCCAAGCCGATAGGTAGTTTAATTCCGAAACTTCTAGATTACTAATTATTTTCAATGCGTTCCCTTTCAGCGCAGATTGTAAGTAAAAGAATTTTTGGACGTTGCTCAAGGAACTGTTATTATGAACTAAAGTTTTAAAGGTTTCAACGAAATTTACCCAATCTTTTTGATTCCCATCGAATTCTCTCAATTGGAGAGTTGGGAGTTTGATGTCGACTCTACCCTCGTTAATTGAGTCCATCGCCCCTTTAGCAGTAGCAAGGACTGAAAAATATTGATTTTCAAACGTCTCGCGCTGAATAGAATTTTCCAGTTCCTCATCCGATAAAATTTCAATTTCGTCCTGTATAGATTCGAATTGATCTAACAATGGCTTTATTCGGTCGTACCTCAGTTTAATTTCAATCGCGGACAAGGAGTTTATAGAATCCGCGAAACGCGTCAATTTCCCCTTAATCACGCCTCTCTTGGCTATTAAAGATTTGATATTATCCATTTTGTGTACAAATACCTTTTCGTAGCTTAATCCCTGATAAAATGTGTTCCGACAATGCGTATTTATTTATTTGAGAAGCTACCCGCCTGAAAGACAACAACGACAATATTCCTGGCAATTATTAATTGAGAACCTAATGTTTAATCAATTGAAAATCATGAGTTGCATAAAATCTTTACGTGGGTAGTGATTTTATTTTTTACAATACAATATTTATGGGATTAATCTTGTTAAAAAACTACGAATGAGTTCTGTATGGATGTTAAAGAATGGGTATGGGTGGGAAGGCACTAAAAACTTATCTCATTTCCGATGTGAATCCAGTCTTCCTTTGTTCATCTTTGTGATTCCGGTAATTGTAATATTGGTCATTTGTATTAATTGGCAGCTGGTTCTTGTTTTTTTTTTATATTATTGCAGTCCTCTGATTGCAATCCGGATCGTAAGGCCCATGTTCAAAATTGATAGGGGTCCTTTTAAATAAAATAATTATCCTTGCAAAAAAACTTCACTATTTATTTCACTTGGACATGTTATAAATGTATTATAATACGGTGTCAATACACCGGGCCAAACACTGGCAGTTGTTTACTGTTAAAACTTGCGTTGGGAAGAAGCAATAATAATGGGATGCTAGCACTTTTATAACATAAAAACCTGCACACATTTAAAGAATCTACGATTATACATTTTGACATTCGAAAGCATCTACAAAAAAAATGGCTTCCTCCATAGTATGTACTTGGTAGTTAAAACAGGCTGCGAACACTCAGCGTCCAGCCAAGCCTCGCACCATTCGAAATATCAACGTCTGGGAGCTTGCTCAAGCAACCCATAGGTGCTGGTAGTATCTCAATTTTTAACAAAAACAAATACAGATATACTCACCTGAAAAACTCGTTATCCGATAAACACATTTATATTAAAGTTAATGCTTCGAAGAAAACAACTTTGCAAGCCGGAACACTGCATTAAAAAACTTCAGAAATCATAAATCAATTGCTATTTTACACTACGGTTAATTTGTTTTGATATAACATCTATTACTATTAGAGGATAAGTGGCAAAAAAGAGAAGTTATTTATTTTGTTAGATCTTCGGATATTAATTAGTATCACAATAATTAACACAAGCAATTTTAATTTGCAACGTATGATGCAAACGGTGGCGGGTGTTTACTGACCTAATGAGCGTCGATATGAAGTTAGCAATAAGTAAAAAAAAAACTGCACACAAATAAAAGGTTACTTTCTGCAAAAAAAAGCAAATAATAAAATCAATGCCACGTATGTAAATCTGCAGGACTCTATCACGAGATAATATCGCAAGCATAGCTGACCCGTGACTTGTTGACCCGAGGTCGCATTTTACAAGAGAAATATTATGATTTTACTTAATACTTCTTCAAACCCTACATCGCTCGTGCCCTACGTTCGGAATTCTTCGATTCTTCGTTCGGATATCTCCGCTGTCCGTGCGGCGGACTGTCGGGAGTATTTTTCTTCATACGTTTTGTCAAAACCACGGTGCGGAAATGTTTCGTATGGGCTTCATATAAAGTAATATGAGCCAAACAGGGCACTTAGGTCTAACGCGCAGATTGGTATGTACCTCGGTTCCTCGTTCCTAGCCAGTGTTAACCACGCGGGTGGAATGTCTTTGCCTTGTTTATCTACAATATTCTTACATTTGGAATGTTATTTATTGCAATTTTTAAGATTTTTAAAAATATTTCGTTTAATTTTATAATTAAAAACATTAAGTAAGATTACGATGAGCTGTAAATTGTTTTTCAACTTTGTTGGCGGTTCGTTGCACGAATGCACTAAGGCACCAGCCGCGCCTGCATATAAGTACTCTTATTTACTCAATAAAAAACTTGTCATATCTAAAATGGAATGTAAGGATCCTGGTGTTTACCTTGATAGCAAACTAATATTTAATTAGCAGATCGACCCAATCGTTCACAGGTCACATAAAATGCTTGGTTTTGTTCTTCGTATAAGTAAAGTGTTCAGTAACCTGCGTACAGTAGTAATGTTATATTTTGCATTAGTCAGAAGTACACTGGAATATGCCTCGCCAATTTGGAACCCATATTTGTCTTGTAATTAAACGTGTGGAAGTAATGTGCAAGTGTGTAGTAATGTTATATTTTGCATTAGTCAGAAGTACACTGGAATATGCCTCGCCAATTTGGAATACATATTTTTCTTGTAATTAAACTGTACAAAGTATACGTGGATAGCATAGGACATATTCAAAATAAATTAATAAAATATCTTTACCTTCAAATTCAACAATAACTTTGAATGCACATTTCAAACTTTGCAACAAAGGCCAGCAATAGTTGATTTGACATTAATACACAAAATTTTAAATAATAACATTGACTGTACTGAACTTCTTTCCCTTGTTAATTTTAACATGCCCTTAAGACGTACGCCATACAGAATTATTCCATACGTTTAATTACACGACAAATGCAACAAGTAATTCGCTAATAAATCATGCTCTTCATGTGTTCGATAATATTGGTCTAAATTCTAACATCGACATTTTCTCCGATTCACTGCCTAAATACATAATTTAAAAAGAACATCATGTCAATAATATAATTTGATCGAAGCACATAAATACATACATACATACTCACACACATACACACACCTTCCCACTACGCACATCACCCGGTAATTACTTAATGGGAATTATTATTTTTAATTTATAAACTAACGTTTAAGACAAGATTTTTATGCATAGCACAAAGGGTAAAAATTATTATAAGCAATAATTGTCAGGTGGAAAAATGTAATAATTAGTAATTGTTGAATGAAACACCAGTATATATTGAATTATTTGGCGGGTATTAGATAAGCCGCCATAGCTCAGTGGTCATAGCATCCGACCGGCAATCAGAAGGACTCGGGTTCAAGTCCCGTTGGCGGCAAGTATCTTTTCTCGCAAGATTTTTCAAGGTGAATGAATGTTTCAGGCTGACAATTATTGTTTATAATAATTGTTACACTTATTAGGACACTACAACGAAACACATCATAGGTACCCACCATGAAATATCTACATAAATAAAAATGAACCGCTGACATGTATGTACGCTGATAACTTCCGAACGACTGAATAAAATTGGATAATTCTTTTTTTTGTGTGTTCGTTATTGTCAGGACAAGGTTTGTATAAAACTGCTGGTGAGCTCTGGCATTTTGAAATTTGTATAAAAAAACTGCAATAGGTGGCACGCGAGTTGTTTGAAAGATGAATGTACAGGGACTTAAACTGTGGATTGCGGGAGGGAGGGGGAAGGGAACCCGGGAGTGGAACCTGGGAGGGGGGAGGGAAACTTGGGAGGGGGGACGGGGGGAAGGTGGAGTGTAGTGGACAGAGGGAAGGTGGAGGAGGCGGAGTAGGAACGCGAGAGGGGAAGAAGAGGGGAAGAGGAAGGGGAGGCGGAAGGGGAATGGCAATGGGACGAATGGGAAAGGACACGCAGGGAGAAAATTTTTATTTATGAAATGGCATAGCAACGCACATCGGGAACCAGCTATTACTTAATAATTGTAAATTGTTTTCACCACTGTAAATAATGTACGGTTTGTTTCCGTTTACAAATGAAAATAAGAATAAAATAAAATATTCAATAAAGTGGCTTCCAAACAATGTATATATTTTCATCTTAACAGCAAGATTTGTGGCGAGTTTTGTAAGATTTGTTTTATCTCAATTGTAAGGTTTGTTTGTTTTTCTTTTCAGGAGAAAACCCCCTGGCAATGCAGAGAGGCTGCGCTTCGCTCTTCATTCCACCTCTTCTTCTTCTGATGGCCAGCTGACAATTAATATCACTGGCTGATCACGGTTTCCAAAATCAATCAGTTTGGTGATATAAAAAATTAATATTTAATTTATTGGTGATTTTTTAAAACATTCAGAATTAACAACTTTATAATTACATTGTGATGTATATAGTATAAACATATAAGATAGTACTCATTTAATCATATAACATTTCTAACAAGCTTGGTTTATTTGAATATTATATGTGCAGGCATTTGTGGCCTATAATTAACATTTTCGCTTACATTTTTTAAAGAAATGCACTTGTTTCAATTGCAGAATGGATTATAAATTATAACTCGGCGTTGTCTGTGATTCCGATTCTTCGTCATTCATTTAATATTGTTAGATAAACTATTGGTTTGCCTTTTAATCACTTAAAGATATTCATATACTGTTCAAATCGTTTCACAAATTATTATGTATTTAATTTTTGTTAAACGTCGTTTTTTATAATATTTTTAAAGGTTGTACCTAACAATTTCTAACGGTCGCAGTTAGTTACTGGCCGAGTTGGTTAAGCCGTTTGTCCCGGTAAGATAAGAAAGTGATCCTGAAAGTGACCGTTATCTTTTTTATTTGTATCTGTCTTGTTCTGTCTCATGTCTCGTTTAGATTAATTATTATCGTCTTCTTCTTAAATCATTGAATATTATTCATTTAACATTATACTCATTCAGAAATTAGTAACTTTGCGATGTTACATTATTAAATTAAATGCTCTAACTTTGGGTGCATAACTTTATAAAAGACATAACCAAAAAGTGACATCCTCAGAGTAACAGCAGATATTTAATTTTATTTTTATGAATAACCTGATATCATATTATTAGAATGCATACAGTACAATATTACACACTTTAACAAAAGCCGATAAATACCCATTTTAATAGAAGGCATTCGAAACAATACAACCTGTAATGGAAGGAATTTAATACAATACTACACAATTTAATAGAAAGAATGCAAATCAGCATTACACACTTTAATAAAAGGCATTAAATACAACATTACTCATTTTAATAGAAGTCGTTCAATCCAAAAATTACACCCTGTAAAAGAAGAAATTTTACACAATTTTTCATAATTTATTAGAAAGAATACAATACAACTTTACATACTTTAATAAGCATTCAATACAAAATTACACACTTTTATAGAAGGCATTCAATACAAAATTATATCCTCTAAAAGAAGAAATTAATACAACATTACACAATTTATTAGAAGGAATACAAAACAACATTACATACTTTAATAAAAGGCATTCAATACAACATTACACACTTTATGTATGTTACGATACACATTCCGCGGAAGGTTGGAGAGCGGAGTAATGAAGTAGACCCTCGACCGACCAACCGCTGACGGAAGCGTTCCCTCCCCTCCCCGCTAGCAAAAGGGAGCACAGCGCGCCTCCCCGCTCTCGCCAGAAAGAAGTGCACCTCGGTACAGACTGGTCACGTCGGTTCGCTGCCCGCATTCCCGCTCGCGTGACGCAGGCTCCAATGGCCGGCGACTAAACCCGATTTGAATGCAGTAATTACGGGTCGCACGGTGGGACTCCACGTTGAGTTGACACCACCGTGTAAAGTGATGGAACTACCTTCGCTGACCATGGCCTGCCCCCGGTTTCCTGCCCTGACGACCAGCTGTAGGTCGACTTATTTCCCCCCTTTGTTGTAATGTGTCTCACAGTAATTTACGGTTAAAACCATCGCATTCCCAGAGAGAGCTTTGAGGGAGATTTTTATGTTAGGAAATACCTACTCAGGCCTTATGTTATTTTGTGACCGATATTGTGTTTTTGCAAGATGCTGTAATTGTGTTTACTAGACAATATAGCTATGTTTCACCCAGCTTCCTCTTTCATTTGATGAGATTACTCATGGGCGAGCTTGGAAATTACCTATATACTATTTAAATCTAGCTACCTACCACCTTGAAGAGGAGAGATTTCCTGCCTACCGAAAACTTGAGCTAGCCGACTGCAAAAGGTAGGTGGGGCCCCTGTCGTGACCGCTACATGTAATAGAAAGCATTCTATACAAAATTACACACTTTATTAAAAGGAATTCAGGACAATATTACTCATTTTACTACGAAGAAAGAATCGTGGAAAGTAAAAGTGGGGTGGCTCGGTAAAGACAGTACCATTTTTGGAATGGTCCTTGGCCCTAAATAATAACTAGAAAAGTGATTTAAATCGGTAAAAGGGTTTAGGATCATAGTATAGAAAACACACAGCCAGAAGATGTTAATGTTAAGGTTATAATGGTAATACGTTTGTAATATATCATAAATGTACTACCATTCTCTCAGGTGTACCTCAAGGCTCCTTATTGGGGCCTCTGTTGTTCTATTTGTAAAACATTTTTACGTATCTCTTGTGATTTTTTTTATTGAGCATTCGTATTGTAAAATAAATTTTCCCTTTTTATTGCTAAATAAACCACGAGATTGTGCCGGTTAAGAAAATTATTCTTGTAAACATGAATGAATTCGTGTTATGAAATTAGATTTAAGGAATATATATGTAAAAAGAGTAACTGTCATGTTAAAGGAAAAAATCCTATTGCTGATACATTATAAGATGTTAATTTTTTATACTTTATTTAGAAGTTTGTTCATGATAAATTATTAATTAAGAACATTTTTTCAATATACTCCAAAGAACGCAGTCACGTAAATTTGTATAACTGTTTAATTTAATTATATAATATTTCTATCTTTTAAATATCATAATGTGTTAAAGACATCATTAATAAAATAAAATGTAAATATCTGCCATAACTATGTAATTGTGTATCTTAATAGTTAACTGTGTATGTAATATTAAGAAATCTACCTTAAGAATATTTGTGTGATGTACAGAATATCCTTGATATTGAATAAAATTATAATTGATTACATTGTTTTTATTTCATTTTGTGCAACATTTTTTTACGCCACAACACTTCAATATAAAAATTGTGAAAGATATCTTCAAACACTTTCTGGTTTCAGAATTTTTAAGATTTGTTGGCCCTAATGCCTTATTCAGGTTTTCACATAACATTTTTGTAATTGTATCTGTAATTGTATCGAATGCTCAAAGAATTACCTACAGCACGCCTACTACGTAATAAATTCTACAAGTTTCATAAAACGTTTTTGTATTTTCAGCCCTGAAACTTTTCCTGAAGTGTTGACATGAATAGATTTCAAGGTATCGAAAAAGGGGATTTATTTTAAAAGGGTTTCCATTTCAAGCTTCAATAAAGACTTGAAATAATTTTATTTCGAAAATAACAAGAAGATGCAAAATTACGCAAAGTCACACAGCAATATTCAAGAAAAAATATACTATGAAAAGCCACCATTTTAATGTTAGATATAAATAGATATTAATTGCTACAAAAATATACAATATTACAGTACCAAATTGTACAAATATATACTTTTACATTCTTTATTATAGAAGAACAGTTTTATTTTCTTTTCTTTAAAAGAAAGACTAATACTCCTGGATAAGCATAACCAAACAACAGTTGTGCAAAGGACGACCCAAGTGATTCGTTATGATTAGTAGGGTGACCAGAATCACGGGGTGAGGTTTGTCTAGGTCAAGAAAATGTTTGAGGAAAACATTTTGATCTCTCCAGCCGGACACCCTCGACCCATCGCCTTGCACCGCAACGGAAGAGCTGGATTCATATGTCCCTCATTCCTGAACACATTTATACGCCTCATACCTTTTTCCTTCTCAGAACTTCCACTCCTTCTTTTTTCTAAAGAACCCCACACAGCATCCCCAAAGACGATATAGTCCCCGAGGGGATTTGTCATGTGGATCTATTGTTAAAGAATAAATTTAAAAGCTTGAAAAACTCCTACCACCATTTGTGTTTTGGTGGAGAACTTAGCTACGAGAGAAACTGAACCAATGACGAAAAACCAGATGCTCTTGTCAACTCAGCCACTAACCGGTCACTATTTTTTTAATTAATTTTTATCTTGATTAACTGCTTTTTACTCAGCAATCCAATGAGAAAGCGTGGCCTTCGAAAGCCTTACGCAGTTGCTAAAGTTTGCACGCAATTTATAAACGAAGATATTGTACGTTTCCTAAGAAACAAATTGTTATCTTTTACAAAACTTTGCATCTTTCCCCGGTTTCCTTCGAACAGTGCGGCCATTCAAAGTAATGTGGAAAATTTTCTTTTGTGCAAAAATAAACCCCGGTTTCGCTTAAATCTCTTATTTTTCCCGGGAAAGGCGAATTTTCCCGTTATTCATCTCGTTGTGGTAAAATTCTCTAAGTGCTATATGTCTTACGATCTCGTTGGAGCAAATGTGTTAAGTACGTTCCACTGAAAAACACCCATGTTTACAAATCGTTTTATTTGCACGAAGGATGTTTGGAGAAATAGCCTACTAATCTGACTTTCTAGCGTGATTTTCGAGCAAAGTGGAAATTATGATGTTAAACTGGGAGGTTTTTTATAACAAATATAAAATTGGGCTGCCTTCTTCTTTTCTAAAATAAGAGTAGCAGGGATTTAAGGTGGAAAGTAGATGGATGGATGACTTCAAGGAATTTCAATTTGAGAGGAGGCCCCGGGAACCATTTATCGGATAACCAAAACCTTTGCCATAGGTGATATTAAGTGGTTCGCTATGCTTGGTGACTTTCTTTGGTGAATCCGGAATCAACCACACCCCATGAATCCGGGCGGTGCGGTAAGGTTGCATGGCAGGCAACCACCATTATCGATCACCACCATCTTGCCACCACCTGTGTGGCAAGCCGGATCGGATGAGACTGGTTGAGGGCGACCTTTAGATCTCTCCAGCAGGACTCTCTCTGAATGTGTTAAGGGATAGATTCATACGTCCCTTACTCCTGGACATAAAAAGACATTCCGCAGAGGATTCCCAAAGATAACATACGCCCTGAGGGTAATTATTTTTCTCAGGGCCTCCTGTTTAGAGCTAATGTAAAAAGAAAAAAAATAATGCGCAAAATGCCAATGGCAATGGAGCTATTTCTTTTGAAAGTCTTAATGAATGTGCTAAATCTTCTCTACGTAGTAAACGAAAGAAGTTATTGGCGTTGTTTGGTTTTGAAATGATAATACGCTTAGTTCCTACAGGAATGTCATTTATCCAGTTCCTTCCCTCCCTAACCATGTCACCTTGCTGAAGAAAGCATTTTGAAAACGGGAACAATAACAACAACTGAATTGAAGTGCACTGTGTGAAAAAACCAGAAGACTTTTAACATTTGAAGGAACTGGTCGGTGTCATTAGTTTTTATGTGTTGTGTTCGCCTTCTCAGTGTAGGTGTTTGGTTTTCCCTACTTCCTTTGTAATCCATAATATTACCATACATATATACAATCACCCAATTTCAAACAAACGTAGTTCGTTTCGTATAAATTTACAGTCAAATTTTGCCTGTTGCATTTGAAGCTATAATTCGAAAACAGTTTCGGATGCAACCTGCGTTCTTCAAGATCTGTTATTAGGTAAATCCGTTTGGGTTCAGATTGTGTTGCCAAATGCTGAAATCTAGAGACCCGAAATCAGGAAGGCATAAATCCTGAAAGTCGAAATTCCGAATGACGAAATCCCGAAAGTCGGAGTCCCGAAAGCCGGATTCTCGGAATACGGAATCTCAAAAGCTGGAATCCCGAAATCCGGAATCCCTAAAGCCAAAGTCAAAAATATGTACATCTTGAAAGTTGTAATCTAGTAAATACATTTAAGAAAAATAATGATTAGAAACCAGGTTTTGAGACATGTTCCTGAAAGACGAAATCCTTAATGCTGGAATTGTTATAAATTTGAATGACCGACACCCTGAAAACAACATCCTGAAAGTTTAGGTCCCAAACATGTAAACAAAGATGTAGAAATAGGCAACTGTTACGTATTACACGTTGGACGCCAGTGTTACGTATTACCTATTTATATCAGTGATACAGGGGGGTGCCGACGGCCGCTTCTGAGTATGCGAACTTCGTCTCGGGGGGGTACGGTCTCTCTACAAGCAATATCCAGTGAAACAGGTAGTTGGTATAGACAGGTTTATTGACAATAAGCAAGGTAGTGCAAGACAATAGCTCAGTTTAAGTCCTGACTGGCGGGTGCCAAGGAAGAGGTGATTTGGGCTGAGAATCTAAATGGCTCACAAATAACTAGAGGGGGGGGGTATTATGAAGGCTCACGTGTGAACAGCGGCAAAGCAGCGGGCGGCAGGGCCATTGCACTGAGCTGGTGCGAACAGAAGCGTCAGGGGCTTCCTGGGGTTCAGCAATCCTGGCCGACGCTCACGTTGTTACGAGCGGGAGGCGACGCAGCGGGCGGCAGGGCCATTGCACTGAGCTGGTGCGAACAGGGGCGTCAGGGGCTTCCTGGGGTTCAGCAATCCTGGCCGACGCTCACGTTGTTACGAGCGGGAGGCGACGCAGCAGGCGGCAGGGCCATTGCACTGAGCTGGTGCGAACAGAAGCGTCAGGGGTTCCTGTGGTTCAGCAATCCTGGCCGACGCTCACGTTGTTACGAGCGGGAGGCGACGCAGCGGGCGGCAGGGCCATTGCACTGAGCTGGTGCGAACAGAAGCGTCAGGGGTTCCTGTGGTTCAGCAATCCTGGCCGACGCTCACGTTGTTACGAGCGGGAGGCGACGCAGCGGGCGGCAGGGCCATTGCACTGAGCTCACGTTGTTACGAGCGGGAACTACCGTCGCTTAACACGTCTTGGTCGGGGAGAACCGCTCGCTCCCGGTGCCTGCGTTGAACTGTCGCTTGTTTTCTCTTTCCCTTGCGTCTCCCCGTAGAGGGAGACGGCTAACCCCATATATGGGCAATGCCTCTCCTATTGGTCCGGAGGGAACGGGTGATGATTGCATGACGTTGACACGTGCAAATGTCCTAAATACATGACCTTATATGGTATTAAAACTGTTTAGGGCCTGTTCATTGGCTGCAAGGCACGCGTGATAGGCTTCCTGACACGATCTGGCTTCGTGATGTTCGCACGATAGATAGGTATATGGGCAACCCATAACACTACCCTCTCCGCCGACGAATGAAGGATGTAGGTAACGTAGCTGATGCAAGGGACGCTTCCTCATGGTTGCCGAGAGTGAGGTACAGAGACACCTCTTCCACCAAGAATTAAACACTCCCTACCTAAGAGTTACCCTAGTTTCGCTAAGACACGCCAGCGAGGGTGGGAAGAGAAGAAAAAGGAGCTCCTCATAAACAATAGTGTTAAATGTTTCCCAAAACATAAAAAAGATTAAAATAATAAAAAACTGGTTGGGTACAGGTATGTCCCAGTAACAATAAGAGATAGAACCAAGGATACAGTAGTTTCACATTAATTAATTGGTTACCATGTTAGCAACTGTGCAATCATTCCTATGTCTATTATTCCGGTTAGAGAATATTAACGCTGACTGACGTCCTGTATTGACCGAAATCAACACACATTCGCGTTTTTTTTTATAATGAAATTCTTAAAACTATACAAGGTTTCTTTATGCACATTATTCTGGTTAGAGAATATTAACGCTGACTGACGTCCTGTATTGACCGAAATCAACACACATTCGCGTTTTTTACAATGAAATTCTTAAAACTATACAAGGTTTCTTTAAGCACATTATTCTGGTTAGAGAATATTAACGCTGACTGACGTCCTGTATTGACCGAAATCAACACACATTCGCGTTTTTTAAAATGAAAAGTTTTTAGTTATTTACATAATTCGACTCTATTCAAGATGTTAATTCCGTAATAGCAACTTGTCATGGTTTTGGTAATTATCAGGCATAATGACCATCCTCTCATGTTCGCGTGTAATTATAAGGTTACGCTACTGAACACCTATCATGAATATTAATTTTCAGGCGTAATATGAATCCTATAACCCTTTATCGACCCACCTCAGGTGAGCCGTGCAGCGCTGCACCAAAATACTCAGAACACCTCCAAAAGGTGTTCTCACCAAAATAACCAGACAAAACCGTAATGACTTAAATGCAGCTGATAATATTTTTTAATACCTCGTACGATGAGAGATACAACCTCATCTTAACACAAGGAATCAAACCATTACAATTAACATCGCTTAAATTCGTCCTGACATAAGGACTTTACACGCTGGATTACCATATTGATACCGAAGTAATCAATTACGTGCTTACAATAACTCACAACCTATAATTAATTTACAATTGATAAGGGTATACAATAAAAAATTTAAAAAAATACATATATATAGGGTAATATTCCTTGGTATATCCGTAAGTCATCCGCGACAGTATGTGTGCTCCTTCGATTCTCGTTACATGTGTCAGCTTGCGAGAACAGTTCTGAACAATGAAAGGTTTCCCGAAACAACTTGACTGAAGGTAATGCGGCACAATTATAATTGTACACGCGGGTGTATAACATTAAGAAGGAAAGAAAAAAAAGGAAGGAATAATGGTAACGATTAGCTATGACCTCGTTATTTGACTTGTGTCCTTGCCGCAATTAATATACCAGAAAATGTACTCCGTAATACGGCAGGGTCGTCTGTACAATGGATAGCGTCCAACTGTCGCCGGTAAAACTTATAAACAGGGTTTTTACAACTAACGCCTTTTTTATTTGCAATATATAAGGTTAATGACACAATCAAGATTTACTTGAGTTATTATTACCTACCAGTCCATTAACTGCTACTATTACTATGAGTGACGGAGGACTTGTCCACCACTCCCTAGCACAAGAATTCTTTATGCCGTCTCCTGGCAACGGAAAAAAAAGGGGTATGCTTGCATATTCCCTTATTGTACCTAGAATTTGGGTAATTTCTAGTGTACAAGCGTTCCATGAAAATGAAAATGAAGTTTTCATCCCAGTCCCGGGTAGGATATTGAATACTCAAGGTGGTTTCTTCCCTATATAAAGAATACTTCCACAAACTTAAGGTTCTTGAACTCTGCCCTCTATCAATGAATCATGTCGTGTTTCGAAAGTGAATTATATACATTAATATATATATATATATAAATAAAAATTATACCTAAGTGGTTACTTCTCCTAACTAACCATATATTGTTCTCTTCTGCAGAAAACTGCTACTGTCATAATGAATTTGATGACGTTGCGAATGATTTACTAATGTAAATTGAGTTTTTATCAAAAGAAAAAAGAAAAAAGAAAAATTTAACAATTACGTGAAGACCCTCCAGCGTCCCAGATTGTCAACACTTGTATCGTAGTAAGAAGGAATTTGCAAACTTCTGTAATAAATGAAAGGTAAGCTATATGCGTTATATCTTTGTAGTAACAAGGTTTCATGACGACCTTGGGTTATATACAAAGAGGGACAACTACCACCTTTATTATTATCCGGTTCATTAGTTGACACCATGCCCACGGAATGATTAAGTATAATATATCACACGTATCCAGGGGTGGAGAGAAAATGAACAAAAATAATAATAACAAAAAAAAAAATTCAACCCGATACGGCGGCAACGTTGGTACCTCTTTTTACCAAATCCTTAATGTGGAATCTCCCGACTACTTTCCCATCTAAATTTTCGAGTAGGTAAACCGTGCTAGAGACCTTTTCTCTTATCCTGTTTTCTACGAACCGGGGTGCGAGTTTGGCCGAGAAATAGACGCCTGCTTTGGACTGTGGGAAGTTCCTTCTCCAAATGACGTCACCCACCTCGTAAGAGGCTAATCTGTGTCTAGTATTGTAACGAAGGGCGCTCTGCTTATACGCGACGGTGAGTGCGTCACTCACTTTGTCATAAATGGCTATAAGTTCTTGCAGCTTCTGTGCATAATCGGTTACCGTGTCTGGTTGTACGTCGCTATGACTAACATCGGGGGAAATACGCCAGTGCGACGTGCCATGCACTGTCTGTTCAAAACCGTGCATAAGAAAAAACGGGGTGTATCCAGTCGTAAGATTGACAGTATTGTTTATTGCTGCTTGTACCGTTCTGACGTGTTTTGACCACTGACGGTGATCGTCACCTACTAGGATAGCCAGCGAGGTTCCGATGGTTTGGTTATAGCGTTCCACGGTGTTGTTCATGGGTGTATAAAAGGTGTTGTAATATACATCAGGAACGCCGTACTGAGACAAGAAGGCTTTAAAGGCACCTGATATGAACTGACGACCGTTATCGACTATCAGTGTTCTAGGTACAGAGATTGGTAAGAAAATATTATATTCTAAGGCTTCTATTATGGCTTTAGCCGTAGCGTGGCGTAATGGGAATAGCCAACAGTATTTGGTGAAAACGTCTACCACGCTCAGAATATGGAAGTTTCCGTCGTAACCTTTCGGGTATGGGCCTATCAAGTCTACGCTCAGGCTCTGCATCGGGCGGTCTACATTTTTGGGGTGAGACATATGACCTAAGGCTGGTTTTGTCGAATGTTTATACGCCTTACAAACATTACAATGAGACACCGATTTTTTTACATCGTTATACATTCCGGGCCAGAAATTTCTTAGCGACAATTTTTTAAAGGTTTTAAACACTCCTGGGTGTATTGCGGTGGGAGAGTTATGACATTCCGAGATTAAGGTCTGTCTATCCTCTACAGGGGACACTAATTTCCATTCGTAGTCTGCTTATAAGGAAAAATCAGCTTTGCAATGTTTGTACAACTTATTTCCTTGTATTAGGAAGTTAGGACTATCTTGTGGGTTATCGATGCATTTTTTATACAGTTCTGTATACCATTTGTCTTTAGAACTAGGCGTGCTAAGTAAGGAATCTAACTGCGTAACTTCAATACGTGAGAGTGCGTCCGGAACTATGTGGAGGGAGCCTTTCCTGTGAATTATATCGAAATCGAATTGGGATAAGCGAGTTGCCCATCTCGAAAGGCGTCCCGAAGGATTTTCTAGAGACATTAACCACCTTAGACTCGAGTGGTCTGTGACTACCGTGAATTTCGACCCTTCGACGTACGAACGAAAGTTGTGCACGGCGTCGAGAATAGCTAATAACTCGCGTTCAGTTGTACTATAGTTTCTTTCCGTTTTGGAGAGTATTCTGGAGTAATACGCGACGGGATGTTCTGCGTCTTCAAATTTTTGTGAAAGGCACGCCCCTATGGCAAAATTAGAACTGTCGCATTGAATTATAAAGGGTAACTTAAAGTCAGGGCAGCTTAGTACAGGTGCTGAAATTAAAGCGTTCTTTAAGGCGGTAAATGATTTTTCTATTTCGTCATTCCACGTAAAATTAGGTAGGTTCTTCTTACCACCAGTTATATGAGTTAAAGGGGCGGCAAAGTTTGAAAAGTTGTCGATAAAACGTCTGTAATAACTGCACAACCCTAGGAATGATTTCACCTGTTTCGTATTCTGAGGGCGGGGGAAGTTCTTGATAGCATCTATCTTTGCCGGGTCAGTTCGGAGACCTTCCTTGTCTACCATGAACCCTAAGTATTTGAGTCTTGATTTACAAAATTCCGATTTTTCTATATTTAATGTTAATCCGGCATCCTTTAAAATTCTACAAACTTTTTTAAGAAGGTCAATGTGTTCTTCAAATGTCCGTGAGATAATTATTAGGTCATCCAAATATGCAAAAAGGTTGGGTTCAAATTCCGGACCGAATAAGTTGTCTACTAGGCGTTGCAATTCACTAGGTGCATTACGTAATCCAAAGGGTAGCCTCACAAACATGAAAGTTCCTCTACCTGGAACCACGAAACTAGTTTTCTCACAAGACGAAGGATGCAAGGGTATCTGCCAGAAGGATTTAAGTAAATCTAGGGATGTAATGAAGTTTGCGTGACGTAGGTTATCTAAAATACGATGTACGTTAGGCAATGGGTATATTTGTGCTTTGGTAGCGGTGTTGAGGCGTCTACTATCAAGGCAGAACCTTGCGGTTCCATCCTTCTTGGGCACCAGAATTACTGGATTCGACCAAGGAGATTTACTCTTAACAATTACGCGTTACTCCAACATCTTATCAACTTCGCATTCTAGCTGTTTTAACCTCACCGGAGACAAGGGATAATAGCGTTGTTTAATGGGTGGTCCTTCAGTTTCGATAACATGTTCGATCAAATTTGTTTTACCCAAACCGCATTTAGCAAAAGATATGGACTGAAATTCCTCTATCACATCACTAAGTGATTTTAGTTGCGCGGGTGTAAGATCATTTTTTGACCTTACTACATTAACCTCCGAGATGGAAGTATACGTAATATTTTGATCTGACGTAAATAGATTTGGAGCTATGTTGAATTTTTTCCAAAAATCGATGCCTAAAATAATCTTTCGGCCGAGCGAAGGTATTATTACAAAGTCTATGGTTTGTAATATACCGTTGTAAAATACTGGGAGTGATAGTTTGCCAGAAACTACCTGTTTCTTGTTATCTGCCGTTGTAATTACCAGATCACAAGGGGACAGGATATTATCACACATATTCATGCAAATTCCCACCTATACAAGATAGGGAAGCCCCGGAATCCAGTAACCCTGACAAAACACGATTTTTAACTTTGAATGTCACATGCGGGCGGCCATCTATGCTGCAGTTTACATTCATAGCTTCGAGGGGATCGGTGTTCAGAAAAACCTTAACGTAACCTAACCAGTCATTCCATTCCTTTTCAATTGTTTCCGCTGATGGCCTCAGACTGAAATGACCGTCTAGAAGTTTTTTTGATTCCTATTGTAATGGGTCGGGGGTGGTTTAGAGAGATCTGGTAAACCGTTTGCTCTGTTGTAATCAGGCTTTTTCCATCGTGGGCTACGCCGTGGCACGCTATTATTGCTAACTACATTGCAGTTTTTCGCGAAGTGACCGTTTTGATTGCACCTGAAACAAGCGCGGTTTGCGATGTCCGTGGATTTTTGTGAGATTGTCGCGAGCTGTGGATTTTTATTTCGGCCGAAAATTCTACTTTTGTGGCGTGGTTGGGAACTATCGTATTGAGTTTCCTCCATTTCCTCACAAGTCTGGATTAACTCAGCACAAGTGCGGGGCACAATATATGAAAATAGCGTACTATATTTGTGTAATAACCCATTTTTTATAATGAGAACCAAGTCCGCTTCGGACAAGGGTGATGACAATTTGGCGTTCAGAGACCATAATAAATTTACATATTGTCGGACCGACACATTATATAGCTGCTTGTAACGGTGTATTTTGGACTTTATTTTAAATTCGCTATCGATCTCCACGGAGCTCGGAATAACAACTGTCTCGAGATATCTCGAGGCGGAACTAAACTTAATCTTGTCCAGTTCTTCGCACAATACTTGTAATTCTGTAACATTGGTGATTTCGGGCCCGATTTTTAGCTGCGCATAATCTGGCAGGAGTCCCTTCGTGACTAACGATAAGAGTTCTGATTCGGGTAACGGAATATTTAGTTTAGAGTTTATTGCCAAGGCTTTCAGAATATAGTCCGCGGCTCTTTCATTATTCTTTTGGCTTAAGTTAAATAACTTCGACTTCTCAGACATTTGAAACGACGGGTCCTCAAACCTCTTTAAAAATGCTGCTTTAATTTCCTCCCATTTTAAGTTGGTTTTGAAAATCTTCCTATAAAAAAACAAGGCGGATCCCGAGAGCAGTTCTATGAACCCTCTTGCCAAGTCATCCCATTCAACCCCTCGTGCGTACTGTAATTCTGCGACCCTGTCTAGAAAGGCTCGCACGTCGGTACTTCCGTCGAACGAGATCTTCCAGTTTGTTAAATTTACTATCTTTCTCTCCACATACCTAGTGGTGGTCTTTTGACGGTTCTCCTGCGGAGGAGAGGGAATTATAACGCTGCGAGGTACGGAGTTACTGGTTTTAGGCGTTGTACTAACCAGCGGGGTACTGATAGAAATCGAAGGAGACCCGGTAGGCGTGTCATTAAGAGACGCATTATAAGAGACACATTGTTCTCTGAGAGATGCCAGCGCTCTTTTGGGAGCAATCCCTCTTTCCGATAACATTTTTTTTATGGCGGACGCGGTTGCCTTTTTGAAATTCAAAATTCTACTCGAATTTGTCGTGGAGGACTCCATGGTTTTAATGTATGTAACACCGTACAAGACGATTCCGGTAAATACCCGTTATCCAATTTGGATCGCGAATTCCTTATGAGTTATTCAATTATTTCGTTAACCTGTCCTATTATAGGGACCCCAGGTAGCAGAAGCTAGACCTGACAGCAGTTAAGTTTAGTTCTTTTTTCAAAAAAAAATTCAACTGCCGCTCTCCAAGGACAAGGGAACGAAACCACATCTCACAACTACTGAAGGTTTCACTACTACCGACGGGTTTTTATCGAGACAGCACAACTTGTTAACGAACTGTGCTGTAAATTAATGTAATAATTTTAATTGTCGCGGAACGTGACATCAATTACTTATTATTAATTTAATGCGGACGGACTAGGGCAATAGACTGGACAGACTAGCCGTGCGCGTTTGAACACTACGCGGATGTACGCACGCGAAAAAATACACGAGGCACACACACTGCTGCTGCGCGGGAAGAAACAAGAACATATGCTCACACATAACACAATATATCAATTATAAGCTAACATTATACCAATTACCATGCTTCAGTGGAGGGAAAACCTATAGCACGTTGGGCCCAGTGTTACGTATTACACGTTGGACGCCAGTGTTACGTATTACCTATTTATATCAGTGATACAGGGGGGTGCCGACGGCCGCTTCTGAGTATGCGAACTTCATCTCGGGGAGGTACGGTCTCTCTATAGGCAATATCCAGTGAAACAGGTAGTTGGTATAGACAGGTTTATTGACAATAAGCAAGGTAGTGCAAGACAATAGCTCAGTTTAAGTCCTGACTGGCGGGTGCCAAGGAAGAGGTGATTTGGGCTGAGAATCTAAATGGCTCACGAATAACTAGAGGGGGGGGTATTATGAAGGCTCACGTGTGAACAGCGGCAAAGCAGCGGGCGGCAGGGCCATTGCACTGAGCTGGTGCGAACAGAAGCGTCAGGGGCTTTCTGGGGTTCAGCAATCCTGGCCGACGCTCACGTTGTTACGAGCGGGAGGCGACGCAGCGGGCGGCAGGGTCATTGCACTAAGCTGGTGCGAACAGGGGCGTCAGGGGCTTCCTGGGGTTCAGCAATCCTGGCTGACGCTCACGTTGTTACGAGCGGGAGGCGACGCAGCGGGCGGCAGGGCCATTGCACTGAGCTGGTGCGAACAGGGGCGTCAGGGGCTTTCTGGGGTTCAGCAATCCTGGCCGACGCTCACGTTGTTACGAGCGGGAGGCGACGCAGCGGGCGGCAGGGCCATTGCACTGAGCTGGTGCGAACAGAAGCGTCAGGGGTTCCTGTGGTTCAGCAATCCTGGCCGACGCTCACGTTGTTACGAGCGGGAGGCGACGCAGCGGGCGGCAGGGCCATTGCACTGAGCTGGTGCGAACAGAAGCGTCAGGGGTTCCTGTGGTTCAGCAATCCTGGCCGACGCTCACGTTGTTACGAGCGGGAGGCGACGCAGCGGGCGGCAGGGTCATTGCACTGAGCTCACGTTGTTACGAGCGGAAACTACCGTCGCTTAACACGTCTTGGTCGGGGAGAACCGCTCGCTCCCGGTGCCTGCGTTGAACTGTCGCTTGTTTTCTCTTTCCCTTGCGTCTCCCCGTAGAGGGAGACGGCTAACTCCATATATGGGCAATGCCTCTCCTATTGGTCCGGAGGGAACGGGTGATGATTGCATGACGTTGACACGTGCAAATGTCCTAAATACATGACCTTATATGGTATTAAAACTGTTTAGGGCCTGTTCATTGGCTGCAAGGCACGCGTGATAGGCTTCCTGACACGATCTGGCTTCGTGATGTTCGCACGATAGATAGGTATATGGGCAACCCATAACACAACTTAACAATTATACTTTTGAATGTAGCTATAACTTTGTGGTTATCCATTATAGATAAATTAAACAATTTAACTTTGTTTGAACCACTTATGTAATGAGTAAATCCGACCGGTTTCGGAACAACCGTTCCTTCTTCAGGGAAAGCGTATACTAATTTGACAGTTTCGAAATATGGATGGGAACAATGTTTTATTATGGTAGGGGTGGAGCCGTTGCTAGATATTAATGTAGAGTGGGTGGGTAGGTATTAATGTAGAGTGGGTGGGTAGGTATTAATGTAGAGTGGGGGGGTAGGTATTAATGTAGAGTGGGGGGTAGGTATTAATGTAGAGTGGGGGGGTAGGTATTAATGTAGAGTGGGTGGGTAGGTATTAATGTAGAGTGGGGGGTAGGTATTAATGTAGAGTGGGGGGGTAGGTATTAATGTAGAGTGGGGGGGTAGGTATTAATATAGAGTGGGTGGGTAGGTATTAATGTAGAGTGGGGGGGTAGGTATTAATGTAGAGTGGGGGGGTAGGTATTAATGTAGAGTGGGGGGGGTAGGTATTAATGTAAAGTGGGTGGGTAGGGGAACAAATCCATGATTGGACTATCAGACAATATTTTTTGTTTGTTGATTTTTTTTTATTTCCAAGGCTTCTAAGTTATCTAAACGTTTTCCTTTATGATTAATAAGAAGAATATGTATTCCTGTATTTTTTTCAAAACTATGGTTATTTTCAATGATATGGTTAGCGAACTCAGAAAAAATATTATTATTAAGACACATTAAATGTTCTTTGATTCTGATTTCAAAATTACGAGTTGTTTTTTCCAATATAACAATTATTGGAAAAAAATGTGTTCAGTTAAATTGTCATCTTACAGAATTTTATCCTTTTGTTTCCTTTCTTTGGAGATATTAAAAAACATGGTGTGATAAAATAGAAACATCGCCAAGATCAATTCGTTGTAAGTCGTAACCGCTTTTGAATGAATGATGAATACGAACTTTTTTCAATCATCATATCAACAAGATCATCGCAACATTATGTTTTGACAAATAATTTCATAGCATTACCAGGCTGAAACTTTGCAGAAAGTCTTATGATGATATACTTGAAAAGCTATAAAATGCTAAAGGAGCTGTCGAAATCGAATAATCAAAGTAAATCCAGTGAAATAGAATGTTTTCATTGTCTTGTACTGACTGAGAAGTTTGGCTTTGTATTCATATATCACTGTTTGATTTTATCGGTAACTCCTACAGGGTGAGATCGTTTTAAACATATTATGTATATTTTTAGTAGAAGTTGAGCAGATTAATCAGTTAGACTTCTAATTTCAAAAGTAGCTGACATATTTTTTTTTATTTTTTTATTTTTTACTATTTAATAAATGTTTACATGATAGGTACATTGTTGGTATTTTTTGACTACCACACTTGGCTATTATATGCTAGGATATTGACATAGGAAATTACAGACCGATCAGTATCTTGCCTGCAATAGAAAAGATACTTGAAAAATACATCTCCATAAAATTGAATAAATACATCGAGTCTTTTTCAATAATAGATCCACACCAATATGGTTTCAAAAAAAAGAAGAGCTCTGAACTGTTACTTCAAGATTTTTCAAATTACATAAATAATAAACTAAACGATAAAAAACAGTTATTAGTTTTGTTTATAAACAATTCGAAAGCTTTTGATACTATAGATCCAACAAAATTACTTAAAGTTCTGGAGGCAATAGGAGTGCGAGGACGTTTTCTTAAACTTTTGAAGAACTACCTTAGTGATCGTAAAATTCAGGTCAAAATAAATGGAAAATTGAGTAAAGTGGGAACATTGTTTACTGGTGTACCACAGGGCTCTGTCCTAGGTCCAACATTGTATATAGTATTTGTCTCTCTTATGAATAAAGTATTTTCTTTTATCAAGCACTATGTATATGCGGATGACACAGCACTTGTCATCTCACATAGGGATCTGCTCACGGCCATGAATATGCTATAGCAGGACTTCATAGCATTACTAAAATGGTTTTACGACTCTGGCTTTGTTATAAATGCACAAAAAACAAAACTAATGCACATAAGATCGCCTCATGCCAGATATGCAATAGTACCTTCAATAGTGTCCCATAACTTTGACTGCATACACAATAACTGTATACAGCCCCGCGCCGTGGAAGTATTGACCTAGTCAAAGAATATGTCTACTTAGGGGTGATGGTGGATTGTAATATGAAATGGGATATTCATATTGTTAAGCTATGTAAGCGCCTTCGAGCGATTGTAGGCAAACTGTATAAACTTAAATATTATGTACCCATCAAAACCATGAAACTAATCTATTTTTCCCTGGCTGAATCTAATGTGAGATATGGTATAACTTCTTGGGGCACTCATGTAAAACAAACATCCAACATGTACAGTCAATTCAAAACGCCATGGTCGAATTACTCGTCAGCAAAGCAGTTTATGACCAGCGGCAAAATATCACAATTATGTATAAATCCATAAATGTGTTACCTATTAGAGCTTTTTTGGCATAAAATCTGTATGCAACATATCTTAGATAGCCCATACAACACAATGGTGGATCACGTGTACAATACTAGACTTACACAAAATGAAGGGATGATAGTACCTAGATTTTCAAAATCATGATATGACTATAGTTATATTTTAATCGTTAAAGTGATGTTTCAAATTTCCGTAATAGCTGTAGTTGAACATGATTTTTTATGCTTAAATTTTGTTCTGACCTAGGAATTCTAGAGAGAAAAGCAGTTGAAATCATACCACAGTTCACCGTTTGAGTTTTTTTAATGATTGAATATACATACGGATGTCCGGCACAAAATGTATAAAGGATGGGTAAGAATCTGATGGTCTGTGTCTGCAGGAGTAACGGATGTATTAATCCATCCCTCCCACTGCGGTGTAAGCGATGTTCCGAGAGAGTCCGGCTGGTGAGGTCAAAGAGTCTTCCTCAACTAGTCTCTGCCGATCCAAGCAGCTGGTGGGCATCCACCGCCAAGGCAAGGACAAAACTCATAAGTCACTGAGCGTAACGAACCACTCCGGGTGACCTATGGTAGAGGTGTTGGTTATCCAATAAATGGTTTCCATGCCCGCCTCCCAAATTGTGTGCTACTCAGTAAGAACATGTTAATCGATATACAAAGAAAATTGGATGTTAAAAGTTTATATCACTTAAAACATGAATAAATTGATTTATGGTATTATTAAAACAATGTAACCGTGCCACGTTAAGAAACGGTATAATAGAAGAGTTTGATTGACACAAATAATGCACAGTAATTTAGGAGTGCATGCCTAACCTCGCGAACAAATTGTTCAGTGTCTTTACGCTGATCAAATTTTAGCCCAAGCGGTTTTTTTTTTATTCTTATTTTCGTTAGTAGTTGTCTTTGAAATGTCTATATCAGATTTTCAAAATGTATATATATATATACGTGGTTATTATGTATGTTTATAAACAAATAGCTGCTTTAATTGTGTTAGAAAATAATGAAATTTCGCAAAGTAAAAAATCTACCAACGCTTGCTAAAAGTGAAGTAGCTTTGTATTTTTATAAAGTAAAACATCATTCCAAAATTTCAAAGTAGGCCCCAAAAGAAACTTTATTTATGATTCCATCAATGTTTTTTGACTTTCGATTTGTTCTTAAATAAGATAGCTCTCCACAAATATATTGATTTTCTTGTTGTTCATTATGTCAAACGGGAGTGAATGTGCGTTGAAAGATTGGTATTTAATATTAACCTCGATTAAATTCACCTAAAGCAGTCACACAAAAAAATAAGTTTATATAGATAATACTATTTGTGAAAATGCTCATCAATTTCGTGAGGGTAACGTTACGTTCTTAACACTAATAAAATTGTTGTATTGGCTTGGTTTACAGAAGAGAATACATGAGACAATTTGGATGAAGCAAGAAATGTGGGCGAATACAGAATTATTTATATCTTTGCCTACCCCTTTCTTATCTTCTACATACCCTTACGAGGAAATGGAGTGTTGTTTAGGTTAGGTTTACAAGTTGGTTGTAATAATTGTTGCTTTTGGCAATGTTTCACCCTGGATATGAGGCGGCAACACCGCGATCTGCTTTTATTCGGGGGCACACAACATATACGCGAGAGGCGAGAGCGCCATCAATAAATCACAACCTGAATGTAAGCAAGACAAAACCCCATAGCTTATGCAAATCCAAGGATGAGGCACCCCGCCCCGCCTCCACTGAGAAGAAGTGTGGATCAGGGTTCGCACCATAAACATATTGGAAGAATTCAACGAATTACAATGGTCAAATGATGTAGGTATTTTTATTTTATTTTTATGTGGACTAATACATTTTCTGTAACGATTTAAAATGCAATTTTTGATTTGCTGCCAAAACGAAATGTTAGTTTTATTTGTGAATTCGGCGGACGGATTTATTTGTTTGTACGTAACTACAATTTTTGCTTGCTTGGTTTTTCCTTGAAGAAAGTGGTATGATTTTTTTTTCTACTTTTCTCATCTCGAGTTTAACTTTTCTTTGAATTTCTGATTCTTGTTATTAATATGCGTGATTAAACATGGTGTTGAATTGTTTTCTTGTTTCACATTCAAAATAACTTCCTTGTTGAAGCTATAACCCTTGTTGGGTTGAAATTAAAAATACATAACAATGTAACAATTATTATAAGCAATAATTATCAGCCTGTAACACTCATCCACATTGAAAAATCTTCCGAGAAAAGATACATGACGCCAACGGGACTTGAACCCGTGCCCTTTTGATTGCCGGTCAGCTGTTCTCCCAATTGAGCTATTGCGGCTTATCTTACACCCGCCAAATGATTCAATATATACTACTGTTTCATTCAACAATTACTGCTTATTATATTTTTTTCACCTGAAAACAACCAACTTTAGTTTTTGCGAGAGAGACACTGTTAGTGTTAAATCCCTCGCAAGGTGGCGTCTAGACAAATTATGTCTTCATTTATTGGGGAAATACTTAAACTTGTCAAATATTAATAATTATTTTTAATTGTTTAACAATTAAAAATAATAATTTACATAACAATGTAATATAATATATCACATGTCTCAATAGCAACCGTTACAAAGAATATAAGAAGCTTCGCGGAAAGGGTGACAAGAGCAGTGTTTATCCTGAAAACCGAACAGACCTTATTGAAAGAACCACGATTATACTTACTACAATAGGGGAGCATAATCAGATAGGTTGGGACGGGATGGGATAGGGTGGTAAAATCATTTATTTAACAGAACTTGTCGAATCACTGCACAAAAATCAGTGGTAACAGCTCGTGCATGAGCTTTTTCTAAATAGCCATCACACCGTTTCTCCGCAGGGGTAGGCAGAGAGGACGGACTGCCAAACAACTCGGTATTGGTACATACTCTTTGCCTCGTTCACATTCATATATCGTCTCGTACATGCTCTTCTATTTTTCTGACTCTTGACATGGCCCGACTCAAGTATCTGATTCACTTGGTCCTGCCATGTCTTTCTTGGGCGTCCGCGACTTCTTCTACCATTCACATTTGCGTCATATATTCTCCTTACACTCCTTTCCTCGCTCATTCGCTCTACATGCCCAAACCATCGGAGCGTTCCTTTCTTAATCTTACTCATTCTTGAGCCTAGGACTTCTTAAAGACCTCGCTGGAAGGGACGAAAAACCTCGTTACCAGTTTCGGGTCTTGAGCCTTCTACCGGCTCTGCTGGTTTAAGACCGAGCGTCGGCTTATTTATATAGGGCCGGCCGTGGTACATCATTCGATAGATAGCAGGAAACCGGTTACCGATTAAGGCTCTGCAACCGGGCCCGAAAAGAAGAAGATGGAGAGATACGAAATTACGAATGTTAGAGGAGAGCGCTAACAATTGCAGCGACAAAATCGATGCGAAAATTGCGAAAATGTTTAATAAAACACGACTCGTTTAAAATAGAGCAAAAATCTCGCAGATATTATCTTAAACAGCATTTTAAAAAATACTGTGAATTTTCTTATACACATAACTTGTAAAATAACTGAAATAAACGTGTTAATAATAATTTTTGGAGCATACTTTGCGATTTTTTCTATCTAGGGAATTTTATATAATTTGCGTTTCGGCGCAGGCAAAGTCTAGATATTATCTTCAAGAATAACATATATTTTTTTAAGAGCTTTAAACCTTACCGTGTTTAAGGGAAATATGTAATAAATCGGTACAAATCCGGGTTGCGGGCCCTTAATTGATTTTTTAGTTGCATAACCAATACGATATCTACGATGTCCTTCGCTCGTAGAAAGGGATACCGTATTAGGTGTGAGCGAGAAAGTAATCGAGCACACGCGGTTTTTTCTCGTTACAAATACTAAATTAGATTGTGATTCGGACTGTCCGTAAGTCTGCAGTTAAATGAAGTCTACACTTTTAACTTTGAATAAAAGTTAATCAAAGTATTATCGTATTCTAAAATGGAAGTGTTTTTATAAAATACGTACCTACCAATAATATTACATTTTTAATAAAAAATCATTTTATTGCCATTTTCATAATTGCAACTGATTTGTCGATTATGTGGTACAAACTTTTAAGGTATTTAGCAATATTTTTCAGTTTAAGGTTGTGAAAACCCTGTTTTTAATAGAGTCGTAGATCTCCCAAATCAGGAGGGAAATTTATTACCGCTTATGCCCGCCGATCAGTCTCAGGGTCGGTGACAATCCCACTCTGTACTATCTGCTATCTGCCACCTCATATACATTCCTTGTCTAGGAGATGATGTATTATCTAGGAATATATATTTATATTCAGAAAGTGACATGTATCTGGAATGATGATTTACATGCGTGATCTAACTTTATGCTCAAACAAATATGATTTTTTTTGCTTCAGGTGGTAGAGTTTCTAGATTCCTGTTCTAACTCGATAACATTTCTCTGTAAATTTGTTTGTTACGTTCCGGTTCCGGTTCAAGATGGTGACCATGTTGGATTCTACCTTTTTATTCCGCAAGAGTTTGCATGATCGTGGTTCCTACTACGAGAAGTCAAATCACAGTAATCAATATTGTGGTACCTACGTCCAGCCTAAAGAAAGTTAGAAAAAATAATTTTAATCCAGATGCTGATATTTCTTTACAGAAATTGTATAATTCCTTAATCAATTTTTTTAGAGTTATCTATAATATAAAAGAATACCGGACCGACGTACTGATGCCCCCCCCAAACTGCTGGTTCAGTTCAAGAACAAAACTGCACGTGAAAACCTCATCGCCGCGAAAAGAAACATAAACTACGCTTCCATCAAAGGACTTACAGACGACAAGATTTACATTGGAGAAGAACTCTCCCCATATCACAAAGAACTTCTATGGCATACAAAAAAATTTGCTAAAGAAAAAAACTATGCCTATGTCTGGTACAAAGAAGGGAGAATCATGATGAGGCGCATCACGAACGATAAAATTATTTATATTAAACATGTAGATGATTTAAAAAAAATTACATAAAATATCTGGTAATTACCCTTACATATTTCCACACAATCTACACATCATTCAAAATGGATAATACTACCACAACATCTAACAAAACAAACTTATCAATATACCATCAAAATATTAGATCTATAAACAAAAACTTTGACCAATTCCTCATCGAACTCGACCTTACTAAAATCAAATATGACATAATTATCCTGACAGAATGTTGGCTAACACCTTACTATACTCCTAAAAACATCCCCAACTATACCCACCATCAAACCTCAAATCACTACAGACAAAACGATGGCATAGTAGCATATACATTAAATAACACTCTTAACTCATTTAATGTCAAAGAAATTTATATTACTAACTCAAACTGTCTTCAAATAACGTACAATGTCAACACATGTATCATTGCACTTTACCGCTCTCCTTCTCAACCTAACATCTCCTCATTTTTGCGCGACATAAACTGCTATCTCACGGATCTACACATAATAAAGAACTTAATTCTAATGGGGGATCTTAACATTAACATTTTAAAAAACAACGAACATCCCCAATGCCAAGACTATCTAAACACACTGATGTTCCACGGAATGGAAAGCACAATAAATTCAGCAACACGATGTACGCCAAACTCCTCCTCCTGCATCGACCATATTATGGTTAAATCAACCAACCAATACACCTCCGAAATCCACATGTCATCAGTCACAGATCACTACGCTACCTCGTTCACAATGAGTTCCAAACACAACGTACAAAGCAAACCTCCAACTAAAACAACGAAGAAAACAATTAACTATGACAATCTTAACAAAACGATTAACTCCAAATCGTGGGACACACTCTATAACAAAACTAACATAGAGGAGGCCTGGAACTACTTCTCTACCTACCTACAAGATATCCTTGTCCAAAACACCAAAATCACCACAAACACCATTCCTAAAGCGATCAAACCTCTCAAACCTTGGATAAACCATACTATAATCAACTGCATTCGGAAACGCAATTCCATACACAAAAAATGTGCCACAAACCCATATGATATCACACTCCATAATTTCTACAAAAGATACCGTAATATCTGCACACAAGTCATTAGGAAAGCCAAAAATCTATATTACAACAAAAAAAATTCCGAATGCAACAATGACCCTAAAAAAATATGGAAAGTCCTCAAGGAAGCTACCAATTCAAATAAAGCCACCGACACCTTAAACTCTCTCAATATCAAAGATATCACTGTAGACTTTACATCGAACCCCAACACAATTGTCAATTACATAAACCAGTACTTCACAAACATAGGTCCGGAACTAGCAAAAAAAATCCAAATAAATAACGATACGCTTGGTCCAAATGACCACGCGACCAATGATGATTTCCCAACCCGCTTTGTTCTTAAAACGATTACAGAGAAAGAAGTTTCTAGAGTAATAAACTCGCTCAAAAACTCTTCATCAACCGGCATTGATGAAATATCTAACAATGTTCTTAAAAAAATTGCCCCTGGTATACTTCAACCATTAACGCATCTACTTAATATTAGCATCCGCCAAGGGGTATTTCCCACCATTCTAAAACAAGGTATCATTATCCCTATTTTTAAAACTGGCTCCAAACTTGATATTAGTAATTATCGTCCTATTACGTTGCTAAATTCCCTCTCAAAAGTATTCGAAAAGATCGTCAATAATAGTCTCATGGAATATCTGGAAACCAATAACTTAATATCGCCGCGGCAATTTGGATTCAGAAAACATAAAAGCACCAATGATGCTATAGCCACGGTCACTGACCATATTTCTGGCCACCTGGATAAGGGCTTGAAATGTCTATCGGTATTTCTCGACCTATGTAAAGCATTTGATACAATCTCACACAGCAAACTAAAACGCAAAATGTTTAATATAGGTATTAGGAACAAAGAATTAGGCCTCCTCTCCAGCTTCTTATCTGACAGATCCCAATGCGTTAAACTCAATACCACAAAGAGCCAGAATTTGCCCATTAGTTACGGGGTCCCTCAAGGCAGTGTTATAGGTCCAACGCTCTTCCTAATATATATTAACGAGTTATGCAACCTAGATATCGATGCCACTATTGTCAGTTTCGCCGATGACACTGTCCTACTCTTCCAAGCAAAAGATTGGCTTACCGCATATTCCAAAGCGGAGGAAGGAATTCAACAGGTAAAATATTGGCTTGACTCGAACATATTAACTCTAAATGTACAGAAAACCAAATACTTACTGTCTAGTCTCACCAATATCCCAAAGTCAAACCCAGCCCCGCCATTAAAAATACACAAATGTAAAAATTCATCTCTAAACCGAAACTGTGACTGCCCATGCCTAGAGCAAGTAAACATTATCAAATATTTAGGAGTAACCTTCGATACACACCTGAATTGGAAGCAACATATACATAATACTACAAACAAAATCCGAAAATCTATATACTTTTTCAAACAAACACGCAATTTCCTTCACCTAAAACTTTTAAAAACAGTATATTACTCATTGTGCCAATCTCACATCGAATACGGAATTCTAGCCTGGGGTAATGCATATTCCAATGCCCTTGATCCCATCATGAAAGCACAAAAACTAATCATAAAAATAATTCTTAAAATGCCGCTTACTACCAGCACTGATACTATCTTCAATTCCTTCAACGTTATGGACATAAAACAGCTCTACTCAAGATCCATATTACTTAATTTACACAAAAACAACAAAACACCATACAAAGCTACACAAACAATACACAATACCCGAGCCAAAAACAACGAACTTCTCCAAACTCCTTTTTTCAAAACCACCTTCGGGCAAAGACACTCTAAATACATAGCTTGCAAACTATACAATACACTACCAACTACGATCAGACAAAGTGACTCCTTTACAAAATTCAAACAAGATATTAAAAAATGGATTATAAGTATTGGACGCCACACTATCACAAATATCTGTAAAATAAATCACACACAGACATAAACCTAACCCATATAAAACAAATGAAAATAATGGAATCCTGTCAAGTTTAACCTATAAATAGACTAGGCAGAATTGATTTCATTACTCCATCTCCAACATTTATAAAATAACTCTCTTTAAAAGATTTATTACCCTTCCAATCACCCTTCTGTTTTAATTCTATTCATAATATGTATTTTACCTGAAATATCCTTGTAATTACTATATTCATTTATATACCTGTACGCCTGTCTCGACACAGGTATACCCTAGTGAGACAGGCATACAAATAAAACCATTGTAAACATATTTTATTATAGATAAATAAATAAAAAAAAAAAAAAATAAAAAATGAATCGCTGAATGTGTAGCTAAGCGCATAACTTTCGAACGACTGCAACAAATTGGGTTTTGTGCATTTGTTATTGTCAGGACAAGGTTTTTATAAAACTTTCGGTGAGCTCTGGCATTATGAAATTTGTATAAAAAATTGCTATTGATGGCACGCGCGGTTTGAAAACTGAATGTATGGAAAGTGGGAGGGAATGAGGTATGGGGGAGGGGGGGGTAAGGGGGGAGGGGAAGGGTTGAGGGGGGGAGAGGGTTGGAGAGGGGGGGGGGAAGGGAGGAGGAGGGGAGGGGGGAGGGAGGGGAGGGGGGAGGGGGGGGGAGGAGGGGGGGGGGGCGAGGGGCAGGGGGGAGGGGGGTGAGAGGGGTGGGGGAGGAGGCAGAGTGGGTACCCCCCTTACACCATGCGAGCGAAGCCGCGGGAAAAAGCTAGTTTATAATATTTGTGGTTTATAATTAAGTTGGTAGATATTTAGGTATCTACTAAGAATTCTTATGATTTCAGAAAAATTTTGATTTTTGACGAATTAAATAAGAGAAAGTTAGAAACATTAATTTTGACGAGAGTTCTATTATTCACATAACTATTAGTGTGTATATTCCAATTTGTGGCCGAGTAGTCAAAGGTACAGGTCTCAATCACAGGCTTCGCGGGTTTAACCATTTGCTAGTTAAATTCACCATCATTTAACAAGCCACATTTTTCGCTTACAATGATGGTAGTAGGAGGAAATCAAACATAGGTTCAATTCAGATGAAAGTAAATAACAAAGGTGACTAAATAACTCGCCATTTCCCCGCAGGAATAGGCAGAGAGAATGGGCCGGCAAACAACTCGATCAAGGCACGTATTCACATTCAAACATGGTTTCACACATACTCTTCTAATATTCTGACTATTAACATTGCCCGACTCAAGTATTTGGTTCACTTAATCGTGCCATGTCTTACTCGGGCATCCCCGACTTCTTCTACCATTCATATTAGTCCTATATTCTCCTTACTCTCGTATTTTCTTTCATTTGCTGTATATGCCCAAAATATCTAAGCTTCACTTTATTAATTTTACTCGTAAAGTTTTTGTACATTAGCCTTTCATTATTCGCAAATATCTACATTTATCACATGATCATCGATCACACATGGTTTTGCCAAACATTTTACCAATTTGGGTGGCGGGTATAGGTACCACCGCCCGGGAAAAATCAACACCCCTGCCATAGGTCACTCCAAGTGACTTAGCAGAGGTGCCCGGGTTCATGTAGTGAGGTTTGTCTAGGTCTTGGTGGCGGATGCATTTGTCCGCCTACTATGTGGCGGGCCGGATCGGGAGAGACTAGTTGAAAGAGAGTTGGAGATCTAACCTTGATCTCTCCAGTCGGACTCTCTCAACCCATTGCCTTGCACCATAGTGGGAAGGATGGAGACATACGTCCGTCTCTGTAGGACACATTCAGCCACAGATTCCTACCCGCCCCTCGAACCTTTTTCCTTCCCAGAACTTCCTCTCCTACTTTTCCCTAAAATGACCCTCTACATAGCATCCCTAAGGATGACACAAGCCATGGAGATTTTTTCCTCACGGTCTCATATGTGGAGGTAATGTAAAAAAGGAAATCATTAATTTCTTTATTTATTTTTCATGTTTTTCGTAGAACGGTTGTACAGCATTCGTGTGACGGCATTCAGTCCATATTCTTTTCTTTCTCTTTGAAAAATAATTTTCTTAAACGTAAGTCGTTCTGTGGGAGCAGGTATAATAATACCAAGAGAAATCTTTTGTTCTGGAAAATTCCAGAAAATTCTGGAAAACCGGAAAAACTAACTTCCAGACACTAAACAATTGCCAGCAGGGCGGTGGCACACATCCAGGTTAATGCACTATAAACCGCTCAAAGCGTGATTGGAAAAAATAAACATGCTTTGTGAATTTTCTTTGAGGAAATTCTCAAATAAATTGTTGTAGATTTCCGTACACAAATTTAGCTAGAATTAAGAACATATCGGGGTGAAGAAAATCCTAAAAGTGCATGGATACGCGCCATAAATATATTTAAATACATTTGGGCATTAATTTCTTTTAAATTAATAATTTATGCTATGGGACCATGGGGGCGCCATCTATGTTTTTTGTATTATATTGAATTTACCTATGTGACATTGATATTCAGTATATTCATGCATTTTCTTACCTCTGTGGAGCAGGCAATTACTTCCGACGTGACTGTTAGTGAAAGCCAAGAGATGTCACTCCTAGTCACGCATAATCGAATAATTCACCCAGAATTGAATTATTGTTGTACCTAATATTTTTGGCACGTATTATTAATATGCAAATTTATATTCATTGTTGAAACTTCCTTCCTGTGCTAAACACATGTTGAGATGGTGCACTTACCGCATTGGAAAAAATCGATATTTTGAATGAAAACTAGTGTCGTTTTGTGCTGGACATCGTACAAGAGCTGCATTCTCTGAGTGAGTATTGTTTTGTTTTCACTTAGGATTTTGGAATTGCTGTGTAAACTGTTTTGTGTCACATGGGGAAGATTTCGACTTTCCTTAATTTTACATAGGGTAGTATTCCCTTGTGTCTGGGGCTATTTACATGCCCCTACATCTTTAAAGATGTTTTAATAATTTAATATTTGTAATTAATCCGAGTGATTGAGATAAGCTGGATGGACAGGGTTATGAATGAAGATGTTATGGTTCGGATGAATAAAGAAAAAGAAGTTATTAAAACTATAAGAAACCGAAAACTTCAATATCTTGGACATGTGACGAGACATCCAAAGAAGTATAATGCAGGGAAAGATTGCCGGAAGACGGGGCCCTGGAAGAAGGAGCTCATGGCTGAAAAACCTGAGACAGTGGTTTGGCTGGTCTACTGTAGAGCTGTTCCGGGCCGGAATAAACAAAGTCCACATAGCCAACATGATAGCCAACGTCCGTTGAATGGACCAGGCACAAGAAGAAAAAGAACATTGAGATTACTTGAAATATATTCGGGAACACTCCAATAAAGATGGAGGTTCGACGATATTACAAGTCGCTTTTTTACGTGATCGTAATGTTTACAGTTTAAGTATACTTTTTTTATGTTATCGTAAAGTTTAACTGGACCAGACGTCCGTACTATAGAAAGCTCTAAGTTATTCTGGAGCTGGGTACCCAAACACTGCGGTCGATCGTATACTTTCGGCTATTTCCGTGACCATTCGTGCATTAGACACGAAGGTTCCTTCTACTTTAGTGACATCTGTTGAGAAACCTAAAAACTACACATACCTATCTATACTAACGACATCTGTTGAAGGATGTTGAGAATACATGTATAATGTTTTTTTTTACAGTGCATACCGCACAATAATCTCAACTGCTCCCGTCTGGAGCCAGTGAGACTATAGCATCCCCAATTGGGGTATGTTGTGAGGCTGAAAGTAGTTGGGAGGGGAAGGAGGTGGGGAAGAGGAAGGTTGGGAAGTACCTGGCTATTCAGATCTGGTCACCAAACACGGCTAAAGCCATTTTCAAGCAACGTTTCAATTCTGAATGGTGGTCTTACACCAGGGCGATACTGATAGTATCTTCCACTCTGGAACGTGCCGCAAATATACTATATATTATTTTAAATGAATTAATTGTGAAATAACACAAATTAATCAAATAAAATTTATTTGCGCATGCCGGGTTCGAACCCGCGACCTCCGGATTGTGAGACTGGACTACGGACTACGGAGGTCGTCATGTATATGGATACCACAGTATTTTTTTAATATTTCACGCATGCTTTTAACTCTATCAACACTCTTCATTTGTAGTTTTTAGCGATTCTAGGTACCTACCTATACAAAAGGTTTTAAAAAATCAAAGGTTTTTTTCAATTGTTGTCTACGTACGCTTGTACATGAACATTGTGTCAATAATTGAAGTGTTAAACGACATACGCATTTTCTAACTGTTAAATTTAATTGACTCAAAACGAAATATGAATCCAATTCGGGACAAGAATGCACGTTGCACATTATTTATCAGCATGGATGAGAACGTTTTTTAATGTGTCTCTGTATTACATTTATATCGAAAATTTCACAAAAGTTATTTTAACTAGTTTGAAACACCCACTTTCTGTCCCTTCTTACCCCGCAAATACCCAAATATACCGGGTGCGCCAATTCCACAATGTACTTTTAAGCCTTTTTTGTTTCGTTCTTCAGGTTTCAAACCTTTCCAATTTGGAAAACATGTGTGGCTTCCGCCACCCTGAGAACCAACACGTCGGTCATAGGTCATCCCAAGTGGTTCACTCAGTTTGATTACTTAGCAGGGCTGCTCGGGTTCACTGGATCTGCCCACCTACTCGTAGGTATGTACTTTTTATCTGCTGACCGTCGTTGTCTTTTTATTTTTCTGTGTATCGTTCTTTTCACATTTTCGTTTAGATTATTATTAGCGTTATCTTCTTCTACAATGATATATTAAATTGATGAGGTTAACTTTCAAAAATTATAAAAAATAGAGTTTTGTAATAAAAATTGATTATTTTTTTCGTCCAAAAATAACAAAATTAATAATCTGTTCTCTCATTTGATCTTGCCTTATTAAGCTCTACAACTAAGCCTCTGCGGCCTTCAAAAATGTAGAGTACAATCACATCTACAGAATTATTACATTTATAACCCCGAATACCCTTCTGGTACAAAGGCAAAAGCCTCTCCATAAACAGCTTTGTCCATAGAAAACCCCATATTTTAGACCGCTCATTTTCATCTTAATTACTGAATTTGCATATCTATGGACTGGCCAGTAATGCCACGGGTACTTGGAGAGTATTTCTAATGGCTTAAGTAGGATATAATTATGATTATTGTATTATTATTTGAAGACAGAGGGCGCGCAATGTCGAGCGATGTTGTTAATTCGAATATTTTTAAGTTTTGATAAAATTCTTTGAATTAAATTATTAGTGGATGGTTTAAAAATATTTCATGATATTAATATTATTTAAATTTCGATAATTTATGAAGGAACAACTATATTTAGCACCGTTGTGATTTGAAACACGATGAAACGAAAAATAGCGACACTAAAAAGAGACAAACACATACATCTAAAGAATTTAGCCTGCGAGAAAGTGAGATAGTATAATCGGTGTCCTCTTTGTGCGGTGCTTCGTAGTCTCCCCACTCTTGTCTACTTTAGTTTTCTGTAGGTTTCACATCTACCGCGTGGGAATTGCACAATCTGTATTTTATCTTTTTTATGTGAATACCGCACAAGACTCCGAACCATCGGGAGCCAGTGAGATTGTGGCACATCCCCAATTGTGGTACACTGTGAGGCTGAAGGTTGTCGTGAGAGGAAAGAGGCCGGGGATAGGAAAGTGTGAAGTACCTGGCTATTCGGGTCTGGTCACAAAACACGGCCAAAACAATTTCAAGCAAATTTTCAATACTGAATGGTTGTCTTTGTGCGATTTGGCGTTGTCCAGGGCGAAAATTAGAATATCTTCCACTCTGGATCATGCCTTTGGCTTAAATATTGGTAAATATGGACATTTACATTTAATTGCGTAAATTTCGATATTGAAGCATTTTTCAAAATTATTTAACCTAGACTCACCTAACCTGCCTAGGCTTTTCCTTATTTTATTTCTTGCTCTCGGTATTTCACTAACCGTTTACTTGAGTGACCGGATCGGAAAATCTAGATACTCCCAACCTTCCTCTTCCGTTCTCCTTCCACTCCCCTTACCCTCCCCTGCCCCAGACAACATTTACTAAATGAGGATGCTATATCCACCGATATCCAGCAGTTGGAACTTTTTAGCGCTATCACTGCAAACTTCAATAATAGGTAAATATAAAAAATATTTTTTCTGTAGATGACGTCATCAGGAGACCACAATTTATTTCCCTTTAAAAAATGATAATAAGACCGGCTGGGCGATTAAAAGAAAAACGCGCTGTGCCATTATTATTTTGTAAAATATTGGAGCATTAATAATAAAAGGGAAATGCTCCGAAAAGCCGGCAGAAAAGCCCGGAGTTAAAGTGGATCCAGTTTATAATGCCCTTATAAATATTCTCGTAATCCTTTTATATTTTTGCGCCATGAATATATCCGGTACTCAGCTAAAAATTTATTTATTTATGCAACGATTTCATTTATAGAAATATTATCGTGGCAGCCTCACACCTGCGATACTGTAGAAGGCTCTATTCAGCGATCGGCAATTGGCGGTCCGCGGACCAACCGCAGGGCCAGAAGGGAGGGTTCCCGTTTGGATAATTATTCCTTCCCACTATACTTATCGCACCATATCGGTCACAATAATTTTTTTATGTATCTAGTTTTTGTGTAGAAAACATAAATGTGAATTTTTATGCACCTGCAATGCCTGAAAATATATGTAGGTATCAAAGAAGACAAGTATTTAAAAATATAAAAAAATTATATAAAAAGATGAAATAAAAAGTCAATAATAAAATAATAAATATTTAAATATTAAAAAAATTATGTAAAAAGGTAAGTAGACAAAAATAAAGTCAAATTGTAAATAAAATTTTTACAATATAAAAAATTAAAAATATATCCATATATGTACACACATGAACATGCACGTATGCATAGATTTTATTAATATTTACATATTATGTACATATACATATGCATATACGCACAAGCATACATACTGTTACGGTACAAATTACGCAAAAGATGGTGTTCGCGGAGTCAACGGCTGTTTAAATAAGTTCCCTAAAAAGCTGCATTCTACACGAGTTTACCGGAAGCATTCCTCCCCCCGCTAGCAAAGAAAGCACGGCGGACCAACGCCCGTGCTCTCCCGGCAGTCAGGAACTGCGCTTGGTCCGGGACAGTCACGTCGCTCGTGCGCAGCTGTTTGAGTTATGGCGAAATTACACACGTCAACCACATTGATGCCATTTGGTTGAACGGCGTATAATTGAAAGGGTGTGCTGTTTAGACGTACTTGACAGAAGTGGACCATACAATCACATTGCTGTCATAGAGTTTAGAATGTCTCCGAAACAGGTCGTGCGCGCGGGAATTATATCCCTCTGATTTAATGTTCCACAGGCTTGGATAGTTCTTAAAGTGCTCTAAGAACAGATGCGTATGCTCTTCCCTCCATTTAAAAACCATTTTTTATGTTGACAACTCACTATAAAATAAACAGTCACAGTTTGACAATTCAATACGCGCGCACAGTGCTGCGCGCGCACGCAACGCCGCATTCGCGCATGCGCACGAAGGACAACAGAACCAATCGCATTGAAAATATTAAACAAGTTGAATATTTTCAATGCGGTGGAAAGATGACGCGCAATGACATGGAAACATGCAATGTCTTGTTTACACGGTACAATTTGGTATCTACAACCTAATTGCGCAACAGAATTGAAAGGTCTAATATGCCCATTACGCCCGCAAGTGCCGAAACAATGGCCGACGCGTCTCGCTACCGAACCTTAATTTAAACCTAGTAATTACGGGCCGCAGGTGTGGGACTCGATGTTGAGTTTACACCACCGTGTAGAGTGATGGAACTCCCCTTTCTGACCAGGCTTGCCTCTTGGCCACCACCAAAGACCACGCCAGCCCTGGTTTCCTGAGGCCACGCCAGCTTTGGCTTCCTGAACGCCCGACGATCGCTGTAAGTCGATTCATCTGTTTATAATGTGTATTTTTAAAGTAATTTCTTTTAAAGTAATCTATCGACGCGATCCCATTCCCAGGGAGGATTTGACAGAGAGATTCTTTTGTTAGGAATTACTTAGCCAGGCATTGTTTTGTTTGTGTCCGACATGTTTTTATAAGCTGTTGTATTCGTGTTTACTAGACAATATAGCTATGTATAACCAGCATCCTCTTTTATTTGATGAGTATACACGTGGGCATGTTAGGAAAATACCTTTGTACCCCCTAATTTAGCTACCTACGACCTTGATGTGGAGAGTCCTCATGCCAACCGACGTCTAGAGATGGCCGCCGGCAAAGGTAAGTGGGGCCCCTTGACCTGGGACCGCCAACACTGGCTCCCAACGTGGCTTTTTTAGCGCCAACACTGACGCCCAACGTGGTTTTTTACCGCCAACACTGGGCCCAACGTGGTTTTTTAGCACCAACACTGACGCACAACTTTGGGTCTAGGTATTTTTTTTTCTTTCAAATTCGCAGCCACAAACCCAAGAGAGGACTCATTCAAGTGAGGAATTGCTTAAATAATTCAATGTTCTGTGACTTCCCAGAAACAAACATCCTTTGTACTGTATATATTTTGAATTAATTTCTGTAAACACTGTAATTTGGCGAAGTTACAGAATACTTATTCAAAGCGAGTCCGTGATTTCAACCATGTACGCATTGAAATCAATTACAAATTGATACCTTGGCCATCTTGGTATTCCAGAATATGCCAGAAGGCAGTGGTACCATTCTTCCCGCCAAAACCCAACGGTAATCAATTATCGGCGCGAAACTCCGCCCGGAATGTGTTCACTTTTGTTGATCGCAGATATTACATTGGTCACACTGTTTTGTAAATCCAAACTGAAGCGGAATTCTTTTGTTATCATTTGAACAGGTGAAGAATTATTTGTGTTGTTATTCTTTCAGCACAATATACCCGAACGTCCCGTTTGGAGCGTTTTTTAATTTCACCATTAATAATCCTATCAAATGGTCAACTAATAACATTTTGTCCCTTATTGTTTATTCAGGTACGGTGTTTTAAGTTCCCTCTAGTTATAAGTGCAACGAGTGACAGCTCTTAATGATAATTCAACAAACTTCAAAGTTCTTCTAAAAACTTAATAATAAAGTTCATGATTAATTTCATAAATTAATGATACAACTTTTAAGATAATAATCTAATAAATTCCATATTTAAATAATTTTCTTTGGAAAATGTGTTTTTTCTTCCGGAAAGTGATACCTTGAAGTGTTCTCTCTCATTTTTTCGGTGCAAAATGATTCAAAGTGAATAAAGTGCCTACAAAAATTCAATTTCGCGTTTTGCTAGGGGGACCCCTGCGCAAAATTTTCAAAAATTCCATTGAATTATTGCCAGTTATAACTGATGGTCTTCTACAAAAATATGAGAATATTATCACTTCACAAAAAATTTCGTCTTTGGACCAATTAAACGAAGTCTGCACCCTCCTGGATTGGAAAAACACCAAAGCTGTTTCGGACAATACCCCACTGTGCCAAGCCGTTCTTCTGGATTAAAACCAGAATTTGATAATAAAAAAGTCTGCTCCTTTTGTAATAAGGTAGGTCACCTAGCTGTTACCTGTTTTAGGCAAGCCAAACTGCTGGAATCAAAAGATTCCAGAATCTTTAAGAGGCACAGCACCGAATAAAACTTTCTTTACTATAAGTAAACCAATCGGTAGCAACATTTATAGAAAGAGCCGAAACTATCAACGTCAAGCTGTCCCATCCTGTCACAGAAGCTGAATTATTGCCAGTTATAACTGATGGTCTTCTTCAAAAATATGAAAATATCTTCACCTCACAGAAAATTGCGTCATTGACTCAATTAAGCGAAGTCTGCACCCTCCTAGAATCTTACCAAGATAGGAAAAACACCAAAGCTGTCCCGGACAATACCATTGTGCCGAGCCGTCCTTCTGGATTAAAACCAGAATTTGATAACAAAAAAGTCTGCTCCTTATGCAAAAAAGTAGGCCACATAGCTGCCACCTGTTTTAGGCAAGCCAAACTGCTGCAACCAAAAGATTCTAGAACATTTAAGAGGCACCGCTCTAAGGACCGCTCTCCTCCACGCGACGAACTGCGTGAAATTTTTAAGAAATCTAGGTACAATATGGAAAGGCTACAAGACTCTGGCAATGTTAAACCTCAGGTGGACTTCTCTAAACCCCCACCCAATTTTTTTATGAGGAAGCCAAAAAACTAAATGCTAACCTCTCAGGTATTCATGCTGTACCAAAGTCTAAGGAATGGACTGATTATCGCATATTAAATATTTTAACCAGACCTTGAGTGTTTCTTCAGTTTGTTGCAAGCAAGCAAAGGATGGAAGACCTTATGCCCTTTTCACCGTTAACAATGTTCCCTTTTCTGGACTGCTAGACAGTGGCGCAACTGTTAGCTGTCTTGGCAACAATGCCCTCCTGCCTTTTGTTAACAATGGTTTTAAGGTTTCTTCCCAATTTACACACGTGACAACTGCGGATAATGTTTCTCAGTTGGTCATCGGTGCTCTTGCCTTGCCATTTAAATGTGACAATAACATAGTGTTACGAGACGCCCTACGAGTAAAGGACCGCTTCCTTTTGCAAATAAGGACATGCCTCCCCTCCCCGCAACGGTCCCGCGGTAGGCTATCAGCAAGCCGCTCTACGAGTAAAGTCTTGCCTCCTCCCCTTGCAAATATTGACATACCGCACCCCTCTCCTACGGGCCTGCTAGGAACGCGTTCCCCCTGCCGCCAGATCCCAACCGGCCGCCGACTCAATAGGTCGCGCCCCTCGCTGTGCGCTTGGTATAATTCCCGCGCGAGTCGATCTCTACAGAAATATACACGGCCGTGGACCATGGCCCGTTCCACTTGCCGAATACCGACACCTAGTCTGGACCCTGGATTACTGCCCCCCCTGGCTTCCCGGACCAGTCCAACAGCTGTGAGTAACCACTATTTTCCCTTTAATTAAATGTGTCACCTAGTCATACACGGTTGATACAATCACACCCCAGAGAGACTGTAGAGACTCCTTCGTAGGAATCTCCTAGCTAGGCCCTATTGTTGATTTGTGACTAATAATTATGTTGTTGCTAGATGTTGTAATTGTGTACACCTGTCAAAACAGATATGTTTTCACCTAGCTACCTCTTTCATTTGACGGAATCACGTGGGCAAGTTTTGGCAATTACCTATGTAACCTTTACCGCCCCCCGTAGCTACCACCTACAACCCTGATAAGGAGAGCTTTCCCGCCTGCCGACGGCATTGAGCTAGCTGAGAGCAAAAGGTAGGTGGTTTCCCTCCATCCGGGACCACTACACTGGCTACAACGTGGGGTCTTTTTCATTACGTTTTGGTACCAACACTGGGCCCAAATTTTTTTTTCTTTCTCTGCCAAACTCTCAGTCAACCCGCCACGTTAATTCACTCAAATCAGGGACCATTTGAATATTTCAATGCCCTGTTGATTCCCCAAACTTATACTTTTGCAGCACGTTAATTATGCACCGAGTTAACCTCTATTAAGGCCGGCCATCTTGTATCCTAGAACATAATGCGGGAACCATTTGTTTTGGCGTGGAAATTCATTCTGATAAGAACAATTTGATACAAGTTTTTTTTTTTTCATTATCACCGAAACGGGTGAAACAATATTGTGTTGTTCCTTTTCTGTAATGTCCAATAAATGCAGGCAATACTGGGCCCTTTATCTCCAGTATTCCTCTAGGATGACTTCAAGGTTTCGTATTATAAACACGTAGTACTTTGATACAACGGAAACTGTTTATTAGAATATAATAGATACAATGTTGGCTGTGAGCCGTCTGACAAGCAAGAGACCGCGCGAGAACTCCACTCGCTATTATATCGTCCCGATGTAGGTCGCTTCGGCTAGGTTCGGTATTTCCGAACCTACCCGACAGAAACATATTACCAACACTACATCTCTCCCTCCTTCAACTCTGAAGCTACTTATTAAAATATTTCACCCTTAAATAACATAAACATAATTTTAAGATACACATAAATCAACCGCGGTGACTGGGTCAAGTTGTTCCGTCTCTTCTGGAAGATGAGGGTGCCTTGCGACTTAAACGCAGTCTTCCCGACCATGGTCTCTGTTGCCGTGCCTGCTCCGACACCACTTCCTCCCCCGCCAACCTGGAATCAGGAGAAAAACCAGTCAATCCACGCAACAAGGTCGAAGTCTCTAACTCATGAGGCTCGTTCCTCAAAATTTCAGACGCGGGATGCTGCGCAATTTTCTGCCAATCCGTTTGACTGGGGGTGTTTCACCGGAGAAGTCATAAGTTTAATATTGTTCTCCTTTAAGAAACCTCTAAATTCCTCACTTGTAAAAACTGAGCCTTGTCAGATACAATTAACTCAGGGTTGCCAAAATTAGAAAAAATTTTCCTCAACTCCATAATCGTATGAGTTGAATCTGCCTTCTGCACCTCGATACAGTCTAACCACTTCGAGAATGAGTCACAAACCACAAGGAACATCTTCCCCGCTAGGGGCCCACAATAATCTAGATGTACCCTACTCCAAGCTTTACCTGGATTTGGCCAAACCGTCAATTGACTTTTGGGTGGTGACTGTTTTGACAACGAACAATCTGAACAAGATTGAACGACTTCCTCCAAGTCTTTGTTCAGAGAAGTCCACCAAAAATATGTTCTAGAAATTCCCCTCATTTTCACAATACCTAGATGTGACCTGTGTAATAAATCTAACACTTGCCTTTGGAGAGAAACGGGTATAACTATTCTATGTTGCCAAAACAAACACTCTTCTACGATAGAAAGTTCATTCCTTTTTAACCAATATTTCCATATACTGCTGTCACGATTTACTCGTTTGGGCCAGCCCTGCCGCAAATACCTAAACACTAGCTGTAATTCGCTATCCGCTGCGGTGGCTAACACAACTGCTTGAAAATTAACATGGTTACAATTCTCAATAAAACAAACAAAGTCAGTCCCGCAATCATTCTTAAAATCCTCAACTGTGTCCTTCAACGGAAAGCGAGAAAGAAAATCTGCTTGGTTATTACAAGATTTCACAAATTCCGTTTTGTACGAAAACCCTGCCAGAATGATGCCATATCTCTGCAAACGGTTTGCCGCGAGAACCGGAATATTTTTATGTTCCCCTAGAATTCTTAGTAACGGCATATTGTCAACGCATAACGTGAACTCCCTTCCAAAAAGGTACTGAAAAAATTTATTTAACCCGAACACAATTGCCAGAGCTTCGAGATCCAAAATACTATATTTCTTTTCGGCGGTTGTTAAACTACGAGAAGCGAACTCAATTGGACGCATTGTGCCGTCCTTAAACACGTGTATTAAGCAAGCTCCGAGTCCGCATGTACTTGCGTCCGTATATAGTTTTACCGGTAAGTCCGGAAAATAATTTGTAAGAATCGTGTTGTTGCCCATTAACTCTTTAACGGTATCGACTGCTACTTTACAGTCTTCTGAGAAATTCCACTCTACCCCTTTTTTCAAAAGGTTATGTAGGGGTTCCAGTATCGATGACATCCTAGGAATGAAATTCCGATAAAAATTTAAAAACCCCAATAAACTTTTCAATTTATGTACGTCCGTAGGATACGGAGCGTTTTTTATAGCTTCCAGTTTGTTTGGCTGTGGTTGGATTCCGTTCCCTGAAATTACATACCCCAAAAATTCAACCGATTCTACAAAAAATTCGCATTTATCCGTGTTGACCCTCAACCCGCACTCTCGTAAACGCGCGCACACTGCCTGTATATTATTCACTAAATCCCGTTCGTTGACCCCCGAAATGATGATATCGTCTAAATAGAATGCCACTCCCTTCAACCCCTGAAGACAGCTTGCTATAGTCCTAGCGAAGATCGCTGGCGCTGATTTAAAACCAAAAACTAGTCTGTTATATTGAAATAACCCTAAATGCGTATTAATTGTAGTATACTTTTTGCAAAAATCAGCTAATTCTAATTGTGAGTAAGCCTGTCTCAAATCTAGTTTAGCGAACACTTTACCCGAACTTACTTTGTGAACAACTTCATTTATGGAGGGAAGTGGGTACCTTTCCAAGTCCGTCATGAGATTTAAAGATCTCTTGTAGTCCACGCAAATCCTGACATTCCTGTTCTTTTTAATTACCGGTACAATTGGAGACGCGTATTCACTGCTGGTTACCGGAGAAATGATACCATCAGCTACCATAGTTTCTAATTCTCTCTCAATTTTTTCCTTAATAGCGAACGGAACAGGCCTCGCATTAAAAAAAAACAGGACGAGCTTCCTTGTTCACTTTGAAACTCACTTTATGTTTACTGAATTTTCCCAGCCCCGGCGAAAACACCTCTGGAAACTCGTTGTAAATCATTTCAATTTTGTCTTTGATTGTTGAAACCGAATTATCCATCATTGGAACTATCTTCAGATTAAAAGCCTCCATGAAATCCCTACCCACTATCAATTCCGAGCCATTAATCACAACAGTAAATAATAAATTATTTTTAATATTATTGTATTCTACGGTAAAACAAGCACTAACTACAAGATTAAGTGATTTACCATCGTATCCCGATAAAGTACGCTTATCAGGTGACAATGTTACATCCCTAAAATAACGGTTGAAAATAAAATCAGGCATGACCGACATACTTGCGCATGAATCATTCATAGCGGAACATTTAACTTTATTAATTATTATATTAGCCCTAAACGGATTAATGTAAGAAATACTATTAATAACCTTATCACGGGAATGTTCAAAAATTGGATAAACATTGTGATTCTTATAGAATTTCTTCAAATGCCCTATTTTGTGACAATTAAAACATTTTGCATTCTTAAATTTACAAAACTTCTCTAAATGTGTTTCACCGCAAATGGTACATTTTTTATTACTCGAGAAACCCCTTGGCTCGGGGCTTTTTGACAGCGAAGGCGACCTTCGGAAACCTTGCACTTTATCCGGATGTGAATGTCTCCCCGGCGAATTCGAGCGTTTAATGGAATTCACGCCGCCCGACGTCCCTACGGAAACTTCTGATTTAATTTCCGGAACCAGATTGTCTAAAGCTGAAACCGTTATTGCTAATTCTTCCATTTTGTTAAACGTTAATCTAGTCCCCTCGAGAAAAATTTTCTCCTTGGCTCGGCCCGGCAAAATGCCGGTTGCGAAAACATCCGCTAAGCATTCCGGTAAACGCGTTCCGAACTCGCAAAAAGATGATAATCCCCGTAAACGCACTGCAAAATCTCTGACTGATTCACCATGTGATTGCTTGGCCTGATTGAAATTTTTCTCGTTCCTTAAACACCGATCGCGGTCTGGAACAATGTTTCTCAATTAATTCTATTAACTGATAGAATGCCACGTCTGTAACTTTAGAAGGAAAACATAAGTTGATCAAAAGAGTTAATGTCTCCGCTTCAAGAAGATTTAGCAAATATGCGCGTTTCTGTGAAGCATCTAACTTAATCGCTCTTGTGTCATCACGAATTAGTAGGAACTGTTCTGACCTCAGGCGAAACAAACTCCAATCCCCATTAACGTGAGAGAACTTGGAAATTCCGCCCGACTCCATGATCGCACACACCAAAAAAAACACACCCGGCAACAATAACACCTTCCAGAAAAAACCAAGAAACAAAACAACCTGACACCAGGAACCTTCGCCTATGCAGTCCAGGCGCCCAGCCGCTTCCAGGAATCTCTATGTTTCTTCGCTCCTGACTGAATACCGGGCTGGCCCTAGTTACCCAGGGTCCCGTAATTTTTCTTCTCCACTGTATTACCGGGCTGGACTTAGTTACCCAGGGTCCCTTAATTTCCTCTTCTCCTCTGTATTACCGGGCTGGACCTAGTTACCCAGGGTCCCGTAATTTCCTCTTCTCCACTGTCTCCTGTTATGCCCTGAGAATCTCCTGAAGGATGGCACTTCAGCGAAGCCCCAAGTGATTATCCTTCGGGAGATTTTTGCAAGTCACGATCCCTGAAACGAAATCGACTTGCCGCAATCTGATAAACAGTCACCCGTGTATTCCTTTTCAGCTGCGCCACTTGTGATGTCCAATAAATGCAGGCAATACTGTAAAAATAAGTCAACAAATTCAAATCTATTCAAGTGAACCCTTCCTAAAAAAAGGATAAGTGTTTCAAAACTCAACAATAAAATTCGTGATTTAGTTTATAAATTATTAATACAATTTTATAAACAATGAACTCAATATTATCCACATTCAAATAATTTTTTTCTTTGAAAGTGTTTTTTTCCTTCCGAAAGTACTGTCGTTAAGTGTTATACATCGTTTTTTCAGTACAAAGTGTTACAAAGTGAAGAAAGTGCCTACAAAAATTCAATTATGCGTTTTTTAGGGGAATCCCTGCGCAATTTTTTTTTTAAATTCTGGGACTTTTTTTCCCACTCGTTTTTTTTTTACCTTCTAAATAATAACGTCAGGATGGAATCCAACGAAGCAAGTACGTCATCAGACCTGGGTATTATTCCCAATGTGCACAGTCTATCAAAAACTGACCTCTAAGCTGTTTTAAAAAATAGAGGATTTTCCCCTTCGAATAAGTCGAAATCTGCTATGAGAGCTTATGCGTTATTATTCAACAAAAAGTACACCAGAAGAATGAACTTTGCATCAACAAATGAGGACAGTGCACCCATTATTACCAAAGTTTTGGAAAACCCGATATCTAGTAAGAAACCCGAGACAAACGTCAAAGTGAAACAAGTTGCTGCACTCATCACGGCTCATGAAAAAACCTACAACCTCTCTTCTTGGAAAATCAAATACAACGGTGTTTCTAATGAACTGGATTTCATTGAGAGAATCAAAGAAACAGCAACAATTAAAAATGTTCCTTTTGACGTGCTTCAAAGAAATTTTATAGAACTGATTTCTCCAGAATTAATCCATTGGCACCGCATTCAGAGATTAAAATGCAGGGACTGGAATAAACTCAGGACAGCCCTAATTGCTAGTTTCAGCAAAACAGAGGCACAGCACCAAATAAAACTTTATTTACTATCCATCAAACAATATCTTAACCAATCGGTAGCAACATTTATAGAAAGGGCCGAAACTATCAACATCAAGCTATCCCATCCTGTCACAGAAGCTGAATTATTGCCAGTTATAACTGATGGTCTTCTACAAAAATATGAAAATATCATCACCTCACAGAAAATTGCGTCATTGACTCAATTAAGCGAAGTCTGCACCCTCCTAGAATCTTACCAAGATAGGAAAAACACCAAAGCTGTCCCGGACAATACCATTGTGCCGAGCCGTCCTTCTGGATTAAAACCAGAATTTGATAACAAAAAAGTCTGCTCCGTATGCAAAAAAGTAGGCCACATAGCTGCCACCTGTTTTAGGCAAGCCAAACTGCTAGAACCAAAAGATTCCAGAACATTTAAGAGACACCGCTCTAAGGACCGCTCTCCTCCACGCGACGAACTGCGTGAAATTTTTAAGAAATCTAGGTACAATATGGAAAGGCTGCAAGACTCTGGCAATGTTAAACCTCAGGTGGATTTTTCTAAACCCCCATCCATCTTTTTTATGAGGAAACCAAAAAACTAAATGCTAACCTATCAGGTATTCATTCCGCATCAAGGTCTAAGGAATGGACTGATTGGTTATCACATATCAAGTATTTTAACCAAACCTTGAGTGTTTCTTCAGTTTGTTGCAAGCATGCAAAGGATGGAACACCTTATGCTTTTTTCTCCGTTAACAATGTCCCTTTTTCTGGTCTGCTGGATAGTGGCGCATCCGTTAGCTGTCTTGGCAACAATGCCCACCTGCTTTTTATTAACAATGGTTTCAAGGTCTCTTCCCAACTTACACACGTGACAACTACGGATAATGTTTCTCAGCTAGTCATCGGTGCTCTTGCCTTGCCAATTAAATGTGACAATAACATAGTTACAATTAATTTTCTAATAGTCCCATCTATATCCCAGAATTTCATCCTTGGTGTTGACTTCTGTAAGGCGTTCAACGTTGCCCCCCCCCCCCAAGTATTTAATACTCTTGGTGAGACTTCGCCTATTGCCCAAATTAGTGAGATTTGCACAATCATACCTCACGAAAATTTAAACACTGACCAAGCTCTCCAATTAAAGGAAGTAGTAAATAAATTCGAATCTATATCTTTCGAAAAATGTGGTTTGGGTTTAACTAATTTGGTGGAACATCATATAAAAACTAATGGCCCCCCAATTAAGCAACTTTATTACAACTAAGCCCCCTAAAAACTTAAACTTTTAGAAAAGGAACTCGACGAAATATTGGAAATGGGAGTAGTGGTTCCCAACAGAAGTGCTTGGACCAACCCAACTCTCTTGGTTTCTAAAAAAGACGGCTCCACCTGCTTCTGTCTTGACAGCAGACGCCTTAATTCTTGCACGGTGGCCGACGCGTACCCTCTGCCCTATGTCCACGCAATCTTAGACAAATTGCGTAACGTAAGTTCATTTCTTCTTTTGATTTAAGCAAGGCTTTTTGGCAGATTCCGACGCAGAATCGTGCGAAAAAACTGGTTTGGTCGTCCCTGGTAGGGGAATGTTCAATTTTTAAAGATTTCCTTTTGGTCTAAAAAACAGCCCCGCCGAGCTACAAAGACTGATGGACTAATTGTTTGATCCTGAAGCCGACAACAATCTATTCTGCTATCTTGATGACCTCAATATCATTAGCGACACCTTCAAAAAACATCTGTTAATGCTGGAAAAAGTTTTTCAACAACTTAAGTTGGCTGGTTTAACCATCAACTTAAGAAAGTCTGAATTTTGAATGTCTCGTTTGCGTTATTTGGGAATTATTGTCGACGAAAAAGGTCTAAGAACAGACCCTACTAAGGTTAAAGCCATGGCAAATTTTCACCGACCCAAAAACGTGAAAGACGTCAAAGCTTTCCTCGGACTCACAGGTTACTACAGGAGATTCATTAAAGACTTTACCACCATCTCAGCACCTCTTAATAAAATTACAGATATACGTCAAGGCGTCAACAACTTTCGTTGGTCTAATGAAACTGAAGAACCTTTTATAACCTTAAAAAATGCTCTTCAGACAGCTCTCGTCTTAAATTGCCCAGATTTTGTACTCACTTTTACTCTCCACACGGACGCTTCTAATGTTGGAATCGGTGGGGTCTTGAATCAAAAATTCCCGATGGCGAACACCTAGTAGCCTATTTTTCCCGTACCTTAAACAAACACGAGAAGAATTACGGTATCACCGAGAAAGAGTTACTGGCCGTATTGGAATCTGTTCACCATTTCCGTGGTTACATAGACGGTAGCAAATTTACTGTAGTCATAGACCATAGTAGTTTGAAATGGTTGATCTCTTTAAGTAATCCCTCCGGTAGGCTCACTTGTTGGGCCTCCCGTTTGTCTCAATACACCTTTGACGTCGTCCACCGTAAAGGTGCGGACAATATTGTCCCAGACGCTCTTTCAAGAATTGAACTCGCCATTTTAAATACTGATGCAATTGCCACTACCCCATGCACAAAAAATTAATGGTACCTCAAAATCTTTGAAGGTTGTAAAAATAATCTACAAAATTTTCCCAGTTTTATTATAAAAGAAGGACAACTATACCGCAATTGTAAGGTTCCACTATCTACTCTTGAAGATCACTGTTGGAAACTTGTTGTTCTCCTCGAGAAGAGAGAACAAATAATTATCAACAATCATAGTGCTCCCAACTCTATACACCCAGGAACCTTCAAGACGTATAAAAAGATTTCCTTGAAGTATTACTGGCCTGGCCTTTTTAAGCAAGTTCGCAATTATATTTCTAAATGTGAAACATGTAAAGCTTACAAACATAGTACGGCATCACCTGCCGGCCTAATGGGCAAACCTAAACGCGCTGATAGACCCCTTCAATCGCTGTCTATGGACCTTGTTGAACCTTTCCCTCGAAGTTATGCTGGACATATGCATATACTCAGCGTAGTGGACATCTTCACTAAATTTTGTTGGATCATCCCTTTAAAAAGAGCCAACGCTGCTGCTATTGTCAAACTTCTGGAAAAACACATCTTCATACCTTATGGAACGCCCAAAACCGTAATAGTTGACAACTGAAAGCAATTTCCTTGCTAAACATGGGATTAAGGACATTTATTATAATAGCTTGTATACCCCCCAAAATAACACCATTGAACGGTACAACCAAACTATTAACACAGCTCTGGCTATTTTGGTTAATAAAGACCAACGTACATGGTGTAAGAATTTAGATAAAATTCAAGCCGCTATGAATAATACTATTAACCTAACCACTGGTTACACCCCTTTCTTTTTAAAACACGGTATGGAACAGGTTGTCCATGGTTCATTACATTGGGACACGAATTTTCCTACGTCAACCACTTCTACAAGTAATCCTACCGCTGACTATGCCCATCGTTTGGAAGAATTGTCTGCCATTTACAGTGAAGTTACTGATGCTCTACTACTGGCCCACCCTAAGAATGCGGACAGGTATAACTTACGTAGGAAATACGTCACTTTTAATGTAGGAAATTTTGTCTGGAGGAGGAATAATACCCTTTCTCAAGGAGCCCTGTACTTCTCTGCCAAATTGGCACCCCGTTTTGTCAAAGCCAAGGTTGTAAGAAAAAAAAACAGATTTAGTTTATTTCCTGTCCTACTCCTCTGGCAAGCATATATGTGGCTACCATATTAAGGACATTGTAAAGTCTGGAAGTGAAGAGTCAGCCGCGACTGCTCCCACTATTTCAGCAATCATAAACTGATTCACTGTGTATCACCACAACCCTTTTATAAGCCTACAAAGTCTTACTATAGTTGGCGTGTAAAGTGTCAATTACATGTCTATCCCTTCGTAAATAAAGCGAGTCTTTTATTTATTTTTGTAAATCAATGTATATTCATATATTATTAGGTACATCCAAGTGTTGCGTTTGTACCAACTTTCTTCCTCTCACGGCAATTTGCCTAGTTTTTTTTCTTTTTCGTTTATTTTCTCACCTGTTCTGAGGCTGATCACTTTAGAACAGAGACACCCCTCCGAGTCACGATGTTTGGGAAGTCATGGGCCCAATTGTCGCTTCCTAACCCTTACACTATACAATGTTCATGCCTGTCTTACTTGGTCTCGTCATGTCGTGTAACTTGTAATTTTTTTTTATTTCTTGCCCTTGCATTTGCTGCCTCTATGTAAATTTTAAAGTAAAAACAATTAACAATTGCTCATCGGCGTGCCGTTCTAGAAGTCGGATTTTGTAAATTCTAAAGTGATAAATTCCGACTCAGAACTAGTTAACTAATTTTACAATTTACCATATTTTACCTACCATGGTAAAGTCATGTGGTTTTCTTAATTTTCAGTTTATCTTGAGTACGTAAAATCCAATAGTGGTCTCAAGTATGAAAATCAAAATAGTGGTTACTTTTATAGTGACTTTCTTGTACATATAAGTTTTTCAATTTTTTCCTTAAATTTAAAAATTGATGGCGTCCTTCACCCGTGCTCATGTTTCTTTACCCAAAATTGGATATTGACACATCCATTTTGGAAATTGTATTTATAAAACCTAAAGTTGGTCTTTATAATTTCGCATACAAATCTTTTTGGCTCGTTTCAACTAAAGGTCTTTGGTTGTTATAAAGAAATCATTGATTTGTTTTTTCTCTACTGTTACGTCACGTATGTTTTGTATTACACGTTTCAACCCCACGGAATAGGTTAATAAAACCTCACGGTCATCCTGATTCTCGAACTTAAATAATTGTATTCTAACGCAAATCAACATTGTTTTGTTCTATCATCGTTTTGCAATTATAAGCACTCAACTTCTGTCTCATCATTTAACCAAGTGTTTGCAACCTAAAAAATTGCACATCACATGGTACCTCTTATTTTTCTCACCAATGGTTGCTACAGTAGACAGTATGTAAAACCATTATAGGTCTGTTTTTGTTTTATTACTTGGTGTAAGCAGAATAAATTATACTCTGCCATCACTTGACACTTTGTGATATATGAAGTAACATTAAATTGTCTAACTTCTCTGTTGTTCTATCGTACGCCTTTTGGGCTACGGGGTTAGTTAATCTAACGAATCTTTACATAGGTATTAAAATAAATACTGTTAGCGTTTATTGTGTTGAACTTAAACGCAACCCTGTTACGCGATAGGAGAGATCCTTAAAATACCCGCCATGATGGTAACGAAATGTCATTGAGTTGGTCGTGTATCATTATGTTGTCATGAGTACCGCCCCTTTTGGTCGTGTGTCATTTATTTGTCATGAGAACCGCTTTTGTGTATAATTTGTTTTGTTTTTTGTTTTTGTAACTTTAGATGTAAGCAAATTTTTTCATACATCTAGGATTAAAAAAACATATAAAATACATAATAAAATAAATATAGTCATAAAATTATAACGGAAAGAATACAGTTTTAAAAAGAAATACAGTTACTCCAGTTAGAAATACAAACAATAGGGTTTAAGACATACACTTAATACAAATAAATACAATTCATAAATTTTTCTTAATGTATGTAGCACATGTTTTACGAAAAGTGCCAAGACTTGAGGCTTCCTTTATGGAATTTGGTAGGTATTATAAAGTTTTTGACCTTTATAAAACACGCTGTTCTGTGTACACGTCAGTTTAGTTTTGGGAAGCCTGAAGTGTCGGCAACTCCTCGTAGGATAATTGTGAATATTTTCATGGTACATAATATTAGTTTGCAGATATTTGGGGAGCATGTTATTTTTAAGCTTGTACATCATTTTTAACTTATTATATATATTATATGTTGTTTAGTTGTCATCATATTTAAGTTTTGTAACATAGTTTTAACTCTAGTAAAGATATTACATTTCAGAATCATCCTCATTCCCCTATTTTGTATTACCTGTAGTTTATTATTTTGGGTCTCGTTACATAAGAATAGAACACTAGAACAATAATTTAAATGAGGAGTTACAATAGAATTATATACAAGGTGCGTTGTCTTGAGATCCAAGTTATTCCTAATCCTTTTTAAGAAGCCAACTTTTTTAGCAATTTTCTTAGATATGTAATCGAAGTGTTTGTCGAATTTTAATTTATCGTCTAATATTACACCCAGATATTTAATATTGTTAACCCTTTCTATATTTATGTTATCAATGGTTAGTATTGCATGTTCAATTCCACCTTGACTATCAATAATCAAAAATTTAGTTTTCATAATATTCAGTTTTAGTTTGTTTATGTTTAACCAAAGCGTTACATTATTTAAGTCATTTTGTATCTCTTCAATGGCATTCCGTAATTTTTTTCTGGCTATATATCATCAGCAAATAATTTAATGGCACAATGCTTTAAAACTTTAACAATATCATTTATATATATAATGAATAACAATGGACCTAGGACAGATCCCTGTGGAACGCCTTTGCTAGTATGACGTGGATCCGATGTTATTCCACCATATTTTGTTACTTGCGTTCTTTCTGATGGATAATCAACGAACCAATTAATTTCTTTACCGTTAATTCCAATATTTCTTAATTTTTTTATTAATCTGTCTCTATCGATTGTTTCAAATGCCCTTTTTAAGTCTAAAAATACTGCAATAATTTTACTGTTTTTATCTCTATAATTTTTCCAATCTTGTATTACATAGTTAATAGCGGTTTCACAGGAAAATTTATTTCTAAAACCCGATTGTTGTCGAACTAATATCTGCTTTGTCTCAATATAATCAGTTAATTGCTCCTTTTTTTTCAAAATTGATGGGTGTCCTTTTAAATAAAATGATTTCTTTTGCAAAAAACTTCACTGTTTATTTCACTTGGACATGTTATAAATGTATTATATTACGGTGTCAACACACCGGGCCAAACACTGGCAGTTGTTTACTGTTAAAACTTGCGTTGGGAAGAAGCGATAATAATGAGCTGCTAGCACTTTTATAATGTAAAAACCTGCACACATTTAAAGAATGAAGTATTACAAAAAAATGGTTTCTTCCATAGTACGTACTTAGTAGTTAAAACAGGTTGCTACCGATCTACCGAACACTCAGCGACCAGCCAAGATTCGCACCATCTGTTTGAAATATTAAAGTCTGGGAGCTTGCTCAAGCAACCCATAGGTGCTGGTAGTATCTCAATTTGTAACATAGCTTCCGCCTCGGGGTTACTAAATCGCCCATACCGATTTAGGAACCCTTCAAGAAAACATAACAAAAACAGGGGAAGACAATCAAGGCAAAGCAAAAAAAACACAAATCCTAACTCTAAATACCGTACAAATACTAACAAATAATTTTACCTATTATAAATTAGCAGCCAAAACTAAATAATCCTGCACTGCTTATTATACTATTATTTAAAAATGTACATTCACAAGTTGAATTTTAAGGTGATTAACCTAAACTAATTATATAAACTTAAATTAACCAAAAAAAATTTTTTACATATTTAAATAATAACTTAACACAAAATACTATTATAATAGAACACAACCCAACACAAAATAATATTATAATAAAACCCAACCCAACACAACACAATTGTCTTTTTTTTTTCTTCAAGTCCATTGGTTAGGATCTTCTCCAGGTGCAGTCCACGATATAAGCACCACAGCGCGGGGTGCAATCAATCATCAATTTATAGGTTGTCATGTTGTTCCTGGGATTGGTATCTTTAAAGGGTCTTTTTTTTTAAATATTTTCACCCTAAAAAGTTTCATCATGGTCGTCCGGGGAGTCCGGACTGACGGAAGGGTCCGGGGCGTCCGTCACAGGTTCAGCTTCCGGGTCCAGAGGCATTAGACATATCTTTGTGATAGGCCTGACAAAGATTTCTTGAGGGGTTTTCAGGGTAACCACTCGCACTACACCATCCGCGCCGGGATGTGTACATATAACTCGCGCCATTTTCCATAATGGTGGAGGTAAATTATCTTCCTTCAGAATAACCAGATCATCCTTTTGCAGTGCCCGTTGATTACTGGTTTGCCATTTAGTCCTTTTTTGTAGCTCCATCAAGTACTCTCGCTTCCATCTATACCAAAAGGATAACATTAGCGCATGGATTCTCTGATATTGGGTCAGCCTGTTGTCTGGTATGGCTCGGACATCTCTCTCCGGAATGATAGAGGATTTAGTGCGTATGAGGAAATGGTTTGGGGTGAGGGGTTGGTAATCGTGGATGTCATCAGACAAGGAAGTCAGTGGACGGGAATTTAGACAGGCCTCAATCTGACAAATTAAGGTATACAAAATTTCAAAGGTTAAAGCAGAATTACTAGTGACTCTATACAAATGAAACTTTGCTGACTTGACCGCAGCTTCCCACAGCCCTCCCTGACTAGGGGCTCGAGGGGTTATGAACCTCCACTCAATACCTCTGTTAGCTAAATAATTTTGAATCTTGTCGTTGTTCTCTCTCAAACTGGTATACAGCTCCTTGAGCCTATTACTGGCCCCCCGAAAGTTGCTAGCGTTATCGGAAAAGATCTTATCAGGTTCTCCCCTACGGGATATAAATCTCTTTAAACTGTTCAAAAAAGCATTGCTAGATAAATCCGAAACTAATTCCAAGTGAACCGCCTTTGTGGAAAAACAAACAAAAATACATAAATACGATTTCACGAGTGGAGCTCTCCTCAGTGGCCCACTTTTGGTTGGAATCGGTCCAGCAAAATCGACTCCCGTGATAGCAAACGGTCGGCTCGGTGTGATTCTTTCGCTCGGTAAGCTGCCCATGATTTGGTTACCAATACGAGGATTACACCTAAAACACACAATACACTTATGTAATATCTTTTTAACAGTATTTTTCCCAAAAATAGGCCAAAACCTTAATCTTATTTCAGCTAATAGTGCTTGAGGTCCTGCGTGTAAGTTTACATAATGATAGTGACGTATAATCAATTCGGTTAGCTTATGTTTAGCTGGCAATATAATTGGATGTCTTTGTTGGTACGATAGGTGTGTAGCTAAATTTAATCTACCGCCCACATATATAAGACCATCACATAAAAAGGGATGAAGAGATTTTAAGTTACTATTTTTGTTGACATTTCCCTGGTTTTTTAATGTCTTCAACTCTTTTTGAAAGGCATGTGCCTGAGCTGATTTCAGTAGACAATTCAAACTTGCTTCTAGTTCAGCTACACTTAAATTACCTGAAATTTTACTTTTGATATTTCTGCAGTTATTCACAAACCGCAATACATATGCTGTAACCCTTTTCAATTTGATAAATGAGGAAAATTTTCCAAATATTTCCCATTCTTGAATATCAGTAGATAAAAGAATATTTTTACTCTTGAGCTCCGGAGGGTTTGAACAGGAAATGTTCGATATAGGCCAATCTTTGACTCCGTCGGTCAACCAATTTGGTCCATTCCACCATATTGTAGAATTTATCAATTTATCCGCAGTAGCTCCTCTTGAAAGTATATCCGCTGCATTGTCGGATGATGATACGTGTCTCCATTGATCTGGATCACTCAGTTCTTGTATTTCGGCTACTAGATTAGCCACGAAAGTGCTCCAACGAGTAGGTTGACCTTTCAGCCAACACAGCGCTATCGTAGAGTCACACCAATAATATGTGTTGATCTTCATTATATTTAATGCTTGTTTTATAGTTTTCATTAATTTTGCCAGTAGTACAGCACTACACAGCTCCAACTTAGGCAGTGAAATAGACTTCAATGGTGCTACCCTTGATTTGGATGTTATTAAGTGTGAATGCCACTTACCGCTGTGGTCCATTGACACCATATAGATACAGGCTCCGAAAGCCTTCTCAGACGAATCGCAAAAACCGTGTAGCTGTAGCTCTTTTGCTTGCTTGCAAATAATTTTTCTTGGTATTTTCAACACATTTAGCTGAATTAAATCTTGCAGGTAGGTCCTCCAGGGTGCTAATATTTCATTAGGTAACTGATCATCCCATGCTACTTTGGACTGCCACAGCCTTTGCATTATCAATTTGGCTATGACTATTATCGGCCCTAGGAGTCCCAATGGATCGAAGGTTGATGCGATGCAAGACAATATCTCTCGTTTGCTCTCGGTTGGACCTGATGGCTTCATTATTACATAAAAAAAGTAATCAGATTCATTGTTCCATGTTAATCCTAATATTTTCTCAGTCTTTGGATTGTCAGTAATAATTTTGTCGGAATCGCCTGAATCGGCACACTTAGCTTGGCCCGACTCGGCTGACAATTCCAACGCATTGGACCTCCACTTCCTCAACGTCATCCCCGCAGATGACAAGATGCTGATTAATTCTTCTTTTAACTTTTTACAGGATTCCAGCTCATCTGCTCCCGTTAACAAGTCATCCATATAGAAGTCATTTTCTATGACCTGACTAGCTCTAGGAAAAATTAAATTATTATCCATACCAATTTGCTTTAAGCATCTTGTGGCTAAGAAGGAGGAAGGTGCCAGTCCATAAGTCACAGTCTTCAGACGATAATGCTTGAGCACATCCTGTGGCGACTCGCGCCATACTATTTTCTGTAGGTCCAGGTCATCTTCACACATGTTAATCTGGCGGTACATCTTCTCGATGTCGGCAGTCATGACTATTTGATGTTTCCTGAAATGCAATAGTTGGTTATATAGATCCTTTTGTATAACAGGTCCTGTCATCAAGGCTTCATTGAGGGAAATTCCATATGAGGTTTTGGCGGTGCCGTCGAAAACGACCCTCACCTTAGTAGTAGTGCTGGATTCTTTCACTACAGCGTGATGCGGTAAAAAATAGGAGTCACGATCCCCTTTTGACTGGTCACACATCTCCATGTGTCCCAGTTCTTCATATTCACGCATGAATTTTACATATTGTGTCTTTAACTCGGGATGTGACACAAATTTTCTTTCCATGTTTTTAAATCTTTTTTCGGCAGTGAGCAATGAGTTTCCCAACTGATCAATGCATGCCCGACGCGGTAAACTTACTACATATCTACCGTCATCTTCTCTAGTATGAGTACTTACAAAACTGGCTTCGCAAGCCTTCTCTTCTTGAGTTTGAATTTTAGTGGAATTAATCTCTTCCAATTTCCAAAATTTTTCTATTTGATGACTCAACTTATTTATAGATAAACTGCAAAAATCTGATACAGGCCTTTGTTTGGGATACACGTTGATAGGACCGGACACAATCCATCCCAGTTGCGTACGTTGAAGCGTTGGTCCTGACTCGAGTTTCAATCTATCGTTGTTTAGCATTTCCCAGAAGCTCTCCGCGCCCAACAGGATGTCGATGGGTGCAGCTATATTGAAGTTCGGGTCTGCCAGCTCCAGTCCTGGTGGTATTTTGAACTTTTTTTTTGCCATTGTCACTTGTGGTAAATTGGTTGTAATTTCCTGTAAAATCAGACATGATATTTCGCGTTTATAATCCGTATTAAGCGAAGTCATCTCCACTGAAATTCTCTTTTTTATGTGTGTGATATTATTATGGATCCCAGACACGGGTTTGTTTATCCATTCACATGGTAAATTTAATTTATTAGCAAATTCAGCTCTCATAAAATTACTCTGCGCACCAGAGTCAATCAGGGCGCGAGCTTTAAACATTTTATTGTTGGCCCCCACAATTCCTATGTAGGCGGTTGACAATAATATTATTTTTTCTGCCTTTTCCGATGCAGAAAAATTCGACACTATAACCTCGTTATTAGCATCCATATTTGAGGTCTCCGGCGGAGGTACCTCCTTGTGTAGTAGAGTATTGTGGCTATACTTGCCACAAATTTTGCAGGTTAGGTTTGTCTTGCAACTCTGTGCTTGATGACCCAACCTCAAACATTTAAAACACGCCCGGATTGATTTCGTAGCATCAATCCTATCCTGTAATTTTAATTTTAGAAATTTTTTGCAAAAATAAATTTGATGACCTTTATCATTACAATAAATGCAGTTGTTTGCCTTTATTGCCAAGAATACCGATGAATCTTTTTTGTTATTATTGTTGCTTATTTGCATTTTATGTAGGTTAGAAGATTTTTTCTCTGAAGCATTCATAAGCTCCAATACTTGTGCCCTAGCAGATAAAAATTTTATGAATTCCTTTAATGTAGGTAATTCACCTTGCAATGTATATTGTTCACAATTTCTCCGGGTAGCTATATCCAATTTATTTGAAATTATGTAAATAATCAAATGATCCCAATGATCTACTTTAACTCCGATGTTTTGTAAGGCTTTCAAATTGACATTAGTTTCATCAATTAAATACCTTAATGCTACAGGCTCTTCATGTTTCATATCCTTTAATTGAAATAGAGTTTGGATATGTTTATGTACGGTAGCCCTGAGATTCGCAAATCTGTCGTGCAACAATTCCCAAGCCGATAGGTAGTTTAATTCCGAAACTTCTAGATTAGCAATTATTTTCAATGCGTTCCCTTTCAGCGCAGATTGTAAGTAAAAGAATTTTTGGACGTTGCTCAAGGAACTTTTATTATGAACCAAAGTTTTAAAGGTTTCAATGAAATTTACCCAATCTTTTTGATTCCCATCGAATTCTCTCAATTGGAGAGTTGGAAGTTTGATTTCGACTCTACCCTCGTTAATTGAGTCAATCGCCCCCTTAGCAGTCGCAAGGACTGAAAAATATTGATTTTCAAACGTCTCGCGCTGAATAGAATTTTTCAGTTCCTCATCCGATAAAATTTCAATTTCGTCCTGTATAGATTCGAATTGATCTAACAATGGCTTAATTCGGTCGTACCTCAGTTTTATTTCAATCGCGGACAAGGAGTTTATAGAATCCGCGAAACGCGTCAATTTCCCCTTAATCACGCCTCTCTTGGCTATTAAAGATTTGATCTTATCCATTTTGGGTACAAATACCTTTTCGTAGCTTAATCCCTGATAAAATGTGTTCCGACAATGCGTATTTATTTATTTGAGAAGCTACCCGCCTGAAAGACAACAACGACAATATTCCTGGCAATTATTAATTGAGAACCTATTGTTCAATCATTAATTGAGAATCATGAGTTGCATAAAATCTTTACGTGGGTAGTGATTTTATTTTTTACAATACAATATTTATGGGATTAATCTTGTTAAAAAAACTACGTATGAGTTCTGAATGGATGTTAAAGGAAATAGGTACGGGTGGGAAGGCACTAAAAACTTATCTCATTTCCGATGTGAATCCAGTCTTCCTTTGTTCATCTTTGTGATTCCGGTAATTGTAATTTTGGTCATCTGTATTAATTGGCAGCTGGTTCTTGTTTTTTTTTTTTTATATTATTGCAGTCCTCTGATTGCAATCCGGATCGTAAGGCCCATGTTCAAAATTGATGGGTGTCCTTTTAAATAAAATGATTTCTTTTGCAAAAAACTTCACTGTTTATTTCACTTGGACATGTTATAAATGTATTATATTACGGTGTCAACACACCGGGCCAAACACTGGCAGTTGTTTACTGTTAAAACTTGCGTTGGGAAGAAGCGATAATAATGAGCTGCTAGCACTTTTATAATGTAAAAACCTGCACACATTTAAAGAATGAAGTATTACAAAAAAATGGTTTCTTCCATAGTACGTACTTAGTAGTTAAAACAGGTTGCTACCGATCTACTGAACACTCAGCGACCAGCCAAGATTCGCACCATCTGTTTGAAATATTAAAGTCTGGGAGCTTGGTCAAGCAACCTATAGGTGCTGGTAGTATCTCAATTTTTAACAACAATGTATTCAAGTATTTGTTAATATTTGGGTAAGCAATTTATCGGTCGGAATTTGTCAAATTTTTTTGGGTTATCGATTTTCGGAATAGGAGTTATTACAGATGTCTTCCAAGTTTTGGGAAACACTCCACTATTCAGAGATTCATTGATAATTTGGACCATCGATTCGCCAATAACATTAATGGAGTCTTTGATTATATTTATTGTTATACCGTCTGGAGATTTTTTCGATTTCATGTTACTTAAGACTCTTTTTAAGTATGGTAAATCTATATTTTGTAATTGTGTGCAACCTTGTACAAAATACATGAAGACGTTACGATACTCACCATGAATCGTGCGAACGAAATAATATCAAACCTTTATGTGCGCACTACGCAATGTAGTCCACAGCCCTTTTTATTCAACGCCAATGCTCGTGGACTTCCTGTTTTTTCCTTCTTTCCAAAAGAAAAGGAGCCCAGGAATATCTACTATCTCAAAAGAACTAGATTTCAGCTTCACTGTCAACTATGGGGCATAGTGCCTCAGAAGTTAATCGATGGGCACAAAACCATCAAACTCGTCGTCTGGGAAACGAATAAGAAAAATCCAAGGTTTGTGAAATTGGAGCAAGGGTCTATCTTTTCTCACAATTTTGTAGAAGTTTTAAAATGACCCCTAATCTTTGCCAAATACACGCGAAAGATTAACTTTTGGTATAGTGTGTATTCTTATTCTCATCTCATTGCTTTTAATACTATCCGCTTTGGATAATGTAAAGTGTCAGGAAACATGCTGGTTGATTATGTTTCATTCTCACATGGAGTTTGAATTGGAAATTAGTCCAGTCTCTAGCAAGTTTCGTCACTCAACTCCCTTCCTTTCCTTTTTCCCCACCCTCATGTTCTCAAGTATATGTTATGAAGTGGAAAATCTGTTGTTGACCATATTTCGCCCTCACTTGGAGTTCGAATCGGTAACTGGCCGGTTACCAACAGGCTTTCTTCCTCACTTTCTTCGTATGTCTCACCATTTTCATCTTGGTTTCAATGAAACACATTCATGAATGTTGGATATGTATGGCATGCACTTGGCGTACCGTCTGTCTCTTTGACAACCTATATTCATGAATTAGTTTCTCTGCTTTTGCCGTGACTCGTTCACGACTTTTTGTCTTGTTCTTTGAAATTCTACGAAAATGTTACCACCTTATGTTAGCATAGGCCATGGAAGGCCGGTTGTTTTCCAACCAAGGTATTTTGTCACTCGGCAAACGCCAGGCTATCCTAGTAAAGGATAATGTTTATGAATGTAATTTTAAATTAGTTAGGAATCTCCCACTCTTTCGTTCTCTCTGGATCTGTGGTTAAACTTCGTTTGTTGTATTCTCTGGACACATTTTGTTTCTCTCCAAACTTTTTTCTTCATTGGTCCCTAGGCAGGTAAATTTCAAGAATTTTGCTTTAATAATAATTTCTACCGGATTTAAAAAGAAGCCCAGAAGGATATCTTCACCGGCAGCTAAGCTGAGCTTCACTTCCTGGCAACCCTCGCTGTGGTTATGGAGGTCCTCTTGCTGCTATTTTTTACATATTTGTTCCTGAAAGCACGGACCATACCGAACATATGTATGTTGTCTTGTTGTGCCGCTGCGAGCTGAGTTGTCCCACTATACATAATCACACTCTGAACTACCTTTTGGGCACGCTAGCCCCTGGGTTTTGTTCTTGCTCTTGCTACTAAAGCCAGTTATACCGTCTTTTGCTCTGCCATGCAGTGACGCATACCATATCATGTGTAAACCATTATTACCTTGACTCTCCAGTATTTGCTGAATGCGTACCTTTACAAGTTATTCTGAGCTACATTATGCTTCGATAACCATTATATACGATCCGTGCTCACCATAATGACACATTAGGATTCGTCCTGGGATCCTGGATTTTTCTCTTCAACGACCTCTGTAACCATAGTCTCTGCACTGTAACCATAGCCTCCACTCCGTAACCTTTGACGTCTGCGATGAAATTTTCTACAAGGCCCTAGTGTACTCCTGAGTGTTATCTCAAATGGGTCAGATTACAGTGATAATGTAATCCTTTTAAAGTCTGTGTAACTCGTCAAAATCCTAATCAAATCTACGCATCGTAAACTTAGCTCCTAGACCAATGAAAACTTTAGAGTCATACACAAGTTTTTTTTCTTCAATTGCATAACGTTGTTTATTGTTCTTTCAATTGCATAACTTTGTATGTTGTTTCACCCCTTTATGTTGTAAACTGTTTGGTTCTTATATTTTATGTACCTTCCCTCCCTACCCTTGCAAAAATTGTTACCTAGCCTATGGCATAAGCTAGTTTTATGTTTTAGCCAGGTATTCTCTCTAGTCAACCAAGGTCTCTCAAACTTTAGGCCCTTTTTTCTCTCAAATTCCCGTTGGTTGCATAGAAGATTGTTGCCCTATTGCTCTATTGCCACGTCGCTTTTTTCTGAACGCGGGGGGAAGTGTTACGGTACACATTACGAAAAAGATGGTGTTCGCGGAGTCAACGGCTGTTTAAATAAGTTCCCTAAAAAGCCGCATTCTACACGAGTTTACCGGAAGCATTCCACCCCCCCCGCTAGCGAATAAAGCACGGTAGTCACGTCGCTCGTGCGCAGCTGTTTGAGTTACGCCTGCAAGTGCCAAAAGAATGGCCGACGCGTCTCGCTACCGAACCTTGATTTAAACCTAGTAATTACGGGCCGCAGGTGTGGGACTCGATGTTGAGTTTACACCACCGTGTAGAGTGATGGAACTCCCCTTTCTGACCAGGCTTGCCTCCTGGCCACCACCGGAGACCACGCCAGCCCTGGTTTCCTGAGGCCACGCCAGCTTTGGCTTCCTGAACGCCCTCTGTTTTTAATGTGTCCTTTTAAAGTAATTTCCGGGTAACCTTTCGACGCGATCCCATTCCCAGGGAGAATTTGAGAGAGAGATTCTTTTGTTAGGAATTACTTAGCCAGGCATTGTTTTGTTTGTGTCCGACATGTTTTTTACAATCTGTTGTATTCGTATTTACTATAAAATATAGCTATGTATAACCAGCATCCTCTTTTAATTGATGAGTTTACACGTAGGCGAGTTTGAAAAAACCTTTGTACCCCCTAATTTAGCTACCTACGACCTTGATGTGGAGAGTCCTCATGCCAACCGATGTCTAGAGATGGCCGCCGGCAAAGGTAAGTGGGACCTCTTGACCTGGGACCGCCAACAATACATATTTTTGTTATATTAAATATTTACATTTAAATTTAGTTGTTGTTAATTGATATATTTTCATAAAAAGATTGCATACGTAATTTTAAAATTCACACGGAAATGAGAAAATATAAAAACAGTAGTTACACGATAATTAATATTGTAAATAACAGTACCCTGAATATTTTCGAATTGTGAAATATTTCTATCATGTGTTCTTGTGTTAGTTATTTAGGATATTTTGAATGTCTGTTCTTTTCTTTTCAGCCAACCATATTATACTAACTGGTTGGTCGTGATATTTGAAAACATGTAATGGCCACCTATTTTATTTTATTGCCTACGGAGCATTTTCCGTATTTGGTATCGTTTGTTTATATACAAACAATTTCAGAATGCTGAAAATGCACCACCCACTTTCATCATTATAAGTGGAAAATGTGGTTTCTGCTTGTTGAAGGACTAAACTAGTAGTAGAGGATCGAGCCAGCAACGCCCAAATGGGAACCAATGATTACCATGCTACCAACCAGTTGGTCGTGATATGAATATCACATAATTTTTTCTACTTTTACTCTGTCTTACTCTTTTCATGCATGCGGGGGGGGGGCGTTGAAAAAAATATTCTTCTGATAAAGTTGGGATCCTTTGCGCTATACACTGCTCTGCTAAATCACGATGACGACGGGCGAAGACGGGCGATCTATCAGACGGGCAGATACAAGCGCGCTGACCACGCACTGGCTGTGCAGGCTCGCACGCGCACGTTTAACCCCTCCAAAAGTATGACAATTGTATACGGCCCGTCACAAAAACTATTTTCCGACCGCTGCTCTATTTAATTATATAGGCCAACTGTTTTTCGTACTGTCGCTGCATGAATCCCTAGAGAAAGGTTATCTTTTTGCAATTCAAGTGGGAGGCTTGACTAGAAGACGACATATCTGGGAAAAAATTAGAACTATGCTTAACATAATATTATGATAATGCGAAATGACGATATAATCTTCTGCCTTCAGAGCCTTAGCGTTTTCAGCCACGTATGTGCCTGTGATCCTGATTGCCTTTGTTTTTTATACGACTACAAGGTCGTGGCTATTATGTTTTATTTTTATGTATTCCAATTTTGGTGTCTTATCTTTTAAAAATACCACTATTGAAGACCATGCCGTTGAATTCGATATTGAGTTAATTTAATATTAATTATCATTTAATCTGATTTATTGCTACCAATTTTCTAGTTTATTAATATTTTATTCACTTTTAAGCAGGTGTAATCAGTACCTTAAAATTAACAGCCACAAAGCTTTAATGTAAGCCATGTCCTTTTTGTATGGTTATCATCTGTCAATATTATAAAAATTTAACCGACTTTATTTTTAATCCTTTTTTCTTAGAGGTCAATAAACAACCTATACCTTTATCTTGCTCAATAAAATAAGTCCTAAATTATTAACTTATATTATTCATCTAGTTCGACAAGTTGAGTTTAGTTGAATGTTTGAGAAGTTTGACAAAGTCGTTTAATCTAATGAAGATCATCCTCCGTCATATATTTACATTAAGAAACTTCAGCTTTCAATCCAAAACCTTAGACTTGCGTCCCTTGGGGCAGAACTGAGGACTGGCGTACCAAAACATTGGTTCTTCGAGCCAGATTTCAACCAGTAGCCGATTGATTTGCAGTTCAACTTCTCCTTGTTTTCAGTTAATTATAACAGCTTCCCTGGGCCCTGAACGCCTGTTCATTAATGTTCCTTGGTCTCTAATATTTTCTACGTAATACAATCTACAACCATGCAATTCTTAGTTTTAACATAATCCATAACCGTATTGACAGCCCATTCCTCTTGGAATGCTATGGCTTATACGTGCCTGAAAATTTCATCCGTAGTCGTCGACACGACTTGTTCGAAATACCATACGGCAGAACAGAACAAGAGGAATGGTGCTGTTGACCGAAATATCGGAAACACTAGATATATATAAAGACTGAGACGGAATCGACTAAGGCACGTATCGCACTATGCATTTTTTTTTAAATCCTTGATAGTAACTTTTGTAATTTATTCATTTCCAAAATTCTGAAACTGGCATCTGGGTCCGAAGCCGAAAGTGGACAGAATTAGAGAGAATTGGACAGAAGTGGACATAAGTGGACAGAAGTAGATATAAGTGGACAGACGTGGACAGACTTGACAGAAGCGGATAGAAGTGGAAGGAAGTGGATAGACGTGGACAGAAGATGAAATAGGTAGACAGAAGAAAACAAAAATAGACAGAAGTAAACAGAAAAAGATAGAAATAGACAGAAGTAGACAAAAATAGACAGAAGAAGACAGAAGTAGACAAAAGAAGACAGAAATAGGTGCAGGTAATTACTGCTAGGTACTGGTAGGCCCCGGTAGGTACAGGTAATTACTGGGTGGTACTGTAGGCACTGATAGGCACTGCTTATTACTGGTTGGTACTGGTAGGCACTGAAGTCACTGGTAATAACTGGTAGGTACTGGTAGCCACAGGTGGGTACTATTAGGTACCTTTAGGCATAAGTACGCAGACAGGGGCAAACCGAGGTAAACAGAGATAGACGGAAGAAGACAGAGTTTATACTTAACTAAATGTCTGACTATTTAGATGTATTGTTTAAGCTAAAGACCTTAAACAATTCATCTTAAACAATACATCTTAAAAATTAATTTGTTCTATTCCAATCAATTTATAGCTACCACTGGTGTACCTCAAGGGTCCCATTTAGGCCCAATTTTGTTTTTACTGTTCATAAATGATATTGTTGACATATTTGATAAAGATGTGGATGTATTGCTTTTTGCAGATGATTTAAAAATATTTAAAATCATAAAAACCGCTGAAGATTGTGCCTGTCTACAAAATAATTTAATCAAATTAATTAGTTGGTGCTCTATTAACAAACTTTATCTGAATATAAATAAGTGTTATTCAATAAGTTTTTACAGAATAAGTCAACCAATTATTCATCCTTATGAACTTAACAACTCTACTCTTACCTCTGTCGCAGAAATTAGTGACTTGGGCATAACTTTCGACTCTAAATTAAACTTCATATCCCATATAAACTCAATCTATAATAAAGGTATCAAAATGCTTGGCTTCGTTCTTAGAAATTACAGAGGTTTCAAGAATATTTCAACTTTTGTATACATCCTTAGTACGTAGTCAAGTCGAATATAACTCCTCGATCTGGTCCCCCCATTTTAAAATACATTCAGATTCAATCGAAAAAATTCAACACAAATTCTTAAGACACATTAATTTTAACCTCGGTAATCCCATTGAAAACATAAATTATAATTACTTGATGAAAGAATTAAATTTACTAAGACTGTCAGATCGAAGAATTATATCCGACTTAATATTAATGTTCAAAATTGTGAATGGTAGAATGGACAGTCCTGATCTAACTAAGCTCATTGAATTTCATATTCCCACGAGAACTACTCGTTCTAAAATCCTTTTTAAATGTAACAATAATCGGACTGAGTATACGAAACACTCACTTTTACCTAGGTTGCATGAAGTTACTAATAGATATGCAGATGTGATAGATCTATTTAACTGCACGGAACATAGGTACAAGACGGCTATGCTATCATATTTTTTTAATGACTATTAATTTTATTTGTATTATAGATTTTTGCATGTAAATGTATCTCTGGTGTCACTTCCCAATGTATCGTCACAATTAACTGTTATACATACACTGTTTTACCATTACTAATATTTTGAATATGAATTTGTGACATGTAATTAATGTTTATGGCATACTTATGCCGTATGTATTAAATAAATCTTAACAACTAACAATATAGCTAGACTTAAGTGTGTCTTTTATTTATTTATTTTTTAATTTTAATCTAATATTATTCAATTATAAAAAAATTGATGTATAAAGTATATGTATATACTTGTATGACAGAAATTACAGCATATCACTGGTTTTAGCAATGAGATACTTATGCATATATTATCACTTATAACTAACAAAATTTTACTTACGACTCACAAAAACTGTACAAGAAAACTACACTCTCCTGTGTTAAAGGTAGAGTGTCAATTGCCAGAACGGAATGATTTAATAGTGGTGCACGCCGAAGCAGTACTTCAATTTATTTGCGACAAAACAATTGTCTTAATGAATAATGACTTAACTATATTTCTCTTATACACAAAAATTGAGAATCCTGCTTTCCAAGACCCCTGGATATTCTTTGGATAATAAGTTATTCTAATGGAAAAAGCAGTGTCAAAGAGAACTCCAGTGCATCTGAGAAAGAAGGGTTCTGACTTAAAGACAACACAAAAATACACATAAATGTGTCCACTGTGCTGACGAAACGTACCAATATACACGCGTGCTGTTTTGTCATAAAAATATCGGGGATGTTTTGTACGAAGGATATTTTGTCGGGGATGTTTTGTCTGCAGCATATTTTGTCGGTGGTCTTTTGTCCCAAGGATATTAAGTCGGGGGTGTTTTGTTGTTGAATGAAACACTAGTATATATTGAATCATTTGGCGGGTATAAGATAAGCCGCCATAGCTCAATTGGGAGAGCAGCTGACCGGCAATCAGAAGGGCACGGATCCCGTTGGCGTCATGTATTTTTTCTCGGAAGATTTTTTCAATGTGGATGAGTGTTTCAGGCTGATAATTATTGCTTATAATAATTGTTACCCTTTTTGCTATGCTTAAAAATCTTGTCTTAAACGTTAGTTTAACAATTAAAAAATAATAACTAAAACATTGTTAAAAAAGTTTTTTTTAATACTTATTTTAATATATTAACGCCAAATTTTAGGTAAATAGGTAATTTATAATTTAAATTAACACCCATAATGATAATTTTTATTTAAAATTTTAATTTTTTATTTTATTTATATTTTTGTAATAAATGTAGTAAAATTATTTTTTATTGTTTTTCATTTACTCACAAATAATTGGCAAAGTTGCCTCTGAAATCATGAATCATTAAAATATTTAATTTAAATATTTATCTCATAATATAAAGAAAAAATAAATAAAGTAGCTCACAACCGTACTAGATACTTGAAATACCTTTTGGTTACAAAAATTATTTTTCAGTTTGGTTGGGTATTTTCATCTCAAATCCAAAATTAAGATTAGTATGAAACGGGCTGAAACGGGTCGCCCAAACGTTCCTCTTAAAACAGCTTTACGGTAACATACAAACCCTACGCACGTCTCCTGACAAATGTAACTTTCAGAATGTACCTGTATCATTAAGTTAATAATTCATCTTGAGATAACGAAAATAATTTGACTTATACCATTTCTTCCGCCCACATTAGTAATTTCATTAAATTAATTCAGAAAATTAATCTATTTCTCCGAAAACGAAATAATCAACCCATATTCACTATCAAATTATTATTCCCGGTAGAGCGGATCATGTCTTTTAATTATTACGATGGAAAAGTTACACGAATCGACAAAGTTATTCAACCATTTCATCATAAATCAAAAATGATGACAATTTAGGATTGTGTTGTTTTCGATCTGACCGATTCAATTAGAAGTTGTTCCACTTTGTATACTCGAACATGTTAAGTTTTTATTTATTCTATCTTTGAAAAATTATTCACTTCAATTAGTTTACAATGGAGTGCTTGTATTTACCCTGATTTATGGCAGTGAGGCATGAAACTGGCACACTGAATGCTTTAGAAATGAGATCCCTGTAGCGTATGTGTGGTAAAACCTTGTAAGATCGTACGAGAAATGTGGAGATCCGCAAAGAATTCAAGGCGTCATCAGTAAGATTAAGAAAGGAATGCTCAGATGGTTTGGGCATGTAGAGCGAATGAACGTAAAAATGAGTTGAAGTAAAAAAGTATATAACGCAAATGTGAATGTTAGAAGACGTCGGGGACGCCCGAGAAACATGGCACGATCAAGAGAATCAGATATTTGAGTCGGGCTATGTCAAGAGTCGACCGATAGTAGAAGACCGAGTTCGAGATTTGTGAAAGTTTATGAACTTCATCTTCAAAGCAAGAGAAAAGTCGCTGTCTACCTCCATCCCCCTCCCTCACTCCTCAGAGCCGAATTTTGGTACGCATTGGTAAAATTTCGCAAACTTGAAGACCAAAGCTATTAAAATAAGATTATTTGGTGGAGATCTCTCTCAAACACCCACTTGTTAAAGCAGCTTGTTAAAACATATAACGTAATAAAAATAATCGTGAAAATACCCAAAAGAAGACCATCAAAAGAAATTTTTAAAACTTTTATGTTTTCAGTATTATAAAACTGTAATTTCGAAACGGTACCAAGATTCACATACCTAGGCTCCCTGATAACAAACGACAATAATACCACAGAGGAGATCCAGAAGCGCATAGTGAACGCAAATCGCTGTTATTTCCGCCTACAAAACCAATTAAAGTCCAGACTGCTGTCCAGAAACACGAAGATATTAGTGTACAAAACACTTATCAGACCAGTACTTACGTACGCAGCTGAGACTTGGGTACTAAGAGGAATGAGCGAGCACTGGACGTTTTTGAAAGAAAAATTTTGAGGCGCATCTTCGGACCGGTTCTATAAAATGGATTTTGGCGCAGACGTTATAACAAAGAGCTCTATACTTTGTTTAAGGAGCTAAACGTCGCAAAATTTATAAAATTGGGAAGACTTCGGTGGCTGGGTCATGACCGAGCATCAAGCACCAAAGTCCCTGCTGAACTCAAGACCAATATGGCAAAGGAGCCTGGGAAGGCCAAGACTAAGATGGAGCGACAACGTCCTCAAAGACATATCTATCTTGGAGCTTCCAAACTGGAGAGAGCTGGCACAAAACCGAGATGAGTGGAGGAAGACTCTTGAGGAGGCCAAGACCCTCCAGGGGTTGTAGAGCCAATAGTGATGATGATGACTTTTAAAATAAGGGACTCAAATCTAAAGGAAAAAATGAGTCCGTTACTAGCCAACACACCTACACTACAAGGCGATGTTCCGAGAAAGTACGACTGGAGAAATCAAGGGACTCCCTAAACCATTCTCTCCCGATCCAGCTGGTGGGCAGTCGCAATCGCGGGCTTCCCTGCTTACCAAACGTAGCGAACCACTTGGGGTGACCTATGGCAGAGGTGTAAGTTATCCAATAAATGGCTCCCGGGGCGGCGGTATCCATACCCGCCTCCCAAATTGAAACCATACAACAATCTACAGTGCGCCTCGGAACAGGAGTTTCTAGTGAGGAGGACTCTGAATAAAGCACAATAATTTTATTTTTAACAGTTATTAACAAAAAATTAAATTTCTTCACCTGATTTCGAAAAACCCTAGGTAAAGCCCGGGCAACGCCAGGGATTTAAGACAGATATAAATCCTATCCTACTAATATTATATAGGTGAAAGTTTGTATGGATGTATTTTTGTTACTCTTTCACGCAAAAACTACTGAATAGATTTTAAAAATTCTTTCATTATTAGAAAGCTACATTATTTGCGAGATCTATAGGCTATATATATTGGTAAGCTCTGGCGTTATGAATAATCTCTGGCGTTATGAAATTATTTATCATACGTTTTCGGTCGCTAACAAAATCGATTTATTGCAAATGCCAATTGTCGCCTTGGAAACGATGTTTTTTTTTTGTTAATTAGGTTACTATGGACATCTCTATGATGTTAAAATTCAAATATGTATAACATACTAATTCCTACTGTACTGAATGGATTTTAATGAAACTTAACAATAACATAAACAAATTATAGGCTATAGCTCAGAGCTCTGGCATTACGAAATTTGTATGTAAAAATTGCAATATGTGGCACGATTAGTAAGATATCTATAATTCTTTAATCGCGCCAAATTATTAGGGAATTAGGTACTTCAAATAAATTCGCTAATTTAAATATTTTCTAAAATAGAATTTTAATTTAAGAATCTTTGTTTTGCAAAATGTCATTCTCAAATTTTGACATTTTGTATCACACAACAATTGTTGTTTTAATTGGATAAACAGGTATCGCATTTTTTATGTATAAAACTGCCGTACTGGATTTTTTTGTAGAATATAAAAAGAAGAATAATAATTCGTACTGAATAACTATCTCTAAAAATGAATCACCGAAATGTATCTATGTATGCGCATAAACCCGAACGACTGAACCAAATTGGATAATCCTTTTTTTTTGTTCGTTTTTTATATAAAACTGCCGTTGAGTTCTGGCATTATGAAATTTGTATAAGAAATTATAATAGGTGGCATGCGAGCAGTTTGAAAACTGAATGTATCGGGAATGAATGTGTGGAATGCGAGAGGTGAGTGGGGGGAGGGGAGGAGGGGGGAATGGGAGGGGGAGGATGGTGGGGGGAGGGGGGAGGGGGTTAGGGGAGGGATGGAAGGGGAAAGGGGAAGGATGGAGGAGGGTGCGGGGAGGGGTATAGGGTGGGGGGAAGGAGGTTGATGGAGGAAGTGGTGTGGGGAAAAGGAATGTGGAGAGGTAGGGGGTGAGGGTAATGGTGGGTGGAGGGAGAGGGGGAGGGAGTTGATGGGGGAAGTGGAGCGGAGAGAGGGAAGATGGAGGAGGCGGAGTTTTGTGGAAGAGGGGGTGGTAATGAAGGGAAGGGGAGGGGGATTGATGGAGGGGGGTGGAGTGGGGAGAGGGAAGGTGGAGGAGGCTGAGTGGAAATCCCCTAATACCATGCGAGCGAAGCCGCAGGAAAAACTAGTCATATATATTTTTAAAAAACTACCATAAATGGCTTCTTTTTCGGTTCCTTTCAAGTCGATTGAATAAATCTACGTTTTCCCCAGATATTCCTCAACATAACGTTAACCTACATACATATTAATATAGGTTTCGTTCGTCGTACGTAGACGTCGTATAAGCGGGTGTGGTGTGCGGGGGTCGGGTCGCTTTCCATTCCAATTTATCCTGGGAGTCCGTATCGATAATGGAAATCGGCCGATATTATTTGTCACACAAAAGTCGCTACAGCCGAGGGAAACTCCCAAATTATTTGAAAAATTGATCTGTATTTCATATTGCGTTGCAAGTTCATAAGAAACGGAGAAATTTATTTTAGACGTGGACAGAATTATGATAATCTAAATCCGGGGATGATGTTAAAAATGGTTCACCGACAAATAATTTGATTTAGGTATCAGAAAGGGTGCCCGGCCAACTCAGAATGAAACAAACTCAGAACCTCCTCAGAATAGTTAATGATAAAAAAATATTGAAAATTGGTTAAACAGGTGACGTTAGGTTAGTGTGAAAGGCTATTTCCAAATGTTTTTTTTTAGCTTTCAATGACTTTTCAAAGAGGTGTTGAGTTGACTTGATTCTGTATTGGTATGGAACCATCATAAAGTACAAACGGTTATATAATATACATGGTTATAGCCGATGGCGTATGGTTGACGATTGGACTTCAGTATCGTGACCAGCCGCAGAATAACTTAGAACCTTCTATAGAACGGACGTCTAGTCAACTTGACTAGACGTCCGTTTTTATTTAACTTAAATATTCAATGTAAACATTACGATAAACGTAAAATAAGCAACTTGTAATGTCAACAAACCTCGATCTTATTTGGAAGTTTCCGAACAGTTCAATTAATCTTAATCATTTGGATTAAAAAACAAAACACTCCCCCCATGAACCCGGAAACCCCTGCCAAGTCACCAAACGTAGCGAACAACTAGGGATGACCAATGGGAGGGGCGTTGGTTATATAACTATTTGGTTGGTTGGCAGCGTTACCCATACCCGCCTTCCAAATTACAATTACACGCCAGAACTACGGTCCGATAATTGAAACATGAGTGACATCTACTGGTCAATTTACACAATAAACGACAGAGCATAGATGTTATGATGAAATGTTGTGGTTTGCGAACACCCTACACCGTATTATCGAAATAATCTACCAACCTTATAGTCATTTATTTTTGAGGTATCATGCCGTGCGTGCCTCCTCCATTATCAGTCAATATCTACCCTGATGACGGACACTAATGCACTCCGAATCATCGGCTAAAAAAAGAGGTAGAGCAATACGCCATACTACTCCAAAAATAAATCACTGTATTGCTTTTGGCCGTTAATGAGGATTATATTTATTTGAGGAAATTTTTTTATTAGAGGCCAATAAAAACTGCTTTAAAGTTCAAAATCTCCTACTTGCGAACCCCTTTTCGGTTATGGTTGTATTTAAAAATATTGAAAATTAAATTCTTTAGAAAATGGTTGTTAAACATTTACGTAATATTCGAAACATTTACGTAATCTTTTTTAAATATTTCTGCTTGAAATACAAAATAAAATAAAGTAGGCTTTTGGGCGATGTTTTTTCTTGAATTAATCAAAACAGGCAGTCGGTGTTAAACGGAAATTTAAACCTTTTCGCCATCTACATTAGGAGTTATTTTGAATTTTATTTAAATTAAATAAAGTCATATTGTCATCAAGTTCCGCAAGTGCTTTATTTTTTATTATTGTTACATCTTTTTCAAACTGTAGTTATTAACAAAAATGGCCTTGTAAGCCACTGTCAAAATAATGAAAACTAAAATACTTGCAGAACATAATCAGGACAGGTCCGGCAGATCCGACAGGTCCGGCAGATCCGACAGGTCCGACAGATCTGCCCTGATGACGGACACTGCAACGCTGTCCGAAACGTTGGCTAAAGAAGGAGGTAGCGCAACACGGCACAACACGCCAAAAACAAATAACAAAAATACTTTTTGCCGTGAAAATCTAAAAACGTATCTTATTAATATTAATTTTCATTTTTTAAATTAAATGGAGTTCTACGAATTAAACACAAAAACAATTAATACATTAGGGGGCATACAAGAGGGAAGGGGGTCCTGCAAAACCTCATGTTACTTGAAAAGAATATACGAAGTGGTCGAAGGGAGGAGGAGGGGTCTAGATTGGAAGAAAAACTGCTCACGTAATTAAGGGTCTGCTACCCGAATTTCTACCGATTTCTTGCATATCCAGCTTAAATATTTGAAGTTTTTAAGCTCTTAAAAAAATATATGTTTTTTTCGAAGGTAATATCTGTACATTCCCCACACTGAAACGCTAATTATATGAAATTCCCTCGATAGAAAAAAATCGCAAAGTATGCTCCGAAAATTATTTTTTTCAAGTCGGTTTCGGTTATTTTAAAAGTTAAATGTATGAAAAAATTCACAATGTTTCTTTAAATTGTACTTGACACAGATATTTTTTGCTCTATTTTAAACGAGTCGTGTTTTTTAAAACATTTCGCAATTTTTGCCTCGATTTTGTCACTGTAAATGTTTGCGCTTTCCTCTAACATTCGTAATTTCATATCTTTCCATCTTCTTCTTTTCGATTTCGTTTGCGGAGCCTTAACAATTACTTAAGTCAAACAATTACTTAACAGCAATAAACGTCCGTTTACAGTCCGGACAATAAACGTAAATGAATAATTTCATAACGCCAGAGCTTACCAATATATACAGCCTATATTACTCGCAAATAATGTTTCTTTCTATCACAGAAAGAATTTTTAAAGTCCATTCAGTATTTATTGTGTGAAAGAGTAATAAACATCCATATATCCATACATCCATACACACTTTTGTCTGTATGATATTATAGGTACGAATATATATTTATGAAATGAATGTTATACGTGTATTTGTATATCCGTACATGTGCGTATATATATTATTTTTTCAATTTACGTCTGGTGTTTTTTCAACGTTTTTTTTGTGTTGTTTTATAAATATTTTATTTTTATTTTTTTAAATAGCCATAAAACTGGCGCACTATATTTTACTATTTTTTGTGAGTACTGTCATTTTTCTTTTATCTTACTTTTATTTGTTTTTTTTTTTATTAATGTATAGGCATATCATTTCTCGATCCTACATCTGGTTTTTTTCAGTTTTCATCATTATTTACGACTTAACAATGCTTCAACGGCAAGAAGTACAAAACTTGTGGAAGGAGCTGGAGGATCGTAAAAGCAAGCGAGAAAATAATTGAATGATTAAATATATCAACAATAGACCTAAAATTATAACCAATATACCAAAAAACTTATAACCGTGCCACGTTACATCTTCTACCAGAACGTCAGGGGACTACGGACTAAACTCAGTGACTTTAGAACTAATGCACCCACCATTACACAGGACATCATCATACTCTCTGAGACCTGGCTGGATCCATCGATATACTCAGCGGAGCTCGGTCTACCTAACCACAGTATCTACCGAGTTGACCGCAATCGGAAGACCAGCTCCAAATCAAGAGGAGGAGGCGTCTTGATATCAGTAAATAAAAAAATTTCATCAAAATTATTAAAAAACAGAAACAATGATGTTTAGCAAATTTTTGTAATGTTAAACGATAAATCAAAAAAAACTATCATCGGATGTGTATATATTCCACCAAATTCTAATATAATAATGTATAAAAATCACTGTGAAGATGTCGAGCTACTCAAATCTAACCACCCTAATCACAATATTATAATTTGCGGTGACTATAACTTACCCAATTGTAAATTTAATGATCTGGATTACTTACCATTAACAGCGTGCGAGAGAGAAATCTTAAACATGTCGAACTATTTAGGACTATTTCAATGTAACAATGTGCCGAATTGCAGTAATCGGATACTTGATTTAATTTTTTCTACTGATCAGGATATAAAAGTCTATGAGTCAGCCGAATCCTTTGACCCAATTGATAATCACCACCCTCCACTTACAATACTGGTACCTAATACAATAGAGTGTGACCCTCTAATTAAAAATTGTAGTCGTAATTTCATTAATGTTAATTACCAGGACATTAATCATGCACTTAACAAAGTAAATTGGTCTGTTCTCAAGGAAGGTGATCTTAACTATAGCGTAGAACTATTTTACTCTCAACTGAATAATATCATTTCCGACACTATTCCTCTAATTCATCATAAAGTACGAAAGTATCCGATATGGTTCAGCAAAGAATTAATTCAGTTAATTGTTATTAAAAAAGAAACACATAAAAAATATAAAGAACACAGAACAATTCCCAACTATATGGCATTCAACAATATTAGAAGAGATTGCAAAAAAATGACAAAAAGATGTTATAATAATTACATTAATTCGGTTGAGAACACGATACTTCATGATGTAAAATACTTTTGGAAATACACAAAATCAATGAAAAACAATGATGCTGGTATTTCCGGTAATATACGTTACAGACAAAACAGCTCCAGTAAAATTTATGAAATTGTTAACATTTTTGCTGATTACTTTAAGGACGTGTATGAACCTGATATTCCAGATGACTTAATTCCGTACTTCAACTCGGATATAAATTTACACTTATCGCAAATACACATCGACATTGAAGACATTATAGTGTGTATTAAATCACTTGAACCCAAAACAAGCTCGGGACCTGATAAGATTCCTTCCATCTTACTTAAGAATTGTGTCCAAAGTTTATCTGTTCCGCTTAATATACTGTTTAATAAGTCACTCTCTACAGGACACTTTCCACAAATATGGAAACTTAGCTACCTAACTCCTATATTTAAAAGTGGTGATAAATCCTTTGTTGAAAATTATCGGCCTATCTGTATTCAATCGTCTATACCTAAACTTTTTGAGAAATTGATTCTTAAGAAAATCAGCTTCTTTGTAAACTCATGTATCGCAACTTGTCAACACGGCTTTATCTCCGGCAGATCAACTTTTACTAACCTTACATTATATGAAAATTTCATTTCTAATGTTCGCTGATGATATGAAGATTTTTAGAATTATTGATAATATCGAGGACTGTCTGACACTCAATCTAATATTAATAGCTTTTATGATTGGTGTCTTATCAACAAATTAACTCTTAATGTAAAAAAATGTCAACTTATGAGATTCCACAGAAAAAAAAAACCCATTGTTGTTCACCTACTTTCTCAATAATCACATATTATTATCTGTTGATGAAATAAGAGACCTTGGTATAACCTTTGACACTAAATTAACATTCATTAAACATATTAAAAATATAACCAGTAAAGCATTGCAAATGTTAGGATTTGTCTTACGGATTTCAAAGGATTTTAAAAATTTAAAAACTGTCAAATTACTTTACACTTCACTTGTTAGAAGCCAACTAGAATTTAACTCCACCATTTGGAATCCTTACTACAGTGTACATGAGAATTCTCTTGAGCGAGTCCAACATAAATTTTTACGTTATATTAATTTTAAATTGGGAATATTCATCGAAAACATTAATTATCCCTCTCTGTTACAATTATTGGGACTCGATACATTAAAAGAAAGAAAAATTTGTTCAGACCTATTTTATTTATTTAAAATCGTTACCAACCTGTTGAACTCCCCTGAACTTCTTTCGCTAATAAGTTTCCATGTACCTAGTCGATCAGTTCGTTTCAAATTACCTTATCATTGCAACAATACAGCATCTAACGCTGAACTCAATTCCATAATGAATCGCCTGCATGTACTTGGAAATAAATATGTTTTGGATGAATCTATAAACATTGCTAGTCTAACCTCATACAAACACTACTTAATTAAAACTGTCTGTCAGCGCTCCTCAGTTTGACTATAATCAAATACAGATTAAAAGTATTTATTTCCTAATACATAATATCCGGGATATAAAATATGTTGTTTTGTATTTATAATAACCTACTCTTTGTACTTTTTTATGTGATACTACAATTTTTATTGTTCTCCTTTATGAATTTAATATTTATATTTTTCTTTTTCTTTATCTATGTATATTCTGTATTCATATGTAAAATATTTGTAATTCTTTTGTAAAAGCCGCTATAATCGGCGTTAATAAATAAATAAATAAATAAAAATAAATAAATAAATTATTATTACATATTTATTTTTTCTACTTTATTTTTTATTTTATCTTAACTTATTTGTATCTTTTATGTATCACACAGTATTAGACAGTATATATAGACTATGTTTAGATTGTTTATCTAGTTCCTATCTCTGTAATATTAGGCCAAAAAAAGTTAATAATTATTGACTTTTTATTTATTATTTGGGCATGATGTGAACATTTGTTATTGGGTTGTAACCTAATTATTATAATTTAGCGTTTTCTTTAATGCATGTAACGTTATTAACCTGTAAATGTTCCTAATAAAAAAAATGAAAATAAAAATAAAAATAAAAAAATAAAATAATCTGATTTTTTTATTGTATCAGAAAGAAAAGAATTTGCTTTGATCCCAAAACATATAAATATTTGAAAATAAGTATATTAGATAACCTTATAAATAAACTGCCAGTCAACCGTAGGATATTTAGATAAATAAATACGATATAAAATTTTTCCTTTTGTGAGGGCTTCAGTAACCAAGGTAAACAACAGTATTTTGAGATTACTTTGAAATATGTTTTGCAGGTAAATTTAATTATATATATTTTATTTTGATAACATTATTCTAAAATATAATATTTATTATAGATTTGTAGTATTGAAGGGTAGTTTACATTAAAATATTTAATTTGGCCAAATTGAAAATTATTTGTTGACAAATGACAGTATTAGGTAAAGACAACAGTTGCTTGGTTACTGGAATGTAGGAATAATAATAATAATCATTTCCAAGTTGTTTTGAACGGTGACAAAATGTCATTTTCAACCAACGGAAATGAAAATGGGTTGATTATGTCATCTTTACAGATGAACATTGATAATCTGAGACCACAAAAAACAACAGCAGGTATTCCTAGGCAGAGAATGAAATGGACGAACGATGTCAATATGTTCATCGTTCGTTCATATTTTTATGTGACGAAACTAGAAACAGATATGTTATTGTATAGGAAAAAATTACATTTACTTTTCTCACAAAATTATCCGGTTGCCCAAGTAAACGAACAAAGATTAGCTGACCAAAAAAGGGCAATTTTCAAAAATAATTTAATCCCTGTAGTAACATTAAATCAGATAAAAAAGGAAATAGGAGATAGATTGCAATTAGAGAATAATTTAGAACAAATTAATACGAGTAGTAATGTTATATTAGATACATTGAATGAAGACAGTTTAGATAATATTCTAGTAGAAGAATCTAATGATATTACAGTAGATTCAAATAACTTAGACGCTATTCATAATCTTAGGGAAATCAACATTGCAAATTTAAACTTACTAGATGATAATGTAATAGAATAAGCTAACTTGCTTCATAATAATATAAATAGATATATAGATATAGAGCCCACAGTTAGACCAAAATTACCAAAATTGCATACGTCAAAAAAATTATCTAAATTAATTTCTGAATTAAATAATTTAATTTTACCAAAAATAATATTTGACGATATTAGTTTTTTAGATCTTCATACGTTAGTGTACGCTAGTGCTATCACTATATGTACTAGGTTAGGAGTTAAATTAACATCCTCTGATGATAGATCATATAGTTATAGTAAACCAGAATGGCAGATTAGATTAGAAAATGATGTAGTATTTTTAAGAAGTAGTATAGCTAGAGTAATTGAATATAAAAATGGGAATAGAAGTAGAAATATTTTGAGACATGTAGATGAAATTGGGAGAAAATTTGGTTATAACATTGGTAGTAATAATAATGAAAATATAATCAATGATTTATTAGATTTATTAAAACAAAAATTAGGTGTAAAAGCTAGTAGATTAAAAAGATATAATTATACGTATAATAAAAGAAATAATAATAGATTATTTCAAAAAAATGAGAAAATATTTTATTCCAAACTTGATGATAAACAAAATATTATTTCGAATAATAATATTCCGTTGCCATCTGAATCAGATATGCGCGATTTTTGGACAAACATTTGGAGTAAAGATATAAAACATAATGAGGCAGGTTCATGGATAGAAAATGAAGAACTCAATTGTTCAGACATTGAACAAATGAGTTTTTCTGATATATCGGTTGAATTGTTAGCCAAAATTATAAAAAATACTCATAATTGGAAAGCCACGGGTTGCGATTGGATACATAATTTTTGGTACAAACGTCTAACTGCTTTACATCCTCTTTTTGCAAAAAATCTTTCAAAACTTGTCAAACAACCTCAAAATTTTCCTAATTTTCTAACTAAGGGCATTACTTATATGTTACCTAAAAGCGAAAATATTAATAATCCCTCTCAATATAGACCCATTACATGTCTACCGACAATATACAAAATTTTAACCTCTTGCTTGACATATTTAATATATACTCATTTGGATGAAAAAAATATTTTATCTGAACAATAAAAAGGTTGTCGCAGAAAACATATGGGATGTAAAGAACAATTAGTTATTGATTCTGTAATTTTAAAACAAATTCAAAATCAAAAGCGTAATTTACATACTTGTTATATAGATTATCAAAAAGCTTTTGATAGTGTCCCGCACTCGTGGCTAATAAAAATATTAAAAATATATAAAGTTAACCCAATTATAATTAGCTTTTTGAAAAATATTATGTCCTTTTGGAATACAGATTTACTAGTAAATTTAAAAGGTTAGAAAATAGTAGTACCGGGCATTTCAATAAAAAGAGGGATTTTTCAAGGAGACTCATTGAGTCCTCTTTGGTTTTGCTTAGCATTGAATCCTATGTCTAAAATGTTAATTAAAAGCAAGTTTGGAATAAAAATTAAGGGTAATACAAGAGAGAGTAGTATAGTTTCACATCTATTATATATGGATGATATAAAATTATTTTCAAATTCTGAATCAAATTTAGAAAAAATGATTAAGGTAGTTAAAATTTTTTCAGATGATATTAAAATGACTTTTGGTTTAGATAAATGTAAAACGATCCATATAGAGAAAGGCAAAATTGTAGATGGAGACGAGGGTATATTTAGAAATTACAAAATTAAAAGTATAAAAGGGGATGAGGTTTATAAATATTTAGGATACCCGCAATCGAATAGATTAGATCACACTAGTATTCAAAATGATATTAGGATTAAATTTCAAACTAGGATCAGAAAAATTTTAAAATGCAATCTATCTGCTAAAAATTTAGTAAAAGCAATAAATACTTGGGCAATACCTTTATTAACGTACTCATTTGGCATAATTAAATGGTCCAATACAGATTTAGATAGTTTAGAACGATTAATTAGAACTACGTTAACAAAGTTTAATTGCCATCATCCAAATTCAGCTATAGAACGAATTAATTTACCTAGAAATTTAGGAGGTAGAGGTGTAGTCAAAATAACATCTTTGAAACACAATCAGGTAGAAATGCTTAGAAATTTTTTCCATAGGAAAGCTAATAGCTCAGAAATGCACAAAATAATTTGTAAGGCAGATAGAAACATTACACCTTTAAATTTATATGACGAGAATGCCAACATTCTTATAAATACTAACCAGGAATTATTAGATTCCTGGTCAAATAAAATTATTCATGCAAAACACTTCAATTATCTCAACCAAACGTATGTTGACAAACTTTCGTCAAACAAATGGTTGAGTATTGGAGAGTTGAGCGCAGAAATAGAAGGATTTATGCTTGCCATTCAAGATAGAGTCATTAATACTAAAAATTATAGGAAGCATATAATCAAAGATATAAATCAAATTGATGATTTATGTAGAAAATGTTTGGCTTTGCCGGAAACTATAGAACATATTATATCGGGATGTTCTATATTAGCGCCGTCCGAGTATACATTTAGGCACAATCAGGTTTTAAAAATAATCCACCAAAGTTTGGTAATTAAACATAACTTGATTGACTGCCGTAATATAGTACCATATTATGAATATGAACCAAATTCATTTTTAGAAAATGAATTTTATAAAATATATTATGATAAAACTATACTAACAGACAGAACAATTAGTCATAATAGACCTGATATAGTTTTACATGACAAAATTAAAAAAATAACTTATATCATTGATGTAGCTATTCCAAATTCCTGTAATATTCAAAAAACTGTTTCTGAAAAAATTAGAAAATACACAGATTTAGGAAATGAGATTAAAAGAATTTGGCATTCTCGGAATATAAAAATATTACCATTTGTTATTTCGGCTACTGGCATTATACCTAGGTCTCTGATTCAAAATTTAGGCGTATTAGATTTGTCAAAGAATTTATATATAAAAATGCAAAAATCGGTAATTTTAAATACATGTAGGATTACAAAAGATTTTTTAAATATTTATATTGAGGGATCAGTAGGATTTATAGGTTCAATTAGGAATTCCACTGAGCCGAACCCTCTGATATGAAAATATCTGGAGTCGGTGAATTATTTTCCCATCTGGTCTCTGGTAGGTTGACATGTTGTTCTAGTATTGTTTTGTAATTATAATACATATAGTGCAATTGCATAACGTGGATTGACCAGATGATCATTTGGGAAGTGTGTGAAAGGGTTTAGTTTTTCCTGTGGGGAAAATTAAACCCGGACATTTAAATCTGGTGCGTAATAGGATAGGATAGTTTTCGACCACTTGCGGGTCGGTCCGTTCTGCTTTGTTGATAAATTACTTCTTGTAGGAGTTAGGACCAAAAATCTTTAAATTGCATTGTTTGAGCGCACAAACTAGACATGTATTTTTAATAACACGCAAAACGTATAGACTTAAAGTGTTTTCTTCTGATACAGTTGGTTTAAAAAAAATTTAAAAATCGGTCCAGTTTTGGCGGAGAAACATGGGGAACTTAAAACCTTGGTTTTGCTATTTTTATTTAGCTATTAGAGGTGCAGTGGTCCTTCGGGGAGTTAAAGCGACAGTGACATCAACAGTTTGGTAAAATATCTAGTGGTAATTCTCGGCGACCGAGTGTTCTTAAAGACATATTTTAGAAGCTATAACGGAAAATCAAAAGAGATTTTGGAGTATAGTTCTGTGAAATAACGGTAAGGATTTTTTAGTAGGGTCAGATGCAGCACCTTTTCGCATACATTTCTGACGTAAAAGTGACGTTGTATTTAATGGGGTTAGTTTCAATTTTATGCTGTTGCTTGTCCGTTGGGTTTTGGATACATGAATCATTCCCGTCAGTTTTATGGGATTGGACAATTTAAATTCAACTGTTCCAATCAAGCGGCGCTTGAAATTGATTCGGATTTGAATTAAGAATAATAGAATGTAATTAAAAATTTAATTACATTCGCTGCGGTGTGGTTTTGCGGGAGAGATTTGGTAAATAATAATTTCATTCGGCGTAAATTACGAAAGAGGATTAATGCGGAACTAGTTATATGGTGGCCCATTTTGTGATTTAACCTCGCCAAGGGCTTAAGGGGGTACACGCGAGTTCGTACACACATATGTGTAATTTAATCCCTGTGGCTTTTCAAAAATTTTGCCGATTTAGCAATGTTTATTTTCATGTAAATGGGCTACTTACATATTCATTTAATTGGAATTGGAAAAATTATATTTTCATGTAAATGGGGTACATACATATAAAAATAAAAAAAACTTTTTTAACAATGTCAACAATAACAACGTTAACAACAATACTTATAACAATTTTATAAATAATATTATTTAATTTTTTTTTTAAATAATATTTTCAATAATAATTTTTTCTTTCAAGATGTTAAATTTTTTTTAAATTATCAATAACAAATCTAGTGAAGATTTAATATACAAACACAATTTAAATAAAGGCATGCATATAGCTAGAATGCAGTCACTTGATTTATTCTCATTCCTTGCGCAGGGATTGCAGAAATTTCAGGGATGCCCATACTGGTTAGATGAATTTTTTCTGTCTAGTTTTTTGAGGTGATGGGCCTATCACCACAGAATTCGAGATCGAGTGAGGTCATCGATTGTGTGAGGTCATCGATTGTATACCCATATACATAATTATAAATAAATTTAAAATCGTCTTATTATCAATCGTGATTTTTTTTAATAAATTTATTAAATATTCAATATTTTCAAAAATGGGCATAATGATTTTTTAGGAAATTGTGAACTTGGAGAATTGAAATTTTTTTTACTAAAAAAAAAATATTTATTTATTTTTTTTTTTTTATGGAGGACGTCGATGTAGTTAATTAGGGTTTTTGTTTTCCTGCCGTGCTTTAGGTACCGCGAGAAACATTTTATACACTCAGTTAACACATCATTATAAAAAATATTGGGAGTACAATTCGGAGATTGATACTTTTCCATGTTTTGTTTACAAGTTCCGAAGAGATGAGAGTAGTGTATGCCGCTACCTACTCGTAACGTTTCGAATTCTTCGATCGTTCATCTTCATTCCAGGAGACGGAGTAACTATGGACAGATTGATATGAGAGTCTGTGCCATAGCAGGGCCGTTGCCTGACGTTTCGGAACCGATCAGAGTGAAGACGGAGGATCTGTTGTCTGCGGATGTTTTCCCTGCAGAAGACAGAAGGGCCGTTGTCACGCTGATCATCAATGACCTTACTACAAGTGATAATTAAATCACTAGAACATTCTCAAAAAACAAGTCAAAATATACATATTCCAATCCTATACATTATATTATATTGGACTCATAAAAAGAGCCAATTATTTGTCAAGCCCATATAATCATTAACGATTTAATAAAAAATAAAAACAGTAAATCAGTATCATAATGTCGTACACTTGACGTGTAATTTTATTTCAATCTGGTCTAATCAACCGGGTTGAAGAATTCCTAGCGTTCTGACAGCCTTTTCTCCTGTCCTAGGTTCATTTCGGGGAATTTTTTTTTTCTCTTTGTGTTAACTACTCCGCGTGGGCGTATTTATAAATCTAATACTGTTATTTCATAAGTTACTCCCTTAAAACATAACCATCAACTCCGGTAATGGTACTCGAATTGAATGGATTAGAAATACACCTTATTAGCATTAGTTTTAGTTATAAACAGATTAAGTGTATAATAGGCTTCAGGTGAACAAATGAATATATTATAATAAAACGAATATAAAACTTTATTCCACTTAATTTTATTGGACCGTAACCGGTTTCAGCTCGTCAAAGCCATCTTCAGACTGGGTCGGCCATCCACCAGTCTGAAGATGGCTTTGACGAGCTGAAACCGGTTACGGTCCAATAAAATTAAGTGGAATAAAGTTTTATATTCGTTTTATTATAATATATTATAATGGAATTCCACCATGAAATATCACTCTCAAAAATAGAAATATCGAACAAATGAATAGTCAGTTAAATGCTCTTCTGAATCGCGTATGTTGTTTTACATGAGCATAACAGCATTTCTCTCTAAATAAGTGCCTTAGGTTAATTTGTCGTATTATGTATTATTTATTTGTATACATTTTGAAATGCAAGAAGTTACAACCCGACTGTCTCCTTCGTTTCAAGATGGGCAAAATAAGGAAGCCTTGTTTTCCACTATATGTGTACAAACGCTGATTGTTCTTGTTTCATCATTAATATTAATATGCATATAGTGACATGGCTTTACAAAAAATGTCTCGACAGGTCCAAGATTCAAATAAAAGCCCGCATCAAACGGTGCACATAAATATTAAATTTAGTAATTAAATTAGACCTTCAATAATAAAAAAGAAAAAATTCGCTTTCCTGCTGATGAAACAAGATATATCTTCCTTATTTTTCCTTTTTAGTTTAGGACAAGCTTATAATGTGTAACGACGTGCCAACTCCGTTCCTTCCACATTTTAAGTCACTTCAGTCATATTATTATTATATTTTTTTTTTTATCTAATTTTATTAAAGAGTCCAGAGCATATGTAGATGTTGCGAAACCTTTCCTTGTGTTCTGAGTTTTTTTTTTTTTCTCTCTTTTCAAAATAATGTAAATTTGTTTTTGTTGCTTACTTATTGACCTCTTGATAGTCATTTTGGTGAACACACTAGTTGTTCTTGATATAAATAATATTTAAAATTGCAAAAATTTTCATTGTATTTAGTTATAAGTAAGTTTGGTTATGGTTGGATTGACCCTTAGATTAATCAAATTTCATTATTCATTTTGTTACTCTTCTTTATAGTTTATTTATTTAATTAATTATTTTATAACATAGAAAGTTTCCTTAAAATAATGCGTCAAACCTATTAACGGTTCTTATACTGATGATGGTTGCATATCACTTGACCCGATTGCACCTTCTATATTTATGGATGTATACATTATTACATTGGCACCATTCTTATGCGATGGTTGTTAATAATTTAACACTCTGTATTAACTACTCTATTTCTCTGGTATGCACCCCCATACGACCTAGTTAGATAGGATAGTTAGGTAATCAACGAAGTGTTTTTCTTATCTCCTATGGAGAAGTAGAGCCAGTGTTAAGTGAGGATTGGTTTTCCATCCTAAAAAGTGATGCCTATGTGGCTTCTTTAAAAACCTATTTAAGGAAAGTGTTGCCTTAAGGCATTTAAGTGTCGTTGTTGGTTCAGAAGGTGTTAGATTTTAATTATTTCTTATGTTTACTGTTAAGTCCTTATTTACTTAAGTTGTATTGTTTTATTGCAGTTGTAACGCTAACGGCAGTTCGTGACTTAGTTCGGTTTTCAACACTCATTGTACTTCATACGGCGAGTGCTTGAGGACTCCGTTCGCGTTACACCGCTTCTTTCTATGCTTCCCAGTATCATTATTCGTAAGCCTATCATAATAAAGAATGGTTGTTTCGTGGACCTGGCCATCCGGCCTTAAGCTTGATGGAGTGCGACTGGAGTTGCGAAACACCCATTCGAAATAAGTTGTTGACTAATCTAATGTTTTTTTTGTCATTTACTTTTCCAAATTTTACTGCTCACTGCTTGCTTGTATTTTATAATTTTGTTTTACTGTTTTAGAAATCCCGTGGACCGACCTAGACAGCATAGGATCAGGTTGTTTTGAATGAATTACATGATTGAGGGCAAACATTTGGTGGCGAGGGAGGTAATGTTATGATCCAGTACAAATCCGTATTACTTTAAATATAATTATTAACATCTTTATTATTTGTACTGCATCCTAACAACTCTACCCGTCGAAATCGTAATTAGGTAGAAACTTGTTATTAATTATTAGAGTGCCAGCTCTGACTTTATCGACAGCCCGGGGCGACCTCTGGAGCAGTTCCGCGGCAATACGTCACTTTTTGTGTAGGTAGGTTTCGGGGAGTTGGGCCCGGAACCTAGCTACGCGACAGTCAATGGAGTTTTTGTGAGAATTTAGTATTTGAACGGGAAAATAATTCCTTTTTACTTGAGAAATGCCGGGCGGTAAAAGTGATTACGTGAACGTATTGTGTGATCGCAAGTTTGCATTCCTTTGGTGGGATTAGTTGAGATTTCGCAACGTAAACTTGTATGGCGGCCAGGCGTGCCAGAACCGGGAAAGATTTAATCGATGAGAAATACGTCCGATCACACTTGGGTCAGAGCTCGTTTTGACGGATGATTGGGGTTCCGTTAGCCCGCGATGCTATTTGCCGATCTTTGTGGCGGAATAGTAAATTTACGCCGACATTGACTCCCTACATGCCAATCCTTCTAGGGAAAGGCCCCCTGATGATTTTCCTTTGGCGGCGGGATGACTTGCTAATTTTTTCGCGACGAAAGGCCGCTTGACGACTTTCCTTTGGCGGAGGAACTGTCTCCAGATCTCGGCTTCGGTAAGGGACTATCCAGATCCTGCATGGGAAAATGCCGCCTGGGCATTGCAGCTACTAGATGGACAGTATATTAGCTAGCTAGCGATAGTATTCATAATAAAAGAGGTCGGTTCATGGGAGTAAGTGAAATGACATATTTAAAACCCTGATTGCTACTTTTTTTTTAAATAATAAGCTTGTTCTCACAACTCTGCCTTTTAAATTATGTACCTGGCACACCATCCCTTGGAGAGCGACACATATCGTGGTTTAAGATCCACACCCTGAGCATATTTGGGAACCACAGGTATTCTTGACGGGTTCCATAACCCGTCCAGAATTGGCGCTTCCTACGGGATAAAATCTGTGGGTTCCTGACCAGCACTACAACACTAAAGTTGTTTTACGAAATGTATACTTGGCTTTGCCACTTGGCGAAAAACCCACGTAGCAACGTTCTGTATATTTCTTATTTTTTTCCTAAAAAGAAACCCTGTTTTAGAAGCTAGATAAAATTATATTTCAGTTTGAATATTTAAGTAATGATTGGTATCTTCGAATAATAATATTGTGCCAGACAGAGTGAGGCACACAAGACTGTAGAATAGGTTGGAGGTCCCGAACCATGGAGGCGCCAAATGTCGGTCCGTTTACCGGGGATCTTGGAGGTGTAGTGCAACACGTGTAAAGAAGTCTGCGTTGGCACTGTAACTGGTCCGAGCTGTCTAGTGCCTCCTTCCTTATGACGTAAGCAACAGGTCCGAAGAGTGGTAGATATTCCATGGTCTAGGGCAGGGGTGAACCTTTTTAGCATCGCGGGCCATTTGGATGTTCATACTTTAACCCGCGGGCCGCACTCCGATTTCCGTCTCTGTGGGGGGGGGGCACATTCGAATCAAAGAACTGGTTTTACTAAAATTAATTATAGTTACGTAACGGCCAAGACTATTTAATTATAGCTACATTTTATAACATGCAAATGGTTTTCCTAAAATTCTGGCTGCACATAGTTTGCAACCAGAATTTAATAACTGCACTATGAACACGAGAATGGTTTCCGTCAAAATGCATCAGCAGATGAAACTACAACTGAAATTTTTCGTTGCATTCTGAACACGGAACTAGTTTTAATTTAGATTAAATTTACATGCGGGGAATTAAAACTACACTCATAACATGAAAATGGCTTTCCTCTAATCCGGACAGCATAAACTAAGATACTAAAATTTTATAAATGCACTTCCAACATAAGAGATGCGTCAGCAAATGAAATCACACCTGATGCATTTTCGTTGCATTCAGAACTGGTTTTAATTGTAGGTTGAATCTGTACGCGGGATTTAAAACAATACTCAGAATGTGAAATTGCTTTCCTCCAACACTGGCAGCACATATGCAACTTCAAATTTATAACTGCACGTCACACACGAGAATCGTTTCTCCCAAGAAAGGCGTTAGCGAGATAAAACCCCACCTGGAATTTTTTCGTTGCATTCTTAACACAGAACTGGTTTTAATTATAAAGTGAGTTTGTACGTGGGAAATTAAAACTCCACTCAGAACATGAAAATGGCTTTCCTCCAATTCTGGCAGTACAAAGTATGTAACTAGAATTCTATAAATGCACTTCTGCAGGAATGCGTATGCGTAAATGAAACCCGACCTGGCTTTTTTCGTTGCATTCTAAACACAGAACTGGTTTCAGTTGTAGGGTGAACCTTGTTCCCCTCCAATGAGTAGAACAAATCAGACACCTTGGAGTATTACTTGACTCTAAATTACTATTTAAAGATAATATAGAACACATCTAAGAAAAAGCCTGCAAATGAGCTTCACTCTTCGCGTCACAAAACCTTTCAATAAACATTTTACACTTGAACTACTATAAATGGCACATGTAAGATCTCATCTCAAATTTGCATCTGTCGTTTGGAATCCTCAATACCAAACTTACATTAATCGAATTGAAAACATAAAAAAAAATTTGAAACACCTGTCGTATCGTTTTGAAAATCATCAGTGTAACCCTATTACTCTTTACAAACGGAGGAAAAACTTTGATGTACTATTTCTGTACAAAATTGTGAACTGCTTTGTCAGAAAGGATTGCATTTTGTTGCCCTGAAAGCAATACCAGATAGAATACCTTATTTCATATACAACATTTTAAATCGAAATACCGACAAAACTCCTTGGTTAGGCGTACCTGCCAATCTCATAATGCCCTAAGAGATATTAACATTTTCCTTTGTACCCTTAAATCGTTTAAAATCAAACTAACCGTACAATGTACAATAAAAACTATTATTTCGTGTTTATTATGTTGCGTGCCTCGGGCGGAGCACCCACGTTCTGCCTCCAAAGCTAGCTCAGATAGGTCGGCAGAACTGGCGGGGCTCTCAGTATCAAGGGTCGTAGGTAGCTAAAAGGGGGGGGGGGTACATAGTATATGCCAACACTCGTCACGCCTCGTCAAATAAAAGATCGTCTAGGTAAACATTTCTTGTATTGTCGGGATCACACACAAATATAGCAGGGCAGTACATTTACAATCAATTACTAGGCACAGGTACACAAATCGACTACCTACACAAGGGGAAGCCTATCAAATCTCTCTCAAATCGCGGGGCAAGTAAGGAAACAACAAAATGGGGAAAGTGGCGTTACTCACTGGTACCAGGTGGCGGCAGGGCGAGCATTCACGGCGAGTATGGCCGGCTACGCCCAACAGGGAATTCATTGCAATCAGGTAGCGTGGCAGGGGGGCCGGTCGACTCGGGCCTCACGGAACATGGCGGACGGGCACGTCTCACGTTTGGCTCCGTGAATTCTGTGAAATGTTCCGGAACCGTAGTGCTGTCGCAGCGGCGGGCACGGGTTGCGGCTAGCGGGGTCTCGGCGTGAGTGAGGCGCGTTGCCGGGTCGCGAGAGCGTGGGGCGTTTTTGGCCGAGGTGAGAAGGGGTACAAGTGCCCGGGGGGACGGGCGGTGTGCCACTCACTGGCGTAAGGTGGTGCCTGGGCGCTACGTAACACCTCCCCCCGCGCTCGGAAAAAAAGCGACGTGGCAATGGAGCAATAGGGCAAAAACCCTCTACGTTACCCACGGGAGTTGAAAGAGAGATTTGTTGACCAGAGAGAGATAGCTGACTAACATCTTAAGGCTAGCTTATGCCAAGGGCTAGGTACAATGTTTGTCAGGGTAGGGAGGGGGTACATAACATATGAGGAACAGGCAATTAGCACATGGAGGGGTGAAACAACATAGGTATTTATGCAATTGAAAGAACAAAGACAAGGTTATGAAAATGTGAAAACAAGGACAAAATTATGAAAATGTGAAAACAAGGACAAAATTGTGACAATTGAGACTCTAGGTTTCATTGGTCCGGAAGCAAAGTTTGTGGTGCGTAGATTTGTTTATGGTTTCGACGAGGTGCGAAGAGTTTCGAAGAATTACGAAGAGACGTGATTTCATAGACTCTAGAAGGATTACATTATCACTGTAATCTGACCCATTTGAGATGACACTCAAGAGTACACTAGGGCCTTGGAGAAAACACTTTGTTTCGTCGTAGACGTCGAAGGTTACGAAGTGGAGACTGTGGTTGCAGTGCGGAGGCTATGGTTACGGGGGTCGATGGAGAGGAGAATCCAGGATCTGCAGACATGCCAGTACGAATCCTAATGTGCCATTATGGTGGGCACGGATCGTGTATAATGGTTATCGGAGCATAATGTAGCCCGGAATAACTTGTGAGGGTACGCATTCAGCGAATACTGGAGAGTCAGCGTAATGATGGTTTACACATGACATGGTGTGCGTCGCTGCATGACAGAGTAAGAGACGGCAAAGCTGGCTTGGTAGTGAGAGCAGGAACAAAACCCAGGGGCTAGCATGCCCAAAAGGTAGTCCAGAGTATCATTATGTATAGCGGGACAACTCGGCTCGCAGTGGCGCAACAAGACAACATACATACGGGCGGTATGGTCCGTGCTTTCAGGAACAAATGTGTAAAAAAATGGCGGCGGGGGAACCTCCGTAACCACAGCGGGGGCTGCCAGGAAGTGAAGCTCAGCTTGGCTGCCGATGAAGACATCCTTCCGGGCTTCTTTTTAAATCCGGGAGAAATTATTATTAAAGCAAAATTCTTGAAGTTTACCTGCTTAGAGACCAATGAAGAAAAGTTTGGAGAGAAACAAAATGTGTCCAGAGAATAAACAAACGAAGTTTAACCAACGACCCAGAGAGAACAACGAGAGAGAGAGAGAGACTCCTGGCTAGCATACAATTGTATTTTGAAAAAAAAGAAAATATCCTTTGTTAGGATAGCCTGGCTTTTGCCGGGTGACAAAATGCCTTGGTTGAAAAGCAACCGGCCTTCCATGGCCTATGTTAACATAAAATGGTAGCATTTTCGAAGAATTTCAAAGAACAAGACAAAAGGTTGTGAACGAGTCACGGCGGGGCAGCGAAACTGATTCGTGGACAAAGGTTGTCGAGAAGAGACAGATGGTACGCCGAGTGCATAAAATACGTGTCCAATGTTCATGAATCTGCTTCATTGAAACCAGGGTGAAGAAAAGATGAAACATATGACGAGAGTGAAATAGAAGGCCCGTTGTGCCTGGTTAGGTACCGATTCGAACTCAAGTGAGGGTGAAATGTGGACAACAACGGATCTTCCACTTCATAGCATGATGAGAACATGAGAGAGGGAAGGGGAAAAGGGATGGAGGGGAGTTGAGTGACGAAACTTGCTGGGGACTGGACTAATTTCCAATTCAAACTCTATGTGAGGATGAAACGTAATCCACTAGCACGTTTCCTGACTCTTTGCATTAGAAAAAAAAAACAATGAGAAGAGAAAGAATACACATTATACCAAAAGGCCAATCTTTCGCGTGTATTTGACGAAAGGTTAGGGGTCACTTAAAAACTTCTCCTTGATTGTGAGAAAAGATAGACCCTTGCTCCAATTTCACATTCTTTTATTCGCTTCCCAGACGACGAGTTTGGTGGTTTTGTGCCCATTCAATTAACTTCCACGGCACTATGCCCCATAGCTGACAGTGAAGCTGACAAGCTAGTCCTCTTGAGATAGTAGATATTCCTGGGCTTCTTTCCTTTTGGGAGAGAAGTAGAAAAACAGGAAGTCCACGGGCATTGTCGTTGAATAATTTGAAAAAGGTTGTGGACTACTTTATGTAGTACGCACAAAAAGGGTTTGATATTATTTCGTTTGCACGATTCATGGTGAGTATTGTAACGTCTTCACATGTGGTGTACAGATTATATAGGTACACAAGATACAACTCAATTATAGACAGAAGTCAAAGAGTGTTATACAATGCATCTTAAAGAAGATAACAAGGCCGATATTATGTCGTTCACACGATTCATGGTGAGTATTATTACGTCTTCACGTCTCGTGTACAGATTATATAGGTACATAATTATAAACAAGGCAGTTCTCATGACAAATTAATGACAAACGACCAAAAAGGGGTGGTTCTCATGGCAAATTAATGACACACGACCAACTCATTAACATTTAGTTAAGAGTCTAAAGTAATTATAACGAACTTCTCGTATCATGGCGGATGTTTTAAGGATCTCTCCTATGATTTTGGATGTTGTAAGGATCTCTCCTATTGCGTACAGGTTATGCTTAAGTACAGCAAAATGAATGCTGACAACATTTGTTGTAATGTTGTTTATAAAGATTCGTTAGATTAACTAACCCCGTAGCCCGGGGGCGTACGATAGAATGGCAAAGAAGATAGACAATTTAATGTTGCTTCATATGTCATGAGCTATAAAGTGATGGCAGAGTGTATTCTGCTTACACCGAGCAATAAAAGAAAGACAGACCTGGAGGGTTTTACATACTGTCCTTGTAGAAAACAAGGGGTGATAATTGCAAAACGATGATCGAACAAATCAATGCTGATTTACGTTAAAAGTTACAATTATTTGAATTCGAGAATCAGGATGACCGTTAGGTTTTATTAACCTGTCTCGTGTTGAAACGTGTTATACAAAACATGCGTGACATCGCATTAGAGGAGAAACAACTCAATGGTTTCGTTGTAGCAGCCAAAGACCGGATGATTCGGTTTTACATACTTTAGTCGAACGAGCCAAAGGATTTGTGTATAACTTATAAGGGCCAACTTTAGGGTTTTTTTTTTTAATATACAATTTCCAAAATGGACGTGTCAATATCCGATTTTGGGGAAAACCAGAGCACGGGTGAAAAAAGGACGCCATCAATTTTTGATTTTTTTTTTTTTAGGAAAAAATTGAAAAAGACTTGTGTGTACAAGAAAAGGTAAAGTAACCATTTCTGACTTTCGTGCTTGAGACCACTATTGGGTCTTACGTACTCAAGGTGAGCTGAAAATCGAGGGGTAAGAAAAGGGTTTTACCATGGTAGGTAAAATGTGGTGATTGTGAGGATGAGAGAAAAGGTACAAGGGCGGCCGAAGCTGAGGCCATAGATAAAACGAGGCAAAAACAAACAAAACAATAAAACAAGTGACGTGACATGTCAAGACCAAGCAAGACAGACATGAACATTGCGTAGTGTAAGGGTTGAGAGGCGACGATTGGGTTCATGACTTCCCAAACATCGTGACTCGAGGGGTGTCTCTGCTCCAAAGTGATCAGCCTCAAAACAGGTGAAAAAAAAAACAATAGGTAAAAAGAGAATGCTGGCAATTTGCCGTGATGGGGAAAAGAGAAATTGGTACAACCGTGACATTTGGGTGTACCTATTATGAATGTACAATTATTTACAAACAGGTATAAATAAAGAGCTTGCTTTTTTTAAGGGGGGTCTGGACATGTAATTGACACTTTACACGCCAGTTAAAGGTAAAACTTTGTGGGTTTACCGAGGGAGGTGGTGATACATAGTGAATCAATTTATGATTCCTGCGGTAGTGGGAGAAGTATCGGCTGTTTCCTCACTTCCAGACTTTACGATGTCCTTTATATGGTAATTGCCGACATGTTTGCCAGAGGCGTCGGACAAAGAGTAGACTAAGTCCGATATTTTCTTTACGACCTTGGTTTTAACAAAACGGGGAGCCAGTTTGGCAGAGAAGTACAGAGCTCCTTGGGAAAGGGTATTATTCCGTCTCCAGACGACATCGCCTACGTTAAAGGTGGCGTGTTTTCTGCGTAAGTTATACCTGTCCGCACTCTTTTGGTGGGCCAGCAGTAGGGCATCGGTAACCTCACTGTAAATGGCAGACAGTTCCTCCAAACGGTGGGCATAATCGGAGGTGGGATTATTCGTGGGGGTGGTGGACGTAGGAAAACTTGTGTCCCAATGTAGTGAACCATGGACAACCTGTTCCATGCCGTGTTTTAGGAAAAAGGGAGTGTAACCGGTGGTTAGGTTAACCGTGTTGTTCATTGCGGCTTGGATTTTATCCAAGTTTTTGCACCAAGTACGTTGGTCTTTATCAACCAAAATGGCCAGAGCTGTGTTGATGGTTTGATTGTACCGTTCAACGGTGTTATTTTGGGGGGTGTACAGGGTGTTGTAGTAGATATCCCTAATCCCATATTTAGCGAGGAAGTCTTTGAATTTCTGAGCTATAAATTGTTTTCCATTGTCAACTATCACCGTTCTGGGGGTTCCGTAAGGTATGAAGATATGTTTCTCCAGAAGTTTGATAATGACGGCTGCGTTGACTCTTTTTAAGGGGAAGATCCAACAAAATTTAGTGAAAATATCCACTACGCTGAGTATGTGCATATGTCCGGCATAGCTTCGGGGAAAAGGTCCTATGAGGTCCATAGACAGCGACTGCAGGGGTCTATCAGCGCGTTTGGGTTTGCCCATTAGACTGGCGGGAGATTTCGTGCTATGTTTGTAAGCTTTACATGTTTCACATTTAGAAATATAATTGCGAACTTGCTTATAGAGGCCGGGCCAGTAGTATTTCAAGGAAATCTTTTTATACGTCTTGAAAGATCCTGGGTGTATAGAGCCGGATGCGCTATGGTTGTTGATAATTATTTGTTCTCTCTTTTCGAGGGGATCAACAAGTTTCCAGGAGTGGTCCTCAATAGGGGGGCTTTACAATTGCGGTATAGTTGTCCTTCTTTTATGATAAAATTGGGAAACTTTTGTTGATTATTTTGGCAACCCACAAAAATTTTGAGGTACCATTCATCCTTTGTGGATGGTGTAGTTGCAATTGCACCGGTATTTAAAGTGCCTAATTCAATTCTTGAGAGGGCGTCTGGGACGGTGTTGTCCGCACCTTTGCGGTGTATGACGTCAAAGTTGTATTGCGACAGGCGTGAGGCCCAGCGAGCGAGCCTGCCGGAGGGGTTGTTTAAGGAAATTAACCATTTCAAACCACTGTGGTCAGTGATCACAGTGAATTTGCTACCGTCTATGTAACCGCGGAAATGGTGAAAGGATTCCAGTACGGCCAGTAACTTTTTCTCAGTGATACCGTAATTCTTTTCGTGCTTATTTAAGGAGCGGGAAAAGTAAGCCACTGGATGTTGTCAGAGAACTCTTGTGTCAAAACTCCACCGATTCCAACATTTGAAGCGTCTGTATGGAGGGTGAACAGGAGTGCAAAGTCCGGACAATTTAGGACTGGAGCTGTCTGAAGAGCATTTTTTAAAGTTATAAAAGCTTCTTCAGCTTCATCAGACCAACGAAAGTTGCTGACGCCTTTACGGATGCCGGTAATTTTGTTGAGGGGTGCTGAGATTGTGGAAAAGTCTTTAATGAATCTCCTGTAGTAACCTGTGAGTCCGAGGAAAGCTTTGACTTCTTTCGCGTTTTTGGGGCGAGGAAAATTTGCCATGGCTTCTACCTTAGCAGGGTCTGTCCTTAGACCTTTTTCGTCTACAGTGAATCCCAAATAACGTAAACGAGACCTACAGAATTCAGATTTTTTTAAGTTGATGGTTAAACCAGCCAGCTTGAGTTGATGGAAAGCTTTTTCCAGCATTTGTAAGTGTTTTTCGAACGTGTCGCTAACAATGATGAGGTCATCAAGATAGCAGAATAGATTGTTGTCGGCTTCGGGGCCAAACAATTTGTCCATTAGCCTTTGTAACTGGGCGGAGCTGTTTTTTAGACCAAAAGGTAATCTTTTAAAATGGAACATTCCCCTGCCGGGTACGACAAAAGCGGTTTTTTCACAAGATTCAGCGTCTAGGGGTATTTGCCAGAAAGCCTTGCATAAATCGATAGAAGAAATGAACTTGGCGTTACGCAATTTGTCTAAGATTGCATAAACATATGGCAGAGGGTATGCGTCGGCCTCTGTGCAAGAATTAAGACGTCTGCTGTCAAGGCAGAAGCGGGCGGACCCGTCTTTTTGGAGACCAAGAGAGTAGGGTTGGTCCACGCACTTCTACTAGGAACCACTACTCCCAATTTTAACATTTCGTCGAGTTCTTTTTCTAGGAGCTTGAGTTTTTGTGGAGCTAAGTTATAATAACGTTGCTTGATTGGGGGACCATTAGTTTTTATATGGTGTTCCACCAAATTGGTTAGACCCAGACCACATTTTTCGAAGGATATTGATTCGAATTTATTGACCACTTCCTTTAATTGGCGAGCTTGGTCAGTGTTCAAGTTCTCGTGAGGTATGATTGTGCGAATTTCGCTAATTTGTGCAGTCAGCGGTGCCTTACCAAGAGTATTAAATACTTGGGGGGCGACGCTGAACGCCTTCCAGAAGTCAACACCAAGGATGAAATGGGATATAGATGGGACTATCAGGAAGTTAATTGTAACTATTTTGTTGTCACACTTGATTGGCAAAGCAAGGGCACCGATGACTGACTCAGAGGCATTATCTGCAGTTGTCACCTGTGTATGTTGGGGAGTAATCTTAAAACCATTGTTAACAAAAGGCAGGTGGGCGTTGTTGCCGAGACAGCTAACCGATGCGCCACTATCTAGCAGACCAGAGAAGGGTACGTTGTTAACGGAAAAAAGGGCAAAAGGTCTTCCGTCCTTTGCTTGCTTGCAACAAACTGAAGAAACATTCAAGGTCTGGTTGAAATATTTTATATGCGATAACCAATCAGTCCATTCCTTTGACCTTGATACGGAATGAATACCTGAGAGGTTGTCATTTAGTTTTTTGGCTTCCTTGTGAAGAAGTTGGGTGGTGGTTTAGAAAAATGCACTTGGGGTTTGGCATTTCTGGTATCTTGCAGCCTTTCCATATTGTATTTGGATCTTTTAAAAATTTCGCGTAGTTCATCGCGTGGTGGAGAGCGATCCTTAGAGCGGTGCCTCTTAAAGGTCCTGGAATCTTTTGGTTCCATCGGTTTGGTTTTTCTAAAACAGGTATCAACTAGGTGGCCTACTTTTTTGCAAAAGGTGCAGACTTTTTTGTTGTCGTATGACGTATCGATGTTTTCTGAAACGTAATAAATGGCTGTATAAGTCCTTTTGAATGACAGCTCCCACCATCAGAGCATCGTTTAGGGATATTCCGGTCGACGTCTTTGTCGAACCATCAAAAACTACACGCACCTTCGTCGTGGTGCTAGAGTCTTTAATGACCGCATGATGCGGCAAAAAATAGTATTGCTCATCCCCTCTCCATTTATCACATAACTCCATATGACCTAGTTGTTCATATTCCCGCATAAATTGTACATATTGCAATTTCAATTCAGGATTTATTAAAAATTTCTTCTATAAGTTCTTAAATCTTTTCTCCGCTGTGTTTAGTGAGTCACCAAGTTGACTCACACAAGGGCGGCGCGGCAGACTCACAACGTATCTCCCATCGCTCTCCCTAGAGTGCGTGGCGACGAAATCTGCTTCACACGCCTTCTCCTCATGATTTTGAAATCTTGCAGAATTCACTTCCTCCATTTTCCAGAATTTTTCTACTTGATTGGATAATGTGTTTATTGATAAACTACAAATTTGCGGTACTGGCCTTTTTTATGATGAATGTTGATCGGGCCTGATATGACCCATCCTAATTCAGTCCTCTGAAGAGTAGGTCCGGTATCCAATCTCAGCCGATCATCTTGTAGTATATCCCAAAAGCTCTCAGCGCCTAACAGGATATCAATAGGCGCCGCTACGTTGAAATTTGGGTCCGCCATTTGTAATCCTGGCGGCAGCTTAATATCTTTTCTGGCCACTGTTGCTTGAGGTAGGTTTGTGGTTATTTCCTGTAATATTAGACAAGTGATATTTTGGTTATAATTTGTCCTCAGAGATTTCATTTTAATCGCAACACGTTTCTTTATATGGGTAACATAGTTGTGTATGCCTAACACAGGCTTGTTTATATTTTCAAATCTTTGATTTAATTTCATTGCGAACTTTTCGCACATAAAATTGGCTTGAGCTTCAGAGTCAATAAGGACCCTTGCCTCATGCACTTTATTATTGTGATCTACCACCCCAATGATAGCAGTCGACAATAAAATTGTTTTTTCTGCCTTTGCTAAGGCTGAATGGTTTGACACTGAAAATCGTTCAGCATCCATTTGGAAGTCACCTCCGGGGTGATCTTCACCTTTATTCATGGAGTCATTGCTCGGATGCATCTCCCTGTGCAATAACGTATTGTGGCTCTCGTTATCACAATGCTTGAAACAGAGCTTGGATGTGTCTTTGTACGGTAGTTCGCAAATTTGCAAACCTCTGTTGCAACAACTCTCTCAGGCGAGGCCAACGAACCCCCTTGCTGGCACTCTCTGGTGCGTATAGAACCGTTGCTTTGGACGCTTTACCCGTTTTGGCTGGAATTTTGCCAATCGATCTGGAAATCAGGGAAGTGCTCACTAAGCAGAAATTAACCAGAGGAACCCCGGCCACTCACCTAGGCGTTGTTCTGACACCTGGCGGGCCGGGGACTCTCCCTGGGCTGCTTCGTCAAATGAGGGATCTGTCGCTCCAAGAGTGGCAGGTCCGTTGGGATAGAACGAATATGGGAAGATGGACTTTCTCCTTCTTCCCATCAGTTAAAGTCAGAATGGAAGGAGTCTTTCTCAAGTTGGACCACCACATCACCCAGCTTCTATCCGGCCACGGGGAATTCAGGGGGAGACTTCACGCCCTCTCCCTGTCCCCTCACCCCAACTGCGCCTGCGGTTGCACGAACCAGTCGGCGGAGCACCTTCTGTGGCAGTGTGAGATAATGACGGACGCAAGAGAGGAAATGCTCGATGGTTTGACGTACCAATCAGACCAGTGTGGAACACTGATCTGGTTTCGAACAAGACGAACTTCGAGTGCCTGAGGAACTTTACAAGGATCTGGATTGAGAGATGGCCTGAGCTTAGAGTCGCTGATTAGTAGATTTTGACACCAGGTGTACTTGTTCCTGACTTACCACGGACTTTTCTTGCTTCCATTCTTTTACAAACTCTGCTCAGGATGTACAGTTTTATATTTTTTTTTCATTTTTATGTTTATTGTTTGCATTTTACATTTTATGTTTTTTTATGCTTTCACACTTTTATGTTTATTTTTTCTTGTTTACACAGGCCCTGCGTTATTCAACGCTTATGTTTATTTTATGTTTTCTTTACTTTACATGCTTTTGATTTATTTTTCGTTATTTGGTGCAATTAAACGCCTTGCGATGACTCCCACACGCTCTAGTTTATTTTTTTTTTTATGTTTTGCGGTTTTCTACGCTTATATACATTTCTTTTCAGTTATGCTGTACTACGAGAACTGAACTCAGTTGTTCGTTTTTGTACCGTCCTTCTCCCCATATAAGGGGTTGGACCCTGGATCGTGTCCCCGCCTACGTACCATGGCCGGTCTTCTAGAACTGGTGGAGCTGCACCTGTTTGCCGCGCCACACCCCGTGACATGAAGAGGCTGGGGAGAAGGCTGAACGACATCCGAAAGCTGTCCGTCCCGCCTCCGGCGAACCGACGCTTCTCTCCCTAGGGTCTTCTTCATGTTTTCCACTTACTGTCGTCTAGGCACCACCGGCTAGCTGGCTTAAGGACGACGCTGCCGGTTGTGGGGAGGCCGGACAATCAGCCTCCTTCACTGGGGACCGCCGGCAGCCAGGTTGCGGTGACACCGGTTCTTATCTGTACATATGTTATTTTACTTTTGTTTCCTTTTTCTTTTACTTACAGTGCTCGGTGCCGCCCGCCGGATTATATATGTTCATGTCTCCTGCTGTCATGAGCTGATTACTCATGACGGCTGCTGTCATTTTGGATTATTTTATTTATTTTTTATTTTTTATTGATGTTACTAACAACTTGTTGGACTGTCCATGAGGCTCACTGCTTTTGCATTGACACCTCCATGGGCTTTAGAATTGTAGAGATTGACCATTAAAGTACAGTCCTGTAGGCGCGCCCGCATACCGCCACCTAACACAGTATGAGGGGACATTGAAGGTCTAGATTCGTTACATTAAATGTAGAGCCGTTTATTCAAAAAATTAGATTCTTGCGAGAACTCCGAAGGGGCGACCATAAGTTGCCTATACCGGGGTGGGACAGTGGTGGGTACTTCAATGTTGCAACAACTCAAAATCCGATATATAATTCAGGTCTGATACCTCGAAATTGGCGATTATCTTTGCTGCATTCCCTTTTAAACAGGATTGCAGATAATAAAATTTTTGTACATTGCTAAAGGCAGTATTGTTATGAACCAGTGTCTTAAATGTTTCTAAAAAAATAATTCAATTTTTTGGATTGCCGTTGAATTCTCGTAACTGAAGGTTGGGTAATTTTATTTCCAATTTGGGAGCCTCCACAGACTGAATTGCTCCCTTTGCAGACGCTAAAATTTAATAATATTGATTTTCAAAATTCTTCCTTTGCAAATTATTATCGATTTCATTGGAATCCGGAAGGCTTTCGATTTGTTCCTGAATTTGTTTGAAATCATCAATTATTTTCTCAATTCTAGCATAGCGAATTTTAATTTCGTTAACTGATAATGCGTTCAATGAATCCGAAAATCTCGTGAGTTTACCTTTCAACACTCCTCGTTTGTTTATCAACGATTTCAAATTATCCATTTTTATTATTTCGTATTTGACAATAATTCAACAATTAAAATGCTAAAACTGTTCCTTCAAAAATAATTTCTGTGCAATAATCGCGTAAAAAACAGAAATAACCAATTCAAGCTATCAATGACAGAATCTTACAATAATCATTTTCTTAACAATTAACCTAAAATAAACTTGCGTGACTTGCATTTTACACTGAGGGTAGTTAATTTTTTGTTTTTAAATAAGCACATCGACACACAAAAAATAGCGCTTGTATAAACAGGAATTCAAGTAATAAGAGTGAAAGAATGGCAGGGGTACTTATGTTTTGTTTCTTTGTTCTTCATGTTCTCATCTTTCTGGTTTTTTAGATAGCTCGCTGGTTCGTTCTGGTATTTCCTCTGACGCCTTCATCCGCTCGTAAAGGCTATGCGGCTAGTAGGACCATGTTATAATTTGGTAATTTAGCAGAAAGACTTCAAGAGAAACATCTGGCTTCAAGAAGGAATTCTTCTCGTTTATTCACAAGCACATTTTGCAATAATTTTGTTCCCGACCCGACAAAAACACTGAATTTGACCACTTCGACCATTTGCTAGATAATGCTAGCTGTTTACAGGAGATCCACGTATTAAGAGAGTGTTTTTAACTACAAATTGTCCTATTAATAACCACATTTTCACATACTAACAAAAACAAAACCAACCACCATTGTTAATCTATAAATACGATACAGATTCCTTATTATTATTCCTACAGATTGTGAGTCCTGTTTCACCATTTTGTGTTCTTTCTGTGATGTATTGCATAATCAACAGTGAAAATTAGAAAATATCGTAGCTTCCCACTTAAAAAAAAAAAACCAATTACTTATAAAACGGACACACCTACGACATCTATCGGATCAGAGTAAATTGAATTCATATTTACAGTAGGGATCTATAATTAAACAAAGTGAGATGAGTATTGATGAAAAAATCACAGATGGTATTGAGAAATCGTCAGGACACAGGGAGATCTCATTTTTTAGGCTCAATTCCAAATGTTGATATCTTGACAGCCAATTAGGTTGAAACAAATGCTATAAAAAATAAAACAAACCAATCAATAAACGGGAAGGCGTACACCAACGAGGAACAAAAGATCGACCTTTAGACTCGGCAATTAAGGATATAATTAATAACATTTTCATTCCCAACGAACCGAGAGGTGAATAAACTTCATGATAAACAAGAAACGATTCAGGGACTTTAGTACATTGAACCCGCGTTTAGAGGTAAACATTGAGTGCATTTGTGAGGTAGTAAACCATAATTTTCGAAGTAATCTGGAAAATTTAAGGTTTGAAAAAAGATACACGTAAACAACGATGGAAAAGATTTAATGAAAAATTGAATAGAAAGTGAGGAAATCTTGATGGAAGCTATTAAGGGAATTTGGCATGATGGCGAGAGGAAGGTTCGGTTGGGACGCGATAACTGAGGTATCAATCAATCGAACCGTGCCAAAAGATTGTGCGAATTTCTAGTTGAAACCTGATCACCTTGCTTACTTGTAGGAGGAAGGAGCCAAATTTTGCCAGAAAAAGGTTTCCTGAGTTCGTCAAATATGCAATTAACTAATTACATTAACCTACTAAATCCATCTTTATTTTTTTTTTTTTTCGGGAAATCAACAGTTTACATTTTTCAGTTTGTACATGTTTGTGTAGCCAAAATAAAACCAATTATGGATTTCCTCCATGTGACTTTACCTCTGATTAAACAGCATAATAACAAATTTTAAATAATAAAATTTATAATAAGGGAGTATGAGATCAAAAATTTTATAAAACAAAATTTTAAGTATATAAAACTAAAATTTACATAAAAATATCAATACATTGGTAACCATAAGAAGCCAGGTTGTACATATAAATAAAATCATAACAGAATTAAATTAAAATTTATATGTACCTTATAGCAGCTGATTCATAATGGAGGGGCGCCAAGCAGATACAAGATACAATCATAATCAAATTTAGTAACATTTAACCATTTGAGTTATATTTAATTATCTGTTCAATTAGACATGTATAATTTCGATTAGTACAGTTTATTTACGAATTCATTAGGATGTAGGGAATCATAATAAACGACAAAGGGAAGTTAGCTCAGTTAGAGAAATTATTTAAAGTTAGATTTGCAAAAGAGAGACCAATACAGTTTGAAACTCAACGCCCTGTTTAGAATCAAAAGGTTACCACAAAAAAATGAAAGTAATTAAAGTCCTATATCATAAATAAAAAAATTAATACAACGTTTGATGGAAATTAATTACAACATAAATACGAAAATATTTACGTTCAAGCTCGTAAATAACGTATTAATTAGTTAAGTACATATATCTCTAAAGATATGTAGTACAAGGGAGCTTTAAGTCGCTTTCTATAGTTATCAGAGGAAATAAGGGTCCAATTTTCATGAAGGCTTGTGTGACGTAGGGGAGGAATTTTCCATCCCTACTACACATATGCAAAGCCTTAAAAATTTAAATATCGATCAGAGCCAAGAGAAAAGTAGAAAGAATAATATTAAAGAGATGGAAGAAAAACAAGATTATTACGACTGGTGCCAAGTGCCCAGTAGTAAATAAATAAACAACGATAAAAGCTAGATTATTACAGGTCTAGGGTTAATCGTAGATTGGCGAGGAAGTATCTTTGGGCTGGTATTTGATCGGAATAAATTTTAATACCGTTGTACTCGGTTATGCTGTTTTTTTTTCTCAATATGTCTATGGCTTGGGCGGGATTGACAAGCATAACTTTTAGAGGTCTAGGTTTGTCTGATTTTCTGATCCCCAGACGAAAGGTAGTAACGTTGGCTTGCGTGATGGTCAAGTTTAGATTTTTTAGTGTAGTAGAGATTCTCGTCGTATCATCAGTAATTTTGTCGATTTGGGAACAGGCTGAGCTTTCGGGAAAGTTGAATATAATTAAATTTTTCGATCGTTTTTCCTCTCCTTGAGCTCATCAGCAGCTTCGCACATTGATAAATTTGATGAATTTGAAGATTCTTGTGATAATTTTGATTCTATCAGTTTTGAGGAGACCATATGTTCGTTCGACTTAACCAGACCCTCGAGGATTCCAACTTTGACACCAACATCCAACATGGTGCCAGAGAGGTTGGAAAGTTTATTAAGTAATTTAGTCATCTGATCCTTAGTAAGCTTCAGCCCTGGATCAGTAATGCTAGTGTGTAATAAATTTATTTCTTCCTTTGCCTTATTTCTGTATGAAAGTGCATCGGTGGTACTCATCTTGATTGTTTGATTTTAATTTGTTATTTGGTATAGTGGTGTCAACCCTGTATCTGAGTTGTCTAATTGTCTATGACTGGACGTTGTTTTGCGTTTGAAAATATGTGTCTATTGCACTCGGGTGACAGTTGATAATATGAGTATGAGTTAAATAGTAAATATTTACCGGTTGGCAGCTGCTGTTATAATTACACAGTGTTAATTTAGATTTTGTTTAAGTAATCGCCAATAAAAATCACTACAAAGACTCGTTCAATCAATGCACTTCGTAAAATTTTGTGGAGCGAAAAAACTGTGACACTTGTTATTGTTGTATGTTGAAGATGTCTGGAGCAAGTGGATATATAATATAGCTTACTATAAAACATACCTTCTACTTTAGTTTTCGATTTCAATATAACCTATGTAAATACAGCATTCCGCTATATACAGCTTACCATCGAAATGTTTCTCAAGTAAATTACAACTTTTAACCCTACATTTTCGATTCTTTAAACATGTATAATCTTATTTTAAGGTTACTTTAAGTCATAGTCTTAAATATTTTTGTATACAATCAATGTACAATGATTTTACAACCGGCGCTACTAATTACGCATTCTTGGTAAAATAATTCTACTAGCTCTGAACATAGTTCATTGAGTCAACAAAATTCAATGTCCATACATGATTGAAAAACAACCATCTGGAATCAAAACTTTGAAATCCATGTACCACACAATCAGCTGGAATCATATCTCAAATTCCATGTACCACGCTATATGTACGCCAACACTCCGAACACTTAGTTCGTCGATGCGTCAAACACTATAAATAAAGTAAAGAGTTCGTAAAACTTGACAAGTTTTAAAACATTATTTAAAACTAACGTGTTTATAACTCACACCTAAGAATTAACTGATTTCAGCAACTAATAAAATGGTTCATAGAATTCAATAGTCTAGTAATCTCAACACTACGTTTTATTGTTAAACACTTAATTTTATGATTTCATGGTATTAGAACTAAGATTTTCAGCTTAAATTTTTTTGTAAAACCTTTAATACCTTCCAATGTATTGTTAGGTTACGAGATTGGTGAACGAAGTTGCCTGATTTGTTCCGCAGTACACAAATCAAGCAACATATGGCGCAAACTGCAGATTTGCGAGATGCAAGTTTCCGCCGCGCTGCGGCATTATGGGGACGCCACTAGCCACATCGCCCGGCATTGTGTTCCCACCACGTGCCAACAAACGGTCGTGCATCTCGCAAGCCGGGTCCGCTGCGCTTTTCCCGAAGCACCCACTCGTCGACCGCGTGTTAGTTTTACCACGAGATTCGAATCGTTACTCAGTGTTTGTGCCAAATTGGCCGAATCGAGCGAAGCATGTTTAAATTCCTTTCAACGGCCCGGGACTCCAAGCCAGAAACTGGGCGGATTCCCGGAACGGAGGCATTTTTGCACACGCCACGTGGATGACGACACCCCTACTTCCATCACCTCGAAAGCTAATTTACTTTACCCTCTATAATGTGCTAATTCCGTTAGTTTCCGTCGGTTTTTCTCCACTGTGAGTCAGCTTGTGGATCGTCAGATTGCCCTTTCGAGAGCATGAATAGTTGCACTCGGAAACAGAAAAATATTTTTTTTCACTGTGGGTTAGCTTGTGGATCATCAGACTGTCCTTTCGAGTGCATGAATAGTTGCACTCGGAACAAGAAAAAGGTTTTTCTCCGCTGTGAGTTAGCTTGTGGATGGTTAGACTGCTTTTTGTAGAACATGAATAAGTACATTCGAAACAAGAAAAAGGCTTTTCTCCACTGTGAGCACGCATGTGGATCGTCAGACTGCGCTTTTGAGAACACGAATATTTGCACTCGGAACAAGAAAACGGTTTTTCTCCACTGTGAGTCAGCTTATGGATTGTCAGATTGCCCTTTTGAGAACATTAATAGTTGCACTCCAAACAAGTAAAAGGTTTTTCTCCACTGTGAGTCAGCTTGTGAATCGTCAGATTGCCCTTTCGATAGCATGAATAGTTGCATTCGGAACAAGAAAAAGGTTTTTTCTCCACTGTGAGTCAGCTTGTGGATCGTCAGGCTGCCCTTTTGAGAACACGAATAGTTGCACTCGGAACAAGAAAAAGGTTTTTCTCCACTGTGAATCAGATTGTGTCTCTTCAAATCGCCCTTCTGAGAACATGAATAGTTGCATTCGGAACAAGAAAAAGGTTTTTCTCCACTGTGAGTCAGCTTATGGATCGTCAGGCTGCCCTTTTGAGAATACGAATATTTGCACTCGGAACAAGAAAACGGTTTTTCTCCACTGTGAGTCAGCTTATGGATCGTCAGATTGCCCTTTTGAGAACATGAATAGTTGCACTCCAAACAAGAAAAAGGTTTTTCTCCACTGTGAGTCAGCTTGTGAATCATCAGATTAACCTTTCGATAGCATGAATAGTTGCACTCGGAACAAGAAAAAAGTTTTTTTCCACTGTGAGTCAGATTGTGTTTCTTCATGCCAGTGAAAGTGAACAGATAAACTGATAGTCAGTCCACAGCGAACTAACAATTTATTGCTATTTGTGAATTGGTGTTGGTTAAAAAATATAATTGAAGTGAAAAATCTCCATAGAGACAATGAGACATTATTGAATTGTCAATTTTACAAAATTGTTATTAATGTTGTGATTTTGTTGTATTTTATGAAATTTTTTTACATGATTTTTTAGAAATTTATAAATTTTTAGGTTATTTTTAATTGTTGGTTAGGTTCCCGGACCCTTTAAATTTAGATAGGTACACATCTTGTAAAATTTTAGTATATTGTGTGTAAATTTAGGAATTTGTAGTTTGATTTTTTAATTTAAAAAAAAATTGTTGTTTTTTTTCATTTCCCGCCCGGCAGTATGTTCAAAAAGTGAAGGCTACTGCCATCTAGCGGAATTTTTGTAGCTTGACTGTTTGGATCACAGATTACAGGCTAGGGCATAGGGCCGTACTATTTTAAGGACTAGACGATAAAGCAGATTTCTGGAATCTGTATCGTATTTATAGATTAACAATGGTGGTTTGTTTTTATGTTTGTATTGGAAAACGTGTAGTTATAAATAGGACAATTTTTAGTTAAAACACTCTCTTAATACGTGGATCTCCTGTAAATAGCTAGCATTATCTAGCAAGTGGTCGAAGTGGCCAAATTCAGTCTTTTTGGTCGGGTCGGGAACAAATTTATTGTAAAATGTGCTTGTGAATAAACGAGAAGAATTACGCCTTGAAGCCAGATGTTTTCCTTGAAGTCTTTCTGCTAAATTACCAAAATATAATATGGTAACAAACGCCCATTGAGCAAACGTTGGAACAAACGGAAATTTTGGGATCAAACGCCCATTAAGGGCCTACTACTTACGAATTTCTAAAGTGTTTGTAATTACGAGCACGAACTCTAAAATTAATGCAGACGACGGATAAAAGGCCCGCGATTAATATTAAGCCTCAGATGGGATTTAATAACCCGAAAAGGGAATCCGTTGCATTTTTATTTTAAAAAAAGGGGAAATGTAATTTTTGCGATAAAGATCATCTAATTTATTATTGTAAAAAATTCTTAAATTTGAAAATAGAGGATCGAGTTAATGCGATAAAAGAGAGCCAAGCATGTTTTAAATGCTTGAATCCGGGTCATCTTGCAAGTCATTGCAAGGTAACCTTTAAATGCAGGCTATGTAACAGTGAAAATCACAATACGTTACTGCATAAAAAAGAATTCGGGTCCTCTAATTACCCTTTAGGTTCCCTCTAATATAGAGACGGATGCTGAAGAAGCCTCTATCAACAATTACTCTGTGGTAGGCAGAGCGAAAAAAATAGTATTATTATCTACAGCGATGGTTGGCATCACTGGAGCGGATAACAATATAATTACAGCCCGGGTCTTGATCGACCAGGTATCCCAAGCTAACTTCTTGAGGGAAGATTTTGCAAAAATATTAAATTTAGAATTTGATCAAATAAACAATACCGTAACAATTATTATAAGCAATAATTATCAGCCTGAAACACTCATCAACATTGAAAAATCTTCCGAGAAAAGATACTTGCCGCCAACGGGACTTGAACCCGTGTCCTTCTGATTGCCGGTCAGCTGCTCTTGACCACTGAGCTATGGGGGCTTATCAAATACCCGCCAAATAATTCAATATATACTAGTGTTTCATTCAACAATTACTGCTTATTATATTTTTTCCACGTTGCTTATAATAATTGTTACCCTTTGTGCTATGCATAAAAATCTTGTCTAAACGTTAGTTTATAAATTAAAAAATAATAAACAATACGGTATCGGGAATTCAAAATAATGTCACCCGCATAAGAAAAAGTATGTGGGTAGAATTGAATTCTTTGAAATCGGAATATAAAAAGGACATTTTTTGCTTAATTTTACAGGATATACCCAAGACATACCCAGGAGCGAATTAAAACTGCCTTCTGGATTGGAACTAGCAGACCCAAAATTCAATGTATCCGTTTCCATTGACATGCTCTTGGGGGCTGAAGAGTTTTGGGATATCATGACGAGGATATCAAGGTCTCCGCCGGCATAACTATCCAGCGTACGCAGCAGGGGTGGATTGTGTGCGGATCAGTGGAAGCCCATTCCGAAATAAGGCCTGTATCCGTTTTTTGTGGTTTATCTATGCGGTTGATTTTCTCTACTGTAGGTAGAGAATATCATCCGCATGCTAGCCATGGGTTAAGCAAAGTAATTTCTACAAAACCTTCAGGTTCCGAAAATGCTGGCGGGTCAAGCTTCAATACATCCCGTGCAAGGGAGCTGGTTAAAAAAACAGCACGTAAGTTTAAACATCCGGAGAGATATATTAACATGTCAGGTTCCGACATAAAAAAGAAAGTTTCGACAAAAAGGTTGTCGGACTCAACTATACGGGGACATGAATCGACTGGGTTGGCTAAAAAAGTCAGCAGTCGTACCCCTTCAAAAATTTCGGTTTTAGACCCACTGGGGGTCAAATGTTAATTAAAATCGAAAATAACTGTTACCCTACAGGAATGGGATACTTTCTTTAAATTTTCCTTTAGTTAACTAAAGAAAATAACAAATAATTTATCGCAAGTGATAAACAACTGTAAAAAATTTAAATTTAAAAATAATGTCCTTAGGAATTTGAATATTGTTGAGTGAGATTCAGCATTGAAGGGTGTATTGACATTTACAAAAAACAATATTGCGGTCCGCAAAAACAAGTGTTATAAAATACCTAATAATAACTCGTTAGTTATAACTGAGCTAGAACACTTTGTAAATAAACAAAGTCGGCCAGCAAGGCATAAAGTGAAAAAAATAATTGCGCATCAACGTAATTTTAAATATAAACCAATGTTTCACTAGTAGAAATCGAGTTGACTTTAAAATTCATTGAAAATTTATTTGAATTTCATGAAAAATTTATTGAAAACTTATTGAAAAATCTGTTGAAAAATTTATTCAATTTATTGAAAACTCATTGAAATTTCATTGAAAGTTAATTGAAATTTTGTTGAACATTTCTTTAAATTTCGAAACTTATTTTAGTTTTCAATTATTCATTTTAAATTTAAATTGAATTTGATTTATTAAAAATGGTTTTACTAGCTGACCCTAAAATTAAAGGTTATTTTTGAAAATGTTATAAAGACAATTGTTATTAAAATATATTCACGATTTGGAGTACTGCTACTTACCAGCGGATAATAGGACCTATTATGATGAAATGGTAATAATAATTGAAGAAAACACTCGGTGAAATCAGTTTTTTACAAACTGTTTAGTTTTATTTTTTATTTTTATTTGTTAACAAATGGCGCACTGCAACTAGTGTTTACCAAAAAAAAGTATTAAATTTTAAATGGTTCGCTACACATAAGAGTAGCTCAGATAAGCATTTCTGACATTGGAATTAACAATTAAACTGACTCGAGGAGTCCTTTAGCAGTTTGAAGGAATAATGTTGACAAAGTTCAAAAATTTAGGGAATTGTTATGAGTTATATTATTTTTATTATATAAAAGTGTAATTGTGTAGGATGTTTTATGAAAGATCAAGATTGTTGTTGTTATGAAGTAGTTTCTTGAATCTTTACTTTCAACCCCTGTACAATAATTTGCGATTTGATGGTTTGCTCGTTCCGGGAAAAAACTAGCTGGCGCCCCGCGGCACAGCCCGCGTAAATGAAGTGGAAAAGTCCCTGACTTCTGAATTATTATTTCATTATTATTATTTTTGTCATCATTAAAAAAATACTCTAATGCGCTGACTAAAATAATAACTTTAAATTATTGTTGTCATCATTAAAAAAAATAATATAATGCGCTGACTAATAACTTCAAATATTGCCTTAAAACGCGATATATCGACGACAATTATATTACAGTGAATGTGATAAAACCTGAGGTATTATTAAGGTGTTTTCTTGAAATGTTTGAATGGTCCTGAATTATAGGACGGTGTTTGAATGGTCCTGAATTATAGGACGTTGGTTGAATGGTCCTGAATTATAGGATGTTGTATGAGTGATCCTGAATTGAATTGATGCAGGACGCTGTTTGGGTCTTTAAAGGACTCTGATTTTTGTTGTCTGTTTTATCATCTATTTTGTTTTAATATGTCGTTAACCAGTAATCCGTACTGTTAAAAAGTGGATACTGACTTAACTGAGCCATTACCTGTTCTTTAAAAGGGGGTTAAATGTGCTTTTTGTTCTACGATATGTCAATACATACATCACGACATCTAATGTGGAGTTACCTTACGCTTTGATCTCTTGTTGCTTATACATTACCATTCCGATAGTTTTGTTTACTCTTGGTGTTCGTACTTTTCTAATTATGTCATTTTTTTGCTTTCATGTTGACGTTACTCATTGAGTCGTTCCCTGCTGCTGAGAATCATTACTGTTGCTGTAGACGCCCTGATGGACATCACTGCCTCGAAAGCTGAGTTTAACGGTGTTCCTGTCAGCCGCTTGGACGTGTTGATTTTGCTGTTTTTTGATATTTTGTCTAAACTTAATAACTTATCATGTGTCTGTAAACTGTACAACTTTTTGCCTAGGTTTTTTAATGCAGAATCTCTTTGTGAATGATGTTTTTTTTGTAAAGTTTATTGTGGGAATTCTTTGAAGGGTTAAAGTCAAAAAACCTTCGTTACAACGGCGGTTTTTTGCTGGTGTTTTCGGGGATGTGTTATGAAGTAGTTTCTTGAATCTTTACTTTCAACCCCTGTACAATAATTTGCGCTAGGTACTAAATTCAATAGTATTTTTTGTAAGGTTTGCCACACCGAGGTGCCCATTGATTGGCCCAGATTTCGGTGGGAGGGGCCAAAGGGACGAAGCCGGAAGGCTTGGGGGTTTTTGGCGGGCTCTTCTCGTCCCAGCTTCGCTAAGAATCGGTCACGCCACCTGCGTGGTTGGCATAGATCCTTTATATCATAACAGTTTTTTAAAAACACGTGCTTAGAAATTGAAATAAATTCAGTGACGTCTTTTTGACGAGGAGCGGCCCTGCCCAGATGTAAACCGTGCGAGATAATGTACGTAAGCCTTATTTAATTATGTTATTAATTCATTCCTTTGATTGGGTTCTAAAATCATTAACTAATCCGTTCACAAAGAGGTACACGCTTTTTCCTAGTAGCGTAAAATCACCAATAAATTCTTCATAATTTAAAGCAACAAGGAATCTTTTTATTTATTATATTATAACCCTTACCTGCAATAAATGAAGCGACGATCGTTTTGAATCAAATCCGATCGAATTGAGAACACAATATCCCTGGGAAGAGCTAGCCGAGGTTTGTATTATAATTTGGTTTTGGTAAGTATTTAAATTGAACCATTGTTGTTGAGTCTTGAACATTGTGTTATTTAATTTCAAATTTGTTATAAGTTCGTAATCAGGCGGTTCGAGCCTGTCGATAAGTAACACTGTCGCCTTTCAACGTGGAGCTAGATTTGGTTCATTATGATATGTCGCTTTCCTTGATTTTTTTTCATAAACTCCATGCTGTTTTTCGTGATGTATGTATAAATATGTAAATAATAATAATTTTTCCCCTTTAAATGTATAGCTAAATAAGTGATTGTGAATAGTTTTAAAAAAGTTCAAGCGTGTTTTCAAACGCCGCCATTTTGATCCACGTGTTTTTTCAACACGTGTTCGAGAAGTATTTAAAAAGTTCACGCGTGTTTTAAGGATCTGCCATCTTGTCGGCCGCATCTCCGGATTAAAAAACCATCACGTGTTTTCGACTGTTTAAATCAAGTTTTTTTGTCGTTAACAACCACCATTTTGGAAGCATCTCAAATCGCCACGTGTTTTTGACCGTTAAACCAAGTTTTTTGTCGTTAACAGCCACCATTTTGGAAGCATCTCAAATCACCACGTGTTTTTGACCGGTAAATATTTAGTCATGCCGTATTTTGAAAAGATTCGTTTTGTTTTACGCGATTCTTGAAACAAAATGGTTACCGGAAATCTCAGAATTAGATACCTCAGATTAAAATCTGCTAGCGTAGGTAAATGCATTGAAGGTACGGTATACCCGCTCAAAAAGGGAGATAGTGAAATTCGAGTAAAACCACAATTCGGAATTTAAGCCTTGCTTGAAATGGATTTAGCCATATTTAGTGCATATTGTGATCTTCTGCTAAAAAACGGCGTTGTGGTTATTTGTTAGTTAGTTCTTTAACCCGTCTGCTTGGTTCAATATATTTGCACCTCACAAATCGGAAGCCTGGATTTTGCGCGTAAATTCTAGAACCGTCATTTTGGATTGAGATTGTAAAATATCTATGCAAGATAACTTTCATATCTCAAAGACAATAAGAAGCATTATTTCGTTCTCTTTCTGGATAAAAGAAAAATACATATGTTTGCATGAGAAGAAGAGAGATATTGAAGCTATATAGCTTTTAAAATGTAAGGTCGCTCGGGACGTTTTTGGTCTTATGAAAGTATAACGCGATTACGTGTTTTGGGATGTATTTATTCCTAAACAAGCAAATGGGTTAACAAATTTTCCTTTAGTAAGTGCCGCTCGCATAGCACGCCAATTTAAATTGTGTGACCTCAAGTTTAGTTTGCTTGACATAGGTTTTAAATATATTTGAATAATTTTAAATCGACGTAATTTACTTGCCATGTTCGAGTTTAAAATTTTACAAAAGTTAAATGGTCGGGGTGCAGGCACCTAAAAGCAGGTAGAATTCTTCAAAATATTTTTTGGAGACCTTCATAAAATTTAAGGTTCGTTTTATCACCGGGTAGCGGGAATAACGATTGTATGTTGGGTTCCTTTGGAGACAATAACTATTGTCTTTTTTCATAGGCAAAGAATTTATTTCAAATATCTGAAAGTACTTACCTAGTAGATGCGATTATTTTTAGAATAACGGCCATTAGTTTGAAACAGAAATTGACCAGTCTCAGAGTGTGTTGAGACCATATTTTAGCGTTATTTTCGTTGAAACGAGCTGATGATTTAGAGTGGTAAAATAGTATTTACCTATTTAAACATAGATTTTTAACAGTTAAAAAATAAACGAACGCCAAAAAAACTTTTAATCGAGTTCAATTCTCGTGATTTACCAGTGAGATATAATTTTTAGTGTTCAATGATACCGCCTTCCTTATGGGATATAAATACCTACCAGTTCGAATCTGGAATGATAATATTGCAACGCACTCCGACGTAATTACCTTACTTCAAAATTCAGTCGCGGGTTCGATTCCTTGCGAAATTATATATCTCCGTAACCATGCCGATCTCTCTATCGAAGAGTAGAAACCTATTAACGATTAGATAAATATGTTTGTGCCTATGATATTTTAGGGGATACTGTGTGGAGTGCCCTTTAAGGAAAGGAAGGAGAGGAAGGAAAGAGGGATGAGGGGCGGATATAAATTTAGTGGTCAGTGTCCAGGAGTGACAGACATAGGAATTCCTTTCTCCAAATTACGGTTCGACGGCAGGTAGTCAGTCCGATTTTACCCCATATGGACTCAGGCACTCGTAGCGAACGAAACACCCAAGTGTAGCGAATCCCTTAAGAGGATTACCTATAACTGAGGCGCTGGTTATACAATAGATAGTTCCGGGGCAGCGGTACCCATGCCCGCAACAACAAATTGATACGACAACGAAGTCTATGTAACGGAAGTACGATAGCTATTTTTTAAATAGATGGATATAATCGGTATCTGTTAATATTAATGTATAGGTATTACTATTAATTAATTATTTTACGGAAAAGTGATAGTGGGTTCGATTATTACTTTTGATTTTCGAGATTTTGCTCAGGATAGAACAAGTGTCTAGATTTATTCAACTAACGGTGTAGATTGATTGCATAGAAATCAATAGATGTTAATTGAAATTAAAGTTATTATTTGAAATAATAAAGATAAGAAACGAACTTATTTACAGATATTTAATAAGTTGATAGAAGAAGATCAAGACGGAATGCAACTATAATGTTGGCCCATACCAATTAGAAAATAGTTATTCAAAGAAAATCAAGATGGAATCCATCTTAGCCAAGTGGAAAATTATTTCTTCAAATAATTTTGAAATTTATTTGTTTGAGTAGAGTTTCGCGCTAAGCGACGGACGTGAATCGTATTTTGACTGATTTATCACTCAAATGGTTTTGTAGGAACCGGAGAAATCAACGTATTGTGAAAATAAGATATGAAATTGACACCACACCCTTCCACACATACCTACACTCATCGTGCTGTTTTCGAAAGGACGCTTTTGGGATAGTGCATACACGTACATTACAATCGCTTCGGAGTAATTAACCGAATGTGATAACCACTAACATTCGCCACGCACACATACACTAACCTTGACACTGTTTTCGAAGGGGCCCATTCGAAGACAGTGTGTACACACCTTACATACACACTACACTTGTATTTTATAACTATTCATGTACATCATTCGACATTCGTATTGTATTTCATATATAACTAGCCTCTGCTTGCTATTATTTTCACCTCTCTTTCAAGCTCGAGAATGAATGTCGTTGGTGATTAATAATTGCGATTTGATGGTTTGCTCGTTCCGGGAAAAAACTAGCTGGCGCCCCGCGGCACAGCCCGCGTAAATGAAGTGGAAAAGTCCCTGACTTCTGAATTATTATTTCATTATTATTATTTTTGTCATCATTAAAAAAATACTCTAATGCGCTGACTAAAATAATAACTTTAAATTATTGTTGTCATCATTAAAAAAAATAATATAATGCGCTGACTAATAACTTCAAATATTGCCTTAAAACGCGATATATCGACGACAATTATATTACAGTGAATGTGATAAAACCTGAGGTATTATTAAGGTGTTTTCTTGAAATGTTTGAATGGTCCTGAATTATAGGACGGTGTTTGAATGGTCCTGAATTATAGGACGTTGGTTGAATGGTCCTGAATTATAGGATGTTGTATGAGTGATCCTGAATTGAATTGATGCAGGACGCTGTTTGGGTCTTTAAAGGACTCTGATTTTTGTTGTCTGTTTTATCATCTATTTTGTTTTAATATGTCGTTAACCAGTAATCCGTACTGTTAAAAAGTGGATACTGACTTAACTGAGCCATTACCTGTTCTTTAAAAGGGGGTTAAATGTGCTTTTTGTTCTACGATATGTCAATACATACATCACGACATCTAATGTGGAGTTACCTTACGCTTTGATCTCTTGTTGCTTATACATTACCATTCCGATAGTTTTGTTTACTCTTGGTGTTCGTACTTTTCTAATTATGTCATTTTTTTGCTTTCATGTTGACGTTACTCATTGAGTCGTTCCCTGCTGCTGAGAATCATAACTGTTGCTGTAGACGCCCTGATGGACATCACTGCCTCGAAAGCTGAGTTTAACGGTGTTCCTGTCAGCCGCTTGGACGTGTTGATTTTGCTGTTTTTTGATATTTTGTCTAAACTTAATAACTTATCATGTGTCTGTAAACTGTACAACTTTTTGCCTAGGTTTTTTAATGCAGAATCTCTTTGTGAATGATGTTTTTTTTGTAAAGTTTATTGTGGGAATTCTTTGAAGGGTTAAAGTCAAAAAACCTTCGTTACAACGGCGGTTTTTTGCTGGTGTTTTCGGGGATGTGTTATGAAGTAGTTTCTTGAATCTTTACTTTCAACCCCTGTACAATAATTTGCGCTAGGTACTAAATTCAATAGTATTTTTTGTAAGGTTTGCCACACCGAGGTGCCCATTGATTGGCCCAGATTTCGGTGGGAGGGGCCAAAGGGACGAAGCCGGAAGGCTTGGGGGTTTTTGGCGGGCTCTTCTCGTCCCAGCTTCGCTAAGAATCGGTCACGCCACCTGCGTGGTTGGCATAGATCCTTTATATCATAACAGTTTTTTAAAAACACGTGCTTAGAAATTGAAATAAATTCAGTGACGTCTTTTTGACGAGGAGCGGCCCTGCCCAGATGTAAACCGTGCGAGATAATGTACGTAAGCCTTATTTAATTATGTTATTAATTCATTCCTTTGATTGGGTTCTAAAATCATTAACTAATCCGTTCACAAAGAGGTACACGCTTTTTCCTAGTAGCGTAAAATCACCAATAAATTCTTCATAATTTAAAGCAACAAGGAATCTTTTTATTTATTATATTATAACCCTTACCTGCAATAAATGAAGCGACGATCGTTTTGAATCAAATCCGATCGAATTGAGAACACAATATCCCTGGGAAGAGCTAGCCGAGGTTTGTATTATAATTTGGTTTTGGTAAGTATTTAAATTGAACCATTGTTGTTGAGTCTTGAACATTGTGTTATTTAATTTCAAATTTGTTATAAGTTCGTAATCAGGCGGTTCGAGCCTGTCGATAAGTAACATTGTTTAAACATTTAACACTTGCATCCAATGATCCTACTAATTTTAACCCTCTCACTCCTTACCCTCTCTTTGGGCACTTATCTGGTATGCTTGAAGAAGATGAATGGGAGACGCTGTTGACTTGACTGAATCAATATAAATTCAGAGCATATTCAATGTTTTTAGTCCAGGTGAAAAAAGGATTACCTCGGTGAACTTCAGAGAAGAAATAAATGGCAAACCAGTAGTCAAAGGTCTTTAAAGAAGGATGACTTGGTCGAGGATGGCTCACGTTCTATCCTCTCATCCTGGGTCTGATGGCATTGTGAGGGTGGTCACCCTCAGGATTTCACAAGGAACTTTCGGGCGTCCCATAACAAATTCTGTTCACTACCTCTGAAGGAATAATCTGCTGCCTACTGTATAGAAGATGGCCCGCGTTCTATCCTCTCTTCCTGGAGCTGATGGAACAGTGAGAGAAACCACTCTAAAACTTCAAGGGACATTCGTGCGGCCTACAATTAAGTATGTTTGCTGCTCCTGGATGGCGATCTGGAACCGGCCAGATGAACCCCACCCCCATAAAAAGAAGGAAGAAGTTCCCATAAAACGAAGAAAGAAGATTCCATAAAAAGAAGAAAGAAGTTCCCATAAATCGAAGAAAGAAGATTCCATAGAAAGAAGAAAGAAGTTCCCAGAAAAAGATGAAAAATGTTCCCACAAAAAGGAAGAAACTTAAGGCCCAACACGGCAATCTTGTGATCTACAATACGCCTTTCTGGTCTCTACCCTTGACCATCTGGATGATCTTGTCCCTCCAATGATGAAAGAGAAATGGGAGGTCCTCGCTGCAGCTTCTCATGAAGGATCACGCGAATGACAAATTTCGGGTTTCAAGACTTGAGTGTTTGTGTTGTAATGGGTCGTTATTATGTAATTATTATGTAGCATGTTAGTTTATTAAAATTATTTAGTCACTAGAGACATCCAGGTAATTTTATTGTATCTAGTTATTGATACTGGCTGACGAAAATACGCCGCGTGACCAGTAGGTTCCGACGGCCGTCTTTGTTTATTATTGTTGATTATTAGGATGTCTTATCTCCGGGTATTCTCTTTTTTTTAATAGTATAAAAGGGGTGTTGTTCAAAAAACTACCTGTCTTGCATTAAATAATAAGGCGGTTCTACCATTGTAGCGAAGATGTCAGAAAATTACTATTCAAGACATACTGTACTGCCCTGTACACGTCAGAACTGTGGACACAATACCCAGCAGCGCAATGGGAAAAAACTGAGGGTGTGCTACAATAGTGCATACAGGCAACTTATGCAACTACCGAGGTTCTGCAGTGCCTCCACGATGTTCACCGAGGGGAGGGTGCACTCATTCCCAGCCTTACTTCGCCACCGACTAGCCAACTTCTGGAGCAGGATACGGACTTCAACCAATATCATTGTCGTGGCTGCATCCGAGTGGCTCAGTTCCCCATTAAATGAGCGATGGATGCAGATGATGAGGCGACCTCCATGATGGATGATCCCAAAATATCTTTTTATTTTTAATTCTGTCTACTTATTATTTATTTTAATTTTATGCTTATTTTTTGTTATTTGTGTGATGAATTTTGTTTTCATTTTATGCTTTAATTAGGTACCTACCTAATATTTAAACTCTTTTTTTCTTTCTTTTATAGTGGTTTATGTAATATGGCAGACTGGGATTGCACTACCCTCCCAGTCTTGCTGGAATAAAAACTTTAAAAAAAAAAATAATAAAAAAAAAACAATACCTATGGTACAGTTCCCTTAATTCCCCAGGTGGTGTCCGTGCCAAATTATTATAAAGTATTTATTTCATTGTTGGAAAATCAAAGTGATTGTAAATAAAAACGACTCCATATCAAAAAGTGTTTTACAATATAAAAAAGTCCACTACCCCGATCATGAAATGAAGTTATTGCCAGGGGTTATGAATTCCCATGTGGGGCTGAATTTGTCAAAAAACGTCGAGATGCTGATAAACTGCCATTTAGCGCCAAAAACGTCCAAAATGGTTACAAACTGCCATCTAGGGCTAAAATCGTCAAAAAACGTCGACATGCTGAAAAATGGTCATTTAGCGCCAAAAACGTCAACAATGGTTATAAACTGCGATCTTCGGCTAAAATCTTCAAAAAACGTCAATGTGTTGAAACTTGGCCAATCGGCGCCAAAAACGTCCAAAATGGTTATAAATTGTCATGTAGGGCTAATATCGTCAAAAAACGTCGAAATGCTTATTAATTGCCATTAAGCGCGAAAAACGTCCAAAATGGTTACAAACTGCCAACTAGGGCTAAAATCGTTAAAAAACGTCGAAATGCTGAAAAATGGCCATTCACCGCCAAAAACGTCCAAAATGGTTATAACCTTCCATGTACGGCTAAAACCGTCAAAAAACGTCGAGATGCTGATAAACTGCCATTTAGCGTCAAAAACGTAAAAAATGGTTACAAACTGCCGTTTAGGGCTAAAATCGTCAAAAAAAGTCGACAAGCTGAAAAATGGCCATACAGCGCCAAAAACGTCCAAAGTGGTTATATACTGCCATGTACGGCTAAAACCGTGAAAAAAAAGTCGAGATGCCGATAAACTGCCATTTAGCGCCAAAAACGTCCAAAATGGTTACAACCTACCATTTAGGGCTAAAATCGCCAAAAAACGTCGACAAGCTGAAAAATGGCGCTTAAGCGCCAAACACGTCAACAATGGTTATAAACTGCCATCTAGGGCTAAAATCGTCAAAAAACGTCGAAATGCTGAAAAATGGCCATTTGGCGCCAAAAACGTGCAATATGGTAATAAATTGCCATGTAGGGCTAAAATCGTAAAAAAAGTCGAAATGCTGTTAAATTACCATTTAGCGCCACAAACGCCCAAAATGATTTGAAAATGAAAAAAAACTTTGAAAATGAAATTAACGCATTAAATGTGCAAATTCACCGAAAAAATGATTGTTACACAAAAAAGACAGTTTCTACTAGTAACTGTTCTCAAAGAAACGAAATTCATCTAAACTGTATTAAATGGGTGGATTACCTTGGTTTATTAACTCAATGACTCTTACTAACGAAAATGACGTTAACAATAATACTTAATGAACTTAATGCTTAAAATGGGCAAATTCATCCAAAAAATGTTTGTTACACAAAAAGTGAGAGTTTCTTCTAGTAAATGTTATCGAAAAGAAATTCAAATGTCTTAACTGTATTAAAAGGGCATTTTACCATTGTTAATTAACTCAATGACCCTAAGAATGAAAATTACGTAAACAATAAAACTAAATGAACGTTGAAAATGAAATTAATGCATAAAATGTGCAAATTCACCCATAAAATCTTTGTTACGCTAAAAATGACAGTATCAACCGGTAAACGTTTTCATAGAAAAAAAATAATAATGTTATTAGTTAATGTTTCAACTGTATTAAAAGGGTGGTTAACCTTGGTTTATTAACTTAATGACCCTTTCGAATGAAAATGACATTAACAATAATACTATGATGTATATAATAATACTAATAAATGAAATAATTGCATTAAATGTGCAAATTCACCAAAAAAGGTTTGTTACACAAAAAGTGACAGTTTTTACTTGTAACTGTTCTCATAGAAAAGAAATTCACACTTTCTTAACTGTATTAAAAGAGCGTTTTACCATTGTTAATAAACTCAATGACCCTTTAGAATGAAAATGACGTAAATAATAATACTTGAAGAACTTTAAAAATTAAATTAATGCATGAAATGTGCAAATTCACCCAAAAACTGTTTGCTACGCAAAAAATGACAGTTTCTTCTGTTAAAGGTTGTCATAGAAAATTTTTTTAAATGATTTAACAGTTATAAAAGGGTGGTTTACCTTGGTTTTTTAATTAAATGACCCTGTCGAATGAAAATGACGTTAACAATAGTTCTTAAATAACTTTGAAAATTATATTAATGCATTAAATGTGCAAATAACCCCAAAAAATGTTTGTTTCACTAAAAATGACAATTTCTTCTAGTAAATGATCTCATAGAAAAGAAATTCAAATGTTTTAACTGTCGTAAAGGGGCGTTTTACCATTGTTAATTAACTCCATGACCCTTAAGAATGAAAATGACGTTAACAATAACACTTGAAGAACTTTTAAAATGAAATTAATGCATTAAATGTGAAAATTCACCCAAAAAATGTTTGTTACACAAAAAGTGACAGTTCCTTCTGGTAAATGTTCTCATAGAGAAAAATTCAAATAAATTAACTGTATTTAAAGGGCGTTTTACCATTGATAATTAAATCAATGACCCTTAAGAATGAAAATGACGTTAATAATAAAACTTAATTAAATTTTAAAATGAAATTAATTCATTTAATGTGCAACTTCACAAAAAAAAAAGTTTGATAAACAAAAAGGGACAGGTTTCTACTAGTAAATTTTCTCATAGAAACGAAATTCATCTGATGAAATAAAAATATATCGAATGAAAATGATGTTAAAAATAATACTTATTTAATTTTGAAAATGAAATAAATGCATTAAATGTGCAAATTCCTCCAAAAAATGTTTGTTACACAAAAAGTGACAGTTTCTTCTGATAAATGTTCTCATAGAAAAGAAATTCAAATATCTTAACAGTATTAAAAGGGCGTTTTACCATTGTTAATTAACTCAATGACCCTGATGAATGAAAATGACGTTAACAATAATACTAAATTAACTTTGAAAATGAAATTAATGCATTAAATGTGCAAATTCCCCCAAAAAATGTTTTATAAACAAAAGGGACAGTTTCTAGTAGTCAATGTTCTCATAGAAACGAAATTCATCTTTACTGTATTACTTTGGTTTATTAACTCAATGAACCTTACGAATGAAAATGACGTTAAAAACAATTCTTATTTAATTTTGAAAATGAAATAAAAGCATTAAATGTGCTTATTTCTCCAAAAAATGATATTTTGGGTGAATTTGCACATTAACTGGATGAAACTGTCACTTTTTGTGTAACAAACATTTTTTGGGTGAATTTGCACATTTCATGCATTAATTTCGTTTTCAAAGTTCATTAATTATTATTGTTTACGTCATTATCATTCTTAAGGGTCATTGAGTTAATTAAAAATAGTAAAACGCCCTTTAACTACAGTGTGAGCTATTTGTTTTTCTTTTCTATGACAACATTTACAAGAGGAACCAAATTTTTTTGGGTGAATTTGCACATTGTATGCAATTTTTTTCGTTTTCAAAGTTCATTAAGTATTATTGTTTACGTCATTTTCATTCTTACGGGTCATTGAGTTAATAAACAATGCTAAATTTCCGTTTTAATACAGTAAAGACATTTTTTCTCTTTTATGAGCAAATTTACAAGAAGAAACTGTCACTTTTTGTGTAACAAACCATTTTTGGGGGAATTTGCACATTTTATGCATTAATTTCGTTTTCAAAGTTCATAAAGTATTATTGTTTACGTCATTTTCATTCTTAAGGGTCATTGAGTTAATAAACAATGCTAAAATTCCTTTTTTAATACAGTTAAGACATTTTTTCTCTTTTATGAGCAAATTTACTAGAAGAAACTGTCACTTTTTGTGTAAAAATCAATTTTTGTGGGAATTCGCACATTTCATGCATTAATTTCGTTTTCAAAGTTCATTAAGTATGACTGTTTACGTCATTTTCATTCTTAAGCGTCATTGAGATAATTAAAATTGGTGAAACAAGCTTTTAATACAGTTATGACATTTGTATTTCTTTTTTTGACAACATTTACCAGAACAACAAATATTTTTTGGGTGAATTTGCATATTAACTGGATGAAACTCTCACTTTTTGTGTAAGAAACATTTTTTGGGTGAATTTGCACATTTTATGCATAAATTTCGTTTTCAAAGTTCATTAAGTATTATTGTTTACGTCAATATCATTCTTAAGGGTCATTGAGATAATTAAAATTGGTAAAACGCCCTTTTAATACAGTTATGACGTTTGTATTTCTTTTCTTTGACAACATTTACCAGAAGAACAAATATTTTTTGGGTGAATTTGCATACTAACTGGATGAAACTCTCACTTTTTGTGTAAGAAACATTTTTTGGGTGAATTTGCACATTTTATGCATTAATTTCGTTTTCAAAGTTCATTAATTATTATTGTTTACGTGATTATCATTCTTAAGGGTCATTAAGTTAATTAAATATGGTAAAACGCCCTTTAAATACAGTGTTAGCTATTTGTTTTTCTTTTCTATGACAACATTTACCTGAAGAAACAAAATTTTTTGGGTGAAAATGCACAATAACTGGATAAAACTGTCAGTTTTTGTGTAACAAACATTTTTTGGGTGAATTTGCAAATTTCATGCATAAATTTCGTTTTCAAAGTTCATTAATTATTATTGTTTACGTCAATTTCATTCTTAAGGGTCATTGAGTTAATTAAAAATGGTAAAACGCCCTTTAAATACAGTGTAAGCTATTTGTTTTTCTTTTCTATGACAACATTTACCAGAAGAACAAAAAATTTTTGGGTGAATTTGCACAATTTATGCATTTTTTTCGTTTTTAAAGTTCATTATGTATTATTGTTTACGTCATTTTCATTCTTAAGGGTCATTGAGTTATTTAAAAATGGTAAAACGCCCTTTAAATTCAGTGTGAGCTATTTGTTTTTCTTTTCTACGACAACATTTACCAGAAGAACAAATATTTTTTGGGTGAATTTGCACATTAACTGGATGAAACTGTCAGTTTTTGTGTAACAAACATTTTTTGGGTGAATTTGCACATTTCATGCATTAATTTCGTTTTTAAAGTTCATTAATTATTATTGTTTACGTCATTTTCATCCTTAGGGGTCATTGAGTTATTTAAAAATGGTAAAACCCCCTTTAAATACAGTGTTAGCTATTTGTTTTTCTTTTCTACGACAACATTTACCAGAAGAACCAAATTTTTTTTGGTGATTTTGCACATTAACTTGATGAAACTGTCAGTTTTTGTGCAACAAACATTTTTTGGGTGAATTTGCACATTTCATGCATTAATTTCGTTTACAAAGTTCATTAATTATTATTGTTTACGTCATTTTCATTCTTAAGGGTCATTGAGTTAATTAAAAATGGTAAAACGCCCTATAAATACAGTGTTAGCTATTTGTTTTTTTTTTCTATGACAACATTTACCAGAAGAACCAAAATTTTTTGGGTGAATTTGCACATTCAATGCATTTTTTTCGTTTTCAAAGTTCATCAAGTATTATTGTTTACGCCATTTTCATTCTTAATGGTCATTGAGTTAATAAACAATGGTAAAATTTCTTTTTAGTACAGTTAAGACATTTTTTCTCTTTTATGAGCAAATTTACTAGAAGAAACTGTCACTTGTTGTGTAAAAATCAATTTTTGTGGGAATTTGCACATTTCATGCATTAATTTCGTTTTCAAAGTTCATTAAGTATGACTGTTTACGTCATTTTCATTCTTAAGGGTCATTGAGATAATTAAAATTGGTGAAATAAGCTTTTAATACATTTATGACATTTGTATTTCTTTTCTTTGACAACATTTACCAAAAAAACAAATATTTTTTGGGTGAATTTGCATATTAACTGGATGAAACTCTCATTTTTTGTGTAAAAAACATTTTTTGGGTGAATTTGCACATTTTATGCATAAATTTCGTTTTCAAAGTTCATTAATTATTTTTGTTTACGTCATTATCATTCTTAAGTGTCATTGAGTTAATTAAAATTGGTAAAACGCCCTTTTAATAAAGTTATGACGTTTGTATTTCTTTTCTTTGACAACATTTACCAGAAGAACAAATATTTTTTGGGTGAATTTGCATAGTAACTGGATGAAACTGTCATTTTTTGTGTAACAAACATTTTTTGGGTGAATTTGCACATATTATGCATTAATTTCGTTTTCTAAGTTCATTAAGTGTTATTGTTTACGTCATTTTCATTCTTAAGGGTCATTGAGTTAATTAAAAATGGTAAAACGCCCTTCAAATACAGTGTTAGCTATTTGTTTTTCTTTTCTATGACAACATTTACTTGAAGAACCAAAATTTTTTGGGTGAATTTGCACATTAACTGGATGAAACTGTCAGTTTTTGTGTAACAAACATTTTTTGGGTGAATTTGCACATTTTATGCATTAATTTCGTTTTCTAAGTTCATTAAGTGTTATTGTTTACGTCATTTTCATTCTTAAGGATCATTGAGTTAATAAACAATGATAAAATTTCTTTTTAATACCGTTAAAACATTTTTTCTCTTTTATGAGCAAATTTACTAGAAGAAAGTGTCACTTTTTGTGTAAAAAACAATTTTTTGGGGAATTTGCACATTTTTTACATTAATTTCGTTTTCAAAGTTCATTAAGTATTATTGTTTACGTCATTTTCATTCTTAAGGGTCATTGAGTTAATAAACAATGCTGAAATTCCTTTTTAATACTGTTAAGACATTTTTTTTCTTTTATGAGCAAATTTATTAGAAAAAACTGTCACTTTTTGTGTAAAAATTAATTTTTGGGGGAATTTCCACATTTCATGCATTAATTTCGTTTTCAAAATTCATTAATTATTATTGTTTACGTCATTTTCGTTCTTAAGGGTTATTGAGTAAATTAAAACTGGTAAAACGCCCTTTAAATACAGTGTAAGCTATTTGTTTTTCTTTTCTATTACAACATTTACCAAAAGAACCAAAATTTTATGGGTGAATTTGCACATTTTAGCCATTTTTTTCGTTTTCAAAGTTCATTAAGTATTATTGTTTACGTCATTTTCATTCTTAAGGGTCATTGAGTTAATAAACAATGCTGAAATTCCTTTTTAATACTGTTAAGACATTTTTTTTCTTTTATGAGCAAATTTACTAGAAAAAACTGTCACTTTTTGTGTAAAAATCAATTTTTGGGGGAATTTGCACATTTCATGCATTAATTTCGTTTTCAAAATTCATTAATTATTATTGTTTACGTCATTTTCATTCTTAAGGGTCATTGAGTTAATAAACAATGGTAAAACGCCCTTTTAATACAGTTAAGACATTTGACTTTCTTTTCTATGACAACAGTTACTAGAAGAAACTGTCATTTTTTGCGTAACAAACTATTTTTGGTGAATTTGCAGATTTCATGCAATAATTTCATTTTCAAAATTCATTAAGTATTATTGTTTACGTCATTTTCATTCTAAAGGGTCATTGAGTTAATAAACAATGATAAAATTTCTTTTTAATACAGTTAAAACATTTTTTCTCTTTTATGAGCAAATTTACTAGAAGAAAGTGTCACTTTTTGTGTAAAAAACAATTTTTTGGGGAATTTGCACATTTCATGCAATAATTTCATTTTCAAAGTTCAATTAGTATTATTGTTTACGTCATTTTCATTCTTAAGGGTCATTCAGTTAAATAACAATGCGAAAATTCCTTTTTAATTCAGTTAAGAAATTTTTTTTCTTTTATGATCAAATTTACTAGAAAAAACTGTCACTTTTTGTGTTAAAAACAATTTTTGGGGGAATTTGCTCAGTTTATGCATAGATTTCATTTTCAAAGTTCATTAGTATTATTGTTTACGTCATTTTCATTCTTAAGGGTCATTGAGTTAATAAACAATGCTAAAATTCCTTTTTAATACAGTTAAGACGTTTTTTCTCTTTTATGAGGAAATTTACTAGAAGAAACTGACACTTTTTGTGAAAAAATCGATTTTTGGGTGAATTTGCACATTTTATGCATTAATTTCGTTTTCAAAGTTCATGTATTATTATTGTTTACGTCATTTTCATTCTTAAGGGTCATTGAGTTACATAAAAATGGTAAAACGCCATTTAAATACAGTGTGAGCTATTTGTTTTCCTTTTCTATGACAACATTTACCAGAAGAACCAAATTTTTTTGGGTGAATTTGCACATTTTATGCATTTTTTTCGTTTTCAAAGTTAATTAAGTATTATTGATTACGTCATTTTCATTCTTAAGGGTCATTAAGATAATTAAAATTGGTAAAATGCCCTTTAAATACAGTTATGACATTTGTATTTCTTTTCTTTGACAACATTTACCAGAAGAACAAATATTTTTTGGGTGAATTTGCACATTAACTGGATAAAACTGTCAGTTTTTGTGTAACAAACATTTTTTGGGTGAATTTGCACATTTCATGCATTAATTTCGTTTTCAAAGTTCATTAATTATTATTGTTTACGTCATTTTCATTCTTAAGGGTCATTGAGTCACATAAAAATGGTAAAACGCCATTTTAATACAGTGTGAGCTATTTGTTTTCCTTTTCTATGACAACATTTACCAGAAGAACCAAATTTTTTTGGGTGAATTTGCACATTTTATGCATTTTTTTCGTTTTCAAAGTTCATTAAGTATTATTGTTTACGTCATTTTCATTCTTAAGGGTCATTGAGTTAATAAACAATGGTAAAACGCCCTTTAAATACAGTCAAGACATTTGACTTTCTTTTCTATGACAACAGTTACTAGAAGAATTTGTCATTTTTTGCGTAACAAACTATTTTTGGTGAATTTGCAGATTTCATGCAATAATTTCATTTTCAAAATTCATTAAGTATTATTTTTTACGTCACTTTCATTCTTAAGTGTCATTGAGTTAATCAACAATAATAAAATTACTTTTTTTTATACAGTTAATACATTTTTTCTCTTTTATGAGCAAATTTACTAGAAGAAAGTGTCACTTTTTGTGTAAAAAACAATTTTTTGGGGAATTTGCACATTTTTTACATTAATTTCGTTTTCAAAGTTCATTAAGTTTTGTTGTTTACGTCATTTTCATTCTTAAGGGTCATTGAGTTAATAAACAATGCTGAAATTCCTTTTTAATACTGTTAAAAGACATTTTTTTCTTTTATGAGCAAATTTACTAGAAAAAACTGTCACTTTTTGTGTAAAAATCAATTTTTGGGGGAATTTGCACATTTTTTACATTAATTTCGTTTTCAAAGTTCATTAAGTGTTATTGTTTACGTCATTTTCATTCTTAAGGATCATTGAGTTAATAAACAATGATAAAATTTCTTTTTAATACAGTTAAAACATTTTTTCTCTTTTATGAGCAAATTTACTTGAAAAAAGTGTCACTTTTTGTGTAAAAAAACAATTTTTTGGGGAATTTGCACATTTTTTACATTAATTTCGTTTTCAAAGTTCATTAAGTATTATTGTTTACGTCATTTTCATTCTTAAGGGTCATTGAGTTAATAAACAATGCTGAAATTCCTTTTTAATACTGTTAAGACATTTTTTTTCTTTTATGATCAAATTTACTAGAAAAAACTGTCACTTTTTGTGTAAAAATCAATTTTTGGGGGAATTTCCACATTTCATGCATTAATTTCGTTTTCAAAATTCATTAATTATTATTGTTTACGTCATTTTCATTCTTAAGGGTTATTGAGTTAATTTAAAATAGTAAAACGCCCTTTAAATACAGTGTAAGCTATTTGTTTTTCTTTTCTATGACAACATTTACCAGAAGAACCAAAATTTTATGGGTGAATTTGCACATTTTATGCATTTTTTTCGTTTTCAAAGTTCATTAAGTATTATTGTTTACGTCATTTTCATTCTTAAGTGTCATTGAGTTAATAAACAATGCTGAAATTCCTTTTTAATACTGTTAATACATTTTTTTTCTTTTATGATCAAATTTAGTAGAAAAAACTGTCACTTTTTGTGTAAAAATCAATTTTTGGGGGAATTTGCACATTTCATGCATTAATTTCGTTTTCAAAATTCATTAATTATTATTGTTTACGTCATTTTCATTCTTAAGGGTTATTGAGTTATTTTAAAATAGTAAAACGCCCTTTAAATACAGTGTAAGCTATTTGTTTTTCTTTTCTATGACAACATTTACCAGAAGAACCAAAATTTAATGGGTCAATTTGCACATTTTATGCATTTTTTTCGTTTTCAAAGTTTATTAAGTATTATTGTTTACGTCTTTTTCATTATTAAGGGTCATTGAGTTTATAAACAATGGTAAAACGCCCTTTTAATACAGTTTAGACATTTGACTTTCTTTTCTATGACAAAAGTTACTAGAAGAAACTGTCATTTTTTGCGTAACAAACTATTTTTGGTGAATTTGCAGATTTCGTGCAATAATTTCATTTTCAAAATTCATTTATTATTATTGTTTACGTCATTATCATTCTTAAGGGTCATTGAGTTAATTAAATATGGTAAAACGCCCTTTAAATACAGTGTTAGCTATTTGTTTTTCTTTTCTATGACAACATTTACCTGAAGAACCAAAATTTTTTGGGTGAAAATGCACATTAACTGGATGATACTGTCAGTTTTTGTGTAACAAACATTTTTTGGGGTGAATTTGCACATTTCATGCATTAATTTCGTATTCAAAGTTCATTAATTATTATTGTTTACGTCAATTTCATTCTTAAGAGTCATTGAGTTAATTAAAAATGGTAAAACGCCCTTTAAATACAGTGTAAGCTATTTTTTTTTCTTTTCTATGACAACATTTACCAGAAGAACAAAAATTTTTTGGGTGAATTTGCACATTTCATGCATTAATTTCGTTTACAAAGTTCATTAATTATTATTGGTTACGTCATTTTCATTCTTAAGGGTCATTGAGTTAATTAAAAATGGTAAAACGCCCTATAAATACAGTGTTAGCTATTTGTTTTTCTTTTCTATGACAACATTTACCAGAAGAACCAAAATTTTTTCGGTGAATTTGCACATTTAATGCATTTTTTTCGTTTTCAAAGTTCATTAAGTATTATTGTTTTCGTCATTTTCATTCATAAGGGTCATTGAGTTATTTAACAATGGCAAAACGCCCTTTTAATACAGTTAAGACATTTGAATTTCTTTTCTATGACAACAGTAACTAGAAGAAACTGTCATTTTTTGCGTAACGAACTACTTTTTGGTGAATTTGCACATTTCATGCAATAATTTCATTTTCAAAATTCATTAAGTATTATTGTTTACGTCATTTTCATTCTTAAGGGTCATTGAGTTAAATAACAATGCTAAAATTCCTTTTTAATACAGTTAAGACGTTTTTTCTCTTTTATGAGGAAATTTACTAGAAGAAACTGACACTTTTTGTGAAAAAATCGATTTTTGGGTGAATTTGCACATTTTATGCATTAATTTCGTTTTCAAAGTTCATGTATTATTATTGTTTACGTCATTTTCATTCTTAAGGGTCATTGAGTTACATAAAAATGGTAAAACGCCATTTAAATACAGTGTGAGCTATTTGTTTTCCTTTTCTATGACAACATTTACCAGAAGAACCAAATTTTTTTGGGTGAATTTGCACATTTTATGCATTTTTTTCGTTTTCAAAGTTAATTAAGTATTATTGATTACGTCATTTTCATTCTTAAGGGTCATTAAGATAATTAAAATTGGTAAAATGCCCTTTAAATACAGTTATGACATTTGTATTTCTTTTCTTTGACAACATTTACTAGAATAACAAATATTTTTTGGGTAAATTTGCACATTAACTGGATAAAACTGTCAGTTTTTGTGTAACAAACATTTTTTGGGTGAATTTGCACATTTCATGCATTAATTTCGTTTTCAAAGTTCATTAATTATTATTGTTTACGTCATTTTCATTTTTAAGGGTCATTGAGTCACATAAAAATGGTAAAACGCCATTTTAATACAGTGTGAGCTATTTGTTTTCCTTTTCTATGACAACATTTACCAGAAGAACCAAATTTTTTTGGGTGAATTTGCACATTTTATGCATTTTTTTCGTTTTCAAAGTTCATTAAGTATTATTGTTTACGTCATTTTCATTCTTAAGGGTCATTGAGTTAATAAACAATGGTAAAACGCCCTTTTAATACAGTCAAGACATTTGACTTTCTTTTCTATGACAACAGTTACTAGAAGAATTTGTCATTTTTTGCGTAACAAACTATTTTTGGTGAATTTGCAGATTTCATGCATTAATTTCATTTTCAAAATTCATTAAGTATTATTTTTTACGTCATTTTCATTCTTAAGTGTCATTGAGTTAATCAACAATGATAAAATTACTTTTTTTTATACAGTTAATACATTTTTTCTCTTTTATGAGCAAATTTACTAGAAAAAAGTGTCACTTTTTGTGTAAAAAACAATTTTTTGGGGAATTTGCACATTTTTTACATTAATTTCGTTTTCAAAGTTCATTAAGTTTTGTTGTTTACGTCATTTTCATTCTTAAGGGTCATTGAGTTAATAAACAATGCTGAAATTCCTTTTTAATACTGTTAAAAGACATTTTTTTCTTTTATGAGCAAATTTACTAGAAAAAACTGTCACTTTTTGTGTAAAAATCAATTTTTGGGGGAATTTGCACATTTTATGCATTAATTTCGTTTTCTAAGTTCATTAAGTGTTATTGTTTACGTCATTTTCATTCTTAAGGATCATTGAGTTAATAAACAATGATAAAATTTCTTTTTAATACAGTTAAAACATTTTTTCTCTTTTATGAGCAAATTTACTTGAAAAAAGTGTCACTTTTTGTGTAAAAAAACAATTTTTTGGGGAATTTGCACATTTTTTACATTAATTTCGTTTTCAAAGTTCATTAAGTATTATTGTTTACGTCATTTTCATTCTTAAGGGTCATTGAGTTAATAAACAATGCTGAAATTCCTTTTTAATACTGTTAAGACATTTTTTTTCTTTTATGATCAAATTTACTAGAAAAAACTGTCACTTTTTGTGTAAAAATCAATTTTTGGGGGAATTTGCACATTTCATGCATTAATTTCGTTTTCAAAATTCATTAATTATTATTGTTTACGTCATTTTCATTCTTAAGGGTTATTGAGTTAATTTAAAATAGTAAAACGCCCTTTAAATACAGTGTAAGCTATTTGTTTTTCTTTTCTATGACAACATTTACCAGAAGAACCAAAATTTTATGGGTGAATTTGCACATTTTATGCATTTTTTTCGTTTTCAAAGTTCATTAAGTATTATTGTTTACGTCATTTTCATTCTTAAGTGTCATTGAGTTAATAAACAATGCTGAAATTCCTTTTTAATACTGTTAAGACATTTTTTTTCTTTTATGATCAAATTTAGTATAAAAAACTGTCACTTTTTGTGTAAAAATCAATTTTTGGGGGAATTTGCACATTTCATGCATTAATTTCGTTTTCAAAATTCATTAATTATTATTGTTTACGTCATTTTCATTCTTAAGGGTTATTGAGTTAATTTAAAATAGTAAAATGCCCTTTAAATACAGTGTAAGCTATTTGTTTTTCTTTTCTATGACAACATTTACCAGAAGAACCAAAATTTAATGGGTCAATTTGCACATTTTATGCATTTTTTTCGTTTTCAAAGTTTATTAAGTATTATTGTTTACGTCTTTTTCATTATTAAGGGTCATTGAGTTTATAAACAATGGTAAAACGCCCTTTTAATACAGTTTAGACATTTGACTTTCTTTTCTATGACAAAAGTTACTAGAAGAAACTGTCATTTTTTGCGTAACAAACTATTTTTGGTGAATTTGCAGATTTCGTGCAATAATTTCATTTTCAAAATTCATTTATTATTATTGTTTACGTCATTATCATTCTTAAGGGTCATTGAGTTAATTAAATATGGTAAAACGCCCTTTAAATACAGTGTTAGCTATTTGTTTTTCTTTTCTATGACAACATTTACCTGAAGAACCAAAATTTTTTGGGTGAAAATGCACATTAACTGGATGATACTGTCAGTTTTTGTGTAACAAACATTTTTTGGGGTGAATTTGCACATTTCATGCATTAATTTCGTATTCAAAGTTCATTAATTATTATTGTTTACGACAATTTCATTCTTAAGAGTCATTGAGTTAATTAAAAATGGTAAAACGCCCTTTAAATACAGTGTAAGCTATTTTTTTTTCTTTTCTATGACAACATTTACCAGAAGAACAAAAATTTTTTGGGTGAATTTGCACATTTCATGCATTAATTTCGTTTACAAAGTTCATTAATTATTATTGGTTACGTCATTTTCATTCTTAAGGGTCATTGAGTTAATTAAAAATGGTAAAACGCCCTATAAATACAGTGTTAGCTATTTGTTTTTCTTTTCTATGACAACATTTACCAGAAGAACCAAAAATTTTTCGGTGAATTTGCACATATAATGCATTTTTTTCGTTTTCAAAGTTCATTAAGTATTATTGTTTTCGTCATTTTCATTCATAAGGGTCATTGAGTTATTTAACAATGGCAAAACGCCCTTTTAATACAGTTAAGACATTTGACTTTCTTTTCTATGACAACAGTAACTAGAAGAAACTGTCATTTTTTGCGTAACGAACTACTTTTAGGTGAATTTGCACATTTCATGCAATAATTTCATTTTCAAAATTCATTAAGTATTATTGTTTACGTCATTTTCATTCTTAAGGGTCATTGAGTTAAATAACAATGCTAAAATTCCTTCTTAATTCAGTTAAGACATTTTTTCTCATTTATGAGCAAATTTACTGGAAGAAACTGTCACTTTTTGTGTAAAAAACAATTTTTGGGGGAAGTTGCAAATTTTATGCATTAATTTCGTTTTCAAAGTTCATTAATTATTATTGTTAACGTCATTTTCATTCTTAAAGGTCATTGAGTTAATTAAAAATGGTAAAACGCCCTATAAATACAGTGTTAGCTATTTGTTTTTCTTTTCTATGACAACATTTACCAGAAGAACAAAAATTTTTTGGGTGAATTTGCACATTCAATGCATTTTTCTAGTTTTCAAAGTTCATAAAGTATTATTGTTTACGTCGTTTTCATTCTTAAGGGTCATTGAGTTAATAAACAATGCTAAAATTTCTTTTAAGTACAGTTAACACATTTTTTCTCTTTTATGAGCAAATTTACTAGAAGAAACTGTCACTTTTTGTGTAAAAATCAATTTTTGTGGGAATTTGCACATTTCATGCATTAATTTCGTTTTCAAATTTCATTAACTATGACTGTTTACGTCATTTTCATTCTTAAGGGTCATTGAGATAATTAAAATTGGTGAAACAAGCTTTTAATACAGTTATGACATTTGTATTTCTTTTCTTTGACAACATTTACCAGAAGAACAAATATTTTTTGGGTGAATTTGCATATTAACTGGATGAAACTCTCACTTTTTGTGTAAGAAACATTTTTTGGGTGAATTTGCACATTTTATGCATAAATTTCGTTTTCAAAGTTCATTAATTATTTTTGTTTACGTCATTATCATTCTTAAGTGTCATTGAGTTAATTAAAATTGGTAAAACGCCCTTTTAATACTGTTATGACGTTTGTTTTTCTTTTCTTTGACAACATTTACCAGAAGAACAAATATTTTTTGGGTGAATTTGCATAGTAACTGGTTGAAACTGTCACTTTTTGTGTAACAAACATTTTTTTGGTGAATTTGCACATATTATGCATTAATTTCGTTTTCAAAGTTCATTAAATTATTATTGTTTACGTCATTATCATTCTTAAGGGTCATTGAGTTAATTAAAAATGGTAAAACGCCCTTCAAAAACAGTGTTAGCTATTTGTTTTTCTTTTCTATGACAACATTTACTTGAAGAACCAAAATTTTTTGGGTGAATTTGCACATTAACTGGATGAAACTGTCAGTTTTTGTGTAACAAACATTTTTTGGGTGAATTTGCACATTTCATGCATTAATTTCGTTTTTAAAGTTCATTAATTATTATTGTTTACGTCATTTTCATTCTTAAGGGTCATTGAGTTAATTAAAAATGGTAAAACGCCCTTTAAATACAGTGTTAGCTATTTGTTTTTCTTTTCTACGACAACATTTACCAGAAGAACCAAAAATTTTTGGTGAATTTGCACATTAACTGGATGAAACTGTCAGTTTTTGTGTAACAAACATTTTATGGTTGAATTTGCACATTTCATGCATTAATTTCGTTTTCAAAGTTCATTAATTATTATTGTTTACGTCATTTTCATTCTTAAGGGTCAATGAGTTAATTAAAAATGGTAAAACGCCCTTTAAATACAGTGTTAGCTATTTGTTTTTCTTTTCTATGACAACATTTACCGGACGAACCAAAATTTTTTGGGTGAATTTGCACATTTTATTCATTTTTTTCGTTTTCACAGTTCATAAAGCATTATTGTTTACGTCATTTTCATTCTTAAGGGTCATTGAGATAATTAAAATTGGTAAAACGACCTTTTAATACAGTTAGGACATTTGTATTTCATTGCTTTGAAAACATTTACCTGAAGAACCAAAATTTTTTGGGTGAATTTGCACATTAACTGGATGAAAATGCACATTTTATGCATTTTTTTTTGTTTTCAAAGTTCATTAAGTATTTTTGTTTACGTCATTTTCATTCTTAAGGGTCATTGAGTTAATTAAAAATGGCAAAACGCCCTTTAAATACAGTGTTAGCTATGTGTTTTTCTTTTCTATGACCACATTTACCAGAAGAACCAAAATTTTTTGGGTGAAAATGCACATTTTATGCATTTTTTTCGTTTTCAAAGTTCATTAAGTATTATTGTTTACGTCATTTTCATTCTTAAGGGTCATTGAGTTAATAAACAATGCTAAAATTTCTTATTAATACAGTTAAGACATTTTTTCTCTTTTAGGAGCAAATTTACTAGAAAAAAATGTGATTTTTTGTGTAAAAAACAATATTTGGCGGAATTTGCACATTTTCAAAATAAATTGCACATTTCTTGCATTAAATTCGTTTTCAAAGTTCATTAATTATTATTGTTTTAGTCATTAACATTCTTAAGGGTCATTGAGTTAATTAAAAATGGTAAAACGCCCTTTAAATACAGTGTTAGCATTTTTTTTTTCTTTTCTATGACAACATTTACCAGAAGAACCAAAAATTTTTGGGTTAAAAATGCACATTTTATGCATTTTTTTCGTTTTCAAAGTTGAAAATCAAATTATTGCATTAAATGTGCAAATTCACCCAAAAAATTATTGTTACAAAAAAAATTTAGGTTTCCTCTAGTAGTTAACCTTGGTTTATTAACTCACTGACTCTTACGAATGAAAATGACGACAACAAAAATACTTAATGAACTTTGAAAATGAACTTAATGCTTGATATGGGCAAAAAATGTTTGTGATACAAATAGTGACAGTTTCTTCTGGTAAATGTTCTCATAGAAAAGAAATTCAAATGTCATAATTGTGTTAAAAGGGCGTTTTACCATTGTTAATTAACTGAATGTCCCTTACGAATGAAAATGACGTTAACTCTAGTTTATTTTTTTAACTTTGAAAATCAAATTAATGCATCACCAAAAAGTCACAGTTTCTACTAGTTACTGTTCTCATAGAAACAAAATTCATCTTAACTGTATTACCTTGGTTTATTTATTCAATGACCCTTACGAATGAAAATGATGGTAACAATAATACTTAATTAAATTTGAAAATGGAATTAATGCATTAAATGTGAAAATTTACCCAAAAAATTATTGTTACACAAAAAATTACAGTTTCCTCTAGTGGTTTACCTCGATTTATTAACTTAATTACTCCTACGAATGAAAATGACGACAACATAAATACTTAATGAATTTTGAAAATGACCTAAATGCTTGATATGGGCAAATTCATCCAAAAAATGTTTGTAATACAAAAAGTGACAGTTTTTTCTGGTAAATGTTCTCATAGAAAAGAAATTCAAATGTCATAACTGTGTTAGAAGGGCGTTTTACCATTGTGAATTAACTCAATGTCCCTTACGAATGAAAATGACGTTAACTCTTGTTTATTTATTTTACTTTGAAAATCAAATTAATTCATTGAATGTGCAAATTAACCCAAAAGTGTTTGTTACACAAAAAGTGACAGTTTCTTCTGGTAAATGTTCTCATAGAAAAGAAATTCAAATGTTTCAACTTTATTCAAAGGTCGGTTTACCATGATTAATTAACTTAATCACCCTTTCGAATGAAAATGACGTTGACAATAATACTTAATTAACATTGAAAATAAAATCATTACATTAAATTTGCACATTCACCAAAAAAGGTTCGTTACACAAAAAGTGCCAGTTTCTACTAGGTACTGTTCTCATAGAAACAAAATTCATCTTAACTGTATAAATCTTGGTTTATTAACTCAATGACCCAAACGAATGAAAATGACGATAAAAATAATACTTAATTGACTTTGAAAATGAAATTAATGCAAAAAATGTGCAAATTCACACAAAAAATGTTTGTTGCGCAAAAACTGACAGTTTCTTTTCGTAAACGATCTGATAGAAAAGAAATTCAACTATCATTACTGTGTTAAAAGGGCGTTTTACCATTGTTTATTAACTCAATGTCCCTTACGAATGAAAATGACTATAACAATAATACTTATTTAACTTTAAAAACCAAATTAATGCATTATATGTTCAAATTCACCGAAAAAATGTTTGATACTCAAAAAATGACAGTTTCTTCGGGTAAATATTCTCATAGAAAAGAAATTCAAATGTTTCAACTGTATTAAAAGTGTGGTTTACCTTGGTTAATTGACTTAAGGTCCCTTTTGAATGAAAACGACGTTACCAATAATTCTTATTTAACTTTAAAAATGAAATTATTGCATTAAATATGCAAATTCACCAAAAAAGGTTCGTTACACAAAAAGTGACAGTTTCTACTAGGTACTGTTCTCATAGAAACAAAATTCATCTTAACTGTATTAACCTTGGTTTATTAACTCAATGACCCAAACGAATGAAAATGACGTTAAAAATAATACTTAATTAACTTTGAAAATGAAATTAATGCAAAAAATGTGCAAATTCACACAAAAAATGTTTGTTGTGCAAAAACTGACAGTTTCTTGTCGTAAACGATCTGATAGAAAATAAATTCAAATATCATTACTGTGTTAAAAGGGCGTTTTACCATTGTTTATTAATTCAATATCCCTTACGAATGAAAATGACTATAACAATAATACTTATTTAACTACAAAAATCAAATTAATGCATTAAATGTTCAAATTCACCCAAAAAATGTTTGATACTCAAAAAATGACAGTTTCTTCGGGTAAATGTACTCATAGAAAAGAAATTCAAATGTTTCAACCGTATTAAAAGTGTGGTTTACCTTGGTTAATTGATTAGATGTCCCTTTCGAATGAAAATGACGTTACCAATAATTATTAATTAACTTTGAAAATGAAATTATTGCATTAAATGTGCAAATTCACCAAAAAAGGTTTGTTACACAAAAGGTTACAGTTTCTTATACTTACTGTTCTCATAGAAACAAAATTCATCTTAACTGTATTACCTTGGTTTATTAACTCAATGACCCTTACGAATGAAAATGATGGTAACAATAATACTTAATTAAATTTGAAAATGGAATTAATGCATTAAATGTGAAAATTTACCCAAAAAATTATTGTTACACAAAAAATTACAGTTTCCTCTAGTGGTTTACCTCGATTTATTAACTTAATTACTCTTACGAATGAAAATGACGACAACATAAATACTTAATGAATTTTGAAAATGACCTAAATGCTTGATATGGGCAAATTCATCCAAAAAATGTTTGTAATACAAAAAGTGACAGTTTTTTCTGGTAAATGTTATCATAGAAAAGAAATTCAAATGTCATAACTGTGTTAGAAGGGCGTTTTACCATTGTGAATTAACTCAATGTCCCTTACGAATGAAAATGACGTTAACTCTTGTTTATTTATTTTACTTTGAAAATCAAATTAATTCATTGAATGTGCAAATTAACCCAAAAGTGTTTGTTACACAAAAAGTGACAGTTTCTTCTGGTAGAAGTTCTCATAGAAAAGAAATTCAAATGTTTCAACTTTATTCAAAGGTCGGTTTACCATGATTAATTAACTTAATCACCCTTTCGAATGAAAATGACGTTGACAATAATACTTAATTAACATTGAAAATAAAATCATTACATTAAATTTGCACATTCACCAAAAAAGGTTCGTTACACAAAAAGTGCCAGTTTCTACTAGGTACTGTTCTCATAGAAACAAAATTCATCTTAACTGTATAAATCTTGGTTTATTAACTCAATGACCCAAACGAATGAAAATGACGATAAAAATAATACTTAATTAACTTTGAAAATGAAATTAATGCAAAAAATGTGCAAATTCACACAAAAAATGTTTGTTGCGCAAAAACAGACAGTTTCTTTTCGTAAACGATCTGATAGAAAAGAAATTCAACTATCATTACTGTGTTAAAAGGGCGTTTTACCATTGTTTATTAACTTAATGTCCCTTACGAATGAAAATGACTATAACAATAATACTTATTTAACTTTAAAAACCAAATTAATGCATTATATGTTCAAATTCACCGAAAAAATGTTTGATACTCAAAAAATGACAGTTTCTTCGGGTAAATGTTCTCATAGAAAAGAAATTCAAATGTTTCAACTGTATTAAAAGTGTGGTTTACCTTGGTTAATTGACTTAAGGTCCCTTTTGAATGAAAATGACGTTACCAATAATTCTTATTTAACTTTAAAAATGAAATTATTGCATTAAATGTGCAAATTCACCAAAAAAGGTTCGTTACACAAAAAGTGACAGTTTCTACTAGGTACTGTTCTCATAGAAACAAAATTCATCTTAACTGTATTAACCTTGGTTTATTAACTCAATGACCCTAACGAATGAAAATGACGTTAAAAATAATACTTAATTAACTTTGAAAATCAAATTAATGCATTTAATGTTCAAATTCACCCAAAAAATGTTTGATAATCAAAAAATGACAGTTTTTTCGGGTAAATGTTCTCATAGAAAAGAAATTCAAATGTTTCAACTGTATTAAAAGTGTGGTTTACCTTGGTTAATTGACTTAATGTCCCTTTCGAATGAAAATGACGTTACCAATAATTCTGAATTAACTTTGAAAATTAAATTATTGCATTAAATGTGCAAATTCACCAAAAAAGGTTCGTTTCACAAAAAGTGACAGTTTCTACTAGGTACTGTTCTCATAGAAACAAAATTCATCTTAACTGTATTAACCTTGGTTTATTAACTCAATGACCCTAACGAATGAAAATGACGTTAAAAATAATACTTAATTAACTTTGAAAATGAAATTAATGCAAAAAATGTGCAAATTCACACAAAAAATGTTTGTTGCGCAAAAACTGACAGTTTCTTGTCGTAAACGATCTGATAGAAAATAAATTCAAATATCATTACTGTGTTAAAAGGGCGTTTTACCATTGTTTATTAATTCAATATCCCTTACGAATGAAAATGACTATAACAATAATACTTATTTAACTACAAAAATCAAATTAATGCATTAAATGTTCAAATTCACCCAAAAAATGTTTGATACTCAAAAAATGACAGTTTCTTCGGGTAAATGTACTCATAGAAAAGAAATTCAAATGTTTCAACCGTATTAAAAGTGTGGTTTACCTTGGTTAATTGATTAGATGTCCCTTTCGAATGAAAATGACGTTACCAATAATTCTTAATTAACTTTGAAAATGAAATTATTGCATTAAATGTGCAAATTCACCAAAAAAGGTTTGTTACACAAAAGGTTACAGTTTCTTATACTTACTGTTCTCATAGAAACAAAATTCATCTTAACTGTATTACCTTGGTTTATTAACTCAATGACCCTAACGAATGAAAATGATGGAAACAATAATACTTAATTAACTTTGAAAATGAAATTAATGCATTTAATGTGCAAATTCACCAAAAAAATTATTGTTACGCAAAAAATTACAGTTTTTTCTAGTGGTTTACCATGGTTTATTAACTCAATGACTCTTACGAATGAAAATGACGACAACAAAAATACTAAATGAACTTTGAAAATGAACTAAATGCTTGATATGGGCAAATTCATCCAAAAAATGTTTGTTCTACAAAAAGTGACAGTTTCTTCTAGTAAATTTTCTCATAGAAAAGAAATTCAAATGTCATAACTGTGTTAAAGAGGCGTTTAACCATTGTTAATAAACTCAATGTCCCTTACGAATGAAAATGATGGTAACTATTGTTTATTTATTTAACTTTGAAAATCAAATTAATGCATTAAATGTGAAAATTAACCCAAAAAATTTTTGTTACACAAAAAATTACAGTTTCCTCTAGTGGTTTACCTTGGTTGATTAACTCAATGACTCTTACGAATGAAAATGACGACAACATAAATACTTAATGAACTTTGAAAATGACCTAAATGCTTGATTTGGGCAAATTCATCCAAAAAATGTTTGTAATTCAAAAAGTGACAGTTTCTTCTGGTAAATGTTCTCAAAGAAAAGAAATTCAAATGTCATAACTGTGTTAGAAGGGCGTTTTACCATTTTGAATTAACTCAATATCCCTTACGAATGGAAATGACGTTAACTCTTGTTTATTTATTTAACTTTGAAAATCAAATTAATGCATTAAATGTGCAAATTCACCCAAAAAATGTTTGTTACACTAAAAGTGACAGTTTCTTCTGGTAAATGTTCTCATAGAAAAGAAATTCAAAAGTTTCAACTGTATTAAATGTGTGGTTTACCTTGGTTAATTGACTTAATGACCCTTTCGAATGAAAATGACGTTACCAATAATTCTAAATTAACTATGAAAATGAAATTATTGCATTAAATGTGCAAATTCACACAAAAAATGTTTGATGCGCAAAAACTGACAGTTTCTTTTCGTAACTGATCTGATAGAAAAGAAATTCAAATATCATTACTGTGTTAAAAGGGCGTTTTACCATTGTTTATTAACTCAATGTCCCTTACGAATGAAAATGACTATAACAATAATACTTATTTAACTTTAAAAATCAAATTAATGCATTAAATGTTCAAATTCACCCAAAAAATGTTTGATACTCAAAAAGTGACAGATTCTTCTGGTAAATGTTCGCAAAGAAAAGACATTCAAATGTCATAACTGTATTAAAAGGGCGTTTTACCATTTTTAATTAACTCAATGTCCCTTACGAATGAAAATGACGTTAAAAATAATACTTAATTAACTTTGAAAATCAAATTTATGCATTAAATGTTCAAATTCACCCAAAAAATGTTTGATACTCAAAAAATTACAGTTTCTTCGGGTAAATGTTCTCAAAGAAAAGAAATTCAAATGTCATAACTGTGTAAAAAGGGCGTTTTACCATTGTTTAGTAACTCAATGTCCCTTACGAATGAAAATGACTATAACAATAATACTTATTTAACTACAAAAATCAAATTAATGCATTAAATGTTCAAATTCACCCAAAAAATGTTTGATACTCAAAAAATGACAGTTTCTTGTGGTAAATGTTCTCATAGAAAAGAAATTCAAAAGTGTCAACTGTATTAAAAGTGTGGTTAACCTTGGTTAAATGACTTAATGTCCCTTTCGAATGAAAATGACGTTACCAATAATTCTGAATTAACTTTGAAAATGAAATTATTGCATTAAATGTGCAAATTCACCAAAAAAGGTTCGTTACACAAAAAGTGACAGTTTCTACTAGGTTCTGTTCTCATAGAAACAAAATTCATCTTAACTGTATTAACCTTGGTTAATTAACTCAATGACCCTAACGAATGAAAATGACGTTAAAAATAATACTTAATTAACTTTGAAAATGAAATTAATGCAAAAAATGTGCAAATTCACACAAAAAATGTTTGTTGCGCAAAAACTGACAGTTTCTTGTCGTAAACGATCTGATAGAAAATAAATTCAAATATCATTACTGTGTTAAAAGGGCGTTTTACCATTGTTTATTAATTCAATATCCCTTACGAATGAAAATGACTATAACAATAATACTTATTTAACTTTAAAAATCAAATTAATGCATTAAATGTTCAAATTCACCCAAAAAATGTTTGATACTCAAAAAATGACAGTTTCTTCGGGTAAATGTTCTCATAGAAAAGAAATTCAAATGTTTCAACTGTATTAAAAGTGTGGTTTACCTTGGTTAATTGACTTAATGTCCCTTTTGAATGAAAATGACGTTACCAATAATTCTTAATTAACTTTGAAAATGAAATTATTGCATTAAATGTGCAAATTCACCAAAAAAGGTTCGTTACACAAAAAGTGACAGTTTCTGCTAGGTACTGTTCTCATAGAAACAAAATTCATCTTAACTGTATTAACCTTGGTTTATTAACTCAATGACCCTAACGAATGAAAATGACGTTAAAAATAATACTTATTTAACTTTGAAAATCAAATTAATGCATTAAATGTTCAAATTCACCCAAAAAATGTTGATAATCAAAAAATGACAGTTTCTTCGGGTAAATGTTCTCATAGAAAAGAAATTCAAATGTTTCAACTGTATTAAAAGTGTGGTTTACCTTGGTTAATTGACTTAATGTCCCTTTCGAATGAAAATGACGTTACCAATAATTCTTAATTAACTTTGAAAATGAAATTATTGCATTAAATGTGCAAATTCACCAAAAAAGGTTTGTAACACAAAAGGTTACAGTTTCTAATAGTTACTGTTCTCATAGAAACAAATTTCATCTTAACTGTATTACCTTGGTTTATTAACTCAATGACCCTTACGAATGAAAATGATGTTAAAAATAATACTTAATTAACTTTGAAAATGAAATTAATGCATTAAATGTGCAAATTCACCCAAAAAATTATTGTTACACAAAAAATTACAGTTTCTTCTAGTGGTTTACCTTGGTTTAATAACTCAATGACTCTTACGAATGAAAATGACGACAACAAAAATACTTAATGAACTTTGAAAATGAACTCAGTGCTTGATATGGGCAAATTCATCCAAAAAATGTTTGTTATACAAAAAGTGACAGTTTTTTCTGGTAAATTTTCTCATAGAAAAGAAATTCAAATGTCATTACTGTGTTTAAAGGGCGTTTAACCATTGTTAATAAACTCAATGTCCCTTACGAATGAAAATGATGTTAACTATTGTTTATTTATTTAACTTTGAAAATTAAAATTATGCATTTAATGTGCAAATTCACACAAAAAATTATTATTACACAAAAAATTACAGTTTTTTCTAGTGGTTTACCTTGGTTTATTAACTCAAGGATTCTTAGGAATGAAAATGACGACAACAAAAATACTTAATAAACTTTGAAAATGAACTAAATGCTTGATATGGGCAAATTCATCCAAAAAATGTATGTAATACAAAAAATGACAGTTTCTTCTGGTAAATGTTCTCATAGAAAAGAAATTCAAATGTCATAACTGTGTTAAAAGGGCGTTTTACCATTGTTTATTAACTCAATGTCCCTTACGAATGAAAATGACTATAACAATAATACTTATTTAACTTTAAAAATCAAATTAATGCATTAAATTTTCAAATTCACCCAAAAAATGTTTGATTCTCAAAAAATGACAGTTTCTTCGGGTAAATGTTCTCATAGAAAAGAAATTCAAATGTTTATACTGTATTCAAAGTGTGGTTTACCTTGGTTAATTGACTTAATGTCCCTTTTGAATGAAAATGACGTTACCAATAATTCTTAATTAACTTTGAAAATGAAATTATTGCATTAATTGTGCAAATTCACCAAAAAGGTTCGTTACACAAAAAGTGACAGTTTCTACTAGGTACTGATCTCATAGAAACATAATTCATCTTAACTGTATTAACCTTGGTTATTAACTCAATGACCCTAACGAATGAAAATGACGTTAAAAATAATACTTAATTAACATTGAAAATGAAATTAATGCAAAAAATGTGCAAATTCAAACAAAAAATGTTTGTTGCGCAAAAACTGACAGTTTCTTTTCGTAAACGATATGATAGAAAAGGAATTCAAATGTCATTACTGTGTTAATAGGCCGTTTTACCATTGTTTATTAACTCAATGTCCCTTACGAATGAAAATGACTATAACAATAATACATATTTAACTTTAAAAATCAAATTAATGCATTAAATGTTCAAATTCACCCAAAAAATGTTTGATACTCAAAAAATGACAGTTTCTTCGGGTAAATGTTCTCATTGAAAAGAAATTCAAATGTTTCAACTGTATTAAAAGTGTGGTTTATTTATTTATTTATTTATTTATTTATTTATTAACGCCCTTTTTCGGGGCTTTTACATATGAATAGTAAGAAATATACAGTATTTATTGTACATAACTGAACTGCCTTCGTAACAATATTTTATATTTGTTTAAAGATAAATTGAATATGTCCACTGACTTGGTATAATTGTTTCCCTCCATTAGTATTCGGTGTAAAGAGGAATACATATGGTAGTTAGTTCCAGAATTACTGCACTGAAATAAATCCTGACTTCTAGTATTACGTAGTGGAATCCGGAAGCTTATCAATTCGAGCAATACCGGACTGTCAACTAAATCATTTAGAATTTTATACAGAAATACCAAGTCAGTGAAAGTTCTTCTGTCTGACAATTTAAGCATATTCATATCATTCAAAATAGTATTGTAGTTCAACATAATTGCTGGAATACCCATTTTAAAATTAAGAAAACGTAAGAATTTGTTTTGTATTCTTTCAACAGCTTGTACATGTATATTGTAATATGGGTTCCAGACGGGAGAATTGTATTCAAGTTGACTTCTAAGATATGCAAAATATAACAGTTTTATACACTTAATATTGTTAAAATTTCTAGTTAGCCTAGTTATAAATCCCAACATTTTTAAGGCCTTATTAGAGATTTCTGTTATGTGGTTAACAAATGAAAGGTTAGATTGAAAAGTTTACCTTTGTTAATTGCCTTAATGTCCATTTCGAATGAAAATGACGTTACCAATAATTCTTAATTAACTTTGAAAATGAAATTATTGCATTAAATGTGCAAATTCACCAAAAAAGGTTCGTTACACACAAAGTGACAGTTTCTACTAGTGGTTTACCTTGGTTTATTAATTTAATGATTCTTACGAATGAAAATGACGACAACAAAAATACTTAATGAACTTTGAAAATGACCTAAATGCTTGATATGGGCAAATTCATCCAAAAAATGTTTGTAATACAAAAAAGTGACAGTTTCTTCTGGTAAATGTTCTCATAGAAAAGACATTCAAATGTCATAACTGTGTGTAAAAGGCGTTTTACCATTGTTTATAAACTCAATGTCCCTTACGAATGAAAATGACTTTAACTATTGTTTATTTATTTAACTTTGAAAATCAAATTATTGCATTAAATGTGAAAATTCACCCAAAAAATTATTGTTACACAAAAAATTACAGTTTCCTCTAGAGGTTTACCTTGGTTTATTAACTCAATGACTCTTACGAATGAAAATGACGACAACATAAATACTTAATGAACTTTGAAAATGACCTAAATGCTTAATATGAAAAAAGTGACAGTTTCTTCTGGTAAATGTTCTCATAGAAAAGACATTCAAATGTCATAACTGTGTGTAAAGGGCGTTTTACCATTGTTTATAAACTCAATGTCCCTTACGAATGAAAATGACTTTAACTCTTGTTTATTTATTTAACTTTGAAAATCAAATTATTGCATTAAATGTGAAAATTCACCCAAAAAATTATTGTTACATAAAAAATTACAGTTTCCTCTAGAGGTTTACCTTGGTTTATTAACTCAATGACTCTTACGAATGAAAATGATGACAACATAAATACTGAATGAACTTTGAAAATGACCTAAATGCTTGATATGGGCAAATTCATCCAAAAAATGTTTGTAATACAAAAAAGTGAAGGTTTCTTCTGGTAAATGTTCTCATAGAAAAGACATTCAAATGTCATAACTGTGTTAAAAGGGCGTTTTACCATTGCTTATTAACTCAATGTCCCTTACGAATGAAAATGACTATAACAATAATACTTATTTAACTTTAAAAATCAAATTAATGCATTAAATTTTCAAATTCACCCAAAAAATGTTTGATACTCAAAAAATGACAGTTTCTTTGGGTAAATGTTCTCATAAAAAAGAAATTCAAATGTTTCAACTGTATTAAAAGTGTGGTTTACGTTGGATAATTGACTTTATGTCCCTTTCGAATGAAAATGACGTTACCAATAATTCTTAATTAACTTTGAAAATGAAATTATTGCATTAAATGTGCAAATTCACCAAAAAAGGTTCGTTACACAAAAAGTGACAGTTTCTACTTGGTACTGTTCTCATAGAAACAAAATTCATCTTAACTGTATTAACCTTGGTTTATTAACTCAATGACCTTCACGAATGAAAATGACGTTAAAAATAATACTTAATTAACTTTGAAAATGAAATTAATGCAAAAAATGTGCAAATTCACACAAAAAATGTTTGTTGCGCAAAAACTGACAGTTTCTTTTCGTAAGCGATCTAATAGAAAAGAAATTCAAAAATCATTACTGTGTTAAAAGGGCGTTTTACCGTTGTTTATTAACGCAATGTCCCTTAAGAATGAAAATGACTATAACAATAATACTTATTTAACTTTAAAAATCAAATTAATGCATTAAATGTTCAAATTCACCCAAAAAATGTTTGATACTCAAAAAATGACAGTTTCTTCGGGTCAATGTTCTCATTGAAAAGAAATTCAAATGTTTCAACTGTATTAAAAGTGTGGTTTACCTTGGTTAATTGACTTAATGTCCATTTCGAATGAAAATGACGTTACCAATAATTCTTAATTAACTTTGAAAATGAAATTATTGCATTAAATGTGCAAATTCACCAAAAAAGGTTCGTTACACACAAAGTGACAGTTTCTAATAGTTACTGTTCTCATAGAAGCAAAATTCATCCTTACTGTATTACCTTGGTTTATTAACTCAATGACCCTTACGATTGAAAATGATGGTAACAATAATACTTAATTAATTTTGAAAATGAAATTAATGCATTAAATGTGCAAATTCACCCAAAAAATTATTGTTACACAAAAAATTACAGTTTCTTCTAGTGGTTTACCTTGGTTTATTAACTCAATGACTCTTACGAATGAAAATGACGACAACAAAAATACTTAATGATCTTTGAAAATGAACATAATGCTTGATATGGGCAAATACAGCCAAAAAATGTTTGTAATACAAAAAGTGACAGTTTTTTCTGGAAAATGTTCTCATAGAAAAGAAATTCAAATGTCATAACTGTGTTAAAAGGGCGTTTTACCGTTGTTAATTAACTCAATGTCCCTTACGAATGAAAATGACTTTAACTATTGTTTATTTATTTAACTTTGAAAATCAAATTAATGCGTTAAATGTGAAAATTCACCCAAAAAATTATTGTTACACAAAAAATTACAGTTTCCTCTAGAGGTTTACCTTGGTTTATTAACTCAATGACTCTTACGAATGAAAATGACGATAACATAAATACTTAATGAACTTTGAAAATGACCTAAATGCTTGATATGGGCAAATTCATCCAAAAAATGTTTGTAATACAAAAAAGTGACAGTTTCTTCTGGTAAATGTTCTCATAGAAAAGACATTCAAATGTCATAACTGTGTTAAAAGGGCGTTATACCATTGTTTATTAACTCAATGTCCCTTACGAATGGAAATGACTATAACAATAATACTTATTTAACTTTAAAAATCAAATTAATGCATTAAATTTTCAAATTCACCCAAAAAATGTTTGATACTCAAAAAATGACAGTTTCTTCGGGTAAATGTTCTCATAAAAAAGAAATTCAAATGTTTCAACTGTAATAAAAGTGTGGTTTACCTTGTATAATTGACTTTATGTCCCTTTCGAATGAAAATGACGTTACCAATAATTCTTAATTAACTTTGAAAATGAAATTATTGCATTAAATGTGCAAATTCACCAAAAAAGGTTCGTTACACAAAAAGTGACAGTTTCTACTAGGTACTGATCTCATAGAAACAAAATTCATCTTAACTGTATTAACCTTGGTTTGTTAACTCAATGACCCTAACGAATGAAAATGACGTTAAAAATAATACTTAATTAACTTTGAAAATGAAATTAATGCAAAAAATGTGCAAATTCACACAAAAAATGTTTGTTGCGCAAAAACTGACAGTTTCTTTTCGTTAACGATCTGATAGAAAAGAAATTCAAATATCATTACTGTGTTAAAAGGGCGTTTTACCATTGTTTATTAACTCAATGTCTCTTACGAATGAAAATGACTATAACAATAATACTTATTTAACTTTAAAAATCAAATTAATGCATTAAATGTTCAAATTCACCCAAAAAATGTTTGATACTCAAAAAATGACAGTTTCTTCGAGTAAATGTTCTCAAAGAAAAGAAATACAAATATTTCAACTGTATTAAAGTGTGGTTTACCTTGGTTAATTGACTTAATGTCCCTTTCGAATGAAAATGACGTTACCAATAATTCTTAATTAACTTTGAAAATGAAATTATTGCATTAAATGTGCAAATTCACCAAAAAAGGTTCGTTTAACAAAAAGTGACAGTTTCTACTAGGTACTGTTCTCATAGAAACAAAATTCATCTTAACTGTATTAACCTTGGTTTATTAACTCAATGACCCTAACGAATGAAAATGACGTTAAAAATAATACTTAATTAACTTTGAAAATGAAATTAATGCAAAAAATGTGCAAATTCACACAAAAAATGTTTGTTGCGCAAAAACTGACAGTTTCTTTTCGTTAACGATCTGATAGAAAAGAAATTCAAATATCATTACTGTGTTAAAAGGGCGTTTTACCATTGTTTATTAACTCAATATCTCTTACGAATGAAAATGACTATAACAATAATACTTATTTAACTTTAAAAATCAAATTAATGCATTAAATGTTCAAATTCACCCAAAAAATGTTTGATACTCAAAAAATGACAGTTTCTTCGAGTAAATGTTCTCATAGAAAAGAAATACAAATATTTCAACTGTATTAAAGTGTGGTTTACCTTGGTTAATTGACTTAATGTCCCTTTCGAATGAAAATGACGTTACCAATAATTCTTAATTAACTTTGAAAATGAAATTATTGCATTAAATGTGCAAATTCACCAAAAAAGGTTCGTTAAACAAAAAGTGACAGTTTCTACTAGGTACTGTTCTCATAGAAACAAAATTCATCTTAACTGTATTAACCTTGGTTTATTAACTCAATGACCCTAACGAATGAAAATGACGTTAAAAATAATACTTAATTAACTTTGAAAATGAAATTAATGCAAAAAATGTGCAAATTCACACAAAAAATGTTTGTTGCGCAAAAACTGACAGTTTCTTTTCGTAAACGATCTGATAGAAAAGAAATTCAAATATCATTACTGTGTTAAAAGGGCGTTTTACCATTGTTTATTAACTCAATGTCCCTTACGAATGAAAATGACTATAACAATAATACTTATTTAACTTTAAAAATCAAATTAATGCATTAAATGTTCAAATTCACCCAAAAAATGTTTGATACTCAAAAAATGACAGTTTCTTCGGGTAAATGTTCTCATAGAAAAGAAATTCAAATGTTTCAACTGTATTAAAAGTGTGGTTTACCTTGGTTAATTGACTTAATGACCCTTTCGAATGAAAGTGACGTTACCAATAATTCTTAATTAACTTTGAAAATGAAATTATTGCATTAAATGTGCAAATTCACCAAAAAAGGTTTGTTACACAAAAAGTTACAGTTTATAATAGTTACTGTTCTCATAGAAACAAAATTCATCTTAACTGTATTACCTTGGTTTATTAACTTAATGACCCTTACGAATGAAAATGATGGTAACAATAATACTTAATTAACTTTGAAAATTAAATTAATGCATTAAATGTGCAAATTCACCCAAAAAATTATTGTTACACAAAAAATTACAGTTTCTGTCTACCTTGGTTTATTAACTCAATGATCCTTACGAATGAAAATGACGACAACAAAAATACATAATGAACTTTGAAAATGACCTAAATGCTTGATATGGGCAAATTCATCCAAAAAATGTTTGTAATACAAAAAGTGACAGTTTCTTCTGGTAAATGTTCTCATAGAAAAGGTGCAAATTCACCCAAAAAGTGTTTGTTACACAAAAAGTGACCGTTTCTTCTGGTAAATGTTCTCATAGAAAAGAAATTCAAATGTGTCAACTGTATTCAAAGGTCGGTTTACCATGATTAATTAACTTAATCACCCTTTCGAATGAAAATGACGTTGACAATAATACTTAATTAACATTGAAAATAAAATTATTGCATTAAATGTGCAAATTCACCAAAAAAGGTTCGTTACACAAAAAGTCACAGTTTCTATTAGTTACTGTTCTCATAGAAACAAAATTCATCTTAACTCTATTACCTTGGTTTATTGATTCAATGACCCTTACGAATGAAAATGATGGTAACAATAATACTTAATAAACTTTGAAAATGAAATTAATGCATTAAATGTGAAAATTCACCCAAAAAATTATTGTTACACAAAAAATTACAGTTTATTCTAGTGGTTAACTTGGTTAATTAACTCAATGACTCTTCCGAATGAAAATGACGACAACAAAAATACTTAATGAACTTTGAAAATGAACTAAATGCTTGATATGGGCAAATTCATCCAAAAAATGTATGTAATACAAAAAGTGACAGTCTCTTCTGGTAAATATTCTCATAGAAAAGAAATTCAAATGTCATAACTGTGTTAAAAGGGCGTTTTACCATTGTTTATTAACTCAATGTCCCTTACGATTGAAAATGACGTAAACCATTGTTTATTTATTTAACTTTTAAAAACAAATTAATGAATTAAATGTGCAAATTCACCCAAAAATTATTGTTACACAAAAAATTCCAGTTTATTCTAGTGGTTAACTTGGTTAATTAACTCAATGACTCTTCCAAATGAAAATGACGACAACAAAAATACTTAATGAACTTTGAAAATGAACTTAATGCTTGATATGGGCAAATTCATCCAAAAAATGTTTGTAATACAAAAAGTGACAGTTTCATCAGGTAAATATTCTCATAGAAAAGAAATTCAAATGTCATAACTGTGTTAAAAGGGCGTTTTACCATTGTTTATTAACTCAATGTCCCTTACGATTGAACATGACGTTTACTATTGTTTATTTATTTAACTTTGAAAATCAAATAAATGCAATAAATGTGCAAATTCACCCAAAAAATTATTGTTACACAAAAAATTACAGTTTCCTCTAGTGGTTTACCTTGGTTTATTAACTCAATGACTCTTACGAATGAAAATGACGACAACATAAATACTTAATGAACTTTGAAAATGACCTTAATGCTTGATATGGGCAAATTCATCCAAAAAATGTTTGTAAAACAAAAAAGTGACAGTTTCTTCTGGTAAATGTTCTCATAGAAAAGACATTCAAATGTCATAACTGTGTTAAAAGGGCGTTTTACCATTGTTTATTAACTCAATGTCCCTTACGAATGAAAATGACTATAACAATAATACTTATTTAACTACAAAAATCAAATTAATGCATTAAATGTTCAAATTCACCCAAAAAATGTTTGATACTCAAAAAATGACAGTTTCTTGTGGTAAATGTTCTCATAGAAAAGAAATTCAAAAGTGTCAACTGTATTAAAAGTGTGGTTAACCTTGGTTAAATGACTTAATGTCCCTTTCGAATGAAAATGACGTTACCAATAATTCTGAATTAACTTTGAAAATGAAATTATTGCATTAAATGTGCAAATTCACCAAAAAAGGTTCGTTACACAAAAAGTGACAGTTTCTACTAGGTTCTGTTCTCATAGAAACAAAATTCATCTTAACTGTATTAACCTTGGTTAATTAACTCAATGACCCTAACGAATGAAAATGACGTTAAAAATAATACTTAATTAACTTTGAAAATGAAATTAATGCAAAAAATGTGCAAATTCACACAAAAAATGTTTGTTGCGCAAAAACTGACAGTTTCTTGTCGTAAACGATCTGATAGAAAATAAATTCAAATATCATTACTGTGTTAAAAGGGCGTTTTACCATTGTTTATTAATTCAATATCCCTTACGAATGAAAATGACTATAACAATAATACTTATTTAACTTTAAAAATCAAATTAATGCATTAAATGTTCAAATTCACCCAAAAAATGTTTGATACTCAAAAAATGACAGTTTCTTCGGGTAAATGTTCTCATAGAAAAGAAATTCAAATGTTTCAACTGTATTAAAAGTGTGGTTTACCTTGGTTAATTGACTTAATGTCCCTTTTGAATGAAAATGACGTTACCAATAATTCTTAATTAACTTTGAAAATGAAATTATTGCATTAAATGTGCAAATTCACCAAAAAAGGTTCGTTACACAAAAAGTGACAGTTTCTGCTAGGTACTGTTCTCATAGAAACAAAATTCATCTTAACTGTATTAACCTTGGTTTATTAACTCAATGACCCTAACGAATGAAAATGACGTTAAAAATAATACTTATTTAACTTTGAAAATCAAATTAATGCATTAAATGTTCAAATTCACCCAAAAAATGTTGATAATCAAAAAATGACAGTTTCTTCGGGTAAATGTTCTCATAGAAAAGAAATTCAAATGTTTCAACTGTATTAAAAGTGTGGTTTACCTTGGTTAATTGACTTAATGTCCCTTTCGAATGAAAATGACGTTACCAATAATTCTTAATTAACTTTGAAAATGAAATTATTGCATTAAATGTGCAAATTCACCAAAAAAGGTTTGTAACACAAAAGGTTACAGTTTCTAATAGTTACTGTTCTCATAGAAACAAATTTCATCTTAACTGTATTACCTTGGTTTATTAACTCAATGACCCTTACGAATGAAAATGATGTTAAAAATAATACTTAATTAACTTTGAAAATGAAATTAATGCATTAAATGTGCAAATTCACCCAAAAAGTTATTGTTACACAAAAAATTACAGTTTCTTCTAGTGGTTTACCTTGGTTTAATAACTCAATGACTCTTACGAATGAAAATGACGACAACAAAAATACTTAATGAACTTTGAAAATGAACTCAGTGCTTGATATGGGCAAATTCATCCAAAAAATGTTTGTTATACAAAAAGTGACAGTTTTTTCTGGTAAATTTTCTCATAGAAAAGAAATTCAAATGTCATTACTGTGTTTAAAGGGCGTTTAACCATTGTTAATAAACTCAATGTCCCTTACGAATGAAAATGATGTTAACTATTGTTTATTTATTTAACTTTGAAAATTAAAATTATGCATTTAATGTGCAAATTCACACAAAAAATTATTATTACACAAAAAATTACAGTTTTTTCTAGTGGTTTACCTTGGTTTATTAACTCAAGGATTCTTAGGAATGAAAATGACGACAACAAAAATACTTAATAAACTTTGAAAATGAACTAAATGCTTGATATGGGCAAATTCATCCAAAAAATGTATGTAATACAAAAAATGACAGTTTCTTCTGGTAAATGTTCTCATAGAAAAGAAATTCAAATGTCATAACTGTGTTAGAAGGGCGTTTTACCATTGTGAATTAACTCAATGTCCCTTACGAATGAAAATGACGTTAACTCTTGTTTATTTATTTTACTTTGAAAATCAAATTAATCCATTAAATGTGCAAATTCACCCAAAAATGTTTGTTACACAAAAAGTGACAGTTTCTTCTGGTAAATGTTCTCATAGAAAAGAAATTCAAATGTTTCCACTTAATTCAAAGGCCGGTTTACCTTGATTTAATAACTTAATCACCCTTTCGAATGAAAATGACGTTGACAATAATACTTAATTAACATTGAAAATAAAATTATTCCATTAAATTTGCACATTCACCAAAAAAGGTTCGTTACACAAAAAGTGACAGTTAGGTACTGTTCTCATAGAAACAAAATTATTGCATTAAATGTGCAAATTCACCAAAAAAGGTTTGTTACACAAAAATGGACAGTTTCTACTAGGTACTGTTCTCATAGAAACAAAATTCATCTTAACTGTATTATTAACCTTGGTTTATTAACAATAATACTAATTTAAATTTAAAAATCAAATTAATGCATTAAATGTTCAAATTCACCCAAAAAATGTTTGATACTCAAAAAATGACAGTTTCTTCGGGTAAATGTTCTCATAGAAAAGAAATTAAAATATTTCAACTGTATTAAAAGTGTGGTTTACCTTAGTTAATTGACTAAATGTCCCTTTCGAATGAAAATGACGTTACCAATAATTCTTAATTAACTTTGAAAATGAAATTATTGCATTTAATGTGCAAATTCACCAAAAAAGGTTCGTTACACAAAAAGTGAAAAAGTTACTGTTCTCATAGAAACAAAATTCATCTTAACTGTATTAACCTTGGTTTATTAACTCAATTACCCTAACGAATGAAAATGACGTTAAAAATAATACGTAATTAACTTTGAAAATGAAATTAATGCAAAAAATGTGCAAATTCACACAAAAAATGTTTGTTGCGCAAAAACTGACAGTTTCATTTCGTTAACGATCTGATAGAAAAGAAATTCAAATATCATTCCTGTGTTAAAAGGGCGTTTAACCATTGTTTATTAACTCAATGTCCTTGACGAATGAAAATGACTATAACAATAATACTAATTTAACTTTAAAAATCAAATTAATGCATTGAATGTTCAAATTCACCCAAAAAATGTTTGATACTCAAAAAATGACAGTTTCTTCGGGTAAATGTTCTCATAGAAAAGAAATTCAAATGTTTCAACTGTATTAAAAGTGTGGTTTACCTTAATTAATTGACTTAATGTCCCTTTCGAATGATAATGACGTTACCAATAATTCTTAATTAACTTTGAAAATGAAATTATTGCATTAAATGTGCAAATTCACCAAAAAAGGTTTGTTACACAAAAAGTTACAGTTTCCAATAGTTACTGTTCTCATAGAAACAAAATTCATCCTTACTGTATTACCTTGGTTTATTAACTCAATGACCCTTACGATTGAAAATGATGGTAACAATAATACTTAATTAACTTTGAAAATGAAATTAATGCATTAAATGTGCAAATTCACCCAAAAAATTATTGTTACACAAAAAATTACAGTTTCTTCTAGTGGTTTACCTTGGTTTATTAATTTAATGATTCTTACGAATGAAAATGACGACAACAAAAATACTAAATGAACTTTGAAAATGAACTAAATGCTTTATATGGGAAAATTCATCCAAAAAATGTTTGTTATACAAAAAGTGACAGTTTTTTCTGGTAAATGTTCTCATAGAAAAGACATTCAAATGTCATAACTGTGTTAAAAGGGCGTTTTACCATTGTTAATTAACTCAATGTCCCTTACGAATGAAAATGACTTTAACTATTGTTTATTTATTTAACTTTGAAAATCAAATTATTGCATTAAATGTGAAAATTCACCCAAAAAATTATTGTTACACAAAAAATTACAGTTTCCTCTAGAGGTTTACCTTGGTTTATTAACTCAATGACTCTTACGAATGAAAATGACGACAACATAAATACTTAATGAACTTTGAAAATGACCTAAATGCTTGATATGGGCAAATTCATCCAAAAAATGTTTGTAAAACAAAAAAGTGACAGTTTCTTCTGGTAAATGTTCTCATAGAAAAGACATTCAAATGTCATAACTGTGTTAAAAGGGCGTTTTACCATTGTTTATTAACTCAATGTCCCTTACGAATGAAAATGACTATAACAATAATACTTATTTAACTTTAAAAATCAAATTAATGCATTAAATTTTCAAATTCACCCAAAAAATGTTTGATTCTCAAAAAATGACAGTTTCTTCGGGTAAATGTTCTCATAGAAAAGAAATTCAAATGTTTATACTGTATTCAAAGTGTGGTTTACCTTGGTTAATTGACTTAATGTCCCTTTTGAATGAAAATGACGTTACCAATAATTCTTAATTAACTTTGAAAATGAAATTATTGCATTAATTGTGCAAATTCACCAAAAAGGTTCGTTACACAAAAAGTGACAGTTTCTACTAGGTACTGATCTCATAGAAACATAATTCATCTTAACTGTATTAACCTTGGTTATTAACTCAATGACCCTAACGAATGAAAATGACGTTAAAAATAATACTTAATTAACATTGAAAATGAAATTAATGCAAAAAATGTGCAAATTCAAACAAAAAATGTTTGTTGCGCAAAAACTGACAGTTTCTTTTCGTAAACGATATGATAGAAAAGGAATTCAAATGTCATTACTGTGTTAATAGGCCGTTTTACCATTGTTTATTAACTCAATGTCCCTTACGAATGAAAATGACTATAACAATAATACATATTTAACTTTAAAAATCAAATTAATGCATTAAATGTTCAAATTTACCCAAAAAATGTTTGATACTCAAAAAATGACAGTTTCTTCGGGTAAATGTTCTCATTGAAAAGAAATTCAAATTTTTCAACTGTATTAAAAGTGTGGTTTATTTATTTATTTATTTATTTATTTATTTATTAACGCCCTTTTTCGGGGCTTTTACATATGAATAGTAAGAAATATACAGTATTTATTGTACATAACTGAACTGCCTTCGTAACAATATTTTATATTTGTTTAAAGATAAATTGAATATGTCCACTGACTTGGTATAATTGTTTCCCTCCATTAGTATTCGGTGTAAAGAGGAATACATATGGTAGTTAGTTCCAGAATTACTGCACTGAAATAAATCCTGACTTCTAGTATTACGTAGTGGAATCCGGAAGCTTATCAATTCGAGCAATACCGGACTCTCAACTAAATCATTTAGAATTTTATACAGAAATACCAAGTCAGTGAAAGTTCTTCTGTCTGACAATTTAAGCATATTCATATCATTCAAAATAGTATTGTAGTTCAACATAATTGCTGGAATACCCATTTTAAAATTAAGAAAACGTAAGAATTTGTTTTGTATTCTTTCAACAGCTTGTACATGTATATTGTAATATGGGTTCCAGACGGGAGAATTGTATTCAAGTTGACTTCTAAAATATGCAAAATATAACAGTTTTATACACTTAATATTGTTAAAATTTCTAGTTAGCCTAGTTATAAATCCCAACATTTTTAAGGCCTTATTAGAGATTTCTGTTATGTGGTTAACAAATGAAAGGTTAGATTGAAAAGTTTACCTTTTTTAATTGCCTTAATGTCCATTTCGAATGAAAATGACGTTACCAATAATTCTTAATTAACTTTGAAAATGAAATTATTGCATTAAATGTGCAAATTCACCAAAAAAGGTTCGTTACACACAAAGTGACAGTTTCTACTAGTGGTTTACCTTGGTTTATTAATTTAATGATTCTTACGAATGAAAATGACGACAACAAAAATACTTAATGAACTTTGAAAATGACCTAAATGCTTGATATGGGCAAATTCATCCAAAAAATGTTTGTAATACAAAAAAGTGACAGTTTCTTCTGGTAAATGTTCTCATAGAAAAGACATTCAAATGTCATAACTGTGTGTAAAAGGCGTTTTACCATTGTTTATAAACTCAATGTCCCTTACGAATGAAAATGACTTTAACTATTGTTTATTTATTTAACTTTGAAAATCAAATTATTGCATTAAATGTGAAAATTCACCCAAAAAATTATTGTTACACAAAAAATTACAGTTTCCTCTAGAGGTTTACCTTGGTTTATTAACTCAATGACTCTTACGAATGAAAATGACGACAACATAAATACTTAATGAACTTTGAAAATGACCTAAATGCTTAATATGAAAAAAGTGACAGTTTCTTCTGGTAAATGTTCTCATAGAAAAGACATTCAAATGTCATAACTGTGTGTAAAGGGCGTTTTACCATTGTTTATAAACTCAATGTCCCTTACGAATGAAAATGACTTTAACTCTTGTTTATTTATTTAACTTTGAAAATCAAATTATTGCATTAAATGTGAAAATTCACCCAAAAAATTATTGTTACATAAAAAATTACAGTTTCCTCTAGAGGTTTACCTTGGTTTATTAACTCAATGACTCTTACGAATGAAAATGATGACAACATAAATACTGAATGAACTTTGAAAATGACCTAAATGCTTGATATGGGCAAATTCATCCAAAAAATGTTTGTAATACAAAAAAGTGAAGGTTTCTTCTGGTAAATGTTCTCATAGAAAAGACATTCAAATGTCATAACTGTGTTAAAAGGGCGTTTTACCATTGCTTATTAACTCAATGTCCCTTACGAATGAAAATGACTATAACAATAATACTTATTTAACTTTAAAAATCAAATTAATGCATTAAATTTTCAAATTCACCCAAAAAATGTTTGATACTCAAAAAATGACAGTTTCTTTGGGTAAATGTTCTCATAAAAAAGAAATTCAAATGTTTCAACTGTATTAAAAGTGTGGTTTACCTTGGATAATTGACTTTATGTCCCTTTCGAATGAAAATGACGTTACCAATAATTCTTAATTAACTTTGAAAATGAAATTATTGCATTAAATGTGCAAATTCACCAAAAAAGGTTCGTTACACAAAAAGTGACAGTTTCTACTTGGTACTGTTCTCATAGAAACAAAATTCATCTTAACTGTATTAACCTTGGTTTATTAACTCAATGACCTTCACGAATGAAAATGACGTTAAAAATAATACTTAATTAACTTTGAAAATGAAATTAATGCAAAAAATGTGCAAATTCACACAAAAAATGTTTGTTGCGCAAAAACTGACAGTTTCTTTTCGTAAGCGATCTAATAGAAAAGAAATTCAAAAATCATTACTGTGTTAAAAGGGCGTTTTACCGTTGTTTATTAACGCAATGTCCCTTAAGAATGAAAATGACTATAACAATAATACTTATTTAACTTTAAAAATCAAATTAATGCATTAAATGTTCAAATTCACCCAAAAAATGTTTGATACTCAAAAAATGACAGTTTCTTCGGGTCAATGTTCTCATTGAAAAGAAATTCAAATGTTTCAACTGTATTAAAAGTGTGGTTTACCTTGGTTAATTGACTTAATGTCCATTTCGAATGAAAATGACGTTACCAATAATTCTTAATTAACTTTGAAAATGAAATTATTGCATTAAATGTGCAAATTCACCAAAAAAGGTTCGTTACACACAAAGTGACAGTTTCTAATAGTTACTGTTCTCATAGAAGCAAAATTCATCCTTACTGTATTACCTTGGTTTATTAACTCAATGACCCTTACGATTGAAAATGATGGTAACAATAATACTTAATTAATTTTGAAAATGAAATTAATGCATTAAATGTGCAAATTCACCCAAAAAATTATTGTTACACAAAAAATTACAGTTTCTTCTAGTGGTTTACCTTGGTTTATTAACTCAATGACTCTTACGAATGAAAATGACGACAACAAAAATACTTAATGATCTTTGAAAATGAACATAATGCTTGATATGGGCAAATACAGCCAAAAAATGGTTGTAATACAAAAAGTGACAGTTTTTTCTGGAAAATGTTCTCATAGAAAAGAAATTCAAATGTCATAACTGTGTTAAAAGGGCGTTTTACCGTTGTTAATTAACTCAATGTCCCTTACGAATGAAAATGACTTTAACTATTGTTTATTTATTTAACTTTGAAAATCAAATTAATGCATTAAATGTGAAAATTCACCCAAAAAATTATTGTTACACAAAAAATTACAGTTTCCTCTAGAGGTTTACCTTGGTTTATTAACTCAATGACTCTTACGAATGAAAATGACGATAACATAAATACTTAATGAACTTTGAAAATGACCTAAATGCTTGATATGGGCAAATTCATCCAAAAAATGTTTGTAATACAAAAAAGTGACAGTTTCTTCTGGTAAATGTTCTCATAGAAAAGACATTCAAATGTCATAACTGTGTTAAAAGGGCGTTATACCATTGTTTATTAACTCAATGTCCCTTACGAATGGAAATGACTATAACAATAATACTTATTTAACTTTAAAAATCAAATTAATGCATTAAATTTTCAAATTCACCCAAAAAATGTTTGATACTCAAAAAATGACAGTTTCTTCGGGTAAATGTTCTCATAAAAAAGAAATTCAAATGTTTCAACTGTATTAAAAGTGTGGTTTACCTTGTATAATTGACTTTATGTCCCTTTCGAATGAAAATGACGTTACCAATAATTCTTAATTAACTTTGAAAATGAAATTATTGCATTAAATGTGCAAATTCACCAAAAAAGGTTCGTTACACAAAAAGTGACAGTTTCTACTAGGTACTGATCTCATAGAAACAAAATTCATCTTAACTGTATTAACCTTGGTTTGTTAACTCAATGACCCTAACGAATGAAAATGACGTTAAAAATAATACTTAATTAACTTTGAAAATGAAATTAATGCAAAAAATGTGCAAATTCACACAAAAAATGTTTGTTGCGCAAAAACTGACAGTTTCTTTTCGTTAACGATCTGATAGAAAAGAAATTCAAATATCATTACTGTGTTAAAAGGGCGTTTTACCATTGTTTATTAACTCAATGTCTCTTACGAATGAAAATGACTATAACAATAATACTTATTTAACTTTAAAAATCAAATTAATGCATTAAATGTTCAAATTCACCCAAAAAATGTTTGATACTCAAAAAATGACAGTTTCTTCGAGTAAATGTTCTCAAAGAAAAGAAATACAAATATTTCAACTGTATTAAAGTGTGGTTTACCTTGGTTAATTGACTTAATGTCCCTTTCGAATGAAAATGACGTTACCAATAATTCTTGATTAACTTTGAAAATGAAATTATTGCATTAAATGTGCAAATTCACCAAAAAAGGTTCGTTTAACAAAAAGTGACAGTTTCTACTAGGTACTGTTCTCATAGAAACAAAATTCATCTTAACTGTATTAACCTTGGTTTATTAACTCAATGACCCTAACGAATGAAAATGACGTTAAAAATAATACTTAATTAACTTTGAAAATGAAATTAATGCAAAAAATGTGCAAATTCACACAAAAAATGTTTGTTGCGCAAAAACTGACAGTTTCTTTTCGTTAACGATCTGATAGAAAAGAAATTCAAATATCATTACTGTGTTAAAAGGGCGTTTTACCATTGTTTATTAACTCAATGTCTCTTACGAATGAAAATGACTATAACAATAATACTTATTTAACTTTAAAAATCAAATTAATGCATTAAATGTTCAAATTCACCCAAAAAATGTTTGATACTCAAAAAATGACAGTTTCTTCGAGTAAATGTTCTCATAGAAAAGAAATACAAATATTTCAACTGTATTAAAGTGTGGTTTACCTTGGTTAATTGACTTAATGTCCCTTTCGAATGAAAATGACGTTACCAATAATTCTTAATTAACTTTGAAAATGAAATTATTGCATTAAATGTGCAAATTCACCAAAAAAGGTTCGTTAAACAAAAAGTGACAGTTTCTACTAGGTACTGTTCTCATAGAAACAAAATTCATCTTAACTGTATTAACCTTGGTTTATTAACTCAATGACCCTAACGAATGAAAATGACGTTAAAAATAATACTTAATTAACTTTGAAAATGAAATTAATGCAAAAAATGTGCAAATTCACACAAAAAATGTTTGTTGCGCAAAAACTGACAGTTTCTTTTCGTAAACGATCTGATAGAAAAGAAATTCAAATATCATTACTGTGTTAAAAGGGCGTTTTACCATTGTTTATTAACTCAATGTCCCTTACGAATGAAAATGACTATAACAATAATACTTATTTAACTTTAAAAATCAAATTAATGCATTAAATGTTCAAATTCACCCAAAAAATGTTTGATACTCAAAAAATGACAGTTTCTTCGGGTAAATGTTCTCATAGAAAAGAAATTCAAATGTTTCAACTGTATTAAAAGTGTGGTTTACCTTGGTTAATTGACTTAATGACCCTTTCGAATGAAAGTGACGTTACCAATAATTCTTAATTAACTTTGAAAATGAAATTATTGCATTAAATGTGCAAATTCACCAAAAAAGGTTTGTTACACAAAAAGTTACAGTTTATAATAGTTACTGTTCTCATAGAAACAAAATTCATCTTAACTGTATTACCTTGGTTTATTAACTTAATGACCCTTACGAATGAAAATGATGGTAACAATAATACTTAATTAACTTTGAAAATTAAATTAATGCATTAAATGTGCAAATTCACCCAAAAAATTATTGTTACACAAAAAATTACAGTTTCTGTATACCTTGGTTTATTAACTCAATGATCCTTACGAATGAAAATGACGACAACAAAAATACATAATGAACTTTGAAAATGACCTAAATGCTTGATATGGGCAAATTCATCCAAAAAATGTTTGTAATACAAAAAGTGACAGTTTCTTCTGGTAAATGTTCTCATAGAAAAGGTGCAAATTCACCCAAAAAGTGTTTGTTACACAAAAAGTGACCGTTTCTTCTGGTAAATGTTCTCATAGAAAAGAAATTCAAATGTGTCAACTGTATTCAAAGGTCGGTTTACCATGATTAATTAACTTAATCACCCTTTCGAATGAAAATGACGTTGACAATAATACTTAATTAACATTGAAAATAAAATTATTGCATTAAATGTGCAAATTCACCAAAAAAGGTTCGTTACACAAAAAGTCACAGTTTCTATTAGTTACTGTTCTCATAGAAACAAAATTCATCTTAACTCTATTACCTTGGTTTATTGATTCAATGACCCTTACGAATGAAAATGATGGTAACAATAATACTTAATAAACTTTGAAAATGAAATTAATGCATTAAATGTGAAAATTCACCCAAAAAATTATTGTTACACAAAAAATTACAGTTTATTCTAGTGGTTAACTTGGTTAATTAACTCAATGACTCTTCCGAATGAAAATGACGACAACAAAAATACTTAATGAACTTTGAAAATGAACTAAATGCTTGATATGGGCAAATTCATCCAAAAAATGTATGTAATACAAAAAGTGACAGTCTCTTCTGGTAAATATTCTCATAGAAAAGAAATTCAAATGTCATAACTGTGTTAAAAGGGCGTTTTACCATTGTTTATTAACTCAATGTCCCTTACGATTGAAAATGACGTAAACCATTGTTTATTTATTTAACTTTTAAAAACAAATTAATGAATTAAATGTGCAAATTCACCCAAAAATTATTGTTACACAAAAAATTCCAGTTTATTCTAGTGGTTAACTTGGTTAATTAACTCAATGACTCTTCCAAATGAAAATGACGACAACAAAAATACTTAATGAACTTTGAAAATGAACTTAATGCTTGATATGGGCAAATTCATCCAAAAAATGTTTGTAATACAAAAAGTGACAGTTTCATCAGGTAAATATTCTCATAGAAAAGAAATTCAAATGTCATAACTGTGTTAAAAGGGCGTTTTACCATTGTTTATTAACTCAATGTCCCTTACGATTGAACATGACGTTTACTATTGTTTATTTATTTAACTTTGAAAATCAAATAAATGCAATAAATGTGCAAATTCACCCAAAAAATTATTGTTACACAAAAAATTACAGTTTCCTCTAGTGGTTTACCTTGGTTTATTAACTCAATGACTCTTACGAATGAAAATGACGACAACATAAATACTTAATGAACTTTGAAAATGACCTTAATGCTTGATATGGGCAAATTCATCCAAAAAATGTTTGAAATACAAAAAGTGACAGTTTCTTCTGGTAAACGTTCTCATAGAAAAGAAATTCAAATGTCATAACTGTGTTATAAGGGCGTTTTACCATTGTGAATAAACTCAATGTCCCTTACGAATGAAAATGACGTTAACTCTTGTTTATTTATTTAACTTTGAAAATCAAATTAATGGATTAAATGTGCAAATTCACCCAAAAAATGTTTGTTACACAAAAAGTGACAGTTTCTTCTGGTAAATGTTCTCATAGAAAAGAAATTCAAATGTTTCAACTGTATTCAAAGGTCGGTTTACCATGATTAATTAACTTAATCACCCTTTCGAATGAAAATGAGGTTGACAATAATACTTAATTAACATTTAAAATAAAATTATTGCATTAAATGTGCAAATTCACGAAAAAGGTTCGTTACACAAAAAGTCACAGTTTCTACTACTGTTCTAATAGAAACAAAATTCATCTTAACTGTATTAACCTTGGTTTATTAACTCAATTAACCGAACGAATGAAAATGACGTTAAAAATAATACGTAATTAACTTTGAAAATGAAATTAATGCAAAAAATGTGCAAATTCACACAAAAAATGTTTGTTGCCCAAAAACTGACAGTTTCATTTCGTAAACGATCTGATAGAAAAGAAATTCAAATATCATTACTGTGTTAAAAGGGCGTTTTACCATTGTTAATTAACTCAATGTCCCTTACGAATGAAAATGACTATAACAATAATACTTATTTAACTTTAAAAATCAAATTAATGCATTGAATGTTCAAATTCACCCAAAAAATGTTTGATACTCAAAAAATGACAGTTTCTTCGGGTAAATGTTCTCATAGAAAAGAAATTCAAATATTTTAACTATATTAAAAGTGTGGTTTACCTTGGTTAATTGACTTAACGTCCCTTTCGAATGAAAATGACGTTACCAATAATTCTTAATTAACTTTGAAAATGAAATTATTGCATTAAATGTGCAAATTCACCAAAAAAGGTTCGTTACACAAAAAGTGACAGTTTCTACTAGGTACTGTTCTCATAGAAACAAAATTCATCTTAACTGTATTAACCTTGGTTTATTAACTCAATGACCCTAACGAATGAAAATGACGTTAAAAATAATACTTAATTAACTTTGAAAATGAAATTAATGCAAAAAATGTGCAAATTCACAAAAAAAATGTTTGTTGCGCAAAAACTGACAGTTTCTTTTCGTAAACGGTCTGATAGAAAAGAAATTCAAATATCATTACTGTGTTAAAAGGGCGTTTTACCATTGTTAATTAACTCAATGTCCCTTACGAATGAAAATGACTATAACAATAATACTTATTTAACTTTAAAAATCAAATTAATGCATTAAATGTTCAAATTCACCCAAAAAATGTTTGATACTCAAAAAATGACAGTTTCTTCGAGTAAATGTTCTCAAAGAAAAGAAATACAAATATTTCAACTGTATTAAAGTGTGGTTTACCTTGGTTAATAGACTTAATGTCCCTTTCGAATGAAAATGACGTTACCAATAATTCTTAATTAACTTTGAAAATGAAATTATTGCATTAAATGTGCAAATTCACCAAAAAAGGTTCGTTTAACAAAAAGTGACAGTTTCTACTAGGTACTGTTCTCATAGAAACAAAATTCATCTTAACTGTATTAACCTTGGTTTATTAACTCAATGACCCTAACGAATGAAAATGACGTTAAAAATAATACTTAATTAACTTTGAAAATGAAATTAATGCAAAAAATGTGCAAATTCACACAAAAAATTATTGTTACACAAAAAATTACAGTTTCTGTCTACCTTGGTTTATTAACTCAATGATCCTTACGAATGAAAATGACGACAACAAAAATACATAATGAACTTTGAAAATGACCTAAATGCTTGATATGGGCAAATTCATCCAAAAAATGTTTGTAATACAAAAAGTGACAGTTTCTTCTGGTAAATGTTCTCATAGAAAAGGTGCAAATTCACCCAAAAAGTGTTTGTTACACAAAAAGTGACCGTTTCTTCTGGTAAATGTTCTCATAGAAAAGAAATTAAAATGTTTCAACTGTATTCAAAGGTCGGTTTACCATGATTAATTAACTTAATCACCCTTTCGAATGAAAATGACGTTGACAATAATACTTAATTAACATTGAAAATAAAATTATTGCATTAAATGTGCAAATTCACCAAAAAAGGTTCGTTACACAAAAAGTCACAGTTTCTATTAGTTACTGTTCTCATAGAAACAAAATTCATCTTAACTCTATTACCTTGGTTTATTGATTCAATGACCCTTACAAATGAAAATGATGGTAACAATAATTCTTAATTAACTTTGAAAATGAAATTAATGCATTAAATGTGAAAATTCACACAAAAAATTATTGTTACACAAAAAATTACAGTTTATTCTAGTGGTTAACTTGGTAAATTAACTCAATGACTCTTCCGAATGAAAATGACGACAACAAAAATACTTAATGAACTTTAAAAATGAACTAAATGCTTGATATGGGCAAATTCATCCAAAAAATGTATGTAATACAAAAAGTGACAGTTTCTTCTGGTAAATATTCTCATAGAAAAGAAATTCAAATGTCATAACTGTGTTAAAAGGGCGTTTTACCATTGTTTATTAACTCAATGTCCCTTACGATTGAAAATGACGTAAACCATTGTTTATTTATTTAACTTTTAAAATCAAATTAATGCATTAAATGTGCAAATTCACCCAAAAATTATTGTTACACAAAAAATTCCAGTTTATTCTAGTGTTTAACTTGGTTAATAAACTCAATGACTCTTCCCAATGAAAATGACGACAACAAAAATACTTAATGAACTTTGAAAATGAACTAAATGCTTGATATGGGCAAATTCATCCGAAAAATGTTTGTAATACAAAAAGTGACAGTTTCTTCTGGTAAATATTCTCATAGAAAAGAAATTCAAATGTCAAAACTGTGTTAAAAGGGCGTTTTACCATTGTTTATTAACTCAATGTCCCTTACGATTGAAAATGACGTTTACTATTGTTTATTTATTTAACTTTTAAAATGAAATTAATGCATTAAATGTGCAAATTCACCCAAAAAATTATTGTTACACAAAAAATTACAGTTTCCTCTAGTTGTTTACCTTGGTTTATTAACTCAATGACTCTTACGAATGAAAATGACGACAACATAAATACTTAATGAATTTTGAAAATGACCTTAATGCTTGATATGGGCAAGTTCATCCAAAAAATGTTTGTAATACAAAAAGTGACAGTTTCTCAGGTAAACGTTCTCATAGAAAAGAAATTCAAATGTCATAACTGTGTTATAAGGGCGTTTTACCATTGTGAAAAAACTCAATGTCCCTTACGAATGTAAATGACGTTAACTCTTGTTTATTTATTTTACTTTGAAAATCAAATTAATGGATTAAATGTGCAAATTCACCCAAAAAATGTTTGTTACCCAAAAAGTGACAGTTTCTTCTGGTAAATGTTCTCATAGAAAAGAAATTCAAATGTTTTAACTGTATTCATAGGTCGGTTTACCATGATTAATTAACTTAATCACCCTTTCGAATGAAAATGAGGTTGACAATAATACTTAATTAACATTTAATATAAAATTATAGCATTAAATGTGCAAATTCACCAAAAAGGTTCGTTACACAAAAAGTCACAGTTTCTACTAGGTACTGTTCTCATAGAAACAAAATTCATCGTAACTGTATTAACCTTGGTTTATTAACTCAATTACCCTAACGAATGAAAATGACGTTAAAAATAATACGTAATTAACTTTGAAAATGAAATTAATGCAAAAAATGTGCAAATTCACACAAAAAATGTTTGTTGCGCAAAAACTGACAGTTTCTTTTCGTAAACGATCTGATAGAAAAGAAATTCAAATATCATTACTGTGTTAAAAGGGCGTTTTACCATTGTTAATTAACTCAATGTCCCTTACGAATGAAAATGACTATAACAATAATACTTATTTAACTTTAAAAATCAAATTAATGCATTAAATGTTCAAATTCACCCAAAAAATGTTTGATACTCAAAAAATGACAGTTTCTTCGAGTAAATGTTCTCAAAGAAAAGAAATACAAATATTTCAACTGTATTAAAGTGTGGTTTACCTTGGTTAATAGACTTAATGTCCCTTTCGAATGAAAATGACGTTACCAATAATTCTTAATTAACTTTGAAAATGAAATTATTGCATTAAATGTGCAAATTCACCAAAAAAGGTTCGTTTAACAAAAAGTGACAGTTTCTACTAGGTACTGTTCTCATAGAAACAAAATTCATCTTAACTGTATTAACCTTTGTTTATTAACTCAATGACCCTAACGAATGAAAATGAAGTTAAAAATAATACTTAATTAACTTTGAAAATGAAATTAATGCAAAAAATGTGCAAATTCACACAAAAAATTATTGGTACACAAAAAAATACAGTTTCTGTCTACCTTGGTTTATTAACTCAATGATCCTTACGAATGAAAATGACGACAACAAAAATACATAATGAACTTTGAAAATGACCTAAATGCTTGATATGGGCAAATTCATCCAAAAAATGTTTGTAATACAAAAAGTGACAGTTTCTTCTGGTAAATGTTCTCATAGAAAAGGTGCAAATTCACCCAAAAAGTGTTTGTTACACAAAAAGTGACCGTTTCTTCTGGTAAATGTTCTCATAGAAAAGAAATTAAAATGTTTCAACTGTATTCAAAGGTCGGTTTACCATGATTAATTAACTTAATCACCCTTTCGAATGAAAATGACGTTGACAATAATACTTAATTAACATTGAAAATAAAATTATTGCATTAAATGTGCAAATTCACCAAAAAAGGTTCGTTACACAAAAAGTCACAGTTTCTATTAGTTACTGTTCTCATAGAAACAAAATTCATCTTAACTCTATTACCTTGGTTTATTGATTCAATGACCCTTACAAATGAAAATGATGGTAACAATAATTCTTAATTAACTTTGAAAATGAAATTAATGCATTAAATGTGAAAATTCACACAAAAAATTATTGTTACACAAAAAATTACAGTTTATTCTAGTGGTTAACTTGGTAAATTAACTCAATGACTCTTCCGAATGAAAATGACGACAACAAAAATACTTAATGAACTTTAAAAATGAACTAAATGCTTGATATGGGCAAATTCATCCAAAAAATGTATGTAATACAAAAAGTGACAGTTTCTTCTGGTAAATATTCTCATAGAAAAGAAATTCAAATGTCATAACTGTGTTAAAAGGGCGTTTTACCATTGTTTATTAACTCAATGTCCCTTACGATTGAAAATGACGTAAACCATTGTTTATTTATTTAACTTTTAAAATCAAATTAATGCATTAAATGTGCAAATTCACCCAAAAATTATTGTTACACAAAAAATTCCAGTTTATTCTAGTGTTTAACTTGGTTAATAAACTCAATGACTCTTCCCAATGAAAATGACGACAACAAAAATACTTAATGAACTTTGAAAATGAACTAAATGCTTGATATGGGCAAATTCATCCGAAAAATGTTTGTAATACAAAAAGTGACAGTTTCTTCTGGTAAATATTCTCATAGAAAAGAAATTCAAATGTCAAAACTGTGTTAAAAGGGCGTTTTACCATTGTTTATTAACTCAATGTCCCTTACGATTGAAAATGACGTTTACTATTGTTTATTTATTTAACTTTTAAAATGAAATTAATGCATTAAATGTGCAAATTCACCCAAAAAATTATTGTTACACAAAAAATTACAGTTTCCTCTAGTTGTTTACCTTGGTTTATTAACTCAATGACTCTTACGAATGAAAATGACGACAACATAAATACTTAATGAATTTTGAAAATGACCTTAATGCTTGATATGGGCAAATTCATCCAAAAAATGTTTGTAATACAAAAAGTGACAGTTTCTCAGGTAAACGTTCTCATAGAAAAGAAATTCAAATGTCATAACTGTGTTATAAGGGCGTTTTACCATTGTGAAAAAACTCAATGTCCCTTACGAATGTAAATGACGTTAACTCTTGTTTATTTATTTAACTTTGAAAATCAAATTAATGGATTAAATGTGCAAATTCACCCAAAAAATGTTTGTTACCCAAAAAGTGACAGTTTCTTCTGGTAAATGTTCTCATAGAAAAGAAATTCAAATGTTTTAACTGTATTCATAGGTCGGTTTACCATGATTAATAAACTTAATCACCCTTTCGAATGAAAATGAGGTTGACAATAATACTTAATTAACATTTAATATAAAATTATAGCATTAAATGTGCAAATTCACCAAAAAGGTTCGTTACACAAAAAGTCACAGTTTCTACTAGGTACTGTTCTCATAGAAACAAAATTCATCGTAACTGTATTAACCTTGGTTTATTAACTCAATTACCCTAACGAATGAAAATGACGTTAAAAATAATACGTAATTAACTTTGAAAATGAAATTAATGCAAAAAATGTGCAAATTCACACAAAAAATGTTTGTTGCGCAAAAACTGACAGTTTCTTTTCGTAAACGATCTGATAGAAAAGAAATTCAAATATCATTACTGTGTTAAAAGGGCGTTTTACCATTGTTTATTAACTCAATGTCCCTTACGATTGAAAATGACGTTTACTATTGTTTATTTATTTAACTTTGAAAATCAAATTAATGCATTAAATGTGCAAATTCACCCAAAAAAATATTGTTACACAAAAAATTACAGTTTCCTCTAGTGGTTTACCTTGGTTAATTAACTCAATGACTCTTTCGAATGAAAATGACGACAACAAAAATACTAAATGAACTTTGAAAATGAACTAAATGCTTGATATGAGCAAATTCATCCAAAAAATATTTGTAAAACAAAAAGTGACAGTTTCTTCTGGTAAATATTCTCATAGAAAAGAAATTCAAATGTCATAACTGTGATAAAAGGGCGTTTTACCATTGTTTATTAACTCAATGTCCCTTACGAATGAAAATGACGTTAACTCTTATTTATTTATTTAACTTTGAAAATCAAATTAATGCATTAAAGTGCGAATTCACCAAAAAAAATATTGTTACACAAAAAATTAAAGTTTCCTCGAAAATGAATATAACAATATTACTTATTTAACTTTAAAAATAAAATTAATGCATTAAATGTTCAAATTCACCCAAAAAATGTTTGATACTCAAAAAATGACAGTTTCTTCGGGTAAATGTTCTCATAGAAAAGAAATTCAAATATTTCAACTGTATTAAAAGTGTGGTTTACTTTGGTTAATTGACTTAATGTCCCTTTCGAATGAAAATGACGTTACCAATAATTCTTAATTAACTTTGAAAATGAAATTATTGCATTTAATGTGCAAATTCACCAAAAAAGGTTCGTTACACAAAAAGTGACAGTTTCTACTAGTTACTGTTCTCATAGAAACAAAATTCATCTTAACTGTATTAACCTTGGTTTATTAACTCAATTACCCGAACGAATGAAAATGACGTTAAAAATAATACGTAATTAACTTTGAAAATGAAATTAATGCAAAAAATGTGCAAATTCACACAAAAAATGTTTGTTGCCCAAAAACTGACAGTTTCATTTCGTAAACGATCTGATAGAAAAGAAATTCAAATATCATTACTGTGTTAAAAGGGCGTTTTACCATTGTTAATTAACTCAATGTCCCTTACGAATGAAAATGACTATAACAATAATACTTATTTAACTTTAAAAAACAAATTAATGCATTGAATGTTCAAATTCACCCAAAAAATGTTTGATACTCAAAAAATGACAGTTTCTTCGGGTAAATGTTCTCATAGAAAAGAAATTCAAATATATAAACTATATTAAAAGTGTGGTTTACCTTGGTTAATTGACTTAATGTCCCTTTCGAATGAAAATGACGTTACCAATAATTCTTAATTAATTTTGAAAATGAAATTATTGCACTAAATGTGCAAATTCACCAAAAAAGGTTCGTTACACAAAAAGTGACAGTTTCTACTAGGTACTGATCTCATAGAAACAAAATTCATCTTAACTGTATTAACCTTGGTTTATTAACTCAATGACCCTAACGAATGAAAATGACGTTAAAAATAATACTTAATTAACTTTGAAAATGAAATTAATGCAAAAAATGTGCAAATTCACACAAAAAATGTTTGTTGCGCAAAAACTGACAGTTTCTTTTCGTAAACGATCTGATAGAAAAGAAATTCAAATATGTGTTAAAAGGGCGTTTTACCATTGTTTATTAACTCAATGTCCCTTACGAATGAAAATGACTATAACAATAATACTTATTTAACTTTAAAAATCAAATTAATGCAATTAATGTTCAAAATCACCCAAAAAATGTTTGATACTCAAAAAATGACAGTTTCTTCGGGTAAATGTTCTCATAGAAAAGAAATACAAATATTTCAACTGTATTAAAGTGTGGTTTACCTTGGTTAATTGACTTAATGTCCCTTTCGAATGAAAATGACGTTACCAATAATTCTTAATTAACTTTGAAAATGAAATTATTGCATTAAATGTGCAAATTCACCAAAAAAGGTTCGTTACACAAAAAGTGACAGTTTCTACTAGGTACTGTTCTCATAGAAACAAAATTCATCTTAACTGTATTAACCTTGGTTTATTAACTCAATGACCCTAACGAATGAAAATGACGTTAAAAATAATACTTAATTAACTTTGAAAATGAAATTAATGCAAAAAATGTGCAAATTCACACAAAAAATGTTTGTTGCGCAAAAACTGACAGTTTCTTTTCGTAAACGATCTGATAGAAAAGAAATTCAAATATCATTACTGTGTTAAAAGGGCGTTTTACCATTGTTTATTAACTCAATGTCCCTTACGAATGAAAATGACTTTAACAATAATACTTATTTAACTTTAAAAATCAAATTAATGCATTTAATGTTCAAATTCACCCAAAAAATGTTTGATACTCAAAAAATGACAGTTTCTTCGGGTAAATGTTCTCATAGAAAAGAAATTCAAATATTTCAACTGTATTAAAGTGTGGTTTACCTTGGTTAATTGACTTAATGTCCCTTTCGAATGAAAATGACGTTACCAATAATTCTTAATTAACTTTGAAAATGAAATTATTGCATTAAATGTGCAAATTCACCAAAAAAGGTTCGTTACACAAAAAGTGACAGTTTCTACTAGGTACTGTTCTCATAGAAACAAAATTCATCTTAACTGTATTAACCTTGGTTTATTAACTCAATGACCCTAACGAATGAAAATGACGTTAAAAATAATTCTTAATTAACTTTGAAAATGAAATTAATGCAAAAAATGTGCAAATTCACACAAAAAATGTTTGTTGCGCAAAAACTGACAGTTTCTTTTCGTAAACGATCTGATAGAAAAGAAATTCAAATATCATTACTGTGTTAAAGGGCGTTTTACCATTGTTTATTAACTCAATGTCCCTTACGAATGAAAATGACTATAACAATAATACTTATTTAACTTTAAAAATCAAATTAATGCATTAAATGTTCAAATTCACCCAAAAAATGTTTGATACTCAAAAAATGACAGTTTCTTCGGGTAAATGTTCTCATAGAAAAGAAATTCAAATGTTTCAACTGTATTAAAAGTGTGGTTTTCCTTGGTTAATTGACTTAATGTCCCTTTCGAATGAAAGTGACGTTACCAATAATTCGTAATTACCTTTGAAAATGAAATTATTGCATTAAATGTGCAAATTCACCAAAAAAGGTTTGTTACACAAAAAGTTACAGTTTATAATAGTTACTGTTCTCATAGAAACAAAATTCATCTTAACTGTATTACCTTGGTTTATTAACTCAATGACCCTTACGAATGAAAATGATGGTAACAATAATACTTAATTAACTTTGAAAATGAAATTAATGCATTTAATTTGCAAATTCACCCAAAAAATTATTGTTACACAAAAAATTACAGTTTCTTCTAGTGGTTTACCTTGGTTTATTAACTCAATAATCCTTACGAATGAAAATGACGACAACAAAAATACATAATGAACTTTGAAAATGACCTAAATGCTTGATATGGGCAAATTCATCCAAAAAATGTTTGTAATACAAAAAGTGACAGTTTCTTCTGGTAAATGTTCTCATAGAAAAGGTGCAAATTCACCCAAAAAGTGTTTGTTACACAAAAAGTGACCGTTTCTTCTGGTAAATGTTCTCATAGAAAAGAAATTCAAATGTTTCAACTGTATTCAAAGGTCGGTTTACCATGATTAATTAACTTAATCACCCTTTCGAATGAAAATGACGTTGACAATAATACTTAATTAACATTGAAAATAAAATTATTGCATTAAATGTGCAAATTCACCAAAAAAGGTTCGTTACACAAAAAGTCACAGTTTCTATTAGTTACTGTTCTCATAGAAACAAAATTCATCTTAACTCTATTACCTTGGTTTATTGATTCAATGACCCTTACGAATGAAAATGATGGTAACAATTATACTTATTTAACTTTGAAAATGAAATTAATGCATTAAATGTGAAAATTCACCCAAAAAATTAATGTTTCACAAAAAATTTCAGTTTATTCTAGTGGTTAACTTGGTTAATTAACTCAATGACTCTTCCGAATGAAAATGACGACAACAAAAATACTTAATGAACTTTGAAAATGAACTAAATGCTTCATATGGGCAAATTCATCCAAAAAATGTATGTGATACAAAAAGTGACAGTTTCTTCTGGTAAATATTCTCATAGAAAAGAAATTCAAATGTCATCACTGTGTTAAAAGGGCGTTTTACCATTGTTTATTAACTCAATGTCCCTTACGATTGAAAATGACGTAAACCAATGTTTATTTATTTAACTTTTAAAATCAAATTAATGCATTAAATGTGCAAATTTACCCAAAAATTATTGTTACACAAAAAATTCCAGTTTATTCTAGTGGTTAACTTGGTTAATTAACTCAATGACTCTTCCAAATGAAAATGACGACAACAAAAATACTTAATGAACTTTGAAAATGAACTAAATGCTTGATATGGGCAAATTCATCCAAAAAATGTTTGTAATACAAAAAGTGACAGTTTCTTCTGGTAAATATTCTCATAGAAAAGAAATTCAAATGTCATAACTGTGTTAAAAGGGCGTTTTACCATTGTTTATTAACTCAATGTCCCTTACGATTGAAAAGGACGTTTACTATTGTTTATTTATTTAACTTTGAAAATGAAATTAATGCATTAAATGTGCAAATTCACCCAAAAAATTATTGTTACACAAAAAATTACAGTTTCCTCTAGTGGTTTACCTTGGTTTATTAACTCAATGACTCTTACGAATGAACATGACGACAACATAAATACTTAATGAACTTTGAAAATGACCTTAATGCTTGATATGGGCAAATTCATCCAAAAAATGTTTGTAATACAAAAAGTGACAGTTTCTTCTGGTAAACGTTCTCATAGAAAAGAAATTCAAATGTCATAACTGTGTTATAAGGGCGTTTTACCATTGTGAATAAACTCAATGTCACTTACGAATGAAAATGACGTTAACTCTTGTTTATTTATTTAACTTTGAAAATCAAATTAATGGATTAAATGTGCAAATTCACCCAAAAAATGTTTGTTACACAAAAAGTGACAGTTTCTTCTGGTAAATGTTCTCATAGAAAAGAAATTCAAATGTTTTAACTGGATTCAAAGGTCGGTTTACCATGATTAATTAACTTAATCACCCTTTGGAATGAAAATGAGGTTGACAATAATACTTAATTAAAATTTAAAATAAAATTATTGCATTAAATGTGCAAATTCACCAAAAAGGTTCGTTACACAAAAAGTCACAGTTTCTACTAGGTACTGTTCTCATAGAAACAAAATTCATCTTAACTGTATTAACCTTGGTTTATTAACTCAATGACCCTAACGAATGAAAATGACGTTAAAAATAATACTTAATTAACTTTGAAAATGAAATTAATGCAAAAAATGTGCAAATTCACACAAAAAATGTTTGTTGCGCAAAAACTGACAGTTTCTTTTCGTAAACGATCTGATAGAAAAGAAATTCAAATATCATTACTGTGTTAAAAGGGCGTTTTACCATTGTTTATTAACTCAATGTCCCTTACGATTGAAAATGACGTTTACTATTGTTTATTTATTTAACTTTGAAAATCAAATTAATGCATTAAATGTGCAAATTCACCCAAAAAAATATTTTTACACAAAAAATTACATTTTCCTCTAGTGGTTTACCTTGGTTAATTAACTCAATGACTCTTTCGAATGAAAATGACGACAACAAAAATACTAAATTAACTTTGAAAATGAACTAAATGCTTGATATGAGCAAATTCATCCAAAAAATGTTTGTAAAACAAAAAGTGACAGTTTCTTCTGGTAAATATTCTCATAGAAAAGAAATTCAAATGTCATAACTGTGATAAAAGGGCGTTTAACCATTGTTTATTAACTCAATGTCCCTTACGAATGAAAATGACGTTAACTCTTGTTTATTTATTTAACATGGAAAATCAAATTAACGCATTAAAGTGCGAATTCACCCAAAAAAATATTGTTACACAAAAAATTACAGTTTCCTCGAAAATGACTATAACAATATTACTTATTTAACTTTAAAAATAAAATTAATGGATTAAATGTTCAAATTCACACAAAAAATGTTTGATACTCAAAAAATGACAGTTTCTTCGGGTAAATGTTCTCATAGAAAAGAAATTCAAATATTTCAACTGTATTAAAAGTGTGATTTACTTTGGTTAATTGACTTAATGTCCCTTTCGAATGAAAATGACGTTACCAATAATTCTTAATTAACTTTGAAAATGAAATTATTGCATTTAATGTGCAAATTCACCAAAAAAGGTTCGTTACACAAAAAGTGACAGTTTCTACTAGTTACTGTTCTCATAGAAACAAAATTCATCTTAACTGTATTAACCTTGGTTTATTAACTCAATTACCCTAACGAATGAAAATGACGTTAAAAATAATACGTAATTAACTTTGAAAATGAAATTAATGCAAAAAATGTGCAAATTCACACAAAAAATGTTTGTTGCGCAAAAACTGACAGTTTCTTTTCGTAAACGATCTGATAGAAAAGAAATTCAAATATCATTTCTGTGTTAAAAGGGCGTTTTACCATTGTTTATAAACTCAATGTCCCTTACGAATGAAAATGACGTTTACTATTGTTTATTTATTTAACTTTGAAAATCAAATTAATGCATTGAATGTTCAAATTCACCCAAAAAATGTTTGATACTCAAAAAATGACAATTTCTTCGGGTAAATGTTCTCAAAGAAAAGAAATTCAAATATTTCAACTGTATTAAAAGTGTGGTTTACCTTGGTTAATTGACTTAATGTCCCTTTCGAATGAAAATGACGTTACCAATAATTCTTAATTAATTTTGAAAATGAAATTATTGCACTAAATGTGCAAATTCACCAATAAAGGTTCGTTACACAAAAAGTGACAGTTTCTACTAGGTACTGATCTCATAGAAACAAAATTCATCTTAACTGTATTAACCTTGGTTTATTAACTCAATGACCCTATCGAATGAAAATGACGTTAAAAATAATACTTAATTAACTTTGAAAATGAAATTAATGCAAAAAATGTGCAAATTCACACAAAAAATGTTTGTTGCGCAAAAATTGACAGTTTCTTTTCGTAAACGATCTGATAGAAAAGAAATTCAAATATCATTACTGTGTTAAAAGGGCGTTTTACCATTTTTTATTTACTCAATGTCCCTTTCGAATGAAAATGAGTATAACAATAATACTTATTTAACTTTAAAAATCAAATTAATGCATTAAATGTTCAAATTCACCCAAAAAATGTTTGATACTCAAAAAATGACAGTTTCTTCGGGTAAATGTTCTCATAGAAAAGAAATTCAAATATTTCAACTGTATTAAAGTGTGGTTTACCTTGGTTAATTGACTTAATGTCCCTTTCGAATGAAAATGACGTTACCAATAATTCTTAATTAACTTTGAAAATGAAATTATTGCATTAAATGTGCAAATTCACCAAAAAAGGTTCGTTATACAAAAAGTGACAGTTTCTACTAGGTACTGTTCTCATAGAAACAAAATTCATCTTAACTGTATTAACCTTGGTTTATTAACTCAATGACCCTAACGAATGAAAATGACGTTAAAAATAATTCTTAATTAACTTTGAAAATGAAATTAATGCAAAAAATGTGCAAATTCACACAAAAAATGTTTGTTGCGCAAAAACTGACAGTTTCTTTTCGTAAACGATCTGATAGAAAAGAAATTCAAATATCATTACTGTGTTAAAGGGCGTTTTACCATTGTTTATTAACTCAATGTCCCTTACGAATGAAAATGACTATAACAATAATACGTATTTAACTTTAAAAATCAAATTAATGCATTAAATGTTCAAATTCACCCAAAAAATGTTTGATACTCAAAAAATGACAGTTTCTTCGGGTAAATGTTCTCATAGAAAAGAAATTCAAATGTTTCAACTGTATTAAAAGTGTGGTTTTCCTTGGTTAATTGACTTAATGTCCCTTTCGAATGAAAGTGACGTTACCAATAATTCGTAATTACCTTTGAAAATGAAATTATTGCATTAAATGTGCAAATTCACCAAAAAAGGTTTGTTACACAAAAAGTTACAGTTTATAATAGTTACTGTTCTCATAGAAACAAAATTCATCTTAACTGTATTACCTTGGTTTATTAACTCAATGACCCTTACGAATGAAAATGATGGTAACAATAATACTTAATTAACTTTGAAAATGAAATTAATGCATTTAATTTGCAAATTCACCCAAAAAATTATTGTTACACAAAAAATTACAGTTTCTTCTAGTGGTTTACCTTGGTTTATTAACTCAATGATCCTTACGAATGAAAATGACGACAACAAAAATACATAATGAACTTTGAAAATGACCTAAATGCTTGATATGGGCAAATTCATCCAAAAAATGTTTGTAATACAAAAAGTGACAGTTTCTTCTGGTAAATGTTCTCATAGAAAAGGTGCAAATTCACCCAAAAAGTGTTTGTTACACAAAAAGTGACCGTTTCTTCTGGTAAATGTTCTCATAGAAAAGAAATTCAAATGTTTCAACTGTATTCAAAGGTCGGTTTACCATGATTAATTAACTTAATCACCCTTTCGAATGAAAATGACGTTGACAATAATACTTAATTAACATTGAAAATAAAATTATTGCATTAAATGTGCAAATTCACCAAAAAAGGTTCGTTACACAAAAAGTCACAGTTTCTATTAGTTAGTGTTCTCATAGAAACAAAATTCATCTTAACTCTATTACCTTGGTTTATTGATTCAATGACCCTTACGAATGAAAATGATGGTAACAATTATACTTATTTAACTTTGAAAATGAAATTAATGCATTAAATGTGAAAATTCACCCAAAAAATTAATGTTTCACAAAAAATTTCAGTTTATTCTAGTGGTTAACTTGGTTAATTAACTCAATGACTCTTCCGAATGAAAATGACGACAACAAAAATACTTAATGAACTTTGAAAATGAACTAAATGCTTCATATGGGCAAATTCATCCAAAAAATGTATGTGATACAAAAAGTGACAGTTTCTTCTGGTAAATATTCTCATAGAAAAGAAATTCAAATGTCATAACTGTGTTAAAAGGGCGTTTTACCATTGTTTATTAACTCAATGTCCCTTACGATTGAAAATGACGTAAACCAATGTTTATTTATTTAACTTTTAAAATCAAATTAATGCATTAAATGTGCAAATTTACCCAAAAATTATTGTTACACAAAAAATTCCAGTTTATTCTAGTGGTTAACTTGGTTAATTAACTCAATGACTCTTCCAAATGAAAATGACGACAACAAAAATACTTAATGAACTTTGAAAATGAACTAAATGCTTGATATGGGCAAATTCATCCAAAAAATGTTTGTAATACAAAAAGTGACAGTTTCTTCTGGTAAATATTCTCATAGAAAAGAAATTCAAATGTCATAACTGTGTTAAAAGGGCGTTTTACCATTGTTTATTAACTCAATGTCCCTTACGATTGAAAAGGACGTTTACTATTGTTTATTTATTTAACTTTGAAAATGAAATTAATGCATTAAATGTGCAAATTCACCCAAAAAATTATTGTTACACAAAAAATTACAGTTTCCTCTAGTGGTTTACCTTGGTTTATTAACTCAATGACTCTTACGAATGAACATGACGACAACATAAATACTTAATGAACTTTGAAAATGACCTTAATGCTTGATATGGGCAAATTCATCCAAAAAATGTTTGTAATACAAAAAGTGACAGTTTCTTCTGGTAAACGTTCTCATAGAAAAGAAATTCAAATGTCATAACTGTGTTATAAGGGCGTTTTACCATTGTGAATAAACTCAATGTCACTTACGAATGAAAATGACGTTAACTCTTGTTTATTTATTTAACTTTGAAAATCAAATTAATGGATTAAATGTGCAAATTCACCCAAAAAATGTTTGTTACACAAAAAGTGACAGTTTCTTCTGGTAAATGTTCTCATAGAAAAGAAATTCAAATGTTTTAACTGGATTCAAAGGTCGGTTTACCATGATTAATTAACTTAATCACCCTTTGGAATGAAAATGAGGTTGACAATAATACTTAATTAAAATTTAAAATAAAATTATTGCATTAAATGTGCAAATTCACCAAAAAGGTTCGTTACACAAAAAGTCACAGTTTCTACTAGGTACTGTTCTCATAGAAACAAAATTCATCTTAACTGTATTAACCTTGGTTTATTAACTCAATTACCCTAACGAATGAAAATGACGTTAAAAATAATACGTAATTAACTTTGAAAATGAAATTAATGCAAAAAATGTGCAAATTCACACAAAAAATGTTTGTTGCGCAAAAACTGACAGTTTCTTTTCGTAAACGATCTGATAGAAAAGAAATTCAAATATCATTACTGTGTTAAAAGGGCGTTTTACCATTGTTTATTAACTCAATGTCCCTTACGATTGAAAATGACGTTTACTATTGTTTATTTATTTAACTTTGAAAATCAAATTAATGCATTAAATGTGCAAATTCACCCAAAAAAATATTTTTACACAAAAAATTTCATTTTCCTCTAGTGGTTTACCTTGGTTAATTAACTCAATGACTCTTTCGAATGAAAATGACGACAACAAAAATACTAAATTAACTTTGAAAATGAACTAAATGCTTGATATGAGCAAATTCATCCAAAAAATGTTTGTAAAACAAAAAGTGACAGTTTCTTCTGGTAAATATTCTCATAGAAAAGAAATTCAAATGTCATAACTGTGATAAAAGGGCGTTTAACCATTGTTTATTAACTCAATGTCCCTTACGAATGAAAATGACGTTAACTCTTGTTTATTTATTTAACATGGAAAATCAAATTAACGCATTAAAGTGCGAATTCACCCAAAAAAATATTGTTACACAAAAAATTACAGTTTCCTCGAAAATGACTATAACAATATTACTTATTTAACTTTAAAAATAAAATTAATGGATTAAATGTTCAAATTCACACAAAAAATGTTTGATACTCAAAAAATGACAGTTTCTTCGGGTAAATGTTCTCATAGAAAAGAAATTCAAATATTTCAACTGTATTAAAAGTGTGATTTACTTTGGTTAATTGACTTAATGTCCCTTTCGAATGAAAATGACGTTACCAATAATTCTTAATTAACTTTGAAAATGAAATTATTGCATTTAATGTGCAAATTCACCAAAAAAGGTTCGTTACACAAAAAGTGACAGTTTCTACTAGTTACTGTTCTCATAGAAACAAAATTCATCTTAACTGTATTAACCTTGGTTTATTAACTCAATTACCCTAACGAATGAAAATGACGTTAAAAATAATACGTAATTAACTTTGAAAATGAAATTAATGCAAAAAATGTGCAAATTCACACAAAAAATGTTTGTTGCGCAAAAACTGACAGTTTCTTTTCGTAAACGATCTGATAGAAAAGAAATTCAAATATCATTTCTGTGTTAAAAGGGCGTTTTACCATTGTTTATAAACTCAATGTCCCTTACGAATGAAAATGACGTTTACTATTGTTTATTTATTTAACTTTGAAAATCAAATTAATGCATTGAATGTTCAAATTCACCCAAAAAATGTTTGATACTCAAAAAATGACAATTTCTTCGGGTAAATGTTCTCAAAGAAAAGAAATTCAAATATTTCAACTGTATTAAAAGTGTGGTTTACCTTGGTTAATTGACTTAATGTCCCTTTCGAATGAAAATGACGTTACCAATAATTCTTAATTAATTTTGAAAATGAAATTATTGCACTAAATGTGCAAATTCACCAAAAAAGGTTCGTTACACAAAAAGTGACAGTTTCTACTAGGTACTGATCTCATAGAAACAAAATTCATCTTAACTGTATTAACCTTGGTTTATTAACTCAATGACCCTATCGAATGAAAATGACGTTAAAAATAATACTTAATTAACTTTGAAAATGAAATTAATGCAAAAAATGTGCAAATTCACACAAAAAATGTTTGTTGCGCAAAAATTGACAGTTTCTTTTCGTAAACGATCTGATAGAAAAGAAATTCAAATATCATTACTGTGTTAAAAGGGCGTTTTACCATTTTTTATTTACTCAATGTCCCTTTCGAATGAAAATGAGTATAACAATAATACTTATTTAACTTTAAAAATCAAATTAATGCATTAAATGTTCAAATTCACCCAAAAAATGTTTGATACTCAAAAAATGACAATTTCTTCGGGTAAATGTTCTCATAGAAAAGAAATTCAAATGTTTCAACTGTATTAAAAGTGTGGTTTACCTTGGTTAATTGACTTAATGTCCCTTTCGAATGAAAGTGACGTTACCAATAATTCTTAATTAACTTTGAAAATGAAATTATTGCATTAAATGTGCAAATTCACCAAAAAAGGTTTGTTACACAAAAAGTTACAGTTTATAATAGTTACTGTTCTCATAGAAACAAAATTCATCTTAACTGTATTACCTTGGTTTATTAACTCAATGACCCTTACGAATGAAAATGATGGTAACAATAATACTTAATTAACTTTGAAAATTAAATTAATGCAAAAAATGTGCAAATTCACACAAAAAATGTTTGTTGCGCAAAAACTGACAGTTTCTTTTCGTAAACGATCTGATAGAAAAGAAATTCAAATATCATTTCTGTGTTAAAAGGGCGTTTTACCATTGTTTATAAACTCAATGTCCCTTACGAATGAAAATGACGTTTACTATTGTTTATTTATTTAACTTTGAAAATCAAATTAATGCATTGAATGTTCAAATTCACCCAAAAAATGTTTGATACTCAAAAAATGACAATTTCTTCGGGTAAATGTTCTCAAAGAAAAGAAATTCAAATATTTCAACTGTATTAAAAGTGTGGTTTACCTTGGTTAATTGACTTAATGTCCCTTTCGAATGAAAATGACGTTACCAATAATTCTTAATTAATTTTGAAAATGAAATTATTGCACTAAATGTGCAAATTCACCAATAAAGGTTCGTTACACAAAAAGTGACAGTTTCTACTAGGTACTGATCTCATAGAAACAAAATTCATCTTAACTGTATTAACCTTGGTTTATTAACTCAATGACCCTATCGAATGAAAATGACGTTAAAAATAATACTTAATTAACTTTGAAAATGAAATTAATGCAAAAAATGTGCAAATTCACACAAAAAATGTTTGTTGCGCAAAAATTGACAGTTTCTTTTCGTAAACGATCTGATAGAAAAGAAATTCAAATATCATTACTGTGTTAAAAGGGCGTTTTACCATTTTTTATTTACTCAATGTCCCTTTCGAATGAAAATGAGTATAACAATAATACTTATTTAACTTTAAAAATCAAATTAATGCATTAAATGTTCAAATTCACCCAAAAAATGTTTGATACTCAAAAAATGACAGTTTCTTCGGGTAAATGTTCTCATAGAAAAGAAATACAAATATTTCAACTGTATTAAAGTGTGGTTTACCTTGGTTAATTGACTTAATGTCCCTTTCGAATGAAAATGACGTTACCAATAATTCTTAATTAACTTTGAAAATGAAATTATTGCATTAAATGTGCAAATTCACCAAAAAAGGTTCGTTACACAAAAAGTGACAGTTTCTACAAGGTACTGTTCTCATAGAAACAAAATTCATCTTAACTGTATTAACCTTGATTTTTTAACTCAATGTCCCTTACGAATGAAAATGACGTTAAAAATAATACTTAATTAACTTTGAATATGAAATTAATGCAAAAAATGTGCAAATTCACACAAAAAATGTTTGTTGCGCAAAAACTGACAGTTTCTTTTCGTAAACGATCTGATAGAAAAGAAATTCAAATATCATTACTATGTTAAAGGGCGTTTTACCATTGTTTATTAACTCAATGTCCCTTACGAATGAAAATGACTATAACAATAACACTTATTTAACTTTAAAAATCAAATTAATGCATTAAATGTTCAAATTCACCCAAAAAATGTTTGATACTCAAAAAATGACAGTTTCTTCGGGTAAATGTTCTCATAGAAAAGAAATTCAAATGTTTCAACTGTATTAAAAGTGTGGTTTACCTTGGTTAATTGACTTAATGTCCCTTTCGAATGAAAGTGACGTTACCAATAATTCTTAATTAACTTTGAAAATGAAATTATTGCATTAAATGTGCAAATTCACCAAAAAAGGTTTGTTACACAAAAAGTTACAGTTTATAATAGTTACTGTTCTCATAGAAACAAAATTCATCTTAACTGTATTACCTTGGTTTATTAACTCAATGACCCTTACGAATGAAAATGATGGTAACAATAATACTTAATTAACTTTGAAAATTAAATTAATGCATTAAATGTGCAAATTCACCCAAAAAATTATTGTTACACAAAAAATTACAGTTTCTTCTAGTGGTTTACCTTGGTTTATTAACTCAATGATCCTTACGAATGAAAATGACGACAACAAAAATACATAATGAACTTTGAAAATGACCTAAATGCTTAATATGGGCAAATTCATCCAAAAAATGTTTGTAATACAAAAAGTGACAGTTTCTTCTGGTAAATGTTCTCATAGAAAAGGTGCAAATTCACCCAAAAAGTGTTTGTTACACAAAAAGTGACCGTTTCTTCTGGTAAATGTTCTCATAGAAAAGAAATTCAAATGTTTCAACTGTATTCAAAGGTCGGTTTACCATGATTAATTAACTTAATCACCCTTTCGAATGAAAATAACGTTGACAATAATACTTAATTAACATTGAAAATAAAATTATTGCATTAAATGTGCAAATTCACCAAAAAAGGTTCGTTACACAAAAAGTCACAGTTTCTATTAGTTACTGTTCTCATAGAAACAAAATTCATCTTAACTCTATTACCTTGGTTTATTAATTCAATGACCCTTACGAATGAAAATGATGGTAACAATAATACTTAATTAACTTTGAAAATGAAATTAATGCATTAAATGTGAAAATTCACCCAATACATTATTGTTACACAAAAAATTACAGTTTATTCTAGTGGTTAACTTGGTTACTTAACTCAATGACTCTTCCGAATGAAAATGACGACAACAAAAATACTTAATGAACTTTGAAAATGAACTAAATGCTTGATATGGGCAAATTCATCCAAAAAATGTATGTAATACAAAAAGTGACAGTTTCTTCTGGTAAATATTCACATAGAAAAGAAATTCAAATGTCATAACTGTGTTAAAAGGGCGTTTTACCATTGTTTATTAACTCAATGTCCCTTACGATTGAAAATGACGTAAACCATTGTTTATTTATTTAACTTTTAAAATCAAATTAATGCATTTAATGTGCAAATTCACCCAAAAATTATTGTTACACAAAAAATTCCAGTTTATTCTAGTGGTTAACTTGGTTAATTAACTCAATGACTCTTCCAAATGAAAATGACGACAACAAAAATACTTAATGAACTTTGAAAATGAACTAAATGCTTGATATGGGCAAATTCATCCAAAAAATGTTTGTAATACAAAAAGTGACAGTTTCTTCTGGTAAATATTCTCATAGAAAAGAAATTCAAATGTCATAACTGTGTTAAAAGGGCGTTTTACCATTGTTTATTAACTCAATGTCCCTTACGATTGAAAATGACGTTTACTATTGTTTATTTATTTAACTTTGCCTCGAAAATGACTATAACAATATTACTTATTTAACTTTAAAATTAAAATTAATGCATTAAATGTTCAAATTCACCCAAAAAATGTTTGATACTCAAAAAATGACAGTTTCTTCGGGTAAATGTTCTCATAGAAAAGAAATTCAAATATTTCAACTGTATTAAAAGTGTGGTTTACTTTGGTTAATTGACTTAATGTCCCTTTCGAATGAAAATGACGTGACCAATAATTCTTAATTAACTTTGAAAATGAAATTATTGCATTTAATGTGCAAATTCACCAAAAAAGGTTCGTTACACAAAAAATGACAGTTTCTACTAGTTACTGTTCTCATAGAAACAAAATTCATCTTAACTGTATTAACCTTGGTTTATTAACTCAATTACCCTAACGAATGAAAGTGACGTTAAAAATAATACGTAATTAACTTTGAAAATGAAATTAATGCAAAAAATGTGCAAATTCACACAAAAAATGTTTGTTGCGCAAAAACTGACAGTTTCATTTCGTTAACGATCTGATAGAAAAGAAATTCAAATATCATTACTGTGCTAAAAGGGCGTTTTACCATTGTTTATTAACTTAATGTCCCTTACGAATGAAAATGACTATAACAATAATACTTATTTAACTTTAAAAATCAAATTAATGTATTGAATGTTCAAATTCACCCAAAAAATGTTTGATACTCAAAAAATGACAGTTTCTTCGGGTAAATGTTCTCATAGAACAGAAATTCAAATATTTCAACTGTATTAAAAGTGTGGTTTACCTTGGTTAATTGACTTAATGTCCCTTTCGAATGAAAATGACGTTACCAATAATTCTTAATTGATTTTGAAAATGAAATTATTGCATTAAATGTGCAAATTCACCAAAAAAGGTTCGTTACACAAAAAGTGACAGTTTCTACTAGGTACTGATCTCATAGAAACAAACCTTAATATAATTGTATTAACCTTGGTTTATTAACTCAATGACCCAAACAAATGAAAATGACGTTAAAAATAATACTTAATTAACTTTGAAAATGAAATTAATGCAAAAAATGTGCAAATTCACACAAAAAATGTTTGATGCAAAAAAACTGACAGTTTCTTTTCGTAAACGATCTGATAGAAAAGAAATTCAAATATCATTACTGTGTTAAAAGTGCGTTTTACCATTGTTTATTAACTCAATGTCCCTTACGAATGAAAATGACTATAACAATAATACTTATTTAACTTTAAAAATCAAATTAATGCATTGAATGTTCAAATTCACCCAAAAAATGTTTGATACTCAAAAAATGACAGTTTCTTCGGGTAAATGTTCTCATAGAAAAGAAATTCAAATATTTCAACTGTATTAAAAGTGTGGTTTACCTTGGTTAATTGACTTAATGTCCCTTTCGAATGAAAATGACGTTACCAATAATTCTTAATTAACTTTGAAAATGAAATTATTGCATTAAATGTGCAAATTCAACAAAAAAGGTTTGTTACACAAAAAGTTACAGTTTATAATAGTTACTGTTCTCATAGAAACAAAATTCATCTTAACTGTATTACCTTGGTTTATAACCTCAATGACCCTTACGAATGAAAATGATGTTAACAATAATACTTAATTAACTTTGAAAATTAAATTAATGCATTAAATGTGCAAATTCACCCAAAAAATTATTGTTACACAAAAAATTACAGTTTCTTCTAGTGGTTTACCTTGGTTTATTAACTCAATGATCCTTACGAATGAAAATGACGACAACAAAAATACATAATGAACTTTGAAAATGACCTTAATGCTTGATATGGGCAAATTCATCCAAAAAATGTTTGTAATACAAAAAGTGACAGTTTCTTCTGGTAAATGTTCTCATAGAAAAGGTGCAAATTCACCCAAAAAGTGTTTGTTACACAAAAAGTGACCGTTTCTTCTGGTAAATGTTCTCATAGAAAAGAAATTTAAATGTTTCAACTGTATTCAAAGGTCGGTTAACCATGATTTATTAACTTAATCACCCTTTCGAATGAAAATGACGTTGACAATAATACTTAATTAACATTGAAAATAAAATTATTGCATTAAATGTGCAAATTCACCAAAAAAGGTTCGTTACACAAAAAGTCACAGTTTCTATTAGTTACTGTTCTCATAGAAACAAAATTCATCTTAACTCTATTACCTTGGTTTATTGATTCAATGACCCTTACGAATGAAAATGATGGTAACAATAATACTTAATTAACTTTGAAAATGAAATTAATGCATTGAATGTGAAAATTCACCCAAAAAATTATTGTTACACAAAAAATTACAGTTTATTCTAGTGGTTAACTTGGTTAATTAACTCAATGACTCTTCCGAATGAAAATGACGACAACAAAAATACTTAATGAACTTTGAAAATGAACTTAATGCTTGAAATGGGCAAATTCATCCAAAAAATGTATGTAATACAAAAAGTGACAGTTTCTTCTGGTAAATTTTCTCATAGAAAAGAAATTCAAATGTCATAACTGTGTTAAAAGGGCGTTTTACCATTGTTTATTTACTCAATGTCCCTTACGATTGAAAATGACGTAAACCATTGTTTATTTAATTAACTTTTAAAATCAAATTAATGCATTAAATGTGCAAATTCACCCAAAAATTATTGTTACACAAAAAATTCCAGTTTATTCTAGTGGTTAACTTGGTAAATAACTCAATGACTCTTCCAAATGAAAATGACGACAACAAAAATACTTAATGAACTTTGAAAATGAACTAAATGCTTGATATGGGCAAATTCATCCAAAAAATGTTTGTAATACAAAAAGTGACAGTTTCTTCTGGTTAATATTCTCATAGAAAAGAAATTCAAATGTCATAACTGTGTTAAAAGGGCGTTTTACCATTGTTTATTAACTCAATGTCCCTTACGATTGAAAATGACGTTTACTATTGTTTATTTATTTAACTTTGAAAATGAAATTAATGCATTAAATGCGCAAATTCACCCAAAAAATTATTGTTACACAAAAAATTACAGTTTCCTCTAGTGGTTTACCTTGGTTTATTAACTCAATGACTCTTACGAATGAAAATGACGACAACATAAATACTTAATGAACTTTGAAAATGACCTTAATGCTTGATATGGGCAAATTCATCCAAAAAATGTTTGTAATACAAAAAGTGACAGTTTCTTCTGGTAAACGTTCTCATAGAAAAGAAATTCAAATGTCATAACTGTGTTATAAGGGCGTTTTACCATTGTGAATAAACTCAATGTCCCTTACGAATGAAAATGACGTTAACTCTTGTTTATTTATTTAACTTTGAAAATCAAATTAATGGATTAAATGTGCAAATTCACCCAAAAAATGTTTGTTACACAAAAGGTGACAGTTTCTTCTGGTAAATGTTCTCATAGAAAAGAAATTCAAATGTTTCAACTGTATTCAAAGGTCGGTTTACCATAATTAATTAACTTAATCACCCTTTCGAATGAAAATGAGGTTGACAATAATACTTAATTAACATTTAAAATAAAATTATTGCATTAAATGTGCAAATTCACCAAAAAGGTTCGTTACACAAAAAGTCACAGTTTCTACTAGGTACTGTTCTCATAGAAACAAAATTCATCTTAACTGTATTAACCTTGGTTTATTAACTCAATTACCCTAACGAATGAAAATGACGTTAAAAATAATACGTTATTAACTTTGAAAATGAAATTAATGCAAAAAATGTGCAAATTCACACAAAAAATGTTTGTTGCGCAAAAACTGACAGTTTCTTTTCGTAAACGATCTGATAGAAAAGAAATTCAAATATCATTTCTGTGTTAAAAGGGCGTTTTACCATTGTTTATTAACTCAATGTCCCTTACGATTGAAAATGACGTTTACTTTTGTTTATTTATTTAACTTTGAAAATCAAATTAATGCATTAAATGTGCAAATTCACCCAAAAAAATATTGTTACACAAAAAATTACAGTTTCCTCTAGTGGTTTACCTTGGTTAATTAACTCAATGACTCTTTCGAATGAAAATGACGACAACAAAAATACTTAATGAACTTTGAAAATGAACTAAATGCTTGATATGAGCAAATTCATCCAAAAAATGTTTGTAAAACAAAAAGTGACAGTTTCTTCTGGTAAATATTCTCATAGAAAAGAAATTCAAATGTCATAACTGTGATAAAAGGGCGTTTTACCATTGTTTATTAACTCAATGTCCCTTACGAATGAAAATGACGTTAACTCTTGTTTATTTATTTAACTTTGAAAATGAAATTAATGCATTAAAGTGCGAATTCACCCAAAAAAATATTGTTACACAAAAAATTACAGTTTCCTCGAAAATGACTACAACAATATTACTTATTTAACTTTAAAAATAAAATTAATGCATTTAATCTTCAAAATCACCCAAAAAATGTTTGAAACTCAAAAAATGACAGTTTCTTCTGGTAAATGTTCTCATAGAAAAGAAATTCAAATATTTCAACTGTATTAAAAGTGTGGTTTACTTTGGTTAATTGACTTAATGTCCCTTTCGAATGAAAATGACGTTACCAATAATTCTTAATTAACTTTGAAAATGAAATTATTGCTTTTAATGTGCAAATTCACCAAAAAAGGTTCGTTACACAAAAAGTGACAGTTTCTACTAGTTACTGTTCTCATAGAAACAAAATTCATCTTAACTGTATTAACCTTGGTTTATTAACTCAATTACCCTAACGAATGAAAATGACGTTAAAAATAATACGTAATTAACTTTGAAAATGAAATTAATGCAAAAAATGTGCAAATTCACACAAAAAATGTTTGTTGCGCAAAAACTGACAGTTTCATTTCGTTAACGATCTGATAGAAAAGAAATTCAAATATCATTACTGTGTTAAAAGGGCGTTTTACCATTTTTTATTAACTCAATGTCCCTTACGAATGAAAATGACTATAACAATTATACTTATTTAACTTTAAAAATCACATTAATGCATTGAATGTTCAAATTCACCCAAAAAATGTTTGATACTCAAAAAATGACAGTTTCTTCGGGTAAATGTTCTCATAGAAAAGAAATTCAAATATTTCAACTGTATTAAAAGTGTGGTTTACCTTGGTTAATTGACTTAATGTCCCTTTCGAATGAAAATGACGTTACCAATAATTCTTAATTGGTTTTGAAAATGAAATTATTGCATTAAATGTGCAAATTCACCAACAAAGGTTCGTTACACAAAAAGTGACAGTTTCTACTAGGTACTGATCTCATAGAAACAAACCTTAATATAATTGTATTAACCTTGGTTTATTAACTCAATGACCCTAACGAATGAAAATGACGTTAAAAATAATACTAAATTAACTTTGAAAATGAAATTAATGCAAAAAATGTGCAAATTCACACAAAAAATGTTTGTTGCGCAAAAACTGACAGTTTCTTTTCGTAAACGATCTGATAGAAAAGAAATTCAAATATCATTACTGTGTTAAAAGGGCGTTTTAAGATTGTTTATTAACTCAATGTCCCTTACGAATGAAAATGACTATAACAATAATACTTATTTAACCTTAAAAATCAAATTAATGCATTAAATGTTCAAATTCACCCAAAAAATGTTTGATACTCAAAAAATGACAGTTTCTTCGGGTAAATGTTCTCATAGAAAAGAAATACAAATATTTCAACTGTATTAAAGTGTGGTTTACCTTGGTTAATTGACTTAATGTCCCTTTCGAATGAAAATGACGTTACCAATAATTCTTAATTAACTTTGAAAATGAAATTATTGCATTAAATGTGCAAATTCACCAAAAAAGGTTCGTTACACAAAAAGTGACAGTTTCTACTAGGTACTGATCTCATAGAAACAAACCTTAATATAATTGTATTAACCTTGGTTTATTAACTCAATGACCCTAACGAATGAAAATGACGTTAAAAATAATACGTTATTAACTTTGAAAATGAAATTAATGCAAAAAATGTGCAAATTCACACAAAAAATGTTTGTTGCGCAAAAACTGACAGTTTATTTTCGTAAACGATCTGATAGAAAAGAAATTCAAATATCATTACTGTGTTAAAAGGGCGTTTTACCATTGTTTATTAACTCAATGTCCCTTACGAATGAAAATGACTATAACAATAATACTTATTTAACTTTAAAAATCAAATTAATGCATTTAATGTTCAAATTCACCCAAAAAATGTTTGATACTCAAAAAATGACAGTTTCTTCGGGTAAATGTTCTCATAGAAAATAAATTCAAATATTTCAACTGTATTAAAGTGTGGTTTACCTTGGTTAATTGACTTAATGTCCCTTTCGAATGAAAATGACGTTACCAATAATTCTTAATTAACTTTGAAAATGAAATTATTGCATTAAATGTGCAAATTCACCAAAAAAGGTTTGTTACACAAAAAGTTACAGTTTATAATAGTTACTGTTCTCATAGAAACAAAATTCATCTTAACTGTATTACCTTGGTTTATTAACTCAATGACCCTTACGACTGAAAATGATGGTAACAATAATACTTAATTAACTTTGAAAATTAAATTACTGCATTAAATGTGCAAATTCACCCAAAAAATTATTGTTACACAAAAAATTACAGTTCTTCTAGTGGTTTACCTTGGTTTATTAACTCAATGATCCTTACGAATGAAAATGACGACAACAAAAATACATAATGAACTTTGAAAATGACCTTAATGCTTGATATGGGCAAATTCATCCAAAAAATGTTTGTAATACAAAAAGTGACAGTTTCTTCTGGTAAATGTTCTCATAGAAAAGGTGCAAATTCACCCAAAAAGTGTTTGTTACACAAAAAGTGACCGTTTCTTCTGGTAAATGTTCTCATAGAAAAGAAATTCAAATGTTTCAACTGTATTCAAAGGTCGGTTAACCATGATTAATTAACTTAATCACCCTTTCGAATGAAAATGACGTTGACAATAATACTTAATTAACATTGAAAATAAAATTATTGCATTAAATGTGCAAATTCACCAAAAAAGGTTCGTTACACAAAAAGTCACAATTTCTATTAGTTACTGTTCTCATAGAAACAAAATTCATCTTATCTCTATTTCCTTGGTTTATTGATTCAATGACCCTTACGAATGAAAATGATGGTAACAATAATACTTAATTAACTTTGAAAATGAAATTAATGCATTAAATGTGAAAATTCACCCAAAAAATTATTGTTACACAAAAAATTACAGTTTATTCTAGTGGTTAACTTGGTTAATTAACTCAATGACTCTTCCGAATGAAAATGACGACAACAAAAATACTTAATGAACTTTGAAAATGAACTTAATGCTTGAAATGGGCAAATTCATCCAAAAACTGTATGTAATACAAAAAGTGACAGTTTCTTCTGGTAAATATTCTCATAGAAAAGAAATTCAAATGTCATAACTGTGTTAAAAGGGCGTTTTACCATTGTTTATTAACTCAATGTCCCTTACGATTGAAAATGACGTAAACCATTGTTTATTTATTTAACTTTTAAAATCAAATTAATGCATTAAATGCGCAAATTCACCCAAAAAATTATTGTTACACAAAAAATTACAGTTTCCTATAGTGGTTTACCTTGGTTTATTAACTCAATGACTCTTACGAATGAAAATGACGACAACATAAATACTTAATGAACTTTGAAAATGACCTTAATGCTTGATATGGGCAAATTCATCCAAAAAATGTTTGTAATACAAAAAGTGACAGTTTCTTCTGGTAAACGTTCTCATAGAAAAGAAATTCAAATGTCATAACTGTGTTATAAGGGCGTTTTACCATTGTGAATAAACTCAATGTCCCTTACGAATGAAAATGACGTTAACTCTTGTTTATTTATTTAACTTTGAAAATCAAATTAATGGATTAAATGTGCAAATTCACCCAAAAAATGTTTGTTACACAAAAGGTGACAGTTTCTTCTGGTAAATGTTCTCATAGAAAAGAAATTCAAATGTTTCAACTGTATTCAAAGTTCGGTTTACCATAATTAATTAACTTAATCACCCTTTCGAATGAAAATGAGGTTGACAATAATACTTAATTAACATTTAAAATAAAATTATTGCATTAAATGTGCAAATTCACCAAAAAGGTTCGTTACACAAAAAGTCACAGTTTCTACTAGGTACTGTTCTCATAGAAACAAAATTCATCTTAACTGTATTAACCTTGGTTTATTAACTCAATTACCCTAACGAATGAAAATGACGTTAAAAATAATACGTTATTAACTTTGAAAATGAAATTAATGCAAAAAATGTGCAAATTCACACAAAAAATGTTTGTTGCGCAAAAACTGACAGTTTCTTTTCGTAAACGATCTGATAGAAAAGAAATTCAAATATCATTTCTGTGTTAAAAGGGCGTTTTACCATTGTTTATTAACTCAATGTCCCTTACGATTGAAAATGACGTTTACTATTGTTTATTTATTTAACTTTGAAAATCAAATTAATGCATTAAATGTGCAAATTCACCCAAAAAAATATTGTTACACAAAAAATTACAGTTTCCTCTAGTGGTTTACCTTGGTTAATTAACTCAATGACTCTTTCGAATGAAAATGACGACAACAAAAATACTTAATGAACTTTGAAAATGAACTAAATGCTTGATATGAGCAAATTCATCCAAAAAATGTTTGTAAAACAAAAAGTGACAGTTTCTTCTGGTAAATATTCTCATAGAAAAGAAATTCAAATGTCATAACTGTGATAAAAGGGCGTTTTACCATTGTTTATTAACTCAATGTCCCTTACGAATGAAAATGACGTTAACTCTTGTTTATTTATTTAACTTTGAAAATCAAATTAATGCATTAAAGTGCGAATTCACACAAAAAAATATTGTTACACAAAAAATTACAGATTCCTCGAAAATGACTATAACAATATTACTTATTTAACTTTAAAAATAAAATTAATGCATTTAATCTTCAAATTCACCCAAAAAATGTTTGATACTCAAAAAATGACAGTTTCTTCTGGTAAATGTTCTCATAGAAAAGAAATTCAAATATTTCAACTGTATTAAAACTGTGGTTTTCTTTGGTTAATTGACTTAATGTCCCTTTCAAATGAAAATGACGTTACCAATAATTCTTAATTAACTTTGAAAATGAAATTATTGCATTTAATGTGCAAATTCACCAAAAAAGGTTCGTTACACAAAAAGTGACAGTTTCTACTAGTTACTGTTCTCATAGAAACAAAATTCATCTTAACTGTATTAACCTTGGTTTATTAACTCAATTACCCAAACGAATGAAAATGACGTTAAAAATAATACGTAATTAACTTTGAAAATGAAATTAATGCAAAAAATGTGCAAATTCACACAAAAAATGTTTGTTGCGCAAAAACTGACAGTTTCATTTCGTTAACGATCTGATAGAAAAGAAATTCAAATATCATTACTGTGTTAAAAGGGCGTTTTACCATTTTTTATTAACTCAATGTCCCTTACGAATGAAAATGACTATAACAATTTTACTTATTTAACTTTAAAAATCACATTAATGCATTGAATGTTCAAATTCACCCAAAAAATGTTTGATACTCAAAAAATGACAGTTTCATCGGGTAAATGTTCTCATAGAAAAGAAATTCAAATATTTCAACTGTATTAAAAGTGTGGTTTACCTTGGTTAATTGACTTAATGTCCCTTTCGAATGAAAATGACGTTACCAATAATTCTTAATTGGTTTTGAAAATGAAATTATTGCATTAAATGTGCAAATTCACCAAAAAAGGTTCGTTACACAAAAAGTGACAGTTTCTACTAGGTACTGATCTCATAGAAACAAACCTTAATATAATTGTATTAACCTTGGTTTATTAACTCAATGACCCTAACGAATGAAAATGACGTTAAAAATAATACTTAATTAACTTTGAAAATGAAATTAATGCAAAAAATGTGCAAATTCACACAAAAAATGTTTGTTGCGCAAAAACTGACAGTTTCTTTTCGTAAACGATCTGATAGAAAAGAAATTCAAATATCATTACTGTGTTTAAAGGGCGTTTTACCATTGTTTATTAACTCAATGTCCCTTACGAATGAAAATGACTATAACAATAATACTTATTTAACTTTAAAAATCAAATTAATGCATTTAATGTTCAAATTCACCCAAAAAATGTTTGATACTCAAAAAATGACAGTTTCTTCGGGTAAATGTTCTCATAGAAAATAAATTCAAATATTTCAACTGTATTAAAGTTTGGTTTACCTTGGTTAATTGACTTAATGTCCCTTTCGAATGATAATGACGTTACCAATAATTCTTAATTAACTTTGAAAATGAAATTATTGCATTAAATGTGCAAATTCACCAAAAAAGGTTCGTTACACAAAAAGTGACAGTTTCTACTAGGTACTGTTCTCATAGAAACAAAATTCATCTTAACTGTATTAACCTTGGTTTATAAACTCAATGACCCTAACGAATGAAAATGAAGTTAAAAATAATACTTAATTAACTTTGAAAATGAAATTAATGCATTAAATGTTCAAATTCACCCAAAAAATGTTTGATACTCAAAAAATGACAGTTTCTTCGGGTAAATGTTCTCATAGAAAAGAAATTCTAATGTTTCAACTGTATTAAAAGTGTGGTTAACCTTGGTTAATTGACTTAATGTCCCTTTCGAATGAAAGTGACGTTACCAATAATTCTTAATTAACTTTGAAAATGAAATTATTGCATTAAATGTGCAAATTCACCAAAAATGGTTTGTTACACAAAAAGTTACAGTTTATAATAGTTAGTGTTCTCATAGAAACAAAATTCATCTTAACTGTATAACCTTGGTTTATTAACTCAATGACCCTTACGAATGAAAATGATGGTAACAATAATACTTAATTAACTTTGAAAATGAAATTAATGCATTAAATGTGCAAATTCACCCAAAAAATTATTGTTACACAAAAAATTAAAGTTTCTTCTAGTGGTTTACCTTGGTTTATTAACTCAATGATCCTTACGAATGAAAATGACGACAACAAAAATACATAATGAACTTTGAAAATGACCTTAATGCTTGATATGGGCAAATTCATCCAAAAAATGTTTGTAATACAAAAAGTGACAGTTTCTTCTGGTAAATGTTCTCATAGAAAAGGTGCAAATTCACCCAAAAAGTGTTTGTTACACAAAAAGTGACCGTTTCTTCTGGTAAATGTTCTCATAGAAAAGAAATTTAAATGTTTCAACTGTATTCAAAGGTCGGTTTACCATGATTAATTAACTTAATCACCCTTTCGAATGAAAGTGACGTTGACAATAATACTTAATTAACATTGAAAATAAAATTATTGCATTAAATGTGCAAATTCACCAAAAAAGGTTCGTTACACAAAAAGTCACAGTTTCTATTAGTTACTGTTCTCATAGAAACAAAATTCGTCTTAACTCTATTACCTTGGTTTATTGATTCAATGACCCTTACGAATGAAAATTATGGTAACAATAATACTTAATTAACTTTGAAAATGAAATTAATGCATTAAATGTGAAAATTCACCCAAAAAATTATTGTTACACAAAAAATTACAGTATATTCTAGTGGTAAACTTGGTTAATTAACTCAATGACTCTTCCGAATGAAAATGACGACATTAAAAATACTTAATGAACTTTGAAAATGAACTAAATGCTTGATATGGGCAAATTCATCAAAAAAATGTATGTAATACAAAAAGTGACAGTTTCTTCTGGTAAATATTCTCATAGAAAAGAAATTCAAATGTCATAACTGTGTTAAAAAAGCGTTTTACCATTGTTTATTAACTCAATGTCCCTTACGATTGAAAATGACGTTTACTATTGTTTATTTATTTAACTTTGAAAATGAAATTAATGCATTAAATGTGCAAATTCACCCAAAAATTATTGTTACACAAAAAATTCCAGTTTATTCTAGTGGTTAACTTGGTTAATTAACTCAATGACTCTTCCAAATGAAAATGACGACAACAAAAATACTTAATGAACTTTGAAAATGAACTAAATGCTTGATATGGGCAAATTCATCCAAAAAATGTTTGTAATACAAAAAGTGACAGTTTCTTCTGGTAAATATTCTCATAGAAAAGAAATTCAAATGTCATAACTGTGTTAAAAGGGCGTTTTACCATTGTTTATTAACTTAATGTCCCTTACGATTGAAAATGACGTAAACCATTGATTATTTATTTAACTTTTAAAATCAAATTAATGCATTAAATGTGCAAATTCACCCAAAAATTATTGTTACACAAAAAATTCCAGTTTATTCTAGTGGTTAACTTGGTTAATTAACTCAATGACTCTTCCAAATGAAAATGACGACAACAAAAATACTTAATGAACTTTGAAAATGAACTAAATGCTTGATATGGGCAAATTCATCCAAAAAATGTTTGTAATACAAAAAGTGACAGTTTCTTCTGGTAAATATTCTCATAGAAAAGAAATTCAAATGTCATAACTGTGTTAAAAGGGCGTTTTACCATTGTTTATTAACTCAATGTCCCTTACGATTGAAAATGACGTAAACCATTGTTTATTTATTTAACTTTTAAAATCAAATTATTGCATTAAATGTGCAAATTCACCCAAAAATTATTGTTACACAAAAAGTGACAGTTTCTTCTGGTAAATGTTCTCATAGAAAAAAAATTCAAATGTTTCAACTGTATTCAAAGGTCGGTTTACCATGATTAATTAACTTAATCACCCTTTCGAATGAAAATAAGGTTGACAATAATACTTAATTAACATTTATAATAAAATTATTGCATTAAATGTGCAAATTCACCAAAAAGGTTCGTTACACAAAAAGTAACAGTTTCTACTAGGTACTGTTCTCATAGAAACAAAATTCATCTTAACTGTATTAACCTTGGTTTATTAACTCAATTACCCTAACGAATGAAAATGACATTAAAAATAATACGTAATTAACTTTGAAAATGAAATTAATGCAAAAAATGTGCAAATTCACACAAAAAATGTTTGTTGCGCAAAAACTGACAGTTTCTTTTCGTAAACAATCCGATAGAAAAGAAATTCAAATATCATTACTGTGTTAAAAGGGCGTTTTACCATTGTTTATAAACTCAATGTCCCTTACGATTGAAAATGACGTTTACTATTGTTTATTTATTTAACTTTGAAAATCAAATTAATGCATTAAATGTGCAAATTCACCCAAAAAAATATTGTTACACAAAAAATTACAGTTTCCTCTAGTGGTTTACCTTGGTTAATTAACTCAATGACTCTTTCGAATGAAAATGACGACAACAAAATACTTAATGAACTTTGAAAATGAACTAAATGCTAGATATGAGCAAATTCATCCAAAAAATGTTTGTAAAACAAAAAGTGACAGTTTCTTCTGGTAAATATTTTCATAGAAAAGAAATTCATATGTCATAACTGTGATAAAAGGGCGTTTTACCATTGTTTATTAACTCAATGTCCCTTACGAATGAAAATGACGTTAACTCTTGTTTATTTATTTAACTTTGAAAATCAAATTAATGCATTAAAGTGCGAATTCACCCAAAAAAATATTGTTACACAAAAAATTACAGTTTCCTCGAAAATGACTATAACAATATTACTTATTTAACTTTAAAAATAAAATTAATGCATTAAATGTTCAAAGTCACCCAAAAAATATTTGATACTCAAAAAATGACAGTTTCTTCGGGTAAATGTTCTCATAGAAAAGAAATTCAAATATTTCAACTGTATTAAAAGTGTGGTTTACCTTGGTTAATTGACTTAATGTCCCTTTCGAATGAAAATGACGTTACCAATAATTCTTAATTAACTTTGAAAATGAAATTATTGCATTTAATGTGCAAATTCACCAAAAAAGGTTCGTTACACAAAAAGTGACAGTTTCTACTAGTTACTGTTCTCATAGAAACAAAATTCATCTTAACTGTATTAACCTTGGTTTATAAACTCAATTACCCTAACGAATGAAAATGACGTTAAAAATAATACGTAATTAACTTTGAAAATGAAATTAATGCAAAAAATGTGCAAATTCACACAAAAAATGTTTGTTGCGCAAAAACTGACAAATTCTTTTCGTAAACGATCTGATAGAAAAGAAATTCAAATATCATTACTGTGTTTAAAGGGCGTTTTACCATTGTTTATTAACTCAATGTCCCTTTCGAATGAAAATGACTATAACAATAATACTTATTTAACTTTAAAAATCAAATTAATGCATTAAATGTTCAAATTCACCCAAAAAATGTTTGATACTCAAAAAATGAGAGTTTCTTCGGGTAAATGTTCTCATAGAAAAGAAATACAAATATTTCAACTGTATTAAAGTGTGGTTTACCTTGGTAAATTGACTTAATGTCCCTTTCGAATGAAAATGACGTTACCAATAATTCTTAATTAACTTTGAAAATGAAATTATTGCATTAAATGTGCAAATTCACCAAAAAATGTTCGTTACACAAAAAGTGACAGTTTCTACTAGGTACTGTTCTCATAGAAACAAAATTCATCTTAACTGTATTAACCTTGGTTAATTAACTCAATGACCCTAACGAATGAAAATGACGTTAAAAATAATACCTAATTAACTTTGAAAATTAAATTAATGCAAAAAATGTGCAAATTCACACAAAAAATGTTTGTTGCGCAAAAACTGACAGTTTCTTTTCGTAAACGATCTGATAGAAAAGAAATTCAAATATCATTTCTGTGTTAAAAGGGCGTTTTACCATTGTTTATTAACTCAATGTCCCTTACGATTGAAAATGACGTTTACTATTGTTTATTTATTTAACTTTGAAAATCAAATTAATGCATTAAATGTGCAAATTCACCCAAAAAAATATTGTTACACAAAAAATTACAGTTTCCTCTAGTGGTTCACCTTGGTTAATTAACTCAATGACTCTTTCGAATGAAAATGACGACAACAAAAATACTTAATGAACTTTGAAAATGAACTAAATGCTTGATATGAGCAAATTCATCCAAAAAATGTTTGTAAAACAAAAAGTGACAGTTTCTTCTGGTAAATATTCTCATAGAAAAAAAATTCAAATGTCATAACTGTGATAAAAGGGCGTTTTACCATTGTTTATTAACTCAATGTCACTTACGAATGAAAATGACGTTAACTCTTGTTTATTTATTTAACTTTGAAAATCAAATTAATGCATTAAAGTGCGAATTCACCCAAAAAAATATTGTTACACAAAAAATTACAGTTTCCTCGAAAATGACTATAACAATATTACTTATTTAACTTTAAAAATAAAATTAATGCATTTAATCTTCAAATTCACCCAAAAAATGTTTGATACTCAAAAAATGACAGTTTCTTCTGGTAAATGTTCTCATAGAAAAGAAATTCAAATATTTCAACTGTATTAAAAGTGTGGTTTACTTTGGTTAATTGACTTAATGTCCCTTTCGAATGAAAATGACGTTACCAATAATTCTTAATTAACTTTGAAAATGAAATTATTGCATTTAATGTGCAAATTCACCAAAAAAGGTTCGTTACACAAAAAGTGACAGTTTCTACTAGTTACTGTTCTCATAGAAACAAAATTCATCTTAACTGTATTAACCTTGGTTTATTAACTCAATTACCCTAACGAATGAAAATGACGTTAAAAATAATACGTAATTAACTTTGAAAATGAAATTAATGCAAAAAATGTGCAAATTCACACAAAAAATGTTTGTTGCGCAAAAACTGACAGTTTCATTTCGTTAACGATCTGATAGAAAAGAAATTCGTATAATATCATTACTGTGTTAAAAGGGCGTTTTACCATTTTTTATTAACTCAATGTCCCTTACGAATGAAAATGACTATAACAATTATACTTATTTAACTTTAAAAATCACATTAATGCATTGAATGTTCAAATTCACCCAAAAAATGTTTGATACTCAAAAAATCACAGTTTCTTCGGGTAAATGTTCTCATAGAAAAGAAATTCAAATATGTCAACTGTATTAAAAGTGTGGTTTACCTTGGTTAATTGACTTAATGTCCCTTTCGAATGAAAATGACGTTACCAATAATTCTTAATTGGTTTTGAAAATGAAATTATTGCATTAAATGTGCAAATTCACCAAAAAAGGTTCGTTACACAAAAAGTGACAGTTTCTACTAGGTACTGATCTCATAGAAACAAACCCTAATATAATTGTATTAACCTTGGTTTATTAACTCAATGACCCTAACGAATGAAAATGACGTTAAAAATAATACTTAATTAACTTTGAAAATGAAATTAATGCAAAAAATGTGCAAATTCACACAAAAAATGTTTGTTGCGCAAAAACTGACAGTTTCTTTTCGTAAACGATCTGATAGAAAAGAAATTCAAATATCATTACTGTGTTAAAAGGGCGTTTTACCATTGTTTATTAACTCAATGTCCCTTACGAATGAAAATGACTATAACAATAATACTTATTTAACCTTAAAAATCAAATTAATGCATTAAATGTTCAAATTCACCCAAAAAATGTTTGATACTCAAAAAATGACAGTTTCTTCGGGTAAATGTTCTCATAGAAAAGAAATTTAAATGTTTCAACTGTATTCAAAGGTCGGTTTACCATGATTAATTAACTTAATCACCCTTTCGAATGAAAATGACGTTGACAATAATACTTAATTAACATTGAAAATAAAATTATTGCATTAAATGTGTAAATTCACCAAAAAAGGTTCGTTACACAAAAAGTCACAGTTTCTATTAGTTACTGTTCTCATAGAAACAAAATTCATCTTAACTCTATTACCTTGGTTTATTGATTCAATGACCCTTACGAATGAAAATGATGGTAACAATAATACTTAATTAACTTTGAAAATGAAATTAATGCATTAAATGTGAAATTTCACCCAAAAAATTATTGTTACACAAAAAATTACAGTATATTCTAGTGATTAACTTGGTTAATTAACTCAATGACTCTTCCGAATGAAAATGACGACATTAAAAATACTTAATGAACTTTGAAAATGAACAAAATGCTTGATATGGGCAAATTCATCAAAAAAATGTATGTAATACAAAAAGTGACAGTTTCTTCTGGTAAATATTCTCATAGAAAAGAAATTCAAATGTCATAACTGTGTTAAAAGGGCGTTTTACCTTTGTTTATTAACTTAATGTCCCTTACGATTGAAAATGACGTAAACCATTGTTTATTTATTTAACTTTTAAAATCAAATTAATGCATTAAATGTGCAAATTCACCCAAAAATTATTGTTACACAAAAAATTCCAGTTTATTCTAGTGGTTATCTTGGTTAATTAACTCAATGACTCTTCCGAATGAAAATGACGACAACAAAAATACTTAATGAACTTTGAAAATGAACTTAATGCTTGAAATGGGCAAATTCATCCAAAAAATGTTTGTAATACAAAAAGTGACAGTTTCTTCTGGTAAATATTCTCATAGAAAAGAAATTCAAATGTCATAACTGTGTTAAAAGGGCGTTTTACCATTGTTTATTAACTCAATGTCCCTTACGATTGAAAATGACGTTTACTATTGTTTATTTATTTAACTTTGAAAATGAAATTAATGCATTAAATGTGCAAATTCACCCAAAAAATTATTGTTACACAAAAAATTACAGTTTCCTCTAGTGGTTTACCTTGGTTTATTAACTCAATGACTCTTACGAATGAAAATGACGACAACATAAATACTTAATGAACTTTGAAAATGACCTTAATGCTTGATATGGGCAAATTCATCCAAAAAATGTTTGTAATACAAAAAGTGACAGTTTCTTCTGGTAAACGTTCTCATAGAAAAGAAATTCAAATGTCATAACTGTGTTATAAGGGCGTTTTACCATTGTGAATAAACTCAATGTCCCTTACGAATGAAAATGACGTTAACTCTTGTTTATTTATTTAACTTTGAAAATCAAATTAATGGATTTAATGTTCAAATTCACCCAAAAAATGTTTGTTACACAAAAAGTGACAGTTTCTTCTGGTAAATGTTCTCATAGAAAAAAAATTCAAATGTTTCAACTGTATTCAAAGGTCGGTTTACCATGATTAATTAACTTAATCACCCTTTCGAATGAAAATGAGGTTGACAATAATACTTAATTAACATTTAAAATAAAATTATTGCATTAAATGTGCAAATTCACCAAAAAGGTTCGTTACACAAAAAGTCACAGTTTCTACTAGGTACTGTTCTCATAGAAACAAAATTCATCTTAACTGTATTAACCTTGGTTTATTAACTCAATTACCCTAACGAATGAAAATGACGTTAAAAATAATACGTAATTAACTTTGAAAATGAAATTAATGCAAAAAATGTGCAAATTCACACAAAAAATGTTTGTTGCGCAAAAACTGACAGTTTCATTTCGTAAACGATCCGATAGAAAAGAAATTCAAATATCATTACTGTGTTAAAAGGGCGTTTTACCATTGTTTATTAACTCAATGTCCCTTACGATTGAAAATGACGTTTACTATTGTTTATTTATTTAACTTTGAAAATCAAATTAATGCATTAAAGTGCGAATTCACCCAAAAAAATATTGTTACACAAAAAATTACAGTTTCCTCGAAAATGACTATAACAATATTACTTATTTAACTTTAAAAATAAAATTAATGCATTTAATCTTCAAATTCACCCAATAAATGTTTGATACTCAAAAAATGACAGTTTCTTCTGGTAAATGTTCTCATAGAAAAGAAAATCAAATATTTCAACTGTATTAAAAGTGTGGTTTACTTTGGTTAATTGACTTAATGTCCCTTTCGAATGAAAATGACGTTACCAATAATTCTTAATTAACTTTGAAAATGAAATTATTGCATTTAATGTGCAAATTCACCAAAATAGGTTCGTTACACAAAAAGTGACAGTTTCTACTAGTTACTGTTCTCATAGAAACAAAATTCATCTTAACTGTATTAACCTTTGTTTATTAACTCAATTACCCTAACGAATGAAAATGACGTTAAAAATAATACGTAATTAACTTTGAAAATGAAATTAATGCAAAAAATGTGCAAATTCACACAAAAAATGTTTGTTGCGCAAAAACTGACAGTTTCATTTCGTTAACGATCTGAAAGAAAAGAAATTCAAATATCATTACTGTGTTAAAAGGGCGTTTTACCATTTTTTATTAACTCAATGTCCCTTACGAATGAAAATGACTATAACAATTATACTTATTTAACTTTAAAAATCACATTAATGCATTGAATGTTCAAATTCACCCAAAAAATGTTTGATACTCAAAAAATGACAGTTTCTTCGGGTAAATGTTCTCATAGAAAAGAAATTCAAATATTTCAACTGTATTAAAAGTGTGGTTTACCTTGGTTAATTGACTTAATGTCCCTTTCGAATGAAAATGACGTTACCAATAATTCCTTATTGGTTTTGAAAATGAAATTATTGCATTAAATGTGCAAATTCACCAAAAAAGGTTCGTTACACAAAAAGTGACAGTTTCTACTAGGTACTGATCTCATAGAAACAAACCTTAATATTAACCTTGGTTTATTAACTCAATGACCCTAACGAATGAAAATGACGTTAAAAATAATACTTAATTAACTTTGAAAATGAAATTAATGCAAAAAATGTGCAAATTCACACAAAAAATGTTTGTTGCGCAAAAACTGACAGTTTCTTGTCGTAAACGATCTGATAGAAAAGAAATTCAAATATTTCAACTGTATTAAAAGTGTGGTTTACCTTGGTTAATTGACTTAATGTCCCTTTCGAATGAAAATGACGTTACCAATAATTCCTTATTGGTTTTGAAAATGAAATTATTGCATTAAATGTGCAAATTCACCAAAAAAGGTTCGTTACACAAAAAGTGACAGTTTCTACTAGGTACTGATCTCATAGAAACAAACCTTAATATTAACCTTGGTTTATTAACTCAATGACCCTAACGAATGAAAATGACGTTAAAAATAATACTTATTTAACCTTAAAAATCAAATTAATGCATTAAATGTTCAAATTCACCCAAAAAATGTTTGATACTCAAAAAATGACAGTTTCTTCGGGTAAATGTTCTCATAGAAAAGAAATACAAATATTTCAACTGTATTAAAGTGTGGTTTACCTTGGTTAATTGACTTAATGTCCCTTTCGAATGAAAATGACGTTACCAATAATTCTTAATTAACTTTGAAAATGAAATTATTGCATTAAATGTGCAAATTCACCAAAAAAGGTTCGTTACACAAAAAGTGACAGTTTCTACTAGGTACTGTTCTCATAGAAACAAAATTCATCTTAACTGTATTAACCTTGGTTTATTAACTCAATGACCCTAACGAATGAAAATGACGTTAAAAATAATACTTAATTAACTTTGAAAATGAAATTAATGCAAAAAATGTGCAAATTCACACAAAAAATGTTTGTTGCGCAAAAACTGACAGTTTCTTGTCGTAAACGATCTGATAGAAAAGAAATTCAAATATCATTACTGTGTTAAAAGGGCGTTTTACCATTGTTTATTAACTCAATGTCCCTTACGAATGAAAATGACTATAACAATAATACTTATTTAACTTTAAAAATCAAATTAATGCATTTAATGTTCAAATTCACCCAAAAAATGTTTGATACTCAAAAAATGACAGTTTCTTCGGGTAAATGTTCTCATAGAAAATAAATTCAAATATTTCAACTGTATTAAAGTGTGGTTTACCTTGGTTAATTGACTTAATGTCCCTTTCGAATGAAAATGACGTTACCAATAATTCTTAATTAACTTTGAAAATGAAATTATTGCATTAAATGTGCAAATTCACCAAAAAAGGTTCGTTACACAAAAAGTGACAGTTTCTACTAGGTACTGTTCTCATAGAAACAAAATTCATCTTAACTGTATTAACCTTGGTTTATTAACTCAATGACCCTAACGAATGAAAATGAAGTTAAAAATAATACTTAATTAACTTTGAAAATGAAATTAATGCATTAAATGTTCAAATTCACCCAAAAAATGTTTGATACTCTAAAAATGACAGTTTCTTCGGGTTAATGTTCTCATAGAAAAGAAATTCAAATGTTTCAACTGTATTAAAAGTGTGGTTTACCTTGGTTAATTGACTTAATGTCCCTTTCGAATGAAAGTGACGTTACCAATAATTCTTAATTAACTTTGAAAATGAAATTATTGCATTAAATGTGCAAATTCACCAAAAATGGTTTGTTACACAAAAAGTTACAGTTTATAATAGTTAGTGTTCTCATAGAAACAAAATTCATCTTAACTGTATAACCTTGGTTTATTAACTCAATGACCCTTACGAATGAAAATGATGGTAACAATAATACTTAATTAACTTTGAAAATGAAATTAATGCATTAAATGTGCAAATTCACCCAAAAAATTATTGTTACACAAAAAATTACAGTTTCTTCTAGTGGTTTACCTTGGTTTATTAACTCAATGATCCTTACGAATGAAAATGACGACAACAAAAATACATAATGAACTTTGAAAATGACCTTAATGCTTGATATGGGCAAATTCATCCAAAAAATGTTTGTAATACAAAAAGTGACAGTTTCTTCTGGTAAATGTTCTCATAGAAAAGGTGCAAATTCACCCAAAAAGTGTTTGTTACACAAAAAGTGACCGTTTCTTCTGGTAAATGTTCTCATAGAAAAGAAATTTAAATATTTCAACTGTATTCAAAGGTCGGTTTACCATGATTAATTAACTTAATCACCCTTTCGAATGAAAATGACGTTGACAATAATACTTAATTAACATTGAAAATAAAATTATTGCATTAAATGTGCAAATTCACCAAAAAAGGTTCGTTACACAAAAAGTCACAGTTTCTATTAGTTACTGTTCTCATAGAAACAAAATTCATCTAAACTCTATTACCTTGGTTTATTGATTCAATGACCCTTACGAATGAAAATGATGGTAACAATAATACTTAATTAACTTTGAAAATGAAATTAATGCATTAAATGTGAAAATTCACCCAAAAAATTATTGTTACACAAAAAATTACAGTATATTCTAGTGGTTAACTTGGTTAATTAACTCAATGACTCTTCCGAATGAAAATGACGACATTAAAAATACTTAATGAACTTTGAAAATGAACTAAATGCTTGATATGGGCAAATTCATCAAAAAAATGTATGTAATACAAAAAGTGACAGTTTCTTCTGGTAAATAATCTCATAGAAAAGAAATTCAAATGTCATAACTGTGTTAAAAGGGCGTTTTACCATTTTTTATTAACTCAATGTCCCTTACGAATGAAAATGACTATAACAATTATACTTATTTAACTTTAAAAATCACATTAATGCATTGAATGTTCAAATTCACCCAAAAAATGTTTGATACTCAAAAAATCACAGTTTCTTCGGGTAAATGTTCTCATAGAAAAGAAATTCAAATATGTCAACTGTATTAAAAGTGTGGTTTACCTTGGTTAATTGACTTAATGTCCCTTTCGAATGAAAATGACGTTACCAATAATTCTTAATTGGTTTTGAAAATGAAATTATTGCATTAAATGTGCAAATTCACCAAAAAAGGTTCGTTACACAAAAAGTGACAGTTTCTACTAGGTACTGATCTCATAGAAACAAACCCTAATATAATTGTATTAACCTTGGTTTATTAACTCAATGACCCTAACGAATGAAAATGACGTTAAAAATAATACTTAATTAACTTTGAAAATGAAATTAATGCAAAAAATGTGCAAATTCACACAAAAAATGTTTGTTGCGCAAAAACTGACAGTTTCTTTTCGTAAACGATCTGATAGAAAAGAAATTCAAATATCATTACTGTGTTAAAAGGGCGTTTTACCATTGTTTATTAACTCAATGTCCCTTACGAATGAAAATGACTATAACAATAATACTTATTTAACCTTAAAAATCAAATTAATGCATTAAATGTTCAAATTCACCCAAAAAATGTTTGATACTCAAAAAATGACAGTTTCTTCGGGTAAATGTTCTCATAGAAAAGAAATTTAAATGTTTCAACTGTATTCAAAGGTCGGTTTACCATGATTAATTAACTTAATCACCCTTTCGAATGAAAATGACGTTGACAATAATACTTAATTAACATTGAAAATAAAATTATTGCATTAAATGTGTAAATTCACCAAAAAAGGTTCGTTACACAAAAAGTCACAGTTTCTATTAGTTACTGTTCTCATAGAAACAAAATTCATCTTAACTCTATTACCTTGGTTTATTGATTCAATGACCCTTACGAATGAAAATGATGGTAACAATAATACTTAATTAACTTTGAAAATGAAATTAATGCATTAAATGTGAAATTTCACCCAAAAAATTATTGTTACACAAAAAATTACAGTATATTCTAGTGATTAACTTGGTTAATTAACTCAATGACTCTTCCGAATGAAAATGACGACATTAAAAATACTTAATGAACTTTGAAAATGAACAAAATGCTTGATATGGGCAAATTCATCAAAAAAATGTATGTAATACAAAAAGTGACAGTTTCTTCTGGTAAATATTCTCATAGAAAAGAAATTCAAATGTCATAACTGTGTTAAAAGGGCGTTTTACCTTTGTTTATTAACTTAATGTCCCTTACGATTGAAAATGACGTAAACCATTGTTTATTTATTTAACTTTTAAAATCAAATTAATGCATTAAATGTGCAAATTCACCCAAAAATTATTGTTACACAAAAAATTCCAGTTTATTCTAGTGGTTAACTTGGTTAATTAACTCAATGACTCTTCCGAATGAAAATGACGACAACAAAAATACTTAATGAACTTTGAAAATGAACTTAATGCTTGAAATGGGCAAATTCATCCAAAAAATGTTTGTAATACAAAAAGTGACAGTTTCTTCTGGTAAATATTCTCATAGAAAAGAAATTCAAATGTCATAACTGTGTTAAAAGGGCGTTTTACCATTGTTTATTAACTCAATGTCCCTTACGATTGAAAATGACGTTTACTATTGTTTATTTATTTAACTTTGAAAATGAAATTAATGCATTAAATGTGCAAATTCACCCAAAAAATTATTGTTACACAAAAAATTACAGTTTCCTCTAGTGGTTTACCTTGGTTTATTAACTCAATGACTCTTACGAATGAAAATGACGACAACATAAATACTTAATGAACTTTGAAAATGACCTTAATGCTTGATATGGGCAAATTCATCCAAAAAATGTTTGTAATACAAAAAGTGACAGTTTCTTCTGGTAAACGTTCTCATAGAAAAGAAATTCAAATGTCATAACTGTGTTATAAGGGCGTTTTACCATTGTGAATAAACTCAATGTCCCTTACGAATGAAAATGACGTTAACTCTTGTTTATTTATTTAACTTTGAAAATCAAATTAATGGATTTAATGTTCAAATTCACCCAAAAAATGTTTGTTACACAAAAAGTGACAGTTTCTTCTGGTAAATGTTCTCATAGAAAAAAAATTCAAATGTTTCAACTGTATTCAAAGGTCGGTTTACCATGATTAATTAACTTAATCACCCTTTCGAATGAAAATGAGGTTGACAATAATACTTAATTAACATTTAAAATAAAATTATTGCATTAAATGTGCAAATTCACCAAAAAGGTTCGTTACACAAAAAGTCACAGTTTCTACTAGGTACTGTTCTCATAGAAACAAAATTCATCTTAACTGTATTAACCTTGGTTTATTAACTCAATTACCCTAACGAATGAAAATGACGTTAAAAATAATACGTAATTAACTTTGAAAATGAAATTAATGCAAAAAATGTGCAAATTCACACAAAAAATGTTTGTTGCGCAAAAACTGACAGTTTCATTTCGTAAACGATCCGATAGAAAAGAAATTCAAATATCATTACTGTGTTAAAAGGGCGTTTTACCATTGTTTATAAACTCAATGTCCCTTACGATTGAAAATGACGTTTACTATTGTTTATTTATTTAACTTTGAAAATCAAATTAATGCATTAAAGTGCGAATTCACCCAAAAAAATATTGTTACACAAAAAATTACAGTTTCCTCGAAAATGACTATAACAATATTACTTATTTAACTTTAAAAATAAAATTAATGCATTTAATCTTCAAATTCACCCAATAAATGTTTGATACTCAAAAAATGACAGTTTCTTCTGGTAAATGTTCTCATAGAAAAGAAAATCAAATATTTCAACTGTATTAAAAGTGTGGTTTACTTTGGTTAATTGACTTAATGTCCCTTTCGAATGAAAATGACGTTACCAATAATTCTTAATTAACTTTGAAAATGAAATTATTGCATTTAATGTGCAAATTCACCAAAATAGGTTCGTTACACAAAAAGTGACAGTTTCTACTAGTTACTGTTCTCATAGAAACAAAATTCATCTTAACTGTATTAACCTTTGTTTATTAACTCAATTACCCTAACGAATGAAAATGACGTTAAAAATAATACGTAATTAACTTTGAAAATGAAATTAATGCAAAAAATGTGCAAATTCACACAAAAAATGTTTGTTGCGCAAAAACTGACAGTTTCATTTCGTTAACGATCTGAAAGAAAAGAAATTCAAATATCATTACTGTGTTAAAAGGGCGTTTTACCATTTTTTATTAACTCAATGTCCCTTACGAATGAAAATGACTATAACAATTATACTTATTTAACTTTAAAAATCACATTAATGCATTGAATGTTCAAATTCACCCAAAAAATGTTTGATACTCAAAAAATGACAGTTTCTTCGGGTAAATGTTCTCATAGAAAAGAAATTCAAATATTTCAACTGTATTAAAAGTGTGGTTTACCTTGGTTAATTGACTTAATGTCCCTTTCGAATGAAAATGACGTTACCAATAATTCCTTATTGGTTTTGAAAATGAAATTATTGCATTAAATGTGCAAATTCACCAAAAAAGGTTCGTTACACAAAAAGTGACAGTTTCTACTAGGTACTGATCTCATAGAAACAAACCTTAATATTAACCTTGGTTTATTAACTCAATGACCCTAACGAATGAAAATGACGTTAAAAATAATACTTAATTAACTTTGAAAATGAAATTAATGCAAAAAATGTGCAAATTCACACAAAAAATGTTTGTTGCGCAAAAACTGACAGTTTCTTGTCGTAAACGATCTGATAGAAAAGAAATTCAAATATTTCAACTGTATTAAAAGTGTGGTTTACCTTGGTTAATTGACTTAATGTCCCTTTCGAATGAAAATGACGTTACCAATAATTCCTTATTGGTTTTGAAAATGAAATTATTGCATTAAATGTGCAAATTCACCAAAAAAGGTTCGTTACACAAAAAGTGACAGTTTCTACTAGGTACTGATCTCATAGAAACAAACCTTAATATTAACCTTGGTTTATTAACTCAATGACCCTAACGAATGAAAATGACGTTAAAAATAATACTTATTTAACCTTAAAAATCAAATTAATGCATTAAATGTTCAAATTCACCCAAAAAATGTTTGATACTCAAAAAATGACAGTTTCTTCGGGTAAATGTTCTCATAGAAAAGAAATACAAATATTTCAACTGTATTAAAGTGTGGTTTACCTTGGTTAATTGACTTAATGTCCCTTTCGAATGAAAATGACGTTACCAATAATTCTTAATTAACTTTGAAAATGAAATTATTGCATTAAATGTGCAAATTCACCAAAAAAGGTTCGTTACACAAAAAGTGACAGTTTCTACTAGGTACTGTTCTCATAGAAACAAAATTCATCTTAACTGTATTAACCTTGGTTTATTAACTCAATGACCCTAACGAATGAAAATGACGTTAAAAATAATACTTAATTAACTTTGAAAATGAAATTAATGCAAAAAATGTGCAAATTCACACAAAAAATGTTTGTTGCGCAAAAACTGACAGTTTCTTGTCGTAAACGATCTGATAGAAAAGAAATTCAAATATCATTACTGTGTTAAAAGGGCGTTTTACCATTGTTTATTAACTCAATGTCCCTTACGAATGAAAATGACTATAACAATAATACTTATTTAACTTTAAAAATCAAATTAATGCATTTAATGTTCAAATTCACCCAAAAAATGTTTGATACTCAAAAAATGACAGTTTCTTCGGGTAAATGTTCTCATAGAAAATAAATTCAAATATTTCAACTGTATTAAAGTGTGGTTTACCTTGGTTAATTGACTTAATGTCCCTTTCGAATGAAAATGACGTTACCAATAATTCTTAATTAACTTTGAAAATGAAATTATTGCATTAAATGTGCAAATTCACCAAAAAAGGTTCGTTACACAAAAAGTGACAGTTTCTACTAGGTACTGTTCTCATAGAAACAAAATTCATCTTAACTGTATTAACCTTGGTTTATTAACTCAATGACCCTAACGAATGAAAATGAAGTTAAAAATAATACTTAATTAACTTTGAAAATGAAATTAATGCATTAAATGTTCAAATTCACCCAAAAAATGTTTGATACTCAAAAAATGACAGTTTCTTCGGGTTAATGTTCTCATAGAAAAGAAATTCAAATGTTTCAACTGTATTAAAAGTGTGGTTTACCTTGGTTAATTGACTTAATGTCCCTTTCGAATGAAAGTGACGTTACCAATAATTCTTAATTAACTTTGAAAATGAAATTATTGCATTAAATGTGCAAATTCACCAAAAATGGTTTGTTACACAAAAAGTTACAGTTTATAATAGTTAGTGTTCTCATAGAAACAAAATTCATCTTAACTGTATAACCTTGGTTTATTAACTCAATGACCCTTACGAATGAAAATGATGGTAACAATAATACTTAATTAACTTTGAAAATGAAATTAATGCATTAAATGTGCAAATTCACCCAAAAAATTATTGTTACACAAAAAATTACAGTTTCTTCTAGTGGTTTACCTTGGTTTATTAACTCAATGATCCTTACGAATGAAAATGACGACAACAAAAATACATAATGAACTTTGAAAATGACCTTAATGCTTGATATGGGCAAATTCATCCAAAAAATGTTTGTAATACAAAAAGTGACAGTTTCTTCTGGTAAATGTTCTCATAGAAAAGGTGCAAATTCACCCAAAAAGTGTTTGTTACACAAAAAGTGACCGTTTCTTCTGGTAAATGTTCTCATAGAAAAGAAATTTAAATATTTCAACTGTATTCAAAGGTCGGTTTACCATGATTAATTAACTTAATCACCCTTTCGAATGAAAATGACGTTGACAATAATACTTAATTAACATTGAAAATAAAATTATTGCATTAAATGTGCAAATTCACCAAAAAAGGTTCGTTACACAAAAAGTCACAGTTTCTATTAGTTACTGTTCTCATAGAAACAAAATTCATCTAAACTCTATTACCTTGGTTTATTGATTCAATGACCCTTACGAATGAAAATGATGGTAACAATAATACTTAATTAACTTTGAAAATGAAATTAATGCATTAAATGTGAAAATTCACCCAAAAAATTATTGTTACACAAAAAATTACAGTATATTCTAGTGGTTAACTTGGTTAATTAACTCAATGACTCTTCCGAATGAAAATGACGACATTAAAAATACTTAATGAACTTTGAAAATGAACTAAATGCTTGATATGGGCAAATTCATCAAAAAAATGTATGTAATACAAAAAGTGACAGTTTCTTCTGGTAAATAATCTCATAGAAAAGAAATTCAAATGTCATAACTGTGTTAAAAGGGCGTTTTACCATTGTTTATTAACTTAATGTCCCTTACGATTGAAAATGACGTAAACCATTGTTTATTTATTTAACTTTTAAAATCAAATTAATGCATTAAATGTGCAAATTCACCCAAAAATTATTGTTACACAAAAAATTCCAGTTTATTCTAGTGGTTAACTTGGTTAATTAACTCAATGACTCTTCCAAATGAAAATGACGACAACAAAAATACTTAATGAACTTTGAAAATGAACTAAATGCTTGATATGGGCAAATTCATCCAAAAAATGTTTGTAATACAAAAAGTGACAGTTTCTTCTGGTAAATATTCTCATAGAAAAGAAATTCAAATGTCATAACTGTGTTAAAAGGGCGTTTTACCATTGTTTATTAACTCAATGTCCCTTACGATTGAAAATGACGTTTACTATTGTTTATTTATTTAACTTTGAAAATGAAATTAATGCATTAAATGTGCAAATTCACCCAAAAAATTATTGTTACACAAAAAATTACAGTTTCCTCTAGTGGTTCACCTTGGTTTATTAACTCAATGACTCTTACGAATGAAAATGACGTCAACATAAATACTTAATGAACTTTGAAAATGACCTTAATGCTTGATATGGGCAAATTCATCCAAAAAATGTTTGTAATACAAAAAGTGACAGTTTCTTCTGGTAAACGTTCTCATAGAAAAGAAATTCAAATGTCATAACTGTGTTATAAGGGCGTTTTACCATTGTGAATAAACTCAATGTCCCTTACGAATGAAAATGACGTTAACTCTTGTTTATTTATTTAACTTTGAAAATCAAATTAATGGATTTAATGTTCAAATTCGTTTGTTACACAAAAAGTGACAGTTTCTTCTGGTAAATGTTCTCATAGAAAAGGTGCAAATTCACCCAAAAAGTGTTTGTTACACAAAAAGTGACCGTTTCTTCTGGTAAATGTTCTCATAGAAAAGAAATTTAAATGTTTCAACTGTATTCAAAGGTCGGTTTACCATGATTAATTAACTTAATCACCCTTTCGAATGAAAATGACGTTGACAATAATACTTAATTAACATTGAAAATAAAATTATTGCATTAAATGTGCAAATTCACCAAAAAAGGTTCGTTACACAAAAAGTCACAGTTTCTATTAGTTACTGTTCTCATAGAAACAAAATTCATCTAAACTCTATTACCTTGGTTTATTGATTCAATGACCCTTACGAATGAAAATGATGGTAACAATAATACTTAATTAACTTTGAAAATGAAATTAATGCATTAAATGTGAAAATTCACCCAAAAAATTATTGTTACACAAAAAATTACAGTATATTCTAGTGGTTAACTTGGTTAATTAACTCAATGACTCTTCCGAATGAAAATGACGACATTAAAAATACTTAATGAACTTTGAAAATGAACTAAATGCTTGATATGGGCAAATTCATCAAAAAAATGTATGTAATACAAAAAGTGACAGTTTCTTCTGGTAAATAATCTCATAGAAAAGAAATTCAAATGTCATAACTGTGTTAAAAGGGCGTTTTACCATTGTTTATTAACTTAATGTCCCTTACGATTGAAAATGACGTAAACCATTGTTTATTTATTTAACTTTTAAAATCAAATTAATGCATTAAATGTGCAAATTCACCCAAAAATTATTGTTACACAAAAAATTCCAGTTTATTCTAGTGGTTAACTTGGTTAATTAACTCAATGACTCTTCCAAATGAAAATGACGACAACAAAAATACTTAATGAACTTTGAAAATGAACTAAATGCTTGATATGGGCAAATTCATCCAAAAAATGTTTGTAATACAAAAAGTGACAGTTTCTTCTGGTAAATATTCTCATAGAAAAGAAATTCAAATGTCATAACTGTGTTAAAAGGGCGTTTTACCATTGTTTATTAACTCAATGTCCCTTACGATTGAAAATGACGTTTACTATTGTTTATTTATTTAACTTTGAAAATGAAATTAATGCATTAAATGTGCAAATTCACCCAAAAAATTATTGTTACACAAAAAATTACAGTTTCCTCTAGTGGTTCACCTTGGTTTATTAACTCAATGACTCTTACGAATGAAAATGACGTCAACATAAATACTTAATGAACTTTGAAAATGACCTTAATGCTTGATATGGGCAAATTCATCCAAAAAATGTTTGTAATACAAAAAGTGACAGTTTCTTCTGGTAAACGTTCTCATAGAAAAGAAATTCAAATGTCATAACTGTGTTATAAGGGCGTTTTACCATTGTGAATAAACTCAATGTCCCTTACGAATGAAAATGACGTTAACTCTTGTTTATTTATTTAACTTTGAAAATCAAATTAATGGATTTAATGTTCAAATTCGTTTGTTACACAAAAAGTGACAGTTTCTTCTGGTAAATGTTCTCATAGAAAAGGTGCAAATTCACCCAAAAAGTGTTTGTTACACAAAAAGTGACCGTTTCTTCTGGTAAATGTTCTCATAGAAAAGAAATTCAAATGTTTCAACTGTATTCAAAGGTCGGTTTACCATGATTAATTAACTTAATCACCCTTTCGAATGAAAATGAGGTTGACAATAATACTTAATTAACATTTAAAATAAAATTATTGCATTAAATGTGCAAATTCACCAAAAAGGTTCGTTACACAAAAAGTCACAGTTTCTACTAGGTACTGTTCTCATAGAAACAAAATTCATCTTAACTGTATTAACCTTGGTTTATTAACTCAATTACCCTAACGAATGAAAATGACGTTAAAAATAATACGTAATTAACTTTGAAAATGAAATTAATGCAAAAAATGTGCAAATTCACACAAAAAATGTTTGTTGCGCAAAAACTGACAGTTTCTTTTCGTAAACGATCCGATAGAAAAGAAATTCAAATATCATTACTGTGTTAAAAGGGCGTTTTACCATTGTTTATAAACTCAATGTCCCTTACGATTGAAAATGACGTTTACTATTGTTTATTTATTTAACTTTGAAAATCAAATTAATGCATTAAATGTGCAAATTCACCCAAAAAAATATTGTTACACAAAAAATTACAGTTTCCTCTAGTGGTTTACCTTGGTTAATTAACTCAATGACTCTTTCGAATGAAAATGACGACAACAAAATACTTAATGAACTTTGAAAATGAACTAAATGCTTGATATGAGCAAATTCATCCAAAAAATGTTTGTAAAACAAAAAGTGACAGTTTCTTCTGGTAAATATTTTCATAGAAAAGAAATTCAAATGTCATAACTGTGATAAAAGGGCGTTTTACCATTGTTTATTAACTCAATGTCCCTTACGAATGAAAATGACGTTAACTCTTGTTTATTTATTTAACTTTGAAAATCAAATTAATGCATCAAAGTGCGAATTCACCCAAAAAAATATTGTTACACAAAAAATTACAGTTTCCTCGAAAATGACTATAACAATATTACTTATTTAACTTTAAAAATAAAATTAATGCATTAAATGTTCAAATTCACCCAAAAAATGTTTGATACTCAGAAAATGACAGTTTCTTCGGGTAAATGTTCTCATAGAAAAGAAATTCAAATGTCATAACTGTGTTATAAGGGCGTTTTACCATTGTGAATAAACTCAATGTCCCTTACGAATGAAAATGACGTTAACTCTTGTTTATTTATTTAACTTTGAAAATCAAATTAATGGATTTAATGTTCAAATTCGTTTGTTACACAAAAAGTGACAGTTTCTTCTGGTAAATGTTCTCATAGAAAAGGTGCAAATTCACCCAAAAAGTGTTTGTTACACAAAAAGTGACCGTTTCTTCTGGTAAATGTTCTCATAGAAAAGAAATTCAAATGTTTCAACTGTATTCAAAGGTCGGTTTACCATGATTAATTAACTTAATCACCCTTTCGAATGAAAATGAGGTTGACAATAATTCTTAATTAACTTTGAAAATGAAATTATTGCATTTAATGTGCAAATTCACCAAAAAAGGTTCATTACCCAGTGACAGTTTCTACTAGTTACTGTTCTCATAGAAACAAAATTCATCTTAACTGTATTAACCTTGGTTTATTAACTCAATTACCCTAACGAATGAAAATAACGTTAAAAATAATACGTAATTAACTTTGAAAATGAAATTAATGCAAAAAATGTGCAAATTCACACAAAAAATGTTTGTTGCGCAAAAACTGACAAATTCTTTTCGTAAACGATCTGATAGAAAAGAAATTCAAATATCATTACTGTTTTAAAAGGGCGTTTTACCATTTTTTATTAACTCAATGTCCCTTACGAATGAAAATGACTATAACAATAATACTTATTTAACTTTAAAAATCAAATTAATGCATTAAATGTTCAAATTCACCGAAAAAAATGTTTGATACTCAAAAAATGACAGTTTCTTCGGGTAAATGTTCTCATAGAAAAGAAATACAAATATTTCAACTGTATTAAAGTGTGGTTTACCTTGGTTAATTGACTTAATGTCCCTTTCGAATGAAAATGACGTTACCAATAATTCTTTATTAACTTTGAAAATGAAATTATTGCATTAAATGTGCAAATTCACCAAAAAATGTTCGTTACACAAAAAGTGACAGTTTCTACTAGGTACTGTTCTCATAGAAACAAAATTCATCTTAACTGTATTAACCTTGGTTAATTAACTCAATGACCCTAACGAATGAAAATGACGTTAAAAATAATACCTAATTAACTTTGAAAATGAAATTAATGCAAAAAATGTGCAAATTCACACAAAAAATGTTTGTTGCGCAAAAACTGACAGTTTCTTTTCGTAAACGATCTGATAGAAAAGTAATTCAAATATCATTACTGTATTAAAGGGCGTTTTACCATTGTTTATTAACTCAATGTCCCTTACGAATGAAAATGACTATAACAATAATACTTTTTTAACTTTAAAAATCAAATTAATGCATTTAATGTTCAAATTCACCCAAAAAATGTTTGATACTCAAAAAATGACAGTTTCTTCGGGTAAATGTTCTCATAGAAAAGAAATTCAAATATTTCAACTGTATTAAAGTGTGGTTTACCTTGGTTAATTGACTTAATGTCCCTTTCGAATGAAAATGACGTTACCAATAATTCTTAATTAACTTTGAAAATGAAATTATTGCATTAAATGTGCAAATTCACCAAAAAAGGTTTGTTACACAAAAAGTTACAGTGTATAATAGTTACTGTTCTCATAGAAGCAAAATTCATCTTAACTGTATTACCTTGGTTTATTAACTCAATGACCCTTACGAATGAAAATGATGGTAACAATAATACTTAATTAACTTTGAAAATGAAATTAATGCATTAAATGTGCAAATTCACCCAAAAAATTATTGTTACACAAAAAATTACAGTTTCTTCTAGTGGTTTACCTTGGTTTATTAACTCAATGATCCTTACGAATGAAAATGACGACAACAAAAATACATAATGAACTTTGAAAATGACCTAAATGCTTGATATGGGCAAATTCATCCAAAAAATGTTTGTAATACAAAAAGTGACAGTTTCTTCTGGTAAATGTTCTCATAGAAAAGGTGCAAATTCACCCAAAAAGTGTTTGTTACACAAAAAGTGACCGTTTCTTCTGGTAAATGTTCTCATAGAAAAGAAATTCAAATGTTTCAACTGTATTCAAAGGTCTGTTTACCATGATTAATTAACTTAATCACCCTTTCGAATGAAAATGACGTTGACAATAATACTTACTTAACATTGAAAATAAAATTATTGTATTAAATGTGCAAATTCACCAAAAAAGGTTCGATACACAAAAAGTCACAGTTTCTATTAGTTACTGTTCTCATAGAAACAAAATTCATCTTAACTCTATAACCTTGGTTTATTGATTCAATGACCCTTACGAATGAAAATGATGGTAACAATAATACTTATTTAACTTTGAAAATGAAATTAATGCATTAAATGTGAAAATTCACCCAAAAAATTATTGTTACACAAAAAATTTCAGTTTATTCTAGTGGTTAACTTGGTTAATTAACTCAATGACTCTTCCGAATGAAAATGACGACAACAAAAATACTTAATGAACTTTGAAAATGAACTAAATGCTTGATATGTACAAATTCATCCAAAAAATGTATGTAATACAAAAAGTGACAGTTTCTTCTGGTAAATATTCTCATAGAAAAGAATTTCAAATGTCATAACTGTGTTAAAAGGGCGTTTTACCATTGTTTATTAACTCAATGTCCCTTACGATTGAAAATGACATAAACCAATGTTTATTTATTTAACTTTTAAAATCAAATTAATGCATTAAATGTGCAAATTCACCCAAAAATTATTGTTACACAAAAAATTCCAGTTTATTCTAGTGATTAACTTGGTTAATTAACTCAATGACTCTTCCAAATGAAAATGACGACAACAAAAATACTTAATGAACTTTGAAAATGAACTAAATGCTTGATATGGGCAAATTCATCCAAAAAATGTTTGTAATACAAAAAGTGACAGTTTCTTCCGGTAAATATTCTCATAGAAAAGAAATTCAAATGTCATAACTGTGTTAAAAGGGCGTTTTACCATTGTTTATTAACTCAATGTCCCTTACGATTGAAAATGACGTTTACTATTGTTTATTTATTTAACTTTGAAAATGAAATTAATGCATTAAATGTGCAAATTAACCCAAAAAATTATTGTTACACAAAAAATTACAGTTTCCTCTAGTGGTTTACCTTGGTTTATTAACTCAATGACTCTTACGAATGAAAATGACGACAACATAAATACTTAATAAACTTTGAAAATGACCTTAATGCTTGATATGGGCAAATTCATCCAAAAAATGTTTGTAATACAAAAAGTGACAGTTTCTTCTGGTAAACGTTCTCATAGAAAAGAAATTCAAATGTCATAACTGTGTTATAAGGGCGTTTTACCATTGTGAATAAACTCAATGTCCCTTACGAATGAAAATGACGTTAACTCTTGTTTATTTATTTAACTTTGAAAATCAAATTAATGGATTAAATGTGCAAATTCACACAAAAAATGTTTGTTACACAAAAAGTGACAGTTTCTTCTAGTAAATGTTCTCATAGAAAAGAAATTCAAATGTTTCAACTGTATTCAAAGGTCGGTTTACCATGATTAATTAACTTAATCACCCTTTCGAATGAAAATGACGTTACCAATAATTCTTAATTAACTTTGAAAATGAAATTATTGCATTTAATGTGCAAATTCACCAAAAAAGGTTCGTTACACAAAAAGTGACAGTTTCTACTAGGTACTGTTCTCATAGAAACAAAATTCATCTTAACTGTATTAACCTTGGTTTATTAACTCAATGACCCTTACGAATGAAAATGACGTTAAAAATAATACTTAATTAACTTTGAAAATGAAATTAATGCAAAAAATGTGCAAATTCACACAAAAAATGTTTGTTGCGCAAAAACTGACAGTTTCTTTTCGTAAACGATCTGATAGAAAAGAAATTCAAATATCATTACTGTGTTAAAAGGGCGTTTTACCATTGTTTATTAACTCAATGTCCCTTACGAATGAAAATGACTATAACAATAATACTTATTTAACTTTAAAAATCAAATTAATGCATTTAATGTTCAAATTCACCCAAAAAATGTTTGATACTCAAAAAATGACATTTTCTTCGGGTAAATGTTCTCATAGAAAAGAAATTCAAATATTTCAACTGTATTAAAGTGTGGTTTACCTTGGTTAATTGACTTAATGTCCCTTTCGAATGAAAATGACGTTACCAATAATTCTTAATTAACTTTGAAAATGAAATTATTGCATTAAATGTGCAAATTCACCAAAAAAGGTTTGTTACACAAAAAGTTACAGTGTATAATAGTTACTGTTCTCATAGAAGCAAAATTCATCTTAACTGTATTACCTTGGTTTATTAACTCAATGACCCTTACGAATGAAAATGATGGTAACAATAATACTTAATTAACTTTGAAAATGAAATTAATGCATTAAATGTGCAAATTCACCCAAAAAATTATTGTTACACAAAAAATTACAGTTTCTTCTAGTGGTTTACCTTGGTTTATTAACTCAATGATCCTTACGAATGAAAATGACGACAACAAAAATACATAATGAACTTTGAAAATGACCTAAATGCTTGATATGGGCAAATTCATCCAAAAAATGTTTGTAATACAAAAAGTGACAGTTTCTTCTGGTAAATGTTCTCATAGAAAAGGTGCAAATTCACCCAAAAAGTGTTTGTTACACAAAAAGTGACCGTTTCTTCTGGTAAATATTCTCATAGAAAAGAAATTCAAATGTTTCAACTGTATTCAAAGGTCGGTTTACCATGATTAATTAACTTAATCACCCTTTCGAATGAAAATGACGTTGACAATAATACTTAATTAACATTGAAAATAAAATTATTGTATTAAATGTGCAAATTCACCAAAAAAGGTTCGATACACAAAAAGTCACAGTTTCTATTAGTTACTGTTCTCATAGAAACAAAATTCATCTTAACTCTATTACCTTGGTTTATTGATTCAATGACCCTTACGAATGAAAATGATGGTAACAATAATACTTATTTAACTTTGAAAATGAAATTAATGCATTAAATGTGAAAATTCACCCCAAAAATTATTGTTACACAAAAAATTTCAGTTTATTCTAGTGGTTAACTTGGTTAATTAACTCAATGTCTCTTACGAATGAAAATGACGACAACAAAAATACTTAATGAACTTTGAAAATGAACTAAATGCTTGATATGGGCAAATTCATCCAAAAAATGTATGTAATACAAAAAGTGACAGTTTCTTCTGGTAAATATTCTCATAGAAAAGAAATTCAAATGTCATAACTGTGTTAAAAGGGCGTTTTACCATTGTTTATTAACTCAATGTCCCTTACGATTGAAAATGACGTAAACCAATGTTTATTTATTTAACTTTTTAAATCAAATTAATGCATTAAATGTGCAAATTCACCCAAAAATTATTGTTACACAAAAAATTCCAGTTTATTCTAGTGGTTAACTTGGTTAATTAACTCAATGACCCTTCCAAATGAAAATGACGACAACAAAAATACTTAATGAACTTTGAAAATGAACTAAATGCTTGATATGGGCAAATTCATCCAAAAAATGTTTGTAATACAAAAAGTGACAGTTTCTTCCGGTAAATATTCTCATAGAAAAGAAATTCAAATGTCATAACTGTGTTAAAAGGGCGTTTTACCATTGTTTATTAACTCAATGTCCCTAACGATTGAAAATGACGTTTACTATTGTTTATTTATTTAACTTTGAAAATGAAATTAATGCATTAAATGTGCAAATTAACCCAAAAAATTATTGTTACACAAAAAATTACAGTTTCCTCTAGTGGTTTACCTTGGTTTATTAACTCAATGACTTTTACGAATGAAAATGACGACAACATAAATACTTAATGAACTTTGAAAATGACCTTAATGCTTGATATGGGCAAATTCATCCAAAAAATGTTTGTAATACAAAAAGTGACAGTTTCTTCTGGTAAACGTTCTCATAGAAAAGAAATTCAAATGTCATAACTGTGTTATAAGGGCGTTTTACCATTGTGAATAAACTCAATGTCCCTTACGAATGAAAATGACGTTAACTCTTGTTTATTTATTTAACTTTGAAAATCAAATTAATGGATTAAATATGCAAATTCACCCAAAAAATGTTTGTAACACAAAAAGTGACAGTTTCTTCTGGTAAATGTTCTCATAGAAAAGAAATTCAAATGTTTCAACTGTATTCAAAGGTCGGTTTACCATGATTAATTAACTAAATCACCCTTTCGAATGAAAATGACGTTACCAATAATTCTTAATTAACTTTGAAAATGAAATTATTGCATTTAATGTGCAAATTCACCAAAAAAGGTTCGTTACACAAAAAGTGACAGTTTCTACTAGGTACTGTTCTCATAGAAACAAAATTCATCTTAACTGTATTAACCTTGGTTTATTAACTCAATGACCCTTACGAATGAAAATGACGTTAAAAATAATACTTAATTAACTTTGAAAATGAAATTAATGCAAAAAATGTGCAAATTCACACAAAAAATGTTTGTTGCGCAAAAACTGACAGTTTCTTTTCGTAAACGATCTGATAGAAAAGAAATTCAAATATCATTACTGTGTTAAAAGGGCGTTTTACCATTGTTTATTAACTCAATGTCCCTTACGAATGAAAATGACTATAACAATAATACTTATTTAACTTTAAAAATCAAATTAATGCATTTAATGTTCAAATTCACCCAAAAAATGTTTGATACTCAAAAAATGACATTTTCTTCGGGTAAATGTTCTCATAGAAAAGAAATTCAAATATTTCAACTGTATTAAAGTGTGGTTTACCTTGGTTAATTGACTTAATGTCCCTTTCGAATGAAAATGACGTTACCAATAATTCTTAATTAACTTTGAAAATGAAATTATTGCATTAAATGTGCAAATTCACCAAAAAAGGTTCGTTACACAAAAAGTGACAGTTTCTACTAGGTACTGTTCTCATAAAAACAAAATTCATCTTAACTGTATTAACCTTGGTTTATTAACTCAATAACCCTAACGAATGAAAATGACGTTAAAAATAATACTTAATTAACTTTGAAAATGAAATTAATGCAAAAAATGTGCAATTTCACACAAAAAATGTTTGTTGCGCAAAAACTGACAGTTTCTTTTCGTAAACGATCTGATAGAAAAGTAATTCAAATATCATTACTGTATTAATGGGCGTTTTACCATTGTTTATTAACTCAATGTCCCTTACGAATGAAAATGACTATAACAATAATACTTATTTAACTTTAAAAATCAAATTAATGCATTTAATGTTCAAATTCACCCAAAAAATGTTTGATACTCAAAAAATGACAGTTTCTTCGGGTAAATGTTCTCATAGAAAAGAAATTCAAATATTTCAACTGTATTAAAGTGTGGTTTACCTTGGTTAATTGACTTAATGTCCCTTTCGAATGAAAATGACGTTACCAATAATTCTTAATTAACTTTGAAAATGAAATTATTGCATTAAATGTGCAAATTCACCAAAAAAGGTTTGTTACACAAAAAGTTACAGTGTATAATAGTTACTGTTCTCATAGAAGCAAAATTCATCTTAACTGTATTACCTTGGTTTATTAACTCAATGACCCTTACGAATGAAAATGATGGTAACAATAATACTTAATTAACTTTGAAAATGAAATTAATGCATTAAATGTGCAAATTCACCCAAAAAATTATTGTTACACAAAAAATTACAGTTTCTTCTAGTGGTTTACCTTGGTTTATTAACTCAATGATCCTTACGAATGAAAATGACGACAACAAAAATACATAATGAACTTTGAAAATGACCTAAATGCTTGATATGGGCAAATTCATCCAAAAAATGTTTGTAATACAAAAAGTGACAGTTTCTTCTGGTAAATGTTCTCATAGAAAAGGTGCAAATTCACCCAAAAAGTGTTTGTTACACAAAAAGTGACCGTTTCTTCTGGTAAATGTTCTCATAGAAAAGAAATTCAAATGTTTCAACTGTATTCAAAGGTCTGTTTACCATGATTAATTAACTTAATCACCCTTTCGAATGAAAATGACGTTGACAATAATACTTACTTAACATTGAAAATAAAATTATTGTATTAAATGTGCAAATTCACCAAAAAAGGTTCGATACACAAAAAGTCACAGTTTCTATTAGTTACTGTTCTCATAGAAACAAAATTCATCTTAACTCTATAACCTTGGTTTATTGATTCAATGACCCTTACGAATGAAAATGATGGTAACAATAATACTTATTTAACTTTGAAAATGAAATTAATGCATTAAATGTGAAAATTCACCCAAAAAATTATTGTTACACAAAAAATTTCAGTTTATTCTAGTGGTTAACTTGGTTAATTAACTCAATGACTCTTCCGAATGAAAATGACGACAACAAAAATACTTAATGAACTTTGAAAATGAACTAAATGCTTGATATGTACAAATTCATCCAAAAAATGTATGTAATACAAAAAGTGACAGTTTCTTCTGGTAAATATTCTCATAGAAAAGAATTTCAAATGTCATAACTGTGTTAAAAGGGCGTTTTACCATTGTTTATTAACTCAATGTCCCTTACGATTGAAAATGACGTAAACCAATGTTTATTTATTTAACTTTTAAAATCAAATTAATGCATTAAATGTGCAAATTCACCCAAAAATTATTGTTACACAAAAAATTCCAGTTTATTCTAGTGATTAACTTGGTTAATTAACTCAATGACTCTTCCAAATGAAAATGACGACAACAAAAATACTTAATGAATTTTGAAAATGAACTAAATGCTTGATATGGGCAAATTCATCCAAAAAATGTTTGTAATACAAAAAGTGACAGTTTCTTCCGGTAAATATTCTCATAGAAAAGAAATTCAAATGTCATAACTGTGTTAAAAGGGCGTTTTACCATTGTTTATTAACTCAATGTCCCTTACGATTGAAAATGACGTTTACTATTGTTTATTTATTTAACTTTGAAAATGAAATTAATGCATTAAATGTGCAAATTAACCCAAAAAATTATTGTTACACAAAAAATTACAGTTTCCTCTAGTGGTTTACCTTGGTTTATTAACTCAATGACTCTTACGAATGAAAATGACGACAACATAAATACTTAATAAACTTTGAAAATGACCTTAATGCTTGATATGGGCAAATTCATCCAAAAAATGTTTGTAATACAAAAAGTGACAGTTTCTTCTGGTAAACGTTCTCATAGAAAAGAAATTCAAATGTCATAACTGTGTTATAAGGGCGTTTTACCATTGTGAATAAACTCAATGTCCCTTACGAATGAAAATGACGTTAACTCTTGTTTATTTATTTAACTTTGAAAATCAAATTAATGGATTAAATGTGCAAATTCACCCAAAAAATGTTTGTTACACAAAAAGTGACAGTTTCTTCTAGTAAATGTTCTCATAGAAAAGAAATTCAAATGTTTCAACTGTATTCAAAGGTCGGTTTACCATGATTAATTAACTTAATCACCCTTTCGAATGAAAATGACGTTACCAATAATTCTTAATTAACTTTGAAAATGAAATTATTGCATTTAATGTGCAAATTCACCAAAAAAGGTTCGTTACACAAAAAGTGACAGTTTCTACTAGGTACTGTTCTCATAGAAACAAAATTCATCTTAACTGTATTAACCTTGGTTTATTAACTCAATGACCCTTACGAATGAAAATGACGTTAAAAATAATACTTAATTAACTTTGAAAATGAAATTAATGCAAAAAAGGTGCAAATTCACACAAAAAATGTTTGTTGCGCAAAAACTGACAGTTTCTTTTCGTAAACGATCTGATAGAAAAGAAATTCAAATATCATTACTGTGTTAAAAGGGCGTTTTACCATTGTTTATTAACTCAATGTCCCTTACGAATGAAAATGACTATAACAATAATACTTATTTAACTTTAAAAATCAAATTAATGCATTTAATGTTCAAATTCACCCAAAAAATGTTTGATACTCAAAAAATGACATTTTCTTCGGGTAAATGTTCTCATAGAAAAGAAATTCAAATATTTCAACTGTATTAAAGTGTGGTTTACCTTGGTTAATTGACTTAATGTCCCTTTCGAATGAAAATGACGTTACCAATAATTCTTAATTAACTTTGAAAATGAAATTATTGCATTAAATGTGCAAATTCACCAAAAAAGGTTCGTTACACAAAAAGTGACAGTTTCTACTAGGTACTGTTCTCATAAAAACAAAATTCATCTTAACTGTATTAACCTTGGTTTATTAACTCAATAACCCTAACGAATGAAAATGACGTTAAAAATAATACTTAATTAACTTTGAAAATGAAATTAATGCAAAAAATGTGCAATTTCACACAAAAAATGTTTGTTGCGCAAAAACTGACAGTTTCTTTTCGTAAACGATCTGATAGAAAAGTAATTCAAATATCATTACTGTATTAATGGGCGTTTTACCATTGTTTATTAACTCAATGTCCCTTACGAATGAAAATGACTATAACAATAATACTTATTTAACTTTAAAAATCAAATTAATGCATTTAATGTTCAAATTCACCCAAAAAATGTTTGATACTCAAAAAATGACAGTTTCTTCGGGTAAATGTTCTCATAGAAAAGAAATTCAAATATTTCAACTGTATTAAAGTGTGGTTTACCTTGGTTAATTGACTTAATGTCCCTTTCGAATGAAAATGACGTTACCAATAATTCTTAATTAACTTTGAAAATGAAATTATTGCATTAAATGTGCAAATTCACCAAAAAAGGTTTGTTACACAAAAAGTTACAGTGTATAATAGTTACTGTTCTCATAGAAGCAAAATTCATCTTAACTGTATTACCTTGGTTTATTAACTCAATGACCCTTACGAATGAAAATGATGGTAACAATAATACTTAATTAACTTTGAAAATGAAATTAATGCATTAAATGTGCAAATTCACCCAAAAAATTATTGTTACACAAAGAATTACAGTTTCTTCTAGTGGTTTACCTTGGTTTATTAACTCAATGATCCTTACGAATGAAAATGACGACAACAAAAATACATAATGAACTTTGAAAATGACCTAAATGCTTGATATGGGCAAATTCATCCAAAAAATGTTTGTAATACAAAAAGTGACAGTTTCTTCTGGTAAATGTTCTCATAGAAAAGGTGCAAATTCACCCAAAAAGTGTTTGTTACACAAAAAGTGACCGTTTCTTCTGGTAAATGTTCTCATAGAAAAGAAATTCAAATGTTTCAACTGTATTCAAAGGTCTGTTTACCATGATTAATTAACTTAATCACCCTTTCGAATGAAAATGACGTTGACAATAATACTTACTTAACATTGAAAATAAAATTATTGTATTAAATGTGCAAATTCACCAAAAAAGGTTCGATACACAAAAAGTCACAGTTTCTATTAGTTACTGTTCTCATAGAAACAAAATTCATCTTAACTCTATAACCTTGGTTTATTGATTCAATGACCCTTACGAATGAAAATGATGGTAACAATAATACTTATTTAACTTTGAAAATGAAATTAATGCATTAAATGTGAAAATTCACCCAAAAAATTATTGTTACACAAAAAATTTCAGTTTATTCTAGTGGTTAACTTGGTTAATTAACTCAATGACTCTTCCGAATGAAAATGACGACAACAAAAATACTTGATGAACTTTGAAAATGAACTAAATGCTTGATATGTACAAATTCATCCAAAAAATGTATGTAATACAAAAAGTGACAGTTTCTTCTGGTAAATATTCTCATAGAAAAGAATTTCAAATGTCATAACTGTGTTAAAAGGGCGTTTTACCATTGTTTATTAACTCAATGTCCCTTACGATTGAAAATGACGTAAACCAATGTTTATTTATTTAACTTTTAAAATCAAATTAATGCATTAAATGTGCAAATTCACCCAAAAATTATTGTTACACAAAAAATTCCAGTTTATTCTAGTGATTAACTTGGTTAATTAACTCAATGACTCTTCCAAATGAAAATGACGACAACAAAAATACTTAATGAACTTTGAAAATGAACTAAATGCTTGATATGGGCAAATTCATCCAAAAAATGTTTGTAATACAAAAAGTGACAGTTTCTTCCGGTAAATATTCTCATAGAAAAGAAATTCAAATGTCATAACTGTGTTAAAAGGGCGTTTTACCATTGTTTATTAACTCAATGTCCCTTACGATTGAAAATGACGTTTACTATTGTTTATTTATTTAACTTTGAAAATGAAATTAATGCATTAAATGTGCAAATTAACCCAAAAAATTATTGTTACACAAAAAATTACAGTTTCCTCTAGTGGTTTACCTTGGTTTATTAACTCAATGACTCTTACGAATGAAAATGACGACAACATAAATACTTAATAAACTTTGAAAATGACCTTAATGCTTGATATGGGCAAATTCATCCAAAAAATGTTTGTAATACAAAAAGTGACAGTTTCTTCTGGTAAACGTTCTCATAGAAAAGAAATTCAAATGTCATTACTGTGTTATAAGGGCGTTTTACCATTGTGAATAAACTCAATGTCCCTTACGAATGAAAATGACGTTAACTCTTGTTTATTTATTTAACTTTGAAAATCAAATTAATGGATTAAATGTGCAAATTCACCCAAAAAATGTTTGTTACACAAAAAGTGACAGTTTCTTCTAGTAAATGTTCTCATAGAAAAGAAATTCAAATGTTTCAACTGTATTCAAAGGTCGGTTTACCATGATTAATTAACTTAATCACCCTTTCGAATGAAAATGACGTTACCAATAATTCTTAATTAACTTTGAAAATGAAATTATTGCATTTAATGTGCAAATTCACCAAAAAAGGTTCGTTACACAAAAAGTGACAGTTTCTACTAGTTACTGTTCTCATAGAAACAAAATTCATCTTAACTGTATTAACCTTGGTTTATTAACTCAATTACCCTAACGAATGAAAATGACGTTAAAAATAATACGTAATTAACTTTGAAAATGAAATTAATGCAAAAAATGTGCAAATTTACACAAAAAATGTTTGTTGCGCAAAAACTGACAGTTTCTTTTCGTAAACGATCTGATAGAAAAGAAATTCAAATATCATTTCTGTGTTAAAAGGGCGTTTTACCATTGTTTATTAACTCAATGTCCCTTACGATTGAAAATGACGTTTACTATTGTTTATTTATTTATCTTTGAAAATCAAATTAATGCATTAAATGTGCAAATTCACCCAAAAAAATATTGTTACACAAAAAATTACAGTTTCCTCTAGTGGTTTACCTTGGTTAATTAACTCAATGACTCTTTCGAATGAAAATGACGACAACAAAAATACTTAATGAACTTTGAAAATGAACTAAATGCTTGATATGAGCAAATTCATCCAAAAAATGTTTGTAAAACAAAAAGTGACAGTTTCTTCTGGTAAATATTCTCATAGAAAAGAAATTCAAATGTCATAACTGTGATAAAAGGGCGTTTTACCATTGTTTATTAACTCAATGTCCCTTACGAATGAAAATGACGTTAACTCTTGTTTATTTATTTAACTTTGAAAATCAAATTAATGCATTAAAGTGCGAATTCACCCAAAAAAATATTGTTACACAAAAAATTACAGTTTCCTCGAAAATGACTATAACAATATTACTTATTTAACTTTAAAAATAAAATTAATGCATTTAATCTTCAAATTCACCCAAAAAATGTTTGATACTCAAAAAATGACAGTTTCTTCTGGTAAATGTTCTCATTGAAAAGAAATTCAAATATTTCAACTGTATTTAAAGTGTGGTTTACTTTGGTTAATTGACTTAATGTCCCTTTCGAATGAAAATGACGTTACCAATAATTCTTAATTAACTTTGAAAATGAAATTATTGCATTTAATGTGCAAATTCACCAAAAAAGGTTCGTTACACAAAAAGTGACAGTTTCTACTAGTTACTGTTCTCATAGAAACAAAATTCATCTTAACTGTATTAACCTTGGTTTATTAACTCAATTACCCTAACGAATGAAAATGACGTTAAAAATAATACGTAATTAACTTTGAAAATGAAATTAATGCAAAAAATGTGCAAATTCACACAAAAAATGTTTGTTGCGCAAAAACTGACAGTTTCATTTCGTTAACGATGTGATAGAAAAGAAATTCAAATATCATTACTGTGTTAAAAGGGCGTTTTACCATTTTTTATTAACTCAATGTCCCTTACGAACGAAAATGACTATAACAATTATACTTATTTAACTTTAAAAATCACATTAATGCATTGAATGTTCAAATTCACCCAAAAAATGTTTGATACTCAAAAAATGACAGTTTCTTCGGGTAAATGTTCTCATAGAAAAGAAATTCAAATATTTCAACTGTATTAAAAGTGTGGTTTTCCTTGGTTAATTGACTTAATGTCCCTTTCGAATGAAAATGACGTTACCAATAATTCTTAATTGGTTTTGAAAATGAAATTATTGCATTAAATGTGCAAATTCACCAAAAAAGGTTCGTTACACAAAAAGTGACAGTTTCTACTAGGTACTGATCTCATAGAAACAAACCTTAATATAATTGTATTAACCTTGGTTTATTAACTCAATGACCCTAACGAATGAAAATGACGTTAAAAATAATACTTAATTAACTTTGAAAATGAAATTAATGCAAAAAATGTGCAAATTCACACAAAAAATGTTTGTTGCGCAAAAACTGACAGTTTCTTTTCGTAAACGATCTGATAGAAAAGAAATTCAAATATTTTTACTGTGTTAAAAGGGCGTTTTACCATTGTTTATTAACTCAATGTCCCTTACGAATGAAAATGACTATAACAATAATACTTATTTAACCTTAAAAATCAAATTAATGCATTAAATGTTCAAATTCACCCAAAAAATGTTTGATACTCAAAAAATGACAGTTTCTTCGGGTAAATGTTCTCATAGAAAAGAAATACAAATATTTCAACTGTATTAAAGTGTGGTTTACCTTGGTTAATTGACTTAATGTCCCTTTCGAATGAAAATGACGTTACCAATAATTCTTAATTAACTTTGAAAATGAAATTATTGCATTAAATGTGCAAATTCACCAAAAAAGGTTCGTTACACAAAAAGTGACAGTTTCTACTAGGTACTGTTCTCATAGAAACAAAATTCATCTTAACTGTATTAACCTTGGTTTATTAACTCAATGACCCTAACGAATGAAAATGACGTTAAAAATAATACTTAATTAACTTTGAAAATGAAATTAATGCAAAAAATGTGCAAATTCACACAAAAAATGTTTGTTGCGCAAAAACTGACAGTTTCTTTTCGTAAACGATCTGATAAAAAAGAAATTCAAATATCATTACTGTGTTAAAAGGGCGTTTTACCATTGTTTATTAACTCAATGTCCTTTGCGAATGAAAATGACTATAACAATAATACTTATTTAACTTTAAAAATCAAATTAATGCATTTAATGTTCAAATTCACCCAAAAAATGTTTGATACTCAAAAAATGACAGTTTCTTCGGGTAAATGTTCTCATAGAAAATAAATTCAAATATTTCAACTGTATTAAAGTGTGGTTTACCTTGGTTAATTGACTTAATGTCCCTTTCGAATGAAAATGACGTTACCAATAATTCTTAATTAACTTTGAAAATGAAATTATTGCCTTAAATGTGCAAATTCACCAAAAAAGGTTCGTTACACAAAAAGTGACAGTTTCTACTAGGTACTGTTCTCATAGAAACAAAATTCATCTTAACTGTATTAACCTTGGTTTATTAACTCAATGACCCTAACGAATGAAAATGAAGTTAAAAATAATACTTAATTAACTTTGAAAATGAAATTAATGCATTAAATGTTCAAATTCACCCAAAAAATGTTTGATACTCAAAAAATGACAGTTTCTTCGGGTAAATGTTCTCATAGAAAAGAAATTCAAATGTTTCAACTGTATTAAAAGTGTGGTTTACCTTGGTTAATTGACTTAATGTCCCTTTCGAATGAAAGTGACGTTACCAATAATTCTTAATTAACTTTGAAAATGAAATTATTGCATTAAATGTGCAAATTCACCAAAAATGGTTTGTTACACAAAAAGTTACAGTTTATAATAGTTAGTGTTCTCATAGAAACAAAATTCATCTTAACTGTATAACCTTGGTTTATTAACTCAATGACCCTTACGAATGAAAATGATGGTAACAATAATACTTAATTAACTTTGAAAATGAAATTAATGCATTAAATGTGCAAATTCACCCAAAAAATTATTGTTACACAAAAAATTACAGTTTCTTCTAGTGGTTTACCTTGGTTTATTAACTCAATGATCCTTACGAATGAAAATGACGACAACAAAAATACATAATGAACTTTGAAAATGACCTTAATGCTTGATATGGGCAAATTCATCCAAAAAATGTTTGTAATACAAAAACTGACAGTTTCTTCTGGTAAATGTTCTCATAGAAAAGGTGCAAATTCACCCAAAAAGTGTTTGTTACACAAAAAGTGACCGTTTCTTCTGGTAAATGTTCTCATAGAAAAGAAATTTAAATGTTTCAACTGTATTCAAAGGTCGGTTTACCATGATTAATTAACTTAATCACCCTTTCGAATGAAAATGACGTTGACAATAATACTTAATTAACATTGAAAATAAAATTATTGCATTAAATGTGCAAATTCACCAAAAAAGGTTCGTTACACAAAAAGTCACAGTTTCTATTAGTTACTGTTCTCATAGAAACAAAATTCATCTTAACTCTATTACCTTGGTTTATTGATTCAATGACCCTTACGAATGAAAATGATGGTAACAATAATACTTAATTAACTTTGAAAATGAAATTAATGCATTAAATGTGAAAATTCACCCAAAAAATTATTGTTACACAAAAAATTACAGTATATTCTAGTGGTTAACTTGGTTAATTAACTCAATGACTCTTCCGAATGAAAATGACGACATTAAAAATACTTAATGAACTTTGAAAATGAACTAAATGCTTGATATGGGCAAATTCATCAAAAAAATGTATGTAATACAAAAAGTGACAGTTTCTTCTGGTAAATATTCTCATAGAAAAGAAATTCAAATGTCATAACTGTGTTAAAAGGGCGTTTTACCATTGTTTATTAACTTAATGTCCCTTACGATTGAAAATGACGTAAACCATTGTTTATTTATTTAACTTTTAAAATCAAATTAATGCATTAAATGTGCAAATTCACCCAAAAATTATTGTTACACAAAAAATTCCAGTTTATTCTAGTGGTTAACTTGGTTAATTAACTCAATGACTCTTCCAAATGAAAATGACGACAACAAAAATACTTAATGAACTTTGAAAATGAACTAAATGCTTGATATGGGCAAATTCATCCAAAAAATGTTTGTAATACAAAAAGTGACAGTTTCTTCTGGTAAATATTCTCATATAAAAGAAATTCAAATGTCATAACTGTGTTAAAAGGGCGTTTTACCATTGTTTATTAACTCAATGTCCCTTACGATTGAAAATGACGTTTACTATTGTTTATTTATTTAACTTTGAAAATGAAATTAATGCATTAAATGTGCAAATTCACCCAAAAAATTATTGTTACACAAAAAATTACAGTTTCCTCTAGTGGTTTACCTTGGTTTATTAACTCAATGACTCTTACGAATGAAAATGACGACAACATAAATACTTAATGAACTTTGAAAATGACCTTAATGCTTGATATGGGCAAATTCATCCAAAAAATGTTTGTAATACAAAAAGTGACAGTTTCTTCTGGTAAACGTTCTCATAGAAAAGAAATTCAAATGTCATAACTGTGTTATAAGGGCGTTTTACCATTGTGAATAAACTCAATGTCCCTTACGAATGAAAATGACGTTAACTCTTGTTTATTTATTTAACTTTGAAAATCAAATTAATGGATTTAATGTTCAAATTCACCCAAAAAATGTTTGTTACACAAGAAGTGACAGTTTCTTCTGGTAAATGTTCTCATAGAAAAAAAATTCAAATGTTTCAACTGTATTCAAAGGTCGGTTATCCATGATTAATTAACTTAATCACCCTTTCGAATGAAAATGAGGTTGACAATAATACTTAATTAACATTTAAAATAAAATTATTGCATTAAATGTGCAAATTCACCAAAAAGGTTCGTTACACAAAAAGTCACAGTTTCTACTAGGTACTGTTCTCATAGAAACAAAATTCATCTTAACTGTATTAACCTTGGTTTATTAACTCAATTACCCTAACGAATGAAAATGACGTTAAAAATAATACGTAATTAACTTTGAAAATGAAATTAATGCAAAAAATGTGCAAATTCACACAAAAAATGTTTGTTGCGCAAAAACTGACAGTTTCTTTTCGTAAACGATCCGATAGAAAAGAAATTCAAATATCATTACTGTGTTAAAAGGGCGTTTTACCATTGTTTATAAACTCAATGTCCCTTACGATTGAAAATGACGTTTACTATTGTTTATTTATTTAACTTTGAAAATCAAATTAATGCATTAAATGTGCAAATTCACCCAAAAAAATATTGTTACACAAAAAATTACAGTTTCCTCTAGTGGTTTATCTTGGTTAATTAACTCAATGACTCTTTCGAATGAAAATGACGACAACAAAATACTTAATGAACTTTGAAAATGAACTAAATGCTTGATATGAGCAAATTCATCCAAAAAATGTTTGTAAAACAAAAAGTGACAGTTTCTTCTGGTAAATATTTTCATAGAAAAGAAATTCAAATGTCATAACTGTGATAAAAGGGCGTTTTACCATTGTTTATTAACTCAATGTCCCTTACGAATGAAAATGACGTTAACTCTTGTTTATTTATTTAACTTTGAAAATCAAATTAATGCATTAAAGTGCGAATTCACCCAAAAAAATATTGTTACACAAAAAATTACAGTTTCCTCGAAAATGACTATAACAATATTACTTATTTAACTTTAAAAATAAAATTAATGCATTAAATGTTCAAATTCACCCAAAAAATGTTTGATACTCAAAAAATGACAGTTTCTTCGGGTAAATGTTCTCATAGAAAAGAAATTCAAATATTTCAACTGTATTAAAAGGGTGGTTTACTTTGGTTAATTGACTTAATGTCCCTTTCGAATGAAAATGACGTTACCAATAATTCTTAATTAACTTTGAAAATGAAATTATTGCATTTAATGTGCAAATTCACCAAAAAATGTTCGTTACACAAAAAGTGACAGTTTCTACTAGTTACTGTTCTCATAGAAACAAAATTCATCTTAACTGTATTTACCTTGGTTTATTAACTCAATTACCCTAACGAATGAAAATGACGTTAAAAATAATACGTAATTAACTTTGAAAATGAAATTAATGCAAAAAATGTGCAAATTCACACAAAAAATGTTTGTTGCGCAAAAACTGACAAATTCTTTTCGTAAACGATCTGATAGAAAAGAAATTCAAATATCATTACTGTGTTAAAAGGGCGTTTTACCATTGTTTATTAACTCAATGTCCCTTACGAATGAAAATGACTATAACAATTATACTTATTTAACTTTAAAAATCACATTAATGCATTGAATGTTCAAATTCACCCAAAAAATGTTTGATACTCAAAAAATGACAGTTTCTTCGGGTAAATGTTCTCATAGAAAAGAAATTCAAATATTTCAACTGTATTAAAAGTGTGGTTTACCTTGGTTAATTGACTTAATGTCCCTTTCGAATGAAAATGACGTTACCAATAATTCTTAATTGGTTTTGAAAATGAAATTATTGCATTAAATGTGCAAATTCACCAAAAAAGGTTCGTTACACAAAAAGTGACAGTTTCTACTAGGTACTGATCTCATAGAAACAAACCTTATTAATTGTATTAACCTTGGTTTATTAACTCAATGACCCTAACGAATGAAAATGACGTTAAAAATAATACTTAATTAACTTTGAAAATGAAATTAATGCAAAAAATGTGCAAATTCACACAAAAAATGTTTGTTGCGCAAAAACTGACAGTTTCTTTTCGTAAACGATCTGATAGAAAAGAAATTCAAATATCTTTACTGTGTTAAAAGGGCGTTTTACCATTGTTTATTAACTCAATGTCCCTTACGAATGAAAATGACTATAACAATAATACTTATTTAACCTTAAAAATCAAATTAATGCATTAAATGTTCAAATTCACCCAAAAAATGTTTGATACTCAAAAAATGACAGTTTCTTCGGGTAAATGTTCTCATAGAAAAGAAATACAAATATTTCAACTGTATTAAAGTGTGGTTTACCTTGGTTAATTGACTTAATGTCCCTTTCGAATGAAAATGACGTTACCAATAATTCTTAATTAACTTTGAAAATGAAATTATTGCATTAAATGTGCAAATTCACCAAAAAAGGTTCGTTACACAAAAAGTGACAGTTTCTACTAGGTACTGTTCTCATAGAAACAAAATTCATCTTAACTGTATTAACCTTGGTTTATTAACTCACTGACCCTAACGAATGAAAATGAAGTTAAAAATAATACTTAATTAACTTTGAAAATGAAATTAATGCAAAAAATGTGCAAATTCACACAAAAAATGTTTGTTGCGCAAAAACTGACAGTTTCATTTCGTAAACGATCCGATAGAAAAGAAATTCAAATATCATTACTGTGTTAAAAGGGCGTTTTACCATTGTTTATTAACTCAATGTCCCTTGCGAATGAAAATGACTATAACAATAATACTTATTTAACTTTAAAAATCAAATTAATGCATTTAATGTTCAAATTCACCCAAAAAATGTTTGATACTCAAAAAATGACAGTTTCTTCGGGTAAATGTTCTCATAGAAAATAAATTCAAATATTTCAACTGTATTAAAGTGTGGTTTACCTTGGTTAATTGACTTAATGTCCCTTTCGAATGAAAATGACGTTACCAATAATTCTTAATTAACTTTGAAAATGAAATTATTGCATTAAATGTGCAAATTCACCAAAAAAGGTTCGTTACACAAAAAGTGACAGTTTCTACTAGGTACTGTTCTCATAGAAACAAAATTCATCTTAACTGTATTAACCTTGGTTTATTAACTCAATGACCCTAACGAATGAAAATGAAGTTAAAAATAATACTTAATTAACTTTGAAAATGAAATGAATGCATTAAATGTTCAAATTCACCCAAAAAATGTTTGATACTCAAAAAATGACAGTTTCTTCGGGTAAATGTTCTCATAGAAAAGAAATTCAAATGTTTCAACTGTATTAAAAGTGTGGTTTACCTTGGTTAATTGACTTAATGTCCCTTTCGAATGAAAGTGACGTTACCAATAATTCTTAATTAACTTTGAGAATGAAATTATTGCATTAAATGTGCAAATTCACCAAAAATGGTTTGTTACACAAAAAGTTACAGTTTATAATAGTTAGTGTTCTCATAGAAACAAAATTCATCTTAACTGTATAACCTTGGTTTATTAACTCAATGACCCTTACGAATGAAAATGATGGTAACAATAATACTTAATTAACTTTGAAAATGAAATTAATGCATTAAATGTGCAAATTCACCCAAAAAATTATTGTTACACAAAAAATTACAGTTTCTTCTAGTGGTTTACCTTGGTTTATTAACTCAATGATCCTTACGAATGAAAATGACGACAACAAAAATACATAATGAACTTTGAAAATGACCTTAATGCTTGATATGGGCAAATTCATCCAAAAAATGTTTGTAATACAAAAAGTGACAGTTTCTTCTGGTAAATGTTCTCATAGAAATGGTGCAAATTCACCCAAAAAGTGTTTGTTACACAAAAAGTGACCGTTTCTTCTGGTAAATGTTCTCATAGAAAAGAAATTTAAATGTTTCAACTGTATTCAAAGGTCGGTTTACCATGATTAATTAACTAAATCACCCTTTCGAATGAAAATGACGTTGACAATAATACTTAATTAACATTGAAAATAAAATTATTGCATTAAATGTGCAAATTCACCAAAAAAGGTTCGTTACACAAAAAGTCACAGTTTCTATTAGTTACTGTTCTCATAGAAACAAAATTCATCTTAACTCTATTACCTTGGTTTATTGATTCAATGACCCTTACGAATGAAAATGATGGTAACAATAATACTTAATTAACTTTGAAAATGAAATTAATGCATTAAATGTGAAAATTCACCCAAAAAATTATTGTTACACAAAAAATTACAGTATATTCTAGTGGTAAACTTGGTTAATTAACTCAATGACTCTTCCGAATGAAAATGACGACATTAAAAATACTTAATGAACTTTGAAAATGAACTAAATGCTTGATATGGGCAAATTCATCAAAAAAATGTATGTAATACAAAAAGTGACAGTTTCTTCTGGTAAATATTCTCATAGAAAAGAAATTCAAATGTCATAACTGTGTTAAAAGGGCGTTTTACCATTGTTTATTAACTTAATGTCCCTTACGATTGAAAATGACGTAAACCATTGTTTATTTATTTAACTTTTAAAATCAAATTAATGCATTAAATGTGCAAATTCACCCAAAAATTATTGTTACACAAAAAATTCCAGTTTATTCTAGTGGTTAACTTGGTTAATAAACTCAATGACTCTTCCAAATGAAAATGACGACAACAAAAATACTTAATGAACTTTGAAAATGAACTAAATGCTTGATATGGGCAAATTCATCAAAAAAATGTATGTAATACAAAAAGTGACAGTTTCTTCTGGTAAATATTCTCATAGAAAAGAAATTCAAATGTCATAACTGTGTTAAAAGGGCGTTTTACCATTGTTTATTAACTTAATGTCCCTTACGATTGAAAATGACGTAAACAATTGTTTATTTATTTAACTTTTAAAATCAAATTAATGCATTAAATGTGCAAATTCACCCAAAAATTATTGTTACACAAAAAATTCCAGTTTATTCTAGTGGTTAACTTGGTTAATTAACTCAATGACTCTTCCAAATGAAAATGACGACAACAAAAATACTTAATGAACTTTGAAAATGAACTAAATGCTTGATATGGGCAAATTCATCCAAAAAATGTATGTAATACAAAAAGTGACAGTTTCTTCTGGTAAATATTCTCATAGAAAAGAAATTCAAATGTCATAACTGTGTTAAAAGGGCGTTTTACCATTGTTTATTAACTCAATGTCCCTTACGATTGAAAATGACGTTTACTATTGTTTATTTATTTAACTTTGAAAATGAAATTAATGCATTAAATGTGCAAATTCACCCAAAAAATTATTGTTACACAAAAAATTACAGTTTCCTCTAGTGGTTTACCTTGGTTTATTAACTCAATGACTCTTACGAATGAAAATGACGACAACATAAATACTTAATGAACTTTGAAAATGACCTTAATGCTTGATATGGGCAAATTCATACAAAAAATGTTTGTAATACAAAAAGTGACAGTTTCTTCTGGTAAACGTTCTCATAGAAAAGAAATTCAAATGTCATAACTGTGTTATAAGGGCGTTTTACCATTGTGAATAAACTCAATGTCCCTTACGAATGAAAATGACGTTAACTCTTGTTTATTTATTTAACTTTGAAAATCAAATTAATGGATTTAATGTTCAAATTCACCCAAAAAATGTTTGTTACACAAAAAGTGACAGTTTCTTCTGGTAAATGTTCTCATAGAAAAAAAATTCAAATGTTTCAACTGTATTCAAAGGTCGGTTTACCATGATTAATTAACTTAATCACCCTTTCGAATGAAAATGAGGTTGACAATAATACTTAATTAACATTTAAAATAAAATTATTGCATTAAATGTGCAAATTCACCAAAAAGGTTCGTTACACAAAAAGTCACACTTTCTACTAGGTACTGTTCTCATAGAAACAAAATTCATCTTAACTGTATTAACCTTGGTTTATTAACTCAATTACCCTAACGAATGAAAATGACGTTAAAAATAATACGTAATTAACTTTGAAAATGAAATTAATGCAAAAAATGTGCAAATTCACACAAAAAATGTTTGTTGCGCAAAAACTGACAGTTTCTTTTCGTAAACGATCCGATAGAAAAGAAATTCAAATATCATTACTGTGTTAAAAGGGCGTTTTACCATTGTTTATAAACTCAATGTCCCTTACGATTGAAAATGACGTTTACTATTGTTTATTTATTTAACTTTGAAAATCAAATTAATGCATTAAATGTGCAAATTCACCCAAAAAAATATTGTTACACAAAAAATTACAGTTTCCTCTAGTGGTTTACCTTGGTTAATTAACTCAATGACTCTTTCGAATGAAAATGACGACAACAAAATACTTAATAAACTTTGAAAATGAACTAAATGCTTGATATGAGCAAATTCATCCAAAAAATGTTTGTAAAACAAAAAGTGACAGTTTCTTCTGGTAAATATTTTCATAGAAAAGAAATTCAAATGTCATAACTGTGATAAAAGGGCGTTTTACCATTGTTTATTAACTCAATGTCCCTTACGAATGAAAATGACGTTAACTCTTGTTTATTTATTTAACTTTGAAAATCAAATTAATGCATTAAAGTGCGAATTCACCCAAAAAAATATTGTTACACAAAAAATTACAGTTTCCTCGAAAATGACTATAACAATATTACTTATTTAACTTTAAAAATAAAATTAATGCATTAAATGTTCAAATTCACCCAAAAAATGTTTGATACTCAAAAAATGACAGTTTCTTCGGGTAAATGTTCTCATAGAAAAGAAATTCAAATATTTCAACTGTATTAAAAGGGTGGTTTACTTTGGTTAATTGACTTAATGTCCCTTTCGAATGAAAATGACGTTACCAATAATTCTTAATTAACTTTGAAAATGAAATTATTGCATTTAATGTGCAAATTCACCAAAAAAGGTTCGTTACACAAAAAGTGACAGTTTCTACTAGTTACTGTTCTCATAGAAACAAAATTCATCTTAACTGTATTGACCTTGGTTTATTAACTCAATTACCCTAACGAATGAAAATGACGTTAAAAATAATACGTAATTAACTTTGAAAATGAAATTAATGCAAAAAATGTGCAAATTCACACAAAAAATGTTTGTTGCGCAAAAACTGACAAATTCTTTTCGTAAACGATCTGATAGAAAAGAAATTCAAATATCATTACTGTGTTAAAAGGGCGTTTTACCATTGTTTATAAACTCAATGTCCCTTACGAATGAAAATGACTATAACAATAATACTTATTTAACTTTAAAAATCAAATTAATGCATTAAATGTTCAAATTCACCCAAAAAATGTTTGATACTCAAAAAATGACAGTTTCTTCGGGTAAATGTTCTCATAGAAAAGAAATACAAACATTTCAACTGTATTAAAGTGTGGTTTACCTTGGTTAATTGACTTAATGTCCCTTTCGAATGAAAATGACGTTACCAATAATTCTTAATTAACTTTGAAAATGAAATAATTGCATTAAATGTGCAAATTCACCAAAAAATGTTCGTTACACAAAAAGTGACAGTTTCTACTAGGTACTGTTCTCATAGAAACAAAATTCATCTTAACTGTATTAACCTTGGTTAATTAACTCAATGACCCTAACGAATGAAAATGACGTTAAAAATAATACCTAATTAACTTTGAAAATGAAATTAATGCAAAAAATGTGCAAATTCACACAAAAAATGTTTGTTGCGCAAAAACTGACAGTTTTTTTTCGTAAACGATCTGATAGAAAAGAAATTCAAATATCATTACTGTGTTAAAAGGGCGTTTTACCATTGTTTATTAACTCAATGTCCCTTACGAATGAAAATGACTATAACAATAATACTTATTTAACTTTAAAAATCAAATTAATGCATTTAATGTTCAAATTCACCCAAAAAATGTTTGATACTCAAAAAATGACAGTTTCTTCGGGTAAATGTTCTCATAGAAAAGAAATTCAAATATTTCAACTGTATTAAAGTGTGGTTTACCTTGGTTAATTGACTTAATGTCCCTTTCGAATGAAAATGACGTTACCAATAATTCTTAATTAACTTTGAAAATGAAATTATTGCATTAAATGTGCAAATTCACCAAAAAAGGTTCGTTACACAAAAAGTGACAGTTTCTACTAGGTACTGTTCTCATAAAAACAAAATTCATCTTTACTGTATTAACCTTGGTTTATTAACTCAATGACCCTAACGAATGAAAATGACGTTAAAAATAATACTTAATTAACTTTGAAAATGAAATTAATGCAAAAAATGTGCAATTTCACACAAAAAATGTTTGTTGCGCAAAAACTGACAGTTTCTTTTCGTAAACGATCTGATAGAAAAGTAATTCAAATATCATTACTGTATTAAAGGGCGTTTTACCATTGTTTATTAACTCAATGTCCCTTACGAATGAAAATGACTATAACAATAATACTTATTTAACTTTAAAAATCAAATTAATGCATTTAATGTTCAAATTCACCCAAAAAATGTTTGATACTCAAAAAATGACAGTTTCTTCGGGTAAATGTTCTCATAGAAAAGAAATTCAAATATTTCAACTGTATTAAAGTGTGGTTTACCTTGGTTAATTGACTTAATGTCCCTTTCGAATGAAAATGACGTTACCAATAATTCTTAATTAACTTTGAAAATGAAATTATTGCATTAAATGTGCAAATTCACCAAAAAAGGTTTGTTACACAAAAAGTTACAGTGTATAATAGTTACTGTTCTCATAGAAGCAAAATTCATCTTAACTGTATTACCTTGGTTTATTAACTCAATGACCCTTACGAATGAAAATGATGGTAACAATAATACTTAATTAACTTTGAAAATGAAATTAATGCATTAAATGTGCAAATTCACCCAAAAAATTATTGTTACACAAAAAATTACAGTTTCTTCTAGTGGTTTACCTTGGTTTATTAACTCAATGATCCTTACGAATGAAAATGACGACAACAAAAATACATAATGAACTTTGAAAATGACTTAAATGCTTGATATGGGCAAATTCATCCAAAAAATGTTTGTAATACAAAAAGTGACAGTTTCTTCTGGTAAATGTTCTCATAGAAAAGGTGCAAATTCACCCAAAAAGTGTTTGTTACACAAAAAGTGACCGTTTCTTCTGGTAAATGTTCTCATAGAAAAGAAATTCAAATGTTTCAACTGTATTCAAAGGTCGGTTTACCATGATTAATTAACTTAATCACCCTTTCGAATGAAAATGACGTTGACAATAATACTTAATTAACATTGAAAATAAAATTATTGTATTAAATGTGCAAATTCACCAAAAAAGGTTCGATACACAAAAAGTCACAGTTTCTATTAGTTACTGTTCTCATAGAAACAAAATTCATCTTAACTCTATTACCTTGGTTTATTGATTCAATGACCCTTACGAATGAAAATGATGGTAACAATAATACTTTTTTAACTTTGAAAATGAAATTAATGCATTAAATGTGAAAATTCACCCAAAAAATTATTGTTACACAAAAAATTTCAGTTTATTCTAGTGGTTAACTTGGTTAATTAACTCAATGACTCTTCCGAATGAAAATGACGACAACAAAAATACTTAATGAACTTTGAAAATGAACTAAATGCTTGATATGGGCAAATTCATCCAAAAAATGTATGTAATACAAAAAGTGACAGTTTCTTCTGGTAAATATTCTCATAGAAAAGAAATTCAAATGTCATAACTGTGTTAAAAGGGCGTTTTACCATTGTTTATTAACTCAATGTCCCTTACGATTGAAAATGACGTAAACCAATGTTTATTTATTTAACTTTTAAAATCAAATTAATGCATTAAATGTGCAAATTCACCCAAAAATTATTGTTACACAAAAAATTCCAGTTTATTCTAGTGGTTAACTTGGTTAATTAACTCAATGACTCTTCCAAATGAAAATGACGACAACAAAAATACTTAATGAATTTTGAAAATGAACTAAATGCTTGATATGGGCAAATTCATCCAAAAAATGTTTGTAATACAAAAAGTGACAGTTTCTTCCGGTAAATATTCTCATAGAAAAGAAATTCAAATGTCATAACTGTGTTAAAAGGGTGTTTTACCATTGTTCATTAACTCATTGTCCCTTACGATTGAAAATGACGTTTACTATTGTTTATTTATTTAACTTTGAAAATGTGCAAATTAACCCAAAAAATTATTGTTACACAAAAAATTACAGTTTCCTCTAGTGGTTTACCTTGGTTTATTAACTCAATGACTCTTACGAATGAAAATGACGACAACATAAATACTTAATGAACTTTGAAAATGACCTTAATGCTTGATATGGGCAAATTCATCCAAAAAATGTTTGTAATACAAAAAGTGACAGTTTCTTCTGGTAAACGTTCTTATAGAAAAGAAATTCAAATGTCATAACTGTGTTATAAGGGCGTTTTACCATTGTGAATAAACTCAATGTCCCTTACGAATGAAAATGACGTTAACTCTTGTTTATTTATTTAACTTTGAAAATCAAATTAATGGATTAAATGTGCAAATTCACCCAAAAAATGTTTGTTACACAAAAAGTGACAGTTTCTTCTGGTAAATGTTCTCATAGAAAAGAAATTCAAATGTTTCAACTGTATTCAAAGGTCGGTTTACCATGATTAATTAACTTAATCACCCTTTCGAATGAAAATGACGTTACCAATAATTCTTAATTAACTTTGAAAATGAAATTATTGCATTTAATGTGCAAATTCACCAAAAAAGGTTCGTTACACAAAAAGTGACAGTTTCTACTAGTTACTGTTCTCATAGAAACAAAATTCATCTTAACTGTATTAACCTTGGTTTATTAACTCAATTACCCTAACGAATGAAAATGACGTTAAAAATAATACGTAATTAACTTTGAAAATGAAATTAATGCAAAAAATGTGCAAATTCACACAAAAAATGTTTTTGCGCAAAAACTGACAGTTTCATTTCGTAAACGATCTGATAGAAAAGAAATTCAAATATCATTACTGTGTTAAAAGGGCGTTTTACCATTGTTTATTAACTCAATGTCCCTTACGAATGAAAATGACTATAACAATAATTCTTATTTAACTTTAAAAATCAAATTAATGCATTTAATGTTCAAATTCACCCAAAAAATGTTTGATACTCAAAAAATGACAGTTTCTTCGGGTAAATGTTCTCATAGAAAAGAAATTCAAATATTTCAACTGTATTAAAGTGTAATTTACCTTGGTTAATTGACTTAATGTCCCTTTCGAATGAAAATGACGTTACCAATAATTCTTAATTAACTTTGAAAATGAAATTATTGCATTAAATGTGCAAATTCACAAAAAAGGTTCGTTACACAAAAAGTGACAGTTTCTACTAGGTACTGTTCTCATAAAAACAAAATTCATCTTAACTGTATTAACCTTGGTTTATTAACTCAATGACCCTAACGAATGAAAATGACGTTAAAAATAATACTTAATTAACTTTGAAAATGAAATTAATGCAAAAAATGTGCAATTTCACACAAAAAATGTTTGTTGCGCAAAAACTGACAGTTTCTTTTCGTAAACGATCTGATAGAAAAGTAATTCAAATATCATTACTGTATTAAAGGGCGTATTACCATTGTTTATTAACTCAATGTCCCTTACGAATGAAAATGACTATAACAATAATACTTATTTAACTTTAAAAATCAAATTAATGCATTTAATGTTCAAATTCACCCAAAAAATGTTTGATACTCAAAAAATGACAGTTTCTTCGGGTAAATGTTCTCATAGAAAAGAAATTCAAATATTTTAACTGTATTAAAGTGTGGTTTACCTTGGTTAATTGACTTAATGTCCCTTTCGAATGAAAATGACGTTACCAATAATTCTTAATTAACTTTGAAAATGAAATTATTGCATTAAATGTGCAAATTCACCAAAAAAGGTTTGTTACACAAAAAGTTACAGTGTATAATAGTTACTGTTCTCATAGAAGCAAAATTCATCTTAACTGTATTACCTTGGTTTATTAACTCAATGACCCTTACGAATGAAAATGATGGTATCAATAATACTTAATTAACTTTGAAAATGAAATTAATGCATTAAATGTGCAAAATCACCCAAAAAATTATTGTTACACAAATAATTACAGTTTCTTCTAGTGGTTTACCTTGGTTTATTAACTCAATGATCCTTACGAATGAAAATGACGACAACAAAAATACATAATGAACTTTGAAAATGACCTAAATGCTTGATATGGGCAAATTCATCCAAAAAATGTTTGTAATACAAAAAGTGACAGTTTCTTCTGGTAAATGTTCTCATAGAAAAGGTGCAAATTCACCCAAAAAGTGTTTGTTACACAAAAAGTGACCGTTTCTTCTGGTAAATGTTCTCATAGAAAAGAAATTCAAATGTTTCAACTGTATTCAAAGGTCGGTTTACCATGATTAATTAACTTAATCACCCTTTCGAATGAAAATGACGTTGACAATAATACTTAATTAACATTGAAAATAAAATTATTGTATTAAATGTGCAAATTCACCAAAAAAGGTTCGATACACAAAAAGTCACAGTTTCTATTAGTTACTGTTCTCATAGAAACAAAATTCATCTTAACTCTATTACCTTGGTTTATTGATTCAATGACCCTTACGAATGAAAATGATGGTAACAATAATACTTATTTAACTTTGAAAATGAAATTAATGCATTAAATGTGAAAATTCACCCAAAAAATTATTGTTACACAAAAAATTTCAGTTTATTCTAGTGGTTAACTTGGTTAATTAACTCAATGACTCTTCCGAATGAAAATGACGACAACAAAAATACTTAATGAACTTTGAAAATGAACTAAATGCTTGATATGGGCAAATTCATCCAAAAAATGTATGTAATACAAAAAGTGACAGTTTCTTCTGGTAAATATTCTCATAGAAAAGAAATTCAAATGTCATAACTGTGTTAAAAGGGCGTTTTACCATTGTTTATTAACTCAATGTCCCTTACGATTGAAAATGACGTAAACCAATGTTTATTTATTTAACTTTTAAAATCAAATTAATGCATTAAATGTGCAAATTCACCCAAAAATTATTGTTACACAAAAAATTCCAGTTTATTCTAGTGGTTAACTTGGTTAATTAACTCAATGACTCTTCCAAATGAAAATGACGACAACAAAAATACTTAATGAATTTTGAAAATGAACTAAATGCTTGATATGGGCAAATTCATCCAAAAAATGTTTGTAATACAAAAAGTGACAGTTTCTTCCGGTAAATATTCTCATAGAAAAGAAATTCAAATGTCATAACTGTGTTAAAAAAGCGTTTTACCATTGTTTATTAACTCAATGTCCCTTACGATTGAAAATGACGTTTACTATTGTTTATTTATTTAACTTTGAAAATGAAATTAATGCATTAAATGTGCAAATTAACCCAAAAAATTATTGTTACACAAAAAATTACAGTTTCCTCTAGTGGTTTACCTTGGTTTATTAACTCAATGACTCTTACGAATGAAAATGACGACAACATAAATACTTAATGAACTTTGAAAATGACCTTAATGCTTGATATGGGCAAATTCATCCAAAAAATGTTTGTAATACAAAAAGTGACAGTTTCTTCTGGTAAACGTTCTCATAGAAAAGAAATTCAAATGTCATAACTGTGTTATAAGGGCGTTTTACCATTGTGAATAAACTCAATGTCCCTTACGAATGAAAATGAAGTTAACTCTTGTTTATTTATTTAACTTTGAAAATCAAATTAATGGATTAAATGTGCAAATTCACCCAAAAAATGTTTGTTACACAAAAAGTGACAGTTTCTTCTGGTAAATGTTCTCATAGAAAAGAAATTCAAATGTTTCAACTGTATTCAAAGGTCGGTTTACCATGATTAATTAACTTAATCACCCTTTCGAATGAAAATGACGTTACCAATAATTCTTAATTAACTTTGAAAATGAAATTATTGCATTTAATGTGCAAATTCACCAAAAAAGGTTCGTTACACAAAAAGTGACAGTTTCTACTAGTTACTGTTCTCATAGAAACAAAATTCATCTTAACTGTATTAACCTTGGTTTATTAACTCAATTACCCTAACGAATGAAAATGACGTTAAAAATAATACGTAATTAACTTTGAAAATGAAATTAATGCAAAAAATGTGCAAATTCACACAAAAAATGTTTGTTGCGCAAAAACTGACAGTTTCATTTCGTAAACGATCTGATAGAAAAGAAATTCAAATATCATTACTGTGTTAAAAGGGCGTTTTACCATTGTTTATTAACTCAATGTCCCTTACGAATGAAAATGACTATAACAATAATACTTATTTAACTTTAAAAATCAAATTAATGCATTGAATGTTCAAATTCACCAAAAAATGTTTGATACTCAAAAAATGACAGTTTCTTCGGGTAAATGTTCTCATAGAAAAAAAATTCAAATATTTCAACTGTATTAAAAGTGTGGTTTACCATGATTAATTAACTTAATCACCCTTTCGAATGAAAATGACGTTACCAATAATTCTTAATTAATTTTGAAAATGAAATTATTGCACTAAATGTGCAAATTCACCAATAAAGGTTCGTTACACAAAAAGTGACAGTTACTACTAGGTACTGATCTCATAGAAACAAAATTCATCTTAACTGTATTAACCTTGGTTTATTTACTCAATGACCCTAACAAATGAAAATGACGTTAAAAATAATACTTAATTAACTTTGAAAATGAAATTAATGCAAAAAATGTGCAAATTCACACAAAAAATGTTTGTTGCGCAAAAACTGACAGTTTCTTTTCGTAAACGATCTGTTAGAAAAGAAATTCAAATATCATTACTGTGTTAAAAGGGCGTTATACCATTGTTTATTAACTCAATGTCCCTTACGAATGAAAATGACTATAACAATAATACTTATTTAACTTTAAAAATCAAATTAATGCATTTAATGTTCAAATTCACCCAAAAAATGTTTGATACTCAAAAAATGACAGTTTCTTCGGGTAAATGTTCTCATAGAAAAGAAATTGAAATATTTCAACTGTATTAAAGTGTGGTTTACCTTGGTTAATTGACTTAATGTCCCTTTCGAATGAAAATGACGTTACCAATAATTCTTAATTAACTTTGAAAATGAAATTAATGCAAAAAATGTGCAAATTCACAAAAAAAATGTTTGTTGCGCAAAAACTGACAGTTTCTTTTCGTAAACGATCTGATGGAAAAGAAATTCAAATATCATTACTGTGTTAAAAGGGCGTTTTACCATTGTTTATTAACTCAATGTCCCTTACGAATGAAAATGACTATAAAAATAATACTTATTTAACTTTAAAAATCAAATTAATGCATTTAATGTTCAAATTCACCCAAAAAATGTTTGATACTCAAAAAATGACAATTTCTTCGGGTAAATATTCTCTCATAGAAAAGAAATTCAAATGTCATAACTGTGTTAAAAGGGCGTTTTACCATTGTTTATTAACTCAATGTCCCTTACGATTGAAAATGACGTTTACTATTGTTTATTTATTTAACTTTGAAAATCAAATTAATGCATTAAAGTGCGAATTCACCCAAAAAAATATTGTTACACAAAAAATTACAGTTTCCTCGAAAATGACTATAACAATATTACTTATTTAACTTTAAAAATCAAATTAATGGATTAAATGTACAAATTCACCCAAAAAATGTTTGTTACACAAAAAGTGACAGTTTCTTCTGGTAAATATTCTCATAGAAAAGAAATTCAAATGTTTCATTTGTATTCAAAGGTCGGTTTACCATGATTAATTAACTTAATCACCCTTTCGAATGAAAATGACGTTACCAATAATTCTTAATTAACTTTGAAAATGAAATTATTGCATTTAATGTGCAAATTCACCAAAAAAGGTTCGTTACACAAAAAGTGACAGTTTCTACTAGTTACTGTTCTCATAGAAACAAAATTCATCTTAACTGTATTAACCTTGGTTTATTAACTCAATTACCCTAACGAATGAAAATGACGTTAAAAATAATACGTAATTAACTTTGAAAATGAAATTAATGCAAAAAATGTGCAAATTCACACAAAAAATGTTTGTTGCGCAAAAACTGACAGTTTCTTTTCGTAAACGATCTGATAGAAAAGAAATTCAAATATCATTACTGTGTTAAAGGGCGTTTTACCATTGTTTATTAACTCAATGTCCCTTACGAATGAAAATGACTATAACAATAATACTTATTTCACTTTAAAAATCAAATTAATGCATTAAATGTTCAAATTCACCCAAAAAATGTTTAATACTCAAAAAATGACAGTTTCTTCGGGTAAATGTTCTCATAGAAAAGAAATCAAATGTTTCAACTGTATTAAAAGTGTGGTTTACCTTGGTTTATTGACTTAATGTCCCTTTCGAATGAAAGTGACGTTACCAATAATTCTTAATTAACTTTGAAAATGCAATTATTGCATTAAATGTGCAAATTCACCAAAAAAGGTTTGTTACACAAAAAGTTACAGTTTATAATAGTTACTGTTCTCATAGAAACAAAATTCATCTTAACTGTATTACCTTGGTTTATTAACTCAATGACCCTTACGAATGAAAATGATGGTAACAATAATACTTAATTAACTTTGAAAATGAAATTAATGCATTAAATGTGCAAATTCACCCAAAAAATTATTGTTACACAAAAAATAACAGTTTCTTCTAGTGGTTTACCTTGGTTTATTAACTCAATGACTATTACGAATGAAAATGACGACAACATAAATACTTAATGAACTTTGAAAATGACCTTAATGCTTGATATGGGCAAATTCATCCAAAAAATGTTTGTAATACAAAAAGTGACAGTTTCTTCCGGTAAATATTCTCATAGAAAAGAAATTCAAATGTCATAACTGTGTTAAAAGGGCGTTTTACCATTGTTTATTAACTCAATGTCCCTTACGATTGAAAATGACGTTTACTATTGTTTATTTATTTAACTTTGAAAATCAAATTAATGCATTAAATGTGCAAATTCACCCAAAAAATTATTGTTACACAAAAAATTACAGTTTCCTCTAGTGGTTTACCTTGGTTTATTAACTCAATGACTATTACGAATGAAAATGACGACAACATAAATACTTAATGAACTTTGAAAATGACCTTAATGCTTGATATGGGCAAATTCATCCAAAAAATGTTTGTAATACAAAAAGTGACAGTTTCTTCTGGTAAACGTTCTCATAGAAAAGAAATTCAAATGTCATAACTGTGTTATAAGGGCGTTTTACCATTGTGAATAAACTCAATGTCCCTTACGAATGAAAATGACGTTAACTCTTGTTTATTTATTTAACTTTGAAAATCAAATTAATGGATTAAATGTGCAAATTCACCCAAAAAATGTTTGTTACACAAAAAGTGACAGTTTCTTCTGGTAAATATTCTCATAGAAAAGAAATTCAAATGTTTCAACTGTATTCAAAGGTCGGTTTACCATGATTAATTAACTTAATCACCCTTTCGAATTAAAATGACGTTACCAATAATTCTTAATTAACTTTGAAAATGAAATTATTGCATTTAATGTGCAAATTCACCAAAAAAGGTTCGTTACACAAAAAGTGACAAATTCTACTAGTTACTGTTCTCATAGAAACAAAATTCATCTTAACTGTATTAACCTTGGTTTATTAACTCAATTACCCTAACGAATGAAAATGACGTTAAAAATAATACGTAATTAACTTTGAAAATGAAATTAATGCAAAAAATGTGCAAATTCACACAAAAAGTGTTTGTTGCGCAAAAACTGACAGTTTCATTTCGTAAACGATCTGATAGAAAAGAAATTCAAATATCCTTACTGTGTTAAAAGGGCGTTTTACCATTGTTTATTAACTCAATGTCCCTTACGAATGAAAATGACTATAACAATAATACTTATTTAACTTTAAAAATCAAATTAATGCATTGAATGTTCAAATTCACCCAAAAAATGTTTGATACTCAAAAAATGACAGTTTCTTCGGGTAAATGTTCTCATAGAAAAGAAAGTCAAATATTTCAACTGTATTAAAGTGTGGTTTACCTTGGTTAATTGACTTAATGTCCCTTTCGAATGAAAATGACGTTACCAATAATTCTTAATTAACTTTGAAAATGAAATTAATGCAAAAAATGTGCAAATTCACAAAAAAAATGTTTGTTGCGCAAAAACTGACAGTTTCTTTTCGTAAGCGATCTGATAGAAAAGAAATTCAAATATCATTACTGTGTTAAAAGGGCGTTTTACCATTGTTTATTAACTCAATGTCCCTTACGAATGAAAATGACTATAAAAATAATACTTATTTAACTTTAAAAATCAAATTAATGCATTTAATGTTCAAATTCACCCAAAAAATGTTTGATACTCAAAAAATGACAGTTTCTTCGGGTAAATGTTCTCATAGAAAAGAAATTCAAATATTTCAACTGTATTAAAGTGTGGTTTACCTTGGTTAATTGACTTAATGTCCCTATCGAATGAAAATGACGTTACCAATAATTCTTAATTAACTTTGAAAATGAAATTATTGCATTAAATGTGCAAATTCACCAAAAAAGGTTCGTTACACAAAAAGTGACAGTTTCTACTAGGTACTGTTCTCATAGAAACAAAATTCATCTTAACTGTATTAACCTTGGTTTATTAACTCAATGACCCTAACGAATGAAAATGACGTTAAAAATAATACTTAATTAACTTTGAAAATGAAATTAATGCAAAAAATGAGCAAATTCACACAAAAAATGTTTGTTGCGCAAAAACTGACAGTTTCTTTTCGTAAACGATCTGATAGAAAAGAAATTCAAATGTCATAACTGTGTTAAAAGGGCGTTTTACCATTGTTTATTAACTCAATGTCCCTTACGATTGAAAATGACGTTTACTATTGTTTATTTATTTAACTTTGAAAATCAAATTAATGCATTAAATGTGCAAATTCACCCAAAAAATTATTGTTACACAAAAAATTACAGTTTCCTATAGTGGTTTACCTTGGTTTATTAACTCAATGACTCTTACGAATGAAAATGACGACAACATAAATACTTAATGAACTTTGAAAATGACCTTAATGCTTGATATGGGCAAATTCATCCAAAAAATGTTTGTAATACAAAAACAAACAGTTTCTTCTGGTAAACGTTCTCATAGAAAAGAAATTCAAATGTCATAACTGTGTTATAAGGGCGTTTTACCATTGTGAATAAACTCAATGTCCCTTACGAATGAAAATGACGTTAACTCTTGTTTATTTATTTAACTTTGAAAATCAAATTAATGGATTAAATGTGCAAATTCACCCAAAAAATGTTTGTTACACAAAAAGTGACAGTTTCTTCTGGTAAATATTCTCATAGAAAAGAAATTCAAATGTTTCAACTGTATTCAAAGGTCGGTTTACCATGATTAATTAACTTAATCACCCTTTCGAATGAAAATGACGTTACCAATAATTCTTAATTAACTTTGAAAATGAAATTATTGCATTTAATGTGCAAATTCACCAAAAAAGGTTCGTTACACAAAAAGTGACAGTTTCTACTAGTTACTGTTCTCATAGAAACAAAATTCATCTTAACTGTATTAACCTTGATTTATTAACTCAATTACCCTAACGAATGAAAATGACGTTAAAAATAATACGTAATTAACTTTGAAAATGAAATTAATGCAAAAAATGTGCAAATTCACACAAAAAATGTTTGTTGCGCAAAAACTGACAGTTTCTTTTCGTAAACGATCTGATAGAAAAGAAATTCAAATATCATTACTGTGTTAAAGGGCGTTTTACCATTGTTTATTAACTCAATGTCCCTTACGAATGAAAATGACTATAACAATAATACTTATTTCACTTTAAAAATCAAATTAATGCATTAAATGTTCAAATTCACCCAAAAAATGTTTAATACTCAAAAAATGACAGTTTCTTCGGGTAAATGTTCTCATAGAAAAGAAATTCAAATGTTTCAACTGTATTAAAAGTGTGGTTTACCTTGGTTTATTGACTTAATGTCCCTTTCGAATGAAAGTGACGTTACCAATAATTCTTAATTAACTTTGAAAATGCATTTATTGCATTAAATGTGCAAATTCACCAAAAAAGGTTTGTTACACAAAAAGTTACAGTTTATAATAGTTACTGTTCTCATAGATACCAAATTCATCTTAACTGTATTACCTTGGTTTATTAACTCAATGACCCTTACGAATGAAAATGATGGTAACAATAATACTTAATTAACTTTGAAAATGAAATTAATGCATTAAATGTGCAAATTCACCCAAAAAATTATTGTTACACAAAAAATAACAGTTTCTTCTAGTGGTTTACCTTGGTTTATTAACTCAATGATCCTTACGAATGAAAATGACGACAACAAAAATACATAATGAACTTTGAAAATGACCGAAATGCTTGATATGGGCAAATTCATCCAAAAAATGTTTGTAATACAAAAAGTGACAGTTTCTTCCGGTAAATATTCTCATAGAAAAGAAATTCAAATGTCATAACTGTGTTAAAAGGGCGTTTTACCATTGTTTATTAACTCAATGTCCCTTACGATTGAAAATGACGTTTACTATTGTTTATTTATTTAACTTTGAAAATCAAATTAATGCATTAAATGTGCAAATTCACTCAAAAAATTATTGTTACACAAAAAATTACAGTTTCCTCTAGTGGTTTACCTTGGTTTATTAACTCAATGACTATTACGAATGAAAATGACGACAACATAAATACTTAATGAACTTTGACAATGACCTTAATGCTTGATATGGGCAAATTGATCCAAAAAATGTTTGTAATACAAAAAGTGACAGTTTCTTCTGGTAAACGTTCTCATAGAAAAGAAATTCAAATGTCATAACTGTGTTATAAGGGCGTTTTACCATTGTGAATAAACTCAATGTCCCTTACGAATGAAAATGACGTTAACTCTTGTTTATTTATTTAACTTTGAAAATCAAATTAATGGATTAAATGTGCAAATTCACCCAAAAAATGTTTGTTACACAAAAAGTGACAGTTTCTTCTGGTAAATATTCTCATAGAAAAGAAATTCAAATGTTTCAACTGTATTCAAAGGTCGGTTTACCATGATTAATTAACTTAATCACCCTTTCGAATGAAAATGACGTTACCAATAATTCTTAATTAACTTTGAAAATGAAATTACTGCATTTAATGTGCAAATTCACCAAAAAAGGTTCGTTACACAAAAAGTGACAGTTTCTACTAGTTACTGTTCTCATAGAAACAAAATTCATCTTAACTGTATTAACCTTGGTTTATTAACTCAATTACCCTAACGAATGAAAATGACGTTAAAAATAATACGTAATTAACTTTGAAAATGAAATTAATGCAAAAAATGTCCAAATTCACACAAAAAATGTTTGTTGCGCAAAAACTGACAGTTTCATTTCGTAAACGATCTGATAGAAAAGAAATTCAAATATCCTTACTGTGTTAAAAGGGCGTTTTACCATTGTTTATTAACTCAATGTCCCTTACGAATGAAAATGACTATAACAATAATACTTATTTAACTTTAAAAATCAAATTAATGCATTGAATGTTCAAATTCACCCAAAAAATGTTTGATACTCAAAAAATGACAGTTTCTTCGGGTAAATGTTCTCATAGAAAAGAAATTCAAATATTTCAACTGTATTAAAGTGTGGTTTACCTTGGTTTATTATCTCAATGACCCTTAAGAATGAAAATGATGTCAACAATAATACTTAATGAACTTTGAAAACGAAATTAATGCATGAAATGTGCAAATCCCCCCAAAAGTTGATTTTTACACAAAAAGTGATAGTTTCTTCTAGTAAATTTGCTCATAAAAGAGAAAAAATGTCTTAACTGTATTAAAAAGGAATTTTAGCATTGTTTATTAACTCAATGAACCTTAAGAATCAAAATGACGTAATTAATAATACTTAATGAACTTTGAAAACGAAATTAATGCATGAAATGTGCAAATTCCCCCAAAAATTGATTTTTACACAAAAAGTGATAGTTTCTTCTAGTAAATTTGCTCATAAAAGAGAAAAAATGTCTTAACTGTATTAAAAAGGAATTCTAGCATTGTTTATTAACTCAATGAACCTTAAGAATGAAAATGACGTAAACAATAATACCTTATGAACTTTGAAAACGAAAAAATGCATGAAATGTGCAAATTCACCCAAAAAATTTTGGTTCTTCTGGTAAATGTTGTCAAAAAAAAGAAAAACAAACAGCTAACTTTGTATTTAAAAGGCGTTTTACCATTTTTAATTTACTCAATGACCCTTTAGAATGAAAATGACTTAAACAATAATACTTAATGAACTTTGAAAACGAAATTAATGCATGAAATGTGCAAATTCACCCAAAAAATGTTTGAAAAAAAGGATTTTTAGCATTGTTTTTTAACTCAATGAACCTTAAGAATGAAAATGACGTAAACAATAATACTTAATGAACTTTGAAAACGAATTTAATGCATGAAATGTGCAAATTCCCCCAAAAATTGATTTTTACACAAAAAGTGATAGTTTCTTCTAGTAAATTTGCTCAGAAAAGAGAAAAAATGTCTTAACTGTATTAAAAACAAATTTAAGCATTATTTATTAACTCAATGAACCTTAAGAATGCAAATGACGTAAACAATAATACTTAATGAACTTTGAAAACGAAATTAATGCATGAAATGTGCAAATTCCCCCAAAAATTGATTTTTACACAAAAAGTGATAGTTTCTTCTAGTAACTTTGCTCATAAAACAGAAAAAATGTCTTAACTGTATTAAAAAGGATTTTTAGCATTGTTTATTAACTCAATGAACCTTAAGAATGCAAATGACGTAAACTATAATACTTAATGAACTTTGAAAACGAAATTAATGCATGAAATGTGCAAATTCCCCCAAAAATTGATTTTTACACAATAAGTGATAGTTTCTTCTAGTAAATTTGCTCAAAAACAGAAAAAATGTCTTAACTGTATTAAAAAGGATTTTAAGCATTGTTTATGAACTCAATAAACCTTAAGAATGAAAATGACGTTATTAATAATACAATAATACTTAATGAACTTTGAAAACGAAATTAATGCATGAAATGCGCAAATTCACCCAAAAAATGTTTGTTACACAAAAACTGACAGTTTCATCCAGTTATTGTGCAAATTCACCCAAAAAATTTTGGTTCTTCTGATAAATGTTGTCACAGAAAAGAAAAACAAATAGCTAACACTGTATTTAAAGGGCGTTTTACCATTTTTAATTAACTCAATGACCCTTAAGAATGAAAATGACGTAAACAATAATACTTAATGAACTTTGAAAACGAAATTAATGCATGAAATGTGCAAATTCACCCAAAAAATGTTTGTTACACAAAAACTGACAGCTTCATCCAGTTATTGTGCAAATTCACCCAAAAAATTTTGGTTCTTCTGGTAAATGTTGTCACAGAAAAGAAAAACAAATAGCTAACACTGTATTTAAAGGGCGTTTTACCATTTTTTATTAACTCAATGACCCTTAAGAATGAAAATGACGTAAACAATAATACTTAATGAACTTTGAAAACGAAATTAATGCATAAAATGTGCAAATTCACCCAAAAAATTTTGGTTCTTCTGGTAAATGTTGTCATAGAAAAGAAAAACAAATAGCTAACACTGTTTTTAAAGGGCGTTTTACCATTATTAATAAACTCAATGACCCTTAAGAATGAAAATGACGTAGACAATAAAAATTAATGAACTTTGAAAACGAAATTAATGCATGAAATGTGCAAATTCACCCAAAAAATGTTTGTTACTCAAAAACTGACAGTTTCATTCAGTTAATGTGCAAATTCACCCAAAAAATTTTAGTTCTTCTGGTAAATGTTGTCATATAAAAGAAAAACAAATAGCTAACACTGTATTTAAAGGGCATTTTACCATTTTTAATTAACTCAATGACCCTTAAGAATGAAAATGACGAAAACAATAATACTAAATGAACTTTGAAAACGAAAAAAATGCATAAAATGTGCAAATTCACCCAAAAAATTTTGGTTCTTCTGGTAAATGTTGTCAAAGAAAAAAAATACAAATGTCATAACTATATTAAAAGGGCATTTTACCAATTTTTTATTATCTTAATGACCCTTAAGAATGAAAATGACGAAAACAATAATACTTAATGATCTTTGAAAACGAAATTAATGCATGAAATGTGCAAATCCCCCCAAAAGTTGATTTTTACACAAAAAGTGATAGTTTCTTCTAGTAAATTTGCTCATAAAAGAGAAAAAATGTCTTAACTGTATTAAAAAGGAATTTGAGCATTGTTTATTAACTCAATGAACCTTAAGAATGAAAATGACGTTATTAATAATACTTAATGAACTTTGAAAACGAAATTAATGCATGAAATGTGCAAATTCCCCCAAAAATTGATTTTTACCCAAAAAGTCATAGTTTCTTCTAGTAAATTTGCTCATAAAAGAGAAAAAATGTCTTACTGTATTAAAAAGGTTTTTTAGCATTATTTTTTAACTCAATGAACCTTAAGAATGAAAATGACGTAAACAATAATACTTAATGAACTTTGAAAACGAAATTAATACATGAAATGTGCAAATTCCCCCAAAAATTGATTTTTACACAAAAAGTGATAGTTTCTTTTAGTAAATTTGCTCAGAAAAGAGAAAAAATGACTAAAGTGTATTAAAAAGGAATTTTAGCTTTGTTTATTAACTCAATGAACCTTCATAATGAAAATGACGTAAACTATAATACTTAATGAACTTTGAAAACGAAATTAATGCATGAAATGTGCAAATTCCCCCAAAAATTGATTTTTACACAAAAAGTGATAGTTTCTTCTAGTAACTTTGCTCATAAAACAGAAAAAATGTCTTAACTGTATTTAAAAGGATTTTTAGCATTGTTTATTAACTCAATGAACCTTAAGAATGAAAATGACGTAAACAATAATACCTTATGAACTTTGAAAACGAAAAAATGCATGAAATGTGCAAATTCACCCAAAAAATTTTGGTTCTTCTGGTAAATGTTGTCAAAAAAAAGAAAAACAAACAGCTAACTTTGTATTTAAAAGGCGTTTTACCATTTTTAATTAACTCAATGACCCTTTAGAATGAAAATGACTTAAACAATAATACTTAATGAACTTTGAAAACGAAATTAATGCATGAAATGTGCAAATTCACCCAAAAAATGTTTGTTACACAAAAACTGACAGTTTCATCCAGTTATTGTGCAAATTCACCCAAAAAATTTTGGTTCTTCTGGTAAATGTTGTCACAGAAAAGAAAAACAAATAGCTAACACTGTATTTAAAGGGCGTTTTACCATTTTTTATTAACTCAATGACCCTTAAGAATGAAAATGACGAAAACAATAATACTATATGAACTTTGAAAACGAAAAAAATGCATAAAATGTGCAAATTCACCCAAAAAATTTTGGTTCTTCTGGTAAATGTTGTCAAAGAAAAGAAATACAAATGTCATAACTATATTAAAAGGGCATTTTACCAATTTTTTATTATCTCAATGACCCTTAAGAATGAAAATGACGTAAAGAATAATACTTAATGAACTTTGAAAACGAAATTAATGCATGAAATGTGCAAATCCCCCAAAAAGTTGATTTTTACACAAAAAGTGATAGTTTCTTCTAGTAAATTTGCTCATAAAAGAGAAAAAATGTCTTAACTGCATTAAAAAGGATTTTGAGCATTGTTTATTAACTCAATGAACCTTTAGAATGAAAATGACGTAATTAATAATACTTATTGAACTTTGAAAACGAAATTAATGCATGAAATGTGCAAATTCCCCCAAATATTGATTTTTACACAAAAAGTGATAGTTTCTTCTAGTAAATTTGCTCATAAAAGAGAAAAAATGTCTTTACTGTATTAAAAAGGATTTTTAACATTGTTTTTTAACACAATGAACCTTAAGAATGAAAATGACGTAAACAATAATACTTAATGAACTTTGAAAACGAATTTAATGCATGAAATTTGCAAATTCCCCCAAAAATTGATTTTTACACAAAAAGTGATAGTTTCTTCTAGTAAATTTGCTCAGAAAAGAGAAAAAATGTCTTAACTGTATTAAAAACAAATTTAAGCATTATTTATTAACTCAATGAACCTTAAGAATGCAAATGACGTAAACAATAATACTTAATGAACTTTGAAAACGAAAAAATGCATGAAATGTGCAAATTCACCCAAAAAATTTTGGTTCTTCTGGTAAATGTTGTCAAAAAAAAGAAAAACAAACAGCTAACTTTGTTTTTAAAGGGCGTTTTATCATTTTTAATTAACACAATGACCCTTAAGAATGAAAATGACGTAAACAATAATACTTAATGAACTTTGAAAACGAAATTAATGCATGAAATGTGCAAATTCACCCAAAAAATGTTTGTTACACAAAAACTGACAGCTTCATCCAGTTATTGTGCAAATTCACCCAAAAAATTTTGGTTCTTCTGGTAAATGTTGTCACAGAAAAGAAAAACAAATAGCTAACACTGTATTTTAAGGGCGTTTTACCATTTTTTATTAACTCAATGACCCTTAAGAATGAAAATGACGTAAACAATAAAAATTAATGAACTTTGAAAACGAAATTAATGCATGAAATGTTCAAATTCAACCAAAAAATGTTTGTTACTCAAAAACTGACAGTTTCATCCAGTTAATGTGCAAATTCACCCAAAAAATTTTAGTTCTTCTGGTAAATGTTGTCATATAAAAGAAAAACAAATAGCTAACACTGTATTTAAAGGGCATTTTACCATTTTTAATTAATTCAATGACCCTTAAGAATGAAAATGACGAAAACAATAATACTAAATGAACTTTGAAAACGAAAAAAATGCATAAAATGTGCAAATTCACCGAAAAAATTTTGGTTCTTCTGGTAAATGTTGTCAAAGAAAAGAAATACAAATGGCATAACTATATTAAAAGGGCATTTTACCAATTTTTTATTATCTCAATGACCCTTAAGAATGAAAATGACGTCAACAATAATACTTAATGAACTTTGAAAACGAAATTAATGCATGAAATGTGCAAATCCCCCCAAAAGTTGATTTTTACACAAAAAGTGATAGTTTCTTCTAGTAAATTTGCTCATAAAAGAGAAAAAATGTCTTAACTGTATTAAAAAGGATTTTTAGCATTGTTTATTAACTCAATGAACCTCTAGAATGCAAATGACGTAATTAATAATACTTAATGAACTTTGAAAACGAATTAATGCATGAAATGTGCAAATTCCCCCAAAAATTGATTTTTACACAAAAAGTGATAGTTTCTTCTAGTAAATTTGCTCGTAAAAGAGAAAAAATGTCTTAACTGTATTAAAAAGGATTTTTAGCATTGTTTTTTAACTCAATGAACCTTAAGAATGAAAATGACGTAAACAATAATACTTAATGAATTTTGAAAACGAAATTAATGCATGAAATGTGCAAATTCCCCCAAAAATTGATTTTTACACAAAAAGTGATAGTATCTTCTAGTAAATTTGCTCAGAAAAGAGAAAAAATGTCTTAACTGTATTAAAAAGGAATTTTAGCATTGTTAATAAACTCAATGAACCTTAAGAATGAAAATAACGTAAACAATAATACTTAATGAACTTTGAAAACGAAATTAATGCATGAAATGTGCAAATTCCCCCAAAAATTGATTTTTACACAAAAAGTGATAGTTTCTTCTAGTAAATTTGCTCAAAAACAGAAAAAATGTCTTAACTGTATTAAAAAGGATTTTAAGCATTGTTTATGAACTCAATGAACCTTAAGAATGAAAATGACGTAATTAATAATACTTAATGAACTTTGAAAACGAATTAATGCATGAAATGTGCACATTCCCCCAAAAATTGATTTTTACACAAAAAGTGATAGTTTCTTCTAGGAAATTTGCTCGTAAAAGAGAAAAAATGTCTTAACTGTATTAAAAAGGATTTTTAGCATTGTTTTTTAACTCAATGAACCTTAAGAATGAAAATGACGTAAACAATAATACTTAATGAACTTTGAAAACGAAATTAATGCATGAAATGTGCAAATTCCCCCAAAAATTGATTTTTACACAAAAAGTGATAGTATCTTCTAGTAAATTTGTTCAGAAAAGAGAAAAAATGTCTTAACTGTATTAAAAAGGAATTTTAGCATTGTTAATAAACTCAATGAACCTTAAGAATGAAAAAAACGTAAACAATAATACTTAATGAACTTTGAAAACGAAATTAATGCATGAAATGTGCAAATTCCCCCAAAAATTGATTATTACACAAAACGTGATAGTTTCTTCTAGTAAATTTGCTCAAAAACAGAAAAAATGTCTTAACTGTATTAAAAAGGATTTTTAGCATTGTTTATGAACTCAATGAACCTTAAGAATGAAAATGACGTAAACTATAATACTTAATGAACTTTGAAAACGAAATTAATGCATGAAATGTGCAAATTCCCCCAAAAATTGATTTTTACACAAAAAGTGATAGTTTCTTCTAGTAACTTTGCTCATAAAACAGAAAAAATGTCTTAACTGTATTAAAAAGGATTTTTAGCATTGTTTATTAACTCAATGAACCTTAAGAATGAAAATGACGTAAACAATAATACCTTATGAACTTTGAAAACGAAAAAATGCATGAAATGTGCAAATTCACCCAAAAAATTTTGGTTCTTCTGGTAAATGTTGTCAAAAAAAAGAAAAACAAACAGCTAACTTTGTATTTAAAGGGCGTTTTACCATTTTTAATTAACTCAATGACCCTTTTGAATGAAAATGACTTAAACAATAATACTTAATGAACTTTGAAAACGAAATTAATGCATGTAATGTGCAAATTCACCCAAAAAATGTTTGTTACACAAAAACTGACAGTTTCATCCAGTTATTGTGCAAATTCACCCAAAAAATTTTGGTTCTTCTGGTAAATGTTGTCACAGAAAAGAAAAACAAATAGCTAACACTGTATTTAAAGGGCGTTTTACCATTTTTTATTAACTCAATGACCCTTAAGAATGAAAATGACGAAAACAATAATATTATATGAACTTTGAAAACGAAAAAAATGCATGAAATGTGCAAATTCACCCAAAAAATTTTGGTTCTTCTGGTAAATGTTGTCAAAAAAAAGAAAAACAAACAGCTAACTTTGTATTTAAAGGGCGTTTTACCATTTTTATTTAACTCAATGACCCTTAAGAATGAAAATGACGTAAACAATAATACATAATGAACTTTGAAAACGAAATTAATGCATGAAATGTGCAAATTCAACCAAAAAATGTTTGTTACTCCAAAACTGACAGTTTCATCCAGTTAATGTGCAAATTCACCCAAAAAATTTTGGTTCTTCTGGTAAATGTTGTCAAAGAAAAAAATACAAATGTCATAACTATATTAAAAGGGCATTTTACCAATTTTTTATTATCTCAATGACCCTTAAGAATGAAAATGACGTCAACAATAATACTTAATGAACTTTGAAAACGAAATTTATGCATGAATTGTGCAAATCCCCCCAAAAGTTGATTTTTACACAAAAAGTGATAGTTTCTTCTAGTAAATTTGCTCATAAAAGAGAAAAAATGTCTTAACTGTATTAAAAAGGTTTTTTAGCATTGTTTTTTAACTCAATGAACCTTAAGAATGAAAATGACGTAAACAATAATACTTAATGAACTTTGAAAACGAAATTAATGCATGAAATGTGCAAATTCCCCCAAAAATTGATTTTTACACAAAAAGTGATAGTTTCTTCTAGTAAATTTGCTCAAAAACAGAAAAAATGTCTTAACTGTATTAAAAAGGATTTTTAGCATTGTTTATGAACTCAATGAACCTTAAGAATGAAAATGACGTAAACTTTAATACTTAATGAACTTTGAAAACGAAATTAATGCATGAAATGTGCAAATTCCACCAAAAATTGATTTTTACACAAAAAGTGATAGTTTCTTCTAGTAACTTTGCTCATAAAACAGAAAAAATGTCTTAACTGTATTAAAAAGGATTTTTAGCATTGTTTATTAACTCAATGAACCTTAAGAATGAAAATGACGTAAACAATAATACCTCATGAACTTTGAAAACGAATAAATGCATGAAATGTGCAAATTCACCCAAAAAATTTTGGTTCTTCTGGTAAATGTTGTCAAAAAAAGAAAAACAAACAGCTAACTTTGTATTTAAAGGGCGTTTTACCATTTTTAATTAACTCAATGACCCTTTAGAATGAAAATGACTTAAACAATAATACTTAATGAACTTTGAAAACGAAATTAATGCATGAAATGTGCAAATTCACCCAAAAAATGTTTGTTACACAAAAACTGACAGTTTCATCCAGTTATTGTGCAAATTCACCCAAAAAATTTTGGTTCTTCTGGTAAATGTTGTCACAGAAAAGAAAAACAAATCGCTAACACTGTATTTAAAGGGCGTTTTACCATTTTTTATTAACTCAATGACCCTTAAGAATGAAAATGACGAAAACAATAATACTATATGAACTTTGAAAACGAAAAAAATGCATAAAATGTGCAAATTCACCCAAAAAATTTTTGTTCTTCTGGTAAATGTTGTCAAAGAAAAGAAATACAAATGTCATAACTATATTAAAAGGGCATTTTACCAATTTTTTATTTTCTCAATGACCCTTAAGAATGAAAATAACGTAAAGAATAATACTTAATGAACTTTGAAAACGAAATTAATGCATGAAATGTGCAAATCCCACCAAAAGTTGATTTTTACACAAAAAGTGATAGTTTCTTCTAGTAAATTTGCTCATAAAAGAGAAAAAATGTCTTAACTGTATTAAAAAGGATTTTAAGCATTGTTTATTAACTCAATGAACCTTAAGAATGAAAATGACGTAATTAATAATACTTAATGAACTTTGAAAACGAAATTAATGCATGAAATGTGCAAATTCCCCCAAAAATTGATTTTTACACAAAAAGTGATAGTTTCTTCTAGTAAATTTGCTCAGAAAAGAGAAAAAATGTCTTAACTGTATTAAAAACAAATTTAAGCATTATTTATTAACTCAATGAACCTTAAGAATGCAAATGACGTAAACTATAATACTTAATGAACTTTGAAAACGAAATTAATACATGAAATGTGCAAATTCCCCCAAAAATTGATTTTACACAAAAAGTGATAGTTTCTTCTAGTAACTTTGCTCATAAAACAGAAAAAATGTCTTAACTGTATTAAAAAGGATTTTTAGCATTGTTTATTAACTCAATGAACCTTAAGAATGCAATTGACGTAAACTTTAAAACTAAATGAACTTTGAAAACAAAATTAATGCATGAAATGTGCAAATTCCTCCAAAAATTGATTTTTACACAAAAAGTGATAGATTTATAATGACGTAAACAATAATAATTAATGAACTTTGAAAACGAAATTAATGCATAAAATGTGCAAATTCACCCAAAAAATGTTTGTTACACAAAAAGTTACAGTTTCATCCAGTTGATATGCAAATTCACACAAAAAATATTTGTTCTTCTGGTAAATGTTGTCAAAGAAATGAAATACAATTGTATTATCCTAACTGTATTAAAAGGGCGTTTTACCAATTTTAATTATCTCAATGACCCTTAAGAATGAAAATGACGTAAACAAATGCCTTATGAACTTTGAAAACGAAATTACAGCATGAAATGTGCAAATTCCCCGAAAAAGGGATTTTTTCACAAAAAATGTCAGTTTCTTCTAGTAAATTTGCTCATAAAAAAGAAAAAATGTCTGAACTGTATTAAAAAGGATTTTTAGCATTGTTTATTAACTCAATGAACCTTAAGAATGCAATTGACGTAAACTATAATACTAAATGAACTTTGAAAACAAAATTAATGCATGAAATGTGCAAATTCCTCCAAAAATTGATTTTACACAAAAATTGATAGTTTCTTCTAGTAAATTTGCTCAGAAAAGAGAAAAAATGTCCTAACTGTATTAAAAAGGAATTTTAGCATTGTTTATCAACTCAATGAACCTTAAGAATGCAATTGACGTAATTTATAATACTTAATGAACTTTGAAAACGAAATTAATGCATGAAATGTGCAAATTCCCCCAAAAATTGATTTTTACACAAAAAGTGATAGTTTCTTCTAGTAAATTTGCTCATAAAAATGTCTTAACTGTATTCAAAAGGATTTTTAGCATTGTTTATTAACTCAATGAACCTTTAGAATGAAAATGACGTAAACAATAATACCTTATGAACTTTGAAAACGAAAAAATGCATGAAATGTGCAAATTCACCCAAAAAATTTTGGTTCTTCTGGTAAATGTTGTCAAAAAAAAGAAAAACAAACAGCTAACACTGTATTTAAAGGGCGTTTTACCATTTTTAATTAACTCAATGACCCTTAAGAATGAAAATGACGTAAACAATAATACTTAATGAACTTTGAAAACGAAATATATGCATGAAATGTGCAAATTCACCCAAAACAATTTGGTTCTTCTGGTAAATGTTTTTCATAGAAAAGAAAAACAGAAAGCTAACACTGTATTTAAGGGGCGTTTTACCATTTTTTATTAACTCAATGACCCATAAGAATGAAAATGACGTAAACAATAATACTAAATGAACTTTGAAAACAAAAAATGCATGAAATGTGCAAATTCACCCAAAAAATTTTGGTTCTTCTGGTAAATGTTGTCAAAAAAAAGAAAAACAAACGGCTAACAATGTATTTAAAGGGCGTTTTACCATTTTTAATTAACTCAATGACCCTTAAGAATGAAAATGACGTAAACAATAGTACTTAATGAACTTTGAAAACGAAAAATATGCATAAATTGTGCAAATTCACCCAAAAAATTTTGGTTCTTCTGGTAAATGTTGTCACAGAAAAGAAAAACAAATAGCTAACACTGTATTTAAAGGGCGTTTTACCATTTTAAATTAACTCAATGACCCTTAAGAATGAAAATGACGTAAACAATAGTACTTAATGAACTTTGAAAACGAAAAAAATGCATAAATTGTGCAAATTCACCCAAAAAATTTTGGTTCTTCTGGTAAATGTTGTCAAAGAAAAGAAATACAAATGTCATAACTATATTATCTCAATGACCCTTAAGAATGAAAATGACGTAAAGAATAATACTTAATAAACTTTGAAAACGAAATTAATGCATGAAATGTGCAAATCCCCCCAAAAGTTGATTTTTACACAAAAAGTGATAGTTTCTTCTAGTAAATTTGCTCATAAAAGAGAAAAAATGTCTTAACTGTATTAAAAAGGAATTTTAGCATTGTTTATTAACTCAATGAACCTTCAGAATGAAAATGACGTAATTTATAATACTTAATGAACTTTGAAAACGAAATTAATGCATGAAATGTGCAAATTCCCCCAAAAATTGTTTTTTACACAAAAAGTGATAGTTTCTTCTAGTAAATTTGCTCATAAAAGAGAAAAAATGTCTAAACTGTATTAAAAAGGATTTTAAGCATTGTTTTTTAACTCAATGAACCTTAAGAATGAAAATGACGTAAACAATAATACTTAATGAACTTTGAAAACGAAATTAATGCATGAAATGTGCAAATTCCCCCAAAAATTGATTTTTACACAAAAAGTGATAGTTTCTTCTAGTAAATTTGATCAGAAAAGAGAAAAAATGACTAAACTGTATTAAAAAGGAATTTTAGCATTGTTTATTAACTCAATGAACCTTAAGAATGCAAATGACGTAAACTATAATACTTAATGAACTTTGAAAACGAAATTAATGCATGAAATGTGCAAATTCCCCCAAAAATTGATTTTTACACAAAAAGTGATAGTTTCTTCTAGTAAATTTGCTCAGAAAAGAGAAAAAATGTCTTAACTGTATTAAAAAGGAATTTTAGCATTGTTTATTAACTCAATGAACCTTAAGAATGCAAATGACGTAAACTATAATACTTAATGAACTTTGAAAACGAAATTAATGCATGAAATGTGCATATTCCCCCAAAAATTGTTTTTTACACAAAAAGTGACAGTTTCTTCTAGTAAATTTGCTCATAAAAGAGAAAAAATGTCTTAACTGTATTAAAAAGGCATTTCAGCATTGTTAATTAACTCAATGAACCTTAAGAATGAAAATGACGTAAACAATAATACCTTATGAACTTTGAAAACGAAAAAATGCATGAAATGTGCAATTTCACCCAAAAAATTTTGGCTCTTCTGGTAAATGTTTTTCATAGAAAAGAAAAACACATAGCTTACACTGTATTTAAAGGGCGTTTTACCATTTTTTATTAACTCAATGACCCTTAAAAATGAAAATGACGTAAACAATAATACTTAATGAAATTTGAAAACGAAATTAATGCATGAAATGTGCAAATTCAGGCAAAAAAATGTTTGTTACACAAAAACTGACAGTTTCATCCAGTTATTGTGCAAATTCACCCAAAAAATTTTGGTTCTTCTGGTAAATGTTGTCACAGAAAAGAAAAACAAATAGCTAACACTGTATTTAAAGGGCGTTTTACCATTTTTTATTAACTCAATGACCCTTAAGAATGTAAATGACGTAAACAATAATACTTAATGAACTTTGAAAACGAAATTAATGCATTAAATGTGCAAATTCACCCAAAAAATTTTGGTTCTTCTGGTAAATTTTGTCATAGAAAAGAAAAAAAAATAGCTTACACTGTTTTTAAAGGGCGTTTTACCATTTTTAATAAACTCAATGACCCTTAAGGATGAAAATGACGTAGACAATAAAAATTAATGAACTTTGAAAACGAAATTAATGCAGGAAATGTGCAAATTCACCCAAAAAATGTTTGTTACTCAAAAACTGACAGTTTCAACCAGTAAATGTCCAAATTCACCCAAAAAATTTTAGTTTTCTGGTAAATGTTGTCATATAATAGAAAAACAAATAGCTAACACTGTCTTTAAAGGGCATTTTACCATTTTTAATTAACTCAATGACCCTTAAGAGTGAAAATGACGTAAACAAAAATACTAAATGAACTTTGAAAACGAAAAAAATGCATAAAATGTGCAAATTCACCCAAAAAATTTTTGTTCTTCTGGTAAATGTTGACAAAGAAAAGAAATACAAATGTCATAACTATATTAAAAGGGCATTTTAACAATTTTTTATTATCTCAATGACCCTTAAGAATGAAAATGACGTAAACAATAATACTTAATGAACTTTGAAAACGAAATTAATGCATAAAATGTCCAAATTCCCCAAAAATTGTTTTTTACACAAAAAGTGACAGTTTCTTCGAGTAAATTTTCTCATAAATGAGAAAAAATGTCTTAACTGTTTTAAAAAGGAATTTAAGCATTGTTTATTAACTCAATGACCCTTAAGAATGAAAATGACGTAAACAATAATACTTAATGAACTTTGAAAACGAAATTAATGCATAAAATGTGCAAATTCCCCAAAAATTGTTTTTTACACAAAAAGTGACAGTTTCTTCTAGTAAATTTTCACATAGATGAGAAAAAATGTCTTAACTGTTTTAAAAAGGAATTTTAGCATTGTTTATTAACTCAATGACCCTTAGGAATGAAAATGACGTAAACAATAATACTTTATGAACTTTAAAAACGAAATAAATGCATAATATTTGCAAATTCCCCCAAAAATTGTTTTTTACACAAAAAGTGACAGTTTCTTCTAGTAAATTTGCTCATAAAAGAGAAAAAATGTCTTAACTGTATTAAAAAGGAATTTTAGCATTGTTTATTAACTCAATGAACCTTCAGAATGAAAATGACGTAATTTATAATACTTAATGAACTTTGAAAACGAAATTAATGCATGAAATGTGCAAATTCCCCCAAAAATTGTTTTTTACACAAAAAGTGATAGTTTCTTCTAGTAAATTTGCGCATAAAAGAGAAAAAATGTCTAAACTGTATTAAAAAGGATTTTAAGCATTGTTTTTTAACTCAATGAACCTTAAGAATGAAAATGACGTAAACAATAATACTTAATGAACTTTGAAAACGAAATTAATTCATGAAATGTGCAAATTCCCCCAAAAATTGATTTTTACACAAAAAGTGATAGTTTCTTCTAGTAAATTTGATCAGAAAAGAGAAAAAATGACTAAACTGTATTAAAAAGGAATTTTAGCATTGTTTATTAACTCAATGAACCTTAAGAATGCAAATGACGTAAACTATAATACTTAATGAACTTTGAAAACGAAATTAATGCATGAAATGTGCAAATTCCCCAAAAATTGATTTTTACACAAAAAGTGATAGTTTCTTCTGGTAAATTTGCTCAGAAAAGAGAAAAAATGTCTTAACTGTATTAAAAAGGAATTTTAGCATTGTTTATTAACTCAATGAACCTTAAGAATGCAAATGACGTAAACTATAATACTTAATGAACTTTGAAAACGAAATTAATGCATGAAATGTGCATATTCCCCCAAAAATTGTTTTTTACACAAAAAGTGACAGTTTCTTCTAGTAAATTTGCTCATAAAAGAGAAAAAATGTCTTAACTGTTTTAAAAAGGCATTTCAGCATTGTTTATTAACTCAATGAACCTTAAGAATGAAAATGACGTAAACAATAATACCTTATGAACTTTGAAAACGAAAAAATGCATGAAATGTGCATATTCCCCCAAAAATTGATTTTTACACAAAAAGTGATAGTTTCTTCTAGTAAATTTGCTCATAAAAGAGAAAAAATGTCTAAACTGTATTAAAAAGGATTTTAAGCATTGTTTTTTAACTCAATGAACCTTAAGAATGAAAATGACGTAAACAATAATACTTAATGAACTTTGAAAACGAAATTAATGCATGAAATGTGCAAATTCCCCCAAAAATTGATTTTTACACAAAAAGTGATAGTTTCTTCGAGTAAATTTTCTCATAAATGAGAAAAAATGTCTTAACTGTTTTAAAAAGGAATTTTAGCATTGTTTATTAACTCAATGACCCTTAAGAATGAAAATGACGTAAACAATAATACTTAATGAACTTTGAAAACGAAATTAATGCATAAAATGTGCAAATTCCCCAAAAATTGTTTTTTACACAAAAAGTGACAGTTTCTTCTAGTAAATTTTCTCATCTATGAGAAAAAATGTCTTAACTGTTTTAAAAAGGAATTTTAGCATTGTTTATTAACTCAATGACCCTTAGGAATGAAAATGACGTAAACAATAATACTTTATGAACTTTAAAAACGAAATAAATGCATAATATTTGCAAATTCCCCCAAAAATTGTTTTTTACACAAAAAGTGACAGTTTCTTCTAGTAAATTTGCTCATAAAAGAGAAAAAAAGTCTTAACTGTATTATAAAGGAATTTCAGCATTGTTTATTAACTCAATGAACCTTAAGAATGCAAATGACGTAAACTATAATACTTAATGAACATTGAAAACGAAATTAATGCATGATATGTGCAAATTCCTCCAAAAATTGATTTTACACAAAAAATGATAGTTTCTTCTAGTAAATTTGCTTAGAAAAGAGAAAAAATGTCTTAACTGTATTAAAAAGGAATTTTAGCATTGTTTATTAACTCAATGAACCTTAAGAATGCAAATGACGTAAACTATAATACTTAATGAACTTTGAAAACGAAATTAATGCATGAAATGTGCATATTCCCCCAAAAATTGATTTTTACACAAAAAGTGATAGTTTCTTCTAGTAAATTTGCTCATAAAAGAGAAAAAATGTCTAAACTGTTTTAAAAAGGAATTTTAGCATTGTTTATTAACTCAATGACCCTTAAGAATGAAAATGACGTAAACAATAATACTTAATGAACTTTGAAAACGAAATTAATGCATAAAATGTGCAAATTCCCCAAAAATTGTTTTTTACACAAAAAGTGACAGTTTCTTCTAGTAAATTTTCTCATAGATGAGAAAAAATGTCTTAACTGTTTTAAAAAGGAATTTTAGCATTGTTTATTAACTCAATGACCCTTAGGAATGAAAATGACGTAAACAATAATACTTTATGAACTTTGAAAACGAAATAAATGCATAATATTTGCAAATTCCCCCAAAAATTGTTTTTTACACAAAAAGTGACAGTTTCTTCTAGTAAATTTGCTCATAAAAGAGAAAAAAAGTCTTAACTGTATTATCAAGGAATTTCAGCATTGTTTATTAACTCAATGAACCTTAAGAATGCAAATGACGTAAACTATAATACTTAATGAACATTGAAAACGAAATTAATGCATGATATGTGCAAATTCCTCCAAAAATTGATTTTACACAAAAAATGATAGTTTCTTCTAGTAAATTTGCTTAGAAAAGAGAAAAAATGTCTTAACTGTATTAAAAAGGAATTTTAGCATTGTTTATTAACTCAATGAACCTTAAGAATGCAAATGACGTAAACTATAATACTTAATGAACTTTGAAAACGAAATTAATGCATGAAATGTGCATATTCCCCCAAAAATTGATTTTTACACAAAAAGTGATAGTTTCTTCTAGTAAATTTGCTCATAAAAGAGAAAAAATGTCTAAACTGTATTAAAAAGGATTTTAAGCATTGTTTTTTAACTCAATGAACCTTAAGAATGAAAATGACGTAAACAATAATACTTAATGAACTTTGAAAACGAAATTAATGCATGAAATGTGCAAAATCCCCCAAAAATTGATTTTTACACAAAAAGTGATCGTTTCTTCTAGTAAATTTGCTCAGAAAAGAGAAAAAATGACTAAAGTGTATTAAAAAGGAATTTTAGCTTTGTTTATTAACTCAATGAACCTTAAGAATGCAAATGACGTAAACTATAATACTTAATGAACTTTGAAAACGAAATTAATGAATGAAATGTGCAAATTCCCCCAAAAATTGATTTTTACACAAAAAGAGATAGTTTCTTCTAGTAAATTTGCTCAGAAAAGAGAAAAATGTCTTAACTGTATTAAAAAGGAATTTTAGCATTGTTTATTAACTCAATGAACCTTAAGAATGCAAATGACGTAAACTATAATACTTAATGAACTTTGAAAACGAAATTAATGCATGAAATGTGCATATTCCCCCAAAAATTGTTTTTTACACAAAAAGTGACAGTTTCTTCTAGTAAATTTGCTCATAAAAGAGAAAAAATGTCTTAACTGTATTAAAAAGGCATTTCAGCATTGTTTATTAACTCAATGAACCTTAAGAATGAAAATGACGTAAACAATAATACCTTATGAACTTTGAAAACGAAAAAATGCATGAAATGTGCAAATTCACCCAAAAAATTTTGGCTCTTCTGGTAAATGTTTTTCATAGAAAAGAAAAACACATAGCTTACACTGTATTTAAAGGGCGTTTTACAATTTTTTATTAACTCAATGACCCTTAAAAATGAAAATGACGTAAACAATAATACTTAATGAACTTTGAAAACGTAAAAATTCATGAAATGTGCAAATTCACCCAAAAAAATTTGGTTCTTCTGGTAAATGTTGTCAGAAAAAATAAAAACAAACAGCTAACACTGTATTTAAAGGGCGTTTTACCATTTTTAATGAACTCAATGACCCTTAAGAATGAAAGTGACGTAAACAATAATACTTAATGAAATTTGAAAACGAAATTAATGCATGAAATGTGCAAATTCAGGCAAAAAAATGTTTGTTACACAAAAACTGACAGTTTCATCCAGTTATTGTGCAAATTCACCCAAAAAATTTTGGTTCTTCTGGTAAATGTTGTCACAGAAAAGAAAAACAAATAGCTAACACTGTATTTAAAGGGCGTTTTACCATTTTTTATTAACTCAATGACCCTTAAGAATGTAAATGACGTAAACAATAATACTTAATGAACTTTGAAAACGAAATTAATGCATTAAATGTGCAAATTCACCCAAAAAATTTTGGTTCTTCTGGTAAATTTTGTCATAGAAAAGAAAAAAAAATAGCTTACACTGTTTTTAAAGGGCGTTTTACCATTTTTAATAAACTCAATGACCCTTAAGGATGAAAATGACGTAGACAATAAAAATTAATGAACTTTGAAAACGAAATTAATGCAGGAAATGTGCAAATTCACCCAAAAAATGTTTGTTACTCAAAAACTGACAGTTTCAACCAGTAAATGTGCAAATTCACCCAAAAAATTTTAGTTTTCTGGTAAATGTTGTCATATAATAGAAAAACAAATAGCTAACACTGTCTTTAAAGGGCATTTTACCATTTTTAATTAACTCAATGACCCTTAAGAGTGAAAATGACGTAAACAAAAATACTAAATGAACTTTGAAAACGAAAAAAATGCATAAAATGTGCAAATTCACCCAAAAAATTTTTGTTCTTCTGGTAAATGTTGACAAAGAAAAGAAATACAAATGTCATAACTATATTAAAAGGGCATTTTACCAATTTTTTATTATCTCAATGACCCTTAAGAATGAAAATGACGTAAACAATAATACTTAATGAACTTTGAAAACGAAATTAATGCATAAAATGTCCAAATTCCCCAAAAATTGTTTTTTACACAAAAAGTGACAGTTTCTTCGAGTAAATTTTCTCATAAATGAGAAAAAATGTCTTAACTGTTTTAAAAAGGAATTTTAGCATTGTTTATTAACTCAATGACCCTTAAGAATGAAAATGACGTAAACAATAATACTTAATGAACTTTGAAAACGAAATTAATGCATAAAATGTGCAAATTCCCCAAAAATTGTTTTTTACACAAAAAGTGACAGTTTCTTCTAGTAAATTTCCTCATAGATGAGAAAAAATGTCTTAACTGTTTTAAAAAGGAATTTTAGCATTGTTTATTAACTCAATGACCCTTAGGAATGAAAATGACGTAAACAATAATACTTTATGAACTTTAAAAACGAAATAAATGCATAATATTTGCAAATTCCCCCAAAAATTGTTTTTTTACACAAAAAGTGACAGTTTCTTCTAGTAAATTTGCTCATAAAAGAGAAAAAAAGTCTTAACTGTATTATAAAGGAATTTCAGCATTGTTTATTAACTCAATGAACCTTAAGAATGCAAATGACGTAAACTATAATACTTTATGAACATTGAAAACGAAATTAATGCATGATATGTGCAAATTCCTCCAAAAATTGATTTTACACAAAAAGTGATAGTTTCTTCTGGTAAATTTGCTCAGAAAAGAGAAAAAATGTCTTAACTGTATTAAAAAGGAATTTTAGCATTGTTTATTAACTCAATGAACCTTAAGAATGCAAATGACGTAAACTATAATACTTAATGAACTTTGAAAACGAAATTAATGCATGAAATGTGCAAATTCCCCCAAAAATTGATTTTTACACAAAAAGTGATAGTTTCTTCTAGTAAATTTGCTCATAAAAGAGAAAAAATGTCTAAACTGTATTAAAAAGGTTTTTTAGCATTGTTTTTTAACTCAATGAACCTTAAGAATGAAAATGACGTAAACAATAATACTTAATGAACTTTGAAAACGAAATTAATGCATGAAATGTGCAAATTCCCCTAAAAATTGATTTTTACACAAAAAGTGATAGTTTCTTCTAGTAAATTTGCTCAGAAAAGAGAAAAAATGACTTATTTGTATTAAAAAGGAATTTTAACATTGTTTATTAACTCAATGAACCTTAAGAATGCAAATGACGTAAACTATAATACTTAATGAACTTTGAAAACGAAATTAATGCATGAAATGTGCAAATTCCCCCAAAAATTGATTTTTACACAAAAAGAGATAGTTTCTTCTAGTAAATTTGCTCAGAAAAGAGAAAAATGTCTTAACTGTATTAAAAAGGAATTTTAGCATTGTTTATTAACTCAATGAACCTTAAGAATGCAAATGACGTAAACTATAATACTTAATGAACTTTGAAAACGAAATTAATGCATGAAATGTGCATATTCCCCCAAAAATTGTTTTTTACACAAAAAGTGACAGTTTCTTCTAGTAAATTTGCTCATAAAAGAGAAAAAATGTCTTAACTGTATTAAAAAGGCATTTCAGCATTGTTTATTAACTCAATGAACCTTAAGAATGAAAATGACGTAAACAATAATACCTTATGAACTTTGAAAACGAAAAAATGCATGAAATGTGCAAATTCACCCAAAAAATTTTGGTTCTTCTGGTAAATGTTTTTCATAGAAAAGAAAAACACATAGCTTACACTGTATTTAAAGGGCGTTTTACCATTTTTTATTAACTCAATGACCCTTAAAAATGAAAATGACGTAAACAATAATACTTAATGAACTTTGAAAACGTAAAAATTCATGAAATGTGCAAATTCACCCAAAAAAATTTGGTTCTTCTGGTAAATGTTGTCAGAAAAAATAAAAACAAACAGCTAACACTGTATTTAAAGGGCGTTTTACCATTTTTAATGAACTCAATGACCCTTAAGAATGAAAATGACGTAAACAATAATACTTAATGAAATTTGAAAACGAAATTAATGCATGAAATGTGCAAATTCAGGCAAAAAAATGTTTGTTACACAAAAACTGACAGTTTCATCCAGTTATTGTGCAAATTCCCCCAAAAAATTTTGGTTCTTCTGGTAAATGTTGTCACAGAAAAGAAAAACAAATAGCTAACACTGTATTTAAAGGGCGTTTTACCATTTTTAATAAACTCTATGACCCTTTAGAATTATAATGACGTAAACAATAATAATTAATGAACTTTGAAAACGAAATTAATGCATAAAATGTGCAAATTCACCCAAAAAATGTTTGTTACACAAAAAGATACAGTTTCATCCAGTTGATATGCAAATTCACACAAAAAATATTTGTTCTTCTGGTAAATGTTGTCAAAGAAATGAAATACAATTGTATTATCCTAACTGTATTAAAAGGGCGTTTTACCAATTTTAATTATCTCAATGACCCTTAAGAATGAAAATGACGTAAACAAATGCCTTATGAACTTTGAAAACGAAATTACAGCATGAAATGTGCAAATTCCCCGAAAAAGGGATTTTTTCACAAAAAATGTCAGTTTCTTCTAGTAAATTTGCTCATAAAAAAGAAAAAATGTCTTAAATGTATTAAAAAGGATTTTTAGCATTGTTTATTAACTCAATGAACCTTAAGAATGCAATTGACGTAAACTATAATACTAAATGAACTTTGAAAACAAAATTAATGCATGAAATGTGCAAATTCCTCCAAAAATTGATTTTTACACAAAAAGTGATAGTTTCTTCTAGTAAATTTGCTCAGAAAAGAGAAAAAATGTCCTAACTGTATTAAAAAGGAATTTTAGCATTGTTTATCAACTCAATGAACCTTAAGAATGCAATTGACGTAATTTATAATACTTAATGAACTTTGAAAACGAAATTAATGCATGAAATGTGGAAATTCCCCCAAAAATTGATTTTTACACAAAAAGTGATAGTTTCTTCTAGTAAATTTGCTCATAAAAATGTCTTAACTGTATTAAAAAGGATTTTTAGCATTGTTTATTAACTCAATGAACCTTAAGAATGAAAATGACGTAAACAATAATACCTTATGAACTTTGAAAACGAAAAAATGCATGAAATGTGCAAATTCACCCAAAAAATTTTGGTTCTTCTGGTAAATGTTGTCAAAAAAAAGAAAAACAAACAGCTAACACTGTATTTAAAGGGCGTTTTACCATTTTTAAATAACTCAATGACCCTTAAGAATGAAAATGACGTAAACAATAATACTTAATGAACTTTGAAAACGAAATTAATGCATGAAATGTGCAAATTCACGCAAAAAATGTTTGTTTCACAAAAACTGACAGTTTCATCCAGTTATGTGCAAATTCACCCAAAAAATTTTGGTTCTTCTGGTAAATGTTGTCACAGAAAAGAAAAACAAATAGCTAACACTGTATTTAAAGGGCGTTTTTCCATTTTTTACTAACTCAATGAACCTTAAGAATGAAAATGACGTAAACAATAATACTTAATGAACTTTGAAAACGAAATTAATGCATAAAATGTGCAAATTCACCCAAAAAATTTTGGTTCTTCTGGTAAATGTTGTCATAGAAAAGAAAAAAAATAGCTAACACTGTTTTTAAAGGGCGTTTTACCATTTTTAATAAACTCAATGACCCTTAAGAATGAAAATGACGGAGACAATAAAAATTAATGAACTTTGAAAACGAAATTAATGCATGAAATGTGCAAATTCACCCAAAAAATGTTTGTTACTCAAAAACTGACAGTTTCATCCAGTAAATGTGCAAGTTCACCCAAAAAATTATAGTTCTTCTGGTAAATGTTGTCATATAAAATAAAAACAAATAGCTAACACTGTATTTAAAGGGCATTTTACCATTTTTAATTAACTCAATGACCCTTAAGAGTGAAAATGACGAACACAAAAATACTTAATGAACTTTGAAAACGAAATTAATGCATGAAATGTGCCCCCAAAAATTGATTTCTACACAAAAAGTGATAGTTTCTTCTAGTAAATTTGCTCATAAAAGAGAAAAAATGTCTTAACTGTATTAAAAAGGATTTTAAGCATTGTTTATTAAAACAATGAACCTTAAGAATGAAAATGACGTAAACAATAATACTTAATGAACTTTGAAAACGAAATTAATGCATGAAATGTGCAAATTCCCCCAAAAATTGATTTTTACACAAAAAGTGATAGTTTCTTCTAGTAAATTTGCTCATAAAAGGGAAAAAATGTCTTATCTGTATTAAAAAGGATTTTTTGCATTGTTTATTAACTCAATGAACCTTAAGAATGAAAATAACGTAAACAATAATACTTAATGAACTTTGAAAACGAAATTAATGCATGAAATGTGCAAATTCACCCAAAAAATGTTTGTTACACAAAAACTGACAGTTTCATCCAGTTATTGTGCAAATTCACCCAAAAAATTTTTGTTCTTCTGGTAAATGTTGTCATAGAAAAGACAAACAAATAGCTAACACTGTATTTAAAGGGCGTTATACCATTTTTTATTAACTCAATGACCCTTAAGAATGAAAATGACGTAAACAATAATACTTAATGAACTTTGAAAACGAAAAAAATGCACAAAATGTGCAAATTCACCCAAAAATTGATGTTTACACAAAAAGTGATAGTTTCTTCTAGTAAATTTGCTCATAAAAGAGAAAAAATGTCTTAACTGTATTAAAAAGGAATTTTAGCATTGTTTATTAACTCAATGAACCTTAAGAATGCAAATGACGTAAACTATAATACTTAATGAACTTTGAAAACGCAATTAATGCATGAAATGTGCAAATTCCCCCAAAAATTGATTTTTACACAAAAAGTGATAGTTTCTTCTAGTAAATTTGCTCATAAAAGAGAAAAAATGTCTTAACTGTATTAAAAAGGAATTTTAGCATTGTTTATTAACTCAATGAACCTTAAGAATGCAAATGACGTAAACTATAATACTTAATGAACATTGAAAACGAAATTAATGCATGAAATGTGCAAATTCCTCCAAAAATTGATTTTTACACAAAAAGTGATAGTTTCTTCTAGTAAATTTGCTTAGAAAAAAGAAAAAATGTCTTAACTGTATTAAAAAGGATTTTAAGCATTGTTTATTAACTCAATGAACCTTAAGAATGAAAATGACGTAAACAATAATACTTAATGAACTTTGAAAACGAAATTAATGCATGAAATGTGCAAATTCACCCAAAAAATGTTGGTTACACAAAAACTGACAGTTTCATCCAGTTAATGTGCAAATTCACCCAAAAATTTTTGGTTCTTCAGGTAAATGTTGTCATAGAAAAGAAAGACAAATAGCTTACCCTGTATTTAAAGGGCGTTTTACCAATTTTAATTAACTCAATGACCCTTTAGAATGAAAATGACGTAAACAATAATAATTAATGAACTTTGAAAACGAAATTAATGCATGAAATGTGCAAATTCACCCAAAAAATGTTGGTTACACAAAAACTGACAGTTTCATCCAGTTAATGTGCAAATTCACCCAAAAATTTTTGGTTCTTCAGGTAAATGTTGTCATAGAAAAGAAAGACAAATAGCTAACCCTGTATTTAAAGGGCGTTTTACCATTTTTAATAAACTCAATGACCCTTTAGAATTATAATGACGTAAACAATAATAATTAATGAACTTTGAAAACGAAATTAATGCATAAAATGTGCAAATTCACCCAAAAAATGTTTGTTACACAAAAAGTTCCGGTTTATCCAGTTGATATGCAAATTCACCCAAAAAATATTTGTTCTTCTGGTAAATGTTGTCAAAGAAATGTAATACAATTGTATTATCCTAACTGTATTAAAAGGGCGTTTTACCAATTTTAATTATCTCAATGACCCTTAAGAATAAAAATGACGTAAACAATTATACCTTATGAACTTTGAAAACGAAATTACAGCATGAAATGTGCAAATTCCCCGAAAAATGGATTTTTTCACAAAAAATGTCAGTTTCTTCTAATAAATTTGCTCATAAAAGAGAAAAAATGTCTTAACGTATTTAAAAGGTATTTTAGCATTGTTTATTAACTCAATGACCCTTAAGAATGAAAATGACGTGAACAATAATACTTAATGAACTTTGAAAACGAAATTAATGCATAAAATGTGCAAATTCCCCAAAAATTGTTTTTTACACAAAAAGTGACAGTTTCTTCTAGTTAATTTTCTCATAAATGAGAAAAAATGTCTAACCTGTATTAAAAAGGAATTTTAGCATTGTTTATTAACTCAATGACCCTTAAGAATGAAAATGACGTAAACAATAATACTTAATGAACTTTGAAAACGAAATTAATGCATAAAATGTGCAAATTCACCCAAAAATTTTTGGTTCTTCTACTAAATGTTATCATAGAAACGAAAAACAAATAGCTAACACTGTATTCAAACGGCGTTTTACCATTTTTAATTAACTCAATGACCCTTTAGAATGATAATGACGTAAACAATAATAATTAATGAACTTTGAAAACGAAATTAATGCATAAAATGTGCAAATTCACCCAAAAAATGTTTGTTACACAAAAAGTGACAGTTTCATCCAGTTGATATGCAAATTCACCCAAAAAATATTTGTTCTTCTGGTTAATGTTGTCAAAGAAAAGAAATACATTTGTATTCTCCTAACTGTATTAAAAGAGCGTTTTACCAATTTTTATTATCTCAATGACCCTTAAGAATGAAAATGACGTAAACAATAATACTTAATGAACTTTGAAAACGAAATTAAAGCATGAAATGTGCAAATTCCCCCAAAAATGGATTTTTCCACAAAAAATGTCAGTTTCTTCTAGTAAATTTGCTCATAAAAGAGAAAAAAAGTCTTAACGTATTAAAAAGGAATTTTAGCATTGTTTATTAACTAAATGACCCTTAAGAATGAAATTGACGTGAACAATAATACTTCATGAACTTTGAAAACGAAATTAATGCATAAAATGTGTAAATTCCCCAAAAATTGTTTTTACACAAAAAGTGACAGTTTCTTCTAGTAAATTTTCTCACAAATGAGAAAAAATGTCTTACCTCTATTAAAAAGGAATTTAAGCATTGTTTATTAACTCAATGACCCTTAAGAATGAAAATAACGTAAACAATAATGCTTTATGAACTTTGAAAACAAAATTAATGCATAAAATGTGCAAATTCCCCCAAATATTGTTTTTTACACAATAAGTGACAGTTTCTTCAAGTTAATTTGCTCATAAAAGAGAAAAAATGTCTTAACTGTATTTAAAAGAAATTTTAGCATTGTTTATTGACTCAATGACCTTTAAGAAATGAAAATGACGTAAACAATAATACTGTATGAACTTTGAAAACGAAAAAAATGCATAAAATGTGCATTTTCACCCAAAAAATTACGGTTCTTCTGGTAAATGTTGTCATAGAAAAGGAAAACAAATAGCTTACACTGTATTTAAAGGGCGTTTTAACATTTTTAATTAACTCTATGACCTTAAATAATGTAAATGACGTAAACAATAATAATTAATGAACTTTGAAAACGAAATTAATGCATGAAATGTGCAAATTCCCCCAAAAATGGATTTTTTCACAAAAAGTGTGAGTTTCTTCGAGTAAATTTGCTCATAAAAGAGAAAAAATGTCTTAACTGTATTAAAAAGGAATTTTAGCATTGTTTATTAACTCAATGAACCTTAAGAATGCAAATGACGTAAACTATAATACTTAATGAACATTGAAAACGAAATTAATGCATGAAATGTGCAAATTCCTCCAAAAATTGATTTTTACACAAAAAGTGATAGTTTCTTCTAGTAAATTTGCTTAGAAAAAAGAAAAAATGTCTTAACTGTATTAAAAAGGATTTTAAGCATTGTTTATTAACTCAATGAACCTTAAGAATGAAAATGACGTAAACAATAATACTTAATGAACTTTGAAAACGAAATTAATGCATGAAATGTGCAAATTCACCCAAAAAATGTTGGTTACACAAAAACTGACAGTTTCATCCAGTTAATGTGCAAATTCACCCAAAAATTTTTGGTTCTTCAGGTAAATGTTGTCATAGAAAAGAAAGACAAATAGCTTACCCTGTATTTAAAGGGCGTTTTACCAATTTTAATTAACTCAATGACCCTTAAGAATGAAAATGACGTAAACAATAATAATTAATGAACTTTGAAAACGAAATTAATGCATGAAATGTGCAAATTCACCCAAAAAATGTTGGTTACACAAAAACTGACAGTTTCATCCAGTTAATGTGCAAATTCACCCAAAAATTTTTGGTTCTTCAGGTAAATGTTGTCATAGAAAAGAAAGACAAATAGCTAACCCTGTATTTAAAGGGCGTTTTACCATTTTTAATAAACTCAATGACCCTTTAGAATTATAATGACGTAAACAATAATAATTAATGAACTTTGAAAACGAAATTAATGCATAAAATGTGCAAATTCACCCAAAAAATGTTTGTTACACAAAAAGTTCCGGTTTATCCAGTTGATATGCAAATTCACCCAAAAAATATTTGTTCTTCTGGTAAATGTTGTCAAAGAAATGAAATACAATTGTATTATCCTAACTGTATTAAAAGGGCGTTTTACCAATTTTAATTATCTCAATGACCCTTAAGAATAAAAATGACGTAAACAATTATACCTTATGAACTTTGAAAACGAAATTACAGCATGAAATGTGCAAATTCCCCGAAAAATGGATTTTTTCACAAAAAATGTCAGTTTCTTCTAATAAATTTGCTCATAAAAGAGAAAAAATGTCTTAACGTATTTAAAAGGTATTTTAGCATTGTTTATTAACTCAATGACCCTTAAGAATGAAAATGACGTGAACAATAATACTTAATGAACTTTGAAAACGAAATTAATGCATAAAATGTGCAAATTCCCCAAAAATTGTTTTTTACACAAAAAGTGACAGTTTCTTCTAGTTAATTTTCTCATAAATGAGAAAAAATGTCTAACCTGTATTAAAAAGGAATTTTAGCATTGTTTATTAACTCAATGACCCTTAAGAATGAAAATGACGTAAACAATAATACTTAATGAACTTTGAAAACGAAATTAATGCATAAAATGTGCAAATTCACCCAAAAATTTTTGGTTCTTCTACTAAATGTTATCATAGAAACGAAAAACAAATAGCTAACACTGTATTCAAACGGCGTTTTACCATTTTTAATTAACTCAATGACCCTTTAGAATGATAATGACGTAAACAATAATAATTAATGAACTTTGAAAACGAAATTAATGCATAAAATGTGCAAAATCACCCAAAAAATGTTTGTTACACAAAAAGTGACAGTTTCATCCAGTTGATATGCAAATTCACCCAAAAAATATTTGTTCTTCTGGTTAATGTTGTCAAAGAAAAGAAATACATTTGTATTCTCCTAACTGTATTAAAAGAGCGTTTTACCAATTTTTATTATCTCAATGACCCTTAAGAATGAAAATGACGTAAACAATAATACTTAATGAACTTTGAAAACGAAATTAAAGCATGAAATGTGCAAATTCCCCCAAAAATGGATTTTTTCACAAAAAATGTCAGTTTCTTCTAGTAAATTTGCTCATAAAAGAGAAAAAAAGTCTTAACGTATTAAAAAGGAATTTTAGCATTGTTTATTAACTAAATGACCCTTAAGAATGAAATTGACGTGAACAATAATACTTCATGAACTTTGAAAACGAAATTAATGCATAAAATGTGTAAATTCCCCAAAAATTGTTTTTACACAAAAAGTGACAGTTTCTTCTAGTAAATTTTCTCACAAATGAGAAAAAATGTCTTACCTCTATTAAAAAGGAATTTAAGCATTGTTTATTAACTCAATGACCCTTAAGAATGAAAATAACGTAAACAATAATGCTTTATGAACTTTGAAAACAAAATTAATGCATAAAATGTGCAAATTCCCCCAAATATTGTTTTTTACACAATAAGTGACAGTTTCTTCAAGTTAATTTGCTCATAAAAGAGAAAAAATGTCTTAACTGTATTTAAAAGAAATTTTAGCATTGTTTATTGACTCAATGACCTTTAAGAAATGAAAATGACGTAAACAATAATACTTTATGAACTTTGAAAACGAAAAAAATGCATAAAATGTGCATTTTCACCCAAAAAATTACGGTTCTTCTGGTAAATGTTGTCATAGAAAAGGAAAACAAATAGCTTACACTGTATTTAAAGGGCGTTTTAACATTTTTAATTAACTCTATGACCTTAAAGAATGTAAATGACGTAAACAATAATAATTAATGAACTTTGAAAACGAAATTAATGCATGAAATGTGCAAATTCCCCCAAAAATGGATTTTTTCACAAAAAGTGTCAGTTTCTTCGAGTAAATTTGCTCATAAAAATGAAAATATGACTTCACTGTATTAAAAATGAATTTTAGCATTGTTTATTAACTCAATGTCCCTTAAGAATGAAAAAGACGTAAACATTAATACTTAATGAACTTTGAAAACGACAAAAATGCATAAAATGTGCAAATTCACCCCAAAAATTTTGGTTCATCTGGTAAATGTTGTCATAGAAAAGAAAAACAAATAGCTAACACTGTATTTAAAGGGCGTTTTACCATTTTGAATTAACTCAATGACCCTTAAGAATGAAAATGACGTAAACAATAATAATTAATGAACTTTGAAAACGAAATTAATGCATGAAATGTGCAAATTCACCCAAAAAATGTTTGTTACACAAAAACAGACAGTTTCATCCAGTTAATGTGCAAATTCACACAAAAAAATTTGGTTCTTAAGGTAAATGTTGTCACAGAAAAGAAAAACAAATAGCTAACACTGTATTTAAAGGGCGTTTTACCATTTTTAATTAAATGACCCTTAAGAATGAAAATGACGTTAACTCTTGTTTAATTATTTAACTTTGAAAATCTAATTAATGCATTAAATGTGCAAATTCACCCAAAAAATGTTTGTTACACAAAAAGTGACAGTTTCTTCTGGTAAATGTTCTCATAGAAAAGAAATTCAAATGTTTCAACTGTATTCAAAGGTCGGTTTACCATGATTAATTAACTTAATCACCCTTTCGAATGAAAATGACGTTTATTTTAAGCATGGTTTATTAACTCAATGAACCTTAAGAATGAAAATGACGTAAACAATAATACCTTATGAACTTTGAAAACGAAAAAATGCATGAAATGTGCAAATTCACCCAAAAAATTTTGGCTCTTCTGGAAAATGTTTTTCATAGAAAAGAAAAACACATAGCTTACACTGTATTTTAAGGGCGTTTTACCATTTTTTATTAACTCAATGACCCTTAAAAATGAAAATGACGTAAACAATAATACTTAATGAACTTTGAAAACGTAAAAATTCATGAAATGTGCAAATTCACCCAAAAAAATTTGGTTCTTCTGGTAAATGTTGTCAGAAAAAGTAAAAACAAACAGCTAACACTGTATTGAAAGGGCGTTTTACCATTTTTAATGAACTCAATGACCCTTAAGAATGAAAATGACGTAAACAATAATACTTAATGAACTTTGAAAACGAAATTAATGCATGAAATGTGCAAATTCAGGCAAAAAATGTTTGTTACACAAAAACTGACAGTTTCATCCAGTTATTGTGCAAATTCACCCAAAAAATTTTGGTTCTTCTGGTAAATGTTGTCACAGAAAAGAAAAACAAATAGCTAACACTGTATTTAAAGGGCGTTTTACCATTTTTTATTAACTCAATGACCCTTAAGAATGAAAATTACGTAAACAATAATACTTAATGAACTTTGAAAACGAAAAAAATTCATAAAATGTGCAAATTCACCCAAAAAATTTTGGTTCTTCTGGTAAATGTTGTCAAAGAAAAGAAATACAAATGTCATAACTATTATCTCAATGACCCTTAAGAATGAAAATGACGTAAAGAAATTAATGCATGAAATGTGCAAATTCACCCAAAAAATGTTTGTTACACAAAAACTGACAGTTTCATCCAGTTATTGTGCAAATTCACCCAAAAAATTTTTGTTCTTCTGGTAAATGTTGTCATAGAAAAGAAAAACAAATAGCTAACACTGTATTTAAAGGGCGTTTTACCATTTTTAATTAACTCAATGACCCTTAAGAGTGAAAATGACGTAAACAAAAATACTAAATGAACTTTGAAAACGAAAAAAATGCATAAAATGTGCAAATTCACCCCAAAAATTTTGGTTCTTCTGGTAAATGTTGACAAAGAAAAGAAATACAAATGTCATAACTATATTAAAAGGGCATTTTACCAATTTTTTATTATCTCAATGACCCTTAAGAATGAAAATGACGTAAACAATAATACTTAATGAACTTTGAAAACGAAATTAATGCATAAAATGTGCAAATTCCCCAAAAATTGTTTTTTACACAAAAAATGACAGTTTCTTCTAGTAAATTTTCTCATAAATGAGAAAAAATGTCTTAACTGTTTTAAAAAGGAATTTTAGCATTGTTTATTAACTCAATGACCCTTAAGAATGAAAATGACGTAAAGAATAATACTTAATGAACTTTGAAAACGAAATTAATGCATAAAATGTGCAAATTCCCCAAAAATTGTTTTTTACACAAAAAGTGACAGTTTCTTCTAGTAAATTTTCTCATAGATGAGAAAAAATGTCTTAACTGTTTTACAAAGGAATTTTAGCATTGTTTATTAACTCAATGACCCTTAGGAATGAAAATGACGTAAACAATAATACTTTATGAACTTTGAAAACGAAATAAATGCATAATATGTGCAAATTCCCCCAAAAATTGTTTTTTACACAAAAAGTGACAGTTTCTTCTAGTAAATTTGCTCATAAAAGAGAAAAAATGTCTTAACTGTATTAAAAAGGAATTTCAGCATTGTTTATTAACTCAATGAACCTTAAGAATGCAAATGACGTAAACTATAATACTTAATGAACTTTGAAAACGAAATTAATGCATGAAATGTGCATATTCCCCCAAAAATTGATTTTTACACAAAAAGTGATAGTTTCTTCTAGTAAATTTGCTCATAAAAAAGAAAAAATGTCTTAACTGTATTAAAAAGGATTTTAAGCATTGTTTATTAACTCAATGAACCTTAAGAATGAAAATGACGTAAATAATAATACCTTATGAACTTTGAAAACGAAAAAATGCATGAAATGTGCAAATTCACCCAAAAAATTTTGGCTCTTCTGGTAAATGTTTTTCATAGAAAAGAAAAACACATAGCTTACACTGTATTTAAAGGGCGTTTTACCATTTTTTATTAACTCAATGACCCTTAAAAATGAAAATGACGTAAACAATAATACTTAATGAACTTTGAAAACGTAAAAATTCATGAAATGTGCAAATTCACCCAAAAAAATTTGGTTCTTCTGGTAAATGTTGTCAGAAAAAATAAAAACAAACAGCTAACACTGTATTTAAAGGGCGTTTTACCATTTTTAATGAACTCAATGACCCTTAAGAATGAAAATGACTTAAACAATAATACTTAATGAACTTTGAAAACGAAATTAATGCATGAAATGTGCAAATTCAGGCAAAAAAATGTTTGTTACACAAAAACTGACAGTTTCATCCAGTTATTGTGCAAATTCACCCAAAAAATTTTGGTTCTTCTGGTAAATGTTGTCACAGAAAAGAAAAACAAATAGCTAACACTGTATTTAAAGGGCGTTTTACCATTTTTTATTAACTCAATGACCCTTAAGAATGTAAATGACGTAAACAATAATACTTAATGAACTTTGAAAACGAAATTAATGCATAAAATGTGCAAATTCACCCAAAAAATTTTGGTTCTTCTGGTAAATGTTGTCATAGAAAAGAAAAAAAAATAGCTTACACTGTTTTTAAAGGGCGTTTTACCATTTTAAATAAACTCAATGACCCTTAAGGATGAAAATGACGTAGACAATAAAAATTAATGAACTTTGAAAACGAAATTAATGCAGGAAATGTGCAAATTCACCCAAAAAATGTTTGTTACTCAAAAACTGACAGTTTCATCCAGTAAATGTGCAAATTCACCCAAAAAATTTTAGTTTTCTGGTAAATGTTGTCATATAATAGAAAAACAAATAGCTAACACTGTTTTTAAAGGGCATTTTACCATTTTTAATTAACTCAATGACCCTTAAGAGTGAAAATGACGTAAACAAAAATACTAAATGAACTTTGAAAACGAAAAAAATGCATAAAATGTGCAAATTCACCCAAAAAATTTTTGTTCTTCTGGTAAATGTTGACAAAGAAAAGAAATACAAATGTCATAACTATATTAAAAGGGCATTTTACCAATTTTACACAAAAAGTGACAGTTTATTCTAGTAAATTTTCTCATAAATGAGAAAAAATGTCTTAACTGCTTTAAAAAGGAATTTTAGCATTGTTTATTAACTCAATGACCCTTAAGAATGAAAATGACGTAAACAATTATACTTAATGAACTTTGAAAACGAAATTAATGCATAAAATGTGCAAATTCCCCAAAAATTGTTTTTTACACAAAAAGTGACAGTTTCTTCTAGTAAATTTTCTCATAGATGAGAAAAAATGTCTTAACTGTTTTAAAAAGGAATTTTAGCATTGTTTATTAACTCAATGACCCTTAAGAATGAAAATGACGTAAACAATAATACTTAATGAACTTCGAAAACGAAATTAATGCATAAAATGTGCAAATTCACCCAAAAATTTTTAGTTCTTCTGGTAAATGTTATCATAGAAACGAAAAACAAATAGCTAACACTGTATTCAAAGGGCGTTTTACCATTTTTAATTAACTCAATGACCCTTTAGAATGATAATGACGTAAACAATAATAATTAATGAACTTTGAAAACGAAATTAATGCATAAAATGTGCAAATTCACCCAAAAAATGTTTGTTACACAAAAAGTGACAGTTTCATCCAGTTGATATGCAAATTCACCCAAAAAATATTTGTTCTTCTGGTAAATGTTGTCAAAGAAAAGAAATACATTTGTATTGTCCTAACTGTATTAAAAGGGCGTTTTAACAATTTTTATTATCTCAATGACCCTTAAGAATGAAAATGACGTAAACAATAATACTTAATGAACTTTGAAAACGAAATTAAAGCATGAAATGTGCAAATTCCCCCAAAAATGGATTTTTTCACAAAAAATGTCAGTTTCTTCTAGTAAATTTGCTCATAAAAGAGAAAAAAAGTCTTAACGTATTAAAAAGGAATTTTAGCATTGTTTATTAACTCAATGACCCTTAAGAATGAAAATGACGTGAACAATAATACTTAATGAACTTTGATAACGAAATTAATGCATAAAATGTGCAAATTCCCCAAAAATTGTTTTTTACACAAAAAGTGACAGTTTCTTCTAGTAAATTTTCTCATAAATGAGAAAAAATGTCTTACCTCTATTAAAAAGGAATTTAAGCATTGTTTATTAACTCAATGACCCTTAAGAATGAAAATAACGTAAACAATAATGCTTTATGAACTTTGAAAACAAAATTAATGCATAAAATGTGCAAATTCCCCCAAATATTGTTTTTTACACAAAAAGTGACAGTTTCTTCAAGTTAATTTGCTCATAAAAGAGAAAAAATGTCTTAACTGTATTTAAAAGAAATTTTAGCATTGTTTATTGACTCAATGACCTTTAAGAATGAAAATGACGTAAACAATAATACTTAATGAACTTTGAAAACGAAAAAAATGCATAAAATGTGCATTTTCACCCAAAAAATTATGGTTCTTCTGGTAAATGTTGTCATAGAAAAGAAAAACAAATAGCTAACACTGTATTTAAAGGGCGTTTTAACATTTTTAATTAACTCTATGACCCTAAAGAACGTAAATGACGTAAACAATAATAATTAATGAACTTTGAAAACGAAATTAATGCATGAAATGTGCGAATTCCCCCAAAAATGGATTTTTTGACAAAAAGTGTCAGTTTCTTCTAGTAAATTTGCTCATAAAAATGAAAATATGACTTAACTGTATTAAAAAGGAATTTTAGCATTGTTTATTAACTCAATGTCCCTTAAGAATGAAAAAGACGTAAACATTAATACTTAATGAACTTTGAAAACGACAAAAATGCATAAAATGTGCAAATTCACCCCAAAAATTTTGGTTCATCTGGTAAATGTTGTCATAGAAAAGAAATCAAATAGCTAACACTGTATTTAAAGGGCGTTTTACCATTTTTAATTAACTCAATGACCCTTAAGAATGAAAATGACGTAAACAATAATAATTAATGAACTTTCAAAACGAAATTAATGCATGAAATGTGCAAATTCACCCAAAAAATGTTTGTTACACAAAAACAGACAGTTTCATACAGTTAATGTGCAAATTCACCCAAAAAATTTTCGTTCTTAAGGTAAATGTTGTCATAGAAAAGAAAAACTAATAGCTTACACTGTATTTAAAGGGCGTTTTACCATTTTTAATTAACTCAATGACCCTTAAGAATGAAAGTTACGTAAACAATAATAATTAATGAACTTTGAAAACGAAATAATTCATGAAATGTGCAAATTCACCCAAAAAGTTTTGGTTCTTCTGGTAAATGTTGTCGTAGAAAAGAAAAACAAATAGCTCACACTGAATTTAAATGGGGTTTTACCATTTTTAATCAACTCAATGACCCTTAAGAATGAAAATGACGTAAACAATAATAATTAATGAACTTTGAAAACGAAATTAACGCATGAAATGTGCAAATTCACCCAAAAAATGTTTGTTACACAAAAACTGACAGTTTCATCCAGTTAATGTGCATTTTCACCCAAAAAATTTTGGTTCTTCAGGAAAATATTGTCATAGAAAAGAAAAACAAATAGCTAACACTGTATTTAAAGGGCGTTTTACCATTTTTAAGTAACCCAAAGACCCTTAAGAATGAAAATGACGTAAACAATAATACTTAATGAACTTTGAAAACGAAATTAATGCATAATATGTGCAAATTCACCCAAAAAATGTTTGTTACAAAAAGTGACAGTTTCATCCAGTTAATATGCAAATTCACCAAAAAAATATTTGTTCTTCTGGTAAATATTGTCAAAGAAAAGAAATACAAACGTCATAACTGTATTAAAAGGGCGTTTTACCAATTTTAATTAACTCAATGACCCTTAAGAATGATAATAACGTAAACAATAATAATTAATGAACTTTGAAAACGAAATTTATGCATAAAATGTGCAAATTCACCCAAAAAATGTTTCTTACACAAAAAGTGACAGTTTCATCCAGTTAATATGCAAATTCAACCAAAAAATATTTGTTTTTCTGGTAAATGTTGTCAAAGAAAAGAATTACAAATGTCATAACTGTATTAAAAGCTTGTTTCACCAATTTTAACTATCTCAATGACCCTTAAGAATGAAAATGACGTAAACAGTTATACTTAATGCACTTTGAAAACGAAATTGATGCATGAAATGTGCAAATTCCCACAAAAATTGATTTTTACACAAAAAGTTACAGTTTCTTCTAGTAAATTTGCTCATAAAAGAGAAAAAATGTCTTAACTGTATTAAAAAAGGAATTTTAGCATTGTTTATTAACTCAATGACCCTTAAGAATGAAAATGACGTAAACAATAATACTTAATGAACTTTGAAAACGAAATTAATGCATAAAATGTACAAATTCCCCCAAAAATTGTTTTTTACACAAAAAGTGACAGTTTCTTCTTGTAAATTTACTCATAAAAGAGAAAAAATGTCTTTACTGTATTAAAACGGAAATTTAACATTGTTTATTAACTTAATGACCCTTAAGAATAAAAATGACGTAAACAATAATACTTAATGAACTTTGAAAACGAAAAAAATTGCATACAATGTGCAAATTCACCCAAAAAATTTCGGTTCCTCTTGTAAATGTTGTCATAGAAAAGAAAAACAAATAGCTCACACTGTATTTAAAGGGCGTTTTACTATTTTTAATTAACTCTGACCCTTAAGAATGATAATGACGTAAACAATAATAATTAATGAACTTTGAAAACGAAATTAATGCATGAAATGTGCAAATTCACCCAAAAAATGTTTGTTACACAAAAAGTGATAGTTTCATCCAGTTAATGTGCAAATTCACCCAAATTATCATTTTTTGGAGAAATAAGCACATTTAATGCTTTTATTTCATTTTCAAAATTAAATAAGAATTATTTTTAACGTCATTTTCATTCGTAAGGTTCATTGAGTTAATAATTCAAAGTAATACAGTTAAGATGAATTTCGTTTCTATGAGAATATTGACTACTAGAAACTGTCCCTTTTGTTTATAAATCATTTTTTGGGGGAATTTGCACATTTAATGCATTAATTTTATTTTCAAAGTTAATTAAGTATTATTGTTAACGTCATTTTCATTCATAAGGGTCATTGAGTTAATTAACAATGGTAAAACGCCCTTTTAATACTGTTAAGATATTTGAATTTCTTTTCTATGAGAACATTTACCAGAAGAAACTGTCACTTTTTGTGTAACAAACATTTTTTGGAGGAATTTGCACATTCAATGCATTTATTTCATTTTCAATATTAAATAAGTATTATTTTTAACGTCATTTTCATTCGATATATTTTTATTTCATAAGATGAATTTCGTTTCTATGAGAACATTTACTAGTAGAAACTGTCCCTTTTTGTTTATCAAACTTTTTTTTTTGTGAAGTTGCACAAATAAATGAATTAATTTCATTTTTAAATTTAATTAAGTTTTATTGTTAACGTCATTTTCATTCTTAAGGGTCATTGATTTAATTATCAATGGTAAAACGCCCTTTAAATACAGTTAATTTATTTGAATTTTTCTCTATGAGAACATTTACCAGAAGGAACTGACACTTTTTGTGTAACAAACATTTTTTGGGTGAATTTGCACATTTCATGCATTTATTTCATTTTTAAAGTTCATCAAGTATTATTGTTTTTGTTATTTTCATTCGAAAGGGTCATTAAGTTAATTTACTAAGGTAAACCACCCTTTTAAAACAGTTGAAGCATTTAAATTTTTTTTCTATGACAACCTTTACCAGAAGATAGTGTCATTTTTTGCGTAACAAACATTTTTTGGGTGAATTTTCACATTTAATGCATTAATTTCATTTCAAAAGTTCTTCAAGTGTTATTGTTAACGTCATTTTCATTCTTAAGGGTCATTGAGTTAATTAACAATGGTAAAACGCCCTTTTACGACAGTTTAAAACATTTGAATTTCTTTTCTATGAGATCATTTACTAGTAGAAATTGTCATTTTTAGTGAAACAAACATTTTTTGGGGTTATTTGCACATTTAATGCATTAATATCATTTTCAAAGTTATTTAAGAACTATTGTTAACGTCATTTTCATTCGAAAGGGTCATTTAATTAAAAAAAACCTAGGTAAACCACCCTTTTATAACTGTTAAAGCATTTAAAAAAAATTTCTATGGCAACCTTTAACAGAAGAAACTGTCATTTTTTGCGTAGCAAACAGTTTTTGGGTGAATTTGCACATTTCATGCATTAATTTCATTTTTAAAGTTCTTCAAGTATTATTATTTACCTCATTTTCATTCTAAAGGGTCATTGAGTTTATTAACAATGGTAAAACGCTCTTTTAATACAGTTTAGAAAGTGTGAATTTCTTTTCTATGAGAACAGTTACAAGTAAAAACTGTCACTTTTTGTGTAACAAACCTTTTTTGGTGAATTTGCACATTTAATGCAATTATTTCATTTATTAGTATTATTATATACATCATATTATTATTGTTAATGTCATTTTCATTCGAAAGGGTCATTAAGTTTATAAACCAAGGTTAACCACCCTTTTAATACAGTTGAAACATTAACATTTTTTTTCTATGAAAACGTTTACCGGTTGATACTGTCATTTTTAGCGTATCAAAGATTTTATGTGTGAATTTGCACATTTTATGCATTAATTTCATTTTCAACGTTCATTTAGTTTTATTGTTTACGTCATTTTCATTCTTAGGGTCATTGAGTTAATTAACAATGGTAAAACAATGATGATAACATTTACTAGAAGAAACTCTCACTTTTTGTGTAACAAACATTTTTTGGATGAATTTGCCTATTTTAAGCATTAAGTTCATTAAGTATTATTGTTAACGTCATTTTCGTTAGTAAGAGTCATTGAGTTAATAAACCAAGGTAATCCACCCATTTAATACAGTTTAGATGAATTTCGTTTCTTTTAGAACAGTTACTAGTAGAAACTGTCTTTTTTGTGTAACAATCATTTTTTCGGTGAATTTGCACATTTAATGCGTTAATTTCATTTTCAAAGTTTTTTTTTCATTTTCAAACCATTTTGGGCGTTTGTGGCGCTAAATGGTAATTTAACAGCATTTCGACTTTTTTTACGATTTTAGCCCTACATGGCAATTTATTACCATATTGCACGTTTTTGGCGCCAAATGGCCATTTTTCAGCATTTCGACGTTTTTTGACGATTTTAGCCCTAGATGGCAGTTTATAACCATTGTTGACGTGTTTGGCGCTAAAGCGCCATTTTTCAGCTTGTCGACGTTTTTTGGCGATTTTAGCCCTAAATGGTAGGTTGTAACCATTTTGGACGTTTTTGGCGCTAAATGGCAGTTTATCGGCATCTCGACTTTTTTTCACGGTTTTAGCCGTACATGGCAGTTTATAACCACTTTGGACGTTTTTGGCGCTGAATGGCCATTTTTCAGCTTGTCGACTTTTTTTGACGATTTTAGCCCTAAACGGCAGTTTGTAACCATTTTGGACGTTTTTGACGCTAAATGGCAATTTATCAGCATCTCGACGTTTTTTGACGGTTTTTGCCGTACATGGAAGTTTATAACCATTTTGGACGTTTTTGGCGCTGAATGGCCATTTTTCAGCATTTCGACGTTTTTTAACGATTTTAGCCCTAGTTGGCAGTTTGTAACCATTTTGGACGTTTTACGCGCTTAATGGCAATTTATTAGCATTTCGACGTTTTTTGACGATATTAGCCCTACATGCCAATTTATAACCATTTTGGACGTTTTTGGCGCCGAATAGCCAAGTTTCAGCACATCGACGTTTTTTGAAGATTTTAGCCGAAGATCGCAGTTTATAACCATTGTTGACGTTTTTGGCGCTAAAAGACCATTTTTCAGCATGTCGACGATTTTAGCCCTAGATGGCAGTTTGTAACCATTTTGGACGTTTTTGGCGCTAAATGGCAGTTTATCAGCATCTCGACGTTTTTTGACGAATTCAGCCCCACATGGGAATTCATAACCCCTGGCAATAACTTCATTTCATGATCGGGCTAGTGGACTTTTTTATATTGTAAAACACTTTTTGATATGGAGTCGTTTTTATTTACAATCACTTTGATTTTCCAACAATGAAATTAATACTTTATAATAATTAGGCACGGACTCCACCTGGGGAATTAAGGGAACTGTACCATAGGTATTATTTATTTATTTTTTTATTTTTTTTTTAAGTTTTTATTCCAGCAAGACTGGGAGGGTAGTGCATTCCCAGTCTGCCATATTACATAAACAACTATAGTTTTAATATTAGGTAGGTACCTAATTAAAGCATAAAATGAAAACAAAATTCATCACACAAATAACAAAAAATAAGCATAAAATTAAAATAAATAATAAGTAGACAGAATTAAAAATAAAAAGATATTTTGGGATCGTCCATCACGAAGGTCGCTTCATCATCTGCATCCATCGCTCATTTAATGGGGAACTGAGCCACTCGGATGCAGCCACGACAATGATATTGGTTAAAGTCCGCATCCTGCTCCAGAAGCTGGCTAGTCGGTGGCGAAGTAAGGCTGGGAATGAGTGCACCCTCCCCTCGGTGAACATCGTGGAGGCACTTCGGAGGTATGCATTATTGTAGCACACCCTCAGTTTGTCCCATTGCGCTGCTGGGTATTGTGTCCACAGTTCTGACGTGTACAGGGCAGTACAGTATGTCTTGAATAGTAATTTTCTGACATCTTTGCTACAGTGGTAGAACCGCCTTATTATTTAATGCAAGACAGGTAGTTTTTTGAACAACACCCCTTTTATACTATTAAAAAATAGAGAATACCCGGAGATAAGACATCCTAATAATCAACAATAATAAACAAAGACGGCCGTCGGAACCTACTGGTCACGCGGCGTATTCTCGCCAGCCAGTATCAATAACTAGATACAATAAAATTACCTGGATGTCTCTATTGTCCACTATTTTTTAATTACCTGATCAAGATTAAATCAATGATTAACTAAAGCAATCATCTCATAAATGTCTCTTTTCTTAACACTCCCCTCCGAAATGTATTAATTTCGATAAATTCAAACATTTCAAAATCTAAAACAAATGGTAACTTCAAATATATATCCAGAGAGATTAACAAACAAAAATATAAATGAACTGAAAAATATATAGCTAATCTAGTAAAATAAACTTACTTTTCATTTAACAATAGAATTTTAGTCTAACAAACAAAAATAAAAATCCTGTCATTAATTTAAATTAGGTAATTCGTTATCTTTAATGTTGAACTTTATTTAAGTGTTAACTAACGTTAACATTTGGCAATTTGTGCCTTGAGCATAAATAAAATTTAAAAAATTAAACAAAAAAATACTCTCTACTAGCTATGTTATTTAGTTTCAATTGCAAACTTTAGCCTATTTTCATTTTAAAAAACTCTCTTAAACAAAATATTAATACTGACATTATAAAAATAAAAATTCCACATTATCAGAAACAACACAAAAAAAAATAAACTCATAGACTAAAATATGTAAGATAAATAACCGCACCCTAGAATAAAATGTATCAATTTAAAAATTTCAACTAAATAATTTAAATAAACTAACATGCTAAATAATAATTACATAATAACGACCCATTACAACACAAACACTCAAGTCTTGAAGCCCGAAATTTGTCATCCGCGTGATCCTTCATGAGAAGCTGCAGCGAGGACCTCCCATTTCTCTTTCATCATTAGAGGGACAAGATCATCCAGATGGTCAAGGGTAGAGACCAGAAAGGCGTATTGTAGATCACAAGATTGCCGTGTTGGGCCTTAAGTTTCTTCCTTTTTGTGGGAACATTTTTCATCTTTTTCTGGGAACTTCTTTCTTCTTTCTATGGAATCTTCTTTCTTCGATTTATGGGAACTTATTTCTTCTTTTTATGGAATCTTCTTTCTTCGTTTTATGGGAACTTCTTCCTTCTTTTTATGGGGGTGGGGTTCATCTGGCCGGTTCCAGATCGCCATCCAGGAGCAGCAAACATACTTAATTGTAGGCCGCACGAATGTCCCTTGAAGTTTTAGAGTGGTTTCTCTCACTGTTCCATCAGCTCCAGGAAGAGAGGATAGAACGCGGGCCATCTTCTATACAGTAGGCAGCAGATTATTCCTTCAGGGGTAGTGAACAGAATTTGTTATGGGACGCCCGAAAGTTCCTTGTGAAATCCTGAGGGTGACCACCCTCACAATGCCATCAGACCCAGGATGAGAGGATAGAACGTGAGCCATCCTCGACCAAGTCATCCTTCTTTAAAGACCTCTGACTACTGGTTTGCCATTTATTTCTTCTCTGAAGTTCACCGAGGTAATCCTTTTTTCACCTGGACTAAAAAACATTGAATTAGCTCTGAATTTATATTGATTCAGTCAAGTCAACAGCGTCTCCCATTCATCTTCTTCAAGCATACTAGATAAGTGCCCAAAGAGAGGGTAAGGAGTGAGAGGGTTAAAATTAGTAGGATCATTGGAAGCAAGTGTTAAATGTTTAAACAACAATCTTGATCTTTCATAAAACATCCTACACAATTACACTTTTATATAATAAAAATAATATAACTCATAACAATTCCCTAAATTTTTGAACTTTGTCAACATTATTCCTTCAAACTGCTAAAGGACTCCTCGAGTCAGTTTAATTGTTAATTCCAATGTCAGAAATGCTTATCTGAGCTACTCTTATGTGTAGCGAACCATTTAAAATTTAATACTTTTTTTGGTAAACACTAGTTACAGTGCGCCATTTGTTAACAAATAAAAATCAAAAATAAAACTAAACAGTGTGTAAAAAACTGATTTCACCGAGTGTTTTCTTCAATTATTATTACCATTTCATCATAATAGGTCCTATTATCCGCTGGTAAGTAACAGTACTCCAAATCGTGAATATATTTTAATAACAATTGTCTTTATAACATTTTCAAAAATAACCTTTAATTTTAGAGTCAGCTAGTAAAACCATTTTTAATAAATCAAATTCAATTTAAATTTAAATAAGTTAAATCAAATTGAAAATTAAAATGAATAATTGAAAACTAAAATAAGTTTTGAAATTTAAAGAAATGTTCAACAAAATTTCAATTAACTTTCAATGAAATTTCAATGAGTTTTCAATAAATTCAATAAATTTTTCAACAGATTTTTCAATAAGTTTTCAATAAATTTTTCATGAAATTCAAATAAATTTTCAATGAATTTTAAAGTCAACTCGATTTCTACTAGTGAAACATTGGTTTATATTTAAAATTACGTTGATGCGCAATTATTTTTTTCACTTTATGCCATGCTGGCCGACTTTGTTTATTTACAAAGTGTTCTGGCTCAGTTATAACTAACGAGTTATTATTAGGTATTTTTAAACACTTGTTTTTGCGGACCGCAATATTGTTTTTTGCAAATGTCAATACATCCTTCAATGCTGAATCTCACTCAACATTATTCAAATTCCTAAGGACATTATTTTTAAATTTAAATTTTTTACAGTTGCTTATAACTTGCGATAAATTATTTGTTATTTTCTTTAGTTAACTAAAGGAAAATTTAAAGAAAGTATCCCATTCCTGTAGAGTAACAGTTATTTTCGATTTTAATTAACATTTGACCCCCAGTGGGTCTAAAACCGAAATTTTTGAAGGGGTACAACTGCTGACTTTTTTAGCCAACCCAGTCGATTCATGTCCCCGTATAGTTGAGTCCGACAACCTTTTTGTCGAAACTTTCTTTTTTATGTCGGAACCTGACATGTTAATATATCTCTCCGGATGTTTAAACTTACGTGCTGTTTTTTTAACCAGCTCCCTTGCACGGGATGTATTGAAGCTTGACCCGCCAGCATTTTCGGAACCTGAAGGTTTTGTAGAAATTACTTTGCTTAACCCATGGCTAGCATGCGGATGATATTCTCTACCTACAGTAGAGAAAATCAACCGCATAGATAAACCACAAAAAACGGATACAGGCCTTATTTCGGAATGGGCTTCCACTGATCCGCACACAATCCACCCCTGCTGCGTACGCTGGATAGTTATGCCGGCGGAGACCTTGATATCCTCGTCATGATATCCCAAAACTCTTCAGCCCCCAAGAGCATGTCAATGGAAACGGATACATTGAATTTTGGGTCTGCTAGTTCCAATCCAGAAGGCAGTTTTAATTCGCTCCTGGGTATGTCTTGGGTATATCCTGTAAAATTAAGCAAAAAATGTCCTTTTTATATTCCGATTTCAAAGAATTCAATTCTACCCACATACTTTTTCTTATGCGGGTGACATTATTTTGAATTCCCGATACCGTATTGTTTATTATTTTTTAATTTATAAACTAACGTTTAGACAAGATTTTTATGCATAGCACAAAGGGTAACAATTATTATAAGCAACGTGGAAAAAATATAATAAGCAGTAATTGTTGAATGAAACACTAGTATATATTGAATTATTTGGCGGGTATTTGATAAGCCCCCATAGCTCAGTGGTCAAGAGCAGCTGACCGGCAATCAGAAGGACACGGGTTCAAGTCCCGTTGGCGGCAAGTATCTTTTCTCGGAAGATTTTTCAATGTTGATGAGTGTTTCAGGCTGATAATTATTGCTTATAATAATTGTTACGGTATTGTTTATTTGATCAAATTCTAAATTTAATATTTTTGCAAAATCTTCCCTCAAGAAGTTAGCTTGGGATACCTGGTCGATCAAGACCCGGGCTGTAATTATATTGTTATCCGCTCCAGTGATGCCAACCATCGCTGTAGATAATAATACTATTTTTTTCACTCTGCCTACCACAGAGTAATTGTTGATAGAGGCTTCTTCAGCATCCGTCTCTATATTAGAGGGAACCTAAAGGGTAATTAGAGGACCCGAATTCTTTTTTATGCAGTAACGTATTGTGATTTTCACTGTTACATAGCCTGCATTTAAAGGTTACCTTGCAATCACTTGCAAGATGACCCGGATTCAAGCATTTAAAACATGCTTGGCTCTCTTTTATCGCATTAACTCGATCCTCTATTTTCAAATTTAAGAATTTTTTACAATAATAAATTAGATGATCTTTATCGCAAAAATTACATTTCCCCTTTTTTTAAAATAAAAATGCAACGGATTCCCTTTTCGGGTTATTAAATCCCATCTGAGGCTTAATATTAATCGCGGGCCTTTTATCCGTCGTCTGCATTAATTTTAGAGTTCGTGCTCGTAATGACAAACACAAATTCGTTTAAAGTAGTAGGCCCTTAATGGGCGTTTGTTCCCAAAATTTCCGTTTGTTCCAACGTTTGCTCAATGGGCGTTTGTTACCATATTATATTTTGGTAATTTAGCAGAAAGACTTCAAGGAAAACATCTGGCTTCCAGGCGTAATTCTTCTCGTTTATTCACAAGCACATTTTACAATAAATTTGTTCCCGACCCGACCAAAAACACTTAATTTGGCCACTTCGACCACTTGCTAGATAATGCTAGCTATTTACAGGAGATCCACGTATTAAGAGAGTGTTTTAACTAAGAATTGTCCTATTTATAACTACACGTTTTCCAATAAAAACATAAAAACAAACCACCATTGTTAATCTATAAATACGATATAGATTCCAGAAATCTGCTTTATCGTCTAGTCCTTAAAATAGTGCGGCCCTATGCCCTAGCCTGTAATCTGTGATCCAAACAGTCAAGCTACAAAAATTCCGCTAGATGGCAGTAGCCTTCACTTTTTGAACATACTGCCGGGCGGGAAATGAAAAAAAAACAAGTTTTTTTGAAATTAAAAAATCAAACTACAAATTCCTAAATTTACACACAATATACTAAAATTTTACAAGATTTGTACCTATCTAAATTTAAAGGGTCCGGGAACCTAACCAACAATTAAAAATAACCTAAAAATTTATAAATTTCTAAAAAATTTCATAAAATATAACAAAATCACAACATTAATAACAATTTTGTAAAATTGACAATTCAATAATGTCTCATTGTCTCTATGGAGATTTTTCACTTCAATTATATTTTTTAACCAACACCAATTCACAAATAGCAATAAATTGTTAGTTCGCTGTGGACTGACTATCAGTTTATCTGTTCACTTTCACTGGCATGAAGAAACACAATCTGACTCACAGTGGAGAAAAACTTTTTTCTTGTTCCGAGTGCAACTATTCATGATATCGAAAGGGCAATCTGACGATCCATAAGCTGACTCACAGTGGAGAAAAACCTTTTTCTTGTTCCGAGTGCAACTATTCGTGTTCTCAAAAGGGCAGCCTGACGATCCACAAGCTGACTCACAGTGGAGAAAAAACCTTTTTCTTGTTCCGAATGCAACTATTCATGTTCTCAGAAGGGCGATTTGAAGAGACACAATCTGATTCACAGTGGAGAAAAACCTTTTTCTGGTGACGAGTGCAACTATTCGTGTTCTCAAAAGGGCAGCCTGACGATCCACAAGCTGACTCACAGTGGAGAAAAACCTTTTTCTTGTTTGGAGTGCAACTATTAATGTTCTCAAAAGGGCAATCTGACGATCCATAAGCTGACTCACAGTGGAGAAAAACCGTTTTCTTGTTCCGAGTGCAAATATTCGTGTTCTCAAAAGCGCAGTCTGACGATCCACATACGTGCTCACAGTGGAGAAAAACCTTTTTCTTGTTTCGAATGTACTTATTCATGTTCTACAAAAAGCAGTCTGACCATCCACAAGCTAACTCACAGCGGAGAAAAACCTTTTTCTTGTTCCGAGTGCAACTATTCATGCACTCGAAAGGACAGTCTGATGATCCACAAGCTAACCCACAGTGAAAAAAAATATTTTTCTTTTTCCGAGTGCAACTATTCATGCTCTCGAAAGGGCAATCTGACGATCCACAAGCTGACTCACAGGGGAGAAAAACCGACGGAAACTAACGGAATTAGCACATTATAGAGGGTAAAGTAAATTAGCTTTCGAGGTGATGGAAGTAGGGGTCCCATGTCGTCATCCACGTGGCGTGTGCAAGAATGCCTCCGTTCCGGGAATCCGCCCAGTTTCTGGCTTGGAGTCCCGGGCCGTAGAAAGGAATTTAAACATGCTTCGCTCGATTCGGCCAATTTGGCACGAACGCTGAGTAACGATTCGAATCTCGTGGTAAAACTAACACGCGGTCGACGAGTGGGTGCTTCGGGAAAAGCGCAGCGGACCCGGCTTGCGAGATGCACGACCGTTTGTCGGCACGTGGTGGGAACACAATGCCGGGCGATGTGGCTAGTGGCGTCCCCATAATGCCGCAGCGCGGCGGAAACTTGCATCTCGCAAATCTGCAGTTTGCGCCATCTGTTGCTTGATTTGTGTACTGCGGAACAAATCAGGCAACTTCGTTCACCAATCTCGTAACCTAACAACACATTGGAAGGTATTAAAGGTTTTACAAAAAAAATTAAGCTGAAAATCTTAGTTCTAATACCATGAAATCATAAAATTAAGTGTGTAACAATAAAACGTAATGTTGAGATTACTAGACTATTGAATTCTATGAACCATTTTATTAGTTGCTGAAATCAGTTAATTCTTAGGTGTGAGTTATAAACAAGTTAGTTTTAAATAATTTTTTAAAACTCGTCAAGTTTTACGAACTCTTTACTTTATTTATAGTGTTTGACGCATCGACGAACTAAGTGTTCGGAGTGTTGGCGTACATATAGCGTGGTACATGGAATTTGAGAAGGGTGAATGCCGGTAACTCCATTAATGGTGGACTGAATGCCGATGGCGCTAATAAAAAACTGTCAAAAAAAGCGAAGCTAGCAGTCCACAATGGAGTCCTGGTACCTACCCTGATGTATGGCAGTGAGGCATGGAACTGGCAGAGGAAGGATGAAAGTAAACTGAATGCTGTTGAAATGAGATCCCTGAGACGTATGTGTGGTAAAACAATGTATGATCGTGTGAGAAATGTGGATATCCGCAAAGAATGTAAGGCTGATGTAAGCATAATGAGTAAGATTAAGAAAGGGACCCTCAGATGGTTTGGGCATGTAGAGCGAATGAACGAAGGAAGTAGTGTAAGAAGAATATACGACGCGAATGTGAATGGTAGAAGAAGTCGGGGACGCCCGAGGAAGACATGGCACGATCAAGTGAATCAGATACTTGAGTCGGGTCATGTCAAAAGTCAGAATAATAGAAGAGAATGTATGAGACGATGTATGAATGTGAGTGAGGCAAAGAGTGTGTGCCAAGACCGAGTTGTTTGGCGGTCCGTCCTCTCTGCCTACCCCTGCGGGGAAACGGCGTGATGGTTAGTTAGTTAGTTATTCTAGCTTATTGTGTGGTACATGGATTTCAAAGTTTTGATTCCAGATGGTTGTTTTTCAATCATGTATGGACATTGAATTTTGTTGACTCAATGAACTATGTTCAGAGCTAGTAGAATTATTTTACCAAGAATGCGTAATTAGTAGCGCCGGTTGTAAAATCATTGTACATTGATTGTATACAAAAATATTTAAGACTATGACTTAAAGTAACCTTAAAATAAGATTATACATGTTTAAAGAATCGAAAATGTAGGGTTAAAAGTTGTAATTTACTTGAGAAACATTTCGATGGTAAGCTGTATATAGCGGAATGCTGTATTTACATAGGTTATATTGAAATCGAAAACTAAAGTAGAAGGTATGTTTTATAGTAAGCTATATTATATATCCACTTGCTCCAGACATCTTCAACATACAACAATAACAAGTGTCACAGTTTTTTCGCTCCACAAAATTTTACGGTGTGCATTGATTGAACGAGTCTTTGTAGTGATGTTTATTGGCGATTACTTAAACAAAATCTAAATTAACAATGTGTAATTATAACAGCAGCTGCCAACCGGTAAATATTTACTATTTAACTCATACTCATATTATCAACTGTCACCCGAGTGCAATAGACACATATTTTCACACGCAAAACAACGTCCAGTCATAGACAATTAGACAACTCAGATACAGGGTTGACACCACTATACCAAATAACAAATAAAAATCAAACAATCAAGATGAGTACCACCGATGCACTTTCATACAGAAATAAGGCAAAGGAAGAAATAAATTTATTACACACTAGCATTACTGATCCAGGGCTGAAGCTTACTAAGGATCAGATGACTAAATTACTTAATAAACTTTCCAACCTCTCTGGCACCATGTTGGATGTTGGTGTCAAAGTTGGAATCCTCGAGGGTCAGGTTAAGTCGAACGAACATATGGTCTCCTCAAAACTGATAGAATCAAAATCATCACAAGAATCTTCAAATTCATCAAATTTATCAATGTGCGAAGCTGCTGATGAGCTCGAGGAGAGGAAAAACGATCGAAAAATTTAATTATATTCAACTTTCCCGAAAGCTCAGCCTGTTCCCAAGTCGACAAAATTACTGATGATACGACGAGAATCTCTACTACACTAACAAATCTAAACTTGACCATCACGCAAGCCAACGTTACTACCTTTCGTCTGGGGATCAGAAAATCAGACAAACCTAGACCTCTAAAAGTTATGCTTGTCAATCCCGCCCAAGCCATAGACATATTGAGAAAAAAAACAGCATAACCGAGTACCCCGGTATTAAAATTTATTCCGATCAAATACCAGCCCAAAGATACTTCCTCGCCAATCTACGATTAACCCTAGACCTGTAATAATCTAGCTTTTATCGTTGTTTATTTATTTACTCCTGGGCACTTGGCACCAGTCGTAATTATCTTGTTTTTCTTCCATCTCTTTAATATTATTCTTTCTACTTTTCTCTTGGCTCTGATCGATATTTAAATTTTTAAGGCTTTGCATATGTGTAGTAGGGATGGAAAATTCCTCCCCTACGTCACACAAGCCTTCATGAAAATTGGACCCTTATTTCCTCTGATAACTACAGAAAGCGACTTAAAGCTCCCTTGTACTACATATCTTTAGAGATATATGTACTTAACTAATTAATACGTTATTTACGACCTTGAACGTAAATATTTTCGTATTTATGTTGTAATTAAACTCCATCAAACGTTGTGTAAATTTTTTGATTTATGATATAGGACTTTAATTACTTTCATTTTTATGTGGTAACCTTTTTATTCTAAACAGGGCGTTGAGTTTCAAACTGTATTGGTCTCTCTCTTGCAAATCTAACTTTAAATAATTTCTCTAACTGAGCTAACTTCCCTTTGTCGTTTATTATGATTCCCTACATCCTAATGAATTCGTAAATAAACTGTACTAATCGAAATTACACATGTCTAATTGAACAGATAATTAAATATAACTCAAATGGTTAAATGTTACTAAATTTGATTATGATTGTATCTTGTATCTGCTTGGCGCCCCTCCATTATGAATCAGCTGCTATAAGGTCCATATAAATTTTAATTTAATTCTGTTATGATTTTATTTATATGTACAACCTGGCTTCTTATGGTTACCAATGTATTGATATTTTTATGTAAATTTTAGTTTTATGTACTTAATATTTTGTTTTATAAAATTTTTGATCTCATACTCCTTTATTATAAATTTTATTATTTAAAATTTGTTATTATGCTGTTTAATCAGAGGTAAAGTCACATGGAGGAAATCCATAATTGGTTTTCAAACATGTACAAACTGAAAAATGTAAACTGTTGATTTCCCGAAAAAAAAAATAAATAAAGATGGATTTAGTAGGTTAATGTAATTAGTTAATTGCATATTTGACGAACTCAGGAAACCTTTTTCTGGCAAAATTTGGCTCCTTCCTCCTACAAGTAAGCAAGGTGATCAGGTTTCAACTAGAAATTCGCACAATCTTTTGGCACGGTTCGATTGATTGATACCTCAGTTATCGCGTCCCAACCGAACCTTCCTCTCGCCATCATGCCAAATTCCCTTAATAGCTTCCATCAAGATTTCCTCACTTTCTATTCAATTTTTCATTAAATCTTTTCCATCGTTGTTTACGTGTATCTTTTTTCAAACCTTAAATTTTCCAGATTACTTCGAAAACTATGGTTTACTACCTCACAAATGCACTCAATGTTTACCTCCAAACGCGGGTTCAATGTACTAAAGTCCCTGAATCGTTTCTTGTTTATCATGAAGTTTATTCACCTCTCGGTTCGTTGGGAATGAAAATGTTATTAATTATATCCTTAATTGCCGAGTCTAAAGGTCGATCTTTTGTTCCTCGTTGGTGTACGCCTTCCCGTTTATTGTTTGGTTTGTTTTATTTTTTATAGCATTTGTTTCAACCTAATTGGCTGTCAAGATATCAACATTTGGAATTGAGCCTAAAAAATGAGATCTCCCTGTGTCCTGACGATTTCTCAATACCATCTGTGATTTTTTCATCAATACTCATCTCACTTTGTTTAATTATAGATCCCTACTGTAAATATGAATTCAATTTACTCTGATCCGAAAGATGTCGTAGGTGTGTCCGTTTTATAAGTAATTGGTTTTTTTTTTTTTAAGTGGGAAGCTACGATATTTTCTAATTTTCACTGTTGATTAATGCAATACATCACAGAAAGAACACAAAATGGTGAAACAGGACTCACAATCTGTAGGAATAATAATAAGGAATCTGTATCGTATTTATAGATTAACAATGGTGGTTGGTTTTGTTTTTGTTAGTATGTGAAAATGTGGTTATTAATAGGACAATTTGTAGTTAAAAACACTCTCTTAATACGTGGATCTCCTGTAAACAGCTAGCATTATCTAGCAAATGGTCGAAGTGGTCAAATTCAGTGTTTTTGTCGGGTCGGGAACAAAATTATTGCAAAATGTGCTTGTGAATAAACGAGAAGAATTCCTTCTTGAAGCCAGATGTTTCTCTTGAAGTCTTTCTGCTAAATTACCAAATTATAACATGGTCCTACTAGCCGCATAGCCTTTACGAGCGGATGAAGGCGTCAGAGGAAATACCAGAACGAACCAGCGAGCTATCTAAAAAACCAGAAAGATGAGAACATGAAGAACAAAGAAACAAAACATAAGTACCCCTGCCATTCTTTCACTCTTATTACTTGAATTCCTGTTTATACAAGCGCTATTTTTTGTGTGTCGATGTGCTTATTTAAAAACAAAAAATTAACTACCCTCAGTGTAAAATGCAAGTCATGCAAGTTTATTTTAGGTTAATTGTTAAGAAGATGATTATTGTAAGATTCTGTCATTGATAGCTTGAATTGGTTATTTCTGTTTTTTACGCGATTATTGCACAGAAATTATTTTTGAAGGAACAGTTTTAGCATTTTAATTGTTGAATTATTGTCAAATACGAAATAATAAAAATGGATAATTTGAAATCGTTGATAAACAAACGAGGAGTGTTGAAAGGTAAACTCACGAGATTTTCGGATTCATTGAACGCATTATCAGTTAACGAAATTAAAATTCGCTATGCTAGAATTGAGAAAATAATTGATGATTTCAAACAAATTCAGGAACAAATCGAAAGCCTTCCGGATTCCAATGAAATCGATAATAATTTGCAAAGGAAGAATTTTGAAAATCAATATTATTAAATTTTAGCGTCTGCAAAGGGAGCAATTCAGTCTGTGGAGGCTCCCAAATTGGAAATAAAATTACCCAACCTTCAGTTACGAGAATTCAACGGCAATCCAAAAAATTGAATTATTTTTTTAGAAACATTTAAGACACTGGTTCATAACAATACTGCCTTAAGCAATGTACAGAAATTTTATTATCTGCAATCCTGTTTAAAAGGGAATGCAGCAAAGATAATCGCCAATTTCGAGGTATCAGACCTGAATTATATATCGGATTTTGAGTTGTTGCAACATTGAAGTACCCACCACTGTCCCACCCCGGTATAGGCAACTTATGGTCGCCCCTTCGGAGTTCTCGCAAGAATCTAATTTTTTGAATAAACGGCTCTACATTTAATGTAACGAATCTAGACCTTCAATGTCCCCTCATACTGTGTTAGGTGGCGGTATGCGGGCGCGCCTACAGGACTGTACTTTAATGGTCAATCTCTACAATTCTAAAGCCCATGGAGGTGTCAATGCAAAAGCAGTGAGCCTCATGGACAGTCAAACAAGTTGTTAGTAACATCAACAAAAAATAAAAAATAAATAAAATAATCCAAAATGACAGCAGCCGTCATGAGTAATCAGCTCATGACAGCAGGAGACATGACCATATATAATCCGGCGGGCGGCACCGAGCACTGTAAGTAAAAGAAAAAGGAAACAAAAGTAAAATAACATATGTACAGATAAGAACCGGTGACACCGCAACCTGGCTGCCGGCGGTCCCCAGTGAAGGAGGCTGATTGTCCGGCCTCCCCACAACCGGCAGCGTCGTCCTTAAGCCAGCTAGCCGGTGGTGCCTAGACGACAGTAAGTGGAAAACATGAAGAAGACCCTAGGGAGAGAAGCGTCGGTTCGCCGGAGGTGGGACGGACAGCTTTCGGATGTCGTTCAGCCTTCTCCCCAGCCTCTTCATGTCACGGGGTGTAGCGCGGCAAACAGGTGCAGCTCCACCAGTTCTAGAAGACCGGCCATGGTACGTAGGCGGGGACACGGTCCAGGGTCCAACCCCTTATATGGGGAGAAGGACGGTACAAAAACGAACAACTGAGTTCAGTTCTCGTAGTACAGCATAACTGAAAAGAAATGTATATAAGCGTAGAAAACCGCAAAACATAAAAAAAAAAAATAAACTAGAGCGTGTGGGAGTCATCGCAAGGCGTTTAATTGCACCAAATAACGAAAAATAAATCAAAAGCATGTAAAGTAAAGAAAACATAAAATAAACATAAGCGTTGAATAACGCAGGGCCTGTGTAAACAAGAAAAAATAAACATAAAAGTGTGAAAGCATAAAAAAACATAAAATGTAAAATGCAAACAATAAACATAAAAATGAAAAAAAAAAAAATAAAACTGTACATCCTGAGCAGAGTTTGTAAAAGAATGGAAGCAAGAAAAGTCCGTGGTAAGTCAGGAACAAGTACACCTGGTGTCAAAATCTACTAATCAGCGACTCTAAGCTCAGGCCATCTCTCAACCCAGATCCTTGTGAAGTTCCTCAGGCACTCGAAGTTCGTCTTGTTCAAAACCAGATCAGTGTTCCACACTGGTCTGATTGGTACGTCAAACCATCGAGCATTTCCTCTCTTGCGTCCGTCATTATCTCACACTGCCACATAATGTGCTCCGCCGACTGGTTCGTGCAACCGCAGGCGCAGTTGGGGTGAGGGGACAGGGAGAGGGCGTGAAGTCTCCCCCTGAATTCCCCGTGGCCGGATAGAAGCTGGGTGATGTGGTGGTCCAACTTGAGAAAGACTCCTTCCATTCTAACTTTAACTGATGGGAAGAAGGAGAAAGTCCATCTTCCCATATTCGTTCTATCCAAACGGACCTGCCACTCTTGGAGCGACAGATCCCTCATTTGACGAAGCAGCCCAGGGAGAGTCCCCGGCCCGCCCGGTGTCAGAACAACGCCTAGGTGAGTGGCCGGGGTTCCTCTGGTTAATTTCTGCTTAGTGAGCACTTCCCTGATTTCCAGATCGATTGGCAAAATGCCAGCCAAAACGGGTAAAGCGTCCGAAGCAACGGTTCTATACGCACCAGAGAGTGCCAGCAAGGGGGTTCGTTGGCCTCGCCTGAGAGAGTTGTTGCAACAGAGGTTTGCAAATTTGCGAACTACCGTACAAAGACACATCCAAGCTCTGTTTCAAGCATTGTGATAACGAGAGCCACAATACGTTATTGCACAGGGAGATGCATCCGAGCAATGACTCCATGAATAAAGGTGAAGATCACCCCGGAGGTGACTGCCAAATGGATGCTGAACGATTTTCAGTGTCAAACCATTCAGCCTTAGCAAAGGCAGAAAAAACAATTTTATTGTCGACTGCTATCATTGGGGTGGTAGATCACAATAATAAAGTGCATGAGGCAAGGGTCCTTATTGACTCTGGAGCTCAAGCCAATTTTATGTGCGAAAAGTTCGCAATGAAATTAAATCAAAGATTTGAAAATATAAACAAGCCTGTGTTAGGCATACACAACTATGTTACCCATATAAAGAAACGTGTTGCGATTAAAATGAAATCTCTGAGGACAAATTATAACCAAAATATCACTTGTCTAATATTACAGGAAATAACCACAAACCTACCTCAAGCAACAGTGGCCAGAAAAGATATTAAGCTGCCGCCAGGATTACAAATGGCGGACCCAAATTTCAACGTAGCGGCGCCTATTGATATCCTGTTAGGCGCTGAGAGCTTTTGGGATATACTACAAGATGATCGGCTGAGATTGGATACCGGACCTACTCTTCAGAGGACTGAATTAGGATGGGTCATATCAGGCCCGATCAACATTCATCATAAAAAAGGCCAGTACCGCAAATTTGTAGATTATCAATAAACACATTATCCAATCAAGTAGAAAAATTCTGGAAAATGGAGGAAGTGAATCCTGCAAGATTTCAAAATCATGAGGAGAAGGCGTGTGAAGCAGATTTCGTCGCCACGCACTCTAGGGAGAGCGATGGGAGATACGTTGTGAGTCTGCCGCGCCGCCCTGGTGTGAGTCAACTTGGTAACTCACTAAACACAGCGGAGAAATGATTTAAGAACTTAGAGAAGAAATTTTTAATAAATCCTGAATTGAAATTGCAATATGTACAATTTATGCGGGAATATGAACAACTAGGTCATATGGAGTTATGTGATAAATGGAGAGGGGATGAGCAATCCTATTTTTTGCCGCATCACGCGGTCATTAAAGAAGCTAGCACCACGACGAAGGTGCGTGTAGTTTTTGATGGTTCGACAAAGACGTCGACCGGAATATTCCTGAACGATGCTCTGATGGTGGGAGCTGTCATTCAAAAGGACTTATACAGCCATTTATTACGTTTTTGAAAACATCGATACGTCATGACTGCAGACATCGAAAAAATGTACCGTCAAATCAACGTATGCGCAGCGGATCGCAGCCTTCAGAAGATTGTATGGCGCGAATCACAAGAAGAGGAACTCCGACATTACAAATTGAAGACCGTTACCTATGGGCTGGGACCTACCTCTTTCCTAGCAACGAGATGTCTTCAACAAATTGGTATGGATAATCAAGTTAATTTCCCAGTAGCAAGTCAAGTCATAGAAAATGATTTTTATATGGACGATCTATTGACTGTAAGGGATGACTTGGAAGTTTGTTTCAAGTTGAAGAAACAAATAAGTGATATCTTGCTGTCCGCAGGAATTACCCTGAGGAAGTGGAGATCAATTTTTTTGGAATTGTCATCTGAGCGGAGCCAAGGTGAAATTGCCAAACAGGGCAATTGTGAAAAAATGATCACTAACAATTCCAAGAATGAAAAAATACTTGGGTTAATTTGGAATAATGAATTAGATTACCTGTCTTATGAAATTACAAGGCCGTCAGGTAAAACGGAGAGCAAACGTCAAATATTATCGTGCATAGCTTCCACCTTTGATCCTTTAGGACTTTTAGGGCCCATCGTAGTGGTAGCCAAATTAATTATGCAAAAATTATGGCAGTCCAAGGCATCATGGGATGACATACTACCTGATGAAATTTTACTACCTTGGAGGGACTATCTAGACCAACTATCGCAACTAAATGTGTTAAAAATCCCGAGAGGAGTTATTAGCGTGTTGCGCTGTAATTAAGGGTTGAGTATAGTAGGGATAATACTGTATGTACTATGGTTTCACCACAAACTTTTCGGTTAAACCGAGCGCCAAAATACTGCTTTTGTGCAGAATTATGCCCGTGGTGAAATAAAACATGAAACTTCATCTCAGGAGTGAGCATATGTATGTGATCTCCAGCGTGTTAGGGAATTAAATAACAACAAGTATCTCATTTCCAATTTAAATTTAAAAGAACGTATATATTATTTCAATAGTGTCAGGTACAATAAACGAAAACAGAATCTACTCACCCTCAGGGACCGATTGAGGTTATACTAACTAGCTAAATTCACAATATTCCTAACCGAACCGCGTCTCGTAGTTCGCCACAGGATGATTGGCAAGACCTCCAGCCGATCCTCATCTCGGCCAGTTCGCAACAGGATAATCGGCAGGACCTCCAGCCGATCCTCATCTCAACAGATCGCAAGAGGATAATCGGCCAGTTCGCAACAGGATAATCGGCCAGTTCGCAACAGGATGACCAGCAAGACCTCCCGACACCTTCGCAGCAAAGCAGGGCTCCAAGGGAAGTGGAACTCCAAGGGGGCGATGTTATGGGGCTTACATAGCAAGCAAGCGGGACCGTTAGTATTACCGTACGTGTAATTTTTCAATACAAGCCGGTGAGCGGAATTATTTTTCTCCACGTGATTAATGAGGCATTCTTATTGTCGGCACCCGACAAGTACATTCCGGCGCGTCTCGTGCAGCGTAAATACTATTACCGATCGCCTCGATAATTTTCGGTAAACTTCTCGAATAATACGAACTACCGCGGAGACCAATCTCGCGACATTATTGATTGAAATCTTTGGTGCACTTTCGGATCACGTATCAAAGATCGTTCCACATTAATTTCACGCGCCAATCGACTTAATTTTAAAACTTCGTCCCTTATAATAAATTAATACTACACGACTGTCACAGCCATGATCTAGCCCAAAAGATCATGCCGGCGAGAGTGCATTCCATTTCCCGACCCGGAAAAGAAAAAGCTCCCCCTTCCATAACGACTTGTGTTGCCAGTCCTCCTGTTGTAACTATCAACAATTAATTAACTCAATAGTTCGTGCCGCTAGGTTCGACGTTATAAAGCAGTGTTCATATTTTAAAATGAGAAAAGGTAATGATTTCAGCACTGCTTCATAACATTACCCCCCGCGCCACACAAATGTTTGCCCTCAAACATGTTTCGTCTAACTAACAAATTCCTAAGCTATTCCGGTCAATCCTCAGGGTGTTCTAAAAAAAGAAATTATAAAATAGACATGAATAAAAATAAAAATGTGAATCATCAAATGTGGTAGGCACACCATGTTAAACTTAAAATTGATGATAGCAAAAGCTAATAGAGATAGAAAAAGAAAAATCAAATAAATACGAATGAGTTCATTATGATTCCAATCGCACCCATGTTGTCCGGCAAGATGGTGGCTTCACAATGCAGTCATTCAAGACCAACACTTAAAATTAGAAGAACTTAATCTAAAGAACAATGTTAACTAATATTCCGTGAACGGGGTCCGCAAACACCCACAGCATTGAAAATACTGGGTGAGGAACAGCTGACTTTATGTCTTGGACTACCGTTAACGTTACATCTACAGCATAAACATCATTAATTATGTAAGTATAAACACTAGTCAGTGGACAACACATCCTTAACCTTAATTATACCTATGTATGTCCAGCACATTAATTATAATAATAATAATAATAATATTTGGATGATTTATATAGCGCCGAAATGTATTATACAAACTTATAATACATTTCTAAAATCTAAAAAACTACAAGCTAGGCAAACAATTATAAACAACTTATGGCTAAAAATTGCATACATCGGTTCATTGATCACCGATACGAAAATATGTGTACAATATTTTGACCAATGAACGTAATGCTGCCTAAAATTTAATGAAAAAAGGACCATACTTACCTGGGAGGTCGCTTGAAATTAACACTATATATTGTCCATTTAAAGAAATTTAGATAGAGTTCGCACGCAGAGGACATTATTGTAAACACATGTTATTTTATCCTGAAAAATATTTTAATATTAATATGTAATGTATTCTTTGACGAGTGTATTTTGGAAAGTAAAAGCAACATATAAAGGTGGGAGGTGCAGTAGTACCTATAAGGATTTGATCTTACTAAATGTGATTTGTCAAGAGACAGATTGATGTGTAAGGAATCGAGTTATTTTAATTCAGTAAGAAAAGTGTGATTAAGACATATCATAGACAATACAAGTATGATGCTCTCAAATAGGTATATTTAAATTACGGGTATGAGAGCCCAAAAAGGAAGGTTTTTAGTTTGGACCTAAACTCTGTTGGGCTTGTTATGCATCTTAATTCCGGAGGGAGTCTATTCCAAGCCTTAGGCCCAGATACTCCGAAAGCACGATCTCCAAACATAGTATTTGGCTTTTGTTTAGGTTCTATTAGTCTGCCTTTAGCAGATGAAGTTGCTGATCTAAGGGTTAATTGTCTCGGGCCGGTATTTTCCGGGACGCATAATTCGGATATGTAAGGTGGGGCCATTGCGTAGATTGATTTAAAAACCATCCAGCACAATTTGTACTGGATTCTCTCAGGGCACTTGAGCCAGTGAAGGTTACGAAGGTGTTCTGAAATATGCGAATATTTAGAAACCCCAGTTATGAGCCTTGCCGCTGCATTAAACATGGATTGAAGTTTGTCAATTTGATATTTGGGAAGACTAGCGTAGATGCCGTTACAGTAATCGAGCCGCGAGACTACGTAAGAGTTAATTAATAGTTTTGTCGCCTCTGTAGGAAGGTTTCTTCGAACTGACTTGAGTTGTCTTAGGTGAAAAAAACCGGTGCTTACTGTCCTATTTATTTGACTTTTTAACGAAAAGTCTGAATCTAAATTAACGCCAAGAAGTTTGACTGTTGTCTTTGGAATAATATCGTTGCCGGAAATGGAAATAGGTGCATTGTCTATGAAATGTTGGCGTTTGTTTGTGGCCGCCCATAGAAACTCAGTCTTAGATGGATTCAGCTTCAGCTTGTTTGAAGACATCCAACGAGTTATTGCTTCTAGGCATTCAGCTATGCGGATTTTGAGACTGTTGATTTCGTTTGGAGAGCAGTAAAAATAAACTTGCTGATCGTCAGCGTAGCAGTGGGACAGGAGACCAAATGACTCAATTATTTTGGCGACATCATTTGTAAAAAGGATGAAAAGAAGTGGGCCTAAAACGGATCCTTGGGGTACCCCTGAAGAAAGTGTTGCGAAGTTAGAGAGCTTATTTCCAACCTTAACGGCTTGTAAGCGATTGGATAGATATGACACCAGCCAATTTTTAATATCGGAACTCAAACCAAATGTTTCCTCTAATCTCTTAATGAGAAAGTCATGATCAATTGTGTCAAACGCTGCACTCATGTCTAAGAGTGAGATAAGTGCTAACTTACCTGACTCTATGGCCAAAGTTATATCTGACAGCATACGAAGGATTCCGGTTTCTGTTGAGTGAAACCTTCTATATGCGGATTGACGATTAGTGAATAATTTATTTGAATTCAAATGACTGGTTATTTGTGCAGCAGCAATTTTCTCCAGGATTTTTGATAGGAAAGGTAAATTTGAAACAGGTCGATAATTACCTAAGTTATCGGGGTCAAGTTGTGATTTTTTTAGTATCGGCGTAACTACAGCAGACTTTAGAGGTTCAGGGAAGTCACCTGTGCTCAGAGATTTATTAAAAAGATGAACTAGGAACACCACCATATGCATTAATGCATCACTGACCCATAATAGGGTTTTAGAAAGCCATTTAGGTAACACTTTAGGGTGCAAGCAACCCTCACTTTACTGAATTTACGTCCCTTTTAGGAGATATAAGAAATGTTCACTACGAAGAGTTTCCTATTCTACCTAAATCGGTCGTTCGAGCGAGTATATGAAGTAAAGTAGTATTGTAGGTACTAAGACTAATCAACGAATTTTATAAAATAATATATGTATCACTGAACTATTCTTTAAGTATACTCACAAGCATGTGAGTTGTTATTACGTGTTGAATTCACAACATTTCTCAGAATTTATTTATATTTGAAAACAATCATGTTTCAGATGGGAAGAGATAAACAGAAAAAACAATGCTCAACCGCGGAGACCAATCTCGCGACATTATTGATTGAAATCTTTGGTGCACTTTCGCATCACGTATCAAAGATCGTTCCACATTAATTTCACGCGCCAATCGACTTAATTTTAAAACTTCGTCCCTTATAATAAATTAATACTACACGACTGTCACAGCCATGATCTAGCCCAAAAGATCATGCCGGCGAGAGTGCATTCCATTCCCCGACCCGGAAAAGAAAAAAGCTCCCCCTTCCATAACGACTTGTGTTGCCAGTCCTCCTGTTGTAACTAGCAACAATTAATTAACTCAATAGTTCGTGCCGCTAGGTTCGACGTTATAAAGCAGTGTTCATATTTTAAAATGAGAAAAGGTAATGATTTCAGCACTGCTTCATAACAAGCGGAACACCAAAGAATATACAATTGCACGGGTTCTGCGACGCCTCGCAGAAAGCTTTCGGAGCATGCGCCTACATCGTCTCAACAGATTCAGAAGGTAAGCGGCATACACAGTTAGTTACCTCCAAGTCTAAAGTGGCGCCATTAAAATGTATATCACTACCCAAGTTAGAGTTACGTAGTGCATTACTATTGGCCAAGCTAATAAAAAATATCATGTTGACGCTAAGTGTAGAGGAATCAGCCACCTATTACTGGTGCGACTCAACAATAGCGTTATGCTGGTTGAAAGGACAACCAGCTCGTTGGAACACCTTCGTGGCAAACCGAGTCGCTGAGATACAGGAAATCAGCGATCCAACGCAGTGGCGGCACGTATCATCGTCAGAAAATGCTGCGGATATACTGTCCCAAGGTACCACAGCTGAAAGGTTAGTCAACGCTTCAATATGGTGGAAGGGGCCAAGCTGGTTGACGGAAGATGTCAACACTTGGCCAGTATCCAAGAAGTCATGTTTGGATCCCCCGGAAATAAAAAGTAAAAATGTACTATTGGTGGCTGATGCTCAAGAATGGGATATTTTCGAAAAATTCTCATCGCTAACCAAATTAAAAAGAGTAATCGCTCAAGCGTTAAGATTTATACATAATTGTCGTAACCCTAAGGATAAAAGGTATGGCAATTTAACTGTCTCCGAGCTGGAAGCAGCTTTAAAATGCCTACAGAAATCATCTCAAGAACACTCATTTAAAAGAGAATTGAAGGACCTAAAGAAGCATGGGTTAGTAAACAAAAACAGTAGATTGAAAGCTCTTAATCCCTGTTTAATGGAAGGTTTAATTTGCGCAAGTGGACGATTAAAATAAGCTACTTATTTATCGCATCATCAAAGGCACCCGATAATATTATCACCGTCGCATAAAATAACTGAACTTATTATACGTAATTATCATTATGAACATTTACATGCAGGTCCCCAAGCGCTGTTATCGGAAATACGCTTGAAATATTGGCCGATATTTGGGAGAAACACTGTTAAGCGTATCCTACATAAGTGTGTTGTATGTTTTAGATACCGACCTCAGGTTTGCCGGCAGATCATGGGAGACCTTCCAGTTGAGAGAATCACTCCCAGTCTACCGTTCTCTGTCACAGGGGTCGACTTTGCCGGACCGATAGCCACGAAGGCTGGAGCGCTGAGGAAATCTCCGCTCATTAAGTCGTATCTTTGCATATTTGTTTGTTTTTCTACCAAAGCGGTTCATTTGGAACTCGTAACAGATTTGTCAAGCGATGCTTTTTTAAATTGTTTAAAGAGGTTCATTGCCCGAAAAAATATTTTCTGACAATGCAACCACTTTCAGAGGAGCTTCCAATAAGCTCAAAGAACTGTATGCCAGTCTGAGACTGAACAATGACAAAATTCATAGATTTTTAGCTGATAAGGGAATTTCTTGGAGTTTTATACCGCCTAGGGCGCCGAATCATGGGGGGAAGCCGCAGTCAAGTCCTCCAAGTTTCATTTATATCGAATTACTAAAAATAACCCATTGCAGTTTGAATTATTATATACTTTGCTTTGTCAGATAGAGGCTTGTTTGAACTCCCGTCCCTTAACTTCCCTGTCTGATGACGTAGACGACCTTCTCCCTTTAACCCCCAACCATTTACTCATGGGCAGGGATGCTTCGGTTATTCCCGAGGTGGATGTCCGCGAGCTCCCGGAGAACAGACTAAGCAAATATCAAAAATTAAACGCTCTAATTCAAAATTTCTGGTTCAGATGGAAACGAGATTACCTTGCCGAGCTGCAAAAACGGACCAAATGGCAGGCCAGCAACCAAAAGACAATAAAGAAGGACGATCTGGTAATCTTGATGGAAGACAATCTGCCTCCTGCATTGTGGAAGATGGCGCGCATATTAACTACTCATCCAGGCCCGGATGGAGTAGTGAGGGTAGTTACCCTCAAAACAGCACAAGGTACTTTTGTGAGACCCATCACAAAAATATGTTTGATGCCAATAGAATCAAACTTGGATCCAAATTTCCCGACCCGGCAAACCACGGACCTTCCCAAGGTCACAGCCTAACTGTAATTAGGGCTGAACCGATGCAACGAAACCACAACAATAATTATGGAGCATCGGTATTGGTGTTGTTGACACCACTGTATCCTGTCTGAAGCCACTGGGGCTTCCAGTTAACAAACGCGAGTTGATCATCCCCGCTGCAGAATTAATGGTACCATCTGATTACCAGGGCACGGCCGCCCCATAATTTATGATGATCTATCCAATGATGACACACAGAAGTACATGGTGATGTACTATTCAAATATGATAACCACGTGAAAAGAAGTGTTCTTTCTGTTTTTGGCAGTGCCATGCCAGTGAAAGTAAGTCTTAAGCTTAAGCTCACCTAAAAGAATAATACCATCGCATAAACCATTACAAATAGAAGAAAGAGACCTACATATCCTAGATAGCGAAAAATACCTGGGCTTATATATTGATAAACATTTAACATTTAAACAACACGTAGAAAAACTAAAAACAAAAATCATCCCATTAATTGGTGTATTTGGTAGAATTGCTCATCTTCTACCAACAGAGGTAAAGAGGGGCTTATACTTTAGCTTAATCCAGTCCCACCTAAATTATTTAATAGAAATATGGGGAAACACATACATTACGTACGTAAACGACTTACAAATAATACAGAACAAAGTTATCAAAAAACTCTTCAACTATAACCCAGACACTCCCACAAAAAAACTATACCAGGAAATGAACCTTTTGAAAATAAGAACATTGTACGAATATAACATATGTCTTTTAATCTACAAAATACAAAATGGACTTATACACACAAACACAACATTTATAAAAACATCACAAGTACACGAACATTATACTAGACAACACAATAAATTGTACACAAATACTGTCAAGACTGAATGTGGCAAGAGAAGTATTGGTCACGAGGGAGTTCATATATATAATCTCCTTCCAGATAGCCTAAAAACGGAAAATAACATAAAAACCTTTAAAAAAAAACTATTTAAACTCAAAATGTTGGAACAAAATTAAAAATATTACTTCTTACTACTGTACTATATATGCTCTGTATTTAAGTTAAGAAAGCGAAATATTATGTTTCTTTTAACTTAATAAAAAAATAAAAATTTTAAATAGAACAGATAAACTGATAGTCAATCCACAGCGAACTGACAATTTATTGCTATTTGTGCATTGGTGTTGGTTAAAAAATATAATTGAAGTGAAAAATCTCCATAGAGACAATGAGACATTATTGAATTGTCAATTTTACAAAATTATTATTAATGTTGTGATTTTGTTATATTTTATGAAATTTTTATGATTTTTTAGAAATTTATAAATTTTTAGGTTATTGTTAATTGTTGGTTAGGTTCCCGGACCCTTTAAATTTAGATAGGTACACATCTGGTAAAATTTTAGTATATTGTTGTAAATTTAGGAATTTGTAGTTTGATTTTTTAATTTCAAAAAAACTTGTTGTTTTTTTTCATTCCCCGCCCGGCAGTATGTTCAAAAAGTGAAGGTTATTGCCACCTAGCGGTATATTTTGTAACTTGACTGTTTGGATCACAGATTACAGTCTACGGCCATAGGGCTGCACTGTTTTAAGGCTAGACGATAAAGCAGATTTCTGGAATCTGTATATTATTTAGATTAACAATGGTGGTTGGTTTTTTTTATGTTAGTATGTGAAAGTGTAGTTATAAATAGGACAATTTTAGTTAAAAACACGCTCTTAATACGTGGATCTCCTGTAAACAGCTAGCATTATCTAGCGAGTGGTCAAAGTGGCCAAATTAAGTGTTTTTGTTCGGGTCGGGAACAAATTTATTGTAAAATGTGCCGTGAATAAACGAGAAGATTTCCTACTTGAAGCCATGTTTTTCTTGAAGTCTTTCTGCTAAATTACCTATAACATAACATAACATTAACTATAACAGTTCTCATAGAAACAAAATTCATCTTAACTGTATTACCTTGGTTTATTAACTCAATGACCCTTACGAATGAAAATGACGTTAAAAATAATACTTAATTTACTTTGAAATTGAAATGAAAATGAAATTAAATGTGCAAATTCACCCAAAAAATGATTGTTAGACAAAAAATTACAGTTTCTTTTAATAAATGTTCTCATAGAAAAGAAATTCAAATATCTTTACTGTAGTAAAAGGCCCTTTCTTCTATTGTTATTTAACTCAATGACCCTTAGAATGAAAATGACGTAAACAATAATACTTAATTAACTTTGAAAATGAAATTAATGCATTAAATGTGCAAATTCACCCAAAAAATGTTTGTTACACAAAAAATAACAGTTTCTTCTATTAAATGTTCTCATAGAAAAGAAATTCAAATGACGTATTTTGACAGCTGCTTCAATTTATCAAGCTTTAACAATCATAATACTAGAAAATCAAACTAAAAAGTGGTTAACTCGTCTAATCAGGAGAGTGCGCGTTGGGACAGTGAATTTTTTATCCCACAAAGTATCTCGCTAAGGCGGAATACTCGTCATTATTCTGGTGTTTTGTACCACAAAATACAACTCAGTGCAAAAGTGACTCGATCATTATATAAACACAAAAAACCTATCCCAAAGGCGTTTTTAGCGTCACAAAGGCTCTGCCATCTCTCATTCAAGAAACAAGCATTGTGTCGTTTTTTCTTTTGTGTGAAATTTTGAAATCAACTACCTTTAAAATGAATACACTGTGCTCCATCTGTAAAAAAAACATTGACACCCCGTCAGACTTCATCTCATGTTGTATCTGCGACGAAAACTACCACTTCATTTGTGCCGATATCGCAGAGACCTCACGACGAGGAACTAAGATTTTACAGTGGCGCTGCAAATTTTGCACAAAAACACAAAAAAACTCAAAAAAAAATACGTCTGAAAAAATCTAGAACTGACATCTACCGAGAAACCAAATAAACAACCATCATCAACACCAAAATCTACAATTGCCGCCTCATCATACGCCAGTGTGAACTTACCACCAACAACCACAGATGGCTCCAGTAATCTGACAATCGAGCTATTTTTAACTGAAATTGCTAATTTTAAAGACTCAGTTATTGATTCTGTTGGAAAAAAATACGATGCAATCCTGCTCCAAAATAATGAAATATTAAAAACCATTCAAAGCATATCTCAACAGCAAGAAGACTTAAAATATCGAATAAATAATTTGGAAAAACTACATGAACAAGTAAACTCAGCCTTAAATTCAAGACTTGAGGATTTAGAAAAAGTAAGCGGAAAAAATAATGAAAATCAAATAAAAATTTGTCTCTTGACAGAACGAAATGAAGACCTAGAAAAAAGAATAATAGCGATCGAGATTGACCAAGAAAACAGGAACAGGCGATTTAACAATACTTGTTTGGAACTTCGAGGGCTTCCAGAATTCAAAGAGGAAACATCACAAACCTTAAAAGACATTATATTCAATACCAGTAAAACAGTTGACTGCCAACTAAATACAAATGATATTTATAATATATATAGAGTATCACAAAGAAATAAAAATATTCCTCCAACAGTTAAACCTAGGTCAGTGGTAATTAATTTTAATTCAATAGCGTTAAAAGAGGAGCTCCTTAATGCTATAAAAAAATATAAAAGATCTTGCGAAAAGATTGGGGACAAACTAAACACGGGAACAATCGGATTGTCTGGCCCCATTACACCCATCTACGTCTCAGAACTCCTCACGTCTAAAGGCAAACGGCTTTGGTATCTAGCTCGCCAACGTGCGACTGAATGTAAATTTAGGTACGTTTGGACGAAAGCAGGTCTAATCTACATGAAAAAAGATGACTCTTCTCGACCTATATTAATAGATTCAGAACAAGCTATACCGAAGCTCTGACTACCTGCTCTTTATTCTAATTATCGTGATAAAACTACTCACTACCGCTTTATATCGCCATTTCATACTCTATTACATAACAGCACTATATTATATGAACACCTAGGATTTTGCATAACTCCTATTTGTACTGGAATAATTTTAATTCTAATTTTAAATTTAACTTTAATTTTAATCTTTATTCTCTCTAGAATGGTAACTACACTTATTACAAGATTATTAATTGATTTATTAGTAATATTACTAATAATTCAGCAAAAGAGAACTCTAATCAACATATTTTATATAACCCAGATATTACTTATTTTTCATACTTATACTACTTTTTACTGTCTTTTGAAAGAGAAAATGCCACACACTAACTACATACGTTATTTATTTCCTGGATTTTATTTCAGATATTATTTCTTACTCAGATATTATTTATTTTTCCTAACTACATCATTTTGTTTACAGTTTTGTCGCTACAAATTTCGTTCTACAAGTATTGATATGATAATAAAATACTGTTTTAAAACTTTACCCAGAAAACAACAATTAATTTTTGAATTCTAATGGTAATAAACGATCTTCAACATGAAATCGATAGTATCATAGTGCCAAATACTGAAATAATTTTTGAAAACATTAACAAAATTATGCAATTTAATTGGGAATCAAATAGGATTAATATTGTTCATCAAAATATTAGAACGATGGGAAACTTGGATGATTTTCTTATATTTTTGGAAGAAATAAAATCTGTGGTAATGTTCCATGTACTAATTCTCACTGAATGCAGGTTAAATGATTCATACATAGCCAAACAAATTTCAGGCTATAACGAATACCATACAACATCGCATATTAACCAAAATAGCGGAGTAGTAGTATATATTGACAATACATTAAATTCCTTAGTACAAGAAATAAACATAAATCAGTGTAATTGTTTAAAAATCAACATTAATGAGAATTTAGGTATCCTAGCTATCTACCGATCACCATCGTTCAATGACATCCAAGATTTCCTGGAAAATATTATTGGTGAGTTAAAAAAAACTAAGGATTACGCACAATATGTACTGATCGGGGACATGAATATAAATACTATAGGAGAAGTATTGCATAGGCAGTCCGACGACTACTTATGTGCTATGGCTGAAAGTAATTTTATTTCCATTATTAATTCTCCAACTAGGGTACAAGGTAGCTCAAGCTCATGTTTGGATCATATATATACCAGAAATATAACAAATTCAAATGCATTTGTAATACATAATACAATCACTGATCATTACACCACTGCAATCAGTATCCCAAACTCAATACCCAAAAAACATAAAATTAATCACAAACAGATTATCAATTATGAGGCTTTATTAAATGATCTTAAAAATAAAAATTGGGAATATGTTTATAAAGAGACTGAAGTTAACAATGCTCTAAACTATTTTATTAATGAAATCAATACATTCATAACAAAACACACAATAATTAAACGCATTCCATATAGTAAAATACATCTCACCCCATGGATTACCAACGGCATTGTTAAATCTATACACAAAAGAAATCACCTTCATAAAATAGCTAAACGAGACCCATTGAACGATACTAAACAGCAAAACTATTACCGATACCGTAATATTTGCAAAACCGTTATTCGCAAATGTAAAGAGCGTTATTATAAATTCTTACTTGATAAAGATAATTCCAGCAAAAACATGAGGAATGTTGTCAGAGACATAACTAAAAGTAAAAGAAATACCAGTACATCGGTAACTGAATTAAACACCGGAAATTTGATTATAACTGACAATCAATCAATTGCATGTCATACTAATCAATATTTTGCATCTGTTGGGTCAAATCTAGCAAAAAAAAAATTATTAGAAACCCAGAAAACGGAAGACTCTTTAGCATCGACAATTGAAACAAAGGAACAATCGTTTTCATTTGATATTAAACCAACTACTGTAGAAGAGGTCTTAAAAATAATCAACAGCCTTAATACTACACATGCAAAGGGTCCAGATAGTCTAAATACACAAATACTAAAAAAAATAAAAAATCAGATTTCTGCTCCGCTATCATATATTTACAACTTAAGTTTTGCATCAGGAATATTTCCTGATCACTTTAAAAAATCAATAATTGTCCCAATTCACAAAAGTGGACCTAAATCTCTTGTAGAAAACTACAGGCCAATATCTCTTTTAAGCGCGATATCCAAAGTCATTGAAAAGCTTTTCAAAACTAGGTTAAACGAATATGTGGAGGAACATAACATTCTAAGTCCAAACCAATACGGCTTTCGGTCGGGTAAGGGAACGGATGATGCCATCGCATGTCTCACGGAAACTATTGCAGGGAATATGAACCGTGGCAAGAAAACTATTGCCCTTTTCCTGGACCTGGCCAAGGCATTTGACTCAATATCTCATAAAATTCTTTTACAGAGACTTAGAAATATAGGAATAAAGGTAAAAGCTTTTCAATGGATAGAAAGTTATATATCTAATAGATTTCAACAAACCAGAATTAACGAGGCTATTAGCACTTCACTAAAATACACTTTTGGGGTACCACAAGGAAGTACACTTGGGCCCCTTCTCTTTATTATATACATAAACGAACTTTGTAACCAACACATTGGTGGCAAAATTATCACGTTCGCTGACGATACAGTTATTTTGTTTGAAGGAGATGATTGGATAGAAACACACCACCTTGCGAACACAGGTATAAACAGAGTAAAACAGTGGCTGGACAGTAATTTGCTTACACTAAACATACAAAAAACAAAATATCTCACATTTAGTGCTACCCTTGCAGGGCAACCCAAAACACCTCATCACCTCACAATACATAATATTTAGTGTAGCCTTGGAAATAATAACCATACTTGTAAATGCGAAACCCTTGAATGTGTTAAATCTATTAAATATTTAGGTATAATAGTGGATAACCACCTTAAATGGAAACAACAAATTGAAAACACAGCTAATAAAGTGCGCAAGCTTATTTATATATTTATAGCATTGCGGGAAATTATAAAAACTCAAGACATTAAAAAAATATACTACGGGCTCTGTAACTCCGTCATAACCTACGGTTGCATTGGATGGGGTGGAACAGGATTAACAATATTATACCCGCTACTGAAGGCACAGAAATCCATTCTACGCGTCATTATGAAGAAACCCTTCAGATACTCGAGCGACGCTCTCTTCAAGGAGTTTAATGTGCTTGATGTTCGACAATGTTACATAAAAAAAATAACAATCTGCGTCCACAAAAATATAAGCAAAACGATAACAGTCGATCATAATCATCAAACCAGAAGTAAGAGCAGAAACGACCTTTCCATTCCTACAAGCAATACTGCGGCTTATCAAAAAGTTTTTTCATACCTGGGACCAAAAATATACAACAAAATCCCCTCTCAATTTAAACTGTGTGAATTATCATCCTTCGGTACTAAAATTACAAAATGGTTATTAGACTTAGGTAGGACAGATTCTGAAAAATTATTAAAAAACGTAGTCTGAGTTGATTTCTTCGATTTTGTATTTTGTATTTTCCTAAAAAATATTTTTTTTTAATTTTTCTTTCTTACATTTATATATTATATTTTTATTTTATATTTTACATGTATCTATCTGGATTTTATTGTTTATTACTGCTAATTTGTATTTTCCTAAAAAAATACTTTTATTTTTATTTTTATTTCTCGTTCTTACATTTATATGTTATATTTTTATTTTATTTTATATTTTACATGTACCTACCTGGATTTTATTGTTTATTACTGATGTATACCTAGAATAACACAACTTATATCTGATATTGTACCTAATATCTAAGTAACTCCCCCAATATGTACCATTATTGTTAATTATTATTGAATCCATTAATGTGAAATTATGTACACGCAACCTGCCAATTTGACTGTCCTAAAACGGGAAACCTTCCTAGTTGGACAGTCAAAGCTTCCTTTTATATTGTTATATCTTGTATGTAATAAATAAATAAAATAAAATAAAATAAATCTGCAAATTCACCCAAAAAATGTTTGTTACACAAAAAGTGACAGTTTTTTCTAGTAAATGTGCTCATAGAAAAGAAATTCAAATGTCGTAACTGTATTGAAAGGGCGTTCTACCATTGTTTATTAACTCAATGACCCTTAAGAATGAAAATGACGATAACGATAATACTTAATTAACCTTGAAAATAAAATAAATGCATTAAATTTACCCAAAAAATTATTGTTACACAAAAAGTGACAGTTTCTACTCGTTACTATTCTCATAGAAACGATATTCATCTTAACTGTATTAAAAGGGTGGTTAACCTTGGTTTATTTAACTCAATGACTCTTACGAATGAAAATGACGTTTACAATAATACTGAATGAACTTAGAAAATGAACTTAAGAGGGCATTACCAGAGAAAGCCTGAAATACGTCATTTTCAAAAAAGTTTTTAGACGTATTGACTCTTTTCCACAAAAAATTATAAATGGATTTCGAAAGATTGTTCTTTTATTTAGCATTCGTATGTAATAATTTTTTAGAATTTTTTTTAATTTTTAGTATAATAAGGTTATTCCATAGGTCGTTGGCAGATTTGTTAAATTTTCAAAAAAGTTTTTGTATTATACCACACCCATTTCAAATAATGTAATCATGAAGTAAAATAAATCTATACATCATCTAGCAAAGTTATGTATTAGAATTTTAATTTTAGTTTCAATAAAATCATTAAAAAATATGTACGTACATGTGTTTCTTGACGAAAATTGGTCCATTTGTGTATTTATTTGCGCACTTACAAACTAATATATTTCAGATTTTTTTAACATTCTTATTAAATTTAGACATTATTGAAAAATGATAAATACTTATAATCAAAAAATAACTACAAAAAGTACACTATTTTAATAGTTTTATCAACACGCCTTTCAGCATTTTTGGATGAATGTATAAATTAAAGCTAATTTGGATTGAAATAAATTCGATATTGAGTTATAATTTTAAAAAGCTGGTACGGAGAATAATTAATCTTTCTCATTGTAACCGTCCTGCACGATCGGAAGAACAGCTTTCGACGAAATGTGGATTTTCGTCCGCTGGCTGGTTAAACGCTCTTAATGCTCGAAATGGGCAAATTCATCCAAAAAATGTTTGTTTCACAAAAAGTGACAGTTTCTTCTAGTAACTGTTCTCATAGAAACGAAATTCATCTTAACTGTATTAAAAGGGTGGTTAACCTTGGTTTATTTAACTCAATGACTCTTACTAATGAAAATGACGTTTACAATAATACTTAACAAAGGAAAGTTACCTCATTTAGAGGAACTATTTAAATTTATTGTGCTTTGCATAAAAATCTTGTCTAAACGTTACTTTATAAATTAAAAAATAATAATTAATATTTAAATTTAGATTTGAAAGGGAAATACCAATACGATTTGAAGCTCAACGCCCTGTTTAGAATCAAAAGGTTACGACAAAGATGAAAGTAATTGAAGTCCTATATTATAAATCCAAAAAATGCACAACGTTTGATGAAGTTAAATTACAATATAAAAACGTCCTCAAAGACATATGGAGCTTCCAAACTGGAGAGAGCTGGCACTCTTGAGGAGGCCAAGACCCACCAGGGGTTGTAGAGCCAATAGTGATGATGATGATGATGATAAATACGAAAATATTTACGTTCAAGGTCGTAAATAACGTATTAATTAGTTAAGTACATACGTCTATAAAGATATGTAGTGCAAGAGAGCTTTAAGTAGCTTTCTGTAGTTATCAAAGGAAATAAGGCTCCAATTTTCATGGAGGCTTGTGTGACATAGTGGATGAATTTCCCATCTCTACTACACATATGCAAAGCCTTAAAAATTTAAATATCCATCAGAGCCAAGAGTAAACAATCAAAGAAAATATCTCTATTATTATATGAAAAAAACGAAAATATCACAGCGTCACGTGCATTTTTAGGGTTAATTTGCTCTTTTTATGCAGAAAGTTCATTTTCAAAAATCATTAAGTATTTCAAAAATCATTAACGTCATTTTCATTCGTAAGGGTCATTAAGTTAATTAACCAACTGTTTGCTTTTGCGTTACTGTCACTTTTTGCGTAACAAACATTTTTGGGTGAATTTGCAAATTTCATGCAGTAAGTTCATTTTCAAAGTTTATTAAATATTATTATTGTTAACGCCATTTTCATTCGTAAGGGTCATTGAGTTAATTAACCAAGGTATACCGCCCTTTTAATACAGTTAAGACATTTGAATTTCTTTTTTATGAGAACATTTACTAGAAGAAACTGTCACTTTTTGTGTAACAAACATTTTTTGGATGAATTTTCCCATTTCATGCATTAAGTTCATTTTCAAAGTTCCAGTATTATTGTTAACGTCATTTTCATTCGTAAGGGTCATTTAGTTAATTAACGAACTGTTTGCTTTTGCGTTACGTGCATTTTTAGGGTTAATTTAACGAAAACATTCTCAGGGCTCTCTCTAAATGACATCCGCATGGTTGGACCGACCATTCAAGATGATCTACTCTCGAAAATTCTACGTTTCAAAACTCACAGATATGTTATATCTGCGGACATAGAAAAATTGTACCGTCAGATTTTAATAACACCTAAACATCGTGATTTGCAAAGAATTGTTTGGCCAAACCCTTCTTCAAACAAATTATCACATTTCAGACTCAACACAGTGACGTACGGTACAGCTTCAGCTCCGTATTAAGCGACAAGATGTCTGCAGCAACTTGCCCTGGATACCCAATTATCTTCGCCAGACGCAAGTCAGCGCATCCTGCATGACTAATATGTAGATGATCTTCTTACAGGAAATAATGATTTTGGAACAACGCAAAAACTCAAGTATAGTATTAAAATCTGCCTGTCTGAATCTACGAAAATGGAAATCCAATGACCCTAATCTCATCTCTTACACAAGTAGTAGTAATCTGCTTACACAATTTCACACATGAAGTAGTCAGAGTCAGAAATCTATTCTCACTCCACAACAGCAATAATAATAATATGTACGTTGTACATACCTACAACTCAAGAGTGAATACAATAAATAGTAAGTCGAATGACAAGTATGCAACTGGAAAGGATTCACAGCAATAAAATGGTAACTTGCAATGCGGTCAAAAAATTATTTAATGTTGGCTAAGACATACTTTTTTAAGGTACTTAAATTACATGAGAATATATCTATATTATTAAAATTCTTATCAAATACGTTGCATGTTCTGAATATAAAAGCATTTTGTCTGAGATAAGTAGAACATTTTTGAAGATGAAAAGGTGATTTTTCTCTGGTTCTAACGGAAGGGACTCTAAAATTAAGCTCAGCCAAACGGGGCGAACAATCAATAAAACCATTGATAATTTTTGAAGATATATTATATCCGCGGAGTCTCTTCTAATTTTTAATGATTTTAGTCCATAAAGGTCCTGCAAGCTGTTTATGTTATGATAACCAATATTTAACTTGAATTTTAAATGACGGACAAATTTTCTTTGGATGTCTTCAATGCGTTTAAGATGGGTTTAAGATTATGTGTAAGATGGTACAATATATTATTATCCAATAACAAAATTAATATAACAGATACACTGCAATGTGAATTATTCAAAAAACAAATTAAGTCCCTTAAATTGGATAGTGACATATTGTACCCTTAATGTTTACCCTTTATGTAATTAATTAATTTACCCTTACTTAAACAGCAATATTTAATATTTAAAAAAATTGTATTGATATTGTCTAAATTGTCTAAATTGTGTACCTACCTAAGATATTTATTTCATTAGTTCTTTGAAAATTGTTTACATAATGAACATTATTATAATATTTTTGCATGTAAAATACTCCTCCCATAAACACGAACTCCTAGAGCTCAACTTATGGAGTAGTAGAATAAAACATGAATTATTTTGTAATCTTGCATATATTATCATTGTAATGTATAAACAAAAATCTTGAAATAAATAAATAAATATAAATATTATATTGAGGATTTCATATTTGAGAAGCGAATTCAAAGTGACTGCGAACATATGAAAAATACAATATTTTAAGTGTTTGAATGTTCTTGAATTCTTTTCCAATGCGGAATAAGTATCCTAACATTCTAAAGGCTTTCTTCACAATCATATTTCTATATTTCATAGTTCTCGCCTATTTATTACACTCATATACTCTCTTTATACTTACTCATGTTACATTTAGTTGGTACTTAAAGAAACCTTATTTTTCTTTCTTTTTATAACACTGCATACCAAAAAAAGAAAAAAAAATCATAAGAAATGAATGATATTAATTTATAATTTTTTTTTTAATTTTTTTACTTAGATATACTAAGATATATTTACACTTACGAGTACTAGACTCCAAACAACTATCCTCCGTTGGTCACCATGATACAGGCAGCTGCCTAGTATGGTGACCTTATGTATCTCCTGAAGTAAATTTATTATGTATGTAACATGTACTTATAAATAAATAAATAAATATTTATAAGTTATGATCGATCAAAGGTGTTACTTTGGACCCACAGCAATATGAAGAAATTTAAAACTCTTCTTTTGGTGGATTTTTTTATTGATTCCTGTTCACACAGTTAATCTTAGTAAGAATCCAAAATAAGTCAGTCGATTCGATACCACGGGGCAAAAGTTATGATCCATCAATTGTGTTACAAAGCACCCACAGCACTATGAAGAAATTTAAAATTCTTCTCTTGGTAGATTTTTTGATTGATTCCTGTTCACACAGTTATTCTTAGTAAATATCGAAAACTAGTCTGTCGGTTTGATACCATAAGGCCAAAGTTATTATCGATCAAAGGTGTAACAAAGCACCCACAGCACTATGAAGAATTTTAAAACTCTTCTTTTGGAAGATTTTTTGATTGATTCCTGTCCACACAGTTATTTTTAGTAAGAATCCAAAATTTGTCAGTCGGTTCAATACCATAGGGGCAAAGTTATGATCCATCAAATGTTTTTAAAAGCAACCACACCACTACGACGAAATTTGGAACTCTTCTTTTGGTAGATTTCTTGATTGATTCCTGTTCACACAGTTATTTTTAGTAAGAATCCAAAATTATTCAGTCGGTTCGATACCACGAGGCCAAAGTTATGATCGATCAGAGGCGTTACAAAGCACCCACAGCACTATGAAAAAATTTAGAACTCTTAATTTTTAGTATTTTTTATTGCTTGCTGTTCACACAGTTATTCTTAGTAAGAATCCAAAATGAGTCAGTCTTTTCGATACCACGGGGTCAAAGTTGTGATCCATCAATTGTGTTACAAAGCACCCACAGCACTATGAAGAAATTTAAATTCTTCTATTAGTAGATTTATGAGTGATTCCTGTTCACACGGTTATTCTCAGAAAAAATCCAAAATAAATCAGTCGGTTCGATACCAAGGGCAAAAGTAATGATCGTTCAAAAGTATTACAAAATACCCACAGAACTATGAAGAAATTTAAAACCCTTCTTTTTGTAGATTTTTTGATTGATTCCTGTACATTCAGTTATTCTTAGTACGAATTTTTTAATTTCAATCGATTAGATATCATGGGTCCTAAATTTCGATCGATCAAAATTTTTCAAAGCGCCTACTGTAATTTTATGATATTTGAAACTACCTTCTGCTTTACTATACCTCCATATGGACTCCACTTTACGGTATCTATAAAGAAAATATTGAAAGTGTCCGAAAGAAATTTCTGCGTTGCCTCAATTACATAATGAGCGCACCTAAACGGGGATACACAATTATGTTCTCGAAATATAACGTCTCCACTCTATCTAACCGGCAAACATAGCTTGACCTAATGACCCTGTATAAAATCTGCAACGACGTTATCGACTGTCCTTACTTACTCAAACTAATTAATTTTAAAATACCACCCAGAACAACTAGACTTAGCGACTTATTCCACATTAACAGGACACATACAAATGCTGGTGTTAGGGATCCAATCAGAAGAATGTGCAAATTTTTTAATAAAAACCACAACCTTAATGATTTCGATATATTTTTGATACTTATTGCACTTTTGGTAGAAAATTGAAGGCTGTTTTCCTACAAAATAAGAAAACTCAGATATCATTCACTATACTTTTTATGTGCTTCTTTTTAAATAATTTTCGATTCATTACTAATTATGACTTATTTTTAAACATGTATATAAAATGTATTTGAAAATCTTTACTTATCAAGTCAATCAGTGAGAAATAATATTGTTCATAATATTGTTTTGTTAATTATTGTCTGTATCTGTGTTTTCTCCTTAAATAAAATAAAAATAAAAAAAACTGTATTTTTGGTAGATTTTTTTATTGATTTCTGTACACACAGTTATTCTTTGTCGGTATCCAAAATAAGTCAGTCGGTTTGATACCATGGGACAAAAGTTTTGATCCATCAATTATGTTACAAAGCACGCACAGCACTATGAAGAAATTTAATATTCTTTTTTTTTTGGTAGATTTTATCATTGATTCCTGTTCATACAGCTCTTCTTAGTAAGAATCGAAATCTAGTATGTCGGTTCGATACCATAAGGCCAAAGTTATGAAGGATTGGTAGATTAGTTATAATATAGTGTTACAAAGCACCTGTTATTATATTCTAGTGTTACAAAGCACCCACCTCACTATGACGAAATTTAAAAATTCTTCTTTTGGTAGATTTTTTGATTGATTCCTGGATACGCGCCATAAATATATTTGGGCATTAATTTCTTTAAATTGATAATTTATGCTATAAGACCATAAGGGCGCCATCTATGGGTTTTGTATTGTATTGAATTGAACCTATGTGACTTGAGATGCAGTGTATTCATGCGTTTCCTTACCTTTGTGAATCAAGCAATTACTTCTGACGGGAGTGTCAGTAAAAGGCCAAGAGATGTCTCTCCTGGTCAGTCATAAGAATAATTCATCCAGTGAGTGAATTATTGTTGTACCTAAGATTGGATTTTTGGCACGCATTATTAATATGCAAATTTTTCATAGTTGAAACTTCCTTGCTGTGCGAAACATCTGTCAAGATTATGCAATATCGCCTTGACATTTTTATTGAAAAGAAGTGTCTTTTTGTGTGGACATCGTGGCTGCGCTGCATTCTCTGAGTGAGTGTTTGTTTGTTTTCACTTTGGTTTTTGAGATTGCTGGGTCAACTGTTTTTTTGTGTCACATAGGGAAGAATTCAATTTTCGTTAATTTTACATAGGGTAGTCATCCCTGGTGTCAGGGGCTATTTACACGCCCCTACATATTAAGTGGTCCTTCGTAGCCTGGATTATTAATTCATTCATACATTCAATTCGAGATTATAGCTTAATTACATGGATGTTTGAATTTACGTATTTTTTTTGGTAAATTTGAAGTACCTCTCATTTTTTGAGAACTATAGCTGGTCTTGTTTTTTGCTTTTGGATGACATATTTGGATGTTCGCAGAATTATCGTAATTTTGGATAATTATTCGCAACATTATTATTATTAATTAATTGTTAACATTGTTCGCAGAATTGTCGTAATTTTGGATAATTATTCGCAGCATTATTATTAATTAATTATTAACATTGTAACATTATTGTAAAATTTTGTGGTAATCTTTTCGCATATATAAAAAATGCCAAGAATTACGGAGGAGGGTTTTGATGAGGCTCAAGACAGATCGCTTATTCTTTTAACCGCAAAAAAGGAAAATCTTTTTGTTCGTATGAACGATCTGTATAATGCAACAAATAATATATCTAATTTTGAGTCAAGAAATAACGAAGTGTTTATGGCTCAGTCAGAGATGATTGATCAAATGCGAAGTCAATTTGAAAATATTATAGATAGCATCAATGATCGTCAGTTAACTTTAAATCCAGAATTTAAACCAGATTTTCAAGCTTTAAATGCTTTAGATGATCTTTTTTTGAAGGTCAAACGAACTAGATCGAATATGAAAACTTCTGTAAGAGAGTCACTGACGTCACAAAATAAGTCGCGGAAGCCGTGTATGATTAATCTTCCTGCAATAGATCTTCCAACCTTCGATGGTAAGAATGAAAGTTGGTCGAAATTTTTTGAGTCATTTAAAGCCAATATCCATAATAATAGACAGCTAACTGACTCGCAGCGTGTGCAGTACTTAGTCGGAAAACTCACACACGGGGCTTTGAACATAACCGCAGGCATTGTGCCTTCGGGTGATACATATCAGATCATTTGGGAGAGTTTAGTTAAAAAATATCAAGATAAACGTACACTAGGAACACATTATTTAAATAATATTCTCGATGCGAAAAACTGCACGAATACATCTGCCAGTCTCAATTCTTTCATTGAAAGATATTCTTCGTCAGTGTCGGCATTAAAGCAGTTAGGTATTGAAGATTTAACTGATTTTATTTTGTTTCACTGCGCGGTAAGAAAAATTGATTCACAGACGGCTCAGAACTTTGAGCTGACAGTTCGTAATAAAGAAATTCCTTCTTATAATGAGTTAGTTTCGTTTGTACAAGATCAAGTAAAGATTTTAGAACGAACGAGTAACTCGCATGGTGTCGTAAATAAAACGCATCCCATTTCGTCCTCCCGATCAAATAATACTAAATCGTTCGTCGCGAGTAATGCGATTATTCCGCGCTTCCCAGCTCCGCCGAAAGGATGTATTCTGTGTAACAAAACTGATCATTTAATCAACGTTTGCTCAAAGTTTAAATGTATGAGTTCCCCACAGGCTCGATTTGAATTTATAAAATCGAAAAATGCCTGTGTAAATTGCCTTAGTGGTTCACATACAATCAAGTCATGCAAATCGGGGTTAGTTTGTGATTTGTGCAATAAACGTCATCATACATTCTTACATTTCGACAGTGTGAATAATATGAAAACCAATACTCATGTACATACGTCGCAAGTACCTACCAGTGAAGAACCGTCAGTCCCCCCTCCAGTGTCATCCAGCATCAATGGAACTGGCATTGGTGATAAGCAAGTGGAGGGGACCGCGAATGTCAATCCTTCGTGTTCGCTTTGTGCCAAAGTAACACCGAACTCTTCTATTTTACTTTCGACCGCACAAGTATACGCGAAGCTTAAAAACGGAAATAAAGTTATTGTTCGGTGCCTAATTGATAATGGCTCTCAAAATAATTTGATTACGGTCGATTGTTGTAAGACGCTGAATTTACCAATAGTTCCTTTGAGTAATTCGTTTGTCAAAGGAATTGGATCAACGTCTCGACCAATTTTCGGTTACGTGTATTTGGATATTGAGTCTCGCGTATACCCAGAGAATAAATATAATATACATGCGCTTGTCGTTGACAGTATCACCGACCAATTACCTAATCACTATATAGCCAAGGGTGATATGAGGTACTTAGAGGGCATACCTCTCGCAGACTTAACATGGAATATTCCTGGATGCGTGGATGTCGTCATCGGTGCACAACTGTTCCCATATATTTATTTAGGGAACAGGGTTGAATCGGGTACTAGTGCACCCCCCGCGTTATCGACCGCTTTCGGTTTCGTGTTGATGGGTGATTACCCCAATAATGTGCTCAACACAAACACATCATTCTCGGCACTCGCACTTAATGATTTAGTGCAAAAATTTTGGCTGTTAGAAGAGATACCTAATATAAAATTTCTAAGTCCGGAGGAGACAGAATGTGAGAATCTCTTTACTTCATCAATTTCTCGCACTGATGATGGTAGATATTCTGTTGCTTTACCTTTCTGTAAAGATCCAAGACAATTGGGTAATTCTCGTACTGCTGCCCAACGCCGATTTTTGGCATTGGAGCGAAAATTTAAACATTCCCCTACTTTGCAGGAGAATTATAACAAGGTTATCAGTGAATATATTGAAAATAATTACCTATCAGAAGTCTCAGAGTCTGATATCACAGAAGATGGATATTACATCCCACATCATGCTGTCTTTCGTCCAGACAAACCAATGCCTCGTATTGTGCTCGATGCTAGTGCTAAAACACACACAGGGCTGTCACTGAATGACATTATTCATACTGGTCCCAATTTGCAAGCCGATTTGTTTCTGCTTTTGCTTGACTTTCGTCTTTTTCCCATCGCTATGACTGCGGATATAAAGCGAATGTATTTACAGATTGAAGTTCCTAGCAAGCATCGCAGATACCTGAGGATCTTATTTCGATTCTCAAATAATGGTCTCATGCGAACTTTTCAGTTCAATCGAGTTCCTTTCGGCTTGACGGCAAGTCCATACTTAGCAATGCGGACGGTTCGCCAGTTGGCCCAGGATATGAGACCACATTACCCGGATGCTGCCAAAGTGGCAGAGTCCAAGCTGTATATGGACGACCTGGTCTATTCTATTGCAGATGAGCCCAGCGCCATACGTCTTTCTCGAGAATTAATCTCGTTGTTTAAGTCCGGTGCCTTTGATTTAGTAAAATGGACTAGTAATTCTCAAGTTGTACTTGAGAACCTCCCGGATTCTCACCACAGCCCAGTGGACTTCACTGTTGGTTCTAACAATACCTCTAAGGTGTTGGGCCTTTCGTGGGAACCAGCTGATGACAGCTTCTTCTTTACGACATCTTATGTTCAGGAGAAGTGCACAAAGCGGAGCATACTCTCCATAGTCGCCCGTTTATTTGATGTCCTCGGCTTGGTCGCCCCTGTCATTCTGTACGCTAAATTACTTATCAAAGAGCTATGGCTGTGCAACATTGGTTGGGATGATACACCCCCTGATAGCGTTATTCGTCGGTTTTCGGCGCTTACACAGGAATTTCCGCTAATTTCAATGATAAAAATCCCTCGCCATGTTGGTGTCCTGAAAGACAGTACGGTGCTCGTTGTTGCTTTCTGCGATGCAAGCATGAATGGTTACGGCTGTGTGATTTATTTGCACACCACTGATCTGTTTGGAAAAATTACAGTGAGATCAAAGGTTTCTCCCACCAAAGTGACGACCCTCGCTCGTTTGGAGCTCTGTGCCGCAGTATTGATGTCCAAATTAATACGGACGGTTCAAGATAATTATTCTGAGCGTCTTCCTATTGCAGGAACATATGCGTTTTCCGATTCTACCGTTGCGCTCTCTTGGATACATTCTTCACCGCATCGCTGGTCGGTGTTTGTTAGTAATCGCGTAGCTCAGTGCCAAGAAAATTTGTCTCCAGAGAACTTTTACCATGTTGCTGGTAGTGAAAACCCGAGCGACTGCCTTTCTCGTGGCATGCTTCCTTCCCAACTCGTTTCACATGATTTATGGTGGAACGGCCCATCATGGATTCGCAGCCCACCTTTGGAATGGCCATTAAAACCGTTTCACCCTACCAATACTGGTGAAATGCCTGAACACAAGGCTAATGTGCTCATTGCAACATTTCAGGGTGAAAAATCGGTCCTGAGTGAACTGGCTCAGCGTATATCCACTTGGGATAAACTACTAAGGATTGTTGTTTATGTCCTCCGATTCATAAAAAAGATATCACTTTCCTCTGGAACGGTCAATAATCTTATGACTGCTGAAAAGGCTGTGATTCGTGCTGTGCAGAGTATTCATTTTGCAGGAGATATTGCTGCACTCCAGGAAGGCAAATTTCATTCCAAAAGACTTCAGAGTTTATCTCTATTTCTTGATGGAGATAATCTGTTACGTATTGGGGGGCGGCTTTCTAAATCGGATTTACCTTTTGAGGTTAAACATCCAGTTTTGCTTCCCAAACATGACTGTGTTGTCGATCTGATCATCGCTCACTTTCATGTCGTGAACTGTCATACAGGCCCAGGACTTCTTATGTCTATCTTACGTCAACGCTATTGGATATTAGATGCTAGGACTGTTATTAGGGCGATGGTGCGGAAATGCAATTGTTGCTTCCGCTTAAATCCATCGCATCCTACACCGAAGATGGCAGATTTACCGTCATATCGTGTTGCAGAAGCAAAGGCCTTCGTACATACCGGTGTAGATTACGCAGGTCCACTCCGTATTACGCTGACTCGTCGGAGAGGACAACATTCTCAAAAGGCATATATTTGTCTATTCGTATGCCTTGTGACCAAGGCTATTCATATTGAGTTGGTCTCTGACTTAACTTCAAATGCTTTCCTGGCTGCTTTCAGCCGTTTTATTTCTCGGCGTGGCCCGGTAACATGCTTGTATTCAGATAATGGTACTAATTTTGTGGGTGCGAAGGCACAATTAGATGACCTCTACAAGTTTTTGGTTGAATCTGAATATGAGCCCTCATTAAAGCGCGAACTCGCTAAGCGTCGTATAGAGTGGAAAATGATTCCACCACGCGCGCCTCATTTTGGGGGTATGTGGGAGTCAAACATAAAGAGCATGAAGACACACTTGTACCGTGTGATTGGAACTCAGCTTCTCACCTATGAGGAGTTACAGACTGTGCTAGTTCAAATTGAGTGCATAATGAATTCGCGTCCACTTACAGTTATATCTTCTGACCCTTATCCAGAAGTCCTTACGCCTGCGCATTTTTTAATGTCGACACCATTGCAGTACTTGCCTGCTTCTGTCCTGGCAGACGGTAAAATCAATTTGACTCAGCGTAAGCAATTATTAGACAGCATGGTTCAGTCCTTCTGGAAGAAGTGGCGTTCAGAGTATCTGCACACCTTGCAAGTCAGGCAGAAGTGGACTACTTCTGATCATCCGATTGATATCGGAACTGTCGTACTAGTGGGACAAGAAGATTCCCCTCCGTTAAATTGGCCTTTAGGCGTGATAACTGAAATCCATCCCGGAATGGATAAAATTGTTCGCGTTGCGACGGTAAAGACAAGATTTGGTTCTTTCAAACGTCCGGTTGTCAAATTATATCCCATTCCAACGCAATAATTTTATATTTTATCTATTTTTGTTTATTTTTATTTATTTATTTTTTTTGATTTTAGTCATTGTTTCAATGATCTCTGACCCAGACATGGCATTACTTAATATCCGTTATCTTGGTCAATTGAACTTTATTACGTTGTATTTTTAGTTATTTTTCTTTATTTTGTGAGATTCTGCGAATTTCCAATGCGTGTCATTCCTGAATATTACCGGTGAATAGTCACTTTATTTCTATTTCATTTCTTGTTTCATTTGTATTTTTATATTCTTTCTTTTGTAAGCTCTACGAACTTCCAAGGCAAGGGGAATATGGATACGCGCCATAAATATATTTGGGCATTAATTTCTTTAAATTGATAATTTATGCTATAAGACCATAAGGGCGCCATCTATGGGTTTTGTATTGTATTGAATTGAACCTATGTGACTTGAGATGCAGTGTATTCATGCGTTTCCTTACCTTTGTGAATCAAGCAATTACTTCTGACGGGAGTGTCAGTAAAAGGCCAAGAGATGTCTCTCCTGGTCAGTCATAAGAATAATTCATCCAGTGAGTGAATTATTGTTGTACCTAAGATTGGATTTTTGGCACGCATTATTAATATGCAAATTTTTCATAGTTGAAACTTCCTTGCTGTGCGAAACATCTGTCAAGATTATGCAATATCGCCTTGACATTTTTATTGAAAAGAAGTGTCTTTTTGTGTGGACATCGTGGCTGCGCTGCATTCTCTGAGTGAGTGTTTGTTTGTTTTCACTTTGGTTTTTGAGATTGCTGGGTCAACTGTTTTTTTGTGTCACATAGGGAAGAATTCAATTTTCGTTAATTTTACATAGGGTAGTCATCCCTGGTGTCAGGGGCTATTTACACGCCCCTACATATTAAGTGGTCCTTCGTAGCCTGGATTATTAATTCATTCATACATTCAATTCGAGATTATAGCTTAATTACATGGATGTTTGAATTTACGTATTTTTTTTGGTAAATTTGAAGTACCTCTCATTTTTTGAGAACTATAGCTGGTCTTGTTTTTTGCTTTTGGATGACATATTTGGATGTTCGCAGAATTATCGTAATTTTGGATAATTATTCGCAACATTATTATTATTAATTAATTGTTAACATTGTTCGCAGAATTGTCGTAATTTTGGATAATTATTCGCAGCATTATTATTAATTAATTATTAACATTGTAACATTATTGTAAAATTTTGTGGTAATCTTTTCGCATATATAAAAAATGCCAAGAATTACGGAGGAGGGTTTTGATGAGGCTCAAGACAGATCGCTTATTCTTTTAACCGCAAAAAAGGAAAATCTTTTTGTTCGTATGAACGATCTGTATAATGCAACAAATAATATATCTAATTTTGAGTCAAGAAATAACGAAGTGTTTATGGCTCAGTCAGAGATGATTGATCAAATGCGAAGTCAATTTGAAAATATTATAGATAGCATCAATGATCGTCAGTTAACTTTAAATCCAGAATTTAAACCAGATTTTCAAGCTTTAAATGCTTTAGATGATCTTTTTTTGAAGGTCAAACGAACTAGATCGAATATGAAAACTTCTGTAAGAGAGTCACTGACGTCACAAAATAAGTCGCGGAAGCCGTGTATGATTAATCTTCCTGCAATAGATCTTCCAACCTTCGATGGTAAGAATGAAAGTTGGTCGAAATTTTTTGAGTCATTTAAAGCCAATATCCATAATAATAGACAGCTAACTGACTCGCAGCGTGTGCAGTACTTAGTCGGAAAACTCACACACGGGGCTTTGAACATAACCGCAGGCATTGTGCCTTCGGGTGATACATATCAGATCATTTGGGAGAGTTTAGTTAAAAAATATCAAGATAAACGTACACTAGGAACACATTATTTAAATAATATTCTCGATGCGAAAAACTGCACGAATACATCTGCCAGTCTCAATTCTTTCATTGAAAGATATTCTTCGTCAGTGTCGGCATTAAAGCAGTTAGGTATTGAAGATTTAACTGATTTTATTTTGTTTCACTGCGCGGTAAGAAAAATTGATTCACAGACGGCTCAGAACTTTGAGCTGACAGTTCGTAATAAAGAAATTCCTTCTTATAATGAGTTAGTTTCGTTTGTACAAGATCAAGTAAAGATTTTAGAACGAACGAGTAACTCGCATGGTGTCGTAAATAAAACGCATCCCATTTCGTCCTCCCGATCAAATAATACTAAATCGTTCGTCGCGAGTAATGCGATTATTCCGCGCTTCCCAGCTCCGCCGAAAGGATGTATTCTGTGTAACAAAACTGATCATTTAATCAACGTTTGCTCAAAGTTTAAATGTATGAGTTCCCCACAGGCTCGATTTGAATTTATAAAATCGAAAAATGCCTGTGTAAATTGCCTTAGTGGTTCACATACAATCAAGTCATGCAAATCGGGGTTAGTTTGTGATTTGTGCAATAAACGTCATCATACATTCTTACATTTCGGCAGTGTGAATAATATGAAAACCAATACTCATGTACATACGTCGCAAGTACCTACCAGTGAAGAACCGTCAGTCCCCCCTCCAGTGTCATCCAGCATCAATGGAACTGGCATTGGTGATAAGCAAGTGGAGGGGACCGCGAATGTCAATCCTTCGTGTTCGCTTTGTGCCAAAGTAACACCGAACTCTTCTATTTTACTTTCGACCGCACAAGTATACGCGAAGCTTAAAAACGGAAATAAAGTTATTGTTCGGTGCCTAATTGATAATGGCTCTCAAAATAATTTGATTACGGTCGATTGTTGTAAGACGCTGAATTTACCAATAGTTCCTTTGAGTAATTCGTTTGTCAAAGGAATTGGATCAACGTCTCGACCAATTTTCGGTTACGTGTATTTGGATATTGAGTCTCGCGTATACCCAGAGAATAAATATAATATACATGCGCTTGTCGTTGACAGTATCACCGACCAATTACCTAATCACTATATAGCCAAGGGTGATATGAGGTACTTAGAGGGCATACCTCTCGCAGACTTAACATGGAATATTCCTGGATGCGTGGATGTCGTCATCGGTGCACAACTGTTCCCATATATTTATTTAGGGAACAGGGTTGAATCGGGTACTAGTGCACCCCCCGCGTTATCGACCGCTTTCGGTTTCGTGTTGATGGGTGATTACCCCAATAATGTGCTCAACACAAACACATCATTCTCGGCACTCGCACTTAATGATTTAGTGCAAAAATTTTGGCTGTTAGAAGAGATACCTAATATAAAATTTCTAAGTCCGGAGGAGACAGAATGTGAGAATCTCTTTACTTCATCAATTTCTCGCACTGATGATGGTAGATATTCTGTTGCTTTACCTTTCTGTAAAGATCCAAGACAATTGGGTAATTCTCGTACTGCTGCCCAACGCCGATTTTTGGCATTGGAGCGAAAATTTAAACATTCCCCTACTTTGCAGGAGAATTATAACAAGGTTATCAGTGAATATATTGAAAATAATTACCTATCAGAAGTCTCAGAGTCTGATATCACAGAAGATGGATATTACATCCCACATCATGCTGTCTTTCGTCCAGACAAACCAATGCCTCGTATTGTGCTCGATGCTAGTGCTAAAACACACACAGGGCTGTCACTGAATGACATTATTCATACTGGTCCCAATTTGCAAGCCGATTTGTTTCTGCTTTTGCTTGACTTTCGTCTTTTTCCCATCGCTATGACTGCGGATATAAAGCGAATGTATTTACAGATTGAAGTTCCTAGCAAGCATCGCAGATACCTGAGGATCTTATTTCGATTCTCAAATAATGGTCTCATGCGAACTTTTCAGTTCAATCGAGTTCCTTTCGGCTTGACGGCAAGTCCATACTTAGCAATGCGGACGGTTCGCCAGTTGGCCCAGGATATGAGACCACATTACCCGGATGCTGCCAAAGTGGCAGAGTCCAAGCTGTATATGGACGACCTGGTCTATTCTATTGCAGATGAGCCCAGCGCCATACGTCTTTCTCGAGAATTAATCTCGTTGTTTAAGTCCGGTGCCTTTGATTTAGTAAAATGGACTAGTAATTCTCAAGTTGTACTTGAGAACCTCCCGGATTCTCACCACAGCCCAGTGGACTTCACTGTTGGTTCTAACAATACCTCTAAGGTGTTGGGCCTTTCGTGGGAACCAGCTGATGACAGCTTCTTCTTTACGACATCTTATGTTCAGGAGAAGTGCACAAAGCGGAGCATACTCTCCATAGTCGCATAGTACAGGGCCCGCAGATACTTTAATAGTACACAACTGCTAACCTTGTACAAATCACAAGTACGCCCCACGGTTGAATTTGGCAGCCATCTCTGGTCTGGAGCTCCAAAATACCTGAAAAATACCCTCGACTCTGTGCAGAAACGGGCGGTCCGTTTGATAGATTCTCCCATCTTAACATACGGATTGCAATCTTTAGAGCACAGGCATCGGGTGGTAATGCTATCCTTGTTCTACCGGTATTACAATGGAAGATGCTCCGAGGAACTAGCATCATTGATCCCTTCGGCACCGGTGCATAGTCGGGAAACACGCCAAACGCGTGCCCAACATTTGTACACGGTTGACGTTTGATAGAAAAAAATTTATGAAGGATATTGTCACCAAAGTATTGTATACATGAACACGGTCTGTTATTTTCTTTCATACGTTCCCCGTGGAGTGCCCCGAATTTCGTGTTTAGGTCCTTTATAGGCGAACAAAACCTTTATTTGTGGAGAAATCTGAAATTCTCTAGCCCCCCCCCCCCCCCCCACCCCCCCCCCAGGATGGACTAATTTTATGAGATCGAAACAACCATTTTGAATTTTTCTCAAGACAACTATAGGGGGGGAGGGGGTGACATCCGCCCCGGGTGCCACCCATGCTAGCTACGCCACTGCTCCTCATGTATTCCATCAAATTTTTACCATACCACTGTAAAAAATATGAAAGGTTATTTTTCACACAAAAAGGTTACTTTTTTTATATATTTTAGGTGACTTTTTACAAGACGCGGCTGGCAACACTGCCCTTCTCCCTGGCGGGGAGTCCTCATTCTCTGGCCTTCCTGGGGAGTCTTTCCTGGTTCCCATCCTGGAGATTGCGTGAGAATATGGCCCGCGGTTCATCAACGCACTATCTTCAAGTAAATTAAGAGTTCGCGTCAGTGTAGAAGTATTTAGATAAAGATCCATGGTCCGCAGGTACGACATTTCTTTCTGTTTAATTAGGTTCCTGTTAAATTGTCAGAATCTGTTATGTTTTTGGGGATGTGAAACCCGGCCCCTCAAAAGGGCAACATTGTTATGTTCTTTATAAAAATATACTGGGATTTGGTTGTTTTGGAAATTAACTCTTTTATTACTTAAACCAATTTAACCTCACAAGTTGGAACCTGAATTCGTTTATTCCCACAATCCTGAACAGAATCTCTAACTCTACCATTAAATAGAATAATCAGAAGGTCCATACTGATGATAGCTGTTACAATGATTTGCCGGCCTCTGTGTTTCCTCCTTTCTACAACATGGGTCTCTTCAAGACTAATGTTCATTCATTCCTCTCCTCAAAAAGACCCTTCACACAGCATCTAACCGTGTTGTCAATCCCTTTAAAACCTTGACTCTCAACATTATCCGCAGTAGGTAAGCATTCCATGGTAAACATTCCAACTTTACACGGAGTAGGTAAACATTCCATGCATCGAATACACTCTTTCACAGTTGCTTCTATATCATTGTTCATTCCGAGCCAAAAAAAATAATTTCGAGCAAGACTTTTCGATTTTACAATCCCTAAATGCGATTGATGTAAAAAATTCAATATAATTTCCCTTTATTCCCTTGGAACTACAAATGTATTATTATAAAATAAACACGAATGTATATAAAATAAGTCGATAATTTATTTCTAAAATACCAGAATTTCAATAAATCATCCTTTAAAAACTTTTTATCCGGCCAACCATTAGCTACGAACTCGATAATGCTTGCTATATTTACATCATTAATCAAAAACTGCTTCATTGTTTCCGCATTCGATTATATTTAAAAATTCCGATTCAATAGTATTCACGTTTAAACTATTAATATAATTAAAAAAATAATCGCTACCATCAATATCGTCGCTACAAACATCTAAATTATTATTACTATTAATCGGCATCCGTGATAAGAAATCCGCTTTGTTATCACCTGATTTAATATGCTCTATACTATACTCAAAAGTTTGTAATATTAAGGCATAACGCTGCAACCGATTAGCGGCCAACACGGGGATTTGCTTATCCGTGTCAAAATGTGTACTAATGATTTATTGTCGCAAGCCAAAATAAATTTATTCCCGTATAAGTACTGAAAGAATTTCTTCAACCCAAAGATTATAGCACACGCTTCCTTATCTAAAATAGAGTACTTTAATTCTGTTTCTGACAATAAACGGCTAGCAAATGCGATAGGTCTTTCTAAACCATTATCATATATGTGACAAATCACCGCTGCTACAGCTCTGTCACTGGCGTCTGAAATAAGTTTAATCGGTAAATTTGGATCAAAATGCACTAAAATATTGTCTTGTTTTTTTTTTAATTACAGAATACATTTTGTACAAAAAAATTTGAGTAGACCCACAAAGCTGTCATATGGCAGCTTGTCTGCAGGTTTTATCAATTTAAACATTCTTAATATAATATCTAAGAAAATATTTGTAAATACATTTATAGTTTTAAGGAAACATTGGAATGGATCACATAATATTAGATAATTTAACTTACAACCATAAATATATAAGATATTTCAATATACTTGCCTAATAACAAGATATGTAGGCAGCTATATTAAGATATTCAAAGATACATGGAGTTTTCGCTCATTAACCATAGTTTTATCATTTTAGGACATAGTCTCTCATTTTTTTCAATTTTTATGTTTTTATTGATTTTATTGAAAATCACTGGTATTAGATATTCAAGAGTACGGCTTCCATATTTATTTAATATTCGAGGAGTTTTTAGGCCCTTTCCTTCTCTAAATCTTGTGGTATGTTTGTGTACAAGTAGGTGTTTGTAAGGGCTTTCCCCCATATTATCCATAATGGTAGTGAACCAGTGGAGACCTTTAATTGTAAGTAAGCTCTCTGAGCCATACAGTAGTTTTAAGTTATGTCTCTGTTTGAAAATATTTGTTGTGACAATTTTTTTTATTATGGCAGTTTGTAAATTTTCAATATATTTAATGTAAGTAGTGCTTGCATGTCCCCAAGTTCGAATACCATATCTAAGGATGGATTCTACCATAGAAAAATATATGAGTTTAAGAGTACAATGAGGCAAAATAAATTTTAATTTGTAAAAGTTACTAGCTAAGGATCTGAGCTGGTTATAAATTTTAGCCACTTGTTTATCGCACTTAAAATTATTATCAACAATTATTCCCAGATAAGTATATTCATTTGTGAAATCTGTTTTTTCACAGTCACAAACATTAATAATTCTTCTATGTATACAGTCAAAGCTATGAGCGGTTATTTTAGGAACATTCCACATTTTCAAACTTGGTGATTTTATGTACATGCATTTGGTTTTTTTTACATTAATAATTAATCCTAGATCATGATCCCATTTGAAAAGCTCGTTAAAATCTCTTTGTAATTCTTGTATAGCTATTTCAGGATTTTCATTTGATACAACAAGAGCAGTATTATCAGCAAAAATGAATCGAAGAGCTTTTTTGAAAATCTTACACATAGCAATTACATATATAATATATAATTTTGGACCCAGAATTGACCCTTGCGGTACTCCCGATTTGATGTATCTTGATTTACTAATTATATATAAAATCTTCACACTCATTTTTCTATTTGTCAAATAGTTTTTAAAGAATAAGAGGAGTTTACCCCGGATACCTATAAATTCAAGTACTTTAATTATTTGTATATGACTAAGTGTGTCGAAAGCTTTTGAGAAATCAATAAATAGAACCAATACATGTTTTTTACAGTTTAGTTGTGAATTTATATGATTAGAAAATTTTTCGAGCAATTTATCGCAACTTTTATTTTTTTGAAAGCCATACTAGCATTCATCAATAATACTCAGATTATTTAAGTATTTATCTAAATTTATTGATATATATTTTTCTAATATTTTTTCTAATGCAGGAAGTAAGGAAATCGGCCTGTAATTGTTTATTAAAGAGTGATTTCCATTTTTAAAGATAGGCCTTACAATACTATATTTTAGTTAATCGGGAATATGGCCCGTATCAATTATTCTGTTAATTAAGTGGGCGATTAAAGGACTAAGTAATTTAACATGTTTTTTCAAATCATACATACGAATTAAATCTATGCCTGGTGTCTTGGAATTTTTCATACCTCCGATAATTAATTCGATTTGCTTTGTATTTGCTCGTGGTAGATACATTGTGTGATTTAAATATTCCGGCGTGTATTCTGACGCTCGGACACCACATACATGTAATAACTTATTTACCCCCTCATCAAAAAAGTCTGCAAAATTTTCTGCCACTGCATCTTTCGATTTGGATTTTAAGAAATATTTTGATATGACTTCATCACAACCGGATTTATCTTTCCTTCCTAAAGTTTTATTAATTTCATTCCATGTTTTTTTATTGTCTTTGAAACAGTGATTTAATTTATAGTTATAGTATAATTTTTTTGTGTTTATTATTTGTTTATTTAATTTATTTCTGTATTTTTTTAAATCGATTTCATATTTTTTGTTGTTAGGTGAGTTTTTCCATTTCCTCCAAAGAGTATCTCGTGTTTGTATATTTTCAATGAGGCTATCATTCATCCAAGTTTTTTGATAATTGCGATATTTTTTATTAAATTTTGTAATGTAACTTAGGTCATAAATATTTTTAAATTTCGATTTCATTTCTTCGTACAATACATTTGGTTCAGATAATTGTAGCATTTCATTCCAATCAGTGATTGAGATAAATAGATTAACTTTTTTTCAGAGAGTGCAGTATAGTACTCAGTGTGCGATATGTCTGAAGTGTGTTTGTCGTAGGTAGAGAAATAAATCGTCGTTGCAATTAGGTAGTGGTCAGCTAATATTGTTTCACATACGCACGAACTGATTTCTATGGTCTCTCTTTCTATGGTCTCTGACGTCAGCAGTTTCTTAACTCGCTCGAACGCAATATTACATTCCTCAGACCATACATATTTTATTCCGTTTTTTAACAAGTTGTACAATGGAGACAAAATATCTGATATATTATGTATAAAAGATCCGATTAGTTCCGAAACATTTTTCGGTACTGCCATTTGTGACTTTTGTGATGTACTGTCTTTCAGAGCACCGGGCCAATGAGGCCCCTTTCTCTTTCATCGTGTGTTTGATATGGTTGTAGAAAATGGTATTTAGTGTTTGTTAATTAATTTTTGGGGAGGATGAGAAGGGGTAGGGAGGGGGGGTAGAAAGAGAGATGTCGGGGCTCGGGGGGAGGGCAGGAAGGCTTGGGGGGGCGGTGGCATGTCGAGGGGTGAGGGGAGTGGTAGACTGAGGGGTGGGGCTTGAAGGAGGTGTTTTTGAGGGGTGGTTTTACTAGTTTGGGAAGGAACTGCTTGGTATTTTGGAATGAGAACGAAGGGGGGTTCTTTAGACGGACTCGTTTACGGGATGGTTTGACGCAGACCCAGACCATTTCCCCGGGGCCTGGGTTGTCGGAAGTTGGTTGGACGGGCTCTTGGGTGTCGCTGGAGCGCGAGGATGTGAAGTGGTATCTTTGCCCCTTGGTTGGGGGATTGGGTGGAAAGGGAAGGAACCCTAAACCGATAGTGGGCCAATCGGTTTGGGGGGCGGTTAGAGGGGCGATAGAAGGGTCAACGTGTTGGGGGGCGGTGAGGGGGCGATCGTCTAGAGGGGCGATAGGAGGGCAATCGGTTTGGGGGGCGGTAGTGGGGCGGTTATCTTGAGGGGTGGTAAGGGGGTGGTCGGTTTGAGGGGTGACAGAGGGGCCATCGGTTGGGCGGTTGGTTTGGGGGGCAGTAAGGGGGAGGTTGGGGGGGGTTGTTTGGGCGTTGGTTAGAGATGAGGAGGGGGGGGTTTGTTGGGGAGGAGTATCCTGAGTCGGGTTGGGGTGAGTTGCAGGGGGAGTTGGGAGGGGAACCATGAACTCTGCGGGAGGCCAGGGTGCAGACATGATCTATCTCTTCAGGGGACATGTTGTTGGGGTCGGGGTGGTTTTCAAAGAAGGACTAAATCTCGAGGGTAAGGCGTTGGTATTCATCGAAGGTTTTGAGAAGGGAGGAGGACATGATGGTATAGAATGGGGGGAAACACGAGGATAACTGAGGGCACGAATGTTCAAAGCACTGATAACTGAGGGCACGAATGTTTAAAGCACTAATGTTCAAAGCACTGAGTTGACTGGTTGGTGTGGCGCGAACAAGCACTGTAGACTGGGGTGATTTTGGGTTCCTTTACTGGGAAAGGCACTTTGAATTCACTGGGGTGTGGTTTTCACGAACTGGAGCGATACAAGCGACGGCGTCAGCGGTGGGGAATGGCAATTTTGCCAAGCCAGAGAGGTGCGACTGTCGCGGACGGGAGTCAGACCGGGAATGAGGTACTGCCATTTGAGTAATCGCACAAATTTTATTTTATAAGGGCATAACTCCTTTCTGCGAAATTCTAAAACCTAAATATTCTATCTCTATTCCTAGAAAAGAACACTTATTTTCATTAATAGTTAAACCACAATCACTTAACGTACTGATCACTTAAAGTACTGATTCACAAATAGAAAATAATTCCTCTTTAGAATTTCCAAACAACACTAACAAAATACACGCACGTTTCGAAGTCTGCTTACTACAGCCGGAATATAGCCGGACTCGTGCTCAAACCGAAAGGCAAGACTTTATATGCAAACAAACCTATATGCGTACTTATCACACATAATTTCCTTGACTTCTCGTTCAACGAAATCTGTCCAAAGGCATTACGCAAATCTATTTTAGCAAAAAAATTTGCACCATTTAAAGATGAAATTAAATCTTTTATACGAGGCAATGAATATTTCAACTTCGCTTACATTAGGTTTAATGTGGTTTTAAAATCGGTACAAATTCTAATTGAACCGTCTTTCTTTTTTACAACAACAATCGGACTAGCCATATCACTTATTTCTACCTTTTTAATTATATCTTTACGTAACATTTTATTTAATTCCTCCTCTACCTTACCACCCAAACTAAAAGGTAACGGTCTTGGATTTAAAAACTTTGGCCTGAACTCCGAAATAACTTCGATGTTAGCCTCATAACCTATAAGCCTACCCGATTTTTCTGAAAACACATGAGCATATTTTTTCTTTAAACTATCACGAAAATTTAAGTGATTATAACAACTAATCTCACTGGTATTTACCGAATTTATTCCACTCAATCCGATACCGAAAACTTGTAAAAATTTTCTACCAATAATCGTAGAATTACCGTTTTTAATTATTACGAACTGCGTATCCACACTTTTTTTTAAAATAACACACTTAAATTAACTCTACCTATAATATTTAACCGTTTCCCGTCATATCCTGACAATTGAATATTGCATCTTTCCAATTCATAGGAAACAAAATCTTTTAAATACACTTCGTAAGGAATTGATTGCATTAATTTCTGCACCGGTGTCAACAATCGCCCGCAAAACAGTGTTACCAATCATCAGATCTACGAATATAGGTTCCGGCCCCGCGCCGTCATGTAACATAAAAACCGAATTCAATCGTTTATTTTTATTACCTACATTAATTTTACTGCTTTTACATAAATTACTAGGATGACCCGATTTATTGCATCGATTACAAAAAATATTCTTCCAGCAATCCTTTTGCAAATGATTCATTTTTCCGCACAAAAAACATTTTTTTAATGTAACATTTACTGGCGTCCTACTACGCACTGCACTTTTAAATCTGATCGGACTATCCGACCTGGATTTACGGACATAATTACTATCCTTATGCACAAAATTTAAATTCGTATCAACTTTCTTAAAACTAACATGTTCCTATGAAGCTGCTAAATTTATACATTCAGAAAAATAAGTATTGATCCCCTCAACGAACAACTTATGTTTCAATTTTTCATTGAAAATTCCAATAATGAATATGTATTTTAAACAAGGTTCCAATCTCAGTTCAAAATTTGCACGACAAACTAAGTCCTCTCAACCTAGCTGCGTAATCTTTAATAGATTCGTTAGCTAACTGTTTACACTTATAAAACAACTCACGCGACTCGAAAATATTTTGAATTGGTTTGCAATGTGAATCAAATAATTTACATAAATCATCAAAAGAACTAACAGAAACCTTTTTATGAAAACATAAATCACATAATAAAGAGAAAGTTTCTTCGGTGAGGCTATTCAGCAAAAATGATCTTTTGCGCTCTTGTGACACAAGTTTGTCATCATATAAAATGAGGGCCTGATCCAGTCGTTCCTTGAACAATGACCAGTCTCCCGTTCTTTAACAAAACGTCCCCAAATTCTTACAAACACCCTCCATTGGGAGAAGAGCTGAAACAAAATAATCAAGACTACTTATCTCAGCACTTCTAGAAGGCTACACTCCGAGGTCCACGTTCCACGTTCACGCCACTCAGAGCCGTGAATCAGCGTCCCAGTCTGGCTCCGTCTCCCAACAGCTGCGGATCCAATCCCTCTCCTCCGAGGTCTTCCTTCCCAGACTGCAGCGACAGAAACCAAGTCCCGGTTTCCAGCTAATCCTTGATACGATCCTGTGTACCCCGTATACACGGTGTACCTACCGACAATAATTCTGCAAACTTGTCGATCCCACACACGCGAATAACTGCGTGTGGCTGCTCCAGTTTCTTCTTAATCTTGCGATCTTCACGCTTAATAGCGCCAGACTTTCTGCGATCCGCAAATTATTTCAATATACAGCATTTTGGGAATTTTATTTCGTATACTGGACACCGTAGGCGTGTTCAATATACTAATACATTATATCGTTAGGTCATACAGGATCTGTAGTGTGTGGTTATTTGTGGTGGTTAATTCCTTCATAATATAGAGGAACTATGGTCTGACGATATTCGAAAAATGAATATTTGAAAATATTTAAAACATTAATATGTTCATGGGAACGTTCTTTCTAAGCGGAGAAATATGGAAGAATTTGTGTATTTCCTTCTCTACTATAGAGGATTTATTGGGAAGCTACGCACGATTTTGTTTTCTGAGAATCTCAGGAATAATTAGAAATTTTGGTTGCAAAATACTTTGCACTCAGGATTAGTTTGTTTACTAGCGAAGTTTCTAACCTTTGGGATTTGAATTGAAAGCATTTAACTATCGTATGTGGTTACTAGTAAACATAAAAAAAACTAACGATAATTTGAGAAATGGAATTCTTCATTTAAAAGAGTTCTTGGGGTGAGTTTACAAACTATAATCATCTCTTTTTTAATAAATCTTATTCCTTTTGCAATTTTCCATGACGTCGGGAAATTGTTTGACGAATTTGTTGGTAATAATTGTATGTTCAAGTTTAATGATTCAAATTTAAACATTCAATTGTTGTTTTTATATTCAAATATCGTATGTACGAGATTTTGAATAATGTGCTCATCACAATTGTGTGAGAATTTCATCCAACATTGAATTCATATTTAAGAGCGTTTAACCAGCCAGAGGACGAAAATCCACATTTCGTCGAAAGTTATTCTTACGATCGTGCAGGGCGGTTACAATAAGAAAGATTAATTATTCTCCATACCAGCTTTTTAAAATTATAACTCAATATCGAATTTATTTCGATCCAAATTAGCTTTAATTTAAACCTTCATCCAAAAATGCTGAAAGGCGCGATGATAAAACTATTAAAATAATGTACTTTTTGTAATTATTTTTTGATTATAAGTATTTATCATTTTTCAATAATGTCTAAATTTAATAAGAATGTTAAAAAAATCTGAAATATATTAGTTTGTAAGTGCGCAAATAAATACACAAATGGACCAATTTTCGTCAAGAAACACATGTACGTACATATTTTTTAATGATTTTATTGAAACTAAAATTAAAATTCTAAAACATGCGTTTGCTAGATAATGTATTGATTTATTTTACTGCATAATTATATTATTTAAAATGGGTGTGGTATAATACAAAATCTTTTTTGAAAATTTAACAAATCTGCCGACGACCTATGGAATAACCTTATTATACTGAAAATTAAAAAGTTTTCTCAAAATTTATTCCATGCGAATGCTATATAAAAGAACAATCTTTCGAAGTCCATTTATATTTTTTTGTAGAAAAGAGTCAATACGTCTAAAATCTGATTTGAAAATGACATATTTCTGGTTTTCTCTGGTAATGCCCTCTTAATGCTTGTATATATTTAGTATATTCTTTGTATATATAATATGTATATTGATTATACGTATGTATAAATAGAACGTGTTAGAACGGGTAGTTTTGATTTTTAGCAGATTAGAGGTATATTTTCTCGTATCGTGTAAAATACAATTTGTGTTTTGAAGTTATATTTACTTTCCCTGTAAGTAAATCTACCTTCGACCAAATTCTATTTCTACACTATATTATTCTTATTTAATTACTATAAATAGTGTTTAATACGTATGATAGGATATGATTATTCGTATTTTAACTACCATATAGAATTTGATTTTGTAGATTTGGAACTAGTAATAGTTTTACTTTGGAGTAATTTTGGTAGTTGTGATTACTTTCATAATTTGAGTAATTCCATTATTATTTATATATTAATAGTTTTAATGAACAATTGGCTTAACTTTTCTAAAAAATTACATGATAGCTACAGAGGCTGATAATATCTATTTTGTGGGAATTTTAGGAAACTCCTAAATATAAAAGCAAGCCAATAGTTTAAAACATCATGTTGTACATTTTTCTCTAAACCAGGAGAGCATTTAAGATAGCTCTACCTATTTTAAATGAATTTTAGGAAATTCTTTATAAAGAAATATAAAGGCTCAACTTGTGTTTTGAGACTTTATTATCATTTCATTATACTCATTTTACTTTGTGAAATAAGTTTTTGGGTTTAGCTTGATATTGCTGGATAATACATTATTTTAACTTAGAAGGATTTTCAAGTTTATTTTTTTGTTTTTTTTTTTTGTTTGTTTGCATCTTGTTAATAATGGGAAAGGCAACTTACGTTGTTTTGTTTTTTTTTTGTTTTTAATAATAATAATCTTAATATGTGACTAAACTAGAAACAGATATGTTATTGTATAGGAAAAAATTACATTTACTTTTCTCACAAAATTATCCGGTTGCCCAAGTAAACGAACAAAGATTAGCTGACCAAAAAAGGGCAATTTTCAAAAATAATTTAATCCCTGTAGTAACATTAAATCAGATAAAAAAGGAAATAGGAGATAGATTGCAATTGGAGAATAATTTAGAACCAATTAATACGAGTAGTAATGTTATATTAGATGCATTGAATGAAGACAGTTTAGATAATATTCTAGTAGAAGAATCCAATGATATTACAGTAGATTCAAATAACTTAGACGCTATTCATAATCTTAGGGAAATCAACATTGCAAATTTAAACTTACTAGATGATAATGTAATAGAATAAGCTAATTTGCTTCACAATAATATAAATAGATATATAGATATAGAGCCCACAGTTAGACCAAAATTACCAAAATTGCATAAAGTTATCTAAATTAATTTCTGAATTAAATAATTTAATTTTACCAAAAATAATATTTGACGATATTAGTTTTTTAGATCTTCATACGATAGTGTACGCTATCACTATATGTACTGGGTTAGGAGTTAAATTAACATCCTCTGATGATAGATTATATAGTTATAGTAAACCAGAATGGCAGATTAGATTAGAAAATGATGTAGTATTTTTAAGAAGTAGTATAGCTAGAGTAATTGAATATAAAAATGGGAATAGAAGTAGAAATATTTTGAAACATAGATATGAAATTGGGAGAAAATTTGGTTATAACATTGGTAGTAATAATAATGAAAATATAATCAATGATTTATTAGATTTATTAAAACAAAAATTAGGTGTAAAAGCTAGTAGATTAAAAAGATATAATTATACGTATAATAAAAGAAATAATAATAGATTATTTCAGAAAAATGAGAAAATATTTTATTCCAAACTTGATGATAAACAAAATATTATTTCGAATAATAATATTCCGTTGCCATCTGAATCAGATATGCGCGATTTTTGGACAAACATTTGGAGTAAAGATATAAAACATAATGAGGCAGGTCCATGGATAGAAAATGAAGAACTCAATTGTTCAGACATTGAACAAATGAGTTTTTCTGATATATCGGTTGAATTGTTAGCCAAAATTATAAAAAATACTCATAATTGGAAAGCCACGGGTTGCGATTGGATACATAATTTTTGGTACAAACATCTAACTACTTTACATCCTCTGTTTGCAAAAAATCTTTCAAAACTTGTCAAACAACCTCAAAATTTTCCTAATTTTCTAACTAAGGGCATTACTTATATGTTACCTAAAAGCGAAAATATTAATAATCCCTCTCAATATAGACCCATTACATGTCTACCGACAATATACAAAATTTTAACCTCTTGCTTGACAGATTTAATATATACTCATTTGGATGAAAAAAATATTTTATCTGAACAACAAAAAGGTTGTCGCAGAAAACATATGGGATGTAAAGAACAATTAGTTATTGATTCTGTAATTTAAAAAAAAATTCAAAATCAAAAGCGTAATTTACATACTTGTTATATAGATTATCAAAAAGCTTTTGATAGTGTCCCGCACTCGTGGCTAATCAAAATATTAAAAATATATAAAGTTAACCCAATTATAATTAGCTTTTTGAAAAATATTATGTCCTTTTGGAATACAGATTTACTAGTAAATTTTTTTTTTTTCAATTATTTCTGGCTTTCACCCTTCAAGGGTGTTCTAGGCCATCATTTATAATTACAGAGAAAGGAAAGGTGAATTTATATATTAATTTTATTTAAATGTGCAAATTTCAGAATTTTATGGAAGATTGGAGTAGAGTTCAGACTTAGAAGAGATGAGATGTTGAATGGAGGAGAGGCAATTTTTGATAACGCTTGATAGAAGAGAGGATATTTATTTAGAGAGGGACAATCAAAAAATATGTGATCTAAAGTTCCCACATCTAGACCACAGAACGTACAATCTGGGGAGTCAAGCACATGAATTTTATAAAGGTGAGAAGGAACGGAACAATGTCCGATTCTCATACGAATAAGTAAGGAAATTTCTTTTTTGGAAAAATGGGGGAATTTTTTAAACCACGGTTTTGATGGGATAGTCCTTTGTATTGAGGCGTAGCGGGCACCCTTGGATTGACTAGCAATGTTCCAATACTCTGTCCAAACATTGCGGGATCTATCTTTGATGATGGAAAAAATATCAGACAGGGGAATATGGTTTACGAGGGTAAAGGTAGGGTTAGACGCTCCTTGTTTTGCCAAGGAATCAGCAATATCGTTACCCACTATGCCAACATGTCCAGGAATCCAAATCAGAGTGACAGTTTTTCCAGAGCTTTGAATGGAGGTTATCAATACTCGAATAAGACATACAAAGTGATCATCAGGATGAAGAAGAGGACTTGTTTTAAGTTTTTGGAGGGAACTGAGAGAGTCAGAGAGAACAAGAGAATGTTCACAATTATTTTTTATTATATATTTGAGAGATTCAATAATCGCAATGCACTCGGCAGAAAATATTGAAAATTGGTTTGAAATTGAATAAAATATTCTTTCATTAGAATTATTGTGGTAAACGTTAATACCAATACCACAGTTAGGAGAGTCCGGAGATTTGGAGCCATCAGTAAATAAAAGAGAAGAGTTGGGCCATTTAGAAGAAATAATGTCATTGAACATATTATTGACAGTACGGGCTGGAAGATTGGAATGACTTTTAAGGATGCCGATCCCTTCTAAAATCGTTGGGGATAGGGTGACGTGACTAGATTTTAATTTGTACAAAGGAAGAAGATCATTTTTGATAATTTGAAGCTCTGAGAGAGAGCAAAAATTTTTACAGATGAGGGAGAGGTTTAGTTCGAGCTCTGATTGTAGATGAATGTGTTGAGTCGTTGAACAACGAGACTCTGGGAATAATCTGATGACTTTTAGAATTTAAACATTCAAGAACAAATTTGTCAGCAAATAATTGACGCCTTAAATAAAGAGGAGGATCAGAACATTCTACTTGAAGGGAATTGATGGGCGACGATTGCATCGCGCCAGTTATTATTCGCAATGACTTAGATTGAATTTTGTCTAATTTACTGAGTGCATTTTTAGATGCAGTACTAAAAAGTGGGCAGGCATAGTCGAGATGACTTCGAATAAGTGCATTGTAGAGCAACTTAATGCAGATAGGATGAGCACCCCACCAAACGCCAGTCAATGATCTGATAATATTTAATTTTTTTTCACATTTAGTAACTATATTTTTAATGTGGGAAGACCATTTAAGTTTCCTATCAAATGTTACTCCCAAAAATTTAACTTCGGAAGCATTGGGGATTGGAGAGTTTTTAAATAAAATTTGAACAGGGGGGTTATTATGACGATTTGAGAAGGTAACACACTGACTCTTTTGTACTGAAAGTTCAAGACCATTTAAAGTAAGCCATATGCAAAGGGCATCCATGGCTTCATTTAGATATTTGACGGCGGATGGAATGATTTTGGATGATAAAAAGAAAGCTATGTCATCTGCGAACTCAACAACTTTTACTTGAGGGGGAATGGTGACATGCATATCGTGTGTGTATATATTATACAGTAAGGGGGATAATACATCGCCTTGGGATAAACCCTTCCAAATTGACCTACTCTGAGGAGTAACATCTGGTAGCTCAATGAAAATTTTCCTATCGAGAAAAAGATTAATAATAGATTGGACAAACATGAGGGGTAAGCCAAGGCCTAAAAGTTTTTTTTTAAGAATTGGGATGGAAACATTGTCAAAGGCGCCTTCTATGTCTATAAAGACTGCAAGACATACTTCTTTGTTAGAAATGGATAAATTAATATCAGTGCTGATGATGGCAAGTTTATCTTGTGTAGATTTCTTTTTCCTAAATCCAAATTGGGATGGAGAGAGAAGATGATTACTCTCGACAAAAAATTCTAACCGGTTTTTAATTAAGTTTTCATAAATTTTACTAAGGGTGGATGAAAGAGCAATTGGCCTATAGTTGGATCCAGAATTGGGTGATTTGTTTAATTTTAGAATTGGGATGATTATTTGAGAACTCCAGTCATCAGGTATTATGCCAGTCTGGAAGATTTTATTTAAGATGCTTAAAAAGTGATTTAGAACATTATTATTACTATTTTTGATAATGCTACAAGGTATACCATCTCTGCCTGGAGATGAGTCCTTGACTGTTGATAAACAATTTTTTAATTCAATTAAAGTGAATGGAAAGTCAAGCCAATGATCAGACATAGGAGTGTTGTGGATTGGAGTTATTTCATCTAAGTTAGGTACAGAAAGGGGGGCAATTTTGTCCAAGAACTCGTCTATCCATTTAGAATGCGAAGCTCGAGGAGATGTTGGACTGAAGGAGGATCGAAATCTTCGAATCATAGACCAAACTTCCGAAATTGGAGTGTTCGGATATACTGAACTGCAGAAGTTGTACCACCCGGATTTTTTTTTTGACCTCAATACCCTTTTGGCATTGGCTTCGGCATTTTTGTATATGAGATAGTTCTCCATAGTCATATTGTGACGATAGGAAAGAGATTTAGCTTTCCGAATTCTCACTACTTTGGAACATTCCTCATCCCACCAGGGAGTTGGAGGGAGTTTTTTGAGAGATTTGGTTTTAGGGGGAGGATTTGATTTATTGATTGCAGTTACGAGTATTGATTTGAAGTTATCGTAGTCATCTTTGACAGATAATGTATCGGTATGGGATAAATTTTGTATAAACTTATCCATATGTGAGTTAAATTCGTCCCCAAGAAGTTTGATAAGTGATGGTGATCGGGAAATGATCACTGGAGCAAGGGTCGGGGGACACCACCCACGAGGAGAGAGGTGCCAGATTAATAGAGCATATGGAGAGATCCACTGCACTGGGGTTTGTGTTGGGGCGAGAGATTCTAGTAGGAGATCCGTCATTCAAAAGAAAAAGGTTGGATTCATCTAGGAAATCCATCACACTTCGACCGTCTCGATCACAGAAAGCAGAACCCCAGACGGGGGAATGGGCATTAAAATCACCCAATAAAAAGAAAGGAGGGCTTAGTTGACGGACAATTTGCAACCACGCTTGTTTATTGAAGTGCGATGTTGGGGGAAGATAGATAGAGACAAATGAAGTGTCCTTTATTTTAGCTGCAACCATTTGAAAGTCAGCATTGGGGGGTTTGATATTATTTATTGGGAAAAACGGAAGGGATTTTTTAATAAAAAGGGCAGCACCACCGCCCGTACCTTCCGGGCGATCATCGCGGAGACAGGAGTACCCTCCCACATTAAAGTGGGTGGATGGAGTAAACCATGTCTCCGAGACAGCAGCCACAGAAACAAGATTTGAATTTAATAGGTTAAGAAGGTTTGATTTGTTAGAAATAGCACTGCGGCTATTCCACTGAATAATTCTGACATCTTGAAGAGCCATTTTGAATAAATGATTTTAATGTGAAAATAATAGAAGCAGCGTTGGACGGTAGATTAGTTTGAGAAGAAATTAGGTCAATTAGAAGCATAATAAGAGTTAGAATAAATGAAGAATTATCTTGGGAGAGTTGTTCAGAAAGCTTTTGATAGTTTGTTGAGGATGAATTATAATTGTTTGCGCACCCATTTGTGGCGTGTGAAAGAGGAGAACCATTGGGATTTAAGAGAAGTGAGTTGTGTTGTTGCTGATCGTATCCACGAGCCTGTTTAGAGATAGGGTTTTTGTATGTGAATTTTGTTGAACGGGAAGATGTTGAGGAGGAGGCGAGAGGGTTGGATGAAGAGTTACTGGATAAAACCTCGGAAAATGATTTTTTGATAGGCGGAAATAATTTAGAAGCCTGCAGAAAAGACAAGTTCTCAGAGGCCATAGAAATTTTTATATTTTTTTGGCGAGATTGTTCGGGGCAAGAAGAGTTAATGGCGGAATGAGCGCCTAAGCAGTTAAAACATTTAGGTGAAGAGAGAGAAGAACATTGGTCAGCCGAGTGGTTTTCTCCACATTTGAAACATCTGGGAGGGGATCTGCATGCAGCTTTGGTATGACCAAAACGGCAGCAGTTGTAACATTGAGTGGTGGGATAAGTGTACATTTCAACTCGTAAGGAGTTGAAAAATAAATAAATATGGGAGGGAAGAGATTGTCCTTCGAATGTGATGACGACAGATTGGGAGGGCTTCCAGGAAACGATGCCCTCAGAGGTGTCCTTATAATTTAGCCTCCTGGCTTTTATGGGATTGCCGATATGTTGGGGGGTTGAAAGTGAGGACAGGATTTCTGGAATGGACAGATCGGTCGAGATACCCCTGACCAGGCCCATTCGAGTGACATTGAAAGTTGGGATGTACGCCTTGAATTTAGAATTTGATGAAATAAATATATTTTTGATAAAGTTGTTGGCGGCTGAACCTGACAGGAATTCAACAGAGATTCGGAAGCGACCCTCGGCTTTAACACCTTCAGGTTTAATCGAAAGGTTCTTGTTATTTGAAAGAAATTTACCAAATTCAAGAGGATGGATGGTTTTACCTTGTTCAGTTTTTTGCGCATATACAATGTAGGGGCCACGGGAATGAGTAGAGTAAAAGATTGTTGGAGGAGGTTGAGGAAGAGCTGGAGGGGACTGAGAAGACAAAGGCGAATCATGTTTTTTTGGGGAAAGGGGACTAAATTTTCTTTTTTTAATTGAGGTTAGGATGACAGATTCATTGTCTGAAATGTTTGAATGTTCTGAAAAGTCTATTTTATCTGAAATGTCTCCATCTGGAGGGTCAGGAGGGGGATCTGGGGGCTTTGTAAGGGGTACAGGAGGGAAATCCTCCTCCATTGTTCAAAAAATTACAGCTAATATAAAAAGTGACAGAAGTAAAAAATTATATAAATATCTGAAAATGAGCAGCAAGAAGTGACTCCTGGAAGATCAGGGGGGGGGAAGATTCCAACACACTAAACTTTTTACAGCCAAAACACAATAAAAAGATTGGTTTAAGAATATATTTTGAAAGAGCAAAACAAAAGAACTGATGACAGCCAAATGTTATTGTTGCGAATCCAGGATACTAGTAAATTTAAAAGGTAAGAAAATAGTAGTACCGGGCACTTCAATAAAAAGAGGGATTTTTCAAGGAGACTCATTGAGTCCTCTTTGGTTTTGCTTAGCATTGAATCCTATGTCTAAAATGTTAATTAAAAGCAAGTTTGGAATAAAAATTAAGGGTAATACAAGAGAGAGTAGTATAGTTTCACATCTATTATATATGGATGATATAAAATTATTTTCAAATTCTGAATCAAATTTAGAGAAAATGATTAAGGTAGTTAAAATTTTTTCAGATGATATTAAAATGACTTTTGGTTTAGATAAATGTAAAACGATCCATATAGAGAAAGGCAAAATTGTAGATGGAGATGAGGGTATATTTAGAAATTTCAAAATTAAAAGTATGAAAGGGGATGAGGTTTATAAATATTTAGGATACCCGCAATCGAATAGATTAGATCACACTAGTATTAAGAATGATATTAGGATTAAATTTCAAACTAGGATCAGAAAAATTTTAAAATGCAATCTATCTGCTAAAAATTTAGTAAAAGCAATAAATACTTGGGCAATACCTTTATTAACGTACTCATTTGGCATAATTAAATGGTCCAATACAGATTTAGTGTAGAACGATTAATTAGAACTACGTTAACAAAGTTTAATTGCCATCATCCAAATTCAGCTATAGAACAAATTAATTTACCTAGAAATTTAGGAGGTAGAGGTGTAGTCAAAATAACATATTTGAAACACAATCAGGTAGAAATGCTTAGAAATTTTTTTCCATAGGAAAGCTAATAGCTCAGAAATGCACAAAATAATTTGCAAGGCAGATAGAAACATTACACCTTTAAATTTATATGACGAGAATGCCAACATTCTTATAAATACTAACCAGGAATTATTAGATTCCTGGTCAAATAAAATTATTCATGCAAAACACTTCAATTATCTTAACCAAACGTATGTTGACAAACTTTCGTCAAACAAATGGTTGAGTATTGGAGAGTTGAGCGCAGAAATAGAAGGATTTATGCTTGCCATTCAAGATAGAGTCATTAATACTAAAAATTATAGGAAGCATATAATCAAAGATATAAATCAAATTGATGATTTATGTAGAAAATGTTTGGCTTTTCCGGAAACTATAGAACATATTATATCGGGATGTTCTATATTAGCGCCGTCCGAGTATACATTTAGGCACAATCAGGTTTTAAAAATAATCCACCAAAGTTTGGTAATTAAACATAACTTGATTGACTGCCGTAATATAGTACCATATTATGAATATGAACCAAATTCATTTTTAGAAAATGAATTTTATAAAATATATTATGATAAAACTATACTAACAGACAGAACAATTAGTCATAATAGACCTGATATAGTTTTACATGACAAAATTAAAAAAATAACTTATATCATTGATGTAGCGATTCCAAATTCCTGTAATATTCAAAAAACTGTTTCTGAAAAAATTAGAAAATACACAGATTTAGGAAATGAGATTAAAAGAATTTGGCATTCTCGGACTATAAAAATATTACCATTTGTTATTTCGGCTACTGGCATTATACCTAGGTCTCTGATTCAAAATTTAGGCGTTTTAGATCTGTCAAAGAATTTATATATAAAAATGCAAAAATCGGTAATTTTAAATACATGTAGGATTACAAAAGATTTTTTTAATATTTATATTGAGGGATCAGTAGAATTTATAGGTTCAATTAGGAATTCCACAGAGCCGAACCCTCTGATATGAAAATATCTGGAGTCAGTGAATTATTTTCCTATCTGGTATCTGGTAGGTTGACATGTTGTTCTTGTATTGTTTTGTAATTATAATACTTATATAGTGCAATTGCATAACGTGGATTGACCAGATGATCATTTGGGAAGTGTGTGAAAGGGTTTAGTTTTTCCTGTGGGGAAAATTAAACCCGGACATTTAAATGTGGGGAGGATAGTGCAATCCCACACGTCCCATATAGTTATACATATTTATATATTTACACAGTAAAGAGATAAGAACGTAAATAGAAAATAAGAATTAATAATAACAAAAGTAAATATTCAATTATTATGCAGGGCGTGATCTTAAGTGCGCTCGGGCCCATCGCTCACTCAGGAGTGGAGCTTGGTGCTGGAAGGCTGCGGTCACCAACATGTTGTCGGAGGCCATTAGCTGCATCCTGGCTCCAGTGACCCGATGTCTCATCAGACTGGCGAATCCATGGAGTCCTAATTCTGTGAACATTGTTTAAGCGCTGCTATACCTTCTGAATCCAAATATGATTCTGCACGCATCATTATATTGGATCCGGAGACGTTCCATTGAGCTTACTCGGTATTGACACCATGTTTCACACGTATAGAGGCTAGTGCAGAATCTTCGGGCAATCATATTTGACAAAACACTGATACTTCTTCTCTGTCGTTCAATATCACCATCATCCGAGAGGTCTTCAGTGATGATGTGCCCCAAGTATTTTACTCTACCCGAGCATCTTCTCGGGATTTTTTCCATGGTGGAATGCAATTAGCTCCGTTTTCTTGGGGTTGTACATCATGTTGTGGTTATTTGCATATTCCTCACAGATTTTTGGTAATATTCTCAACCCCTTGATCGACGGAGCTAGGAGAATCATGTTGTCCGCATAGCTAATGTGATTTAGGCACAGATTATTGATACAACAGCCCGCTCTGGTGTCCAGGCGATTTGATAATTCGTCCATGTACACATTGAACAGGATTGGGGACATACACCCTCCTTGCCTTACTCCTGATCGCAAGTATATCGGTTGGGAGTATGTACTTGCCACCGTACAACGTTTTCCTGCTGGGAGTGCCATCGGGATAGGGTGTTGATATACATGGTAGGTATATTCCTAGCTTTCAATTTCTCCCATAAGGTTTTATGACAGACCCTGTCGAACGCTTTACTTAGATCTAAGAAACATCCGTAAACAGTAGTTTTTCGTTTTCTGTAAAATTCTATTATTTGCTTTGCGGAGTATATTGTCATATTAGTGGATAATCTATACTTAAAACCCATCTGGTTGTTGTTGGTTATAATAATATTTTATATATTTTTCAATTTAACTATCAAATTGAATTTGAAGTTATTGTTTTGGTGAACCTTGGGATTTTCTCAAGAGCTCGGGGAATCTCTCCACGTTCCAGAATAACAATAGATTTTTTTTTTCTTCTCTCTTTGATTTCTACAAGTTATAGAATCATAAATTGTTATATTTTATTTTTTATTATTATATGAAATAAATGGATAATTAACATGCTAATGACACGTACGGGATTTTTTTTGGGTCGTTTTTCAATTTTCTTTATTAAAACATTTGAATTATGAATTTTAAATAATATAATATTCTTTAATAGTTCCTTGCTAATTAAAATTTTTATTTTTCTCAAACAACATTCTATACTGGGTTGATACCTGTGGATATATTCCTTTTGCAATATTAATTGATATTTTAGTTGAATTGTGACACGAGTCTTGATTAGGAAGTTATTTTATTTTTCATTATGGTAATTTTCAATAGATTCTTGAAAGGGTCAGTTTATTTTTAGGTTACTTAAATAATGAATAGATTTTTTTGCATATTAAGCAATATTATTGAGTCAATTTAACAATGTTTTTTTTTCTCTAAAATATAATTATTTCTTTAGATAATGGTAAATCACGTTTAGGAATATTAGCAATAGGGCTGAAAATCCACATTTTGGAAGTCCGAAGAGTTCAAAGACACCGAAGAACAACATAAATCTATGAAGAAAGAAGATGTTCCAGCTATTTAGGCGACACATACAACTCCAGAAGAAATAATGAAACAATTGAGACGAATTTTGGTTTTGGCATATTACAGTCTACAGCTCCATAAGAAATGATGGGACAATCAGGACGAATTTTGGTGTTAGCATATTCCAGTCTTAAGTTTCAGAAGAAATAATGTACATTTGAGATGAATTTTGAAGCTGGATATTCGAATCTACAGCGGCGGAAGAGGATGGTGTTGAAGTTCATCGGGAGGAATTAAATTACATTCTTGCGTTGCAACCACTTCATGCTTGACAAGATGGATCATCATGTTTTCCTGTAATTGACGATGCCAGGAGGATCGTGGAAAATTTCAAGATTGAATTTTTTTCTTTGTGGAGGGGCAATGTAACAGTTTGGATTTATACTGGCCAAATATTCACTCGATGAAGTAAGCACCCATTAATAATCACCCAATAACTAGGTTGCTACGTATCAATTCAAATTGAAATTTGAATTCCTAATTGAAATTTTTCTACGAGCAAGTCGAATCCAGATTTTCGTTTGTTGACCAAAACATACTAGGAACAAGAGAATTTTTCTTGAGCAGTTCCAAGCTAGCAGCCGGAGAATCCGGGAGTCTGTCTCAACGTAGGAAGGCACATACTTCGGTGAATCGTCTTTAAGACCTGTGAGCTTATAACTTCTGTTAGTTTTGAGTTTATTGATTTAGCATTTAATATTTTGTTCTACTTGAACTGGCGCCCTTATAATAATTTTAACATCTTGAGATCTTTTTTTTTTAAATCACGACAAGCTATCAATTCATTTATTAGTCTTTTAACTATTTAGTTTCTTTTTCTAATGACTAAACACGACCCTGAAGAATTAAAATATTATTTTATTAGAGTCTCATGTTCTGTTTTATTATTTAATAATATAATTTGATTGATGCCACAACTCTTTCATTTATAACTATAAGTCTTCTGTTGTACTTATTCTTTTACGCAGTGTTAGACATTATTATTAAACCATTACATTGGCGTCCACCGTGGTTAATTTAATTATATTTATTAAGCTTTACATTGATTTGTACAGCATTACATGCTGCAAGGCATTTATAACAATATGTCAAATATTTATGACAGTCAACTCCGGGAAAAAAGGAACACCGTCCGGTAATTCATCTAAGACGGCAACATCTTTACGAAGGCCAAAGGATATTATATCGTTCGCACGACTCATGGTAAGTATTGTGACGTCTCCACGTATCATATTCAATTTGAACGAATTATAAAAGGGTTTGCCCAGTATTAAGACAACAATATTTATGACAAATTAATTAAACAAATACGTTTTTTTTGGTACCGACAAGTGTTACCCAGCATAAGTGATTATGACGAACTTCTCGTATTATGATAGATTTTATAACATTCTCATGTATATTCGTTCACATAAAATTAACCTTTTCAATACAGATGGCATAAACAGTACATACGCAAACGGCAATAACAATTAAGTAAGGCAGCTGGTACGAACATGTTAACAAAATTGACGAGATAAAGTTTCAAGGAATCTTACAAGTCTAAAACAATGAGTGCTGTGAAGGTAGAGTTTACTTCACAGTACCAACCATAGATAGCAGAAGAGGCCGAATCCGGTTTTACATACTTTTTGCTTGCAAGAAATTGTGAAGACGCGACCATAAGTCGGGATCACACAATGACATAATAACATTACTTGACGAATGCCGAAAGTAACCACTAAAATATTTAGAAACGGGTGCCATGGTTTATTTAAGACCACTAGGTTTTACATACTTAAAATGACCGAGCCCGTACCAGGAACACACATGGTGTTACAAAAGTTGCCAAGAACACGAATGTTGAGGCGTGCATTATAAAAACGAATTTATACAAAAGAGGTACCCGGAGATACAGGATTATTTTTGCCTGGTTCAAAACTGGGGTTTTGACTCCTTGCAAGAGAGTAACAACCCTGAGTCAGAAATTTAAGACTTGGTGATTTTCAAACTTAATATGACAGCATAGGTGTAAAATAAATAAAAAAGTTATTGGTGCGGGGAACAAAGCGATGTTTGTTCACTACAATAACTTGTTTTCAGAAAAGAATATGTCCAATATCCAGTTCTGAAAAACGACAAGAGCATTTGGGTGAAGAATGTTGAGCGCCATTCAATTTTGAAAGAATTGAAAAACTTCAAGCTAACATGGGGTTACAGGTGTACTTGTACAGGTGTACTTTCAAATCAAACGACGATACCAAGCTGGAATTTACATTATGACTGAAACAACCACCAGGAAACATTCACTACAATGAGTGTATGTTGTAACGACATCGTGTTATACGATGCATGGCGAGGAGATAAAATGTGATATACCTTTCTTTGCCGGTGCTGGGATCACACATCTTTTCGAGTGTTGATATAAGCTTCCCAAAATTATTCTTCAGTGGTTTAACAATGTCGTGATGAGCACTCCATCTAGTCATTTAATGGATACGCCTACATTTTTCATTAATATTTCACACCGCGCTCGATGTTACGCACGGTATAAGATCAGACCAAGCGCAACATGAATTCATTATTTTTGGGAATTAGAAATTATATTAAAAAAAAAAAATTGTTGCGAAGCGTTTCAAAATATATTAAGTATGTAAATAGCTAGGTACAAGTAGGGAATGCAATCTCGTTCTCGCGAGATCTCGGCCCCTTTTAGCGAGATTGATCTGGGATGAAAAAAGGGCGAGATCTCGCGAGTTTAACGAGAATGCACTCGAGCATAAAAACGTCTTATTCGAAGCGCGGACTGACACGGACGAAGTTGCGATCTGTCGGTTTCGTTCGGTGCGCGTGAGGCGGCGGCCTGAGGTAGCGGTCGCGGGACGAGGTGTCTCTCAGATTAGCGTCATCAGCGTGCATTTGTTTTGTTTACTAATAGTTGTTGCTAGCTAAGGGAACGTACCCTACTACGTGACCAACTTTTTGCAATTTTTAACCCCCCCCCCCCCCCCCCTCCCCCGTTTACTAAAAACCTAAGCCCCCCGCCGCTCATTTGTATCAAGCGTGGTATTTCGAAGACCCCCCCCCCCCCCCTGAACGGGTTACATGATTGAGTTTGATTTCATTCGAGTATTTTTTTGGTTATTTATGCAAAAAAGTTTCTTATGTGAAGTTGTTAAGTTTATTTTTTTTTAACTTCTCGTTGTTTTGTTTGTTATAAAAGAACTGTTTTATTACTAAAGGATTTTTGTTTGATATTAGAAGAGAAAGGTTGTTTGTTTCATTTGTTATTTGATAGATACGTACGTCAAAGTTTACTACAAAGTTTATTAAAAAAATATAGACAAATACGTCAAACAATGTTTGATGCATAACAGTGTATTATTTATTTATTTCTATGTATTACAGTATTTACCTATTAAGAGCGTTTAACCAGCCAGCGGACGAAAATCCACATTTCGTCGAAAGTTGTTCTTCCGATCGTGCAGGACGGTTACAATGAGAAAGATTAATTATTCTCCGTACCAGCTTTTTTAAATTATAACTCAATATCGAATTTATTTCAATCCAAATTAGCTTTAATTTATACCTTCATCCAAAAATGCTGAAAGGCGTGATGATAAAACTATTAAAATAGTGTACTTTTTGTAGTTATTTTTTGATTATAAGTATTTATCATTTTTCAATAATGTCTAAATTTAATAAGAATGTTAAAAAAATCTGAAATATATTAGTTTGTAAGTGCGCAAATAAATACACAAATGGACCAATTTTCGTCAAGAAACACATGTACGTACATATTTTTTAATGATTTTATTGAAACTAAAATTAAAATTCTAATACATAACTTTGCTAGATAATGTATTGATTTATTTTATTGCATGATTACATTATTTGAAATGGGTGTGGTATAATACAAAAACTTTTTTGAAAATTTAACAAATCTGCCAACGACCTATGGAATAACCTTATTATACTAAAAATTTTAAAAAAATCTAAAAATTTATTACATAATATATTTTGCAATTTTATTATGTTGGGTGTATGGTAGGTTTGCGAAGGTGAAACTGTGGATAGGTATTGTTGTATGTTTCGTGAACACCTCACTAGGAGAACTTGTGCGGAGGTGTTTACGTGTTTATTTATGATTATGTGTGACAAGTATTAATGTGTTGTAGTAGAAAGTTTTATGTTTATTTTAATGGTTATTGTACATTGGTTATTTAGAAGTTAATTTTTATGTTTGATTTGGAGTAAATAGGTTTTGGAAAAATAGTGTTCCTTTAGTTTTTATCCAGTCTGTGATTTGTTTTTTTAGTTTATTTGTTGGTGAATAATCAGCAGATTGTTTCAAAGAAGGTGGCATGCTGTTATATAGTTTGATAAAATAGTAGTTAAATGTTTATCTTATAATACTTATAATTTTTTTTTTCTTGATTTATTCAAATATTGTGATTATTTGCAAAAAAAAACACACACTGCCAATCTCGCGAGATCTCGAAATTGGCGAGATCTCGTGGTATTGTTATTCTAAACTCGCGAGATCTTGCTTAGGCCCCAATCTCGCGAGATTTGCATTCCCTAGGTACAAGTAGGTAGTTGAATATTGATATGTCTTTATAGAGGGAGATTTTGTGTGCATTCTTTGGCTCTACGAGTGAGTTGTCGTTGTCACCCCTTGGGGCTTGGCACCCGGGGCGGACCCCCCCCTCCGCGCCCCCCTTACGCCGCCACTGTCTCTCTCTGGTCCTAAAGGTTCGCGTCTTCATTACATGGGGGTTTTACTTAGTTGTCAGCACAAGGGGTGATATAATTGGGAATCGGCTTACATGATCTCCGTGTGCCGGGCGTCTCGGAAACGGCTTCAGGGTTCAATCCATCAAACAGCTCCCGGGGATGAATTCTCGCAAAGGTACGAAAGGCAAAACACGCCTCGCTTAACCAGACAGCACATAGCCCAAGCTCGTTCCAAACGGAACATGTTTCTCTCAATAAAGTTACTCAAAACGTGTGAGTTAGCAAAAATGGTGTCGCGGGTAAGGGATAAGGTTCTAGAAGGCCGGGGGTCACGTGGGTCGGCGCACCGGGTGTGCGCGAGTCACGGAACTCGGTTTGGTCCCGGGACGGGGTATTTCAAAATCTCTCTCTATGCGCATCGTAACAAAGTTTAATTTCAAAAATCAAGTAGCAAGACTATTATTTATATTATTTTCTTCATATTCATCATTTTTTCTTTGTTGCTTGGAAAAACTTTACTGTGTTAGATTTATAATTTTCATAATTTCTTTTAATTATTTTTTTTCTAGGTTTACAATTTTTTCATCTCTGTGAATATACAGAGATTTTTTTTATGGCTCCAACCGTGTCTTCAGTGTCCAGACACTTTATTGTGAGCAGCACCTACTTATTATCATTTAGGATTTGACCTTCCTGAGAGGGAAATTAGCATTTAGAATGTGACCTTCCTGAGAAGGCAACAGGAAGAAGTGGCAGTTGTTGAAAGAGACCGTGGTATACTAGTCTCAGCAGGAGCTCATATTGATATCATGGACGTTCATTCTCTTCCTTCTCAAGCGTCTTGTTTGAAAACCAAAAAGATAGAATATACTATAACGATAACGTCATGAACGACTTCTCACTAGGACTAGTATACAGTATCTGGACTTATACATTATAATTGTCATATACATACATGTGTGAAAAATAAAAGAAGAAAAAAATCTTATTTTTATTTACTGACCTATTTATTATTCAAATAATTACATTTCACTTGGTGTATATTTACAACAAAAAGTTATATAATAATAATGTCATACAATATTTATTTTCATATATGTTTAAAACACAAAGATATTTGATAAATTTATATATTTCGTATTATTCTAAATTAGTACAATGCGTAATACATATTTTGTAAAAAAAATTCAAAGACGCAATATTAATTTATGTGTAAGTGAAAAATATATCTAGAAATACAAAATTGTAGCATTGTTTGTGATGTTGTATGTATAATATATTTGTTTTATAGTTTATTTAAATATGCTATTTTTTATGTAAGCTTTTAAACGTAGAAAGCAAGAAATTTCAAAGCATTTTGTCAAGATTTTTATTATATTTCAATATTTAACAATTTCAGAAGACACTCTGTAAATCCTTGAGGTAGACTTGAAATATAAGAAACCTATACATGATATATTTGGCTGTTAATTGTCGATAAACATTATAATACAATAATACACGAACAGATTCAATTTTAAGTCATTTATAATATAATATGTTATCTAATTACGTAAATTTAAAAATGGACTTCTTAAATCTTAATTAATTAATCTTTTCTTCACCAAAAGAATATTATTTGTGACATAATTGGTATGTATCATATAAGACCCTTATGCGTTATGGTGTGGCTCATATTTGAGGCAGTTGTGATTTAAGGGTTATAAATATTATTAACCATTTCGAGATGACCCATATTCTACAAAACTGTATGGTAAAACATTTTTTTATGAACTTAAAGACATTAGATTCATATCCAAAGAATCAACCAATAAATCAATTCTGAAATACTTAAAATACTGACAAAATTAATATTCTATGGGGCTCTTTCACCAATCTCTCAAAATGTTGCTGGTAACTACGGTCACATAATTTTATAGGCAGGAAAATTCTGCCCATTAACCAGCCCGCATTTCACCACAGAAAATACGGCGACAAGTACCTAGCTATTCATGTCTGTCAATCTTATCTGTATTATTCTTCAATATTTATATTAAAACTAGCTGAACCCGACCACGCTTCACTGTGGCTTTGTCTGATTTTAATTATTAGAGGAGTTAACAAAAATTGTCTAGTAACTGTGCATTTTCCAAAAAGACACATTGCTTAATTGAATATCTGCTGTGACTATGCTGTGGTGTAGAATATAAGGGAAGAAAAAAAACATTTGTAAATTTTTTTAAATCATTTATTTATTCAGACCTTAAATGCTTTTACAGTATCACACTATTATATATTAGCACCTATTAGTGTCAGCAATTCTTTGTAATTGATCATTTCTGCGTTGCAAAACGATATCGCAAGGATGAAATTCTTCTCCAACCATGACAATTCCCAGCTCATTAATTGTTGGCGCATTATATCGTCTGACATGCTCACTTGCTGGTGTTTGATCAGCACTAATGTTCATTTTATGGCTGTCTGATAGCATGAGATCAATTGCATTTTTGAACGTTCGAATTACATTATTTTTATCATCTAACATTTTTTTCAACTACTCAACAATATTTCTTTTGACTTTATTAGAGATTTGACAGCATGCATTCAACTGATCATTTTGATCTCCCATGAAATATATTTGTAGAAATTTATGTTGATTGCTGTGAAAAGGAAGCAAAGAGCCAGCTTTATGGTAAATTTGTCCCTGAATTTTAAACGTCGGCATAAAATTTTCTGTTATAACGTTAGCGCCAAAAGAAGTCATCTGAAAATATGAATTGTATTTTCTAATATTTTTGAGGAAATGTTTTGAATCATCAGTAATTCCTTGCAACAAATTTATCAGTGGTGCTATTGGCTGATCAATTTCAGGTAGCTTCACTTTGCCCCTCGCACAACACATTCCTTGATTTTCTCCTTTAAATTTCATCGCTTTGCAGTGTGGACAAACTTTATCCATTTTACCGGTTTGAACAAATTTACATGAGGTATTGTATTGAATATCTGGTTCGTATGAAAAAGCAATTCGATGGTACGAAGCATGGTTATTCAAAAGTTGCACTTGCATTCGTCTTCGGCGTTGATCTATTTCTTCTTGACGTTGTTGAGATGAATGTGCTGCTCGTCTTCTTCGCGCTTCTACTCGTAAGCTTTTAAGTCTTTCTTCCCGACGATTCGCCAGTTCTTCTGCTCGCCTCTGAATAATTCTAACTCGAACATGTTCATTATCGTCTAAACGTTCTTGATCAGTGCGGTTTGATCTTCTCTGACGATCTGCGTTTGTGTGTCGAGTACGACAGCCTATGTTTGAACGTGAGCGAGGCATCCCACGAATGGTGATCAACTTTGAAAAAACTTACACATCAATCAACTGGTCACAGTTACACTTTTTTGACCCTTTGAAAATTTGTCATATATAATTCGATTTTTAATCTGATTTTTTGTAGGTTTTGGAAAGTTACGAACTGACATTCAGTCTATATGTAACTAAAATATAAGCACCTGTTGTCAAGCCAATTCAATTGGCTTAGCAGGACTTGTTTGCTGATTACAATATGTATTATCTATTCTTAAAATAAAATATAAAAAAAGATATAATTCTACTTTTAAATCCGATTAAATTCTTTTAATTCCTAATTGTAGGTATCATAAATTTTTGTAACTTTTAATAAAAATAATAAAATGGCAACACTGTCTAGAACTGTCATTCCGTTTTTTACTATGACAAATTATGAGTCAATTTAAAATGCATAAAATTATCCTTTTCCTTTGGAACTTCCAAATAAAAAGTATGTATAAACGCTCTTCTGCTAAATTGCAATGTTCTGTAAAAATTTTGAGTCAATCCATCGATTACTTTCCGAGATTAGAGAACGCAAACATACGGAACCTAAATTTTTATATATATAGATAACATACCGGGTGGTCCTTTGACTGATTTTGTATTTCACTTGTTCATGTATTTCGTTTACGTCATTTTTTGTCAGCCTAAATCGTGATTTGAAATCTATATCGTCCAACACTTCTACAAAATTTATTCGTGCTCTTATAACTCGCGGTCTCCTATTCGGTGCCGCTCCTTCACGTTCACGTAATTCTTCGTCTCCAATCGCTTCAATTACATCAATATCATCTATCAAATCCATGTCTTCGCTTAGAGATAATATAAGTATCAATAATCAATGTGTCTCCGAAAAATCAACTGTCAAATTGTGTTGACATACAAAAAACCGCGGTAGAAAACTGCTTTTACCACATGTTGGTAGAAAACTTTGCTTAACATGTACCCGTTAAACATTACTGGCTAGTCGGAGTACCCATTAGTGAAGGCAAACTTTATCTACCCACATAAGGGTGTTTGAGGGATGGTGAAATCCAAAAAATACTTCATTTCATGGGTAGTGCTAATGACAGCTTGTGTTTAAGAAGGTGAAAGAGCCCCTATGTTTTATAATATTATAATTCATTATCATCAACTGACTAAAAATATTTTAATAAAATCATTTATTTATATAGTACTTAAAACTATTACAAAAAATAACATATATAAATTATAATATTTAGAATCTGCATCCAACGGAATCTTTAGAATAAATATTTTTTCAAACAATCAACAAATATTTATTTTTTTAAATAGAACCAAACGCCGATGTAAATTTTTTAAAATTTTGTGTTAAAACACTGTTTTATACTAAAAATATTATGATTATTAGATAAATGGTAAAATTTCATATATTACATTGCCAAATTAATATTTTTATATTGTCTGATTAATTACATTGAAAAGGTCATAAAACTTAATGTCTCCCAAGTTTGATAGAAAGTTTGTTAACCCATTGCATCCCAACCAATTATCTCCGAAGGGTTAAAGGCATATATGTGACATCTAACGGGCGAATGATATTGGCGAAGAAAAACTTCTTCGCATTTCTTGAGATAAATACAATACTACTCGAATCCATTGTAATTCAAAAAAACTATAGATATCGAACTTACGTTGTAATCCTCATTGTTGTGGGCTAATGAGCCACTGAATTAAAGAACATTACAACTGGCCAAATTACCAAATTAATATTTTTATATTGTCTGATTAACTACATTGAAAAGGTCATAAAACTTAATGTCTCCCAAGTTTGATAGAAAGTTTGTTAACCCATTGCATCCCAACCAATTATCTCTGAAGGGTTAAAGACATATTTGTGACAACTAATGGGCAAATGATGTTGGTGAAGAAAAACTTCTTTAAATTACTTTGCTCATTTACATTTTCAATAATTAAGGTTTTATCCCATTTTAGAGTAACAATTATTTCACTTTTCAAAGTCTAAACATCTTGGTAATAATAAAAAGTCAAATTATTATTTTAAAACACCGATTTCATTTATTTTGTTATTCCCTTCCTTAACTTAACCACTCGGATCCATAAGCCTGTTTACACGACAATGTAACATTACTAGATATGACTACTACATATGACGTATGAGGCGTACCTGAGTTATTAAATAAATTACTTTTAATTATAATGTAATGTAATATACATGAGTACAGGTAAATCATTTAGATATTCTTGCTTGAAAAGTGGTATACTGGATGGATAAAATGAATATTTAGGTACGTTTTTAATGCTTGAGATTTGGATTAATTTCAAACCAAAAAAAAATCAATTAAAATATAAAGAAAGTACCAAGTGGTTTGCAGATACAACTTATTTCTCTCAGTTAACGCATTTTTAAAAACCACAACGTAATTGAGAAGCTGAGGTCGAGCCTACAGTCCCTGGCCAAATTATTAGACGCACTGTATTTTTTTTGTAATTTTATGTTTCTTAAGAGTTTTTATGCAATAATGGTATATTTAAACTACAATATTACTGATTTTTATTTAAAAGAATTGTTGTAGACTACATATTTGTATTTATTTTTAACATATGGCAACACTGTGTTGACAAAGTGATACATGAACGTAAACAAGTACAAACCTGTATCAGTCGCGATCGGAATCGAGTCAGGTACGGACGTGTTTCTGTGGCTCTATGGACTGCGGTTGTTTGTTTAACAGTTTTATACTACTCAGTTATTAGTTTATTTTGTATGCAGTGTTTTAAAAAAGTAATTGGACTATTTTCATTATGGTCAGAAAGGGGGATCTAACATTAATTTCACTTTTCTTTAAAACTTAATAAACTTATGCTTTTCTAAATTAATGTTGTTTTATTTATGTCAAATATATCGGTAATTGATTGGATAATATAAAAATAAAAAAAAACAAATCAATCTAAAATAATAAAACGGTACAATATCACCCGGTAATTAATATTTTACATGAAATCTTGCAGTGCGTCTAATAATTTGGCCAGGGACTGTAAGGTTGATTTTTAACCATTTTTTTAATCTTTGTGATGTTTTTTTTTTTGTTTTCTTTAGAATTGCAAATCTAAATATAAACATTACGTTCAGCTAGCTTCAAAACAGTACGTATTGAAGCTAGCTGAAAATAATATTAATGGGGTATTTCCACATGTTTTTTTTATTGCTTAAAAAATTAAGCAAAAAATTACGATGATTATAGCATTTTTATTTTATTTTTATGTTGACGAATAAATTTTCTACAGCGAGTTAAAGTTTCCCATTTTGGAATTACCGCTAAAACGATATTTTGGGGCGTGGCTATCGTGTGACGTCATGAGTGAGGACGCTCACTGACAGTGTTTATTTATGCTAGTTCAGCTTAGCGACACTTGTGACGTCACAAACCCATTCCCCAACCATGGGCCGTTTTGATTTGGTCAGTTTTAGATCGTTTTTAAAATCAATAATATTGAATGAAAACATAAAAATCAAACATTTTTAGTAGGATTATTAAAATCAGAAAAATAATTTTTTAATATTCTGCACATTTTCCACAGAATTCCTCGTTTGTGGAAATACCCCATTCTAAATGATAAATTTTGCTGTGCACCCAGTTTCTTTGGGCTTCTGCCAGTATTCCAAAACTAGTTCCAATAACTTTTTAACTTTTAGTACCATCGGTGTTCACAAATATATTCAAGTATGCATATTTTTTAAAATGACTTACCTATGTAAGTAGTATGTGGTAACGGCTTTCAATTTGATTATGAATTATTATTATTGGTTCCTTTTCATTTTATTAATTAAATTATAAAATTACTAACAAATTCTTTACTAATCCACAAAATATATATAAATTAAAACCCATCTTGTTTTAGATCATTTCTGAATTCTTGGCATTAAATTAAGAAAAAAAACTAATAATTTTATATTATTTACAATACAATAAAAAATAATTTCTTATTTCAAATAAGATTTCATTATATTGGCTCAAATACTTCTAGAGAAATTATTAGCGTGCAACCATTTTCAATTCTCTAAAAGGTTTTATTATTTTAAAAAGGGTAATCATTTTAAATAATAAAATAATAATTTGATCATACAGTTATATCAACATTAAGTACTTATAACTAAGGTAATTCTTCATTAACAATTATTTGTAATTACTTCGTTGTAAACTTCTCTTAGAATTAATTAAATTAAATTGTCTTTATTAAACGAACTTGATTGCACAGTCACATATTAATAACATATACAACATAATTATTTTATTTCTAAACATAAAGAAGATTAAGGTTTTACCAAAACAGCATATCGAGTCACGGGAGAGCAAATTTTAAATAACACATCACAAAAAAATATGAAGAATCATTGAAATCACTACCACACAATTTATGTAATTTATGGAATTTATTGGAATTTTAGATAAAATTTTCAAAGTTTTTTTTTTACTGTAATGTAAATAATATGAGTAACATTTATTCATATATATATTAGAAAATATTATATTTAAGGTCATCATTGGTCATGTCATGTATACCTTATCAGAAAAGAGGTGCCTGATAAGGGAGCCACGATTCTTACTTAGTTGTATGTTATAATATGTTTTAAATAAAATGCATTATATGTTACATTCCCTGCTTTTCAAACTGCACCTTTTACAGACATCTTTGCATTTGCATATTTCGTAGAAATTGTGAGGGTTTTTGTTCTTACAAATCATATGAATATTCCTAACTACCCCTTATAGAGTTTACAAATAAATCATGTTATTGCTTGAGTTAGCTGATTAGAGAGTGATATTTAGGGCCATGTTGAGTGCTGGAACAACTTAAAAATTGAATTAACTTGGAAAATCCCTAGATGAATTTTGATCAAATTTTTGATTTAACAAATCGGGAAATTCTGAAAAACAAAAAAAAATTGAAGAATGTAAGTAAATGAGTTATGAATGAAATTTGCCTGAAAGAAACTTTTCTTTTACTTGTGATGTATTAAATTTAGATTAGACATGAAATGAAAAATAATGTTCCACTTTTGTACGACCAATTAGTTTGATTGGGCCTCCAACGCTTACAAAACTCTAACACTGAACGATCGGAGACTACAAAATACCGGTTTACCCGCACCGATCATCGCGATCTAATAGTAGAATATTTCGACAAGATACGCAATGCGCAATCTAATTGCATAATTCTATGACTTTAGGGTAAATAGAATTTATGACATTACTCATTGTGAATTTTCTACAAAAACATTAAATTCCTTCATAACTGTCCTGTAAAATATGTCCACTATAGAAACAACTATTATATATATGTGTATGTACATTTTTGAACTCTCTCGTGTGTTATAAATATGACGCATATAACGTACATTATGTTTTTAAAGAGTTAAAAAAAAATTCTTCACAAGAAAAAATCAATTTCACAAAATATACTGTTTTGGTAATACTATCTATTGAACAATCTTCTATTGTTTAACTATTTAGGCTGGTTGTTATAATCCACATAAACCCTAACGACCTCTCCCTCATACTTCCTCTGTGATGGCATGAAATAGAAGTCAGGGTTGACATTCTGAGCCCCGTGTGGGTGGTGTTGTGGTTGGGAATGATCGCGGTCCCGATGTTGGGAATGTTCGCGATCCCGTTGCTGGGAATGTTCGCGGTCCCGATCCCGTGGCTGGGTGTGCTGGGAATGTTGATGGGGCTGCCTGGGCCGGCCCTGTCCCGGCTGACGAGGCAGGGAGTAAGCTGCTCGTTCGTTGGCGGACGGGTAACTAGATAAAATAGTTTTATGGTTTTATGAACATCTTTCAAGGCATAAATACCATTGTCTGTACAGTGTAAACTAAATCGCCACCCGGTTGGACAGTAAGAAAAGTTTTAAGTTAGGATATTTAGGAAAGGATTTATTAATACGGTTCTTGAAGAAACCCAGATTATATACAGAAGCAAGTGTGGCTGCCAAATTCAACTATACTTGGTGTTCATCAGGGCGTAGTTGCGATTTATATAGGGTTAACAGTTGTATACTTTACTGTACAGTACGCCTAGCTCCTGGAGGCTAACTTGTCTCTGGCTTCAATGGGGCCCCAACACCTGATCTGGTCATTTATAAAAATATCATCTTTTAAAGGAACTGAACTGAGAATATCATCCACTCGGGAATAAGTTGCAAATATATAAGTGTTTTCATTTAGGGAACATACCCATACTACGTGACCTGTTCAGGGGGGGGTCTTCAAAATACCACGCTTGGTACAAATGAGGGGGGGGGGGGGGGGGTTAAAAATTGGTCATGTAGTATGGGTACGTTTCCTTATTTCAATTCTGTGTCAAAAAATAAAATAAAATAAATTGCCCAGAGTTAGTCCAGAACAGCACTGAGATTTTTAAGTATTTATCCCTAGTACTATGAAAAACATAGAATTCCAGGAGAGAACGGGAGTTTGTGATAAAATCTATGAAAATTAAATTTTTTTTTGGTATGCCAAATTCTGACGACCGGTTTGCATCCTCCCTATTAAATACTGTAAAAGTTAGGTTAGTTACTTGTAGGCTGCAGGAGCCCTAGGCCTCTGCAGGGAGCGGGTGTCCTGGTACTGCGAGTGTTGGGGCGGGGGCCCCCGACTGTTCCCATTGTTTCCATTGCTGCCGTTGGTGTGGCGCGGGTGGCCATTGCTGCCAGCGGGCATGGTGCTGGCCCGGCTGTCAAACAATTTACAATATTAATACAAATTAAACCTTATAGGATATTTTGTAGTCAAGGGAGCAGGCTGAACTTTCAAATAATTACATGCATTCATTATTTGGCAATGGTTTAACTATGACACCCAGATGGAAAAAAAAATTATACAGTGGTAATCAGGGCTGGGCAAAATACATGCTTTGCTGTAATTAAAATACAAATTACAAAATACTTTTTCGCATGTATTTAAAATACGAAATACAAAATACTTTCAAGTCGTGTATTTGAAATACAAAACACAAAATACAGTATTTAACCATTTTTTAATTTAAAATACAAAATACAAATTACAAAATACAAAATACATTTGGTTTTGGTAGAACCTTTAGTTGCAATAAATTATCATAAGTGCCCATATCTAAGGGTGCGTTTCCATAGAAGCAAAGCTGAGCAGAGTGAAACAGAGACAAGCTAAAATTGACTAATCATATTGCTCGGGAGACACATCTTGTCTCCGCTCCACTTGTAAAGTTTTGTGGTATAGGACTTATGTGTTAGATTATAATAATTATTATTATAATAACACTAGCTGGTTCCCATATTCAAAGAAATAAATTGTTTCTCCCTGCATGTCCTTTCCCGTGCGTCCCCGTTTCCCTACCGCTTACCCTTCCCCTCTTGCATTCCCCTTCCACCTTCCCTATATACCCTTTCCCGCTCCCCCATCCCGTCAACCCCCCTCCCGCGTTCCATATATTTAGTCCCAGTACATTCAGTTTTCAAACAACTTGCGTGCCAGCTATTACAAATTTTTTTATTCAAATTTTCATTTTTCGCATATTACAAATATTTATTTTTCTATATTATAAGAACAAGCAATCATATCTGGTACCTAACATAGGTACCTATTTAAAATATCTATAATTTAAAACATCCATAGACAATTCTTTTGTTACAATAAAAAACAGCTGCCTGCTAAATTCAATTTCATCAAACGCGCGAACTTTCAAATGTGCGAATTTAAAATAGTCGTTAAGCTTTCTGAAATTATCCAATTTCCTGCGTAATTTTCTTAATTTTTCTTTCCGTAAGAACCTTCTATAAAGTATTAAAAAAACTTTTTTTTAAAAAATGAAATAGGTAAAGTCATTCTGAAGTTATGGCGTGACCAAGGGAAACAAGGATTCATTTTTATATATAAATGGATGACATTCGTATAGCGCAGTTTTGTGGTATTTCACTTCAAGTGCGTTCTACAGTAATTAACTTAAAAATAATCTAGTAATCAGTCAAATTATTCTTACAGTGCTTGATCTAATACTTGATCTAATGACAAGTATAATATAATATGATACAAAATGTACAATAACAGTGCTATTATAGCACAGGACAATAATAATAGCTAGCATGACGTAAAAAAATGTAGAGTACATTATACAGCAATGATATAAGAGAACTACAAATAATCATTAGTAAGGGTGCTACAGCAAATGACAATAGTATTCTAGAATTTTTAGCAGGATTCTAGCATTTTTAGTATTTGAAAATATATTTTGAATCCATAAGTATTTGAAAAACAATTTACAAAATACCTCAGCAGCAGGTAATTGAAATACTGATTACAAAATACATTTTTAGGAAGTAATTGAAATACAAATACAAAATACATATTTGTATTTCAAATACGTATTTCAATTACAAGTATTTCAAATACTGCCCAGCCCTGGTGGTAATAGACCATGCGTAATGAATGAATCACGGCACAGGTGGTAAAGTGTGTGAGAGAAATTTTTCTCTGATGACAAAAATGTGGCGACGCATTATTTTTCGCCGTCACCAAGAACGTACGAGAAACATCTTCTAATGTTCGCGCGGCGCCGGCAAGCTACTTGCCTAGGTACCTACCTATGCCGGCCTCGATGTACTTTGTCGCCTGCCGTGCCGCCTCGATAAATAATAATATCGCCACCGCCTAGAAAGGTCTCGAGATAGCACCGTACAATTATCTGTACGGTGTCGAACCTTCTCGTAAACTGCCGAAGTGGCACGCATTACCTACCGTGAGGGTAATTACTCTACCACTCGCTTCGGCTATATAAGCAGCAGAGTTGCTGCTTATATGAACGCCTGCCCGCCAGCGAGGAACCATCTAGATGCTGCGATGTGAACTACCGCATTCTTCCAGCGCAGCATCTGGGAACACAGAGAACTACGGAACTTTCTCGGACTCACTGTAACACCTTCGAGGCTCTCGTCTACCACCACTGTCTCGCAGTCCGGTCCGCCGCACCACGACTTGAGATGTCTTCGCCCGCAACACATAAAGCCCGCCGCGCTTTCTGTTTGGAATGCAACTCCATCTCCGGCAATCCGAAGCCTGTCACGTTTCGCTGCCGCAGAGATTCTCCTCATCGCCTCACAAGGTCTTCTTCCTGCCCTGCGTGTGACTCCAGCTTACCGAAGTCACAGCCATCATCTCCATCCTCATGACGTCGAGCAACCGCCTGGAACTGGTCATCCTCTACCACTCTAGTGATCTGAAGAAACGTTATCTTCACCACTGCAGCTTCCTGACCATCATCACATCTTACGGCGCACCATCATTGTCTACTCTTCCGTCTACACCCCTGGCTCATTGACTATCACTACGTAGCACAATAAAGACGACTCACACAACATCGACTGGGCCTTTCATTTCGCAACCCGTCTCTGCCGATCCGGCTCGCTCCCTCAAAAATTCCAAAAAATTGGCTTGCTGGGAACAGATAAGTTTGTGTGTGTATTTTGTTTGATATTGAGGCATCCAAAACTGCTTACGAATTATAACTTCAGATGCACTTGTTACTTACTGTAAATACTAAACATGTAACAAGACTAAATGGTGTTTTCAGGAATTGTGTGAAATTATGTGGAGGAAAGAACAAGATACGGAAGGAAAAAGGGATGACTAATCACTTGCTACTGTATCTCTGCAAAGGAGCACACAATAGAACCAAAGTATAGATCCACCACGATACCTCGAGGTAATTATTGCCGTAATAAAAAAAATAAGTACAAAACGCTATTATGTACTAAAATCCTTATATTTATTTAAAAACGAGATTGACTAGGTACATGAAAAACACCAACAACTTGATTCCAAGGTAGTTCCAAATCTTCTGACTGTTTTCAAAACAAATGCACTCGAATTTTCACTTTTTTCTTGCCTTTATTCCAAATTTCAAATTCTTTTCCAGCAAAGTAATGGCTAGGGAGAAGTAGAAACTGGATAAATTACATCCTGGTAGGAAATAAGCATATTCACATTTTAACCCCTCCGAATTTTCGAGAATATTAGCTTTTGGTGTCTTAAACGAAATGACATTTTACGAAAACTTTTAGTTATAACCGCTTCACAATTAAAGCTCTATAAATGAAACATTTCTGAACGTAGCCGAATAATAAAAACTGTTTTAGAAAGGTTACAAAATAGGCTTTCAAATTATTATATTACAAATAAATATTAGCATTTGTAAATATTAAAATTTAGAACGCAAACATTAAAAATAGGTAAAAATGACTCACGTGATGTTTTTATGTGAAAACGGTACTAAAATCACAGATTATGCAAACAACAATACTTATTCTATTGTATATATGTGTAATAAACACTTTTGTCACCTCACTTTTTTATCATTTCATATAAAAATATTTAATAAAAATTTAAAATGTGGAGCGCGGTGGAGCTGCCGGTAGCAAATTTACGCGGGTAAATATTTTTGTCAACTACACGATTGACAGCTGATTCCTGTTATGTATTTCCATAGACAACTTGATAGAAATGTGCAGCTTGATCTACTATCGACCTTTGACTTTTTGTTTTAGGGATGTAACTAAAACAATAACGGAGTTATAACGATTTCTATGGAAACACACGCGCTGACGTATAAACACGCTTATTGTACTTGACTGCTGTCCTATTTTTAATTCTTATATCTGCTTACGTTGCGGAGGGGTTAAAACCAAACAGTCATGTAATATTGAAAATTGGGAAAACTTTAATAAAATGTATTACTTTTTTGTATGTTATATGATTTGAAAGACGTATTACGTGATTTGAAAGACTCAATGGCTGAAGAATCAGCACTCTTATTTGCAGCCAGCATCAACTCTCCAACCATAAGAACAAGAAAAAGATTTATACTTAGAAGCGGTTAAAACATACCTATCTCTTCCTGCCGTGCTTCCGTTAAACTTTTCTTCATTCTCAAAGGATTCAAAGGCATAATTTGTATTGGCCACGGAGTAATCCTTCCAGGCTGCGTTGGGAATCAGCTGATCCTTTAGAAAAAAACAATATTTTTTTTTTATACTTATGTTCTTTATAATAAAACTATGTTTATCTGAAGTGATCTGCCAGGAAAGTACATTTTCTGTTTCTGTTTGTATAGCACAAGCCAAACTTTAATACTGACCTGATGTTGATATAGAAATCATCGCAATAGGCAAGTTTAAGGTCAGAAAAGTGGCATGCCTCCCTGCTGATGGCTTTCTCTGACGCGCATATGTTTTACGCATCTTTCTCTTTCGCTTACGGTCATTGTAAAGTCATATACATGCACGAAAATAGATCTTATCAAGTTCAAGTAGGCATTAAAGTTTGGCATGTACTGTACATTTAGGTAGAGCCCAGGAAATCATGTTTTTATAAAGCCTGTGAGGCAAATTATCCTACTATTATTATCCATCAAATATTGTTTAGTAACAAATAATCGCTCCACCAAAATTTAACATTCTTTCCATGTCAAAAATCAACCAAAAATTAACATTAAATAATAGGTTTGTTTCATGTCTATTGTTAAGTTGACGTTTTTTTAACTGAGATATGAAGAATTTTTTAAACTTGTTCAAAATTCAGATCACCAAATTGGTAGGATATAAAAGGTATACCAAAACATCAAATTGCATGAGATGTTTGGTGAATTTTTTGATGTTGTTTATTAATGAGAATTGTTTATTCACCTTGTGTGTTCCTTTGCTTTGTTGGCCTGAAGGCATAGCTTTAGGGTCTGTCAGCGGTAGCTTTACCCAGAGCAAATAAATAAACAAAAAAAATATTATAATAAAAAAAAGTTATAAAATTTCAACATTGAACATTTGGAGGAAGTAAAAGGGTTAAATCCAAAAGCAGGGCCATTATTAATCATAAATTACTCTCTACTATTAATTTAATATAACGACTGGAGCATTTTTGGCCACATTTTGGCCAATTTTCAAACACCTGCGAGCGACAGCTGGCCAAAATGTGGTCAATTTAATGAGATTTTAAAAATATTTTTTGGATAATTTCTTTTATGAATGCTAAAAATATGGGAAAAACGGCCAAACATAGGTGCATTCAATGGCTCTCTAATACTACGGGAAGTTTATATGTCTCCATATCAAAATTCGGAGGTATGATTTTTTAAATGAGAGCAGGAAATCTCCAAACTGAAAGCTTAGAAATTTCTTAGAACTTCAGACCTAAATTGATTACATTGCGAACACTCCAGTGGTTACAGGATATCTCAATAATGTTAGCAGTATTGTTTTTTAGTAAAAAATTTCTACTGCAACTGGTTCGGTCAATGAGAGCCGATAAAAAGGTTAACATTTTTGTTATAAAGAACTGTAGACATGGGTCCCCGAACCGAATAAGACAAGGGGAGGAGATGCACAGATCTGTCAGATAATGATGTAGGTTAGTTTCTAACCTTGTTCACAGATGGCACTGTCCTCGCGCTTTTGTAAATGGTGCAACCGGCCTGTACGATGGCCACAAAGACCAGCGCACAGACACAACCGAGGACTATGTAGAGTTTGGTCTCGGACAGACCAAAGAACATGCGGGCACTAGAATCCGTCTCTTCCACTGGTAAGGTGGAGATTACTACAACAATTCAAATTAACATTATTTTATTATGATAAATGAATACTTAATGATATTTTCATGAAAATGTAATTCAAGTTGGATTTCCTCCAAAAAATTTTTAATTTGATGAAAATCAATTGCATTTAGAGAGATAATAATGACAGGAGTTAGTTTTTTGATATACCAAAAATGATGAAGTTATGAGCTTTCAAAGGGGGGAACTTGGATAAAACATTATCATCAGTTGTCTCTCGTGCAGTTACACACTGTAGGTACAAATCATATTGCTGCAGTTCTGCACTTTTCGGCAGGCTACAAATATTATATTCTAATACTAAATTACTATTCAGTGCTTTCCAAAAATTCCAATAGTTCTGTTCTATTAATGATTCTTTTAAATTCGGTTCCTCCTTGCTGAGGATTGTGAACCCTACTCCGATTTACATGGTGAACAGGGGTTCTTCACTCCTCATGGTTCTGGGCTGCGTGGAGAGCGGCGGATATCGACGTACAATACGCCAGTGATACTTGGTCACTCCAGCGGTGGCCTTCCTCTTCTTCTGCCATCCACTTTGCCAGTGACTACGAGTTTCTCCAAGTTTGAACCCTGAGTTTGGCAAGTAACATGTAAGTATTTTAAAAATCATTGTAGATAGTGGAGAGCCTATTGTGGATGCCTAGCTCTTCTGGAATGAATGCATTTGTGTGTCTGGCTGTCCAAGGAACCACTTCGAGGGCTTCCATCTGCTTTCTTTCACTGACTTTAAGTGTTCGTGTTTCCACACCATATAGAAATATGGAGACAATCAATATCTGGTGGTCTTGCAGTAGAAGTTCTACTGCAAATATACTAAGAGAAATTCAAATCTTTGACAGGTTTTTCAATATTATTATTTATAAAAGCATTTAACTCACATCCCTGTGGCTCAAAAACGAAGAACTCTGGATCAACGTTCAGAGCGCCCACCCTTCCACTAAGCAAGGTGTCTCTGAACGCCTGCTGCCATCTATTGGTGGAGTTCCCAATTACGTTGCTGTTATCGGTCTTGCTATCAGCGCCCTTGCTGGAGCCACCGATGCCACCTACCGATGCTCCGAGGGTCCTTGCGGTGATCGAAGGTTCTAATTCGTTGGTTTCGTCCACTTGCAGAAGAAGTTCGGCGAGGATTTGATTGCCGGCTTGGCTGCAATGAATTAAAATGATTGATAGTTGGGAAATCAAAAAATAAGCACAAATGTATATTGTACACCAGCCTGAAGACCCCCCCTGTTGCTGAGGCTGTACACAAAGCTTTTCGAAATCCAATGTAAACAGTGACCTTCCTCTTCTTTTGAACGTCAAGTGTAATCAAAATTTCATCCACCTCGGAATAAAAGTGTACATTCCCATCCCAGACATTCTTCTTCTTATTTTTAGATTAACTGCTCAACTGAGTTTTACAATTATGTATTGCATACTAGAAAATGAAGTAAAAAAACTTGCCGATAAAAGAAAAAAGGAGAGTAAAGCCTCGATTACATTGAGTGAGTTTACAAGCTTAAAATCAGGCAAATCGGCGAGTGCGATTGAAATGATAACACATAAAATGTTTCACTCGCTCAGTAGCGAACTAGCTAGCGAAAAGCTAAGCTAAAATAATGACTCCCGCGCGAACTAATTCTGCCGACATTTTGTAGAAAACTGAGAAATTTGCTATCGCACCGCTAATAGCTATTTGACGGCTACTTAACTGATTGTACACATGATAAATCCAGGATCAAGCAGTAGTTTGACAGTTATGAAATCATCTGTTCGAGGGCCGCCATCTTGCCATCCGCCGTACACACTAGCACGTAGCGAGCAAAGTTGACCCCCTTTCAACTTTTTTCGTAGATACTTCACAAACTGCTAGTAGCTTGTAAACTCGCTCAATGTCATCGAGGCTTAAGGAGAGTATATGACTTGAAGGTGAATGGTGGAATAAGTTGGGGATGCCCGAGAAATGCGACCAAATGAATCAAATACAAGTCATGTTAAGTCTGAATTACACAAAAATATAGGTAAGATAAAAAGTATGAGTGTGAATGATCTTTTCTGCCTAAGCTTTTGGCAAAATTAATATTTATTAATTAGCCAAGTTATCATCTGTAACCTGGGAAGGTTTGCCTTTCTTTGATCAACCCATATTATAGATTTGAAAGTATGGACTTGTAACCAAATACTAGTATAATCTACAAAATAGTGTCAATCAACTCACTCTTCCAAGGTCTCGACAGATAGTTTGTGATATCCAGCGTGGCTGTCCAGCACTCCGGAGAAGCTCTTGGCGATGGTGTTGGCTAGGTCTTCGAATTCTCTGGACCCCTTCTTCGGGGCATTGTAGTTCTCTGCCAGGTTCACTATCTTCACCTTCATCATGTATGCCGACAGACCGGGGATGTTGGGCTCCGTGGGGACTACGTCTTCCAGTTCTGCAAATAAAAGAGGCATTATCAGCAAGAACAACCTGATTATCTGGCACTTGTCTTAATATGTAAAACAAAGTCGGGTTAGTTACACCATTTATAACTGAAGAACGGCTGGACCAACTTTTGTGAGCTTTGATTTGTTGGATTTGTCTCCGCCCCGAATAGCAGAATAGCTATGAAAACATCAAAAACATTCACGAAAAAAAAATGAGATGAAAATTCTTTCCTCATACATTTTGTATAGAATGAATTCTCATCTTTTGAAAGAGCTGCAGCAATATTGTGATAAATATAATTTTGAATAGTGAGTGAATTCCAAAAATTCGAAAACCACAGATGTCAATGCGCTGATTGTTTTGCTTTTGTTCTTAAACATGTAATACTGCCACACTTTTTTAAACACTAACAGCCTTACTAAAAAAAAAACCACAGCACGCCAGATAACCCGTGTTATTGCAGCAACATGAATAAAACCAAAATACACTAAAACACGATAACATTACTAATAAGATTTGGTCTTAAAACGTATTGTAAATCCGGCAACAATGCATATTTAAGTACTAAATTGTTTGTTTTCCTTCACAACCGCTAGGTGGCGCGGCGGCGCGGCGCCTGCGCATTCGTTGTTCGCGCTCAAAAAAGACGCTGGAAGCGCGAAATGATTTCTGTGTGTGCAAAAGTGATTTTTGTGTGTGCAATATTACTTATGTGATGGTTAATTTCTATTAATATGAATAATTTACTCTTATATTTATATCATTGATACATTTACCGTGTTTTTTGTGGTTTTTCATAAGTTTTAGTCAAGTTATAAAACAATAATCGTACTTTGAAAATTGAAGTGTCAAAAACTATTTTATATGATACATGAGAATTCAAATTTACATTTAAAGGTTTTATTTTACGATAATTTTATGAAAGTGGTGTTTTTTTTTAATAATAATATCTAATACCTACATGTGTGCCTAAATGCATCAAAGAAATTAACGTCTTTAGAGATGCAAGAAATCTGATATAAAAGACGGTATAATTTTTAGGTTAGTTTTTTAGCAATAAAAAAAACTTTGAAATTTTTTATTATTTTTTTATTGTATGCACGAGGAAAAAGTGAGGTGATAGTTTCCTTCCAAATTTATTACATAAAAGGACTGTGTTTTTTTTTAAATTTCTCTACATTTTAGTTAAAAAAATTTTGGTAAGAAATTTTTTTCCATTTATTTCCGAGTTTGAATCTTAAAATATGTTAGTTTTTGAAAACTAGACTGTATTTCAAATATACAAATCTAAAAGGTAATTTTATCTAGTTTTCATAAATGGTATTTGTTTTTACGACACCTTCAAAAATAAGAAATATATAGAACATTCAAAATACTATGGAAAAATTACAAATATCATTCGGACATCAATGGTTAAAACAGAGATAAACTACCCTCTCAGGCCGTGGAAACCATGTGTATTTCTTTCAATGAACAAATTTTTAATTAGTAATGTTTTCACATCCGCGGCCGTTTGTCAATTGAATAAAATTTTCACTGGGTTTTTTAGTAAGGCTGTAAATGTCAATAATCGAAAATGAGACAAATGGTGAACATATGTCCGCACCCCTCCAAAGGAAAAATGCAATAATTATAATAAATCTCCCTCACACATGTAAAGAAAATGAATTGCAATTCCCGTAAATAAGTGAAAAAGTAAGAATATCGTCGCTCTAGTTCGTTTTACTCCAACAGACCAGTTTTAGCGAAATTGAGTTAAGTATGCAGTTGTTCTCAGAAAGTCTTTATTTATATAATGCAAGTGAAAAAGATATTTAAAAAAATCATTTAGGGGGTTTTCAAAACGCACTTTGTCTTACGTCCTCCAAAATGAAACAACATTTCGAGCGTATTTATCCACCATCCACACGTTGGCCAAAAGGACTCACCGTTTTTAAACCGGCCGTTCAGTCAAATTTCATAGGAATTTCTCCAACATCCAAGCTGTATCTTAGCCAACGTGCGAAATTCAAACTCTCGGTTCCGAGCGTATTGCTCTAACAGACCACACAGCCAATAGCAGCGCAGCGGAGGACCACGTGATTGCTTTCATTCCAAACATTCGTTCGTTTAGCGCCATGAAAGTAAATATCTTCACTTATGATTACGCTAGTTACCAAGTTACTTTGGTGGTTTTCTAGGAGATTTCTCCAGAAAAAATGCATAAAGATGTAAACTGTGGAAAAGGATAAAAACTTTGAAGTAAAACATAACAGATAATTAATATTACAATATTTTCTCAGCAAATTGTTTCAACTTATCGTCCGTTACAGGGTGGTTGTGTATTTTTAACGTAACGTTGTGTATTTTTAGAGAAAATATTGTAAAAAATGCCAAGTTCTATATTGTGGTGAAATATCGTACTAAAAATTGAATTAACTTTCGTCGCTGTTTTAATTTAATTTAACCAATTAAATTATTACAACGAATTGATTGAAATTGAAAAAAAATCAATTAACGAAGAGAAGAAGGTCGACATTATACGGAATACTCTCGGAATTTGATCCTTAAGGCGTATGTGTATAAAAAGGTATCGGTATGTTTATCTACCTATACGTAATTATTTAAATCTTCATGTAAAAATACCTTTTTATGATATTTAAAACAATTATAAGAATAAGGACATTGAATGCGTAGTATCGGTAAGTTTATCTACCTACACGTAATTATTTAAATTCTTGTGCAAAAATACCTACTTGTGATATTTAAAAAACACAATTATTAGAATAAGGACTGATATATTATAGTGCCTAATATATATATGTGTCTATCTACCAAATCTTAGTGAAACCATTATTCTACTTCAGATACTTAAAACAAGCCAACAATTAGAATAAGGAAATGAAGGAGTTTTAATTTTTGGTGTATTTGGTTCCTAAAATATCAACCAAAATATTGTTTATTACTTGTAATTATTCGACTTATGATATTTAAAACAAGCCAATTATTTAAATAAGGAAATCAAGGAATTTTCATTTTCGGTACATTTAGTTCCTAAAATATCTGTATGTTTATCAGCCAAATCTTTTTGTAAAAATTCTACTTATGATATTTAAAACAAGGCAATTTTTCGAATAAGTACAATGAAGGAGTTTTTATTTTTGGCACATTCAAATACCGGAACACACTTGTTATAAAGCTAAATGTGGTTGGTGGTTCGGAATATTTTATGACCTCTTTTTTTACAAGTCTATATTGTGTAATAGACCTTAATCACATCCCATGTGTTCAAACATAGGATCATTTTTAAAAAGGACCCGTCGTCTATTGTTTTACACATTTATAAAGAACTTGTAGCGATCTATTGTGTTTCAAAATCCTTTGAGTTATCTTTTTATTTTAAAATGTTGGATACTACACTACTTTTATCACATGACGGCCTCCTGTGATCGAGGGGTAAGGCTCTCAACTAGTGATCCAGATGTCGCAAGTTTCAATCTCAGCGTGCACAAGTAATTTTTATTTTGGTAAATTTGTGTAATTTGGGGGGCGGGTATGTATGTGTAGGTACCGCCGTCCCTGGAACCATTTATTGGATAACGAACATCTCTGCCATAGGTCACCCCGAGTGTCTGGGATGGAAAAAGGAATGAGGGGTGGGTAGGAATCTGGGGGTTTGTGTGTATAGGAGTGACGGACGTAAGAAACCCTCCTTCCAAATGCGGTGCAAGGCGATGGGGTCGAGAGAGTCCGGCTGGAAAGGTTCGAAGAACTCCTTCACGCAGTCTCTCTCGATCCGGCCCGCTACGCAGCAGGTGAGCAGACTCATCCGCCGCTAAGACCTGCACAAACCTCACCCCATTTTACTTTTTTTAAAAGAAAGACAAACATTCCCGGGTCACGAATAACCCAACAATGTTTGAAAATCTCCTACTACCACCACAGAAAGCCGAAAATGTTGCTTGTGTTGTGATGGAGGACTTAGTCAGTCGAGGAATCGAATGCGCGACGCTCGGGTGGGACCCAAGCACTATGCCCACTCAACCACTGACAGGTCAAATTAACCCGGGTTCCTCTGCTAAGTCACCAAACGTAGCGAACCATTTAGGGAGTCCTTTTTTTCTTGCCGTAGCTCCACACAGGAGGCCCTGAGGAAAGAAATTCCTATGCCTATGTTATTTTTGGGAAGAAAGTTGAAGGAAGTTGAGGGAAGAAAAATGTATGAGCGATGGGTAAGAATCTGGGGGTCAGTGTGTAAGGATTGATGAACGTAAGAATCCATCCCTCCCCACTGCGGGTAATGCGATGTTCCGAGTGTCCTGCTGGAGAGGTCTACAGATCTTCTTCAACCAGATTTTCCCGATCTGGGCTGCCACTCAGTTGGTGGGCAGACGCACTTGGGGTGACCTATAGCAGAGGTGTTGGTTATCCAATAAATGGTTCCCGGAGCGGTGGTACCCATACCCGCCACTCAAATAATAACAATGAATTAACATAGGACCTATCTTATAACTAATGGCTGATGACTTGCTTGATGTACTGATTGCATTGACTGGCTGCTGCTCGTCAATCAACAATCAAACATGCAATGAATTAATCGATGAGCATATTGCCACCTAAAACATTATTTAATTAGTATGATTGTCTGAAAATGTAAGTTTTCATTGATGATTTTACGATGTTAAAAAAATTAATTTTAAAAAAAAATAAAAAAGATGTTATTATTTTACAAAAACTGACTGTTGAAACCTGTTTCCCAAGCAAATAACATATTATTTCTAAAAAATTGTCGAATGCTCTAAGAAACTATAAAATCACACCCGAATATTTAGGTCTCACCGCGAAAACATAGGACACATAAGCTAAATCCATAAGTATCAAAGTTCAATGATTTGAAATGCTTTCCGATCTCCCTGTAATACCAGGCACGTTAGATAAAACAACTTCACACAAGAGTACGCACTCTTGTCCAACATCCAGTGTCCTTTATCCAATATCCAACTTTCGCAAACAAGAATTCGGCACTTTGGCCAACATCCAAATTAAAAATGTGTTTTCTGCGAAATTTTATGCTTTTAGAACATATTGTACTTAAAAAAAAACAATTTGTAATGCTTTAAAACATTTTAGTAGACTTACAATTTATCAAATTTTATTTTATATGCCTTTTTCGTAAAAAAAACTTTAAAGCGCTGTTTCTCACGATTTATGTTTTAGTCTGTTGGAGTAAAACGAACTAAAGCGACGATATCTCAAAAAATATAAATCCGTACACAACGCCATCTCTCATACTGATAACAACAAAACACGGAGAGTTGCGCATGTGATTCTGAGGTGGTACGAAGTTCGTCTGGTCAGCTCGTTAATTATAAGTATGGGAACAATTCTTCTAATTCTGGGAAAATAAAGATCACTTTAAGATTTGGTTTTATACTACCTTTTTTATTTTTATGTATTTTTTAATTTTATGTGGAGGTTAAGTGGAGGGAGAGGGAGAGTGGGAGGGAGGAGTTTATTAAAAAAATAAGCAATTAATTTACTTTGCAAAATATCTATCAGCTGGGGTACAACCAATCTTACCTGGTCCACAAGACTTGATGCAAACACGTCTGGAGGAGATGGCCGGAATGGCGGTGTGCTTCTTGGTCTTCTTGCTAACTTCATGATAGGCGCCTCCTTTCACTGGGAACATGAGGTACAGACACTTGCTGTCCGTAAAGGACAGATCCTGGGGAACAAAATAGATTCACTATGACAAGAGATAGGGAGTGGGAGCTTAATCTAGAATCATTCAAAATTCCAAAGCTAATTGAATTTTTTATTTTATATAAAGTATGTTAACTCTAGGTTTTTCGATGCCTGTCTCACTAGGATATACCTGTGTCGAGACAGATTAAATCGAAATGTACTGTGCAACATCCACAGGTGGGGAAAGCTGCTGGTGAAACATTTCAAAAAATGTGGTGAAGGTTCTAGTATGTACAAGCTTTCGATAAATATGTTCAAATCATCTTCTTATTCAAAACTTGTATACAACAACTTTTCATAACACAAAAATATCTTCATTATCGTAATTTTTCTCTTAATTTTTTGAGAAAAAAAAATCAGTTAAAACACCATATTATGCAATTTGTCCAAAGTAATGTCAATATCTCAATGATTTTTTTTTTCAGTTTTTTTGTGATCATTTTGAATATTTTCCGCCCACATTAAAAAAAAATCATTTCTCCTAATTTTGATTATAGTTCTATACAGCCAATGAATTCATCTATCTTTGGATACGATTTTAGATTTTCACAGCCAAAAATATTTTTGTAATTAGTTTTTGGGGTATTATGCCGTGTTGCGCTACCTCCTTCTTTAGCCAACGTTTCGGACAGCGTTGCAGTGTCCATCATCAGGGCAGATGTGTAATAGTTAGGGGTGATGTTTGTACTTATCTACTTAGGAGCGATACCATGTCGCCAGCTCCACTCCTCTACGAGCTGACACTACAATATACTTCAACATGTTTTTTTGCGTTTAGTCTTGATGTAACCGTCAATTACCGGATACCAAGAACTATTGAGCTTAGCTCCGTCGTCTCTATTAATATTTATAGGATTTTTGTGAATTTCAATTGCCTCCGTAATCAGGCGTGCTCTATGAGTTTTGGGTCTTCCCAGGACCTCGGGGACAAATCCAAAGTAATGGCCGGTTTCGATTTAGTGCTCGGCGATTGCTGATTTGTCAGGGTGGCCAAGTTTACAGGCACGGAAGTGTTCTGATATCCTTTTGGAAATCGTCCGCTCTGTTTGGCCTACATAAACCTTGTCACATCCAGAACAGCTGATTTTTTACACTCCATCTGTTTCCAGAGGAAACTTGGTCTTTTCAGGCCTCAAAAAGTCTTGTATTTTTGTCGTGGTTCCGAAGACAGTCTTGATGCTTTCTTTTTTCAATAGCCTGGCAATTCTGTCTGTCACATTGTGAACGTAAGGCAGGAAAGCGCAGCCCTTTGATTCTTGTTCAATTCTGTCTTCGTTTGGTGCAGATTTGGCTCTTATGATTTGCCTTGTCTGCCTTGCTGGGTAACCGTTACGCTCCAGTGCATCGGTCAGTTTTGTAAGTTCTTCTCCGATTTTTGTTTCTTCACATATTCTGGTCGCTCGGGTCACCAATATATGGATAATTCCTCTCTTCTGCGCTGGGTGGTGATGGGAATCAGCATGTAGAAACCGATTTGTATGAGTTGGTTTTCTATACACTGTGTGTCCTAGACTACCATCTTCTTTTCGCATCACCTCCACATCTAGAAAAGGTAGGATCTTAGAGTCATTTTCCAGCTTCATTGTGAACTTAATTTTAACGTGGAGTGAGTTGAGATGGTCCAGAAATTCGTTCAGTTTCTCTGTTCCATGAGGCCAAATGGCGAAGACATCGTCGACATACCGCCACCATACTTTGGGAACAGCCGAATCTGTGTCGAGTGCCACTTCCTCAAACTTCTCCATAAAGAAGTTGGCGAGTACTGGCGACAATGGACTGCCCATCGCAACTCCTTCCACTTGTTCAAAAAGTTCACCCTGGAATGCAAAGTATCCCGTTTTAAGGCAGTGTTCAAACAGTTTACAAATGTCTTCCTCGTAGATCTCTCTGAGCGTTGTCATGGAGTCTTCCAGAGGCACATTCGTGAAAAGGGACACAACGTCAAAACTCACCAAAATATCTCCTTTCTCAGTCTTAACCTTCTTTAGCTTACTGATCAGATCTGTGGAATCCTTAATCCAAGATTCAGTTTTCCCAGTTTGCATCTGCAGTAATCTTGAGAGGTATTGAGAAAGTTTGTATGTCGGTGCACCAATAGCACTGACGATCGGTCTCATTGGGATATCCTATTTATGAATTTTTGGAAGACCGTACAGGGCAGGAGATCTGGTTTAGTTTAATCTATCTTTTGTCGATCATATACGTAGGATTTATAAAAAAAAAAAAAAAATCGTAAACTTGTACTTAATTATAATTACTTACAAATAAGGTAAAATTTTCCAAAATTGGCAGCAAAGCAATCTGAGTTATTTTAAATAGTGCCATATTGTTGCAAAAAGCGCTTCAGTGATTACCTCATTTAATTTCTGCCACCGAACTGAATGAAAAGAACCATTTTTTCAATAAAAATAAAAATATTAGTTTTTTTGTTACCCTAGCATCATTGGTGGCGCGTTTCCTTGTGAAAGCCAGTGTTGTCACCCCATCGTTGGTGTTACCAGTAACGTCGTATATATCCTGACTGGTGTCCAAACTGGGTGGGCTGTAACCGTTGATCCAAGTGTCCATGAGGAATGGACGCCCCGACTTCTCTATCCATCCTAGAACTACGTCGGTTTGAGACTGAAAATATAAACATGCAATGAATAATTATATTCAGAGTTCCTCCAACTGCTCCCCACCGTCCAGGATCCAGTGAGACTATGACTTCCCCGATTGGGGTATGTTGTCAGCAGAGGCGGCTCTAGGGGTCACGAAGTGGAAGGAGTGAACGACCCAAACTGTCTTCAAAATCCGAAATCTGTTTTACTAGGGGACATAGTGCCATCTCGTGTATTGTACGGCACGCAAAGAGACAGAAGACACGATATTGGGACATTTGATAAATTGACCCAGCCAATCACAGTGCATGTAAAAGAAAGCTTCTATTTAAGACGTTAGATATCACTACTTGCCGCTGCCTGCTATCTCGAGGTGCATTTCAAATTCACTAGAATAATACCAGTTGTTTTGATTTGCATAATATTTGATAATATGTATCGTGTTTTATTGTCTTATAATTTTGGGAAGTTTTTGACCAATTGCCTGAGGGAAAGACGGGGGGAAGGAGAAGATGGGAAGTAACTGGCTCTTCAGATATGGTCACCAAACATGGTTAAATCCATTTCAAGCAACTTTTCAATACTGATTAGTAGTCTTCTAGAAGGGCGATACTGATATTATCTTCCGCTTTGTAACATAAACCACAAATGGCATATTTTATTTTCTGAGGCTTTGGCTTGAATTTTGTTAAAATAATCATTCAGAATATTCAAACCTGCAAGTTAGTTGGATATCAGACAGTTCAAAGCATTTCGATGGCTGTCTGTTAATGATTTTGTTTCTAGGCTTATGAAAAGATTTGCTAATGTCGAAGATTGCCGATACACGTTAACACCAACGGTATTTATTAATTCTCAAAATATTGGCAAAGCAAAGTAAAGTACCCGAAAGTAAATCTCATGGAATTTACAAAATATCTCTTTTCTTGACTGCAGCATCATTGGTTTGTGTGTTGTAATGTAATGTGCAAACATATAAAAAAAGACAAAACTTTCCCGGGTTACTAAACCTGAGAATATTTTAATTCCTCCCACTTACATCACAAGCGAAATACGAGTATGTTGCTTGTGCAATGATAAAGGATTAGCAAGGACAGGAATAATTGAACCCAGGACGCCTGTACGGGAACCTGATGCATTTGTCAACTCAGCCATTAACCAGTCATACTTGTTTCGCCCCCCTTCATTTATGACATAGAAAAAGGAATAAATGGCTACTCTTCGCATTAATTCATAGTTTCAGCAACTTTTGATCTGTATGAGAAATTTAAACAAAATGTATTTTGAGCGAAACAGAAAGTTATTTTTTTGCTGGCGGTAGGTAAGTAGTGCTGAATTGCCTCTGATATTTTTGTAAAGTTAGCAGCAGTCATGGAACATATTATAATAGTGAAGGGAAATAACTTCAACCACAATAATGACTTACCATCTTCATATCATCGCTGAATCCAATCCCCGTCCACTTGTTATTGATATCCTTGGTGTGGATGGTAAAGCGTACCCCATCCTTGCCCCTCTTGGCCCCCAGGTACTCCCAGGAGGCTGCGTACTCACACTCCCCCTTGGCCACGTTGCAGTCTCGGGGCAGCTTCCATTCTCCTCCGCATCGTCCATCAGCCAGTTCTCCGATCTCTCCGGATGTTGAGGTTCCTCGACTAACTTCCTCTGGGAAGAAAAATAAAATATGAGTAATTTTTGAGGGTGTTGTGTGAAGGATTTTTGAGGAAAGAAGGAGTGAACCGTATTGTAGAAATCTGACGCTAAATCAGTCCACAACCGAGCTGTTGAACACAAGAATTTTGGAGTCCTAGAAGCAAACTATTCTCGTGTGGCTAATGTGAAATTTTGTTGAAATATTTTGTGTGTTTAACATTTTGTTTGTGTAACATGAAAAAATAAATTTCGCCCAGCATTTACGACTTCAACACGGGATGACCACAATCGCAGTATTACAGGCACGGAGTGCAGTGGAGGCACATATGGACGAATTATCAGGATCATAGTAGGTTTCGACAAAGTAATATAGCAAAAACTCCATCTTGCCCCCCACCCCTTCTTGCCTCGCCCTTCTACATGACTTTCTGAGACAGCAACATATGAGTACAACAATGCTACAGAAAGTTAAGTAGATTTTTATATAATCGACAATGTATAAAACCGCTCTGATTATATTTGGTCTGTTTTAAACAGGATTTCCTAGTGAGACATGCATAGTGTAATAATGTCCCATATAGTAATAATGTCCCTGTTGCGGACGTCTTTATCGGAGAAATAGAAGACGAGGAGTGCTGGCTCAACTTCCTCGTTTTCTTTTTTCCCGTGGCTCTGCGGGCACCCTCCCCTGCAGCTGGCATTATAGAATGTTAGCGGAAACGGCTGGGCTACGTATTTACGCAAAAGCACTGTACCGTTTCCCCCTCCGCTCCCCGCTGCCGAGAACACCCGCACCATGCCACGGTGGGCGCTCTGCCGACCAATCAGAACAGAGATAAGCATTTGGTCGGTAGCTTATGATTTGAAATTGTTTTGTGTAATGTTCTTATTTTGATTTACAGGAGTTCGACCTATCATTTGACAAATAAATGATAATGGGAGGTAGGCCGAACTCCACTTTACATAATTAGATAATAAGTAATGTTATAAATCTAGTTTTAAGTCACATATCTTGAATCCCCTGAAAAATTGTAGGGCCGGGGACCCACGAATATTTTTGTATTTTATATTTTTTGCAATAATAAACATGCTAGAGAGAGATGGATTTGGTCAGCAGAGAGAACAGAGATGAAAGGGTAGCCCCAAAGGTCGTAGCGCTCGTCACGCGAATGGTGATGGAGGTTATGACCTGCGAAACATCTGATTGAACGAATATTGGTCGCACCGAAGCCTCCGCTCGGTCACCGGAGGATTTGGCATAAATAGCGGTGCGGCCCCGGTAACCAAGCACTCTAGTACAGAACACCGACAGCAACACTTCTCTCTCTGCCACCGGACTATCTCTCGATGGAAATTCACCCAGAACTCGACTTTGATTTCACGAGAGACCCAGCGGCTGATATAGACTACCCGGCCCCCTATGTTACAGTCTATGTGAGTGGCGGACACGTCCCTTACAGTCCCATTATCTTTCATCTTGTCAGTTGCAGATGTGTTGGTTTGTAGAAATAGATAACCAAGCTCCAACGTGAGAAGCACCAGAAGAATACAGAAAATGTAAGAAAATAAATTGTTAATAGTCTTACCATAAAAGTTGATGGTGGCGACTCCTCTCTGAGCACCATGCCCGTGGTACTTAAGTTCATCCTGCCGGTAGAAGTCAGGTTCAGAGGCCTTTTCCTTCTCCAGGCCAGACTTGGGTACATGGTTGTACTGTCCTGGCTCCTGGCCGCGTGCCCAGATCACATGCATCAGGTCATTCTCGATGGAGTGGTCAGTGTTCTCGGTAGCCTGGAGACAAAGTAATATACATATTATACAGGGTGTACATACCAGTGTAGGGAGTGTGGTGAACCCATCGCTCAGGGAGTGGAAACACAAACCTGCAATAGCCATCCCAAGCCAAGGTGTGAGCTATTTAGACCTCACTCCAGCACTCAGAGCTCTGCTGGAGTGGACCTTCTATTTCCCTGGTAACTCGTGGGAAAAAAGAAATTGGACCATTCGAAAACTAGGGGCCTTTTGGGAACCTAGGAGTGCTGAGGCCACCTCTGTGGATTTCCAACCAAGAAGAGAAACCGTGGAGAGGTGAGCTGAGGCCACCTCTATGAACTCTTCCCTTGTGGGACCTTCAAGGAACCAAGGGGAAGGGCACCCTTCTAGCGCGGGGCCTTTGTGGAACCAAGGAGGAGTGAAGTGGAGAGATGAAGTCCTCTTCCCATGTGGGGCCTTCGAGGAACCATGTAGGAGTGAAGAGGAGAAATGAGGCCATCTTGGTGAACTCTTCCTCTGTGGGGCCTTTGGGGAACCAAGGAGGAGTGAGGAGGAGAGATGAAGTGCTCTTCCTTCCTGTGGCCCTCAGGGAACCATGGTGGAATGGACTCTTCCCTTGTGGGGCCTTTAGGGAACCAAGGGGAGGTGGACTCTCCGTCGTGGAGCCTTCGGGGAACTAAGGAGTGGAAAGGAGAGATGAAGCCCTCTTCCCTCGTAGGGTCTTCAGGGAACCAATGAGGAGTGAAGAGGGGAAATGAGACCTGGGAAGACACATTGTCGAACTAGAAGATATAGCTTCATTTCCAATTACAATCCTGGTGAACATAAATGGCATCTTTTATTTTCTGAAGCTTTGGCCTGAATTTTATTAAAATAATCTTTCAGAATATTCAAAACTGCAAATTAGTTGGATATCAGACAGTTCGAAGCATTTCTATGGCTGTTAATGGTTTTGTTTCTAGGCTTATGAAAAGATTTGCTAATGTCGAAGATTGCCGATACATCGTCGCCTCAGTTCTTAATTGTCCAAACGACCATTTTAGTTTTTGTTAAATCTCCGCTTTAAAACTAAAAATAAAGTATAAAAAAGGATGATTAATCACTTAATTAAGAATTATTTAAACTAATCAGACCTTTGCCTTTACGGAAATAGCTTTATCTTAAACACCTATCATAATGTTTCATTGAAATAATGAAAGAAAACCTTCACCTCCTGTCAAATTTTCAAATGGTCGTTTGGACAATTAAGAACTAAGGCGACGACATGTTAACACCAATGGTATTATTAATTCTCAAAATATTGGCAAAGCAAAGTCCCCGAAAGTAAATCTGCTGAACTTTATAAAAGGAACTGGGTTACTGTCAAAGGAATGAGGTAAAATGGGAGATAGTACAATGGGTCTATGGCCTAAGCGCTCACGGGAACTATATACATGTAAACCGTCTCCGATTATTTAAAAAATAAAAATAAAAAATAGGGCGTACATATTCTACAGGATGTCAAAAGGTAAAATGCACTATCTTCATGAGATGGTTCTGCGTAATGGTAAAAGTTTAAAAAAAAATTGAGTTTTTTCGGAATTCCATTGATTTTTTCATACACAATCTTTTCAAATTTTAACCTAAAAACTCTTTTAAGGTGTTAGAATTTCGGAAAGGGCCATTATTCTTTTTTACTTGAGTATATCATATTGAGGTTAATCTACTTTATCCCCGGATACATTATATAATATTTTTATTATTATACAGGGACGTACTTGACATTTTTAACTTTAACCAGTGATTCCTGACTTTATTTGGAGTAAAAAATGTACATAAAATTTTGGTAAACGGTAACATTTTTGATATTTTTTTTTTTCAAATTGACTCCGTGTATATTATGTAATTTAAAATAAATTACGATAGACAAACATTCCCAGTTACAAATAACCTGACAATTTTTAAAAAACTCATACTACCTTCACTATAAGCGGAGGACGTTACTTGTGCAAAGATGGAGGACTAAGCAAGGAGAGGAATTGAAACAAAACAAACTAAATTGGGAACTAGACGCTTTTTGTCAACCCAGCAACTAATGTGTAAGTAAACCTTTTTATGTGTGTGTTGAGTATGTGAATTTAAATGGAAATTTGTCTGAAATGACTGCACTACGAATGTAGCAGGCATAGCTCCATTAAGCTTCTATTAATGTTGTGTATGTCCTATGATATGTCCACTTAATACATACAGCTATATGTTTCATGTAATGCGTATCATTCCCGCAATGAGTTTATTAACTCTTGGGAGTACAATGCTTTATATAATATACTATATTCTGTATTGTATTTTAATAAATAAATAAAAATAAATAAATTAGTAACAGTAGATTTCTTTTAGTACTGATAGGTCTAGATTGCCTAAACTTGTTTTTTTCCTAAAACATTCCTGCTTGATTCAAGTTTCCTGAATTTCCCCATAATATACTTTAATAAAAAAAATAATTACCATCAACTTTTTTCGGAATGCAATGGTAGTAACTCCATTTTCTTCAAAGCCCATGGCTCCAGTCAGATCGTCATTTCCTCCCCAGAAGCTGTCCACTCGAGGAGTGGATCTGAAAATAGTAATAAATTCTTCAATCCACTTTTATTCAAATGTTTCCTCAAAAAGGCATCACTTATTAGATACAGACTACTTATTATATCATGAAAACAATGTAGGACACTATGGGGACTGAATTATTAAAGGTTTTTGTAATAAGAACTGGGGGGAAACAGCAGGAATCCAGCGTGGTAGAGGTGTTTCCTAGTGACCGCCAGAATCTCTCCAAGATTGTAGATTATATCAGCATTTAGGCAGGTGACTTTTCAAAAGCAGTTTCACGGCATTTAGAGAACAGTCACCGACATAGTAAATCCAGATTAACTTGCATTTTAAGACAATCTTGTTGTGAGCTTATTTCTATCAGAAATTTAAGGTCATCTGCAAAGAGTAGACATTTTGTTCCTAGCACAGTTTTGGATGTCATCTGTTAGTAATAGAAACAACCGAATTCCAGAATCTGCTGGAATTTTTTTTAGTTATATCGATTTACCGAAGCAAATTGGTTTCTGGATTTTAAATATGATGAGAAAAAGTTCAGTGCTGGTAGGTCAAAGCTTAGTTTGAAAATTTTCCTCAGAAGGATATCATGGTTAACCCGGTCAAATGCTTTAGCAAAGTCAGTTGGTGTTTGGTTTGGTGCCTCGAGTCTATACCGGTGGCTCAAAAGAAAGGAAGTAGATTTGCAATTGTTCATTTTTTCCAGAAGGATACTGTGTTGGTTTTCTCTAATGAATGATGCAATTTGGTAACTTAACATGTCGCAAATTAATTTTTCAAATAGTTTGGGCAGCACTGATAATACAGTTACTAGTCTGTAGTTTTTGACAATGGGATTAATTAATAATGGGACTGACTTGGGGCAGTTTCCATATCTAAGGGAATGTAGAAGTCAAAATTCTAGTGTTAAATATAAATCAAATGGCTTCACTTATTATCATTGGCGCTATTCTAAAGATAACACTGTAGGAATTCCATTCTATCCTGTGACCTTGTCAATCTTCAGCGTAGGCTTCTACCTCTTACGTGTTAGTTAATCCAAGGGATAGGTCACCTACATTCTAGGAAACTTCTGTTCAATTACCTGTCTCTTGTATAATAGTCCATAATTCTGAAATTCTTTCCACGGGCCGATCCAATGACCAAATCAGTGCAGTCCATCGGGTTGAAATCATGCTTCGGAGTGTAAGCGTGCTTCGGGAAGTAACCTAAAATAAATTGGTCGACCAAAATTATTAACAACTAGGCAAACTGTTTCATGTTAATAAATAAATTTCAATATATACATATCTTTTGGATATAGGCCCTTCTTCTACAGGGATACACAAGTATCCGATACTCGAAGATTCAAGCTTGGCAACTACCGCCATGCATTTGTGCGGAGGTTTGTAAACAGGAACCCGTTGCCGACATTTTGTAAGCTATGGGTTCTCCTGCGACCAGCCAGGCGAGATTGTCGCCACACACTTCATCGAGAAGTATGGCATCACTTATGTCAAACACCATGTATCGATCAGTGGCGGCTCGTGACTTTTTGGGTGCTAGGGTGCTAATATTTAAAAAAAAAAAATGGCATCATGGATGTTGTAGTATGCGAAAAATAATTTTTTTTTTTTTTCAAAAATCGGTGTTTTGTATGAAGATTTTCAGGAAATCGGTGCGGCACACCGCCAAACTGAAACTTTCTGTAATTTTTCATACAAAAAACTGATTTTCAAAAAAAAAAATTTTAAAAAAATTTCCGCTACAACAACTTCATAATGACATTTTTTTTATTTCAGCACTCTAGCACACCCAAAAGTCACGAGCCGCCACTGGTATCAATGCACATGCTTTAGATCAACGCTAGGAACAAAATAATCAACAAAGATTGACAGAATATTAAAGTGAGGTTATGAAAGCATTCTTGTTTTGATGATGGAAAATACAAAAACGATTGAATTATCAATACCGCATGAATTTGTGACGCAGGTCTCATTATTTCAGTAGTGCACAGTTTGTAAATTATCGGCTGTGCGCGACAAGTTGTTTGAGACGAGAGTACACAATATAAGTATCGAATACTTGCGTGTACCTGTGGAAGACTGGCTTTATGAACATTTTACATCAATCAATATTTTGATATTAATTTGCCTTATCCAATAAATCAATTACTTATACATTTTTTTGTTAGCAAAGCTTCATTTAATTTTGTAAAACCAATAGGCCACTTGCATCACATTTTTTAAAAAAAATTCCGGTTTAGGCAAATATTCTAAGACATTCTGTATTTTTTTAAAAATCAGACCATTTTTTATAAACCGGAAAGACGGGACGATAATTACATAGCCGAAAATCATTTTAAAAAAAAAAAAGGTTTTCCACACGAATGGCACAGGAGAATAACGAGGCATACCAAAAATATTAAATCTCATAAATATTTTTTTCCTTGATCCATCTTATTGATCATAAATCATTATAATGTTCAACATCTATAATACTAAATCAAATGTAATATACTTGTACTTGTAAATTATAATAATAATAAGAATATTATAAAATTTAATTTTGTTAAAATCCGCACCATTATCATTATACCTCTAAAACATGTACGGACAACGTAAAATGTACGGGGTTCTCTTCATAACATCTGTCAAAAAATCAAACCAAATGATACGTTCGCAGAGAACAAACAATAAATCTAGTGAATGTTAAATGTCAAATTCAAAAATTCGTCTGAAATCAAAGTGATGCCATATAAAAAAATAAATCAGTGAGGAAGTTTATAAAATTAATAGGAACATTATCGGAGACAGGACATTTTCATGTAGTGACGTCACGAGCCCAAATAATGGATTTATTTGAAAATAAAAATAAACTGTACATATCTAAAAAATTTTACTAACAGTTTAGTAATCTTTGTAAAAAAATCTATCCATACGATTTTTTCCAAGTCCTTATGAAATCCATGCAAGTGGCCTATTATGCATTTCCTTCAAAGATATTGAAATATAAGTAGATGTGCTATCTGCTGTTTTTACTATGTGGGTCTGTGCTTCCGGGTGTCGCCGATATTGTTTACCAATTAACAAATAAACTAAAAGAACAAATAATTAACGAATAAACCAAACGTACGTTAAACTAAATGAACGAATTCTTTCCTTATTCAAAATATATTGTTAACCAATATTAATGCACATTTTCAAAAAAATCAACAAAATGAACAAATTCTTTTTGTATGAAAACTACGCTAATTAGCGCGTAGTCTGGCGACAGTTGCGCGGACACCATAGCATATCTATTCTGTATTTGAATATCTTTGATTTCCTTATTCTATTAAGGAATCAATTGACTTATAAAATACTATACATTGTTCAGATTTTGAGTATTAGTTGCTTTTCTTTATTTTTAAGATCACATTCTGTCTACAAAAATAAATACAAGTACATACTAAGCATAAAACAATATATTAATAAACTATTCCTGGTAAACTTTGTATTAGATAATATGTATTAATTTCTCAAGCAATGCTTTTTTTACTGTTTTATTAGTGTGCTGTGCTTGAAGGTTAAATATTATTTCTTTCTACCTCCAATAGGTTAATAATTCTTTTTTTAATTATATGTACAACATTTTAACAATATTTTTGTTATCAATTAATATTTTGAGAAATAATAATAATATGTCGTTCAGCTAAATAAATGGTCAAGTATTAAAAATAATATTATTGATGGAATAGTATACCCTCTGCATCGGCTTTAATGCTTGATGGTTCAAACGTCGGCTCAGGTTCAGGTTTTGCGGAAGGTTCGGAACTTGGCTCAGGCTTGGAATCGGGTTCAGGTTTGGAGCTCGGTTCGGAGCTGGGTTCTGGTTTGGAACTGGGTTCAGAACTAGGTTCGGGCTTGGAATTGGGTTCGGAACTTGGCTCAGGCTCAGAAGAAGGTTCTGGTTTCGAGCTGGGTTCAGAACTTGGCTCTGGTTCGGAACTAGGCTCGGAACTGGGTTCTGGTTTCGAACTAGGCTCAGAACTGGGTTCTGGTTTCGAACTAGGCTCAGAGCTGGGTTCTGGTTTAGAATTAGGTTCGGAACTGGGTTCTGGTTTGGAGTTGGGTTCTGATGAAGGTTCCGGTTTCACTGTTGGTTCATCTGAGAAATAAGAAAGAAAACACATGCAAAATAAACCGTCCACCTATATTATAAAGATATTGAAAGTAATTCTAAATACTTTCAAGGGAAATACAAATAATTATTATATTGGTGCAACAAAATCCACACATATAGTGCGATGCAAGTGTATATACATTACATCTGTGCTAAAGGCAATATTCTATATACCTGAAAACCACCAAAAGACATTCATAAACCCACGAATCATTACTATTTAAAAAATCTAAATGTGTTGTTTTATTTTGATAATTTTCATTTTGACCCAGTACTGTTAAAAAATATCAACTATAATTAGGGTTGCCATACGTCCGGAATTTTCCGAACATGTCCGGAAATATAGGTCTGAGTCCAGAATGCGGGGGGGAATCCTAAACAGTCCGGAATTTCTACAATTAAGTGGAGATTGATATAAAAAATGAAATAAACCAAATTATTTTTATTACATATCAAAGTAAAAACATCACTTCTGATATTTAATGCTCCCGGAAATATCGTTAAATACTTCCGAATCTTATTAATAGTTTTGTAGAACATTTCGCAAGTCATATTTTTTAAATTATACTGTGTTAAGATGGTTAATGTTCCCATTAAGGAAAAGACCCTTTCTACATTGGCGTTTTGTGCCTGCATCGCAAATATATAAGAGCATATCTTTGTTAATTCCGTAACTTTTCCTGGTCCAGCTGCTTTCAGAATAATGATCCATTGGTTATTGGCATTTAATCTCAAAACTTCGTTGCTTGATTAGTCACCCCCTTCCCCCCCATTAAAGTTGACAAATGCAAATTTCGAATCATAAAAAATTAGTCCGTCCTTGGGGGGGGGGAGGGGGGCTAGAGAATTTGGCTCTTGGGGATGATACGGTCGGGTGGCACCCGGGGCGTCATTAATATTATATTTACAAGAAAGTCCGGAATTTTTTTCAAATGACAGGAATTTTCTCCGGAATTTTGATTTTTTTATCTGGGAACCCTAAATATAATACATCGTATTACAGTGACATGTATTAGGTTTGTACTGGCTTTTTAGAGTGGACCTCGTTTGGGAGTGTGGAAGTTTTATGAAATATTTTTTTTTATGAAATACAACTTATGTTATGCAAATCATGTATTTTGACTTAGAGATAGCAGACGAGCACATTTGGTTTGATATAAAAGGTCGCACAAAAGTTATAAACTATCGGGAGAAACTCTCATTTTTGCAAATGGCCCCTTGTCTTCACAACTTTGAGATTTGTAATATAAATAGAATCTGAATGCACGTTGATAAACCATGGATCGCTATTACTCTTCAAGAACGTGGAAGAATTGTGTCAAACCAAAAAAAAATGCTGCCTTAGAAAATCCAGGGAGAAATTTTGCACCATCCTTTATGATCCATCATTGTATTTTTTTTTTTGTGGGTGTTCAAATTCATGCATTTTTGTGGGGGTTAATTTTGATTACAAGTTTCTTACCTTCTTCTGATACATTTATGGCCCTCTTTTTGCGTCCTGAAATGTAAAAATATTTGCTTCAATAATTTGCTTTAGATTAGAACTTTTACAATCGTAGGAGGCTTATATTATTCGTAAAAAAATTACAATCACATTGGTTCATAACCTATACTAGTCCCATCGAGAGTTTGTATGTGACATCATCGTTCTAGTATCTTCTTTCTTTTTTGTTTTGATAATAGGCATTTAAGAAAGAATGATGTTCGTACGAGCTCACGCTGGGAATAGTAAATTATGAATGTAAATTATTGGTTATACATTCTACTGAAATATTTTTTAATTGTCTTCCTTTGATAGTTTTGAAGAGTAAGTTTTTTCAAAAAGACAGGAGCAAACCATAATCAATTATAGCAAACTCTTCTAATCTGAAAGATAAGAAGACATTTTCAGAGTAGTCAATATTATTTACCTTGCTTGCTAGAAACCTTGTAGGATATGCTTGTTTTGACTGTGACATCATCACCGAACCTTTTGAAGTTGAACCCTCCAGGAGTATTAGAAGCAACCCTCTTATATTTCTTATTAACATCAGTCCTGTTCCCTTTGGTTGTGGTGGGTTCTGCACTGGGCTCAGTTGTGGGTTCTGGTTCAGAACTTGGCTCTGGTTTAGAACTTGGCTCGGAGCTGGGTTCTGGCTCGGAGCTTGGTTCGGGTGTTGAATTCGGTTCAGAACTAGGTTCAGGCTCGGCGCTCGGTTCTGCCTGGCTTTCTGGTGATTTCTTGGAGTTGGGCTCAGAACTGGGTTCTGGTTTGGAGCTTGGCTCAGAGCTGGGTTCTGGTACTGAGTGGGGTTCGGCTTTGGGTTCAGAACTAGGTTCTGGTTCGCTAGCAGGTTCGGGTTTGGCATCTGGTCCTAAAAGTCAAACCCAATAATGAATAAATTAGTACATAGAATATATATTTCTATTATATTACATTCTATGTAATCAATCTTACCATCCAAGGGTCTTCCTAAAACAGGGAAATTTCTGCAGGCAGCTGTCAAATGCCTCGACCGCCATCCCAGACCTAAAAACAAGATTAAAACCTGTCAATATTTGCTACTAGTAAAGAAGTGGGATTCAATTATGTCCAAGTTGATGAGAGAAATGTTGGTAACGCCATCAAGATGAAAAGGCATGCACAAATTAATTAAATTAATAAAAAGAAAATACTTTGTTTTAAGTCCCTTTTTTGTTATTTTTTTCCGTCTACCGGTTTCGGTACCTCCGTACCTCCATCAGGACTGAATATAAAAATACTAACAAATACAGGATAAAACACATATATATATATACAAATTTTGAAAGAAAGAGACATTAAATTAGAGTGGGACAGTGTGGAAATATTTATGCAAGAGAGAGACAGTACATTAGAGTGGGACAGTGCGTCAGTTGTGGGAGTAAAGTGGGGGAGGAGAGAGTGGGATAACGGGAAACATACTTATAATAGGGCTGAATGTTAGATTTAGTTGATTATATTATTAATGATTTCAGTCTTTGAATTAACTGATTTTTTTTATTTCCAATGCATCTAAATTATTTAATCTTAGGCCTATCCCATTTTTGTGTAGGACTTTAATACCCGTATCCCGGTTGAAAGTGTGATCTTTATTAATTAAGTGCTCTGCGAATTCTGAAAACCCTCAACTGGTTAGGCATCTTACGTGTTCCTTTACTCTGATTTCCACATTGCGTGACGTTTGCCCAATGTAGAACGCTGGACAATCGTTACAACTAATTTTCAATAAAGTGACTTAACCTTTAACTACTGTCGTGCGGTCTTACAGGCCCCGGCAGGTACTTGACTTGCTAGTTTACCCCTTTCCCCGCGTAACACCGATCCCCACTTTTAAGTAGCTGCAAGTTCAGTACGCACATTGACGTGGGAGCAGAAAGTAGTGTCTTCATGCGCGCATTTGGTGAGTAATTACGATTTGAAATTCTGAAGCGGCCTCTCAGGCCTCACGTCAGTAGTTACGTAAGTTTTTTGTTTTATTTTATTGTTAGAGTAAATTTTTATTTTTACAGATATTGTTAACTATGGATGTACCAGGGACTTCAGGAAGTAAAATAAATAGTTCTGCGACAGATTTACCGCATCCAAAGAGATCTCGGATATGTGTAAATGAATCCAATCCAAATTTTGCGCAAGTGATTGAGAACTGGATCGCGGATGAAGATTCCAGCGGATCCGAGGTTGACGACGTTGGCGAAGATTTTTGTCCGGAGCACATTGAGCATGATACGGATACTATCACTGATATTTCTGATACCGAAGAAACTCAACCTGAACACCTGGACGCGCCGTCATCGTCATCAGATGAAGATGTTCCCCTCTCAAGGATGGGTTATTTTAGAGGGAAGAATAAATATAAGTGGTCTAAATCATCTTCAAACAGATCATCAGTTAGAACACCGCAACACAATATTATTACCCAAGTACCCACATCCAAGTTGACCGAGAATGACGGAAAGGATCCTTATTCTTTATGGAAACAATATATAAATGACGAGATGTTATCGGAGATTTTGATAAGGACCAACGAGAAGCTAGCTGAATATAGATCTAAATTTATGAAGCAGAACCGATCGGAACTAAAAGATATCGATGTAATCGAGTTGCAGGCTTTTATTGGACTATTGATGTACACAGCTGTATTCAAGTCTAACCACGAAGACGCAAATTTAATATTTGCTACTGATGGTACCGGAAGAGACATTTTTAGATGTGTTATGTCTAAACATAGATTTCTGTTCTTGCTTCACTGTCTTCGGTTTGACAATGCACTGGACAGAGCACAGAGAAAGGAGACTAATAAATTGGCTGCGATATCGAATATTTTCAATAAATTCGTATCAAATTGTCAGAGGGTATATAATATACGTCAATATGCTACAGTTGATGAAATGCTAGTTCCATTTAGAGGGCGATCGTTTTTGATGATATATATGCCAAAGAAGCCCGCTAAGTATGGGCTAAAACTAATGTGCCTATGTGATGCCGAAAATGGGTATTTTTACAATTGTTATGTTTATTGTGGAAAAGGTTCAGATGGAGAAACATTAACAGATGCAGAAAAAAAAATTTTAGTTCCTACGCAGGCTGTGATCCGTTTGAGTAAACCATTACATGGTAGTAACAAAAATATAACGTTTGACAATTGGTTCACATCAATACAACTAACTTGTGACTTGTGACATACTGGCATACAGAGCTCCGGGCCAAAAAGGCCCCTTTCTCTTTCAGACAATACAACTAATTGATGCATTGAAACAGAGAGGATTGACCTGTGTAGGTACGGTAAAAAAAAATAAAAGGGAAATACCCCCAGAGTTCTTGCCTGCTAAAACTAGACCTGAAAAATCAACCTTATATGGTTTTACAAAAGACACAACGCTATTGTCTCATGTTCCCAAGAAGGGAAAAGCTGTCATTTTGGCTTCGTCAGTGCATCATAATGAAGGAAACGACACGGACTCAGGGAAGCCAGAAATTATAAAGTTTTATAATTCTACGAAAGGTGGTGTAGATGAAATAGATAAAAAGTGCTCTATATACACTTGCAGCCGCCGGTCAAGACGCTGGCCTATGACAATTTTTTACCGGATTTTGGATATAAGTTCCGTCAATTCTCATATTTTACATGATGTACATGTGGGAAGACAAACTGATAGAGGAACCTTTATAAAAACATTAGCGCGACAGTTGGTATTAGAGCACATGAAGCGAAGATTTTGTAACATAAGGCTGCCCCGTGAACTTAGGATGAGTTTGGCAAGAGTACTTGGTTCTGATAAGCCAGAAACATCTGAAGATCAAGCTGAAGAAGTCACGACACGAAGGACTTGTCATTCATGTCAACCCAAACTCAAAAGAAAATCCACGTATAGATGCTATTCGTGCAAAAAACACGTTTGTTTACAGTGCGCGAAACAAGTGTGCCCTGACTGTGCTTAGAATTTAAGGTGTAGTTCGACTGTGGACATTTTTTTTTTTTCAGAAGGTGTATGTACCTACTCTATTTTTTTTCTAAAATTTATATTAGTCTTAAGTAAGAAATACATTTTTTTGTTATTCTGAGAAGAGTTTTTTTTGTGTTTTGATCATTTATATCTAATACTCGGATTTTTCCCCAAAATTCAAGCAAATTTTTATTGTAGTCTTATATTTAAAAATTTTATAAATTTTATTTTCTTTCTATACATAGTTTTTGTTAAAACACTTCATTTAACATCCTAATGCAAAGACAGATATTTAAATCATCATTTTCTTTATAAAACACTGCATAATATACTCGGCCTGTCAGGCCTCACGTCAGTACTAACGTTACAAAAAATGCACGACACTAGTTAAAGGTTAAAACAAAGTATTTTCTTTTTATTTATTTAAAATGTCAAGTCACAATGTGTTTGCTTCTTTTGAAAAATTAATTAAATTATTGAGTCTAGTTATGTTAGAAGTACAAATGAGATAATGTCTGATATGATGAGAGATTTTTGACCAAATTATTTCAAATCTATTTGTGTAAGTCTCACACTCGGGATGTCGCCACAAAATTTTATATTTATTGTTGAATAAGTCACAAGAGCAACCTTCTATGTAAATCCATCGGATCCATAGGATGTCAAATTCAATGTGTTCTTCGAAACCTTCAATTTGCAAAGCTCTTAGCATTACATATTCAATGAATTAACGATACTTTCGCAACGAATTAGTGTATAAAATTATCTCTGACTTTATAATATGTAAACAAATAAAATACTTGTGAGAAAGGGAAGAAGTGAAAGAGAGGGACATGACAAAGTTGTGTGGCATTCCGTTCTCGTAAATGGTTACAAAAGTTATCTTAATTCAAAGTGTTCCTGTGGGCAATCTTAACTTGATTATTAGTGCGTACTTACATAGTTTAATTATTTTGTATTAATATGTAATTGGGTACCTGCGTAAGAAGTTCCATTGACGACCATCACAACTTCAATTTCCTTGTCTTCCTTAAGAATCCTCCAGTGCAGTTTGAAGTCCTTAGACAGTTCCCTGGTGGTGTAGATACTTAAATCCAGGGCATTAGATCTGAATGGTGATCCTGGAAAGATAATAAAATTAATTTCATTACGATAAATAATGTGTTAATTTATTTTTTAAATTATCACCATCGTACTGGACATTCTGTTCTCTGGAAGAATTGCATGGGAGTCTGGATGAAACAAACACACGCGTCTATAAAAAATACAAAGGAATTATAACACATGCACGGTGATAACAGTCTTATCAAGATGCTCTGCTGTCCGATACAAATTACATTAATTTTTATTTTATGAGAAATTGACCCAACTATGATGCATAATCAATTTTCTTGTACAAATTTGCCACAACTCGTATCATAGATATCTAAACCTTGTGATAATTTGCGTACCATGATTGTAACGCTATTTTATGAGTGTTATTTTAAAATCATTAGAATCATTTATTTTCTCTGAGTATGTTCGTCCACAGAATGCCAGAATAGTTGGAAAGTTCATTTTTTAGAACAAAAAGGTTTCAACACAGCTTGCTCTAGTTTGTTTTTCACATAATTTGAAGTATTACATGACAAACAACAATACAATATACATTCAGCAATCAAAAAGTAATTTTATTTTTTCATTCATTTTTTTCAGCAGTATTGTACAACACTTCGGGCGGTCAAAAACCACTCACCTCACCCCAACTAGAAAAGTGTTGTCTAAAATTATAGCCTACTTTGTAATATGCCATAAACATAAGTTAAAGTCAGTTTTGGACCATTTAGTGACGTTTTATGAATAAAAAATGGTTCCATGACAACTCAACAAAGTGACTTTTCAACACCCCATTGAAACATCGTTAAAATAGATGAATAATTTAAAAATAATAGCCCATAACCTAACCTAATGTAACGTATTTAACTTTGTTTTTTTCAACAATATTAATGACTTTTAAAAGAACTGACGATGTTGCACATTGTTGAGCTGTGCTAAAATCTGCACGTTACTATTACAGTACAAAAAAAAGTTTTTGCTTTGATGCAAATCATTACAAAAAGAGAATTGTGCATCTCCAGTGCCAATGTCTAAGTTTCATTTGATAAAATAATTTTCTTCCACGCAAAAAACTGGAGGTAAGAAGATAGGGAAAACGATGTATCTAAAGAAAAATGTGTATAAAAAAATATATATATACCTATCACATATGAATATATATTTATATACATATACGTAGTTGGGATCTTTACGAAGAGATTGGTGTACAACATCCAATTCCAAGTAAAAACATTTGATAGCAATGCCTTTTCAGGCATTCAAATAGGACCGGCAAATGGAAAAACTACCCTTCCTGCCCAAAGAATTTTAAGCTCTAGGTGTTTAAACTCCCTTCATATTTGAATTCCTGACAAATCAGCGAGTTGAACCGTTAATCGCAAATTCTAACCCCGTCAGCATAATGTCAAATTTTAAGCAGTGTTGTTTGTTGTTTGATTAACTGTTTATTCAAGCTGTCAACTTACTCTTCTTGCATCCGGCCCCGAAGAATCCTGGCTTGCAGTAGCACTGTCGGGAGGGGGCTGATGTGGCGTCGATATTCTCGCATACGCCATGGTCTCCGCAGTCCGAGTTCTCCTGGCATTCCTCGTGGTACTGGCAGCGGGGCCCGTGGAACAGGCGGTCGCACTTGCAGCGTGCCAGGATGTACCGTCCGTGTCCACTGCAAGTCTCTCGGTACTCTTTTTCTAGAAAGAAAGAAAATTGTGATATAATTAAATCAATGATTCAAACTTGTAAATTAATATAATAATAAAAATAATCAAAAAATTAATCTACTAATCGCTCCACAACATCAAGCACACACCCGCTTTTCATCAAACCTGGGTTGCGTGGTCCCAAAAACTAACACCTCATTCGCTCAACGACAATTCTCATAATCATAAATAAACAAGTAAACACCTCAGCACAGGATCTCCTAATGAGGTGTTCACGAAACATACAAGAATACCAATCCACAATTTCACCTTCACAAACCTACCTTACACCCAACATTATTTTTTTTATGTTTATTTAGGAAGCATACAGTTGTGTATAAAGTAGTTGTACATAAAATAGTGAACATAATTTAAACCAGTTAAGTTCCGTTTATATAATAATATTTAGTTGTTAATGGTTAATGATTATGTGATTATGAATCAAGTGGTAATTAAACAATTATAGTAGGTATGTGGTGTGAGCACCAAATACCTACTTAAATGTAAAAAAATATCAAAAAGGTGATAATAATCAATACAGAAATAATAGTTTCCAGTAGTTGTTTAAAATAATAGTACATAGTTTTAAGTAAAAAGTTATTAAAAAGTAAATAATAAACAAGAAATAATAGTTTTCATTTAAGTACATTGTACGGTTAGTTTGATAATAAAATTGCAAAATATATTAGGTAAAAATGTTTTCAAAATTTATCTATTATGTAAAAATGTTAATAAATAGGTAAATACTGTAATATATAGAAAAAATAAATAGATAAATTGAGTGTTAATTATATGTTACATGGACAAGAACCAAGTCCAGTAGAAATATTTTAGCAGTCCTTTTATATAGCTATTTTATTCATACACACATATTTATTGAATGGCTATCCTTTTCATAAGTGGTGAAAAAATTTTTGTTCGATCAAAATGAATATAATGTGCCTTGTATTTTTATAATGTCATTTGTACTTGAAAAACTCTGGATCTACAGAACCGAACCAGTACAGAACCGGGCGGCCCGATTGATAGATTCATAGATTGATAGATCATGTGGGAATGCTATCCTTGTTCTACCAGTATTTCAATGGAAGATGCTCTGAGGAACTGGCATCATTGATCCCTTCATATGAAACATTCCAAATGCATACCCAACATTTGATATTTCTCACGTTTTATTTCGTGTTCTTACGAGTTCAACGGCTTGGTTGTGGAACGATCTACCGGGGTCTGCGTATTTCCTCCTTCCTCTCCTCAAACCCTCCACACAGAATCCCCAAAGATTTCATATACCCTGAGGGTAATTATTTTCCTCAGGGCCTCCTGGTGGAGTAAATGAAAAAAAATTACTTCAGGCAGAAAAATTTATTAGCTTCGATGTAAACTCATGACGTGTTTTGGCTTTTTACGAATACGCGAGATAAGTGAAAAAAATATTATTTTATTTTGAATTAAAAATAAATATCATGGACAACAAAGTGACATCTACAGTTTTGACTCCAAATATGGCTCAGGAATCACTGGTTTACCCCTTAGGGCGGGACCCCTACATTTGCAATGTTGAAGAAATACAATTCCAATTGAAGCAGTCCGCTCTGGGCACTAACTTTCCAAGGCACCAAGAAGCCAAGGCGCTGATAAAACCTTATCACCTAACACAGTGCCCTTAACGTTTTTACTAGCGCTATTCAATGTTTGGTTCAGGGCCAGTCCTGGGCCATGTACAGCATAAAGCACTACAATTGCAGTTTGACCTTATGTATTATTACCACTACTCGGTTAGTTGAAAACGAAAATAAAAATGACACTTTTTCGAGTATTGTATTGTCATGTTGGCTTTTATCTTTTTTATTTAAGTTCTTGTAGGCCCCTGGAGGTCTAAGTCTTTCTGGTACATGCTGATACACCGTATATAGCATAATTAATTTACTTACTGGTAAGAATGTCGACATCAGCACAGGACCAGAATCTATAGTTGGTATTCCATTCATCTGCCTGCCTCTGTAGCTGCAGAGTACAGTTCTGGCAAGTAAAGTCCGAAGGTAATCTCACTTGGAATGACTGTGCACTGGAAAAAATAAGTTATCATGTTAGTTCAAATTTTCTTAAAACCGCTAAAGGCTTTCATAAAATAATGCTTAGGGAGGGTTGGGACTAAGTTTCACTTGATGTTGTGGCTAACACTATATCCTTAGGCATTATACTAGTCTGAGAGAGTCATCATTGATTGTTCTTTTTCGATTTCGTACAAGGACAATCGTCGGACTGCTTTAGGAAGTGGAGAGAAACAGCAGGAAACCGATAGGTTTGAAGGTGTTTTCTAAAGATGGCCTTGACTCTTCCAGGGTTACTGTTATTACGCTAATGATTAATTCCGGGTCGATTATGAACTACCCGATCAATGTAACCCGCTCAAAAACCACCAATGAGTGATCAGGTTAATTTTTCAAGAAAGACTCGATCATCAGCACCCATATCTCGTGATGGGTGCCGGTGTGATGAGCTAGTGTAGATGTATGAATTTCTTCAATCGATCTTCTCAATGACATTTTTAGTAAGTATAATATTTTTAATAAGTAACCAATGAAAGAGCGGGTACCTTCGACCTGATCTCTTCGCCCGTGGGTTGTGTGCGTACTGGGATTATAAAAAGAATGACCCAGCTCTACTGATGATGTTCTATTTATTGTATCGTCACTTCGGATGCAAGGTGTTCTACTTCACTTTACCTTGTTCATAGAAATGAGGTGTCAAAGTTTCCAAAGACAGTTTCTAATAATCTATTTACCGATTTCTGATTTTAAGGTTGAATCTTGTTTAAAATATTTTAGATAAACTTATTACAAAGGAAGATATTTAAATATGACATATACTTACCATTCTAGAACATACGGATAGAATCATGTGCAACCAGCTGGGTATAATAATTCATTGCATTGGGTTCTAATTACATTTCCCTGATGCCTTTCCAAGTTAGGGCCACATTAAAAAATTTTAAAAATCCTTTAAAATATATTTAACTATAATACTTAAGATTAATTACTAGCGTAGGGAATGTGGCGAACCCATCGCTCAGGGAGTGGAAACATAAACCTGCAATAGCCATCCCAAGCCAAGGTGTGAGCTACCGTGCTCAGGCTGAATGTCCTGGGGAACAGCGTCACGAATGGTGCCTCCGAGAAACGAGGTCGCATCTCGGAGTATTTAGACCTCACTCCAACATTCAGGGCTCTGCTGGAGTGGACCTTCTATTTCCCTGGTAACTCGTGGGACAAAAGAAATTGGACCATTCGAAAACTAGGGGCCTTTTGTTAATCTAGGAGTGCTGAGGCCACCTCTGTGGATTTCCTTCCTGGGGCTGTAGGAGGAACCAAGAGGAGAAACCGTGGAGAGGTGAGCTGAGGTCACCTCCATGAACCCTTCCCTTGTGGGGCCTTCAAGGAACCAAGGAGGAGTGAAGTGGAGAGATTATGTCCTCTTCCCATGTGGGGCCTTCGAGGAACCATGTAGGAGTGAAGAGGAGAAATGAGGCCATCTAGGTGAACTCTTCCTCTGTGGGGCCTTTAAGGAACCAAGGAGGAGAAATGAAGTTCTCTTCCCTCCTGGGGCCCTCAGGGAACCAAGGTGGAGCGGACTCTTCCCTTGTGGGGCCTTTAGGGAACCAAGGGGAGGTGGACTTTCCGTCGTGGAGCCTTTGGGGAACTAAGAAGTGGAGAGGAGAGATAAAGCCCTCTTCCGTTGTGGGGCCTTCAGGGAACCAAGGAGGAGTGAAGAGGGGAAATGAAACCTGGGAAGACACATTGTCAAACCAGAAGCTTCATTCCCAATGACAATCCTGGTGAACTTTATAAAAGGGACTGGGTTACTGTCAAAGGATTGAGGTAAAATGGAAGATAGTACAATGGGTCTATGGCCTTAGTGCTCACGGGAACTATATATATATATATATGTAAACCGTCTCCGATTGTTTAAAAAAAAAAAAAAATTAATTAAGATTAAATCTCGAAATCAGAAATTGTTAAATAGATTATGACGCTTCATGGGTAAGGCGAAGTTAGAACCATATCCAACTAAAGTGATGAACTTTACTTCGCCTCGTAAAAACGATCAACTTTCTTTGATTTTAGAACCTTGTAAAATATATTGAAGCTCTAAAAACTTGTAATTAGAACTTGGTCATGCAAGTATTTACCGAAATACAACATGGATGGCTCTGAAAATTATTTTGGTTATAGAAATGAGCAAAAGAAATGAAAAATGTCAATTAGAATCTTGTCCAACTGTATGTATCCAAGAATAATTGGTGCAGGTATTGTATTACATTCGTAAAACAACTATTTGTCAAGTTTTCAATACCTATCTGACAACATTGTAAAAGAGTTACTTTCAGTATCGCCGAAAGATCACCATTCAGAATGGAAGCATTCTTGAAATGGTTTTGGCTAAGTTTAGTGACCATATCGTAAAAGCCCAACCTTCCTCTACGGCCTACGCCTTCTGAAATTATTTTACTCCTCTCAATTGGAAATCTTGTGTATTTCTAACAATCTGTTTTACCAATCAATAGATTTATAAACTGATTGACGAATCGATGATTATTTCTTAATATCTATAAATGAACTGTTGGCTGAAATAATAACTGTATGAAAAATAGGTTTTGATAAAAGATATAAATATACAAGAAAAACTGAAGAGGTCGCTAAAGATATTAAATTGTTTATCTCTAAAAAGAAGAATAATAATTCTATTTTACTTACGTGACGTCATCCTTGACGAATTTAGATCCAGCAACAAACGGAGTGATGTCTAAAGCAGAACGATCCAATTCGTCCAAAATTTGTAAACTAAATCCTCCCTAGAAAAAAATAATAAATTTAAAAAAGCAAAAAATATTCGCCCAACGTGGGGCTCGAACCCACGACCCTGAGATTAAGAGTCTCATGCTCTACCGACTGAGCTAGCCGGGCTGGTGAACTACGTGGCAGTTTTACTTATTAAGAACTTACTCTGTGGGCGTACGCAAGATGCCACGTGACGTTTATCGTTGAACCAGCAAGAAGAGACGTCTTTATGGACCCTGAAACAAAGGGAAAAAAATATTAGTTTTAATTTTTAATAAATATTAAACTACGTAGGTATGTGTGTATTAAAAAATTGACCAAAAAAATGTTCTTATAAAGAACAAGGGTTACTCCTATCCTAATATTTAGAACATGGAATTTGGAATTCGGAACATTCGCTAAATGGGCAAAGCTTTAGAATTCCTAGTAAAAACCTGCTTGAAAAAAATCAAAAGGTTGTAAAAATAAAAAGGCTTCAGAATTCATAATAAAAAACTCGTAAAAATTCAAAAAGGACGTTTGCGACCGTGACAGGACTCGAACCTGCAATCTTCGGATCCGAAGTCCGACGCCTTATCCATTAGGCCACACGGTCTGACAAGCCGTTTGCCAATATTATCGTATAAAAGCTAACGTCGTAGTTTGCACGTACCGCAAGGACTTCCGCGAGGTGCGCGCAATAAGTTTTGTCGTAAAATTTAAAAAAAAATCAATCTTATTTTATTACGTACACTAACCATTCATATCCATATTATTAAAATCAATCTTATTTTATTGTGCATTGGTTCTTGAATTAAATAAATCTGTCGACCCTTTTTTGCGGAGAAAAAAATTAAGGATTCCAATAAGTAATTAATTCGGCAAAGAACGTTTTTTATTTTTATTTCATGGAATAAAGAGTGGATCCAATTTTTGTTTTTGTTTTTCGCGTATGCCTGGGATGTCTTTGTGTTACGGTAGATGAATTCATTCGTGTGTGTTTATTATTGTTAACAAGTACTGGCATTACTTAGATAAGAAAATTATGAGTGAGAAAATCTGTAAAATCCGTAATCTTAATATATTTAATATCTTTAAGGTAGGTACCTTTTAGATTTAATCTCAGGGTATACCAAATACTTTTTTATTTTCCTAAAACTATTTAACAAACTGCTATGAGTTATTTTAATTACTGCTTGTATTGGAATGGAAATTGACCGATTTATAACAAATAATTAAAGCATGAATGCCATAAAAATTAAGTACCAATTTCAAAGACGAAATCAAAATAATAAAAACATATTAAATGTTCCAGCCAACAGTCTTTATTGGCATTACATATTATCTCTGGGTAAGAATTTTTTATGCCATGCACGTTATCGTAATAATTGTTTAACGACGTAATAAATACTTCGAAGAAAAAATCTCTGAATCACAAATATATATTATACACATACTCAAAGTTTTTTAACCGCGATTCCTGAGCATATTTGGAGTAAAAAATGTAGACGTTATTCTGCTGTCCGATGATACTTTTCGCAATAAAAAAAAATTCAACATACCCTTGGCCGTCTACCCCATTTCGTGTTGCTCGCGAGAAGGGTTACCATCCGTCCGGATTAATCCGAACGTGTCCGAACCTCTAGCCTTTTGTCCGGACTTAGTCCGGCCTTTTAATTTGTCCGGATTTTTTGGTTTAGATGGAATATGAGTAAAAAAACTTACAAAAGTAATATCAAATACGTCTTTAATCTTTATTAATTTCCCACTCATCTAAAAACAAAATATAAATCTTCTCAATCAACTCATGGAGATCAAACAATACATTTTAAATGCAGTTGCAGACAATCAAAAAGTTCAAACATAAAATATCTTCTTCTTGTTTTAGATAAGTACCTATATTAATTTTAATATTTTTCAGCACCAGATTGCTCCGTCAAGAATCTGGCGCTGAAAAATATTAAATTACAGAGCCAGATACTTGACGGAGCAGCTCCCGTTCATTCAAAACTCTTCGCAGCTCGTAGTTTTAAGGTTGTATTGAATTATCAACAACGATCTGACCGAGGGTACAGATAATCTATTACGCTGTTTTGTCCACTATGCTGCCATTAGAGAAAACACTCTTTCTACGTTTGTGCCTTGAGCTTGGATAGCAAAAAATGAACTCGCAAATACTCAATAGCACTCGCAAATACCACGTCCATACCGTTATGAAGTGCGTACCTGATATTTGCATTATGTCCGGACTTTTTTGGACTGTCAGGCCTTTTGCCAGCAATTTTCTAAATGGTAACCCTACCCGCGAGTCTTTTCGAACTTTCCACTTGGATAAATTTATTTATTTTTATTTTTTTAAAAAGAAAGACAAACATTCCCGGGTTACGAATAACCCAACAATGTTTGAAAATCTCCTACTACCACCACAGAAAGCCGAAAATGTTGCTTGTGTTGTGATGGAGGACTTAGCCAGTCGAGGAATCGAACACGCGACGCTCGGGTGGGACCCAAGCGCTATGCCCACTCAACCACTGACCAGACAAATAAAATATTAATTTACAAAAGTGCGGTAATAATATTCAACGGTTTCTATCGTTTTGCAAAAGAATTTTGCGGAAAACTTTAGTCTTTCTTCAAAGTTTTGAATAAGGCGTTCAAAATAATTTTTAAAAATTTACATATCCTTATAAAGACAAAATTACGTGTTTCGACCAAATTACCCTTTTCTTGTTGAGATGTTAGAAGCATTTTTTTCTGTAATTGGTTTATTATTATTTATATTAATTTACCTTTTTTTTCAAAATACAAGTAGGTTTTTGACACCACCGACTTCAAATTTAACCCTAGAAAGATAATCTACGTTTCTGTACGACTTATTGCTTTCTTTTTTTTACTTCGCAACGTAGCGTACTGTCTATCGCAGTTAGCTCAGTTGCGTCAGTCACCACGGTAGGTACAATAATTACGGATAAACACGTACACCATACGTTCGAAAGACGTATGATTATCCTTGTGTAACTTTCGAACTCTTCTTATAAATGTAATTTGACGAACCAATTTTTTATTATTATTATTATTTTTAAGTATAACTACTGATTACGATTAGCATTTAAACTTTCAAGGCTTATAAAAAATACGATTTACATAAAATAAAACTTTATTTTTCATTTTAAAAAAGTCTTAAAAGTTTATAGTTGATTTGCAAGAGGTTCACAGCATTTTGTTATTTTTTTTAATTGCAATATATTTTTCATAATTATTTTGGTTTTATTTAAAGTACAAAACCCTAAACTCGTTAACAACCACCTCTAAATACGTTAATGTCAAATATTCACTATTAAACTTCAGTACGTCTTTAAGACGTATCATTATCTTTAACGTAAAATAATGTTATCTTTCTAGGGTTAACAATGTCAAGCTGTAGGCACCCTACTTCCTGCGGCCCGTGGCCTTGTGGCCTGCTAAATAGTATTTATAGTACATTTAATTTGTAGCTATTAAGTGAATTTTAAAAGCAAAAATGATTATTTTAAAACAAGTCAAAAATTGTTTGTTGTAGTGAAGTGAAGTGTTTGGTGTAGTGAAGTGAAGTGTTTGTTGTAGTGAAGTGAAGGGTTTGGTGTAGTAGAAAAGCGAGTCTAGCTTGTGCATTTTATAATGACAGCTTTTGAATTCGTGTGCAATTCGTTTACTTTACATTTCCTATTCTATTTATAACTTCACCCCTTTGTTTCCACACTGACTGCATTAAAAATGCACACGCAAAACCATTAAATTTGCAGCCATCGCCTAGACACCAAGTCGCCATAGAGCTATTAGAGTCGTCTGTAATTTACTTCAGTGGTTCACAACCAGTCGCCCAATTTATCATTGGTTAGTTGTTCAAACGGTCCAACGAGTAGTATTTCCACCCTGGCATCGCGGTTCTGTCCTCTGCTATCTGAGTTGTGCGTCATTCCGCAAGAGAGTTTATCTGCTTATAATGATGGTAGTAAGGAGAACTAAAATAATGTCAGGTTATTCGGAAACTGGGAATTTATATCAAAAGATTATTTCGTCAATGAAATGTACTCGTATCGTATACATGATATTATGTATAATGTAATCGTAGACATGATATCGTGTATCTAAAATTTTGCTTCCCACCGAAGTAATCTTTCAAGAACGAAAAAGAATTATTTGGCGTAGAAAACTTATCTTGATGTCATAGAGATATAATTATGAACTTAAAGATGAAAGGTAGGACACTAGTCCTGGAGAAATTAGACATCGGAATCCACGCCCCTTTTTGGGAGGGATTTAAAAAAACTTGAGAAGAAGTTTTTGGAAAGTTTGGAAAAAGAATTTGAGAGTTGTTTTTCATATATTGATTTCGTAAAGGCCTGTAAAAAACATGAACTCCTTTTTTACGCATTGTTTATTATACAATAAGCACGTAAAATCGGTAGCAAAGGAACCAAGCGACGTGGAGTTGACATCCACACGTAAAATAAATACAAAATGTGCAAGTAGTCCTTATGCGGATGGCGTAAAGTTTAATTCTCAAACCCAAATTCGTTGAACGCTGCCCATTTTGATTCATGCCGAAAATAACAGAAACAAACAAATTGCATTGTTTTGTATTATTTTGTGAAATTCAGGTACAAAAATATGAAGATGTTTTCCGTTTATTTTATAAAGAACTTAATTTGCCACATGCATTATACAGGGAATAACAGGACATACCCGAGGGATTCTAAGCAGCGATTCCTGAGCGTAATTGGAGTAAAAATGTATATGTAATTTTGCTGCCAATTATTATTTTTTTTTAAAAGCATTAAAAATATTTTCCATCACACGCCGCATTTGACTAGTTAGAATAGTAGCGCTTTTAGCGGACACTTGATAAGCGTTGCGTCTCGTTCTAGCAGCATATTACCACCAGGGTTGCCAGGTTTTTTCCAAATATATACCGAACAGTGAGCAAAAAAAATATTTCAAGTTGAAATTCCATACATTTCGGTGGTACCTTGGCAAATCAAAACTCCCTTCGGAGGGGGGGCTTGTCGTACTTTGAAATGTAAGCAGTCAAATTATTCAAATAATCACATTTACGCAAGTACGTAGTCACCTGATGTGTAACACTAATCCGCAAAATGGCTCGAAAACAGTGAGCGCGTGCACGAAGCGGCAACACCGCACAAACTAAGTAGGGATGCTAGATGCTGCGCAACATTGATTGCCGATTGCGTCAAAAATCAGAAAAAAATACCGAACCGCCCATTTTTTTTGTTTTTACATGAGCTCCACACAGGAGGCGCTGAGGAAAATAATTTTCCTCAGGGCCTATGTCATCTTTGGGGATGCTGTGTGGAGGGTTTTTTTAGGAAAAGGAAGGAGAGGAGAGTTCTGGGAAGGAAAAGGGTTTAAGGGGTGGGTTGGAATCTGGGGTTCAGTGTGTCTTGGTTATCCGCCTCCAAGACCTAGACAAACCTCACCCCATGAACCCGGGCACCCCTGCTAAATCACCAAACGTAGCGAACCACTTGGGGTGACCTATGGCAGAGGTGTTGGTTATCCAATAAAGGTTCCCGGTGCGGCGGTACCCATTCCCGCCTCCCAAATTGTATACTACCCATACTTCGGTATTTTTGTCATACCGAACTCCGAACACGGTGCTAAAATACCGAACGGTTCGGTACAATACCGAATACCTGGCAACCCTGATTACCACACGAAACAGGGCGTATCGCTCGAACAAATCGCGTATCGCTCAAAACATATTTTTTGTTTTTGATAGAAAAAAAAACCATCGGAAACCAAATTACTACCATGCTTTAAAAAAATCTTGACTCTTTACAGAATAATTGATTTTCATGTATAAATAGATGGATTACTACATTTAGAATACATAAATACGCCGGGTGGCAAATTTATGCTTTTTCTAATGGTATTTCAATGGAAGATGCTCAGAGAATTAACGTTTTTTAAACCCTCGGTATCTTTGCACATTTGGGAGACACGCCAAACGCGTGCTCAGCATTCGTAACTAATTAAATGAGAACGGGTACTTTTTACTTCGCAAAATTCTTCTACTCAAGTTCTATTGAAAGTCAGTTACAATCCCTTCTTTCTTTCCATTTATTTTTAAAAAAGGTTGAAAATGGCTGATTTAACCCATTGCCGTGAGGAAGGATATAAATGATTCGTTCAATCGATTGATTCCCGATAAATGGTATAATTTAGGGTCATTGACACTTAGTACAAGGCGTGCAGGTGTTAAATTTCACAGGCAAATAAAGCGTCACGTAAACCTGGGAAGTTGGAATTTTCTTTTTAAAATTATGCACTATAAACTGTAATAATAAATGCATATTTGATTCCATCTTACTATCTTTATTTACACGAGTAGGTTTGTAAAGATAATAGAAACAAGGGGAATGACATTTCTTTTACTCCACTCAGGAGGCCGTACGGAAAAAAATCCGCTCAGGGTCTACCTGATCTTTGGGGATGCTTTGTGAAGGGTATTTTTAAGGAAGGAAGGAGAGGAAGTTGTGGGAAGGGAAAAGGTATGAGGGGTGGGTAGGAATATGGGGGTCAATGTATCCAGGTGCAGGATGATGTTCCGATAGAGAGATCAAATGGCCTGAAGAGATCAAATGGCCTCCCTCAACCAGTGTCTCCCAATCCGTCCTGGGCAGAGATGTTCACACGCCAAGAAGTTCCGGACAAATCTCACCCACATAAACCCGGCCACTCCTGCTAAGTCACCAAACGTAGCGAACCTCTTGGAGTGACCAATGACATAGGTGTGTGTAATCCAATAAATGGTTTCCAGGGTGGCGGTACGCGATCTCATACCAATAATGGTTCATGGCTCATCTTCCTTATTTCTGCCATCTACGCTCTTATGAATAGAAAGTTGGAAATTTCATCGACTGTGTTCACAGAAAGGAAATAAAAACTAATCTTCCCAAAGCAGCAATCTGTTTTGTGAAGTAACAAAGGCCCCATAGCTCATGATGGAAAATTACAACCCTAGCTGAAAATAGTTACATTGACCCAGAAATTCAAGAAAGAAGAATCTGTTGAGTGTAAAACGAATATTTTTTTATAACTAACTTACTAACCATCACGCCGTTTCCCCGCAGGGGTAGGCAGAGAGGACAGACCGCCAAACAACTCGATCTTGGCACACACTCCTTGCCTCGTTGACATTCATACATCGTCTCATACATGCTCTTCCACTACTCCGACTCTTCACATGGCCCGACTCAAGTATCTGATTCACTTGGTCGTGCCATGTCTTCCTCGGGCGTCCCCGACTTCTTCTACCATTCACATTTGCGTCATATATTTTCCTTACACTCCTTTCCTCGATCATTCCCTCTACATGGCCAAACCATCTGAGCATCCCTTTATTAATCTTACTCATTACGCTTACATCAGCCTTGCATTCTTCACGGATCTCCACATTTCTCACACGATCGGACATGGTTTTACCACAACTACGCCTCAGGGATCTCATTTCTACAGCATTCAGTCTACTTTCATCCTTCCTCTGCCAGTTCCATGCCTCACTGCCATACATCAGGGTAGATACCAGAACTCCATTATGGAGATGGACGGCTAACTTCGCTTCTTTGGACAGTTTTTTGTAGGCGCCAACGGCGTTCAGTCCGCCATTAATAGAGTTTAGATTTTTTATATGTATTGCATTATTTTTAGGTGAGAGTTAAAAATAAAGAAAACATGAAGTTGTGCATAATTAAAATTGTAATGTTCAAATAAAAATATCACACTTCAATACATCTATTTATTTTAACTCAGAAGTTCGGAGTAATAATATTTAAGTTCCCATTACGTAATTCCCAGTATTTCAATAACTTTTTCGAAGCTTTATAAAAAAGATGTTATCAAAAAGTAAAAAAAAAAACAAAAAGGATTCGCAGCCGGTAGGATTCGAACCTACGCTCCCAGAGGGAATCTGATTTCGAGTCAGACGCCTTAACCACTCGGCCACGACTGCTGATGAGAGGTGCGTCATTATGTCCTTACAAGAATACAAACCGGTAAAATTAGTAAACACCAAGAAGATCCAGCTCTGCATAAAACTATATCAATATTAAAATTATTTATTTATTTAATACAAACGGCATAAGTATGCCATAAACATTAATTACATGTCACAAATTCATATTCAAAATATTAGTAATGGTAAAACAGTGTACGTATAACAGTTAATTGTGACACCAGAAATACATTTACACGCAAAAATCTATTATACAAATAAAATTAATAGTGATTAAAAAAATATGATAGCATAGCCGTCTTGTACCTATGTTCCGTGCAGTTAAATAGATCTATCACATCTGCATATCATGCAGTCCGATTATTGTTACATTTAAAAAGAATTTTAGAACGAGTGGTTCTCGTGGTAATATGAAATTCAATGAGCTTAGTTAGATCAGGACTGATTATTATATTATACCTATGCATAATTTTTTTCTTTCATAGATAGGTATGTATGTAGGTACCTGACATATTCCCTACGAAGAAGTGGCGCACAATTTATTTACGACGTATAAAGTAAGTTATTGGCGTTATTGCTCACCTTCATTGAATTATTCATTACTTACTATTTTATTACATATTAATATATTATTTATCATGAACTAGCTGGTTCCCGACATGCGTTGCAATGTCATATTCAAAGACATACATTGTTTCTCCCTGCATGTCCTTTCCCGTGCGTCCCGTTCCCCTCCCGCGTCTCCCTTCCACCTTCCCCGCCTTCCCACTCCCCTCTCCCGGTCCCCCATCCGCCAACCCCCCACCCGCTTCTATATATTCAGTCCCAGTACATTCAGTTTTCATACAGCTAGCGTGCAATCTATCACATTTTTTTATTCAAATTTTTATTTGTCATGTATATTAAAATAATCATTTTTGTATATTATAAGAACAATCAATCAAATTTGGTATCTAACACAGGTCCCTATTTAAAATATCTATAATTCTTGATTCGATTCAAAGTATTAGGCGAGTACTTCAAATAAATTCATTAATTTAAAGAGTTTCTAAAATTGACTTTTGATTTAACAATCTTTGTGTTGCAAAATTTCATTCTCAAATTTTGACAGTTTCGCAAGATTTTTTGTAAAGATTTAAACTTTTCAGATAGACCAGTCATATTCATACTCATATAATACATTCACCCAAGTAAGCATATTATGATATATATATATATAGATTAATTTATCAAATGTATGATCAAATCAAACGCAAAAATCAAATGTATGGTAAAACCATGTATGATCGTGTTAGAAATGTGGATATCCGCAAATAATGTAAGGCTGATGTAAGTATAATGAGCAAAATTAAGAAAGGGACCCTCAGATGGTTTGGGCACGTAGAGCGAATGAGCAAAGAAAGTAGTGTAAAAAGAATATATGATGCAAATGTGAATGGTAGAAGAAGTCGGGGACGCCCGAGGAAGACATGGCACGATCAAGTGAATCAGATACTTGAGACGGGCCATGTCAAAAGTCAGAATAATAGAAGAGTATGTATGAGACGATGTATGAATGTGAGTGAGGCAAAGAGTGTGTGCCAAGACCGAGTTGTTTGGCGGTCCGTCCTCTCTGCCTGCGGGGAAACGGCGTGATGGTTAGTTAGTTAGTTAGTTAGTTTAATTTATCATCAATTAATATAATACGATACAGTAACAACAGTAATTTCATGTGGTTTTAGATTATGTTGTTGTAGATCAGATGGAACAAATTACTTTGCTAATCTATGTAAATATATTAATACATGCAATAATTTCCAATAAGTTTAACAATAACACAACCTTTGCCCATTCGTTTCGCATTCTGAGTTCAACAATTCATCTATTGTTCTAACAGCCTTCGCTTTTTGCAAAATTATGCAAAAGTTAAGCAACTTACAACTTCTGCAAATAGAACCGTTAATTATTTTGGCGAAAAAATGGAGAGTACCCGTTTTAGGAAGCCATTGTTTGGTACTTAACCTAAACGGAATAAATTAAAACTAGATTTTTCTGGCTTGGATAAACAATATTTAATTATTTTAAGGTCACATTCAACGTCTACCTAAGAAGTAGGCGTTTCCTGGTACCGTAATGTGTATTTTGCCTATTTATTTGTTTACGGCACAATAATACAGAATACAACATTTTTAACAAAAAAATCCGTTTTTTTAAATAATACTTGGTTAATTAATAATTAAATCGGGTGAGGTGTAAAATGTGCACAAAATAGATTATTTCACCTAACACAGCAAACTTATTTTGTGGCACCATTTTGATTAAAATTAAGAAAATACTTTGTTTTTACCACTTTAATTGTTTATAAAACCAACATGTTTCGTGAGTATCAATAAAAAACCCTGAAGAAGTGAGCGTTGCTCACGAAACATGTTGGTTTTATAAACAATAAAAGTGATAAAAACAAAGTATTTTCTTAATTTTAATTTTAAATAGATTATTATTAGGTTCTTAGTTTGGGTTATTTAAACAATTTATACTGGGAAAGGGGATTACAAAACTTTTGTACAGTGTGTAAACGTACTATTATTTGCACTAATATGATTTAAATTAACTAAAATTCAGTCTCGTCAGACTACAGGAAACAAAATGTAAAAAATTAATTAAATTATTAAAAATAACTGCTAGTTTTCCAAAGTTTTTTATTTAATTTTTGCAGTGAAATGTATTTTTAGTTCGTGTGAAAATTCCGTCCACACTTATATTTTAAGCATTACAAGTATTTTACCCTTAGCCAATGAATGACATTAGTGTAACTTCATTGCCTTTAGCGCGTAATTTTACCCAGATTTAAGGCACGCGCACACAGAGAGCGGTCAGGAGTTCCGAGTTCCGCGTTCGGCGTTCATTAGAATGTACCTAGTCTATAACAACAACGCAGTAACGCACACAGCGGGCAGAATCGCTAGGCTAGAGATTTTTTTAAACTGTGCCCATTTATGAGTACCGCCAATAGCTTGAATGTATACGAAAATCGCGTTAATATCATATATTCATCCATACAAGATATTTTGTAATACTGTTCGGCCAAGCAGGTGTAAAAAACAAAAAAAAAAGAAACAAAACAAAATGAAAAAACTGTGCATGCAAAAACATTCAAAAAGCAAAGACAATGACTAACTATACCAATTAAAGAGATTATGAACAAAAAATACAATGGCATCATGTCTATCAATGGTAGACACCTCATAAATAATTATGTCGGTACGTAGACTGAAGAATCTAGTATTCTGAAAAAAAATGAGCCAATCTTTCAACTGAGCGGGTATTCTGAAATATAAAGAATGATTCTCTGATTCAACCGGAGCATGCCGAAACGCTGTTCCGGTTGATGGACTTCATAATAATTCTAACTGTTCCTGTCGATGAAATAAATAAAAACATACCTTCTCTGGAAAAGGAAACTTCTAAGGGTCGACAGAAATCTCGGTCTCGGCATTCTCGGCTACAAATTCTACCGAGAACTCTGTCTCGGTTCTCGGCGAAAATCGCCGAGATTCTCGGCCATAACCGAGACCGTTGTAAGTAGGTACTTTTAGGTAGTTGCTTTTTATGTGCTACAACATCATGTTGTTCAATTTTGACTATTAAAACTATTTAAGCCGCCGCTACCCGAATTTCTACCGATTTCTCACATATCTCCCTTAAACATTTTAAGTTTTTAAGCTCTTAAAAAAATATGTTACTTTTGAAGATAATATCTAGACGCGTTCCACGCCGAAACGCAAATTATTTTAAACACGTTTGTTTCAGTTATTTTACAAGTTAATGTTTCTTTAAATGATACTTAAGATACCTTCCGCGAGTTTTTTGCGAATGTTTTCGCAATTTTCGCATCGATTTTATCGCTTTAAATATTAGCGCGCTCCTCTAACATTCATGATTACATGTCTCTCCATTTTCTTCTTTTTAAGCGCTGATGCGGCACCTCAAAACAAATTATTATTACATTCTTAAATATACTATATTATGCAAAAATAGCGCATTTTAATTTTTTTCTCAATTTATCTATTCTCGGTCTCGGCCGAGATTTTAATTTATCCTCGGTCTCGGACTCGGTCTCGGCCGAGAACGAAAAACCTGTCTCAAAGCGTAATAAGGAGAAGTTAGAACCCTAATTAAAAACTGCTCACAAGTATCAATTCAAGTACTTCATATAAACAAAATGGTGTTTACAGAAGGTTCAAAGTGATGTTGGAACCTTGTAAAATAAATCTTTAAAAAATCGATGTAAATCTTCGTCATACAAGTATCACGGAAAGCAATACAGATTGGATTAGAAAATTATTTTGGTTATAGAAATGAGCAAAAGAAATGTTTTTCATTCATTCATTTTTGAAAAAAAAGTCAGTTAGAATCTTGTTCAAACAAGGTGAAGATGATGCTAATTAGATTTTTAAACTATTAGCTGCCGACTAAATTTCAGCCGTGTCACGTAAAGGGTTAACACAGGCTTCTCGACTCCAAGGTCGACGACATTCCTGCATAGGGTCACCGCAGCTCGCAGTCACATCATTACAATATATATCTACCTAAAAATATGTATACAATGTAATATATTTCCATCTACATCATACTATATATCTTAAGACGACAATATAGGTACCCTAAAATATATTCAGGATCTCAACGACGTAAGTAAAGAAGCCGTGTTAACAAATTGCGACTCGCGACCCGTGCACTGGACGGACCTACTGTCGAATTTGCCGTATCAAAGAAAAGAAGAAGAAGATAAATAATGTGGGAATCTTAACGACGTAAGTGAAGAAAGCGAATAAACAAATATACGCCGCGGTACGGCGTATTGTACGAACGTAAGGTCGAATTCACCCTAAAAGGCCTGGAGATTCGACCTTTCTGCCGCGTTCATTTTAATTAATTCTGAAGAAAGTGCTTCAAATATTTAAAATGTGTCTCCATGTTGTCCTCCAGAAATTATTAATTAATCGTCTAGAAAAATAAAATCTGGTGCTTACCGCTAACTTTATAGTTGAAAAACGGGTTATATAGTTTTGAAATCGTTGTACGTAAAATAAATTAATGGTAAGGTACTGTTTTTATTAATCTAATTATATAAATAACTCGCATTTCTTGTGCGGCATGGAAGTAAAAAAAAGTTATTGTACTTACGGATTCACCGGAAATGATTAAAATGTGAGTTTTGAGCATACAAAAATTATTAGGATTGTGTATCGCCTTAATAATAAGCAATAGGAACAACTCTTCGCAGCTCAACTTTGGGCGACTCTAAACGCTACGGTAAATAATATTATTATTATGTACTCGAATAATTAAAGACTGCACGAAAGTCAAATTTGAGATGACACGATCTGTTTTTGGAAAATTATTTTTAGCGGTTCGGAAATTTTCATACGTTAACGCGAAGAGGAATAGGTATAATATTAGTACAAAACAGCATCAGAGCACTCTGGCGGACAAAATGGTCTCTATCATTCATTTTGAGATTATTTTGTTTTCAAAAAGTTTCGTTAAAATCCGAAAGATGCCACTAGAAAAATAAATATTATGTGTATTTATTTCAACATGACAATGTCGCATCTGGTCGTTTGTCGAAATTCGGCCGGCTAGGGGTGCCCTCAGGGGGTGCCATGCACGCACGTGTCCACTAGGCAATGTTTTCAGAAAAACTACCTGAAGCTCAATGCCTGAAGTCATTATAATAGTTTTATATTTTGGTATGTTGTGTGTTTGGTATTTGGGGTATGTTGTGAGACTAAAGGTAGCGGGGAAGGGAAGGAGATGGGAAAAAGGAAGGTGGGGAAGTACCTAGTGATTTAGTTCTGGTAACCGAACACGGCTAAAGCTATTTCAAGTAACGTTTCAATATTTGTGTTTGGTGGTCTTACACCAGGACGATAATGAGAGTAACTACCTACTACGTCCCGTTCATCACTATTTTTATTATACCAAAGCAAATAAAATTAGGAGAAAATGTAAATAAATTTAACTCTCATTTACCAACATATGTGATTGATTCAAATTTAAAAAAAAAGTTACGAACATCGTTTTAGAGAAAAACTGTTATGTTATGATGCTACTGTACAACTTACCGATGTTACATGCAAAAGCCTTCAAGGCGTAAATAAATAAATTACATTTCAAGAAACTTTATAAAATCAGTCCACAAAATATTTTTTTTCTTTGATGTTAAAACCTACAAAAAACCGTAAAAAAGGTTTTTACCATCTACTTTCAAAAACGTTTAAAAACTTAGAAAAGAAATAGGATGGCCTGGGATTTGAACCTCTCGCTCAAATTTGAACGCCAGTCGACACTTCTACTAGCAGATAACTGAAATAAAAAACGACCATAAAAACATTTGATGTTTCCATTGAGGCGTATTGCATACAAGTATACATGTCTACACGTGGCAGATTCCGACCAAGGGTAAGCAACCGTAATCACGAATAATAATAATACTAGAACATTTGAAAGCGCATCGATATTCCAGATCTCGGTGGTTGAACGGTTACGATCGTTAGCTACGAATCCGGAGGTCACGAGTTAAAATTCCGGCGTGCGCAAGTACCCATCAACATTTTATGCGATTAATTTGTGTTATCCCACAATATATTATTTTTAAATTATTTCGTTTAGATTATTAGTGCTATCTTCTTTTTTAATGATATATAACATTGGTGGGAACAAACTTCAAAAGTAATAAAAAGAGCGTTATTCTTGTAAAAAATTGAAAATTGGTAACTACATATTTTTTAAAGAAATATATTTTTTTAAAAATCGGAACGTTGCGCGAAATGGCTTTAGCCGTTTTGGGTGACCGGATCTGAATAGCCAGGTACTTACCCACCTTCCTCTTTCCCATCTCCTTCCCTTCATTTTTTGACAAACGCAGTCTTTAACTCACAAACACATGCATAATACTTACCTACCTATCCACATGGACGTTTCGTGATGACGCTGGCTCACCATGCACAAAACATGACACATGGCAGTCGTACCTATGTTTTGTGCTTCATTGTAGGTAGTGGGGAGGGGAAGGAGACGAATCCGGAGGTCGTGAGTTAAAATTCCGGCGTGCGCAAGTACCTATCAACATTTTATGCGATTAATTTGTGTTATTCCACAATATATTATTTTTAAATAATTTCGTTTAGATTATTAGTGCTTCTATTTTAAAAAAATAGATAAGAAATATATTTAAAAAAAGGCGTCAGCCGTGTTGGGTGACCCAAGTTCTTACCCACCGGGCATCACGGAGTTCTTCTACCACTCACTTCCGTGTTATTTTATTGTATTTACGTAAGTATTATTTTAATAATATAATAACCATTTAAAATTAGGCACAGCTGCACTCTACTAGCTTGACGTCGACATAAAACAGTAGTCAGGTTTATTATATTAAAACGAATAGGTACCTACAATGTATAGGTAGATAGATGATATAAGTATCATCGTTTCCAAAAATAAATATAATAATATCTTAGATTCTCACAGTGATTGATTACTGCCATCTTTTGAAAAATTTTGAAAAAGGTTTTTAGTTCAAAATTGTACCGTGTAGAGAAAGATAAATGGGCGCCACACGACAGAGGGCTTTTGCTAGTAATTAAAAATCCTATATTTCATTCTTAATTTGAAGATTAAAATTTTAAAATTGTCTTTAAAAATTGAAGAAATATAATACCAACTATTTCTCGTAACGTTTTGGTAAATAAACGAATCCAAAGTTTTGTACTCAGCGTTTAAAAAAACACGAAAATTGGTGTTTATGAAAAAATTTAACTAAAAACTTATTTATCTATTTATTTTAAATTTCTTTTCGAGGTTTTAAAGAAAACCCCTAAAGGTATACTTTGAGGATATTCAGCAGTTAAAAATATTTTGTAAAATTTACGAAAAACGGTCAGAATAAGGTCGGATTTCTGATTTGGTTTTGATAAATGCTAAGCCTATGTAAATTTTAAAAATTTATAAAAAATATTTTTCATATTAAAAACTTTATGTTTATCGATTTGCGTAATAATATTATCATTATTTAAAATTAATAAATGATTACACTTGGCCTTAAACATAATATTTACTGTCCGATTTCGCCCGAGTCAACATTTTTATTATTTAACACTTTCGACCATCTCGACAGTCACGAAGAACAATGTCGTATCTCTAAAATTTGAAAATCGTTTTGTTGGCTTCTTTTAACCCATATATGCCCAGTGGGTCGTTTTTGTCCTGAAAAACAGACTCTAGAAAAGTAGCAAATTGTTGAACGAAACCGCTTATTTTAGACATCTATCGATGTGTGAAAGTACTATCTACTAAAACAAACAAACAGTTTTGCTTAACGGTCAAAGTTGTAATTTCTGGGGACAGTTCAATTCATGACTCAGTTGAAGTTGGCGAAAGAATCCGGTTTTGCTGAGAATTATGTAAGTTATATATTTTTCTTTGTAAATTTACCAATTATTTTGATTTTGTTGTAAAATTAGATAGTTTGCTTATCTAAATCAAACGATTGAATCCAAAATAAATATTTTATTTCACATATATAGTTGTCAAAACTTTTATGGGTCGCTAAATACCCCTTGGGCAAAAGTATACTCAATTGCCGTTTTTTATTTCTAGGAATAGAAGACCCCTTTGTACGAACGACATTATAGAGGTGATGGAAAGTTTGGACGTTGACGATGAGATACAAAGTGGGGATGTTTTTATTGACCCCCCTGGTGATGGCAGGGCCTCGGACGGTGATTCCGGCGATGCAGAAGGTACATTTTTCCATCATTTATCTCGTCAACAGTTACTCGTACCTGCCAGTCTTACTTTGAGGCGTCCATTTGCTGAGGAAACCACGTCCAGCGAATATGAAGAAACTGACAGTACATCACCACTGTCACCGAAACAAGACAGGCGTGGTAGGGCACGTGGAAGGGCACGGAAGGTTTACGAAAGGAGGCATGGAAGGAGTTGTCAAGCGGATGAGGAGCGCACTTGGTGAAGAGAGACCTTTCTAGGAACAAATGTGAGTGGATCAAGCCCCTACCTAGGTTTATTACAACTCTATCCGAAAATAGTAAAAAAAGTGTTTTTCACGGGTACGGTGTGAAATAATCGTATTGAAAACTGCCCACTGAAGGATGAAAAAACTAACTAACTAACTAACCATCACGCCGTTTCCCCGCAGGGGTAGGTACAGAGGACGGACCGCCAAATAACTCGGTCTTGGCACACACTCTTTGCCTCACTCACATTCATACATCGTCTCATACATTCTCTTCTATTATTCTGACTTTTGACATGACCCGACTCAAGTATCTGATTCACTTGATCGTGCCATGTCTTCCTCGGGCGTCCCCGACTTCTTCTACCATTCACATTCGCGTCGTATATTCTTCTTCTTCGTATATTCTTAGGATGAAAAAGAATGCCAAAAAGAAGCAAGAGGAGACTATACATAAGCATTGCCCGCACTTTGTAGCAAAATAATGGAACAGAAAGACCTAAATCTGGACCCAGTCAAAAGATCCAAACAAGTGTACTTTTTATGATGCGAAAGCACAATTCGGAGCACATGATCGAAAAAGCTCTGTCAACACTTTGGTGCGCTTTTTGTAAAAATAAAACTGTGACGGCCTGTGAATAAATGCGATGTAAACTTACATGAATTTTTTTTCGCAGTTTCATTCGTAATTTTTATTTCAAAATGTTTTTTTTCTGTTTAAGTTACTAACGATGTCGATAAATAAATAATCACTAAAATAATGGCATTTTTATTCAACATGAATTCATGGTAACGCATTTGACCATGGGGTCGTTTCCGACCCGTTAAAAAAACAATACTTTCTCCACTCCCACCTCAAATTTTCAGTGAGAGTCTTTAAAACAATCCTTCAGGGACCCACATATCCTAAATTGAAAAATATCGGAAATCAAAAATAGTTCTGGGCATATATGGGTTAATTTCCCTTTGTTGATTTGAATGTCATTTTTTGTCAATTTTGAATGAAATGAAATCAAATACAGGTACAAATTTTTATCATATGCCATATTTCTTGATCTCAAACAGTATATATCTTGAACTCCAGTTTCGAACCCTTTCGCTCAGTATTCGGGGGGTAACAGCTACAGTGACAGCAAATGTTTGGTAAAATACCTATTACTCAAATTTGTCGGCGACCGTGTTTCTTTAATGGTAATTTAAGAGACTACAAGGTAATTTTCTTTTTTTTTTGGAATTTGTCACAGAAAAGCTTCCCATTTTCGATCGACTCACAGAACTTTACGATTGAAGATGCCATAGCTCTATTATGGGATTTCACACAATAAACAAGAAATACATTTGTAATCCAAGAACATCCAATTAGATAAAAAAAAAAATTATATGCATTCTCGGATTCCACTCCCTGCATCTCAGAAGAGAGGGATTGATCCCGACTTTATTAGACAGCTGCGAGGCTGTGCAGAGAATAATTCAGATATTTTGGAACGCGTTGGTCTCTGAATCCCTGATGACTGATGTCAGTGATGACTATCAAAGACAAAATCACTCGTCATCTGTAGGATCAACCAGCCAATGATTCTCCTGGTGGGTAAGAGTATATCTCTCCGAAAATTTCTTCTAAAAAAGAAATATAATTTACAATAACCAAATCTAACTCACTAACCATCGCGCCGTTTCCACGAAGGGGTAGGCAGAGAACAACTCCTAAAGCCAAACAACTCGATCTTGGAAGACACTCCTTGCATCATTCACGCTCAAACATGGTCTTATATATACGTACTCTTCTATTATTCTGACTTTTGACATGGCCCGACTCAAGTATCTAATTCACTTGATCCTGCCATGTCTTCCTCGAACATCCCCGACTTCAAGGGCGGATCCAGGGAGGGGGTCATAGGGGTCATGACCCCTCCCCCTGGGCTGGGTCCAGGACCTAAGTGGACCTACTTTTTACTTGTATCTATTATTATCAAAATTAAATTATAACTTCTTGTGACTTGACCACGACTATGTGACCCCCCCCCCCCTGGCGTTATGTGACCCCCCCCCTGGCGCCAAAGCTGGATACGACTACCATTCACATTTGTGTTTCATCTCATTTCTTCGTTCCTTCGCTCTACATGCCCTAATCATCTCTTCCATCAAACTACATAGTTTTACACACACACTCCTCAGGAATCTTATTTCTACTGCATTCAGCCTGCTGTTATCCTGCCTCTGACGGTTCCACGTCTCACTACCACACAACGGAGTAGGTACCAGCACTGCATTGTGGACTGCTAGATTTGCTTCTTTGGACAGTTTTTTGCTGTGCCAACCAACCAAGTGCAGTCTTCCATTAATGAAGTCACCTGCATTTACCCTTCTTTCCATATCTATATATCTCTACTTATAAGGTTTTAAGAGTAAATGTGAATATTCTGGAAGACCTTGTAGTGGTTTGGAGATGAAATGTTCGGTGAACTTCATCCTGTGGTTTTCTTTTTGGATACCTCAATCATCCAATACATCTATGGCTTCGTCATGTTTGCGGTTTACCCGTAAAATCTGTGTACGTCATCTGGAATCTCTTTATTTTATAGCATCTAAAAATCTTATGATTCTTGCCTTCTGAAATGTATTGATGTTACTATTTAACCTCTGTTACTAGATGTTATATAGCTTCCAAACTTCTAAGGCTTATTCGTTGTGTTCTAACTTGCATAAATTTTATAGCATTAAACTTTTGACAAGCATTGACAGCTACTTCTATAGCTATTATACCCATATCAATAACCAGCACTTAACAAATATAAACATAAAAGTATTTGTCTGTCTCGCAGTGATTTAGTGGTACTGTGTAGGTATTGTATTCTGAACTTATATCTGGGAAGTACCTACATTTAAGAGAAATGAGAAGGCAGATAGAGATTTTGAAAGAAGGGTCTCCATTTCGCTTGCTCAGGATTGGATTGTACTATGTCCACAAAAAATGAGAAATACAAGTTATGAAGTTTAAAAAAAAAATATTTTTATTTCCATCCTTTCAAAGTAGGTACTTGTTATAAATATTTAAAAAAAAAACAAGCGTCAATCTATCTACAAGTAAGAGAACAATATATTTGGTTGAATTTTAATAATAATGAATAATGATATCTTTATTTGGAAAACAAACAGCTTTACAAAGATACATAAAAAAGAGTGCTAAAATAAAACAGTAAGCCTAAAAACATGTTTTGTTTTCCTAAATATAATATTTTTTTTTTAGCTGCTAGACAAGACAAGAAAAACATAAAGAAAAACTAAGAAAAAACTAAGAAAAACTAAGAAAATTTTGAACAAACTAACACATACTGCATTTACGGCTTAAAAAATAACCAAAAATACGGGAGTACAAACCAATCCTCAGCAAGCGATTTATAAAGGACTGAACGCGATTGGCGCTACAAAAAAATGTTAAAAGAAACGAAGCTAGCAGTCCACGAATGAGTGCCGGTACTTACCCTGATATATGGCAGTGAGGCGTGGAACTGGCAGAGGAAGGATGAAAGTAGACTGAATGCTATAGAAATGAGAAGGGCATACCCATGAGGCGTATGTGTGATAAAACCATGAACGATCGTGTGAGAAATGTGGAGATCCGCAAAGAATGCAAGGCTAATGTAAGCGCTCTGATGGTTTGGGTATGTAGAGCAAATGAACGAAGAAAGGAGAATACATGACGCAAATGTAAATGGCAGAAGAAGTCGGGGACGCTCGAGGAAGACACGACACGATCAAGTGAATCAGATACATGAGTCGGCCCTTTAAAGTGTCCGAATAATAGAAGAGTACGAGACGATGTATGAACATAATGAGGTAAGCAGTGAACCTATACCAAGGCCGGGTTTGACGATCGGTCATATCTGCCCACCCCTTGGAAAAGGCTTGATATTTTGACCTAATTATTGTAAAAGTTTATAATAGTAATTGATAAGACCTGGGTAAACGTGTTTCTAATTATATTACCCACAGCCTTAACATATTGATGTCATAAATATAAAATCCATCGATTCCGACCAATTATTTCTCCATTGACATTTTTCTAACTTTTTTTTTACATTAACTCCTCACAGGAGGCCCTGAGGAAAATAATTTCCTTCAGAGCCTATGTCATCTTTGAAGATGCTGTGTGGAGGGTCTTTTTGAGGAAAGGGAGGAGTGAACATGGGTTTTGAAGAGACCCATATTGTAGGAGGGAGGAAACACAGAGGCCGGCAAAGCGTTCCACAGCCGAGCCGTTAAACTCAAGAACGAGTCATAGAAACGACCCGTTCTCATGTGACTAATGTCAACCGTGTACAAATGTTGGGCGCGTGTTTGGCGTGTTTCCCGTTTATGCACCGGTACCGAGGGGATCAATGACGCTAGTTCCTCAGAGCATCAAGGACAGCATTCCCACCTGACGCCTATGCTCTAAAGATTGCAATCTGTCTGTTAAGATGGGAGAATCTATCAAACGGACCGCCCGTTTCTGCACAGAGTCAAGGTTTTTTTTTAGGTATTTTGGAGCTCCAGACAAGAAGTGGCTGCCAAATTGGGGCGCACTTGCGATTTGTGCAGGGTTAGCAGTTGTGTACTATTAAAGTATCTGCGGGCCCTGTACAGTACGCCCAGTTTCTGAGAGGCTAACTTAACTCTGGTTTCGATGGAGCCCCCGTGCCTAAGCTGGTCACTTAAGTAACACCAAGCATATCGATGGACGTTCTGTTCGGAAGACTGCTTCCGTTGAAGGAGACTAGATTTTCATTTCGATCCCTCTTAGACGCTATCAAACATGATTGGGTCTTTGAAACATTAAATTCGACGAGGTTATACTAGAATCAAGTCAAATTAATTGAGAGACCATTGTTAAATTTATAAATAAAAATTACCATAAAGACATGACACAGATGTCATGTTGCGAGATGTATATTTAAAATATCGATTGTCGATGCTATCAACACTACCGTTTGCTGTCAAAACACCGTTGTATCGACATTCGACATCCTGCTGATCGATCTTATGATCTCACTGATATGAATAGGATAATAATTTGACGAAATAACCAGACGATAAGTTAACGGTAAAGTCTATGCTAAAAAGCAAAATATAATTTTCTTATACGAACATCACCAACATACTAACCGCTAATGCAGATTGAATTTTTGAGTAACTAATATTAATTGTTGTGTTTCAGTAATTGATTTTTGACCCGAATTGTATTGATTAGGAAGAACTAGCGCAGACCATTGAAAATCACGGGATATATATATTATATAATCATGTTTGCACATAATTTATTACACATTGTAGTTCTAACGCATAAATAATTTAAAAAAAAAAAAAATTAATATTACATACATAAATTATATCTGATTTTGTAAAAATTAATATAGTTTCGCTTATAACTTATAAGAAAGTGTACTATGTATTATAAGTTCACACTTCAAACACATAACCTAACATAACTTAATATCTTTATAATATTGTTTATAATAGCCTTAACTCTTTTTTATGTTTATGTTGTAAATCTTTATGTAATAGGCCACTTGCATCACATTTAAAAATAAAAAATTCCGGTTTAGACAAATATTCTAAGACATTCTGTGTTTTTTTGTTTTTTTAATCGTATTTATGAAACCCTGGGGATTTTTTGAAAATTTCAATCCGAAAAATCAGACCATTTTTTATAAACCGGAAACACGGGACATAATTTTATAGGTGCGAAAAAACGATAATTACATAGCCGAAAATAATTTTTTAAAAATGACGTTTTCCACACGAATGGCACAGGAGAATAAGGAGGCATACCAAAAATATTACATCTCATAAATATTTTTTTCCTTGATCCATCTTATTGATCATAAATCATTATAATTTACAACGTATATATTACTAAATCCAATGTAATATACTTGTACTTGTAAATTATAATAATAATAAGAATATTATAAAATTTGATTTTGTTAAAATCAGCACCATAACCATCATACCTCTAAAACACGTACCGCCTTCTAAAATGTACGGGGTTCTCTTCAGAACATCTGTCAAAAGGTGAAACCAAATGATAAGTTCGCAGAGAACAAACAATAAATCTAGTGAACGAATTCAAAAATTCGCCTGAAATCAAAGTGATGCCATATTAAAAAAATAAATCAGTGTGGAATTTTACAAAATTAATAGGAACATTTTCGGAGACGGGACATTTCCATGTAGTGACGTCACGAGCCTAAATAATGGATTCATTTATTTAAAAATAAAAAAATAAAACTACATTTCTAAAGAATTTTACTAACATTTTCGCAATCTTAATAAAAAGATCTATACACACGATTTTTTCCAAGTCGTTATGAATTCAATGCAAGTGGCCTAATCCTCCAACTTTTTATCAGGTACCTGGTTTATACTTTTCAATACTTACTACTAACTTACCTGCTTATCTCATACACTGTAAATCCAAATATTTTATACGTTACCAGGTTAATTCGATAAATCCGAGTATAATAACATATGCTACCAGGTTATTTTTTCTACTTTTTTGTTTGTTATGCAATTATGTACATTTCTTGGAATAATATGAACTAAACCTGTCAATTTGTCTGTCCTGGAATGGGAAACTTTCCTAGTTGGACAGGCAAAGCTTCCTAATATGTTATTTTTACTTTCTTTTGTATCCATCTATAATAAATAATTATAATTATAATTGTAGGATTTTGAAACTGATAGGTAGTAAGTTCCAATTTTGGAAATGACAATTAAAATATTTTTGTGGTCATGTACATTAGTTGTAGGTGTTTAACCCGCCCCTTGCCGATCGTACACCGGTGATAATTGTATGAAAAAAAAAAAAAAAATTTTTTGCACCCGATTTTGACCCTAATGTATAAAGAAAGTGTATGAAGAATAAGGCCAAAATCGCTTGCTCCATTCTCTCCCTTTACCATAGCGAAACCTGCAATGTTCCTAGTCGCTTGGAATAATTTATAAAAAATAATCTATGGATACCCGGCGTCACCTTTCAACGGCTTTTTCGGGCATTCGGGTTGCATGACATTTTGTGCGTTCCAGTCCACGGTGAAAACTCCGTAAACTCAAGATTTTAACAAAAAAACGTAAGTAATGATGTTATTATACATACTTTATTGTCATACGCATGTGTTGTGGTAAAAATAATATACAATATCTCAAAATAAACTGAAGAAATACGACATCAAAGTGACAGCATCTTTTGGTTTGAAATATTTTGCGTTTAGTATTTCAGTTTGTTAGTGATAATATCATTTATTTGGCAATATTTAGTATTTCATTTTGTAGAAAAATCAATCGAAATTATATATCAAAGTCTTAGTTTTGTTCGCATTTCGTTTAGAATTTACAAAAAATAAAATTCCTGGCCGGGACGCCAACATATTTACGCGGGTAAAAAGCGTCACCTTTCTAGAACAATATTTACGTCAATATTCGATAATATTATAAAGTTTCTTCGTAATTATTTAGAGAAATCTATCGGGATTATGTTTCAAAGCCTTTGTTTCGTAAATATTTAGCCGAAATATTATAAATAAATGCATTCTCAACGCCTGTCGTACTCACGCACACATTGATATTTCTTTCCATGTGTGTGTGAGGCATAAATAAACCAATCCCTAGATCGATATCTTCGGGCCTTCTCCATACTAGAAATTTCGTCATCACTGTCACCAACTTAACCAAAAATAAAATGGTCCACCAAAGACAATAACATAGAGGAAGTTCAAGGCCATTTGCCACCATAGACAATATAATCGCATTGGACCTACTTTATTAATTCATTAGCCAAATAAATTATTTAAAAATAAAAATGCTTGAAAGCAGAAAAATATTTTAGTTTCCCCAAGAAAACAACCTTCCATTTGACAAAGCCTGAGGGAATGAGCTTTACATAATTTTTAAAGCTCATTTCCTCAGCAAGGAGCTTTGTCAGATGGAAACCTGTTATCCTGAGGAAATCAAAAATTCAAGCGTTAGTAAAAAACCTAAAATACTTGAAATATGAATCCTTATAAAAGGAAAACATTTTCAAATAATGATTGGTTTTCTACGACGAATTTACATTTTTCTGCTTGAAAAATGATAACTCGGGGGTACATGTTTAAATTCTTTTTATTTTCAGAAAGACAATCGATAATAGCACATAAAAACACTGGTTCGGTGAATTCGATGAATTAAAAAATGGTTTGAAAAAGAATATCGACAAAGGAATGGAAAGGAAACATGGCTAAAGCGTCATACAGCTGTGACATTAAAGATCAACATAAACAATAGCTGTATTGTTTGTTTATATACGTTCATCTTCAATGTCACATCTATATAGCGTTTTATCCATTTTTCCTTTCCAGCAGTCACCGTACAGTTCTTGTAGAATGAAATAAAAAATCTACATATTCTAAATTTCCTTTCAACCGAAATTAAACAGAGTACCTATACCTTCATCGGGGACCCATGTCAGCCATCTCACGGTAAAAACCGCATCATGTGTTCTGAAAAAAATATATCACATTAAACAAAGTTTGTGAACAGAATATACAGTATTTTTCCCTTGTGATGACATACTTTGTTTATCACAAGGGAAAAGTATTCTCACTTCTGTTCATATGAACATATAAATTAGTAGCATTATTAATTTTACCTGCCATTAACGGTGTTATGGTCTGCCAAACAATGTTATAAGGTGTTCCTAACGTAAAGCTCCAAAGTCATTCAAAGTCTGGAACATTTTCTGAAACAATATTTGTGAAACATTAACCACTCGGACCCATAAGCTTGTGTTAACGATAATATAACATTAACAGACATATGTATGACGTACGAGGCGTACGTATTACAATTATACTTATTAAAGTAAAATTGAAAGAATATTTTATCAATATGTCATTTAACCTCAAATAGATTTACAGATAAATTAAGCTGAATGTTAATGTCTCATGTAATTACCTGATTTCTGGATCAATTGCGGACACATTTGAAACATTTTTCCACCTCTGGAATTCCTGTAAACGATTTTTAAATGAAATATGCCCATGGCGATGTCAACAGCACAAATTCAAATTCGTTTGATAATCGCATGACGCAATTTGACATTTGACGTTTAAAGTTAGACCTATCTATAATAAAATTCAGCTTTATCTATAAGAATTTGGTTCACTCCTGTCAGTTTCAAGGTTAAAGCCAAGTTTTACGCCCCTGGTGTGAGGCCTCCTGCCGTGATTTTTCGAACATTTGATTTTGTCAGTGCTTCCATCTGTTGGTCCGATCCGAGAAACGCAATTTCGTATGAAGCGGTACAGGATGGCGCGAAACTTTATTATTTATTATTTTTCAATGTTTTATGAAAAATAGTATTGAATATCAAAAAAAATTTATCAGATAGGGTGTGCTAAAAATTTTTTTTGTTTATTTTTATATTACGGAAAAAACTTTTCTGCAAAATTATAAATACAAGCGTTTTGATGATTATATTATGTGATGCTGATAATCATGATTGAAGAAGAAGAAAATAATAATCTAAAGGAAAATATGAAAGAGAACAAGACACATTCTTTCATATTTTCGTTTGGATTATTATTTTTATCTTCTTCTTCAATGATATTTGTATTACATTGATGGGAATAACCTTCAAAAGTTATAAAAAGAGAGTTTTCTTATAAAATTGAATAAACATGATTGTTTGTATTGTTGTAGAATGGCCGAGCAGTTTGATTTTGCCGAGCAGCACGACGTTGAGGGCACCGGAGAAGAACAAGCGGTCCTCGCGACGGTATGTTGTCTATTAGTATGAGTTCATCCTTTCATCCAAAATTGAAAGACATAGTGTAACAATAAATATTTATAGTTTCAGATGCCGGGTTTGAAGCGAAGGAGGGACGACGGCGAGACAGGGAGCGTGTCGCCATTTGTTGTGTTTATATGTTTTTGTTATTTATGGTTTTTTTTCGATGCAACATTTGAATAAAAAAATTTACTGAAACAAGTGCATTGTGCATCTTTGCATTGGTATGTTTTTGTTATTATAAATAATTATATTTTGTTATTTTAAAAATGTATATTTTGTTATTATAAAAATGTATATTTTGTTATTATAAAAATGGATATTTTGTTATTATAAAAATGTATGATGTGTATTTTCATTGTATGTGAAATTGAAATAAATATAATTAAAAAATATTATTATTTTTATTTTCATGTTTTTTGTGCCACTTTGTACCTTTGAAACTCATCTGTATAGGGAGCGGCGGCCATGTTGGATTACACCAATGTCAAAACATGGCTAAAGTTGGTAAAGTATACTGTACATTCTTTCATTGTTTTTGATATAAATTCATTGTGGAAAAAATAAGTTTGAGATATCATCAGAAAGATCGTTTTATCTACATTATTTTCATGTATTTTCAAAATATTTCGCAAACGAAATGTCCTAAATATTCAGTTCGTAAGATTCTCCTAGAAATGTCAAATTTTTTACGTCATAATGACTAATTATATTTTTAGCATTATTTGTTTACGGGTTTCTATTACAAAATAATATTATTAGTAACAACAATTGTATAAACTATCAAAATATGAAAGAATTGTTATCATAAACTGAAGAAATCTGACCCAAAAAAAATGCGAAAGTGCACACTTGGTTTTCGAATTTTTCTTGAAAAGATGAAAATATTTTACTTTTTCAAAGAAGTACCAATGTCATAACTTCTTCAAAAACACCTCTGGATTATTTTTTTTCACGTAGGGTGTTTATTCAGGTTTGTGTAGAAATAAAAAAAAACAGTTTATTTTTGTATAAATATATTTTTTTACCATTTGTTTCCGGAATGGGAAAATTTTTACATCATTTTTTTGTTAAAGTTAGCTATTCTAGGAAAACTTGTAATGATATTATAATGTAATAAATATTTATTTATTTATTTATTTATTTAATACATGAATTATCAACAGTACATATAGTTTTTTGTGATATTTCACCCTCCATGCTAGGGATGACCCTGTGTTATGGCGGGTGAAGTTTACAGTTAGTGGATATACATTCGTTAGTATAGATTGAAATTTTTAGTAAATTAAGGAATTATTGATATATATATATAGTTCACAGTAATCAGTCTTATACATATAATGCTGCTTAGATAGCAAATAAAGATATTTTATGTTTTGCCTGCTCTATAGTAAGAAAATGATATACTTATAGTTAGATCGGGTTACAAGAAGAAGATGGAGAAGTTAGAGAATTATTATAAAATGAGAAATTTGAGGAGTTGTTAGATATAGATCATACTAAATAATCTTGTACATACATGCCGCTAATTTATAAAATAGAGATATATTATGTTTTGTCTGAAAAGTGATTAAATCGATAGAGTGTAGAGTGAATGGGTGTTAAAATTGTAATGTATCCATATAATTATAATGTAAATAATATATGAATAATAAGATACATTATCTGGCAAACAGAATTAAAAAAAAAATAAAATAAATACACATTTTTTATACCGATTATAAGCAAAAGTGTCAGGGAGGAAATTTCTGCGTGATTTTTCCAAATAGTTATACATATCCGAAATTAATATTTTTGATTTTTGAAAATGATGAAACAAGGCGAATTTTTTAAGTACTTACGAAATAAAACAGAATTTTTTGTTACACCCTAAACGCCTGGATACAGTAGAACTACGACAAATTTTAAAGGCGGGTATGGGTACCGCCGATCCGGGAATAGTTTATTGGATTACCAACACCTCTGCGATAGGTCACCCCAAGTGGTTCGCTACGTTTGGTGATTAGCAGAGGTGCCCCGGTTCATAGGGTGAGGTTTATCCGGGTCTTGGCGGGGGACGTGTCTACCCACCAACTGCGTGGCAGGATTGATCGGGAGACACTGTTGAGGGAGACCTTTTGATCTCTCCAGCAGGACTCTCTCGGAAAACCGCTTTGCACCGCAATGGGAGGGTTGGATTCATACGTCCGATAATCCTGGACACACTGACCCGCAGATTCCTACCCACCCCTCATACCTTTTTCCTTCTCAGAACTTCCTCTTCTTAATTTTCTAAAAAGACCCTTCACACCGCATCCCCAAAGAATACGTGTGCCTTGAGGGGAATTATTTTCCTCAGGGCTTCCTGTGTGGAGCTAATGAAACAAAGTGAGAATTTAACGACAATTTTTTAAGAGTTATTTCGAAATCTCACAAAAATGACGTAGTGACCTTCAAATAGTTGAATTTACCCTAAAAATCCAAGCAGAAACAACTGTGCAAATTTAATGACTGACAGTTATCCGTTTCAGAGATTTTCTGTTGCATCATCAGACAAACAGATTACTGCACTTATAGTTTGTTATGACTTATGAACGTCATCATCAGGTAGATGTTATACCTACTAAAATATCTTATGAATATCTAACATGATTCCAATACTAACAAAAGTTCATAAAAGTCTCAACAAATAATAATATAACGATATAAAATATGGCAGATGACTTAAGATTACAGGAATTCAAATCCTTTTTCTTGGTTTCGAGATTTTAGTTTTGTATAGCGCCCGAACAAAGAAAAGATGAGATCACGGTTTGAAAATCGAACGTGCCTTTTTTATAGACCGATGAACGAATCAAATGGATACACATAAAGGTTCGTTCATCTACAATACATCAATGGATATAATAAGCATTTATAAAAATGAGTTTCTTTGTATTGCAATGGTTGCTTCCAGTTTTCTCCTTTCATGGTAGTTTATTTTTAGTGATGCAACGATTGATTAATCTCATTAATATTAATAGAGATTACGCGTCCAAATGATTCTTGACGGCTACACTAAAACCAAAACACCGAAATACACATTACTTGCATCAAGAAGAATTTTTTAAACTAGTCAATTTGGGGGGCGGGTATGGGTACCGTCACCCCGGGAACCATTTATTGGATAAATAACACCCCTGCTATAGGTCGACACAAAAGGTTCGCTGCATTAAGTGGCCTAGCAGGAGTGCCCGGGTTCATGGGAGGAGGTTTGTCTAGGTCTTGGCGGTCCAACGTGTTTGCCCGCCCACTGCGTGGAGGGCCGGATCGGGAGAGATTGGTTGAGGGAAACCTAAACTAGGCCTCTTCTGCCGTAGTGGGAGCGATTGATTCACATGACATCCTGACATGCTCCTAGACATATTGACTCCCAGATTCCTATCCACCCTTCATACCTTTTTCCTTCCCAGAACTTTCCCTAAAAAGACTCACCACACAGCACCCTCAAAGATTATATAGGCCCTGAGGGATTTTTTTTCCTAAAGGCCTCCTGCGTGGGGCTAATGCATAAAGAATAGAAAATTCCAGTGAAAAAGAAATTTCGTATTTTAAATAATATAAAAACACATTCTAAAACTTTCGAATAACTCTGAATGTACATATATACACATTCGATGTTCGTTGTTTTCCCTTTCTAATTTAAAAAAAAAAAACAATAAATAGGCCCAAGAAATACAAAAGGATGTTTCTCAGTGACGTTTGGAAAGGTCATCACTTTCGGAAATAATTACTTGGTAAATATGGAGTTAGTCCACCTCACGGATAATACGTTCGTGTTGTCGAAGTTTGATGCACGGATAATACGGAATGTTCCCTTTTTAGCTAATAGACAATCAAATATGACATTTGTCGGAAGTACCAATCTTATAAAATAAATTCTCTAAAATAAACACGCTTTTCATCATACTTTTAAAAAACATCCCAGGTTTTGAATGGTTTGTTTGGCTACGCAGGGTTTGTCTAGCGGGTTTCTGTAATTATTTTAATACATTTCTTTCCATGTTCTACTGTTACAAATACTTGTCAATGATGATTCACTTTGTTTTACGCAAAAATATTTTTCTATGATTGGCAGCATTGATGAAATGTTAAAATAAAAACGATTAATGAACATGGCGTTACCGTGCGAGTGAATTAATTTTAACAAAATTAAAATGTTAGATGCATATTTTTTGCATGTTTTTTGGTCTCCCCTGACAAATACTCACTTTTCGTAATAGTAAAGCTAAATATAACTGTTTGGATAAAAAGTTTTCCGTATTAACGAGTAAGCGGTTTAATGCATAAATAATAATTACTTATTTAAATATGCACCAAAACTCACAATTCATCAGGATCAGGATTTTCCGGTTGATTCGGGGTTCCTAATAAAAGATGATGCACCAATCAAAAAAGATTTATTGATTTACTACTAATAAATAAATTCCTAAGGAATCCAGTCGGGGTCCGGTCAAGGTTATTTGTTTAATTTATCGTCTGACACAAAAAAAAACAGCAAACGTTTGCCATCTAGCGACGAAATTACGTAACAGTGCAAATTAGCATTATTTATCATAAATAAAATAAATACATAAAAACTATCGGAAATTAAAACTAATGGCAACGACCTTGGAGCTTGAAATCATTATCGTTAGTCATTACTCATTACCATTACTCATCAAGAAAACAAAAAATGCATTAAAATCACAAGTGCATTATTTATTTTGCAGACCATTGCGTAACCATATTATGGTTGTCACTTGAATTATAAAGATGCAACGATTTTTAACCTTTAATGAGGTATAAGTTTTATTATTTAGAGTTTGTTTTTATGTTTAAATTAGAGTTTCTGTAAGTTATGTAAATTCACGTAAATATGTATATCAAACTGCAGCCAAATATATACCCATGCTCCTGAATATAGCTGTTATAATTTTGTGATTATCCATTATAAATAAAAGAAACCATTTTTCTTTTTTTAAATTTTTATTTTTAACAATGAGTAAAATCTAAAATTAGCCTTGCCAGGGTGGTGCTCTACCATCTAAGCCAATATGTCTCTCGCCGATTCGGTAATATATAACTGTATCGTATTTCGACTAAGGTTAGTTTAACTATTCGAAGTTGTGTACAAGTTTTGACGACCTCCGTAGTCCAGTGGGTAAGACTCTTGCCTCACAATCCGGAGGTCGCGGGTTCGAACTCGCCATGCGCAAATAAATTTTATTTGATTAATTTGTGTTATTTCCAATTAATTCATTTAAAATAATATATAGTATATTTGCGGCATGTTCCAGAGTGGAAGATACTATCAGAATCGCCCTGGTGTTTAAGACCACTATTCAGAATTGAAACGTTGCTTGAAAATGGCTTTAGCCGTGTTTGGTGACCCCAGATCTGAATAGCCAGGTTACTTCCCAACCTTCCTCTTCCCACCTCCTTCCCCTCCCCACTACCTTCAGCCTCACAACATACCCCAATTGGGGATGCCATAGTCTCACTGGATCCAGACGGGAGCAGTTGAGATTCTTGTGCGGTATTCACTGTAAAAAAAAAAAAAAGTGTGATACAGTTTATTAGCTCAGTTATACAGGGTGTCCGGGGGTAAAGTGCATTAACTTCGGGAGGAGATTCTACATGATGGTAGGAGTAAAAAAGATTAACAACTTTTTCCGAAATTCCAACTTTTTTTCCCATACAAAAAGACGTACCTACTAAAAATCCTTGGTGTGACGTGCGATCTTGCTGAGAGCCTGCCGGGCGCCCGACTCGATTGTGATTGGCCCGTATCGTAAAGCGGAAAATAATAAATCTGGCCGGACACGCCGGACTAATTTTAGCTTTTTATCTCAAAACTGCCCCTAAAAGGGAATTTCGAAAAAAGTTGTTTATCTTTTTTACTTGTACTATCATGTAGAATCACCTCCCGAAGTTGATGCACTTTACCCCCGGACACCATGTATACATTAGCTCAGATGGTAGCGCACTGCCCTGCAAGGCTGAGGTTTTGGTTTCGATTCCTAGACCGTATCTTTTTCTGATTTTTCTGTTTCATATTTTTGATTGAGTTTCGCTAATATTGTCTTCATTAATTAAAATATTTCTTTGTCTGAACTACAATTTTTTTTTATAAACGCTGACCGTTTTCGGAACAACCGTTCCTTCCTCGGGGCAAAACATACATTACAAAATAATGGACGAACATAATACATTACTAAGTATTAAAGTGGGGGTGTGGGCGTGACTAGAGATTGGCGAAGAGGGATCCTTAAATAATAATGAGTTCATTGACCACAAACAAAAAAATACTATTTTACAGTCCCATTTTAGACATGTTCTCTTTCACCGTCCATTTTATCTCCTCCCTCACTGACACTAATCCCTGGTCACCCCCCCCCCCCCCCATCACCACCTCTAAACTTAGTATTGTATTATCGTCGCCTCGGTTCTTATTTGTCCAAAAGACCATTTTAGTTTTTGATCAATCTCCACTTTAAACTTAAAAATAAGGTTAGAAAATGGAAGTTAATCACTTAACTAAGAATTATTTAAACCAATGACACTTTTTCCGTGACGGGAATGGCTTTATCTTACATCTATCATATAGTTTCATTGAAACAATGAAAGAAAACCTTCTCCTCCTGTAAAATTTTCTAATGGTCTGTTGGACAAATACGAACTAAGGTGACGTTATGTTAACTGATTGTTTTTTAAGGTCAACTTGGTATATTTTGCCCTGAGAAAGGAACGGTCGTTCCGAAACCGGTCGGCGTACGTGTGCATCAAAACACAGATTGGATTTGAGTTTGAAAATATCTTCCGTTTCTATTACCGTTTTCTTCTATGTGTCTTTTTACACGTACGCAATAACTCCTGTAATTTGAAAGTTACCAGTCAATTTGCAGAATGTTGGAAGTTGAAATAATAATATAGGAATGTACTTCGAACTCTCCGCCAAACCTTAGGAAGGCTTCTATTACCGTTGTATAATATACAAGTTACGGTCTGGCTGGGTTAGGTAGCATCAAACGTTATATCCACACTCGACTAATCCAACCAAATCCTTTAGCCGGTGAATAAAGACGACATTCTTGCATAATGTGAACAGGTTTTGGAAAAAATCTCTATAATAAGACGCGTTGATAAAAAAATTTCTCGGGATTCGGTCTCGAAGACAACTAGATACTTGCATACCTGCTTATCATCTTTGGATAGTATTAGTATGGGTTAAACATGTTATATCTACCTAAAAATTATTCAAATAGTCGTGCCACGATTATTGATTAATCGTTAATCTCTACGTCATTGAATTAAAATACTGTAGCAACGATTATTTTGTGATAGTGATTACGATTATTGAGTAATAGTTAGAACCTACTTGTATGATCATTGAATGTAAAAGTGCAGATATTATTTTGGATCGATTACGATTATTGAATAATCGTATGTGCCCACTTGTAGGATCATTGAGTAAAACTCAGTTAGTAGTGGTGCAAAAGACTATTTTGTGATAGTGATTACGGTTATCGAATAATCGTTGATGCCTACTTATTTGACCGTTGAATCTAATTTAGTTAGTAGTGGCGCAACGATTATTTTGTGATGCCGATTACGATTGTTGAATAAACGTTGGTGCCTACTTATAGGATCATTGAATCAAATTTATTTAGTAGAGGTGCAACGACTATTTTGTGATAATGATTAGGTACTATTATCGAATTAAATTTAGTCAGATCATGATCATTTTGTGAAAGCTATTACGTTATTGAATAATCATTAGTGCCTACTTCCGGGATCATTTAATCAAATGAAGTTAGTAGAGGTGGAACGATTATTTTGAGACAGTGATTACGATTGTTGAATAATCGTTAGTGCTTACTTATAGGATCATTGAATCAAATTTATTTAGTAGTTGGTGCAACGATTATTTTGTGATAGTGATTGCGATTATTTTTTTTTACTTATGTCAACATAAGCATATACGAACTTTTACATTTAAACATTTTCAGGAGCAGTAATTTATTAATCACGAAGCAAAATACGGCAATTAAATTACACGGAAAATTTTGCCGAAAAGTAGTAGATATTAAGTTTTTTCTTCGGGGTCACCATTTTTAACGGGGAGAATTTGGTGGTAAATATTACCATTGATGATTTAATTTGACTCCTCTTATAAATTATATCTATATTATTATATCTTGCAAATATATTTCCCACTTGTAATTATAGGTATACATGCACTCTTGCCGTCACGCAGCAAGCGCCATATTAATAATGACAAATATAAGCCAAATAATTTATTTTTTTTACTTTTTGTTAGCAAGAAATGATTCACAACCATATTTATGAATTACTACGTGAAAACTGTAGTGGGAGGGGGGGGGGGGGTCTTGGAATATATTACACGTGGTCACCGAGGGGGGAGAATCGGTTAAAAATTGCAAAAAATTGGTCACGTAGTATAGGTACGTTCTCTTATCTGAACTGTGGTTCCCCGAATATGTCAATTCACAAATATTTTTTTAAGTGAAAACCTCTTTAGCACTGTTTTATTAAAACTCATTAAGAAATATATTCACAAATGTTCCTTTAGTAAGCTTTATATTGCTTCATTTTACCTATTTAGTATTTATCGTATATAACCGCAAAGATAATCTACGATTATGATAATCTTGAAGGTTCTTACGAGTGTAATCTGCGGTTACGATTTACGATGCATCGGACTCGTAATCGTTGCATCATTAATATTGAGTAATACATACCTTGTTTAACGAAGCCTATAAGATGATAACGAAATAAAATAAATTTGAGATTTTTAATTATTTAAATTTAAAGTCCGAAATTTTAAATATATTATTTATTGATGAAAGTGGGGGGAAATTAAAAATAATTGAGAAAAATTATTTTAAAGCACGATATAAAAGTCGAGCTTTTAAGACGACGGGAGCCACTGGATCTACGGCATTCCATCATAGGTCTTAGGGTGTTTGGCGAGGCTTATGGGAAGATGGGGAGGAAAGGCGGTTCTGGAGTGGCTCTTCTGGTCACTACAGAGTTAAAGAGCATTTTTGATATCGCATTCCGAATCTCTACCGAAATATAATATAAAATAAGTACATCATTTTGATAATATCTACAAATTTTCCGAGATGAAAATGGAAATATATGAAATCACCTCAATAAAAAAATTATAGAAAAACATCTGCTTCTTTATTTAATATGCTGTTGTGTTTAAAAAAAACATGTTGTTTTTTTAAATGCTACAAATTTTTGCGTGCGATCAATTTTTTCTCTAATTTAAATTAGTCTTGCTAATAAATATTTTCATTTATGCCTATTAATTTTAATAGCTCTAATAATAATCATTTTTAAAAATCGCCAACATTCTTGACAACTTCTGTGGTCCAAGAGTAAGACTCTTGACTAGTAATTCGAAGGTCGCGGGGTCGAGCGTAGGCAAATAAATTTTATTTTATTAATTTGTGTTATTTAACAATTAATTCATTTAAAATAACAAAAGTAATATTTGCGGCACCTTCCGGATACTCTCAGTATCGCCCTGGTTTAAGACCACCATTCAGAATTGAAACGTTGCTTGAAATGGCTTAGTCGTGTTTGGTGACAAAATCTGAATAGCCAGATTCTTCCCCACCCTCCTCTCTCTCCCATATCCTTCCCCTCCCCACTACCTTCAGCCTCACATCATACCCCAATCAGTGGCGGCTCTTGACTTTTGGGTGTGCTAGAGTGCTGATATTAAAAAAATTGCATTATTGATATTGTTGTAGCCAAAAAAAAATTTTTTTTTTTTTTGAAAATCAGTTTTTTGTATGAAAAATTTCAGAAAAATTCAGTTTGGCGGTGTGCCGCACCGATTTCCTGAAAAATCTTCATACAAAACACCGATTTTTGAAAAAAAAAATTATTTATTACATACGACAACATCCATGATGCCATTTTTTAATATTAGCACCCTAGCACACCCAAAAGTCACGAGCCGCCACTGACCCCAATTAGGGATGCCATAGTCTCATTGGCTCCAGACGAGAACAGTTGGGACTCTTGTGAGGTATTCACATAAAAAAACACATTATCTCCCTTTCAAACCTTATTTTTCTCCTTTTGAACCCTTACTACAGAGCCTTAATTTAACCTACCACTAGTAAAAAAAAATGTAACCATAAAATTGTAAACTTTGAAAAAAAAGTTAATGGACGACTAAAGTAGGAATTTTTATCTGATAATCTTTTTGTAATCACAAATCTACCTGCAGTAGCGACTACCACCGACTTCTACGACGAGTGCCGTTTCGAGCAAATTTTTCAACGGTAATCTCTCAACAAGGTTTTATTCGAGATGCAAATGTATAATAATAAAAATAACTCGAAGAAATTAAATTATTTGTGCAATACGGAACACTTTTTATCCAAACAGTTCGATTTAGCTTTATTATTACGAAAAGTGAGTATTTTTGTCGGGGGAGACCAAAAAATATGCCTTTTACATATTAATTTTGTTCAAATTCATTCACTCTCGCGGTAACGCCATTAATAATAACGCCATAATCCATCGTTTTTATTTTAACATTTCATAGACAATGCTGTCAATCATAGAAAATATATTTTTGCGTAAAACAAAGTGAATGCATAATTTATTGACAAATTTGTACCTGTATTTATAACAGTAGAACATGGAAAGAAATGTATTAAAATAATTACACAAACCCGCTAGACAAACCCTGCTTTGCCATCAAACCATTCAAAACCTGGGATGTTTTTTAAAAGTTTGATGAAATGCGATTTTATTTTAGAGAATTTATTTTATAAGATTGGTACTTCCGACAAATGTCATATTTGATTGTCTATTAGTTAAAAAATGAACATTCCGTATTATCCGTGCATCAAACTTCGACAACACGAACGTTGCATATTATCCGTGAGGTGGACTAACTGCATATTTACCGAAATTAAATCTAATCATAGAATTTTAACGTAAAAGTAACGATAGAATTTTAACTTGTTCAAAAAATTCGTTGAACTCACCTCTCGGCATTCCACAGGGTGCTTTCGTTCTGCTGTTGTCCAGAAAGTCGAGATCATACTTTCTCGCTGGTGGAAACGTCAAAGCCACGTGACCGCTGACATTTTCCAAAAAGAAACACCCTAAAAACGCCACAACTATCGCTAGCGAACACACCACACCGCACATAGTCCTTGAATTCGACGACATACTTAAATGTATGGCACACACACGATGTTAACAACGTTGCTTACAAGCAACCACTCCGAAATCACGACACCTTTAAACACAACATTTAGAAAAATTTAATTTGTCAAAAAAAACGAATTTTTGCACAAAACTTCCAATCAAATTGTCAGTTTACCAAAAAAACTGCCTGCAGTTTTCCACAGAAACACAAAAAATCACTGTCACAATAATTTTTTAAATCACTTTTTAATTTATAGATGGCGTTATGTTGTTTTAACCCTTTTTTTTGAACCACTCGTTCGAAGTTCCTTATTTGAAAATCACAGCACTCCGCTCAGCGACACCTCGACCTGCGAACAATAAACAGAAGAGTGTTAATAATAATCTCACCGACCAATGAAAATCCAGCGATTGATAGTTCAAGGTTTCACCGCTAGGTGAAATTTAAATTTACAAAAAATGCCGATTCGCTCGCTGGTTTTGAATATTGACCCACAAATTGTTATTGAGAATATCGAAAAAAACCGTTTTGGTATTTTGATGTTATCAAAGATAATTATTTCAAGATGTCAGGCATCCATTAATATTAATTAATTGACGATTTTAATTGGATTTTGGGAGAGAAAGATTTTCTGAAAGCGTAAGCACGCGTGATCCTATAGCATCAATAAGCAAAAACAAGGTTATTTATCATCTTCGTGTTATGTTTAGATACGAGTAGGTATTAGAGAAGTTGTAGGCAATAAATATAAATTTCAGAACCACATCATTATTTACACATTCATTCGTGTAAATAGATGTATGTGATTAAATTTACTAATTTGTGAATCAATTTCATGTATGGAAATGCATGTAATGGAATTTATTTATTTGTGACTCAATTTTTTACTCGTGCAAACAAATATATATATTTGAATTAATTCATTTGTGAATAAATATTTTACTTGTAAATGTAAGTAATTGAATTAATTCACTTGTTAATCAATTTTAAATTTAAAAAATAAAATAAAGAATACTAACTTTCACACTAAATATATAAATAAAATCTGTTTTATTTATATATTTAGTTTTATATATTTTAGTTTTCTACAAATGCCAAATTTAGTTTTAATGATGCTTTCATAAAAATGTTGAATTACACAGAATTTTATTTTAAGACTCTAGTTTTTCGTTCGAGTTTATTTAATATTGAATTTTCTATATAAGCATGTTATAAAAGCTAGTCTAAAAACCAATTTTAATATTATTATGTCAAAACATGGCAAAAAAAAGTGATATTTTGAAAGAAATTGTAATAAGTTAATTATTAATTACTAGCTTTTGCCCCCGGCTTCGCTCGCATAGTATTAGCGGGGTTCCCACAGCGCCCCCACCACTTTCCCTCACCCTCCCCAAATCCCCACCCATCCCCCTCTCCCTCTTCCACCCCCTCTCCCTCTTCCCTCCCCCTACCTCCACCACCCACACCTCCCCCCCTCCCACCTCCTCATATCGCCCCCTTTCCCCCCCTTCAAACCCGTTACATTCATTTTTCAAACAGCTCGCCTGCTACCTATTGCAATTTTTATATACGAATTTCATAATACCAGAGCTCTCAAGTATAGCCTATAGCCTATTCTGATGTATGAGCTATATTATTGTAAAGTTTCATTAAAATTCATTCAGTAGTTTTTGCGTGAAAGAGTAACAAACATACATCCATACAAACTTTCGCCTGTATAATATTAGTAGGAAGTAGTATTTTCATTTCTGTAATTGTTTCGGATTGATATCAAATTGGATTAAGTGTTTTTGAAATAAAATGTATCTCAGTAAAGAAGAAGATAACAAGAATAATCTAAACGAAAATAGAAAGAGAACAAGACATAGAAAAAACGAAAAAGATAATGGTCGCAACTAGGAACCCAACCCAGAACCTCTCGTCTAACCGGGACGCGTGCCATTCCAATTCCGCCATTGCCACCTACTGCCAAGCCGTCATATTAGTCAATCTCATATTTAAAATATTTTTAGAATTAATAATATTAACTTCAACTATTTATTTTTCTTTCCATATTATTAGGCAAATACCCTTTTTAGGTGGCAATGGCGGAATTGGCAAACGCGCACGACCCGGTCAGACGAGAGGTTCTGGCTCGAGTCCCAGTTGCGAACGTTATTTTTTTATATTTTTCTGTTTCTTGTTCTCTTTCATATTTTCGTTTAGATTATTATTGTTATGTTCTTCTTCTTGATTATAAATTACATTGACGGGTGTAACCGTGAAAAGTAATAAAAAGGGAGTTTTTCTTATAAAACATTAAAATATATCCATTATCCGTGTCCCATGCATCCCTTTTTATATATTAAAATGTAGGGTTTGGTTGGTTAAAAAAAGCTTGTGAACACTTCATCTTCTGACAGTAACACAACCGTTTAGGCAAATATTGTAACAATTTACCGGTTAAACCCAAATATTTCACATTTTCCGTACTTCTTAAATAACATAAAATAATAATTTAGATGAATATATACGTGAAATCCTATTTAGATACTATTTTGATTAATCTTTACGACGAATCGGCTTACAGTATGAACATCAAAAAATATGCTACGGATAAATCGAAGCTTGTACTAGCTTTTCTATGTATTGGAATTACAATAAAATTATTATTTACGTAACAAAAAATATAAGCGTAAACTTCCAAAAAAAATGTTTTTTCATGACTTAACTATGAAGTAATACAAGAAAGAATTTTTTTTAAATACCCCCTCATGGCTAAGACTATTTTTAAGGTTTTCCATGTTCTAACTTTTTTCGTTCTTATAAAATTAAGCTCAAAATAAATAAAAACCACTTTTTCGCTTACTAGCCTCGTGCAAAAAGGCGCTCGATTTTAAAATTTTGCAGGTAAGAGATAGCACGGTATTTTGCCACGCTGTGGCTCTCACTGTATTTGTTTCCCCCTCCCAGGGACAATTGCACATCTGGCTGATAACATTTAAATAAAATCGTCAAAATCGAGGTTTTGTATTCCCTATTTTTCTCCTCCAAAACTAGACGAATTTTAAAGATTTTTTTTATTAACTGTATTAGAAGAAAATATTCTATGTCCGTACGTTTTGCTTTTTTAAAAAATATATTGTCTAGTTTATATACTGAACGTCGGAAGTTGGCGTTCAAATCGGGCAATTTTAACGATTTTTGGAGGGTCCTAACTCCTTGAAGTAACTTATTAAAAAAGCAAAACGCACCGACACGCTAGAGGTCGATATTTATATTAATTTGCACTAGTGTCAAAATCCGTAGCGGAAATTGGGGAACACGTTCGTATTGTCAAAACGCCTCCCATTTTGCAAAACCTGATGATGTTCTAATCAAATTCAACATATTTAAAGCACCGGCCATTTATTGACTTGTATCGAACAGTCAATTCTTTTAGTTCGTTGTTCTCAGTTCACTTTCTCCGCATACCTCGGAGGGGATCGGCCAATTACATGAATAAAGTACTGTGTGCGGTACAGTCGGCGTACATTCCGTGGTATGGTAATAAGTAATAAGTAATAAGCGACGTCTGGCAACTAATAACTAATAATAATAAATAATAACAGATACGGTGAATATGTAATTAACTTGCAAATAATGTGGTTATTGTTCGAAATTTAACTAAGCTTACCATTATTCGGTTTGCGTTAAATTTTTCATGATTTTCAGTGCAAGTAAATGACCCATACTCGCATGCAATTCCTAAGTTAGGAACTGCACACCTAAAGTACTCCGTTATTAATCCTAACGGAGTATTTTAGGTATTTTATAGGTAATCCATGAATAGGCAATTGTTCGGATTTTTTAAATTCTTGTTCCTTGAAGATTTTTGCCCGAGACCGAATTTTTATTTTATATTATTACTAGCTGAAGCCCCGGCGATGACCCTGCTTTACACAGAGTTTTCGAAATCAAACGTAAACATTGACCTTCCTCGTGTTTTGAAGGTCACATTTGCAAAATTTCGTCAACCTCGGCATAAAACTGTAGATTTGCATACAAATCAGATCCACACGTACAGATATTCTCTTTTATATATTAGATATTTCAATCAATTTACACAAAACCTTGACAAATTATGTACCTTAACCTTCCTATGCATCACTCTCCATGAATTACTCTATCTATTGGTGTAAACCGCATGAAAATCCGTTCAGTAGTTTTTGAGTTTATCGCGGAACAGACAGACAGACAGACGCGGCGCGGCGGATGACTTTAATTTATAATATGTAGAGATGGTCACCGTAGTTTTAATAATTAAATTAAAAATAATAGTGTACAAGGGGAAGGTTGTTAAGAGACGCACCTGACTTACTTCAAACAGTGATTCCTGACATCATCTTATATATAAAAATGAATCGCTAAATGTGTTGCTAAGCGCAAATCTCGAGAGCAGCTGAACCGATTTCGCTAATTCTTTTTTTAGAATATTCCTTGAAGTAGGTACAAGGATGGTTCTTACGGAGAGAAAAACTAAGAAAATTGCGCAGAAAATTGGATAATTTCAGAAAACCTAACGACTGTCGCACGATTGACAGTTCGCGTGTTTGAGAATGACATTTTGCAAAACAATGATTGTAAATCAGGATTCTATTTTTGAAAATCTTTATGTAGATAAATTTATTTGAAGGTGGTACTCCCCTAATAGTTTGAATCGAATAAAGAATTTTAGATATTTTAAATAGGTACCTATGTTAGGTACCAAATTTAATATACACGAAAAATGGAAGTTTGAATAAAAATTGTAAAAGGTGGCACGCGGGCTGTTTAGAAACTGAATGTACTGGGATTGAATATATGGAACGCGGGAGGAGGGTTGGCGGGACGAGGGAGCGGGAAAGGGAAGAGGGAAAGCGGGGAAGGTGGAAGGAGAACGCTGGAGGGGAGAGGGCATGTGAGGAGGGAGGAGAACTCGGGAGGGGGATTCGCGGGACGGGGGAAGAACTATCAATTATCCAATACCTAATAAAAATTACCCCACCCCGACCACAACTATCCAATACCTAATAAAAATTACCCCACCCTGACCACAACTATCCAATACCTAAAAAAAATTACCCCACCCCGACCACAACTATCCAATACCCAATAAAAATTACCCCACCCCGACCACAACTATCCAATACCTAATAAAAATCACCCCACCCCGACCACAACTATCCAATACCTAATAAAAAATTTTATGGTTTTAGTTGGCAAAAAAAGCAAAGATAGCGGAGACCAAAACGATTTCATTTAAACTCTGAAGTCACTGGTTTAAGTAAACCAGGTTCGTCTTTTAATAACCCTCTCTGTCTCTCTCTTAATAACCGTCTCTTAACAACCTTTCCTCCCTCTTTCTATCTTAATAACCGTCTCTTAACAACCTTTCCTCCCTCTTTCTATCTTAATAACCGTCTCTTAACAACCTTTCCTCCCTCTTTCTATCTTAATAACCGTCTCTTAACAACCTTTCCTCCCTCTTTCTATCTTAATAACCGTCTCTTAACAACCTTTCCTCCCTCTTTCTATCTTAATAACTGTCTCTTAATAACGTGTATTCTTATTTTTTTTTTTACAGTGAATGCCGCACAAGAATCTCAACTGCTCCCGTCTGGAGCCAGTGAGACTATGGCATCCCCAATTGGGGTATGTTGTGGAGGCTGAAGGTAGTGGGGAGGGGAAGGAGTTGGGGAAGAGGAAGGTTGGGAAGTACCTGGCTATTCAGATCTGGTCATCAAACACGGCTAAAGCCATTTTCAAGCAACGTTTCAATTCTGAATGGTGGTCTTCCACCAGGGCGATACTGATAGTATCTTCCACTCTGGAACATGCCGCAAATATACTATATATTATTTTAAATGAATTAATTGTGAAATAACACAAATTAATCAAATAAAATTTATTTGCGCATGCCGGGTTCGAACCCGCGACCTCCGGATTGTGAGTCAAGAGTCTTACCCACTGGACTACGGAGGTCGTCACTTATTTGGGAACTGTATCTTAGTTTCTCTAATAAACCATAAACAGTGTTAACACGTTAACAGTGCTCCCTCATGTTGGAGAGGGTTTTTCAAAAAGTTTCTATGATTTCTCTAGATGTGGGAGTATGGCCACCATCCATGGCTATACCAACGAACTTTCTTCTGGGTATGCTGGGACTTCACTCCCTGCAGATCAGAAGAGCCGCCACACACTTTTTCAGTCTGCTGCGAGGCTATATTGAGAACTAAGCCGTTTTGGAGCGCGTGAGTCGCTATGTTCCTGATGACGTGATGACTATCTTAGACAGCGTCATCATAGATTATTCTAACTTCCTGCCTGTAGGACTAACCTGCCAACGGTTCTCTAGCAGTAAAAACCTGTTAGTATTTTATTTAACACCTTGTGTGTGGAGATGACCCCTTGAAGTTTTTATTGTGAATATTTTCTTCAAAAAATTTAATAGATCGATCTTTTAAAACTATACCACCTGTTATCTAGGAACCTCATTCCTGCACAAGTAAAAAAAAGAAAAAATAAATTAAAAATATATTTTAAAAAAGTGATTCCACTGCCCCAATAGTTTCGTCATGTGATTGATTCGAGTAGGTACGTTAGATCACCACAATGTTATTTATTGTATCGGCCGATATTAAAAAACTTTCTCCTCGTCATAATTATTATAATAATGGCAACCATGACAACGATAAGCTATTAAATTCCCCTCGATAAGAGATGGCCATTAAGATCGGCTCAATTTCTCCGAGCGCAAAAAAAGAGTTAAAAAATAGTACGTGCGAATAATTGTAATAAAGAATACAGAGTACAGGTGTCCGGGCGGAACGAAGAGTACGAATACCTCCTTTGCGTAGACATGACTTTATTTATAGGGCTGTTAAAATCATTTATTTATTTTATTTATTTATTTATATCTATATATTACAGTTTACACCTTATTGTTAACATTTTTACATATGTAATATATTTTGAAAACATTTTTACATATTAATATTACATTTCATTATGTTGTGTGTTAGGTAGGTTTGAGAAGGTGAAACTGTTGGTTGGTAATATTGTATGTTTCGTGAACACCTCACTAGGAGAACCTGTGCTGAGGTGTTTACGTGTTTATGATTAAGTGTGACAGGTACAGGTATTTATGTGTTGTAGTAGAAAGTTAGTTTTTTTTCTTTTTTTTACATTTTAATGGTAATTGTACATAGATTACTTAGAAGAAAAAAAAAAATATATATATATAAGGTATATATGTATATTATATGTACATATGAATAGTTGGTAAATTCTTGATAGACATGTTTATTTATTTTACACTTGTTATAGTTTGGTTATGTTTGGTTAGGGATTAAATTATTTTGAATAAAGTGAATATCTTGATTTTTGATCCAGGCTGTGATATGTTTTTTGTGGATGTTTGTAGATGTATTTGCAATTAGTTGTTGTTTCAGAGTAATGGGCATATAATTAAAAAGTTTGGTTAAAAAGTTAATAGTTTGCTAAATTAAAATCGTTTTACAAGAAAAAGATGAAGAAGAGTTCCATTTCGTAAGAAGTCACAGAATTCTATATTATACAAAACTAGCTGGTTCACGGCATGCGTTGCTACGCCATTTAATAAAGAAATTGTATCTCCCTGCGTGTCCTTTCCCATTCATCCCGCTCCCCTTCCTCTCCCGCGTCCCCTTCCCCTCTCGCGTTCCCACTCCGCCTCCTCCACCGTCCCTCTCCCCAATCCACTCCCCCCTTCACCCATTTTGCGACCCCCCTCCGAGTTTCCCCCCCCCCTCCCTCACTCCCTCCCTCTTTTTAATTATTTTTATAGTAACTATAATTTCTGGAAGCCAACTGCCGGGGGGACAACTGTCGGGTCACCAAGTTCAACCTAAGTTCAGCCTTACGCTTCAGATTTTCAGAAGCTGCAATTTTTTCATGAAAAAAAAATGAAACAATATTCAAAATATATTCATTGTACTTTCATTTGGAATCTCTACAAAAGTCACTGTACTTCACCCTCGTAAATCTTTAAACAATGATAAAAAATCTCTGAGAAGCGGGAATTACATATTTGGGTCCATATTTTATAATACAATTAAATATACTATTTTAATAGCGTTCTCCAGAGCACTGCAATCCAGTTCAAAACTCGTCTAATGTAAGTATTTAAAAAAAATATTATTTGGCGTCCTACTTGTTTGCATACAACAGATGGAAAATTTGCCAGCCCTGACGTTAGGTGTATGATTGGGTGCGGCCATGTTGGCCCATCATCATCACAGCGTGTCACCGCAAAGAAAGGCAGTGAAGATATAAAATAAAATCAAATAAAAGTAACCGCAATACAATGTTAACATGCTAAGGTCGGTTCGGAACAAATAATAAAGCTGTATTAAATTGAGGTAAAGGACAGAAACAATCACCAGACTTTTGACGACGGAGTATGGTTAAAAATCTACCTACCCAAAAGCTCGATTTTCAAGGTCAAAATATTTCAGAAAAATTTTTGGAATAATTTTTGTTTGTGTGAGTACCGCACAAGAGTCCCAACACATCCAACTGTTTCTAGGCCACTGACCTAGTAAGATCACTATGTCATCCTCAATTGCGGTATTTTGTGAGACCGAAAAGAGTGAGGAAGGGAAAGAGATGGGAGAGAAGAAGGTCGGAATGCATGGCTATTCAGATCTGGTCACCAAACATGGCCGTAACGCCGTTCAAATAACTTTTTGATACCGAATCGTGATACATCACCGGGGCGATACTGAGAGTATCCACCACTTCAGTACGTGTTTCAAGTATTGTAAATATTATTTTTTTTAAATTTCATCACCTCTGAGTAAATTTTCGGTAACGCCACCGTAAAAGTCTATAACTACTTAGCACTTAATCCTAAGATTATCTTATAGGGTAGCGTTTGATGGTGGTGATCGCTCGCCGATTTACAGCCATTTTAATCCTATGATTAAAATTTCTTGACGAGTTGTTTCTCAACAGTTCACTGATCAGAGCTGGTGAAATGCCCCCTAAATGTATAAATAAATTCGCGGTCATATCCACGGGTTAGCAATTTATCAATAGTGCCAAACAAATATTCAAACAACGGGTCAAGTTAAATCATTCGAGTGGGAGGTGTGATAAACTGGTATCAGATTCACCCAGGTAAGCTATGAGACCACCGGCATCGAACCAGTTCTACCAAATTACAGCATAATACATCTTAAATAAATCTACTTACTGTTAAACAAATTCAATATGCGTAGGTAATTATCTAGTTTTTGAATCACTGTACCTACACATCTCAAAACTACTCATTTTATTATTTTGTAAATAATTTATTAAGAGAATTACAAACATGTAAAACTGGGTATCAAGTATATTATTAGTAATAGAGCTAACTTGTAAAGGCAGTTTCATTGACGCTACGCATGTCGGTATCCGAATTGATTGAACGAAATATTGCCCACCCTACCGGCATGACCATTGGCAAGATAGTCTTGCAGACTGGGAAATATAATAGTCTATGTTCACGGTGATGGCGGTAACCTAAGAAAAAAATTAATACGGATGCCTTCCATGATAGCCGAGTTTTTAAACCATCCACGAATCAGTTTAAAGAAATGTGCAGTAATTTATACATCCTATGTGATCCCTAGTTGGTTCATTCCGAGCATACCCAAAAGAAAGCCAGCAGGATAAAGCCATGGTAAAAGCCATAGGCACTCCTTTCCATGTAGAGATATCTCAGAAATTTCTTTTGAACTAAACTAAACATACTTTACAGGTCCTCTAGCACTTCTTTGGTAACTTCTCCTCATTACTGCAGATCGCCAATGAATAAGTAGCAGTTCACAATGATTGAGCGTTCTTAACATATTCTACGTCAGCTGTTGTTTGTGCTATATTATAATAAAACGAATATAAAACTTTATTCCACTTAATTTTATTGGACCGTAACCGGTTTCAGCTCGTCAAAGCCATCTTCAGACTGGTACAAATATTTCCTAGTCCACGGTTTATATACACAACATATTGGGGAGGGGGAGAGGGGTGGTCTACAAGGATTTTAATCAATTACAATAATTATATTTGTTGCTAAGTCATTTTAGACTATCGAATTTCTAAATATTTTGGTTATTCCAGTAAGCGAATTACATTGGGTTTGCAGCTCAGTTCAATGATGATTAGGGAAAAACCTTACAAGTAATATGAGTTACTAATGACCTAATTTTATTGTCAAATCGTTATTATATTTATGAAGTTTGGTATTTTTTATTGCTTTTTGAAAGGAGTACGTGTTTACATTGGAGTTGAAATGGTCTAAACTAATTACATATTTTAATACCGAAAATTATTATGAAAATTAGACTGGATACAAAAGTTGTTTGTGCGTTAGCGATCTGCAGTTGTCCTTGGGAACTATGAGAAGTTACCGAAAGTCATCCTTACCGATCGACCGTGTGGACTCCAAATTACCGATCCACTTTCATGTTTACTTCTTACTAAAGAATTGAATACAATTATGCGAATCCACCCGGGTATCTTTAAAATACATTGCAATGCGTAGAAAAATCTAGCAATCACAATGAAGTGCACTGCTTCATTGATGTTTAATATATCCGAAGTTCTATTTAACAAGATTTCTCTCCCCGCTGACACGGCCATTGGCATGTTAGTCCTGCAGAACGGGAGATAAAACACTCTGTGCTCCCGGTGATGGAGATAACAATCCGAAACATAGAATTTAATGCTCTGCATCAAGTCGAGTTTCCGGACCATCCACGAATGAATCGAAAACACAATGTCTGGTATTATGGCACGCTAATTCATGGGGGGGATAATTTATCACTTCGCCACTAAGATCAAATAAAAATTTGAATACTTGAATGACCTCACTGCTTCATTCAACAAATTTACATATTTTCTTCGCAAATTTCATATTACCATAATCTCAACTTCTCGCTCAGCAAACCAAACTTGAAACGCAATAATAATAGGTAGTAGGTATTTCTAATGCGGCTAGCTACTTCACCGACAATAATATCCCAAGTCTCTTTACTTACATTTGCATTGCGACAGGAAAAATCGAGTTATTCAAATTTGTATCAAATTATCATAAGTACAAAAGGCAATATCAATTACGGGTCCGACTTTCACCCGCTCTCTCCGGGTTCGGAAGACAACATGACAACAGAACTTTAGAAATTATTCCAACGTATTAATTGACACCTCTACAGCTCGAATATACCCATAATTAGGGTTGCCAAATTGATAAAAAAGTCAATTGGTTTCAGGGTTGCTGACCATGAAATAAGTAGGAACAATGACATATTGCCGGCTAGAGGGTGTTCGTGTTCAGTTAACTTATAACTTGTTCTTGAATGATTTGCTGTGTTAAATAAAATGTAGCCCTGTGCAGAACGAGGAATTAACTTGACTAAGAGAAATGCGCCGCATTTTAGCACGGGATGGAGGATAGAGAGTGGTATGTTACATCCAGTAATCAGTGTTTGTCGGTCAAAGTCTTGTGAATGAGCTAATATCGTTAATAAATAATAACGAAATAACAGCGGTCCCAGAAGAGGTCCTTGCTGGACTCTTTGGAATTCTCCTTCGAATTCAGAAAAAAACCATAAATCAGGAGAACGAGAACCCTCATATAAAACACATCGCAGAAAAATCAAAATTTGCTAGTTTCGTCAGTAAGATATTGATATCAACAACCTTATCGAAAGCCTAGTCGATGTCAAAGTATGTGACTTCTACTTGATTTCCTAGGTTGGGAGTTATTGATAGTAAGTCGGATTCTTCTGCAATCAATTCTCAGGCAAAGGCTGAGTGACATATACTGCAGAACCTTAGCGTAGATATATACACAGGAACATATAATCGTCAGTCTTTTAGTTGGTGACAATTTAGAAAATGTACTTGATAATAACACAAATTCAGCCTCTTCAGCACTTGTTAAAATGTCAACAGCGGGACAGTGGGATACTAATTGGTGGATGTTTTAGTATTCTACTCCTTTTGTAATATAATAATAATTTTATTAACATGAACGCGAAATTCTAACATTCCGAGCGAACGCCCGTAAAACCCCGTCTGAAACAAGAGGATTGGGTTTAATTATTATTGTCCAAAAATTGGTGGCAACCCTGGGCCGAATGTGTATTTGGCTATGGAGCTGGGATGGTGGGCGTTGATGATTTCCAATGTACACATTTCGTTATGTCCAATATTGTCTGTACGAAATGTGCGCACGCTCCGCTACGCAAATATCTGACAAGTAGTGGCTGTAGAGATGCTAAGTGCTTGTAGAGATTGAAAGATTGACTTGTAAGTGGATCCATATATGGGCTTTAAGGCAAGAACATCGACTAAATGACTAGAAAATGGCTATCATCAGTTCTCTTATTGCTGAGGATTGTGACCCACAAGCAAAGTATTCAGCTTTTCCGCTTCCCAAGGTCCAACACTGCTTCCAGTCTCTTGAAAACTCATTTTTCGGTTGCTTTTGAGGTACGAGCATTTCCTAGTGCATAGGTGAGATGTCTCTGAACCTTTTTACTATTTTTTTATCAGTGAACACTAAGATTCGTGTTTTTAATATAACGAGTCATATAATATCCTAAGCATCTTATTGTTCGTTCTAGGGATGTTTGACAGCTGCTTTGGTTGGATAGCTTATTCAGAATCGTTGCATTAATGTCTTTGGCTGTTCATGTTAATTTGCTGAGCATTTTTGCCCAAGACTCCATCTTGAAGAAGTCTATCCTTTATCTGAAACCTAAAATATAAAATGGGATGAACTGATAACCAAAAGTTCTTTATCGGTTTTAGATTAGTGAGAGCTTCCAATATTGTTTAAAAATAACTGGAGATATTTGATGGTGGTCTATTACATAGCCTTAGCTATCACCAGTTTGATAGCTCTTATGCCACAAAACTTGGACATTTAAAATACCCTGAGCGTATGGAATATGGTGGCATAAGCCAAAAAATGAAGTATTATGTAGCAAAAAGGTATGAAGTTGATATCATCTCCAAATCTATTATTTAAAATATATTATGTACTTAATGCCCTTTGAAGAATCGTCACGTAAAATAACTGCTTACGATGACAATCGAAAAGAACAATCAATAGAAAAAGACCAATGGGCAACAGGTACTCTAACAAAACAAAATAAAGGAAATATTAGACAGAAGAGGAATGAATGAATATTATCTTTCAGAATCAAAATCTCGAGAGGCTCATAGCACGCCTTGCGCCATTGTGCAGAGGTGACTTTCACTTTTTGATCCATCCACATCTTCACACGCACACCGTTACACCTGTTATTACACGGCTACGCACACACATAAAAATTGAATATGTAGATTGTAGATACGCGTATTCCACGTGTCTCGCAGTCAGGTAAGATGTATGATGAAAAAAAAGCAGAGAAACTTTTGATTGAAACGGTTTCCCAAATCAAGTAATATAAGATCTAATATATAACATTTGCTCACAGATGATTGAAACTGCAAACGAGACAGGCAACTACTGATTATGAATAGAAACTTAACGAAGGAGCTATAATACAGAAGGGCTAATAATTGAAAAATTAACAAAGGGACTTATACACATACTGAAAAGTGGGTTAAATCCTAACACCAGAAGGTATGCAAAAAAAACATCGCAAAAGCGTGATAAGTTTTAAGATTTTCACGGCCAAAAGCATTTTCGTTATTTGTTTTTGGGGTGTTATGCCGTGTTGCGCTACCTCTTTCTTTAGCCAACGTTTCGGACATCGTTGCAGTGTCCATCATCAGGGCAGATCCGGCAGATCCGGTAGATGTACCGGTACCGGTAGATGATCCGGCAGATCCGGTACATCGGTACATCGGTACCGGATCTGCCGGATCATCTACCGGTACCGGTACATCTACCGGATCTGCCGGATCTGCCCTGATGATGGACACTGCAACGATGTCCGAAACGTTGGCTAAAGAAGGAGGTAGCGCAACACGGCATAACACCCCAAAAACAAATAACGAAAATGCTTTTGGCCGTGAAAATCTTAAAACTTATCACGCTTTTGCGATGTTTTTTTTTTAATAAATCAAAACAGGCGACTAGTGTGAAATCGTAATTCAAATCTTATTACCATTTACATAAGGAGTGTTAAAGTTAGCGATCTGATGCATCGCCTAAAGCGAGAATTTCAGCCATTTTCAACGAGTACGTGATTCTGAATGTTACATGTTGAGGTGGATCTCCTTAAAAAAAGATTTCATGGTGATGCTGCATCAACTTCAGATATATAATCAAAATGAAGATAAATATGATAAAATAATACGGCAATAGAAGTAATGGATAGTATTGGATAGCCGGGCATTCCAGCCTTTTTGTATTAAAGGTACTTTGCATAATAATGCGACGGTTCTATGAATAGATAGATAGCTGACAACCTTTGAAGGTATTCCTCGGTAGTAATTAAACAAATCTTTGTATAATCTGGTGGAAGATTGTACCGGAAACTTTCCATTTTAAGGAGCCTCTCACTCTTTACATTTCTTCTCTTTTGTGGTGGTTATTAATTGATTTGAAGAGACTAGAATGGAATGCAGGTAAATTCAGGTGTATCTCGTGTTTACTATAATAATCATCATCATTATCTTCTTCTTCCCCTTGTCCTATTCGAGTCGGGGACCCATTGCATCGACAAGGCTCCTCCATACGTCCCTGACAGCCCCATCCTCTCCTCACACAGTTTCTGAAGTTGCCTCGCCCAACTGTGTCTGGGGCGGCCCACTGGACGTCTACCCCCTGGAATCGCACTCAGTATCTTCCCCGGAATTCGGTCATCAGACATTCTTAGTACATACCCAAGCCACCTCTTTTGCGATTTTTCTATGAAGAGTAGCAGTGGTTCGACGTTTAGATCGTCTCGGATCGTCAAGTTTCTTATATGATCCCATTTCGTAACCCCCGCCACTCCTCTCAAATGCCTCATTTCGGCAGCTTGGACTCTAGAGCGTGTTTGCTCGTTTAGCATCCATATCTAGTGGCCGTAAGTAAGCGTCGGGCGGTATATATACCGTTTTAAACCCTCTCATCTTAGTCTTGATGCTGAGCGATACGAACTAAATACGATAAATAATCCTTAGATATATTAATTTGAACGAAACAACTAAGCATCTATATTCTTTATATTCAATTCATTATTCATGTACTCCTGAGATTTATATAGGTGTTCTTCACTGTTATTAAACCGAAGTGTTTTTTAAAGTTCAGCGTATCTGACCATTTACCAAAAAAATTACTCTACATATCTAAACCAAGAAGAAAAAAACAATTTTTATATTCACCAAACTCAATAAAAATATATTTTATTTTTGTTTTGACTGCGGTTTGAACCATCCTTCCCATCGTGGTCGGAATCAACCTCGCTACTAACCTTGCCAAATTACGATTTTTAAAACCGACATTGACTTCATATATTATATTTTATTTCTTCGGATTTCGGAAAAATGCGTGTGTGTCCATGAGTTTGCGCTTGATTGCCACCAAAAGTTGAGACAATGCATTGTCATTGACAACGAGTCTATATTTCGAGTTTCAGCTCGATCGGATGACGGGAAGTGGATTTATTTCCAATTCAAAAGTATAGCATCAAACAAAAAAAAACGCGTTCAAAAAGATGTATTTAGATTCTTAGAACAAAACCAGCAATAAAAACAGCCTGCAACTCTATGGATTCTAACATGCGATAGTCTCGCTTGGTTGAGAACGCTCTCGTTCTCGAATCTAGATCTGCGGACATCAGAATGAAAATAATAATATTTATTATTAATTATTCTTCTCCGATCAGAGAGAGAAACTACTTCGAATCTTACGCTCGATGTCCGTCGAAATCGAAGCGCGCTCGCTGTTTGCTATCTGCAGGAAGACTTTCGGCTTCACGCTTCGAAGATGTCGGCTTTATAAGAATTGATTAGTGTAAATTGCTATTATTTAATATTAAGAGTGGAAGATGAAGATAAACGAAGAAATAGAGAAAATTAACGTAAGAAAATCCAATCGAAAAATGCATTACCCACATAATCGAAAATATAACTTTGTTTTGTTAACTGATGTACCGGCTCTCTTTATTTATTCAATTTGTATATTTTTTTATAATACATATTACAGATTTACGTGTAAGTCGTCATAATTGTACCGTTTAAACCAGGCTCGCCCAATTGAAGATTCTCGATGAGGATTTTGATTTTTTTAAAATTTATTTATTGCTTGAAAATTACCAAATGCATGGCCACACAAGGAATTTATTTCAACAAATATAATTTTTCCGTTCATTTCTCGCAAGATCGAATTCGACAGACCTGATTTTAATAAGTGGAGGGTGAGTGCAAAGGACATACAGAGGTGCGTGTATAACCTGTCAAGGTCTTCTAACATTGTTTCGGTATTATCCGCCCTTCTAAATTAACGGTAATATCCGCCGCTACCCCCCCCCCCCCCCCCCCCCCTAAGCAAAGTAATATTATTTTAGCCCGCCAAAAGATTTGAGTTGTGAAACCCTCTTTTATACGATGTATTTGCAATGCCAAAAACCCAGTAAATGCTTAATGACATGAAAATCACATCGATCTTTTGATTCACTGGGAAGTTTCTGGATATTCAAATCTGGTCACCAAATACGGTTAAAGCCTTTTCACATTGGGGCTATGTCACGAAACCGTCGTAAACGCCTACTCAACAACTTTAAAATTCACAATAATTCACTCTGTAAGTCGCATCGATTTATTTTTAACTTAATGAGCAAAACCTCAAATTGTAATATTTTTTTAATGACGACAATATTAGCCACTCGATCGAAAATCAGAAACAGAAAATTATCAGATAAAGATAAGGTCACATCTGGGAATTGAACCTAGGACCTTTATCTTGCCGGAGCTCCACCACTGAGCTAATGTGACCCTATCCGATACGGTCATATTTAACCGTATCATACTTGGACTAAGAACTGTATCTTTTTCTGATTTTTCTATTTCAGATTTTTGATTGAGTATATAATTAAATATCACTTTTATTTGTTCTGCCTCCTAATATTCAACTTCTAACATTCTTTCATCTATTCATTATTTCTACACAGGAAAGTGTTTCGTAGTAGTACTACGTACGATTAGTGTGTGTGCACTTTCGATTTATCTCCAGAATCACTGAGATGGTTTTATTGCCAGATATATAAATGGAATTATAAGCAGTGCTAATTGCTCGAGTGTGGAATTTAATCGTGAGAAAGGGGAACGACAGAAGTTGCAACAACAACTGAAACGATGTAATTTGTAACTTCACATGTATAAAAATACACGCATGCATAAGTAAGTAGGAATTGTTTGAACTTCTAATATTAATCACGGAAATTTGAAATGCTGCAAACGACAAAATGTTAATTGTTCAGGAGAGCGAAAATAAAGTTTTTTACTTTTTCAAAAAATCTTGCTTCCTGTTCTTGTAGACCTAATGTTTAGCGTTGAAATGGCTTTGGGACTAATCCATTTCCCAAGGTCATGTTCAATGTATGCATCTCCCATTGTACCTATCCTTCCTCAAAAGCTTAGGAAAAGAAAGAAGATGACCACAATCTTACCTACTTGGCCAGTTCGAAATATTATTGTACAATCCTTTTTAAAATTCCCACATTGTCAGTTGAAATATTGTCGCGATTGTGGTAACAGCAATTTTTGATTCTCTCTCGAAACTCGCGTTCATATAAAATTTTTACCATATTTTTTTACGGGATAATTGTGCAGCAGAGTACCTACCACATTAAAAGGTAGGGCTTTTCCTGTCAATCTCTTGTCTTGTGATAGAAAAAAAAAACGCAAATCAAATGTTCAATATCTTAAGTATTACAATCCGCTTAAGTTTTGCTATCGGGCCTAACACCTTCTTTCTTTAATAGTAGTATTTAATTTATTTTTAATTTTTCAGAAACAATATCTTCTTAAAACGCACGTCGTAAAAGACGCACTTATTATCCTAAAAATATGTCGATGACGCAGATCGTAAAAGAAAAAAAAACGGAGAAAAAAGATTATTCAACTCATTTTTGGATTTATTGTCCTTTACAGCATTATCGATATATTTAGGTGTTAAAGTAGGTGGTTATAACGTAGGGGAAGGAGGAGTGTTAAAATAAAGTGATTTAAAACCAATTTTTGAGTTCAAAATGTAATTATGACGAGCCGCAGAGTAAAGGTTTTCTTCGATAACGAAAAAAATTATTGTTTTGTTTTTAGAAAAACTCACAAAATATGATAAGAAAGAGCACTTAAAACCACGAATACTATAAAATTACTATTGTTCAGATAAGCGAAATAATCGCAAAAGTCAAGTTCACAGATTCCATAATCTAGCATTTCAAATCTTACTCACAATAGAAGTAAAAATTTCATGAAAAAAAAACTTCAACCATAAAATTAAATATTCGTTCGAAATAAAGACTTTTATTGTAGGTGAAGTAACAAAATAATATTAAAACAATTTAAAGTTATATCAACAAATATACATAATTACACTTCGCGAGATCAACACGGCGCGTTATCTTTTACTTTTTTTTACATTAGCTCCACACAGGAGGCCCTTAGGAAAATAATTCCCCTCAGGGCCTTTGTCATCTTTGGAGATGCCGTGTGAAGGGTCTTTTTAGGAAAGGAAGGAGAGGAAGTTCTGGGAAGGAAAAGGGTCCCACTGCTGTGAAAAGCGATTTTCCGAGAGAGTACGGCTGGAGAAGTCAAAGGGACTTCCTCAACCATTTTCTATCGATCAGGCCTGCCATGCAGCTGGTAGGCAGACGCATCCGCCACCAAGACCCGGACAAACCTCACCCCATGAACCTGCTAAGGAACCCCTGCTAAGTCACTTGGTGTGACCTATGGCAGAGGTGTTGGTTATCTAATAAATGGTTCCCGGTGATGCGATACCCATACCAGCCACAAAAAATGAAATGACTGTAATCGGATGACAGAAAATCTCTAGAAACTCCTTAACCTTACTAATACGGACAACATATCTCATTACGAACACACGTAAAACAGTTTTTGTGCACCTCGCTGATACTGAGCAATGTGCATTATTAACCTGAATACTTTATTTAGAGGTGGGTATTTCAAGAAGAGAGATCATGTCATTCATTGTATAATTTGGTACTGATGTCACATATTTTATTCTAATCCGTGTACAAAAAACAGCATCAATATTAATTAGACAGAATTATAATAAATGGAAGCAAGTCATCTTAGAGAGTTGGAATATTGTAATACTCGTATATACCCTCCCCTATCTTACCTCGTTCAGCAGAATGTAGGTACACCAAATTGGGGTTTCGATTAGTGCCCGACCGAAACAAGACTTTCTACCGAAACCGAAACCGAATCTTCGGTATCTGTCTCAGTTTCGGCCGTACAGACAGTTAACAATTTACTAAGTAAGTTACTTTTAAGAATAAAAGTTTATTGCCAGATATAGATGTTATGCTTGTTGTGCAATGATAGAGGACTCAGCTAGCAGTAGTTTGAACTCGCGACGCCTGGATTGGAATACGTTACAATTGTACCCTCGGCTAAGGTTAGGCCGATATGTTTTAAAGGCTTCCGTTTTAAACAATACAAAAATATTTGCCTTAATAAAAATACTACAGAAAAATTTATTTTCCATAGGAAAGCTAATAGCTCAGAAATGCACAAAATAATTTGCAAGGCAGATAGAAACATTACACCTTTAAATTTATATGACGAGAATGCCAATTAGATTCCTGGTCAAATAAAATTATTCACGCAAAACGTATGTTGACAAACTTTCGTCAAACAAATGGTTGAGTATTGGAGAGTTGAGCGCAGAAATAGAAGGATTTATGCTTGCCATTCAAGATAGAGTCATTAATACTAAATATTATAGGAAGCATATAATCAAAGATTTAAATCATCGATTTGATTTATATATTTGTTTATATGCTTTTGACAGTTGAATTTAAAAAAAAAAACAATAATAATTGAACTATGTGAAAAAATGTTTTTTTATATTCCTACTGCAAAACAAACAAAAATTATAAAAAATAATAAAGCATGTTATCTACTTCTTGGAACAAAAAATTGACAAAAATCGACACTTACATTATAAAGGAAGGACCTCATTAATTGAGTGTTTTAATTTTAATTGCGTTTACAATTTTAAGACTAAATTTAACATTTATTGGGAACTTTTAATTTCAGTTAGTAACATGTGATTACCCAAATAATAACTATTAATTAGTTATAGAAAAAGTAAAGAAAAGAGAGGCAAATGCCGTTCTTATGATAAATTAATCAGTCTCAACAAAGGTTACTATAATTAAAAATTAATTCAATCACGTCGGACCGGCCGGCAAACTCAACTGATGATGGCGGGTGACATACGAACCACGCACTCACCAGAAGTCAGCCGAACGACGGGTGATAATTCACGATCGCAGAGTTTCGGTACGGCCGAAGGTTCGAAACCGAAACTAGATTTTTTTGCCAAAACTTGCCGAAACCGGAACCGAAACCGAACCTTCGGTCGGTCACTAGTTTCCATAGTCTCACTGCCATGTAAAAAAGAATTTAAATATCTTCCTAATTTACTTAACCCAACTTTCTTACATAACTTCGGTATGTTTTCGAAAAATGACATGTCTTGTTTTGGTACATGATCATTGGTGGGTATAGTACACACCAAACCTTAATGCCGGCCTCAACTTGATACGATACAAATGTTTTTTAAGATCGCTTTAATAATAATAATAAAAATTGAACGATTTGTGAAGCGCCGTTTTAATAAAAAATCACCTCAAGGGCGCGAGATATGTATTGCTCTAGCTTATTATACTACAGAGTGGACAAACTATTATAAAAACATATTGCCTAATTTTTTAGTTTTTTTTACATGAATACCACACAAGAGTCCCAACTGCTCCCGTCTGGAGCCAGTGGGACTATGGCACCCCCAATTGGGGTATGTTGTGAGGCTGAAGGCAGTGGGGAGGGGAAGGAGATAGGGAAGAGGAAAGTGGGTAAATACCTGGCTATTCAGATCTGGTTACCAAACATGGCAAAAGCCATTTCAAGCAACGTTTCAATTCTGAATGGTGGTCTTACACCAGGGCGATACTGAGAGTATCTTCCACTCTGGAACGTGCCGCAAATATACTATATATTATTTTAAATTAATAAATTGTGTAAATACACAAATTAATTAAATAAAATTTATTTGCCACGCCGGGATTCGATCCCGCGACCTTCGGAATGCGAGTCAAGCGCCTTACCGCTGCACTACGCCGGTCGTCTAATGAACTAATACAAAATTATACGTTCAATGTATTTGGCCGTTGAACGTGATGCTTCATTAAAGTGCACATATTTATTTACTTTTTATACAGGCAGATAATACACAGGACCATACTAACCTGGAGAATCACTTAATCAGTTTTTTAGATAAAATAAGATACAGTTCGCACGCGGGGAAAATAATTGGAAACACATTTTAATGGAGATGTTATTACTCAACTCTGGTATTTATTTTAATAATAAATATTCTTTAACGGAAGTGTTTAGAAATGTAAAGCAAATTTTATGATAGGCGGTACAGCAGAACAATTTAATCGATATTCAATTCGATTCGAGATTAGCATCAATCAAAATTAGAAAACAGGTAGGTATTTAAGTAATTAAAAACAAATTAAAAGCACACGTGTTTAGCAAATTAAAAAGATAAAATTGTTCTTTAATGACCCAATATTAAACCTGTAAATTGTCTCCCATTGCCCCTCCCTCCTCTACCCACTCTCATATTTTCATTGATACCATTGTCTATGTCCATTCTTTTTCAATTGACACCATTGTCTACGTCTATTATTTATAATTAGTATCAATAAAAAACCCTGAAGAAGTTAGCATTGCTTACGAAACATGTTGATTTTGTAAACAAGAAAAGTGGTAAAAACGAAGTCATTTATTAATTTAAATAAAATAATTGTTTATCGACATTTTCATAAACTGTTAGCTAGTTAAATCGAGACGTGATACAGTGCCTACTTATCAATCTCGTCAACAAGTGTTCAGATCATTGGCCGTTGAATATAATTAACAACACCGAGAAAATGAATAACGCCTACGGTGCATTAAATATCAAATAGAGTGAGAAGGTTGGGAGTAGGGACAACATGAGAGAGACCACTGGAAAAATAAACTGTAATTGTGCATGTTTTGAGTGTTGACGTAAGGTCAAATTTTCTGCCAAAAATTGTCTTCCTTTCGCAGGAGCTAGAGGACAGTGAAATCAATAACTTTACAATATCAAATCGAAAGGCGTAACTTTCGATTTGATATTTACTTTTATATCGATATATCGAGTACGGTTTCACTGTTGACAGCTAAACCGATATAGACAGGGAATAAATTAGAAATGGATATACAACCGGTCAGTGGTTGAGTGGGCATAGCGTTTGGGTCCCACCCGAGCTTCGCGTGTTCGATTCCTCGGCTGGCTAAGTCCTCCATCACAACACAAGCAACATCTTCGGCTTTCTGTGGTGGTAGTACGAGATTTTCAAACATTGTTGGGTTATTCGTAACCCGGGAATGTTTGTCTTTCTTTTTAAAAACTAAAAAACTAAAACTTATATACGCTGGCAACACTGCCGGACCTGTCAACGAATTCACATCCCGAAATTTAGATTTTTTTTTTTTTTACATGAGCTCCACACAGGAGGCCTTGAGGAAAATAATTTCCCTCAAGGCCTATGTCATCTTTGAGGATGCTGTGTGGAGGGTTTTTTAAAGTTTTTTTATAGGAGAGTTCTGGGAAAGTAAAGGGTTTAAGGGGTGGGTAGGATGGGGGTTCAGTATGTCCTGGTCATCCGCCTCCAAGACCTAGACAAACCTCACCCCATGAACCCGGGCACCCCTGCTAAATCACCAAACGTAGCGAACCACTTGGGGTGACCTATGGCAGAGGTGTTGGTTATCCAATAAAGGTTCCAGGGGCGGCGATACCCATTCCCGCCTCCCAAATTGAAAATTGAATGCCAACCAATTAAGAAAAATATTAATAAATTGGCAATGTTGGATCGAAATATTAACCTAAATATGCATTTGCAGTCCGCATTCACTTGTTGACACTAAACGTAAGTAATATGGTCTTTAGTCATATTTCAACCATCAATAAATTGATTGCGTCTTAGATGTATTATTTAAGTTCATGTATCGCTTATATTCTTTCATTTCTAAGGGTTTTGTTAGTTCAATCCGTTCATTAAATAAGCCAGTAATTTTGTATACAAACGACATTATCCAAACAAATGCGTATATTAACAGTTAACCGAAACTTATCCGATATATGGAGGCCGGTCTAAAATTTATCAATCGTCTGTCGGAATATCTCTTACCAATAATTATTGTTGACCCTGATCGCAAATATTGATTACTGAACATAGATGACAGATTAAGTCAATATCGTGATGGTATAGGATTTTATCGATCGTCAAGCTAGACCTCCTGATTACATGTAAAAAATTCATGTGTATTTCACGAAGCTCGTGAAATTCTAACGGTCAGCTCATTAATTATTATATAGTTCGTACGTAGAAATAACATCTTAATATTATGAAATTATATTTTTTACAAGCAATGACTCCTCACACATTTCAGCGCTCGACCGAAGCGAATCCATAACGCGACTAATTTGCTGTTCAAATTGGTTCAAAAGGTTCGTTAGGCGAAAATTACTCGTATTTCGCAACTGTTTTTATTTTATTTACTGTGGCGTGGCATTATATAATCTGCGAGGATTGTAACGCAACTAGACTTATTGCAGTAATTCCTCTTCTTGCAAGCAGCAGACGGGAACGGGTGCCTCCGTGGTCTAGTGATAAAGCTCCGATATCATAATCATCGACATTACCATTACAATCCTCCTTAGGAATTTTTTCGGACGGCCAACACCTCTGCCATGGGTCACACCAAGTGGTTAGCTACAAATCAAATACGTGGCAGGCCGGATCAAGAGAGACTGGTTGAGGGAATCGTTTTGACCTCTCCAGCAACACTTTCTCGGAACATCGCCTTGCACCGCAGTTGGAGGGATGGATTCATACGTCCGTCACTCCTGGACAAATTGGCCCTCAGATTCCTACCTACTCTCACACCCTTTTCCTTCCTAGAATTTATACTAACCCTTATCCCCTTCATAAAAGGACCATCACACAGCATCCCCAAAGATGAGATATGTCCTGAGGGGAATTATTTTTCTCCGTGCCTCCTGCGTGAAGCTAATGTACGGCCGATGCCGCGACACGAGACTATGTGAACTGTAAATCCTTTTTTTTGATAAGTAAAAGACCATTGATTGTGTTTTCAAATATCAATCATAGGAAATGTGCTATGAAAGGAATAGTCCCTTACCTTTACTTGACGGCTTTATCAATTGATTCAGGATCGATCCTGGTACTGGCAGTTTCCCAATAATACCGGCACAACACCAGGTTTTAATGACGACACTTTGAGTTCGTAAAATATGAATTTTTGCGATTATTTGGGATATTTCGAATAGCGAGCTGTGACCAATGTCACTTCGATTTTCCAACTGCCCAAGTAGGTAATTTAAACTTGGGTGGCAATATTTTTTAATTTTTCACATGTAGGTAGGAAAAAACATGTTCTTCTTTTCCTGGTAGAGACTTTTGAGGAAAGGAGGAAGAGAAAGGAATACATGATTGATGAAGGACTTCGAGAATATGGGTTTAGTTTTAAAAAACCTTTTCAGAACCAAACAAAAGGAAAAGCATTTTTTTTAAAATTAAAAAACTTTTTTTGTACATGAAACTAAAATATTGAAGCTCATCTATTGCGTGGCGGACCGGATCGGGAGAGATTGTTTTAGGGAGACCTAACCTATTCCTCTTCAGCTGGACTGTCTCGACCATCGCTTTGCACCGCAGTAGAAGGGATGGATTCATACGTCCGTCACTCCTAGGCAAATTGACCCCCAGATTCCTACCCATCCCTCATACCTTTTTACTTCCTAGAACTTCGTCTCCTCCCCTTTATAAAAGCAACCTCCCCACAACTCCAAAGGTGTCGTAGGCCCTGTGGGGATTATTTTCCTCCAGGCCTCCTGTACGTAGCTAATGTAAAAAAATGCAGCTACATTTTAAATAATTAACAAATTTTTTTTGTACATGTGATAAGTAACCAGAAACTTTGATGTAAGGGTTTAAAAACTCTTAACTACTCGAACTAACGACTTCTGTTGAGAGACATTAAAACTACCTACATATACAGTATACACATACCCACACTTCATCAAATATTTGAGATACACCACTGTTCTACAGTGCGTTTGATCTATGTATCACTAGCATTTATGACCCATAACCGGTTTTAGAAGTTCATAGTTATTACTTAAACAAGGGCGTAACCGCATTAATAAACCCTGCCCGCGCATGACATGATATTAATTGTAACTTGTAACTAGAACTAGTTTCGCATAACAAATCAGATAATTAATCAATCGATTCAGCATTCCTGATCTAACGGTTAACATTATGTTACACTCGGACAACTAACTAGTGATGTAACGAATACCATCAGATGCATCGTAACGGCAGGTAGTTGTTGTTAAAATACCCACACGGCCAGTCGAAAATTTGCTGCTGTAGTTAACATCAATGTTGATGGTTGGGCATTTACATAAAACACAGCTACACTTACTTACATTCATCTGTACACCATAGACTCTGTACTTGTAGTTAGTATTGTCACATGTTCCTTCCTACCCATCCCTACATACCTGTCATTTTTGTTACCCACTTCAGTCTTTAATCGAAACTCGCCGCATGAAGATCTCTAATATACCGCTTACCACAAGTAACCGCGACTAATATAGTCATACTAGTGCATGAATATGAATAAACCCAGCCGAGACAGAAGGAAGTACCAGCGCAGTAAGTCCATTTATCTGCATTCTCCTACATGTGTAGTGGTCTTTCACACACATTTCACACGGTTTACAAAACACTTAAAAACACATTTCAAGGTCCGTCGACATCAACAGCCGCATAAAACACACATCAAACAATCGATTTTTCTCGAAATTCGCGTCCAGATAAAATATCCGAAACTGACGGTAATTGTGCCAACCTGCCAAACAATGGGCTAAGTTTTACTGAAGCTGGGCGCGCAAACACTCCCAGAGACCAGCGGAAAACGATACTATCCTAAATTACCACTAAACTGATACGTCTGTTGAGACACTATTGTAACTGACATCTGTTGTTTTTTTTTTTAAATTAAAACATTTTTTTTAAATCAGTAGGTGTTAGATAATTAGTGTCGGGATGAGGGTTTGTTTGGTTACTCGATTGAGGGATAAGTGATGACATGCGAAAGACACAAAAAAATATCAAAAAATATATCATGTGTGCAGATCACACGCGGTGGAACTGAAACATTCAGAAAACTTAACTTCGAGAGAAAGAGAAGACTGCAGAGTATCAGGAGTAGGATTATTGTATGGTTGGTTCATTATAATATTGTTACGAAGTTTAAACATTTACATTTTATTCTACGAAGCACCGCACAAACAGGAGGCCAACAGGCTACAAAGCACTGCACAAACAGGACACCGATTGGTTTATGTCATTGTAAATCCTGTAGATGTGTGTGTTTGTCTCTATTTAGTAAAATCATAACGGTGCTAAATAAGTTTTCACGTCAATAATGTCACCGTAGACCAAAATTTCATTTCCATTTTTCACTCCAATAACGTCAGGAATCACTGTAAAATAAGTCTAGTGCGTCCCTTAAGACCCTGTATATTTAAACTACCTTAAAAAGATTACACGCTAACATACCCTTAAAATGTCAGCTACTCTAATGAGTGTAATTTATCACCATTATCATCATCGTCTTCTTTCCCTTGTCCTATTCGGGTCGGGGACCCCTTGCATCGACAAGGCTCCTGCTCCTCCATACGTCCCTCTCTTGCGCTGTTTGTTCTCCTCACACAGTTTCTGAAGATGCCTCGCCCAAGTGTGTCTGGGGCTGCCCACTGGACGTATACCCTCTGGAATCGCACTCAGTATCTTCTTCGGAATTCGGTCATCAGACATTCTTAGTACATACCCCAAGCCACCTCTTTTGCGATTTTTCTACGAAGAGTAGCAGTGGTTCGACGTTTAGATCGTCTCGGATCGTCAAGTTTCTTATATGATCCCATTTCGTAACCCCCGCCACTCCTCTCAAATGCCTCATTTCGGCAGCTTGGACTCTAGAGCATGTTTGTTCGTTCAGCATCCATATCTGGTGGCCGTAAGTAAGTGTTAAAAACGGAGTTTAATTTATAGGTAAGTAAATAAAATTAACACCAAATATAGCATTTTAATTATTAAAATGAATCACGAAATGGACAACAATACCGGTGATGAAATAATATTGCTAACACCTAAGTAATTTCAGATTATCGTTCGCATGAAATATTTCTTATGTAAACATGTTATGTGCAACACTACCTCTGCCATTACGTCGCCTCAGTTCTTAATTGTCCAAACGACCATTTAAGTTTTTGTTCAATCTCCACTTTAAGACTAAAAATAAAGTATAAAAAAGGTTAGTTAATCACTTAACTAAGAATTATTTAAACTAATGAGACCTTTGCCTTTACGGAAATAGCTTTATCTCAAACACCTATCATAATTTTTCATTGAAATAATGAATGAAAACCTTCACCTCCTGTAAAATTTTCAAATGGTCGTTTAGACAATTAAGAACTAAGGCGACGATTAGGCTTTGCTTGGTGTCCTTTTCCGCGAAAATTTGGTTTTGCAAGGAGTTGAAATTTTATGGCCCCCCAGCAGCACAGACTTGATTCCCCCTGATTTTTTTTGTATATCTCAAAAGTCAAGTTTAGAAAGCAGCCACAATACCCCAACTTAACCCGTCAAACCTCGGAAGGGCTTAAATAGCCAACAACATCATGTTCAATTAGAGCCTTTGAAGGACAAATCTGCCCAGGGCGTCCATACATTATACAAGTTTTTTGTCTACAATGCAGAGATAGAGTCGTTAGAGAGAGAAATGATTATTTTTTTTAGTTTGCTTCAAATATAATTTATTCTTGATTCCATGGATAACATTCAAAATTGTGAAAAGTACATGATTATAAATTTGGCGGGATTTTTTCGTTAACAGTTAAAAATAATTTTTAATTTTTGAATTGTAAAATAAAGTAAAGTGACAGTTTTCTTATTAATTCCCTACAAAAAAGGAATATTTTATTTATATGGAGTCGACAAGTTTTGACAATTTTACGACAAATTTTTTGCCAACATCTTCATGTTCGATATTAAAATTTTACATTTAGAACGTCAGTTTTTTTTAAATTTTAAATACAAACATCTCAAAGATAATTTTTATCTAAATTCTAAAAAAGATTTTTTTGTTAAGATAACCCCAAATATATATAGAACATTTAAAATACCTGGGAAGCTTACCGAAGATCCATGGAATTTCACAATGTCGTTGGAACATGTAGGATTCTTCAAGGCATAGCTGACATCACTCGTGCAATGTTCAAAAGAGTTTTTAAAAATCTTAGTCCCATATTGGAGGAATGCCAGATGATAAATATTTTGATGATATTATTTAAAAAAAAATCCGTTTGTCTTATTTTATTAAAACAAACATTGATTTTCGCACAACTTGTAGTTTCTTTTATTAAGTTTTCATAAGTGCAAAAACGTATGACGCATCCTATACTCGTGTAACCATATTTATATTATATATTCCGTAAATTATTTAACAAAATCATTATTTTAATTTACATTTCAAAACACACCCATTGTTATTAGTTGATTAAGCATATTGTTAACATAACTAAAAATATTATTAAATAATGCAAGTGAAACGTACCAAACACTCGACGGTATATTTACGTAACAAAAAATGATGATTCAACGAAACGTAGATAAATTAAATATTAATATACCTACGTATAATTTGGCTCTTATAATTATGAGAATATCTTTATAATAACGTGATGCCATCTATCGAACATATTTGTTACCGTAAGTTCTAAGTGCTCTAGATATAGCAAACAGTGGAAAATTAATGAAAAGGTGATATTACATAAGAAATACAACCTAATTAAAAGGTCTCTTCAACATAAGATCGTTATTTTATTACCGGAGCCGATCAATTGATAAAATAATAAGGTTTATGGTTTACAGTAAAATGTGGACACATTTTCCCATCAATTGCAACTATCATGCAGATATCAGCTTCTCTAAGGTAATTTATCTGTGTGATGATGTGTTTGAAAACCTGTTTTCGGTTCTAAAGCAGAAACCCGACAAGGCTAAGGTTCTGGGTTTAATTCCTAGATGCGACCGAAGCTTTGAGAGTCAATATTGTTTTCAATGATTAAATATTACAAATTGAGGTTTTACTCATTACTCATTACGTTACTCCAAAAATTAAAATTAATAATCAACCTAGCGATCTAGAAAAGTCAACAGATGTTGGACATTAAAATAAAATGGGTACTAAATGTATTCTAGACACAATCTAGATTGTATGTAAAATGCATAAAGATAATGTTGGTAGTTCTTAGTCGGAGTCAAATATGACCAAAGGGGAAAGTCAAATTAGCTCAGTGCTAGAGCAGAACCCCAACAAGGCTAAGGTCTTGGGTTCGATTCCTAGATGTGACCGAATATCATATTTTTTTTAATAGAAAAAATATATTATCACACAGTAAAAGTACATATAAATTTTTACTTCTAAGGAATGGCTGGTTACAGTCTTTCGGAAACGTGCTGATACACTTATTACAAGCAATAATTGTCAGCCTGAAACACTCATTTACATTGAAAAATCTTCCGAGAAAAGATACTTGCCCCCAACGGGACTTGAACCCGTGTCCTTCCGATTCCTTCCGGTCGAATGCTCTGACCACTGAGCTATGGGGGCTTATCAAATACCCGCCAAATAATTCAATATATACTAGTGTTTCATTCAACAATTACTGCTTGTTATATTTTTTCCACCTGAAAACAACCAACTTTATTTTTGCGAGGAAGACATTGTTAGTGTTAAATCCCTCGCTAGGTGGCGTCGAGACAAATTATGTCTGCATTTATTGGGGAAATACTTAAACTTGTTAAATATTAATTATTGTTTTTTAATTTATAAACTAACGTTTAGACAAGATTTTTATGCATAGCACAAAGGGTAACAATTATTACAAGCAATAATTGTCAGCCTGGGGGCCTCTTGGGGGCAAGTATCTTTTCTCGGAAGATTTTTCAATGTAAATGAGTGTTTCAGGCTGACAATTATTGCTTGTAATAATTGTTACCCTTTGTGCTATGCATAAAAATCTTGTCTAAACGTTAGTTTATAAATTAAAAAACAATAATTAGTGCTGATACACCTTTTTATATATTTTTTAAATGATTTTTTTTTTCTTTAGCACCGTTATGAAATTTTAAACTCGATGAAACGAAAAATAGCGAAACTAAAAAGAGCAAAACACATACATCTATAGGATTTAACCTGCGAGAGAATGATATAGTGTAATTGGTCTCCTCTTCGTAGTCTCTCCACTCTTATCTACGTTGGTTTTCCGAAGGTTTCACTTCTTGCGTGTGAATTGCACACTCTGATTTTTTTTTTAAATCACCAGAAATATTATTTTTAAAACGCACACCTATCAATAACTCTAAAATGATTTACGCACCGTGATTTTCAATGCAAATTCCCGTGAAACAGCCTACGCATAATAATAATCTAATATTTCTTTCACACACGGAAAGAGAAAGGCAACTTGTATTGCATTCATCAAGTCGTGGGAAAATTCCAACGGAAAGTGATAAGAGTTGCGTATGAAAAAGTAAAATTAATGGCTTCCCTAATGTGAATTGACTTTACATGGCTAATAATTGATGGCTGGAGACATATATACTCTCTCAGGGCCTATTTCATCTCTGGGGATGCTGTGTGGAGGTTCTGTTTAGGGAAAGGAAAGAGAGGAAGTTCTGGAAAGGAAAAGGTAAGAGGGGTAGATAGGAATGAGGGGGACAATGTGTCCAGGAGTGACGATAAATAGTATGACTCGATCCCTCCCACTGAGTTCTGGAGAGGTCAAAAGGTCCTCAAACAGTCTCTCCCGATCCGGCCTGCCATGCAATTGATAGGCAGAAGAATCCGTCACCAATATCCGGACAAATCTCATTCTATAAACACGGGTATCCCTGATAAGTTACCAAACTTATCGAAGATTACTTGATGACCAATAGCACTGATGGTGCTGACTGTTGTGCGTATGAATCCATCCATTCCACTGTGGTACATGGCGATGGATCGAGAGAGTCCGGCTGGAAAGGTCTAAGTTAGATATCCCAAAAAGAATCTCCTGACTCAGAATCAGACGCATTTGCCGCCAAGACCTAGACAAACCTCACCTCATGAAACCGGGCACCACTTTGGGTAATTAATAAACTTTGGGTATTTAATATTCCCACGTTTACAGAACGGCGACAGTATAAAAAGGTAATGAACATACATATGTTCCTTATCGCAATAATACTGCAGTTCTTTCTTACATATTAAATAATGGTGAGACAAAAGACGAAATACGCAATACTGGTTTGACTGTTTCATCCAAAGGAAAAATCAGTACTTTGGAGGACGCAGACTTACGTACATTGTTGTGTGTCTCATCTTTTTTCTCACCGTTAGTAATGCGTAAGAAAGAGCTGCAACACTATTGTCATAAATAACGTATGTTTATTACCTTTTTTGTACCGTCATCGTTCCGTAAACGTGAGAATGTTAAAAGCGTCTAGTGGCAGTGTGTTGGTTATTCAATAAATCATTACCAGGGCGGCGGTACCCAGAACCGCCTCCCAAATTGAAATGGATAATTATATAATTGGTAGATCACGATAGTTGATTGGTGGAAAGAATTAATGTCGGAATGAAAAATGTATAATTAGTTTTAATTTACGGTTAATTGATTCATTAATTGATTGGACAATGTGCAAAAAGTGGAGAGCTCTAAATAGATAATTCCAAGAAGTGCTGTCTGAAGACCTTTCGATTTCCAGGTACCTACAAGACAAACCAATGAAATTTATAATCTCCATCAAAACTAATCGCCAAAACCATTTTAAATTATAAAGGAATACCATCTGGAATATAGTATTATGATGGAATACCATCCATCTCATTTGAGAGAGGAGCTAAATTGGATTCCAATAAAAAAGCATAAAATTATGAAAAACCAAATGCCAAAATACTTTGAGGATGAAATTGTTTTTAATAGAGACATTCATAATTACGAAACAAGAAATATAAACAGAGTTCGATTGCCACAAACGAAGAAATCAAAATCACAGAAATGCCTAATGTACAGAGGACTAAAGATGTGTAATGAAATGCCTGAAAGTATGAAGAATGAAGAAAGAATGAATGTATTTAAAAAGAAATGTTAAGCTTACTGTAAAAATATTTAAATTTATCAAATGAAATGTTACATTGTGCTTATTAGTTTATATTAATGTAGTATAAACTAACTCAATAAAAAAAAAAATAATAAAAAAAAATTTGGAGGCTGGTAATACGGTATATGTAGCATCTATATACATAATTTCACAGTTCACCATAATCGATTCGATTACACATCTGCCCTTATGATGGACACTGTAACGCAGTCCAGAATGTTGGTAAAAAAGTCGAAGAACACATGGTACGATCAATTGAATCAGATTCTTGAGTCGGGCCATGACAAGGGTATGTATGAAACGAAGTATGATGAGGCAAAAAGTGTGTGTCTAGACCGAGTTGCTTAGCGGTCCGTCCTCTCTGTCTACCCCTTCGGGGAAATGGCCTGACGTTAGTTAATTAGTTTGTAATGTTTTTTTGTAAATAATAAATTGAATTGAATTTGAAAAATTATACGAATTGAATGAAACACCAAAAAATAGACCTGCAATAATTCATGAAATTTTTGTCTCTTCTGATTCTCCATTGATGGTGCGATGAGTTCACTGCCTACCTCCACGGGGACATCGTTTATTAAATTATGTATATATGTCAGTCATATTCTTGAGAAAGCGAATTTCGTACTTTCGTCTCCGTATCTTTAAAATCTCACGTACACTTTGCTCATAAAGACTTCAGGTACCCAGTTTCGAAACGAGCACTTCGTTATAAAGTATTTCACATGTCTTCGTTATTAAAAGGCAAGTTATTGTTTGAATACATTCAATTTACGTCATAAAATTGCTACCTGTGAATATTGTATGCGGCATGAAGAGTTTCACAAAATATTATATTGTATGGAATACCACAAAGCCCGCCGAAGAGATTTCAAAGTGAAAAAACTTGAGAAAGAATTTATTACAACACGCGATATTCTAAATCTAGTGTGTTTTTGGTACAATTGATCTTTTGACCTATTTCAGAATGTCTTACGTCTTGCTATTGTAAATTCGCTATTAAAACCTGTTGTAATTATTGATGCTGTGTTCAATTGTTTAAAACATTTCGAAACGTTTTAAGGGAAACGGCTGCGCAGCCATTTTCATATAAAACTTAATTTTGGATTGGAGGCAAATACCCAAACAAACTGAAAAACTATTATTTTTAATCAAACGATATAGCAATTATGTAGTATAAATGAGTGCTACTTTATATATGTGTATTAAACAATTAAATTTTTCATAATTTGGAGGCAATTTTGGCAATGATGTGAATTAATGCACTAATTTAAAAAATTGATTTTGTTCTTTTTACTTTGGAAATATGATCTTTCCTTATCTCAAGAACATTTTTGGATAGATATTTTAAATTGTGTACGACAAATTTGTGTTAACCATGTAAATGGGTCGCTTGTAATTGGTGCTTTTCTAGTGTTAAGTGTATAGAAACGTGTTACTAAAACTGATCGATCAAAATTTTTATTTTGGTTAGGTCATGTCGGGTTAGGTTAAGTTAGTTTAGGTACAATCCGCTTCCCTTTTGGGCAACTCCTGTAAATGTTATGATTTAGTTGGAAAAACCAAAGAAATTGAGATTAAGAGTAACATCAAAAATACAAATTCTGGTTTCGTCTGTCTCTAACTCTGATTCAATTAACTATTGAACACTAAAATAATATGCTAAATTTAAACTGATTGTAATAGGGGGATAAATCGATAAAGTATCTACTTGCCTATAATATCATAATTTTAACAGAAACATATTTTAGGTTTTTTACAAACAATAAACGTGGTAAAAACTAAGTATTCTGTTTAATTTTGGAAGAAAAATATTTTAATTGCTATTTGGAAAATTGGAATACATTTGTCAAGAGTTAGGCGGTCGGCGCTAGAATATACTCGTACGTAAGCTCACAAAAGCAGGCTGTTTCGGGTAAACGTTTTGTATAATTAAGTGACACAGTATTATAAAGTTCTTTGAGCCGTAAGGTTTCGAATAACTTGTGCGTTTCTCAAGCCAGAAACAGAAGCAGGAGAAATGATGTCAACGGAGCCCTAAGGTGTGCCGACAGGTCTACCTACTTTCTTTAAAATTCGTCACTTGTTTTCCCTCGGTGCTATAAAAAAACGCCGAACAATCTTCTTCAATACAAATATGTACGACCTCCGTAGTCCAGTGGGTAAGACTCTTGACTCACAATCCGGAGGTAGCGGGTTCGAACCCGGCATGCGCAAATAAATTTTATTTGATTAATTTGTGTTATTTCACAATTAATTCATTTAAAATAATATATAGTATATTTGCGGCATGTTCCAGAGTGGAAGATACTATCAGTATCGCCCTGGTGTAAGACCACCATTCAGAATTGAAACGTTGCTTGAAAATGGCTTTAGCCGTGATTAGTGACCAGATCTGAATAGCCAGGTACTTCCCAACCTTCCTCTTCCCCACCTCCTTCCCCTCCCCACTACCTTAAGCCTCACAACATACCTCAATTGGGGATGCCATAGTCTCACTGGCTCCAGACGGGAGCAGTTGAGATTCTTGTGCGGTATTCACTGTAAAAAAAATAAAAATATGTAGCACTTTACTTTTCCTCTGAACTAAGCAACTAAACGACACGTACTTACAACTATAGGAATGTCAACTTCATGTCAACTTCTTTTACAGTCAGATAAAGTATGATTGAAGATTTTCAATTTTTTCTCTGGTAAACGAGCAACTTTATACGATAATTTCTTGCCGTCAAAATTTCTGTATCACTCGGCTACCGATAAAACAATAGTACCATTTATATTTGACGGCAAGACAACAATTGTTCGGCATAAGGGGCAATGTATCTTGCTCACTTACCAGTTGACCTTTAGCAAACGCTTTGTACAACCTTGCAGTGTTCATCGTGTCCCAAAAGGTCGGGTTAGTTCAGATTAATCCCCCAAAAGTTTTTTTTTTCAAATTTCATTTCAGTTTCTTCAGTCCTCGTCTGACGTCGATCAGTGATTTCCAGGGCTAGATTTACTCCTCTCTGAATTCGCATTATCATTTATATTGTCCTTCAACCTTGATATTTATTACATCTAGGGTATTTACAAAATTTATCTAGGTACTTTTTTTACATTAGCTCCCCTCAGGAAACGAAAGGTAAAAATTTCTGGGAATGAAAAAGGTATGAGGGGTGGGTAGGAAACTTGGAGACGGTGTCTCCAGGAGTGACGGACGTATGAATTCATCCCTCTCACTGTGGTTCAAGGTGATGTTCCGAGAGAGTCCTGCTGGTGAGGTTAAAAGGTCTTCCTCAATCAGTCTCTTCCGATCCGACCTGCCCGGAGCTGGTGGGCAAATGCATCCACAGCCAAGACCCGGACAAACCTCACCACATAAACCCAAGCACCCCTGCTAGATCACCAAACTTAGCGAACCACTTGGGGTGACCTATGGCAGAAGGGTTGGTTATCCAATAAATGGTTACCGTGGCGCGGTACCTACACCAATCTCCCAAATATGTAATTATTGTAAAATGAAGAAATAAATATCTTTGTTAGATCAATATCAGCTAACAAATATTTTTTTGCTTTGTAGATCCATGTTCTGTTGACGAAATAGTAATATCGTCACGGTGTAATTTTGTGGATTTCAATATTGTATGTTTTTATGGGAAAAATTAATAATACCAAGGTTAAAATAGGCACCAAAACTTTTGTGGGTGTTTTATTGAAGTATAGAATTGTTAAACCTTCCACAAAATATATGAAAAGGACTCACCAAATATTCTAGTCTAGCTATTTTAAAGTTCAGCTGTCAAATGCTGAGGTTTAGTAAACATAATATTAAAAACAAGTTTGTTATTTTTTTTTTCTTCGGGTGCTATTTGATACATCAACGGTTCTTTTTTAAATTAACGGACGGCGTCACTTACGTTCTGAACAATCCAATATTTACAGTCATCAAGATAATATATTTTTGAATGTAGCTATTACTTTGTGGATATCCATTATAGAAAAATGAAACAATACAACTTTGTATAAACCACTTATATGATGTGCAAATCCGACCGGTTTCGGAACAAACGTTCCTTCGTCAGGGAAAGCTTATACTAATTTGACAGTTTATAACAATGTTTTATTGTGGTAGGGGTGGAGCCGTTGTTAGTTAATAATGTGGATTGGGTGGGTAGGTATTAGTGTAGAGTGGGTGGGTAGGGGAACAAATTCATGATTGGGCTATATGACAATATTTTTTGTTTGTTGATAATAGATTCATTATTTTTAAGGGATTTTTTAATTTCCAAAGCTTCTAAGTTATCTAAACGTTTTCCTTTATGATTAATATAAAGAATATTTATCCCTGTGTTTTTTTCAAAACTGTGGTTATTTTCAATGATATCAAATAAAAAAATAATATAACTAACCATATCATATCAAATAAAAAAATAATATAACTAACCATATCAGAAGCTAACTGGCTATTATTTGAACCCGCGACCTTCGGACTCAAACATGAAAATGCGAAGTTTTGTGTCGGGTTAAATAAAAAAAAACGCAGGAAGAGATGAAATGAAGGAAGACACACAAAAAACGTAAAAAAATTATAAAAATATATTAAACAATTAAAAAAAAAACTTACATAAAAAAGTAAATATTTTATACGAATCATATTATAACATACCTACAACCTTAGTAAGAATCGTGGCTCCCTTATCAGGCTCTTTTCTGATAATATATGCATGACCAATGATGACCTTAAATATAATATTTACGTACAAATGTAATTCATATTCTTTATTTATTTATTTTTATTAAAGTACATAAAACAGGATGATTTAAATTACAAAAATTATAACAAAGATAATATCAGTAATAATTAGCTACTCGTAAATATGCAAAAGTGAATGACGAACAAGAATGAGTAAAAGGTAGAGTACGAAAGAATCACCAACAATTTATTATTGGCACCTGTGCTGATATCAGCTTTATACGATTGATGGTATTTGAAGTGATTGAATGGGTTATTAAAAATGTCAATTTCATTATTAGAGCAGTGTATAGTGTTATAATGTCTTAATGTTCGTGGTAAAGGGGAGAAATATCCTGTATTTGCGTGGTAGGTAGATATATAGAAAATATCTTGCATCCTCCGTGTTGAATTTCTTGACGGTGTGTTAATGTTAATTTGGGATAAAATGTTTGGTGTATCAACTGATGCATGTATAATTTTGTGCAGAAGCAATAAATCAGAAAGTTTCCGTCTTCCTGTCAGAGAGTGTAGTTTATAGTGTAGAATTCGGTCTTTATACGTTCCAAATTGATCAGATATACCTTCGCGATAAGCAATAACACATATATAATGATTAAAAAAAATAGATTAATAGTCCAATAATGGTCCAAATAATATCTACAATTCATAAACTAACAACATTGCATTTTTTTTAAATAGTCACGTTCGACATAATTTGTTATTAAGTACTTACTGGTACCTACGTATTATTTATTTATAATTCAATATTAAATAACGTACCTACCCGCAAAGAGAAATCTGTTTTGTATAATAACATTAATAATGAAACGACTAGATTGGTTGAACGATATTAGAGTTATATGGACCAAAATCACAAAAAGGTACAATTTTCGACGTTACGACACTTTCTCACGAGCTATGATAGAATGTGTGTGGTGAATGAAAACTAACCTTTCCATCGCTAAAAGTCACAGCAAGAGCACGCAGATAAGATCGAGGGACCAGTTTACATTTAATGTCCTAATATCAACGTAATAAAACGTTATTTAATAGTTAAGTCAAGTCATTTTGAAAGGCTTTGGTAATTCAAAAATAACACAAGTCTACAAAAAAATAAAAATTGAGAGCTGTTTTGGTTTTTTGCGTAATTCTTATGTTTTTGGGTGTGCTGAATCCGAAAATGACTTTCATTTTGTCACAGAACGTCACGTTTTCTGACAATATAGGTATCTATGTTAAACAAGTTATCATCTTAAAATAAAAGACTAAAAAGAAAATATTTTATTTATAATTGCTTAACAAAGGTTATTTTTTTACCTGAAATACATCGATTAGTAAGCACTAAACACATTTCTTTTTCCCAGTGATACTCCTTTTGGTACATTTTCGCTTGTAGGAAGCATCTCTGACGCGTCCAACGGTAGTCTGCAATCATTGAGATGCTCCATCTTCCCTGGTATCTTTTTTCCATCTCCTTAATATCTTGGTGAAATCGTTGACCTTGCTCTTCACTCACATATCCTAAATTTTCTGGAAAGTAGTCGAGGTGGGAATGAAGAAAATGTTCTTTTAAACTCATTAGGCAACCTAAAGCTTGAAATGCTTTTATAGATTTGTTTGTAGTTAGGGTCTTTGTTATTGCCTAAAAATTCAGGTTAAACATCCCCGATCCCAAGTTCCCCTCCCCCCTCCCTAGAACCCCCTACCCAAGTTCTCCTCCCCCCTCCCGCATTTCGAACATTAAGTCCCAGTACATTCAGTCTTCACAGCTCGTGTGCCTCCTATTGCAATTTTTTTATACAGGGTGTTAAGGGACGTACTTGACTTACTTTAACCAGTGATTCCTGACATTATTTGGAGTAAAAAATGTAAATGAAATTTTGGTCTCCGGTGACTTTTTTCGACGACTTTTTTTTTTTTTCAAAATTTTTTTCTTCAAAATCAAACAAAAAAAAATTTCTTCCGCATGTCATCACTGTTCACTCAGCCAGGTGCCCGACGAACCAAAAAAAAAAAAAAAACATCAAAAATGTCACCGGAGACAAAAATTTTATTTACATTTTTTACTCCAAATAATGTCAGGAATCACTGGTTAAAGTAAGTCAAGTACGTCCCTTAACACCCTGTACAAATTTCATAATGTCAGAGCTCACCAGTAGTTTTATACAAACCTTGTCTTGACAATAGCGAACACAAAAAAAAAGAATTATCCAATTTGGTGCAGTCGTTCAAAAGTTATGCGCGTACATACATTTCTGCGATTCATTTTAATTTAATTAATTAATTTTTCGTAATTTCATGGTGCCAGAGCTCACTATTGTATACAGAAACCAACGCGGGCATGCACACATCAAATCCCCAAAGTTTCATCGCAATCGGATGAACGGTTTAGCAATGAAATGTTTATTGCCAGAGCTCACTATCATATATACTATCTATATCTGTATTTTATTTTTTTTATTTATAACATTACATTTGATACATTTGTATGGCAAAAATAACATAATAATAACATTGAAAAATAACTATAAAATGTGTACAAGTGTTATTATGTCTTGTGGGTCGATATTAGTTCCTAGCTAGGCAGATTGCCCGTTCTAAGGAACCAAATGCTGGTGAGAATGCAAAAAAAATTAAATATTTTAACAAAATGTTAATTTTAATTTTTAAAATTAAATATAAATTAATATAAAATATATTTATACCGTTTTGCAAAATAACCTGACGTTCTGGAATTTTTTGAGTATTTTTCTAGTTTTCAGAACACCTAAATACAAATAAATCAGTCGAAAACATCCAGACAGCATTTTTGTTGTAGACCTGTGTAATTATTTATTGATATCGAAATCTTTCAGCAATTCAAATTTAAAATGACGCTTGGTGGCTGAATTTTACATTTTGGAAAATTTTAACATAATATGTATTGATCGTGGTGTGAAAGATCACCATTCATAATCGAAACCTTGCTTGCAAGGCTTTGAGCGTGTTTGGTGACCAGATCTGAGTAGCCAAGTGGTTCTCCACCTTCCCCTGCCCCATCTTCTTCCTCTCTACTACCTTCAGCCTCACAACTTACCCCGATTGGGGATGTCTTGGTATCACTGGATTCAGATGTCTGCGACCAGTTGACAATCTTGTGTGGTACCTACACAACAATTTAAAAATTAAAAATCTAACTTCTCCATCAACGCGTAAGCAACCTTCGGCTTATTTTGATGGTAAAAGAGGTTTTCCAATATTGCAAGGGTTGTTTGTATCTCAGTAATGTTAGTTTCATCAAAACAAACTCTTCAATCTTACCAGGAAAGTCTATTGTCGGTTTATGGTATTCGTTTCTCTTTTCTCTATGAACATTATTAAGAGGAAACGCGAGCTACACAAATATATTCCTCTATTTCCTCTCTGGATTTGTCACTAGGGAGTGCAAAGATTGATAACATAATACTGCGTTTTGATTTTTTTGATAAGCTACTTCTTATATGAGTTAGGACCGTCAAATATCCTTAAAATTGCCTTGTTTGAACGCCATCAACTAATATTCAGTATACGAATTTAACAGTGTTTTTAAACGAATTCGAAAAGGAGGTTCTCAATTTTTTCAGCCAAGGTGCCCGGCCCGGCGTGTTCACTTGTCAGCTCCCCTCCCGCCGCGGTCCGCTCTCGCCTCTCAGCTCGTCAAGTCGCGCGTGCGACACAGGCACATCTCACCTATAACTATGTATGTAATTACAAACCTACCTTGGCTGACACCGACTCCAAAAATAATAATCGTACCTACATACTGATGAGTAGAAAAAGTAAGTTGATTATTAAGTTGTAGAAGAATACGAAATTATTTTTTTACTTTTTAGGGCATTTTTTTAAGTCGTTTTGTTGTTTTGTTAAAATTTTTGTTTATGTTTGTATCTGATAGTTGTTCCGAGGCGCATTGTATAGTTCGCCTCTTTGGTTGGACAGGGTTCTATCTTCGTCTTGCCGTGTTCTGATGTGTCAAAGTTTGCAAAGACGACTTTTCATACCGATTTAAAATAAAAGATTTTGACGTTCAATCTTGTGCAAAGTATTTTAATTTTTCACATTTTAATAGCAAATGTTTTAATATGTTGTAATTCTTTGTGCAATTAATTATTTTATCGTGGCTGCTTGCATATGGTTCAATCTGTATATTTAAGGATGTTCTCAAATAGTAAGTGTAAGAACATTTTAAATATTTCGCTTTTTTTTTTTTTTTAATGGTCTCATGACTCTGGTTTAATCATAAATGCAAAAAAAACAAAATTGATATATGTATATAAGATCACCCAATGCCAAGGCAAATATTATTACACCAGAAATAAAAATTCACGGTTCAGATTGCTTACATGTTGGTATCCCAGCATTGTGTACATGCGAATATATTGAAGTGGTTAAAGAATATGTTTATTTAGGTGTAATTATTGACTGCCTTTTCATATTTACAAACAAATAAAATCTGTGAACGTCTGAGATCTATTGTTAGTAGATTATATAAACTTAAATTCTATGTTCCAATATGCACACTTCGAATAATTTATTTATCATTGGCTGAGTCTGTTATAAGGTACGGAATTACAGCTTGGGGACTTTCCTGTAAGACAAATGTAAATCATGTTCAATCAGTTCAAAATTCATTAGTTAAATTATTAGCTAATAAAAGTTTATACGAACAAAGGCACAATTTATTTATTAAAGGCACAATTTAAAGCTCGACAAGGCTGCAGGCTCAGACGGAATACCCCCTAATATAATTGCTCATATGTCAAAAACCATTTGTCAACCGCTGAGCTATATATTTAATCTTAGCATATCGACTGGGTGTTTCCCTCATTCTTGGAAACTCACGCGTGTAAGCCCAATTTTCAAGGCTGGAGACAAGTCTGATATAAGGAATTACAGACCAGTAGCTGTACTGTCAACTATACCAAAAATATTTGAAATGATTATTTACAAGAAATTACATCACCAAATTATGCCATTTCTAGGAGAAAACCAACACGGTTTCATGCCAAGAAAATCCACGGTTTCAAATTTGTTAACATTTTCGCGATTGGTGGCCGTCGGACTGGACTTGAGACACCAAATAGATGTAGTGTATACGGATTTTGCCAAGGCTTTTGATCGAGTTGATCATGATATTTTACTACTTAAAATGTACAAACTTGGTTTCGATCAACAAACACTTATATTCTTCGCGTCCTATTTAAAAGCTAGAAGTCAATATGTAATAATAAATGGACATGAATCTAAACAATTCCCGACGTTATCAGGTATTCCCCAAGGTTCAAACCTTGGTCCTTTGCTGTTCCTTATACTTATAGATGACATCCAGGTTTGTGTAAAATATTGCAAATGTCTTCTATTTGCAGATGATCTCAAACTTTTGATGGAAATAATCTGTTACTATGACTGCTTAAAAATGCAATCTGACCTTGATGCTATTGCAGAATGGTCAGTAAAAAACAAATTAGAATTCAATATTAAAAAAATGTGTAACCATGACATATACCCGCTCCCAGAAGCCCATAGTTTTTTAATACAACATTAAAGGGAAAACATTATGCCGAGTCAATAGCTTTAAAGATCTCGGTATCGTCTTTGATCCCAAACTGACATTCTCGGATCATATATCACGGCTCACTCCAGCATGCTACAAACTCCTGGGTTTCATCATCAGAATATGTAAGCAATTTGATGACCCAGATGCAATGATAGCCATGTTTGATGGAGTCATAAGAAGTAAGCTGGAGTATGCCAGTGGTGTGTGGACTCCGCACCAAGCGAAATATATTAATATGCTAGAACAAGTTCAGAAAAAATTCCTTAGGTATGTCTATATGCGGATGAATGGAACGTACCCGAGATTCATGCACCATATGGAATTACTTGAGGCAACAAACAGATTTAGCTTGGAAACTAGACGTTATGCAAATCTTGCAATTCTTAGTTTTAACATAATCCATAATCGTATTGACAGCCCATTCCTCTTGGAATGTTATGGCTTATACGTGCCTGAAAATTTCAGCCGTAGTCGTCGACACGACTTGTTCAAAATACCATACGGCAGCACAGATGTTCTAGCACAGCATAGCATGACAAGAGGAATGGTGCTGTTGAACGAAATATCGGAAACACTAGATATATATAACTCTTCTTTAGATAGCCTTAAGATTTTTTTGTATATTAATCATCTTCCTAGGTGTTAAGACTGTTAAACTGAGAAAATTGTACAGTAATTGGATAAAAATCTGTTGTACAATTAAAAAAAAAAAAAAAAAAAAAAAAAATGTTCCGTACTTTTATCAGAATCTCAAAATTCTCTCAGTAAGAGCAATTCTGTGGCATAAAATTATTTTTTAGCATATGAATAACCCTATATACATAAATAGACTGGACCACACTTACAATACTCGATTTAAATGAAGGACTAATCGTACCTAAGCACTTAAACAAATATGGACTACATAATACCTACTAATATGTTACCTGCTAAAATTAAAAAATGTACAAATAATATAAAACAAATATTATATTGAAAAATTGGCCTGCCGAAAGAAATAGTTTGTATTAACATTTTTGTAGTAACCTCAAAATCAGACGTTAATGAGAAATCGTCTTTGGAAACTTTGAAGCTTGAAGTATTTGTCGGAACAAGTTGAATTGAAGTTACATCACTGTCCAACAAAAGTGATGATACTCTTATTATTCAAATATCTCGGCGCCCGCTTTTCCTCTTATATCACACCTCACTGACGGTGAGGAGCAGTGAACCAAATTCATAAAGAACTCAAGCAATGGTTTTTTTATTAAAAAGTATACACTTGTATAATAAGGAACTCCAGTGAAAAATATTATGGCTTTAAAAAAATATATTCAAACAGACCAATAAACGCTGATTCTGAATATAAAAGTATTATTTCATAATATTAAACGTAGAGTTCTTAAAAAATTATTAAAAAGTGAATTTTTAAACCTCTCGTCAAAACACACTGTAAAGTTGGTATTACTGAATGGTTAGTGCTGACGTCACGCGTCACCAGTCATTGTATTGAAATCTTTGATTATGTAGGTACGACATAAGCCATCAGTATTATCAACATTTCATGTTATTCGTTATTTCATACTGTTTATAGCGATTTATTCGTTGTGTTTATTGAAACAATATTTAAGCCTAAATAATTCAGTATCAAAAATAGAGATATCTCTATTAGTTTATCTCTATTATTTAAAATATTGAAAAAGTACTGCACAAAAAAATAGTAATGCTACTTCTAGGGAGAATGCTTCGAATAACGCTATTCAAAATGGCGGCACTTGATCAGCTGATTGCCCAATCCTATAGTAATTTTTCAGGAGTGATGACGTCACTACGACACACGATTCACCATATACGGTGGTTTTCGGGGGGTCTTGAAAAATTAAAACTTTTACAATTATTTTAACTATTAAAACTAACTCTAAAAATAAAAATAAACATGCAGTTATTTAAGTTAGAAGGTCTTTATTCATTAAAAAAAAAATTAAAAAATTGGACTGGAGTTCTCTATTATCCGCAAAACGACCGTGAAATTCTGTGGGTAAAAAGTTTAAGAACGAAAGTGTAAGCTACCTCGATGAATATGATTATTAATTGAACACGCTCAGAGTCAATTAAGCTTACAGAGATTTTTTAAATATTAAATTATATTAAGCAAAAAAAAATGACATGTAAAGTACGCATCCAGAGAAAATGGAAAGTTAAGTATGAAATTATGAAAATTCGAGGCTTATTTGAGATTTTCATGGACAAAAGTATTTAGTAATTTATTTTTGGGGTAATATGCCGTGCTATAACTAGGGAATGCAAATCTCGCGAGATTGGGGCCTAAGCGAGATCTCGCCAGTTTAGAATAACAATGCCGCGAGATCTCGCCAATTTCGAGATCTCGCGAGATTGGCAGTTTTGTGTGTTTTTTTGCAAATAATCACAATATTTGAATAAATTAAGAAAAATTAATAAAAATTATAAGTATTATAAGATAAGCATTTAATTGCACGAATTTTTCAATAGACTTTTATGCATAAAACATTGTTTGACGTATTTGTCTATATTTTTTTAATAAACTTCGTAATAAACTTTGACGTACGTATCTATCAAATAACAAATGAAACAAACAACCTTTCTCTTCTAATATCAAACAAAAATCCTCTAGTAATAAAACAGTTCTTTTATAACAAACAAAAGAACGAGAAGTTAAAAAAATTAAACATAACAACTTCACATAAGAAACTTTTTTTGCATAAATAACCAAAAAAATACTCGAATAAAATCAAACTCAATCAAGTAACACGTTAGGGAACGTACCCATGCTACGTAACCCGTTCAGGGGGGGGGGGTCTTCGAAATACGGGGGGGGGTCTTCGAAATACCAGGCTTGATACAAATGAGCGGCGGTTAGGTTTTTAGTCACCGGGGGGGGGGGGGGTTAAAAATTGCAAAAAGTTGGTCACGTAGTATGGGTAGCATACCCTTAGGTAGCAACAACTATTAGTAAACAAAACAAATGCGCGCTGATGACGATGCACGCCGGCTTAACTTTCGACCAATCGCACGCACATACTAATCTGAGAGACACCTCGTCCCGCGACCGCTACCTCAGGCCGCCGCCTCACGCGCACCGAACGAAACCGACAGATCGGACAGGTCGCAACTCCGTCCGTGTCAGTCCGCCCTTCGAATAAGACTTTTTTATGCTCGAGTGCAATCTCGTTAAACTCGCGAGATCTCGCCATTTTTTCGTCCGAGATCAATCTCGCTAAAAAGGGCCGAGATCTCGCGAGAACGAGATTGCATTCCCTAGCTATAACCCATTCTTGGCTAAAGAAGGAAGTACCTCAACACGGCGTAACACCTCAAAAATAAATCACTATAATTATTATCAAATTATTATGTAAGAAACTTGCCGACCAAAACCATAAAAACTGTTTATTGTGAATCTCCATTTAAAAAAAAAACTTTGCAGCATTATGACCGGTCGGTAGCTGAGTTGGCATTGCGTTAGGGTTCCACCCAAGCTTCCCGTGTTCGATTCCTCGGATGGCTAAGTCCTCCATCACAACACAATCAACATTTTCAGCTTCCTGTGATGTAGTAGGAGATTTTCAACTATGGTCGGGTTATTCGTAAAAGTAAAAACACAGAAATTAACATGGGGGTCATTCTCCAGAATCAAGTGTCGAATTTTTACAGTTCAGTACTTTGGGCATATTTATAATTAGCCCAATGTAGACTAATTTCCAAAATGCAATCAGATACCGTATAATTATTTAAAAAAATTGTGCAATCTATTGACAATATGGATTTTTCTGTTTTAACTTTTTTGAAGTGCCAGTGGTAAGTTAAAAAGCAGCATAATGATTACTGTAATTGTTGAAAGCCCATCTCATTCTCTTCACCGCTACCTTCAGCCTCACAACATACTCCAATTGGAGATGCCATAGTATCACTAACTCCAGACGGATATGATCAGTTGAAACTCTTAGGCGATCTTCACATAAAAAACGAGCCTCTGGCCACGAGATATATTTAAATATTTGGCGACGACTACAAATTCATGGGAGCCTTTTTAAAAGCGTTTTCATGTTAAAATCACATTGAAAGAAATACGAAAAATTCACAAAGAAGAGATAATTTATTTTTATTTATCTTGAATACAAATGGTCACCTAATTTACTGATTGAGAAATATTCTGAGGTAGCTCTTGCCTGCGTTAAAAATAGGAACGTTGCCCAATAATGGGTATTGTGGTCTCATCTCGTTCAAGTCCGCCGCTCTCCATTCTAGGCGATTTGCTATGAACGGGGTTCTCGTACCGGTTATGGAATCATTAGGAATTTACCTACCTTATACTATCTTTGAAGAGAAAAACTAAAAAGGCTACATCCATTTAAAAGCTACGCATACCGTTTAGACAGAGCCTGCCGAAACCATGTTATTATTTGCGTCTAAAACCGCAAACTTGGGTGAATCCAACAAAATAACTAATTTTATATACTTACTAGATGTTGTTATACGATATCATCAAAGTTTAACCAACCACTATCTTTTTTCATTGAAAAACGTGGAAAAAACAATATCATGTTTCTAGTCTAATTTTTGGGTTAAAAGGTCAATATCATGTTTCTAGTCTAATTTTTGGGTTAAAAGGTCAATATCATGTTTCTAGTCTAATTTTTGGGTTAACAGGTCAATATCATGTTTCTAGTCTAATTTTTGGGTTAAAAGGTCAATATCACGTTTCTAGTCTAATTTTTGGGTTAAAAGGTCAATATCATGTTTCTAGTCTAATTTTTGGGTTAAAAGGTCAGTATAATGTTTCTAGTCTAATTTTTGGGTTAAAAGGTCAATATCACGTTTCTAGTCTAATTTTTGGGTTGAAAGGTCAATATCATGTTTCTAGTCTAATTTTTGGGTTAAAAGGTCAATATCACGTTTCTAGTCTAATTTTTGGGTTAAAAGGTCAATATCATGTTTCTAGTCTAATTTTTGGGTTAAAAGGTCGATATCATGTTTCTAGTCTAATTTTTGGGTTAAAAGGTCAATATCATGTTTCTAGTCTAATTTTTGGGTTAAAAGGTTACTAAGCTCCAAATAAAAAATTAGGATGAATTTTTCTTTAGAGTTTACTTTACTATGTAGGAGGCTCGATAACAACTCGTTAAACAGCTAGATTATTGGAATTCTAGCCCCTTAATAAATAAAATAAAATGTATTATAAACTTGTTCGTTTTAGGAGCCTCACACTTTCATACAATTTTAATATTTACATTAATGATATAGGCCAATGCTTCAAATACACCAAAACATTACTATCTAATAAAATCTGAACGGCTCAATATTAATTAACAAAACAGAAGTCAAAGATTTAGGAGTGTCATTGGACTCTAAGCTTATTTATGATATTCATATAGACTCGGTCACATCAAAAGTCTCGAAAATATTAGGATTCATTCTTAGGACATGTAAAAAATTCAATAATTTTAGAACAATGAAAATCCTATATTTTGCTTATGTCCGCAGCTTACTAGAATACGCGTCACAAGTTTGGAACCCGCAATATGCATCATGTGTGGAAAATCTAGAACGTGTTCAAAATCGTTTTCTACGATACTTAGATTTCCGCATATGCAGTTACATACACACCTAAATCACCAAGATTCAGCCGCGTACTTCAATATACTATTATTAGAAGTTCGGAGAAGCACGGCCGATGTACTTTTTCTTCAAAAAATAGCCAGATCCGTTGTAGATTGCCCAGAACTCTTAGAACGAAACAGATACGAGTTCCTAATAGACGAACCCGATCAGACACGATTCTTAGCCTCCCTCGGTGCAACACAATTCTAAGCAGAATTCTTTCATCTATCGTGCATCCAACACTTTCAACACACACTATACACAATTTGACATTTTTAACTCTGCATCACACTCCTTAAAATCACACAGACGCTCTATCGATACTCTACAATAACAATAACTATAGATACCTTCCCTCTAATACAACCACCACTAAATGAACTTCTTTTTTTCTTCTTTTTTTTCCCCTTTAATTTTTTGTCACGCATATTTTTATTACTATACCTCAACTTAACCGATCCCCCCCATCCTTCCCCCTCCCTATTCCTACCTAAATAACTCGGCTCTTAAAATGTAATTTTTTCATTAGTAAATATCTCTGGAATCACTACACTTGTATACAATACCTATGTGGAAACCTGTAAATGGTTCAATTATTGTGAATCAATTACTATATGCTGTTATTAATGTAAACTGTTGGTCCCAAATAAATAAATAAAATTAAAAAAATAAACAAAAAAGACAAGATAGTAATGATTTTTCGTGTCATATGTTATGTTAGTTATTTTATATATTTATGTAATTCAAGATTATCGGTATGTTTGTGTAGGCACATAAAACGCGTATGAGCTCGTAAATATTTTCTCATAGTAGGTATCTATATAATTCAGGATTAATAAACCAGGATTCTTATTTGCGCGCTTTTTTAATAATTTAAAAAATTATACTACGAGTTTCTTTCTTTTTGAAAACGGGATATTTTGGCGTCCCGAAGCTGTGTTCGGTGACACCGGGACACGCTGCCTGAAAACGGGACTGTCCCCGTGAAAACGGGACATCTGGTCACATTACTTATGGCATTATATATTTCTTGGTTTTCCAACAATTGGTTCCTGGGCGGCGTCCCTCATCCCCGCCTCCCAAATTGTAAACGATTAAAATTAAATATATTCAAAAGTAACAGTATCAGTATCTTTTGAATAATGGCAGTTTTACAAAATAAAAGGGGAATAACACTGATAACAAAGTACTAAGGCAAGTGACATTACTTAAAAATTAATTTACAAATTAATCTTAAGAATACAGTACGTTTGCAGGATTTTCACAATTATACTAGAATAATTATTTTCTGACCTCAAAAATATTGTTCATACTTGATGATCATACCTTCACAAACAATCCAAATCGTTAACTATACAAATTTGTATGCTGTTCTAATGCAATCGCTTATATGGGGATCGCTCTAGTTCTTATAAAGAAGGCCTTCATAGTCATACCGTTATATCTTTAGAATGGATTCTTTATCATTTATCTATGCTTATGAATAGTTTAAACCAGTGCTTAAATAAAAAAAATATATTATTGACCGGAACGCGTGGTTCTGATTTTTAAGCTGAACTTTTTTATTTAAAAATGTGTATTCTCGTTCCGCCCCCCGTTGGATTATTTTTTCCTTCGGAAAAACGCTCCCAGGCAATTTGAAAACACCGCTCATTACGGCTTTTAAATTTTATAAAAAAAATCAGGGGAGATTTTTTAAACATTTCAGAATTCAAGCGTAATGTTTTAAAACTTATATTGTAATGTAACCAATACCAATTGTAGTCTGATGATCCCTGTTGCAAGGCGAAACCGATCAGATCTAAAATAAATTATTGGAACTAAGTATGAAAAGATTTTTTAAAATCACTAATTCATATCAACTCGTGAGTAGAGCTATAAGCCCACATCTTCTTTGGAAATTTTAATTTTAACACAACATTTATAAAAACATCACAAGTACACGAACATTGTACAAGACAACACAATAAATTGTACACAAATACTGTCAAGACTGAAAGTGGCAAGAGAAGTATTGGTCACGAGGGAGTTCATATATATATAATCTCCTTCCAGATAGCCTAAAAACGGAAAATAACATAAAAACCTTTAAAAAAAAACTATTTAAACTCAAAATGTTGGAACAAAATTAAAAATATTACTTCTTACTACTGTACTATATATGCTCTGTATTTAAGTTAAGAAAGTGAAATATTATGTTTCTTTTAACTTAATAATAAAAAATAAAATAAATATTTAAAAAATAAAAATAAAATAAATTAAATAATGTTTGAATTTCTCCGCGAGGAAAAATTGTACGGATTGTTGTTAATTTGTAATGTGTGTTTTTGACGCATATCTTGGTTGTTCATTTTTATAACATTATTTCCATAAAGGAGGCCCTGAGGAATAAAAATCACTCTGGATCGGTGTCATCTTTGGGGATGCTGTTTGGAAGATCTTTTATGGAAAGGAAAGAGAGGAAGTACTGGGAAAAATGTATGTAGGATGGTTAGGAATCTCGACTTCAGTGTGTTCAGGAGTGACGAATGTGTGAATCCATCCCTCCCACTGCGGTGCAAGGTGATATGTGGAGAGTTCGGTTGGAGAGGTCAAAAGGTCTCCCGCATCCAGTCTCTCCTGATCCAGTCTGCCACGCAGTAGCTGGACAAAAGTATCCGCCGCTAAGGCCTAGAGTCTGGGCCCTAGACAAACCTCATTCCATGTACCCGGGCACCCTGTAAAATCAACAATTGTAGGTAACCACTTGCAGTGTCCTACGGTAGGGGTGTTGTTCTTGGTTTCCAGGGCAGCGGTACCCATACCCGTCACCCAAATTGAGAAGTTGGTAAGTTAATAATTTAATTTGTACATTTTTGTAAAAAGCATTCAGTTTGTGGCTCACAATAATTTACAATAAAACTCATAAATTTGTTATAGACCACTTTTATTTAATTCACACTACTGGTTTCGGAAGAACCCTACCCTCGTCAGGAGAATATAAGAACTGAACAGTTCTTATGTTTATTCAATATTTCCTTTAATCGAAAAACTTTACTTGATGTTAAATTTATCTATCTTATTGTAAATTTAATTTGATCCATATCTATCAAAACGAACACTGGTTTCGCGACAGATTCCATGAAACCGGAACAGCGTTCCGGTTTGCTCCTATTTAAATTCAAGCGCTGGTTTACATTTAATTATTCGTCTTAAAGAATTTTCAGTCGCCATTGAAAACTACATCCAATCAGACTACAAGAAATAAACAAGGTATTTCGTTCAGAATTCAACCGTGACTAAACCCATTTTCATAATATATCCATTTATGGGCGCTTGTTAATGGGATTAAAATTATCGGAGGCTGTCAGAGTGACAGTTTTATCGATTATATTATGAACATCGCAGTCAGTTGCTTAGCCTATTTGTCAGTGTCCGGTGGAATCAACACCTTCTTACACAAAGACCTGCAACCAAGGTCACAGCCGATCTTTGTTTCTTACATGGTGTGTTTATTAAGGTACCCTTTATTCCTTATCCTAACAAAAATTGTACCGCAAAATTCAAATTAACGTAACAAGAATGAAATGATATTAAAACGAATGAATTTGAACACCTTTGCTAAACGCGTATCATCGTAAATACGACGTGGAAAAATGAACACTTAGAGCTAGCGAAAGAAAGTGAATACAGGGTGTCGCAACATTTCCGAGGGGCGCGGGGGTATGTCAATCAGTAGTCTGGCTCTTGGGAATTTAGTCGCTATGAAGCATTTCTCGGGAGCGACCGCGCGTTGTGCGTGCGTGAGTTTTACAAAAATGGTGATTCGGCGACTGTAGCGCGTAGAGGATTCTGCAATATTTGAGGTTTTCGTCAGTTCAATGATGCGCCAAGCATTCCTCTCATTCGAAAATGGGTCAAAAAGTTTGAAGAGATCGGTACAACGCTGTCAAAACCAAAATCCGGGCGACCAAGGTCATCGAGAACGGTAGAAAACGTAGAGAGTGTTTATCAGTCTTTTCGTGACGACTCAAACTTTCCGATTCGGAAGCGCGCAAGTGCTTTAAATGTGAATAGATCATCGTTACACATCATTTTGCACAAAGACCTAATGCTGCACCTATACAAACTTACTGGCTATAACCAAAGAATATGGTTCCAGTAAGACGGAGCAATATTACTTACGTCCAATACGTCTCTGCCATGAGTTCGTGAAATTTTCCCTGGCAAATTGATCTCCAGGAGAGGTGACATAAATTGGCCTCCTCGTGGTCCTGACCTAACCCCTAGGGACTTTTTCCTGTGGGGTTATCTCAAATCTAAAGTGTACCCAAAAATCCGACTTCCCTCATGCAATTAAAAGAAAATATCCGTCACGAAATGGCCGCCATCACGAAGCCTATCTGACGAGCCGTCATAAGAAATTTTACTCTTCGATTAAATGAATGCCGCGAACGTTAGGGTTTTCATTTGGACGATGGTATTTTTCAGAAATAAATTCCCAAATTGTGTATTTTAGTATTTAATAAACACTTTTTCGATAGAACCCTTACTTTTTTTTAAATCGATCCATTAAATATCAACTTTCTTTTGGGACACCCTGTAGATAAGAAAAAGCACGTAGAAAAGTGGTGTTGGAGAAAAAGGATACCATGTGTCCACAAATATGACCGTTCTGGAAGAGCTAGGCATCCACAATAGGCTTTCAACTATCTTCCTATGACGTATTTTATGATACTTGTTACACGTTGCTCACCAAACTCCAACTAGGAGAAACTCATAGTCACTGGCAAATTGGAAGGCAGAAGCATCAGAGGAAGGTCAGCAATGCGCTGGAGTGACCAAGTATCCCTGGCGTCCAGTATGTCGGTGTCCGCAGCTTTCCTCGCAGTGCAGGACCGAGAAGAGTGGAGGAGCTTTGTCCACCATGGAAATTGGAGTAGGGGTCACGATCCTTAACAATGAGGAACCGAATAAAGAAGTTATTATGATCAATTATTTTATTTTCTGTCTCCGTAAACATCTCTTTTCAATGGTGTTGCATTTTGGATTCAAATATCGTAAATTTGTTATTTTATAATAATAATAATATCTTTATTTGGAAAACAAACAGCTTTACAAAGATACATAAAAAAAGAATTGTGTAGCTCTCCAAATGTACACTTTCTATAACGAAAAAATTATATAAAAATTACGAAATTAATAAAATTAATTTGAACGCGTGGGTTGAATTCCGAACCACTTTGTGAACAAAAAAAAAAGCATTTTGATTATTTGGAGTGGTTTAGGTTAACGTGGGCAACTATTAAGGAAGTAAGATAGTATTTTACAGATTGTTGTAACTTGGTGCTTTATCGTTATGATCTGAGATACGAAGGTATTTATTTGCAGCAGATTAATGTTAATTGTGCAATTATTATTATTACATGTACAGTGCACAGGTGCGGGGCTTGGCAATACTTGTGGATCTTACCTTTGAAAGGTTACGACACGTATTTTGCAGCAAAAAAACATTTATTTTTATGAGAAATACCTTATTTAGCTCAGATGCATTTAACACACCTTTAAACATGGCTTATCAGCAAAACTCCAGCTTATTTCAAATTAAGGTTAATTTTAATCATTAAAATATTCTTTTCACACAGTTTTCCAAATCGAAACCTATTTATAAACTACCAGTATTATGAAGCATTCGAATGTTTTTGAGAATTTAACTAATCGAACTGGGCGATAGCTAATCTAAAACGCCCAGTGTCACCAGCGCAAAGAAGCGTTTATTTGGTTTTGGATGAAGATTCTGTTAGATATCATTTTAGATTTTCACGGCCAAAAGAATTATTGTGATTTATTTTTGCGGATTTTGCCATGTTGAGCTACTTCCTTCAATAAAAGCTCCTACCTCCCCAAAGCATCGAGACTGTCTTTGGAATCACGACTAAAATACTAGACCTACTGAGGTCTGCAAAACTAAGGTTCCTCTGGAAGCAGATGGAGTAATAAACACAGCTCTTCCGGTCGAGATACAGTTTAAATAGATCAAACATAACGGACTATCTCCGAAAGGATATTAGAACACTTTCCAGCATGTAAACTAAGCCACCCTGACAAATCGACAAACGTTGAGCATTTAATTGAAACCGGCCATTACTTTGGATTTGTTTCTGACGTCCAGGGAAGACCCAAAAAGTATAGAGCACGCCTAATTAAGAAGGCAATTGAAATGTTTTGAATGATTGCGAAATCAAGAGTTCGGTTTTAACAATGGCATTCATGATAATAAAAACCAGTCGCTTGTTGATTTTCAGCAACAATGAATAACGATTGATATTTAAAAAAAAACAATTAAACAACATCATCATTGAAGGCATCGCATGTTTAACCAAATGAACAAAAACAAAAACAGTTGACTTGAACAAGTGCATTTCAGCAATTTGAGAAAAGAACTAGAAAAAATGTTAAGTTGCGTATGAATTTGTAAACTCTAATTGAATCTTCTGAGAAGTAAACTGGCATGGTAGAGATTGGCTCTTGGGGCTAATGATTGTGTGTGGTTTGAGGTCCAGAGGTTTTAAGACATTTATCTTCGAATTAGGAGATCCTGAGGTGAATTACATCACAGCGCAAAAGTTACATAATTTGTGGATTTTTCGACCACCATGCTGGGCACGTGCCCGTATTATGGTGGTCGAATCTATTGTCACAGATGTCTTCCTTTTGCTTTAAAATTCATAACCACTTACTGATTATATTCAGAACAACTACTTTCAAAATCACAAAAACTGTTTTAAAAAATCAGAACTATTGCTTTCAAATTCATAATTATTGTATTCAAATTCAAATTGCTGCTTTCAATACCATAATCGTAACTACATATCTTAATTTCACAATATTGTTAGGTACTGCTTATAAATTCCAGACCATTATTATTGAGAATGACGTGCTGGGACAGATAAATGAAATCAAGTGAAATGAAGAGAGTGCCACTTGGATTATGCACCGATCGCATGCAAACTGCAAACACGCTCAAATGATCACTGAACAGTAGTAACACGGAATTCCGACACATACAAGGCGCTGACAAAAAGAAATGATTGCCTTTGCACATTCTGCGTAGCTGCTAGAGTCAGGTAAACGAAGAGCGAACTCAGGCATGACCACAAAGATTAGAAAAACTGGCCGTTTTCAATAAATATATCATTTTTATTGATAACATCCATGTATAAACTACTAGACTAGCATCTCAACTCATAGAGTAATTGTTTCATAACTCCTTATCGATACTTGGTCGATGATACCTGCCCATCTATCTTCAAACAATTTTAAAAGTTTTTTTTAAACTATTTGCTGATGGTTTTGGTGATATTACTGAAGAGTTGTTCAAACATTTTAGTTGTCTTCTTAGGACCTATGAATTTGTTTTTAATTACTAAGAAGTCGTTATTTTGACATTGGCATTTTATCAAAGTTGATCTCTCAAGTTTTATTATATGAATATTGAATAGTAGAATGTCATAAATATTTAAAATATCTATAAAATGTAACATTAATTAATAAAGTTAGGAAAATTACTTATTCTCCTCTTCTCTGTAGCCCTAAACATAACAAGCCCTAACACATTTAATTTATTTTTAACTTACTTTTAAGTATTTCTTAATTTCTATTTAGTATGTTTAATCATCTGTTTTAATAAAATAGTATTTATTAAACAATTAAGAGTGGGGAAAACAGATATCAAAGTGCCCGTGTACTAGAGAATCTATTGTCACAATTATAAATCAATATAGCCACCATGAAAATTGAAATTGGGCGGAGGTAAATAGAATCACATAAATAAGTCGTCTCAAAGTGGTTTAACCAGTTTGAATATGGCCTTGAAAGCCGAAACAGTATCACAATAAAATTTAAAAAATCGAGTGTGCAATTCACACTCGGTAGAAGTGAAACCTTCAGAAAACTAAAGTAGACAAGAGTGGGGAGACTACGAAGCACCGCACAAATAGGAAACCGATGGGCTACGAAGCATCGTACAAAGAGGAGACCTGTTAGTCTATTTCATTATCTCGCAGGCTAAATCCTTTAGAAGTGTGTGTTGGTCTCTTTTTAGTGTTGCTATTTTTCGTTTCATCGAGTTTCAAATCACAACGGTGCTAAAGAAGTTTTCACTTCAAAAAGCTAAACTTAATAATAACATTATTAAATTTGATTTACTTTAATTATTTGTAAAATTAATTGGAGTTCTACAAATTAAACACAAAAAGAATTAATATAGTAAAATATCAAATATAATTTTGTTGATAATAGGTGTAACGTGTAACCTTTGACAGCTTGAACTTATTTATTTGTTATTTATTAGAAGACTAGCGATGTGATTTGCTATTTAATAAAATACATCTTTAAATTAGTATTTAGCCAACATAAACAGATAATTGATATTACAAATAAATAAATTATAGATGCTTTGAGTTTGTAAAATTGGTAAAAACAACAGTGATATCCAAGTGTTGACTAAATTTTGATTCAATGAGGTTTATCTATCTATTCGATCAAAAAATCATTGACCAATCTCAGTTGAAACTAACCGATTTCACGTTTTGGCACGTGTGGTCACAACAATTATCAGCTTTCCAAAACGTGTCGTATCTGGTTATCACCTCTACGCCACAATGGAAAATGGACCTTTTCATCGATTATTCTCGTGACTTTATACTTTGATCATTAGGGTTGGCCAAATCCCAGTCGACACACCTGTGATTGGTTTTTTAAGTATCTCTTTCCTCGGGGTCTATGCTATGTCCTTTGGGGATGCAGTTTGGAGGGTATTTTTGGACAATATACAGTGTTAATTTCAAGCGACCTCCCAGGTAAGTATGGTCCTGTTTTCATTAAATTTTCAAAATATTGTCAAAATATTGTCAAAATATTGTCAAAATATTGTCAAAATATTGTACACATATTTTTGTATCGGTGATCAATGAACCGATGTACGCAATTTTTAGCCATAAGTTGTTTATAATTGTTTGCCTAGCTTGTAGTTTTTTAGATTTTAGAAATGTATTTATTATAAGTTTGTACAGCGCCCTTGAGGTGATTTTTCATAAAAACGGCGCTATATAAATCATCCAAATATTATTATTAATATTATTTTTAGGAACTGAAAAGAGAAAGCTCTGGGAAGGAAATGGGTGGTTGGGAATCTGGAGTCAATGTGTCCAGGAGTGATGAAATTATGAATCCATTCCTCCCACTGCGATGCAAGGCGATGTTCCGAGAGAGTCCGGCTGGAGAGGTCAAAGGGACTCTTTAACGATTCTTTCCCAATCCGCCCTGCCATACAGCCGGTGGGCAGACATATCCACCATAAGCCTCGGATAAACCTCACCCTGCCAAGATACTAAACGTCGCGAACCACTTTGGGGTGACCTTGGCAGAGGTGTTGTTTATCCAATAAATTGTTCCCGGGGCGGTGGTAACGATATCCGCCTCCCAGATAGAGTGAAAAAGAGTACCAGGTCAGTGTGTTTGAATGTTAAGACCTTAATATAAGCAGTCTCGACTTTATCATGAGCAATTGTTGGAGTAAGCCACTCCGGACGGCGTTCTTCTGAAGTGCCATTGTCAAAACATCAACTATTAACTATGGGGCTGGTCATGGAGATCATGACTAAATAACGGAGACTCGGTGCCTCTCGTAAAGGCCTGTTGTTTGATATAGCTGCAATACCTACTAGTATGGCTTTGTGAAATTCTTCGACAGGGTCAAAATTCACGCTGCCCAAGGCGCCAATTGGCTCAAGGCCGGGATTGCTAACATGCTAATCAAGCGAAGAATGTTTCTGGGCGCACAACTTCAAACACGAATATGGCACCGTATAATCCCAATATTTGTGCTGCTTCCGACATTCTTACACGCCAAAAGCATTGTTAAGACTTGGCACCTGAGGTGGTTGATTGACATCAAGGTCACCAAGGAGTAGACGAATAATTCAATCGAGATATCGAGGCGTGCCTCAGATGTCAGAAACTAGTTCGAATTCCTGCTTGCTCAACATCAAAATCAAAGCAATATCTGATATGTTTAACGACGTATCCGCTCCAATAAAATATGTTCACTTTACAACAAAACAATAAGGCCCATAATGCCCCATCTGAGTATATTATGCTCCGGAATCCCAGATGAAAAATACTCACAGAATCGATGGATTCGGAATTTTTATTTAAATACATCTTATGTCTCACGAAATATTTCTATGCATCATGTTCTGGCGTCCCCATCGCCACGCCGGGAATCATTTATTGGATACCAACACCACCCCCAAGTGCTTCGCTACGTTTGGTGATTTAGCAGGGGTGCTCGGGCCTTGGCGGCGGATGCGTCTGCCTACCAGCTGCATGGTAGACCAGATCGAGAGAATGGTTGAGGGAGACTTCTTGACACCCTTTGACTTCTCCAGACGTACTCTCTCCGAACATCGCCTTGCACCGTGGTGGGAGGGATGGAGACATACGTCCGTCACTCCTGGACACACTGACCCCCACATTCCTACCCACTACTTATACTCTTTTCGTTTCCTGAACTTTCCCCCATTCTTTTCCTCAAAAAAGACTCTCCACACAGCATCCCCAAAGATGACCCTGAGTTGAATTATTTTCCTCGGGGCGTCATGTGTGGAGCTAATGTTAAAAAAAAAGAAAACTTTTATAAATATTAATAGCCCCAACAGGTATGGTATGATAAATAATTGGGTTTCATTCCGAGTTGTCCGGTCACCGAAAAATGTTTCCATGAAAAATTCTTTGTCAATATAAGTCTGCTGAAGCAATTCCCGAAATTTTGTGTGTAATATATTCTCAACACAAACGTACATATTTCTAAAATCTACAACTTACTCGTGTAATAAAACACCAATTTAAAGAGCAGAGGTTCTAATTGACTAAAATGTACCCAACCTTAGAAAAATATTAAAACGTTGAATACGGGACGATGTGTTGAATTCTTATAGGCAACCCTACCACGCTACAGAGGGCTGTGGAATAAAGCGGTTACGAACCAACGCACAGTTTTTGCCTTGGGAAAAATAAACACATTAACATTTCAGAAACATGTAACTGAATTATAAGCGTACAATTTCTTCAGTATGTCAACGCACCAATGATCATCGGTTTGAATAGAGTCGATTTAAAAAAATAGTTTCCTAGTTCATTGTGTATGTCGGTAAGTACAAGGTGCAGGGGAAAGTATGAAATACCTGTGTTATTATGTAATAATTGTTAAGTACTACTAGTATTTACTTATGGAGTGCTTTTAAAATTACAGATGTAATTTGTGCCAATGCTGAAAATGCAGCTGGAATGGCAGATAAAAAATAATTTCGTATAATTGTGGTTTGATATTTATTTGGCTTGAAAATTTGTAAAATCTAGCCAAGATTTAATAAGATTACGGCTATTTTTTCTCCTTCAAGACCTAATCAGATATTTATTTATTTGTTTTATTATACGCCCAGAGGGCTTTTACATAAATAAATAAAGGCAGTACATCTTTAACATGAGAAGGAAATAATACAAATAAAATTACAATAGAAATAAAAAAGTACATTAGTTAAATAAAAATATAAGCGACAAATATTTAAAATTACAGTAAGATATAATAACGATAAGTTACGATAAAAAATACATACATGATATAAAAATACAAACAACAAAATTTTTAAAGAAAGGCGATCAGAGGTTTACAAAATTGCAACATTAACCATATCTAATAAAACATAAGTATTAGTTTCGCACAGTGGCAAACCGCTATATCGATGGTACCTCCAGTACCTACCTCTGCAAGTTGCAGGAGTTCGAAACTCCAATTTGGATTTTAATATTTTAGTTAAGGAAGTTAAATAATTTTTTTTAATATAACTAAATAATACTACAGGTTATGATGGTTTAAAATTCATATTACAATGATTTTACTAAGACATTACATTTAATTACATTAATTCGATAGGTAGAGATAGTTTAGCAAATTTGTCGATGACCGAGTAGTTTATTAAATTTACCAAAGAATTCCTTAGTGAGTACTTGTATCACGGATAAATGATTTCATTATTTCATTTTTAAATTGTGTCAGTGACATATTCCATACATCTATGTGCGAATACATATTGCCCAAGTGTTGGATTCCGTGTAGTGGTATATTGAATTGTGCTCTGGTCGTAGTATTACCACAGTAAAATGATATAGATATCTGAGAAATGCGTTTTACTTTCTATTAAGTTAACTGTTCTCTCTTTCTTCTTCTAGTGTTCTCTCCTATCGAACGATGGTTATGATCAGTGAAATATTCATCCTGCAGGCTGCAAGCCGACCCTGTGGCGTGGCGTTTTCACAAATTAACGAATTTTACACCTCTCTCAAAATTCAGCATTTACTAAACTTGATTTATATTTTTTTTTTACTTTGATACATATCCAATCCATCCAGAAATAATTATAAACTACCAAAAAGAATGCGACGTAAAATTGGTAGTGAAAAGGATAGTTTTGATAAAATACATTTTTTATGAAATCACCTCACCGAAAATTACCTCTTACTGTATTTGCGTAAGAACACATATTTACGATGTCGCGGACTGTTAAAGAATTTATGGGATAAATTTCCAAAATTTAATTTTAAAAAATTTGTTACTAAGTTTGGTTAATTCTCAAATAGTTGTTTCACGGAATTGAAACAATTCATAAAATTTAAAAGTTAATAGTTCCATTAAATTCTTATTCAAGTTCTATTACTATCCAAGTACTGCGAAATAACCAGCCTATTACGAAAGAATAACAACACTTGAATGGAATTTTCACGAACTTGAATTTTTAACTTTGAAAATAGATTAATTGTTCAAATTCTGTGAAACAATCAAATAATAAGTTTAAAATTTAGTTATAAATTGATGATGTTTCGTAATTTTATTGAAAACTTTAGTAGGTATTTGGAGTTTGTTTCTTTTACAATCTTGCAAAATAAAAATATTTGTAGTTTTCCTTTAGAATAACTAGCGCTCGCTCTGTATTGAAGTTATGAATAAGTGATAGTTTGATTGCTATTCATTATTCAAAAGTTATCAATAAGCAAAAAAGTAATCACTTTTTATAGAATGTCCAACAAGTGAAGACGCGGAAATGAAATTGTAATAAAAACACCGAGTCTAGGAAGTGTTTCATGCCAAGAAAGATAATTCTTAAATGCACATTCAATTCGTACTACAGCTACGTAAGCAAGCATTATCATACTTGCATTTTTTACATCATCCGTGTCACCGAAGGCGTATGTAATGATTACGGTACATATTTACCTCATCTCCTCGATTTATGAAATCGTCATTGGGAAAGTATACTGGTATATAGTAGAATAGGATGTTTATAATAGGATAGTTAAAAAGGGATAATTAAGGGGAAAATGGCATGTTGTAATATTAATTACTAGGTTTTTACAACTAATTATAGTGTCTGCAATAGACAAACTTAATGCGTTAATTAAGGCTCTTTCGCATCAATCTGTAGAAGGGTTAGTTAATAATCAATTTTTTTGTTAATTTAAAATGTTGCGATCAGACCAGAAAGCTATATAAAACGGTTATACACCAATATATCAGGGAGAAATTACAACTTTGAGGTTAATAAGTGTAAAAAAGTATGGGACAGTTTGCTATTTTGTGACATGCGTCAAAATATAGTTTTGCTGGAGTTTTTTTTTCAAGTGATAGAGACAATGCATTTAATAAAAATAATAATATTTGATTGAATTGTATAACGCCGTTTAACTGAAAAATCACCTCAAGGGCGCTGTACAAATGTATGATATATTTCCACAGTCTTTCTACTGACTAGACAAACTATTAAAATAACTTACGGCTTATAGATTGTATCCACCGGTTCATCGATCACTAATAAAAAAATGTGTACAATGCATTAGACCTATTAATATGATGTGGCGTTAAAATGTAGAAAACGTGCATGTCCAGTTGATTTGATTTGATGTGAGTCGCTCTGTTGACTGGCACGATCTGATAGTCAGAAGTCCCAGAAGTTAGAAGCTTTTGTAGCATAAAAAAAGTTCATGGGATCTCCCACGAGTATACTTTTTAGGGAAATATAAGTTAACATCTTTCAATATAGACGGATTGAGTACAGTAGCAGAGATTAACTTGTTTAAGAATGAACTTGCAATATTGGGGGATACCGGGAGGTGCAAAAGGAAGACTCAGGTGAAAAAATAAAACTACATCGGCCGGGCAAATCACTACGAAGCAATGCCAATACCATGTGTGTTTGGTTTTTAAATTTGATCGTTCAGAAATATTTTACATACTCTAAATCTGCGAGTAGAATACATGTCGGCCTTTGAAATAATCGAGTATTTTTAAGCCCAATATCCAGCCTATAAAAACCGCTTTAAAGTTTAAAATCTACTTTCGAAACCCTTTTCAGTTATTGTTTAATTGTATAGTGCGTCAATTTTAATTTCTTTAGAAAATGATCGTAAAACATTTTAATGTTTGTGCTTAAACTTCACAAAATAAAATAAAACACACTATTCCGTTATTTTCATGCGTAAATCAAAACAGGCGGCAGGTGTTAACTGGGAATTGAAACCTTATCGCCGTCTGCGTAAGGAGGGTTATTGTTAGCGGTCCGATTCCAAATGTTACAAGACGTAGCCCATTCAAGGGGGGTCCTCAATTCGACCAAGTATGGTCCTTATAACAAAATTCCAATGCAGTTGTTCTTTTGTACGATTGGATTCATTGAAAAGAATTCAACAAATTTGCATACATTTTTCTCGTGAAAGTCGTATTAACAAACTCATGTCTTGTTCACTTAGCAAATTTCACGCTTGTCGAAAAAATTCACTAACCCTTACAAAAAATCCATTTCAATAATTTTCAATGTCCACATTCGGCAGTGAAGCTTAGGTAATGTCACAATGTATGCGTAGTATTTAATATCCGTATACCGTTTAGTGTCACAATGTCCAAGAATAATTTATAGTCACGTTTAGTGTCATAATGTTCAATATACCATGCTGTATGCTAGCGACGTATATGTGTATGTGACATATGCGGCAATTGAATAAGAAAGTGACCATATGTGAAGTGTGCGAGGCTTCCATAACAGGTTAACAAATTATGACTGCATTATGAATACGAAGCGGTGTAATGAACATAATCGGCTTCGTTTCTTAACGGCGAGCCACCACTGTCCATTTTGCGAAACTGTCGCCATTTCTGTGTCAATGCGTTTCACGAATTCCGCGACTGCGTGATAAATATGTGTGCAGGGAATTTGCCAGTGAAGTACCAGTAATCTTTACTTTTTATTTTAATTTTTTTTTATTTGACTCCGCATTAGAGTTCCGACTGCTCACAACCGTGTCTGGAGCTATTGAGGCCGAAGATGGTGAGGGGGGAAGGAGGTGAGAGGAATGGGAAGGCGGGAAAGTATCTGGTTATTCAGATCTGGTCACCAAACACGTCTAAATCTTTTTAAACAATGTCTCAAACAAAAACAAAAAAATGTTGGTGTTACAAAAAATCTACCAATAAAACGAATTCATAGGTTCGCATGAGGCAGAAAAGAACTTAGAACGTTAGTTTTGGCGTCATGAAATTCACAGTTTTTCTTGATAAACGTTACTTCAATCGGCTACATAGGTTCTTTGGAACTTACGGGGTACCCCAGTAAGGACACATTTTCTCTAAAAAACTGTAAAAAAAAAACAAAAAACAAAAAATAAAAAATAAAAAAATAAAAAAAATATATATATATAGAAAAAAATATATACAATTTACGTTTGCTTTCTTCGGGTGAAAAATAATAGTTTTTTGGTGGGAGTTCCTGGATTTTCTTTAATTAACCCCTTTAAGGGTATTTTAGAAAATTATTTTAAATTATGGAGAGAGGAAAGACGAATTTATATTTGGAGTAAAAAATGTAAATGAAATTTTGGTCTCCGGTGACTTTTTTTGGTGACTTTTTTTTTTCAAATTTTTTTTCTCCAAATTCAAACAAAAAAAAATTACTTCCGCATGTCATCACTGGTCACTCAGCCGAGTAACAAACCAACCCCTCACCCCGCCTCCAACTGTTCAACACCTATCATTTTTTTATGTTTTTGTAGAAAAAATAATTTAAAAAAACATCAAAAATTTCACCGGAGACCAAAATTTCATTTAAATTTTTTACTCCAAATAATGTCAGAAATCACTGGTTAAAGTAAGTCAAGTACGTCCCTTAACACCCTGTATTAGGTGTATTTATACATGTTGTATGAGAAAATTTCTTAATTGTAATTCACGGAAAATCGTAGTCGAGTTCTGAATTCTGCAGAGAGGGAGCAATTTTAGATTTTTCTTAAGTCGATTCCTCATCGCTGTAAACAAGGCTTCTCCATTCCGCTTCGTGGAGAGCTGCGGTCACCAATCTATCAGACGCCAGTGTTACTTGGTCATTCCAGCGCATTGGTGACCTTCCTCTACTTCTTCTACCTTCCACTTTGCCAGTGACTGCGAGTTTCTCCATGTTGGAGTCCTCATTTTGGCGAGCAACTTGTCCAAAGTATCTTAAGATACGTTGAAGGCAGATAGATAGTTCGAAGGATTTGTTAGTTGTGTTAGATTAGTTGAAAGCTTTTGTGGATGCTTATTTATTTAGAGAGGGACAACCAAGAAAGACGTGATCTAAAGTTCCCACTTCTGGACAACCGAATCTGGGGAGTAAACCGCGTGAATTTAAAAAAAGTGAAAGGAAACGGAGAATATCTAATTATTCTCCCATTAGATTAAGTGAGGAAATTTCTGTGTTTTGATTTATATTTTAATTTCTATTACAAAAATTGTGGAATTGTTGAAACCGTACTTTTGATGGGATGGTTATAATTTGGTTACCATAGGAGTGGGATGGATGAAATTTAGATCCGTAACCCTAAAGATAAGATAAGACCCGCGATAATGTATAGCTCCGAATGCTGGACTAAGTAAAACTCCTACTCTAGGCTAATCGAAACAGCAGAAATGCGAATGCTTAGATGTTTGGCAGGAGTATCACTAAAAGATAGGATTAAAAGTGATAGCCTGGGTATCACGGAAATAAACAGTAATCTGGAGGAACCACCGCTGAGATAGTATGAGCACATAAGACGGAGACCACCAGTGACTCAATGCTCAAAAATATTACAGAGACACGGCCTGGATGAAAACGATACCCAGAACCGAAGAACATATTGCCTGAGAACGAGTAGAGCCGACCCCAACCGCCTAAATAGGCAGTGAGTTGGGATAATGCAAGAAAGAAGAAGAAGGTTATAATTTGGTACATAAATCAATTTGAAAATAAAACCGAACGCCACTGGCTTTACGTACTACGTGAGTGCGTTGCGAATTTTAAGCCTTTATTGGGAACGAACGCGAATTCGGAATCCGTAATGAGAATAATACTACTTCAAAGTGCTGATGCTCAATCTCCGCAGGGCACCTTGGTCATGCCATGTCATGTTCTCATTTGCAGCAACTGGCCAAAACGGCGCTTGACCCAATATTGGGACAAACATATATTATGTACCTACCTACTCGTGATAACTGATAACTGAAAGTTGAGAAAGGTACTTGTTACCAAATGCGTATATATATACACGAGTATATAAATAATATTATAAGCCGCTGTAAAACAGTCCGTTGTAAATTAAATCTTTCTGAATAAAATGTTTATCTTTGTATTTGTCAGGAATCACCGGTTAAAGTAAGTCAAGTACGTCCCTTAACACCCTGTATAATGATTTTAATAATATTTGGTTTATTTTATATGGTGCCGTTTAGGGAATCAATCACATCAAGTTCTGACCTCACATTAATTCAGTTTCTGACCTTACAATAAACGAAAAAATAAATATTTTAAAATATTATTTTGGAAAAAAATGTGGAGTGGATGAAATGGGAGGGAGGAAATGAGAGAACCATGTTGTAGGAGGGAGGAAACACAGATGCCGGCAAATCTTTCCACAACCGAGCTGTTTTAAACTCAGAAACCCGTTCTCATGTCACAAATTTAATGTCAACCATGTGCAAATGTTAGGCGAGCGTTTGGCGAGTTTCTGGACTGTGCACCGGTGCCAGAGGAATCAATGACGGTAGTTCCTCGGTGCATCTTACATTGAAATATTGATTGAACAAAGACGCATTCCTATCCGACCCAAGTTCTCTAAAGATTGAAATCCTTTTATTGAGATGTGAGAATCTATCAAACGAACAGACCATTTCTGCACAGACTCGAGTTTTTTTTCAGGTATTATGGGACTACGGACCAGAGTTGATACGATACGATAGAAGGATACGTTTTTGTTTTGAATAGTTTTAATTTTCCATCTACATTTGTTAATTTAATTTTAATTTTTTTTTGCGACCGGTTTCGACACGTCTGTATCATTAACGAGCAAATTAAAGTAACAAATGTACATGGAAAATTAAAACTATTCAAAACAAAAATGACTAGAAATTGTTACATAGTCAATGCCGAAGAAATACAAAAAATTGGAAGTTGTATGCGCATAAAAATAGAAGGAAAGGTAGAGGAAGGTAAAACAGTACATTACTAATGCAGAACAGACCTGATTACTAAAAGCAATCAATGTCAACACAACCAAGGATTGTCTTCTGAAAGTCATCCCTCACCAAGGTGATACTGAAAATACATTAAACCCTGTCCCTACCTGGAAGAGATTGATTCGAAGATTGCTTAAACTAGCGACCATGAAAATCAAAAAACTCAAACACGTCGTGGGCAGACGAAATTCTGAGAATTGCAAATAAACATAATATATGTAGGAAGATGGGTATTTTCAATAATTATGCACGCTGCATTGTATTGCACACTGCATGACTAAATTCCTGCAGCTGACCTTGTTGTTTCTTGACTTAAGTTGTCTATTGACTTATGTTGTCTATTGACTTATGTTGACTATGTCATGTGGTTGCCTAACCTCACAAATGCTATTAATATTTAGAAACTGTTTGCACTAAATTACAACACCAAGCAAAAAGAGAAAATCGTGGACGTGCAAGCAGAAGTCACTAAACCCAGAAACCCAGTTCTGAGATAACCACCGTTTATGAGTTTCTAAATACTATTTAGAAAATTAATGCATTTAATGACTTATTGCTGCCAAATTTACAGAATTTGAAGTGTTGTCAATATCTCCGTAAGTTATGTTTGCTTATGTATGTAAGTTAATGATTTTCTTTCCATGTAATTGGCCCTCTCGTTTGGAATTAACTTCCCTCAGGTTTTACTAATATCCAGAATTTGGCTGAATTTAAACGGGCTTTAAAAACAATATTATTTTAAAAATCATACCATTCATGAATCCTAACATCTTTTCAATATACGTAATAATAATAAGCCATGTTCTCAAGTTTTTCGGTTTCCTCATAATTGTATTTTTATTTTACGTTTAAAATCCGAATTTATGTCAGAATATCTCTATATTATATTTTAGTTTTAAAGTTCTTGTTTTGTCCTGTTTTACAAGTTACAATAGCACCGGTATTGTCTATTATTATTATTGTCCACAGCACTAGGTATCTTTGTTAATTTTGTTCTTCTGTCATTGTTTTGTAAATACTGTATATTCTTTTCTCAATATTATAAGGAGCACTGTAGGATTATTTTTAAATCTATTATAGTTAAGCGCATTTAAAGTGAAATGTCACAAAACTTCGCTTCGTAAATATAATGTTATTATTATATAACAGAAAATATTAAATAAGGGCAATGTAATGACTATTGCCAGTCGAGTAGCTTTACTATTTCTATATTTATAATGACATTCAAATCTAAATCTTGTCGTAAATGGAATTGTGATTTCTGGTTGTATGCCCGCGAAATAATGGCAGGTATTGGTTAATAGATCGTCCAGTTGATTAGGCAGACATCTCCAAATACTACGCTTTGAGATAATGAGGAAAGCAGTATTTGAATGCTTACCATTAATCAAATATTATTTATATCTGACTATATTTTACATATTACATATGCAATAAATAACACCGATAAGCATAACTGTCCGATATATTAATATGACATTGTAAAATAAAATATATCCTACTAATGTCCCACCTTGACTGTTTACTATTTCAACTTGATATTGATTCATTTAACGATTGGTGCAAAATTAACTGCATTGAACTTAATGTTGATAAATGCAAAATTTTGTCCTTTTATAGAACCAAAAAACCTATTCAGTTTGATTATAAACTAAATAGTGTTTGTCTATCTACTGTCACATCTATCAAGGACCTTGGGGTCACTCTAGACTGCAAACTTTCTTTCCGTGATCACATAAATAATATCGTAAATAAATCACTCAACTACTCGGCTTCATTCATAGAATTACCTCTGACTTCAAACATATAAGTACACTTAAAACTCTTTACTGTTCGCTGGTTCGCCCTCACCTTGAATATGCTAGTGTCATTTGGTCTCCTTTCTACGCTGTCCACATTTGTCACATCGAATCCGTACAACATCGTTTCCTAAGAGGAATTGCTTGGAGGTTGGGTCTTGAAAGAGGCAAGTACTCATATGATGAAATTGAACACATTTTAAACATGCCTTCTTTAGAAAAACGTAGAAAGGACTCTGATCTAATTTGCATATTTAAAATTATCAACAGTATTACAGATACACCTGCATTGTTACAACTCATCCAGTTTAACATCCCTTCCCGTAGGCTTCGAAATAATGAATTGCTGTTCCTCAATCAACATTCTACTAATTACGGATACCATTCTCCCTTATCCAGAATGTCGAGACTTGTCAACGCAAGTCAAAGCATTGATTTTTTTGGTGTAAAACTAAATGACTTTCGGCAGTCGTTACGCAATATTTAAATGCTTCTTCATGCTTTGACTTGTAGTGTCTCTATATGTACTTTTTATATTGTCATTGCTATTAATTTTTATGTGCTCTCCCTTCACTGTCATCTCTGTTTTTTTTATTTTTATTCGTGTTATTAATATGTTTTTAATGGACTGTTGTCCGTAAATTAATAAATAAATAAATAAATAAATAAATGTCCCAGAAATCATCAACATTTTGTTTAATTCGCTGCAAGTTTTTCTACGTTATAATTAATTTGGTGGTGTTTATGAGTAATCTTAGTATTGCACCAGAGAGAGGATACACTTTTACATATAACTGCATACTCAACTCAAATTTCGATTTTTCGCATACGTATGACTAATCAACCGGACTCCAAATGCAGTTTATAGAGAAAAATGTTGTACATACTACGGGGGGTCTTCAAAATACCACGCTTGGTACAAATGAGCGGTGGCGTCCTTAGGTTTTTGGTCACCGGGGGGGGGGGGGGGGGGGTTAAAAATTGCAAAAAGTTGACCACGTAGTATGGGTACGTTCCTTTACAGCTTCCATGCCTAATTGCTCTGTGTACATCAGGGTTAATATCATAAATCCATCATGGACTACTTGCCTCCGATGATATGTTTTTATCATCACTGCAGTCGTCAGTTCGCCATTAAATTATCTTTTCATCGCTATTAACACAACTACCTACTTAATTGGTATAAAAAAAATTCGAGTGCAGTTTACACACGGTAGAAGCGAAACTTTACCAAATCAATCCCAACCAATACTTAAAAAGTGAGGTCATAGTCAAAACGACCAATGAGCGCAGACCTCGCGTAATTTCCGTTTCATATCCCGACCAATAGGAGCCAATAAAAGTGACATCATTATCAAAGAGGCCGATGAGCGCCGTTGATGCGTCGCAGGTGCAATAATCGTTACTTCCGTTTCATCCGAAATCCAAATCACAGCCGTGCGTTAGAAGTTTCACTTCAAAAACATTATTTTTTATCGAAATTTAAAGGTCACAGGTGAAATAGACGCCGGGTCCGATCTAGTTGATTGATTTCGTTTTGAAACAAGTATCCAAAATTATTTAATTCTTTGGTAGCGAGAAACCATTACGATTTGTGCACGCAATTTCTCGAGGTTGAAAAGCGGATCATTCGAAACTGATTTGATTTCCAAGGTGCTATTTTGTTTCAAGCATCTAATGGTGCGTGTACGAGCAATAACATGAACAAAACAAGACGAACCACTGGACACTAAACTTGGGCTCGGCAATTCGGCTCGCGTGTGTTTGCGCAGCATTATTATAGACCGAGTGTCAAAAATGATCGTACCAATTACATTTGTTTCTTTTTTAGAATATTTAAAAAAAAACACCATCAAATTATTTATCAAAATCTGATCTAAAGTGACGTAGGTAGCTACCTGTCAGTGGTGGTCTGTGACATTACAGTGCTCTAGAGTGGTAAGATTGAAAAATACGACATTATTGATGTTGATGTAGCTGAAAATATTTTTTTTCTAAATTTTAATTTTTTGTTAAATTTTCATGTTTTTTTTCAGGAAGCACAGCATCCCCAAACTGGAATATCTTCATTCATCTAAGATTTTAACGATTTTTTTGTGCATAAACCACAACAGGCCAATTCAATACTTATTTATTTATTAATTAATCTCTGGGAAATAAATTATTATTGTCATCTACGTAAAGAATGCATGATTTCGCCAGATTCCGAATTTTAAACGTCGAAATTTTAAAAGTTGTAACTGTGGAATTCATCCTACACATCATCAAATCTGACGCCCGTGGTATACGCTAATATTTGTCGAGAGTAACGAAACAAAATGACACACACTTAATTCACCAAGAATATTAATGAAATTACTATAAATTCACCGACATTCCTTACATACTCGTAGTTGTGTGAAACCGATCGAAGAAAAAGCATTAGAAAATTAGTAACCTACCAATGACTACTTCCACCAGAACTCATGAGAACAAAATATGTATCTACCTATGTACTTACCTAAAACAATAGTACACAATGAAAAAGGTGGTTCCAAAGTGTACAAAAATGAATAAAAGATCTTGCTATTTAATTAAACAATATTAATATACCAAACATGCTAATTATTTCAAAAAATGTTTAAAGTAATTGCTATCCATTCTCTCGCATATATTTCAAAAACTGAAAAAAAATAAACGGTCGAATGATTTCAACCAAACAGTTAAGTAGCCATAGAAATTGAACAACGTACGTTTCTTTTAAATCATTATCTTTTATTGTGTCGAATAAATTAGTTATATTAGGGCAGATAGTTTCATAGAATTTAAATCATTCATTATTAGATAGTAGTTTCACAATACTTAAATCACAGGTCTGAACAGTACTTTCAATTTACTTGAATATTATCTTTGAAATTTGACGAATTCTTCAAATTTTGAGTTGGAAAAATTTGTTGAACGGAAGGATCCACATTTACTTGGTATATCTACATAAAATTCTAAATGATGCATTTGGGAGTCCAGAATTGCTTATCAATGTAAACTTTTAGATTCGACGACGTGAAGTAATACTAGATGTAGGGATTTATTTCCGTGCACTAACCACCATAATATGTTGTCCTCATTGCCCAGAATTCAACTAGAGATAAATATTAGGTTCTTACGTATAAAATTGGCGTTTTGTATGGGAGGAACATAAAGTCGATATTTTTTTAATATAATATATTTATTTAATCAAAGTATGTACCATTGCTATCTATGCACTTTTGCCATCTCATAGGTAGTTCATCGATCCCTTTACTAAAAAAACCATTCGGACGGGAATCAATAAAATCTTTGAAGGCGGTTTGGACTGCCCCATCGGAGTTGAATTTTTTCCCTTGCAAGAAGTTATCGAAATTTCGAAAAAATGGTAATCTGTTGGGACAAGGTCCGGAGAGTACGGTGGATATCTTAGACATTCCAATTGAAGCTCCTCTAATTTGGTAGCCGTCTGTTGTGCAGTCTGTTGTGGTCAACGCGCGTTTGTTGATTTGATTCATTTAATTCGTGAGGTACCCCAACTTTCAAGCTTTTTCACCTTCCCAATTTGCTTAAAGTGGATTAAAACAGTTTTATCACTAACACCGCAGCCTGCAGCTAACTCGGACGTGATTTGCGATGGATCCGCTTCCACAATAGCCTTCAATTCTTCATTATCAACTTTGGTCTCCGGCCGTCCACAGGACTTGTTCCGCAGGTCGAAATTTCCAGAACGAAAACGTTGGAACCAAAAACGCACTGTGTTTTCTTTTGCTGCACCGTCGCCATACACATCATAATCCTTCGAGCCGTTTCTGCAGCACTGGTGCCACGGTGGAACTCGTACTCTCGTATATTTCAAGTTTTCTATTTTGTAAACTTGCGACGCAAGAAAAAAAACAATTAAGGAAAAAAAACAAATGAATTATAATTTTCGAAACACCAATACATGAGTAAATAGCTGTATAAATTTGAATTTGGAATTCCGAACCAAAGAGAAGATATGAGAAGATGCCAGTACGACAAAACGCCAATTTCATATGTTAGGACCTAATATGTATGCCTAGTCAGTGAACATCTTCAATGTATCAATAAATAAATACAAAATTGAGGCGGGAATGGGTACTACTGGTGCAGTTCAGACGTGCGTAAAAAGATAGAACATAAAAATTATAACAATTTTACTATACCGTTCATTTTGTTTTTTATGCTTTAACACGTTAAAGCATAAAAAAACAATTTGTTAAACATTTGCCCTGCAGCATCTATTTAAGAGTTTTTCATCGTTATGCTGCCTCCTTTTCAGTTTTCAATCCAATATGAAACCATACGCCTAAAGGAATTTCTATTGCAAAATCACAGATAAACTAACTATGCAGAATTCAGAATAATTATTATTTACGTGTCCACAGTTGAACTACAGACCTATTCGTCTCTATTGCACCAACCAATTTGTAATACATTCATTTGACTCTCTCAAAGTTACACAACACAGCATTATGGTGTTATGTGGAGATAATTTATACTAGATTCATGCAGCGAATAATGAATTTGATTTGCAATTAGCAATGATTTGCTTTTATTATTATTTTTTTAAATATACATCCTACTAGCGAGTTCCCGGCATGCGTTGCGTGCCACTTACGAGTAAATATAGAAAATTTTCCCCCTGCGTGTCCTTTCCTATTACCCTTTCGCCCCCCCTTCCGGATTCCCCTCCCCCTTCCTCCTTCCAACCCTGACGCTTAACTATATGAAATACACTCATTTTTCAGACAACTCACGCGCCACCTATTGCAATTTTTTCTAAATAATTTCATAACGCCAGAGCTCACCCATGTATATATACCGAAACCTTAGCGGGCGTGCGCACAACAACTCACCAAAGTATCATCACAATTCACAGCTTTGTGGGACTACCCATATCTTATATTGTATTAGATGTAATTATATTCAATTTAATAAACAAATAAAATTAAAATAAAATCGGATTAAAACTATTGGAAATAATTTCATACCGCCAGAGCTCACTATTTTAAATAGAAAACATTGCGGGGATGAGGGTCAAACAAAGAAACATTCATTTTTATGACTACTATATTAATTAAGGTTGAGGCTATGGAGGTTAATTCATTTTTAACTCAAGGTTTACTTTAAACTTCCCTTTGGAACTCTGTTCTATAATTTAAAACTATATCTTTGAACGTTTGGAATGTTTAACCAATGCTTCTTAATGTTAGTTGTTGAAATATGAAGTTTTGGGTACATTATCAAATTGGCTAAAATTTGGTTTTGGTTGAAACAACCCGATCTTAATGTGGTGGTAGCAATGCAATAGTTGACAATGCCAAAAATAATATCTATTTTGTTTTTGGTTTGGGTAAATAGGCCACTTGCATCACATTAAAAAAAAAACTGTTTAGACAAATATTCTAAGACATTCTGTATTTTTTTTTAATCGTATTTTTGAAACACTGAGGATTTTTCGAAAATTTCAATACGAAAAATCAGACCATTTTTCATAAACTGGAAAGACGGGATAGCTGATAGGCGTTATAGGTGCGAAAAAACGATAAGTACATAGCCGAAAATTATTTTTAAAAAAAGAACGTTTTCCAGAAGAATGGCACAGTAGAATAACGAGGCATACCAAAAATATTACATCTCATAAATATGTTTTTCCTTAATCCGTCTTATTGATCATAAATCATTATAATGTACAACGTATATATTACTAAATCCAATGTAATATACTTGTACTTGTAAATTATAATAATAATAAGAATTGATTAGGCCCGTACACACACCTACACATACACATACCTACACAGCACGCATACATACTGTCACTGCTTGGGATTGGTATTAATATTGTTGCAAATTCCTTTCCTAACTATCCCAATTGTCTATCCGTCAATTTTACCCAGTCAGTAATAAACTCCCGCCGCAACATATAGCCATTGTGCCTCCGCCATCGGTTAATCGCCATTAAAACAACTCCGCCCTGTATCCGCAAAGAAACGAAACTCACGCCTATTGCTGTTTGTGCCTGTTGGATGGGAGAGAAAGCAGACGAGGGCATTGCCAGCCTACAAGTTCTTTTACCCTTTTCGATGAGTCCTTTTCTTTCTATGCCACATGTATTTTTATCATTTCAAGCAGTGGTAGTAACACAAAATCAAGATCCTTCGCCAGTCAGTCTTTACACAAACATATCAATCCACTCTACACAACATAAATCTCATTCAGAATATTATAAAATTTGATTTTGTTAAAATCAGCACCATAACCATTTTACCTCTAAAACACGTACCGACTTCTGAAATGTACGGGGTTCAACATCTGTCAAGAAGTCAAACCAAATGATAAGTTAAATGTCAAATTCGAAAATTCGCCTGAAATCAAAGTGATGCCATATAAAAAAAAAAATCAGGTGGAATTTTACAAAACTAATAGGAACATTTTCGGAGATGGGACATTTTCATGTAGTGACGTCAAGAGCCCAAATAATGGATTTATTTATTTGAAAATAAAAAAACTGTACATTTCTAAAAATTTTACTAACATTTTCGTAATCTTCGACTCTGTGCAGAAACGGGCGGTCCGTTTGATAGATTCTCCCATCTTAACAGACGGATTGCAATCTTTAGAGCACAGGCGTCGGGTGTCAATGCTATCCTTGTTCTACCGGTATTACAATGGAAGATGCTCCGAGGAACTAGCATCATTGATCCCTTCGGCACCGGTGCATACTCGGGAAACACGCCAAACGCGTGCCCAACATTTGTACACGGTTGACATTTGTCACATGAGAACGGGTCGTTTCTTCGACTCGTTCTTGTGTTCAACAGCTCGGCTGTGGAATGATTTGCCGGCCTCTGTGTTTCCTCCTTCCTACAACATGGGTCTCTTCAAGACCAATGTTCATTCCTTCCTCTCCTCAAAAAGACCCTCCACACAACATCCCAGATGACATAGGCCCTGAGGGAAATTATTTTCCTCAGGGCCTCCTGTGTGGAGTTAATGTAAAAAAAAAAAAAAATCTTAATAAAAAGATCTATCCAATTATGAAATCCATGCAAGTGGCGTGGGATTCCTGTAGGCATGCATTTTATTAAAATATTGAACTAAACTTACGTTTACGGTAATAAATCCTTTGGTAACCATCAGACCTGAAAATAAATAAATCTCCAATGAAAAACAAAATATAGAAAGTTCAAATACTTTTTCAAAACATTTTATCACACAAAAAAACTCTTTCAAGCAGTATAATTCAAACCACATAGATTTTAGAATTGAAAAAATTGATTAAAAATTGACGTTTTTCGTTTTCCAATTGCCGGTATAACTGCCATCGAGCGCTATTTTGAAATACATCTATTTGATTTTCACTTTTCTTTTTTTTGATTGAACGAATGTATGTATGAATGTAGCCGAATCTTGGAAGTGGAAATTAACTCACTTCCTGACGTCCGATCGAGTTGAAACTTGACTCGGAGTCGATGACACTGCATTCTTTCAATTTTTAGTAGCCAACACACACGGGGACATACTAGCATATTTCTGAAAATTTAAAAAATTGATGCACTTAAGTCCCGGCGGCGTTCCGATTTTCTACATATTTCTATCGAACAGAATTTCCTAAAACGTATTTGTTATTTTTGAAGAAAATACTTAAAAATGTGTACTGCCGAAACGGTAATTATATGAAATTCCCACTAAAGAAAAGTTTTCTTTGCCTCGAAAATTATTTACAACATATTTTGTTCTGTTATTTAAGTTTTTTTAAAGTTATAGTTACGGAAAAAATCAGAGTGTGCAATTCACATGCGGTAGAAGAGAAACCTTCAGAAAACTAAATTAGACACGAGTGGGGAGACTACGAAGCACCGCATAAAGACGATACCGACAGGCTACGAAGCACCGCACAAAGAGGAGACCGATTATACTATCTCATTCTCTCGCAGGCTAAATCCTATAGATGAACGTGTTTGTATTTTATTTTATTTTTTTTTTTTTTTTATTTGTTAGCGTTATAAACAGTCATTACAAGTTCATATATAACAGTGTTAGAGATAGTCATATCATTGACCAATAAAATAACGACATAAAAATTTGAGACCATAATTAAAAAAAAAACAAACAAACAAAACAATATATGTATGTAATATAAACAGTTCTGAAAAAGTGCATCTACTCACTTAAATGTACAAAAAATGTCTTTTTAGTATGGCTATTTTTCGTTTCAGCGAATTCCAAATCACAACGGAACTAAAGAAGTTTTCACTTCAAAAATTCTGCCTTTAAATGCATTTTTACACTATTACTGGTCGTGTTTTATTAAATATTTTTACAATTTTCGTTTAAGCCGCCGCTACCCGAATTTCTATCGATTTCTTACATATCTCCCTTATACACTTTAAGTTGTAAAGCTCTTAAAAATATATATGTTATTCTTGAAGATTATATCTAGACATTCCCCGCGCAAAAACGCAAATTATACACCATTCCCTCGATAGAAAAAAATCACAAATTATGCTCCAAAAATTATTACAAACACGTTTATTTCAGTTATTTTACAAGTTATATGTATTAAAAAAATCACAGTGTTTCTTTAAATGCTGTTTAAGACAACTCCCGCGATGTTTTCTAAAACATTTTCACAATTTTCGCATCGATTTTATCGCTTTAAATATGAGCGCACTCCTCTAACATTCGTAATTACATATCTATCATTAGTGCGCTCCCTCTAACGTACGTATTTATAAATCCCCCTTTCAAACCATCTTCTTATTTTCGAACACTTACTACGGAGTCACTTACATGAAATAAATGCCGGCCTTACCAACTCCGAATTTGGCCCGGTTTGTAGGTATCTCTACCACTGAATCCACTATCATTATTAAATGCTCATTGTGAAAGATTTTCGATTTCACATTTTAAGCGGTACAGATCATCTGCGGTATTTACTGGAAAATATTAAATAAAAAAGAGAAGAGTTCAAAATATTCTCAAAAATTAATTTCTATATCGGGGGCAACGATTATGTTCACTCTCGAAGATGAAATTATTGGATGAGGCAGATAATTCGGCAATTATATAAATAATTGGTCGATTTACGTAATAATAATAATAGCATTCACGTTTTATTATATTTTGATTATTTTATACGCTTCGTAGAACAATAAGTTAGTCATCATGAAGTTAATTTGACGGAGTAATTTTTGATCATTAAAAGATTTTTTCGACTTTTTAAAGATCAAGCTATGAAAAGAAAGAATTTGATTTTTTGTAGTAACTCCATGTGTTTTTAATTTGGGATTGGGAGGCGGGTATATGGTGTATGTATATACCATTTGTTGGATAACCAACAGCGACTGGCCACCTCAAGTAGTTTACGACATTTTTTGTCTAGGTCTTGGCGGCCAGTGCGTTTGCCCACCTACTGGATCGGGAGAGATTGATTGAGGGAGACCTAATGGAGTGGACTCGTACGTCCGTCACTCCTAGACACATTGACCCCCAAATTCCTACCCACCCCTTATACCTTTTCCATCCCTGAACTTCCTCTCTACACAGCATGCCCAAAGCTGACACACCGTGGAGTTAATGTAAATAAAAATGTGAATCATCGAAGTAAATCATTTCTCTCGGGCCTTCGTCTTCTTTGATGATGCTGTATGAGGGGTCTTTTTGGAGAAAGGAAGGAGTACAGCTGGATCTTTAAGAAATTCATTTTGTAGGTGAGAGGAAAATTTACTTCATAATTTTAATAAATGGACAAGAGAGTGGTGTCATGAGAGTGGTGCCATCTTGAGAGAGTGGTGTCATGAGAGTGGTGCCATCTTGTCCATTTATGAAAATTATGAACTAAATTTTCCTCTGACCTACAAAATGAATTTCTTAAAGATCCTGCTGTACTCCTTCCTTTCTTCAAAAAGACCCCTCATACAGCATCCTCAAAGAAGACGAAGGCCCCAGAGAAATGATTTACTTCGATGACTCACCATTGATGGACTGAGAAAGGAGTATCAGGAGAATACAAAAATGACGCAAAATTGGATGGTAGAAGAAGTAGGGGAAACCCGAGGAAGAAAATGTAGAAATTTTTGAGTATGGTTATATCAAAAGTCGAAACATCAGAAGACCATCCTCAGATCAGCTGATGTTGTTACCGTTTAATGTGTAAACCTACCTACCTGTTACTGAAATTAAAAATAAATATGATTTCAATTATTTTTAAACCAATATATTATAAAATTCGGGTATAACGTGGTAACGACCTCCGTAGTCCAGTGGGTAAGACTCTTGACTCACAATCCGGAGGTCGCGGGTTCGAACCCGGCAAATAAATTTTATTTGATTAATTTGTGTTATTTCACAATTAATACATTAAAAATAGTATATAGTATATTTGCGGCATGTTCCAGAGTGGAAGATACTATCAGTATCGCCCTGGTGTAAGACCACCATTCAGAATTGAAACGTTGCTTGAAAATGGCTTTAGCCGTGTTTAGTGAACAGATCTGAATAGCCAGGTACTTCCCAACCTTCCTCTTCCCCACCTCCTTCCCCTCCCCACTACCTTCAGCCTCACAACATACCCCAATTGGGGATGCCATAGTCTCACTGGCTCCAGACGGGAGCTGTTGAGATTCTTGTGCGGTATTAGATGTAAAAAAAAAAAAAAACCACACAAAAAAGATAGTAGGCAAAAAGTATCGGAATTTATTGAAGAAAATATTGGTTATAATTCTTAAATTGAAAATTAATTCACCAAAACGACAGAAAATAATCACATTCTCAGTGGATGGAGTGTTATCCCGGTATGACCGAGGACCTGGGTTCAATTCTCAGTTGCTACAGTTTTCTTTTCTTTGTCTTGTTCTGTTTTACGTTTCATTTAGATTTAATAATATTATCTTCTTCAGTGTTGGCAAGCAACAGAGCAAGTGACGAACAAATTGCAATAAATAAATCAACTACTACTTCAAAAATCATGATGTCTTTATTAAAGATGTAAAAAAATTGATTGATACCACTTGAACTTCAAATGGAAGTCTTAATTGATTGACATATTCATTAGGTGAACATGATTATTCGGGCATTACATGTTTTTCAACACCAATCATGTCATCTGAAGGACGTATTATGAATTCAAAATAATTAACGAAATATCAAACATACAAAACAAGCTTCAGATTATTGCAATTTAATCACTTAAATATCAAGGATTATAATATCTCGACCTTTTTCACACATGCTCGTACATACTTACAAAAGTCTAATGTCTAAATTAATGAATCTAGCCTAGCTGTACAACTGTGAGTGTTTAGTGTTTTTTTTCGAAAGATGAATTTTCGTTTACCAAGCCTACAAACTAATAAGGGAACGTACCCATACATACTACGTGACACACTTTTTGCAATTTTTTACCCCCCCCCCCCCCCCCCCCCCGGTAACCACGTGTAGTACATTCCAAGACCCCCCCCCCCTACAGGCATTATCATTATTTGGCTTATATTTGTCTTTATTAATACGGCGCTTGCTGCGTGACAGCAAGAGTGCATGCATTACAAGTGGAAAAAATATTATCAAGATAAAACTTATTTCAAAATATATTGAAACCGGAACGTAATTTATGGAAACGAAAGTCTTGTTATTTTTATAAACATTTTTCATCTCAATCATCTTCAACAAACACGTTCCCTGAACTTTTTCAATTATTTGAATGTACGAGGGTGGGTTTTTAAGTTTTCGGATTGGGTAAGGAGTGGAAATAAAAACCAAAATTATTTTTCCTTTTCAACATATTCACCTACTACCCTAATTCATTTTTGCGATCTTTAAATTAACTTAAAGGAACTTTATAACAGCGCGGAACTCAATTTTCTCCACATTTCACAATTTCTTCCCGATTGAAGTGTTCGGTCGAGGATAGCTCAAAGACTAATGACCTAATTACGATAAAACCCGGTGTTTATCCTAAAAATGAGTTGTTCAATTAGTACCTAATTCAGCGGTACCCCCATTAATCACTTACCTTCCCATTCCGCGAACTTAAAAACCTCCCCTCGTAGCTCGAAAAAAAACGCGATATTTCTAGATAGACTACGTGATAAAAACCTAAGCCCACCCCCCCCCCCCCCCTTTGTGACCAAGCGTGGTATTTTGATGACCCCCCCCCCCCCCTGAACAGGTCACGTAGTATGGGTACATTCCCTAATAACAAGTTAACTTGCTTATGAAATTATAAAGTGATTTCACTCTTACTTTCCAATTATGAAATCTTGTCAAATTCCTGATTTATTTGACTTTACAAGTGGCGTTTATGATAGTTAGCACTAATTTCACTGTTTCCAAATTATATAAGTTTTATGTGAGTAATAAAGTTATTAATATTAATGTTGTTTTAATGCAAGAAACCATCGGCGATATTAGAACAGCGCATGCAAAAAATGAAGCGACCAAAGAAAAGTTTATGGAAACAAAATATTTACTCATTCAAAAAGTTGACTCATTCAAAAATTATTTACAAAAAATACAGCAAGGGATAAGTGAATAACATCAAAACCAACTGCGCTGATCGTATCTAATAAGGACTGCAGATACCTCCGACAGATACCTTTGACGACCTCCGTAGTCCAGTGGGTAAGACTCTTGACTCACACTCCGGAGGTCGCGGGTTCGAACCCGGCATGCGCAAATAAATTTTATTTGATTAATTTGTGTTATTTCACAATTAATTCATTTAAAATAATATATAGTATATTTGCGGCATGTTCCAGAGTGGAAGATACTATCAGTATCGCCCTGGTGTAAGACCACCATTCAGAATTGAAACGTTGCTTGAAAATGGCTTTAGCCGTGTTTGGTGACCAGATCTGAATAGCCAGGTACTTCCCAACCTTCCTCTTCCCCACCTCCTTCCCCTCCCCACTACCTTCAGCCTCACAACATACCCCATTTGGGGATGCCATAGTCTCACTGGCTCCAGACGGGAGCAGTTGAGATTCTTGTGCGGTATTCACTGTAAAAAAAAAAATAATAAAAAAAAGATACAAAAAGACATTGGATTGACATTATTCGAAACCTTACACCTTAATCTGTCTCTACGAGGGACGACTCACATTTAGGGAGATAAATATTCTAATCAAATCCTTGTACTATTGCGCCTCATGTTATAAAATGTTTGTTTTGCTTTGGGATCGTCCATTAATCACGTGAGGCTCGAAAGGGGGGGGGTTCGGAAAAAATCACGTAATATCACGAGGGGGGGGGGGGGGTAAAATGAGATATCACGTGAATTTATTTTTCGTGATAATAGACTGAAAATTTCAAAATACTTAAAAAAATACACGTGATTTTGGGGGGGGGGGGGGTTAGTCTAAAACCTCACTGTATATCACCGGGGGGGGGGGGTTAAAAAGTTGCTAAAAAAACATCACGTGATTAATGGACGACCCCTTTCCCATACACTTTCGTTCCAGAAAATATTATGTATTATTTTTAAAATATATACCAGGATTAAATAAAGCATTTCCTTTACCATTATGTTCCCAATTATGTCCGCTGCGTGCAAACTTTATCTAAATTTCTCTAATAAAAAATCTCAAGTGACCTTCCCGGTAGGCATGGTCCTGTACACTTTTAAATTCTAACACTTCATTAATCAAATGTATTGCATGTATATGTAGTTTCTTAATAGTGATCGCCGAACCTTTGGATGCAATCTGTTAGCCATAAGTTGTTATAATAGTGTCTAGTCTGTAGTTAGAACATAAGTTGTAGCACTACAGAAATATAACATAAATTTGTCGAAATGTAACATAGTATATAAATAAAAATTTAACATATAAATTTGTTGAAATATAACATAGATTTTTCACATGCTCTCACAGACTAACCAGCGTTGATGGCTACTTGAATATTATTACTGTTTGTCGAGCAACGTCGGATATTAATGCAATTCAGAACAAGACAGATTTTACGAGGGCATTAATAATTGAATATATTATTTTAAATAATGCATACCGTCCATTAAAATTAATGAATGGCAAAAAAACATCAAACCTCTATTCAAATGTGGCTATAAACACCTACATATAAACGTGGTGTAAATATAAAGAGCAGCGTAAAATTGGAATTGTGAAAAACTTGTTGGTACGGTTAAAACGTCCTTAAACTAGGCTTAAAGCATATAAGAATCTAATTAGTAAGGCGGCTATTGTTTTATCGATTATTCTGGTAGATCAAATCCAAGGAAGTGCGTTTCTCTACGACCAAAGGTAAATTGTTTGTAGTTTTTCAAGTTTGGTTATGAATTACTAATTCCAGCAGGACTCCATCGGAACTTCCCCTGGCACCTCAGTAGGAGAGATGTTTTCATACTTTCGTCACTGCTGAACAAACTGACCCCCAGGTTTCTACCCACTTCTTATACCTTTTTCCATCCCAGAACGTCCTCCCTTCACTTAGCATTAACAAAGATGACATAAGCCCCGAATGATATTATTTTTCTAAGGGCCTCCTGTGTAGAGCTAATGTAAAAAAGCATAGCTTTTAGCATTTATGGACTGCACGCTACTGATCCATAATAATCTTTTTCGAATGCTAATTAAGTGCATATTTTAATTAACATAAGACATTTCAATTCCGAGGTTGCATTCTACGTAACAAATCCACTCTGTTTCTTTATTACAGTCGAATAAAATATATAATACAAATTAACATTTTTCAATATTTATGGTTTGCAGATTCGAATAACATTGCAGCTAAGATGCACTGATGTCAGAAACGTTTACAAAGATAGTCTTTCTAATAAGACCATTCTGATTTTTAAAAGGTTACAAAGTTTTGAGAAAAGACTACCACCACCTCGAGAAGGTTCGTGGGTAGGCCGGCGCGTCGTGGTCAGCTCCACCGTATCAGAAGTTCGAACAATTCCGATATCGGCAAAAGGGGAGATAAATAACTGTCTGATGCACTTTAATGTAATCATCTTCCCCAACAAGGATCCCATTCAAATGATTAGAGTAAGTACGTATCTCTGACGAGCTTAAAAATTTAGGCACAAGTCTGCTTTCTAATAATCTACGCGTTCTGTACAGTTATCATATTTTTCAACGGTGACTAGTTGCTGACCTCGGACAAATCTCAAATATACGCCCAATATTTTAATTTAGAAGCAATCTCTTAGTGGAAGCCAAAAACATTTATTTAACCTATTTGACTATTTGCACAGAAGACTCAGAAGAGAGCAATCATCCATTGTCAACAGATCAATTAACATCAATATTGGACAAACGAAACGCATACATGCAGATTATGCCTTATAGGTCTGATGGAATACCTGGCGGGCTATCAAAATTGATCACATTCGGCAAGGGTAATTAATATCCGTTCACAGATGATGTCGGCAGTATGAGTTGGAGAAATGACTCCTTCTTTTGGACTACCTACTACCCTGGTGGCATTCTTCCCTCATTCATTCCGAACTTCGACCAATTCCGAGTGTCTTTGAAAATAGAAATCCAAATCAACCAACCATCCCTTCCTTCAGCCTCATCCTTAACTTTCGTGACAACTTCACCAAAATACAAACAGTTCCACTCGCCTTACACAGATAGTAAACCCATGTGAGTTTTCTTGAAGACATTTTCTAACCCACTCACCGTCATAACTCCTACATATGATGTACCTTATTTTTACTTGCTACTCGTGCACTTTATAAATAAATCTTTATTTATAAGTTACATATTTAATTATCACTCTTCTTTTCCCGGACAAAAGAATGGTACTTTAGAAATTGGTTCAGAGATGAAATTTTATTTTATTTATTTATTTAAACGCCCATAGGGCTTTTACATAGATTGCAGTACATTTTTTATTACAATGAAAAGAATGGGTTTACAAAATACAATACACAATACAAGTAACGTAATATTTGTTAAAAACAAAATTAAGGTTACATAAAATATAAGGGTTAACAAAAAAAAATTAGGTTACATAAAATATAAGCGTTAACATAAAACAGGTAACATAAAATATAAGAAACAAAATATAGTCCATAAAATATAGAAGTTGACATAAAGTAGGTAATGTTTAAAATTGTTGTTCTCATTAGTTTATGGGATAGGTAGAAATAAATATTTGGCACATATGGCGTTTGAAGTTTGCTAAGTTCAAATTATTGTCAAATACATCCAGATTGTTTAAGTATTTGTTACCAAGACTATGCAAACGTTGTATTGGAGAATATAAATCATAGTTCGAATGAGATGTACGTATATAAAATGTCAATGTTTGTCTAGTTGTACGTGTAGGTACACGTAGATTTATTAATTGCAGGAGTTCACAACTGTCGAATTTAGAGTTTAATAATTTTAATAAAAAGGTTAGGTTTATTTTTCGTCTGTTTTCTAATGTTGGAATATTTAAAGTATTCATTAACGACGGGTAATTTATGTGCTCTAAAGGGATGTTAAGTTTAAAATTTACAAAACGTAGAAGTTTTCTTTGAATTCTTTCAATAGTATAAATATGAATTTTGTAGAAGGGCGACCAGACTATGGAGTTATATTCTATTAGGCTTCTAACAAGGAATGTGTACAGTAGTTTAATGATTTGTAACGATTCAAAGTTTTTAATGAGTTGAGAAATGAGTTATTAATAAGTATAGGGTCAAATTACTGGTAGAGCAAAGCCCAAATATTCGTTTGAGAGTCTCTCTTCCATGATTAAATATTACTTTCAATGACAATAAGTTATGTTTGTGACTGAACATTTCGTTATATGGCCAGCGACAATACAACTGATTTTTACTAACAAGTGTAATGTATTTTATTCTCGGATGGTTTTTTATCGTAGATTTGAAGCAGATCAGAAATAAAAAATGTTTTTTTATCACAACCAGTTATTGTCAATGCTGGCAGCCGTAACGTTACATATTGATGCATAATGCAAGCGAATTTGTGTGCCTCTCTTAGCGTGGGCGTTGAAGGAGACGTCTGGTCTGTGATAAAAGGCTTTGCCTGTGAAATATGTTAGGTAGAATTATTGACAGTCGTTCGGTTTTGATACGTGGTGAATCAACCGACATCAAAATATTGCGAGACAAGATTAATTGTGATTAGTATTAAATAATACAGAATAACTTATTTAAAGTTGTAGGAAAGTATCGAAGTTCAACAATGAGAATGTTTTAAAGAGAATACACGCTCCCTCACGCTTAATGTTAATAAAACAAAATATCTCACATTTTCTATAACAGCCAGAGGGCAGCTGTCGGAGGACTTAAATCTCAAATTACACACATGCCAAGGAATTTATCAACAAAATCAAGGCTTATCATTCCTCTGTCCCACTATAGCACACTCCAAAAGCATCAAATATCTTGGAATTGAAATTGATGATAATCTCCGATGGAACTCACAAATTGACGTAATTACAAAAAAACTAACCAGGTACATTTACTTCTTTAGAAACATTCGTAATATCCTCAACATAAACGATATTAAAAAAGTATACTATGCTTTGTGTCAATCACAAATAGAGTACGGTATAACTGGATGGGGGTGTCTGCCTTGAGCACTCACACAGAGCGACTCAATATAGCCCAAAAAGGAGTACTAAAGACAATACATTTAGGAGGCATTAGGGAGGCGGGATTGGGTACCGCCGCCCCGGGAACCTTTATTGGATAACCAACACCTCTGCCATAGGTCACCCCAAATGGTTCGCTACGTTTGGTGATTTAGCAGGGGTGCCCGGGTTCATGGGGTGAGGTTTGTCTAGGTATTGGAGGCGGATGACCAGGATACACTGAACCCCAGATTCCTACCCACCCCTTAAACCCTTTTCCTTCTCAGAACTCTCCTATCCTTCCTTTCCCCCAAAACCCCTCCACACAGCATCCCTAAAGATGACATAGGCCCTGAGGGAAATTATTTTCCTCAGGGCCTCCTGTGTGGACTCATGTAAAAAAAAAAAAATGAAAGTTCCGCTTAGAACTCCGACGGAAGAAATATTTAATAACTTTCAAGTCTTCAATGTACAGAAACTTTATTCAAAAAATATTTTATTTAAACTGAAAAAAACATATATGTTTACTCCACTGCCCAACATAAATACTCAACCAGGGCAGTAAGCAATACCATCCTGGTTACTCCCAGTTTGAACACATCTTTTGGACAGAGAAATAATAAATTCCATGCTATGAAATTATACAATGCTCTACCAGATCAAATCAAAAATATAAAGGAAATGAATATATTTAAAACAAAAGTAAAAACATGGCTGAGAGATCAAAGTGATAATAAAATTACAAACATCATGAAGACGATATAAAGACAGTCCATAACCAAATACAAATATTTTAAAAAACTACAGGCCACCTCAGAACAGGAAAACCTAGTGAGGAGGTCTGTGAAAAAAAAAAGAATCTATACTTATACTATACATTATACATACTATATCTGTACAAACCTTGCTATTGAAACTAATAATAAATAAATAAAATAAAATAAAATAAAATAATATGCAGGGCGCGTAAAAATTTCGCCTTTGCGATTTTTCCCATCATCAAAGATAGATCCCGCAATGATTGGGCAGAGTATTGGCATACTGCAAGTGAATCCAAGCTTGCCTCAAATGTCTCAATACAAAGGATTATCCCCTCAAAAAGCATGGTTTCAACAATTCCCCCATTTTTCCAAAAAAGACATATCACTTTTCCGAATGAGAATCGGACATTGTTCCGCTCCTTCTCACCTTTTTAAAATTCGGTCTAGAAGTGGGAATTTTACATTATATATTTTTTGGTTGTCCCTCTCTAAAACAAATATCCTCCCTTCTATCTATCAGTCCTCATCTAAAATTGCCTCCGCGCCATTCAATACACCATCTCTTATAAGTCTGAACTCGATTCCAATCTTTCATATAATTAAGAAATTTGACCACTTAAATAAAATTAATAAATTAAATTCGCCCTTTCTTTCTCCATCTTTATCTTTACCTAGCATAAAATAAAGTCGCTCTCGCTGTATGTGCGCTTAGATCTTTTAAACTACGGATCGGATTTTCATGCGGTTTTCACCAATAGATAGAGTGATTCATGAGGAAGGTTTTTAGGTATATAATTTGTCAAGGTTTTGTTTAAATTGGTTGAAATACATAATATATCTGGCCAAGCGGCAGCTAACTAACAAACGGACGGTGTGGATTTGATTCAATAGATGGCGTTGGTTATAAAGGTTTCGATAGCCACAACAACGTGTGGCCGGGTCTGCTCGTATATAATAATAACGATTGCGGTTTGCAAGACAAAGGGGTTAATTTCTCCCTGTAACTTGCCAAAGACAAGTTACAAGGAGAAATTAAGCCCTAATGTCACCTGATGGATTTTTTTTACCCGATGTTCGGGCTACCTTGGGCAAGATGAAGGGCATTAATAATTTTTCTTACTTATTCTGGTAAAGTAATTCTAAATTATTAATGCCCTTTATCTTGCCCAAGGTAGCCCGAACATCGGGTAAAAAAAAATCCATCAGATGACATTACTACAGTTTGCAAGACAAAGGGGTTAATTTCTCCCTGTAACTTGCCAAAAATCAATATATGACATATATATAGGGCAGTTTTGTGTTATTTCACTTTGCGTTCGAACATATTTTGAAATGATGGCCCCGAATTTATCAAAGAATATTTATAATGTAAACCGATTCGTAGTAAAGATCAATATAAAAAAGTGATTTAGCATAAAACTTCGCCCTATGCAAAATTATGATGCTAGATGAAATTGTAGTCAATTTTCTAACATTTAAACAACAGTTATGCTCATCTTCTCTGGCTTACTTTACGCCGGCAGGATACAGAGTGACGTGACAGGACAAGGATAATAAACAATAATCATCAGCAAACGACTAAACAGCAAGAAATGATGGATACCTCAAAACGATTAGGTAAACGGTTCCACCTTGGGCGTTGAGTCGGTTCGTAAATCATGCTTCAACATCGCTCAGATCTTGACTCGAGTGCAAGCAGGGACGCATCATCAACCCATCCATACTGATTTCTTGTGCCGTGCACGAGGGCGGCCGGTTTTAGGTATGCCAGAATTTTACCCCGCATTATAAAAAAAAACGCATTACGTTGCGACTACTTACTACCATTACCAACCTTAAATTGGTAATCGTATAAGTATTTTGAATGTATTTCAAAATTTGTCACGTATCTACAACGTTTTGTGGACTCCAGATACTAATAGGTATCTACAGCCTGTATGTCGGAAGAATATCTGCAGCTCATATGTTCGACTAAAATCTACGAACTTCAGAGTGTTGACTAATATCTACAGAGCTAAGATCGGACGAATATCTATGACGGTCCCAGTGTTGACTAATATCTACAGAGCGTAGGTTGAACTAATATCTACAGACCGTAGGTTGGACTAATATCTACAGACGGCAGCTGAGCAAGAGGTTGTACGGAAAAGCATAAATTACTTCAATAACGTAATTACTAACTACGTAAAGGCTTTGCATAATGTGAAGTTTTTGCATAATATTACGTATTTTGCTGTTTACGAGGACAATAATTTATTGAACAAACATGGAGGTCATATTATAAAGATATTTATTTATTTATTTCGAAATACACGGCACAACAACTAACCTAACCTTACCTAACTGACATAGAAATGGTCATGGTAACAGACTAAATAATTTAGAAGCACTCGAAATAAAGAAAGCTGTTAAAACAAAAACCAAAATCCTTAATATTCAGCTAAATGTGTTCAGTAGTCCGATATTAGGGATTTTTACATACATACATACTACATAAATTAAGTTTTTTAAACTGCATACGCAATATTACGTTATTCCAATATGCTGTACATAATTGCAAATCCAACCTCTGCCAGTGCTGTAGATGTTCGTCAACACTTTGGTTCTCATAGATATTAGTCAGCAGTTTGAGCTGTAGATATTCGTACGCACTTTGGTTCTCATAGATATTAGTCAGCAGTGTGAGCTGTAGATATTCGTATGCACTTTGGTTCTTATAGATATTTGTTCGACTTTTTCAGTTATTAGTAGACGCCTCCGTTTTGTTGCGTGTATTTTTAAGTAGTTAGGGTGTTTCAAACTTCATCACATATGAATATCAAAACGACGATTGGGGACATTTTGACTTTATGATACCCGTAAAACGCAGATTCTCGGTCCATTTGAGCTTTTTATGAAACTGTCATCAGCTGTTAGATGGCAATTTTTTTTTGTATTTCTTCGACAGTATCTGTGTAATCATTTTTGGAGATTTTGTTTTGAAGAATTTTATTTTTCGTATATTTGTTTCTTAATTTTTATTTAATTCAACCAGGTAATTATACAAGTTCTCCCCTTCCCGAAAATCACCACTCATCTATCTGTCAATAACTTCATTTCATCGGGGTAGTGGACTTTTTTAATATTGTAAAACACTTTTTTTAATATGGAGTCGTTTTTATTTACAATCACTTTGACTTTACAACAATGAAATCAACATTTTATAAATAATGCCCGCCTTGGGGGTTTTAAGGGAACTGTACCCTAGGTATCGATTAATGCGAGAGAGGAAGGTATTTTGAATAACACCCTTTTTATACTGCTAAAAAATATAAAATACCCGTCTTCAGGTTTACGAACAGGCAATAATAATAACAATGGCGGTTGGCACCTACTGAGTCACGTGGCCTATTCTAGTTAGTTAGTAACACTAGCTTCAATAAAAATCACCCAGATGTCTCTAGTATTCATTATATCTTAATAACCTGATCAAGATTAAATCAATGATTATCTACAGCAATCATCCCATAGATGTCACTATTCTTAATAGACTTAACTTCTCCCTTCTAATAAAATCTAATAATTTCTATACTAATATAATTTTTTAAGTAAGTTTTAAGTTTTTAAATACTACAGAGGGTAGACGTCCAGTGGGCCGCCCCGGACACAGTTGGGCGAGACAACTCCAGACAGTGTGTGAGGAGAGGATGGGAATGCCATGGACGGAGGCCGAACAAGCAGCACAAGACAGGGACGCATGGAGGAGCCTTGTGGATGCAGTGGGTCCCCGACCCGAATAGGATAAGGGGAAGAAGATGACGATGAAGTTTTCAGATTTCTAGTAAATGACACGGATGTATCCAAACCGGTTTCAAATAAATTTAAATTAATTAACAAATGTACAAGTGAAATACTACTATTCAAATCAAGATGACAAATTAATTAAAACGGGCTGTGAATCTGCGTTCAACGAGAACCATTCTCATGTCAAAAAGGAGCCAAACAACAATTTTACAACACCTTTTTTCCAAGTTCACTGACCTTTGTTAATAATATTATAAGTAATTGGACTCCCACGAAACGAAAGCATCTTGAATTCTAGTTAATCTCTTTGTAATTTTGCGAGGGGTTCTTATTCAATACTTGAACAATAATTTACACATCAAAAAGCCATGTCATGCTTTGTATAAGTAAGTTGAGCTGTATGGTAATCAATATCTGATGCGTTTAGTTTCATATGAAATAAGTAGGTGTTAAATTCACCTACGATAAAACAAAGATTTTTTCTTTACCAGGATGGAATTTTTAGTTTTCGCACTCAAACAGCGGTATCCCTAGTGGCGGCCCTGAGCACGAGTACCTGTTTCTCTGCCTACTCAGTGTTGCGAAAGGAATGGGTGTATGGTGTACAGGTAATCTCTGTGTAGGTTGGCCGGCGTTATGTTTATGTTCGCATGCTAATATGGTGAGAGGCGATATGCAAACAATTCACAGTACTGCGTATGATAGGGGTCGACAACCGAATTCACTAATTTTAGTGCTATATTTATGGTAATTTTGTGAGAATTAAACGCGTCAATTAATTTAGTGTTATAAAGCCAAGCTATGGTGAAGTCACTATTTTCGATTAATCTTTACTACGAATCGGTTTACATTGGATAAATTGAAGCTTTTCATACACGAGTAGTTTCGCAGAAGTAGAATTAAAATTAATTTTTTAATTACTTTTTAAGAAATATTAGTGTTAAATACCTCCGAATTTTAATATGGATAAAAAACACCTTAAAGTGTTACAGAGCAATTAAATGCACCTAAATTTAACCGTTTATACCTGGTATACCATATTTTTAGGATTCATCAAAAAGTTTAAAAAAAACTTTAAATTTATAAAGCACTGATTTCTGCGTATTGTTTACTTTAATTGTCGTAAGTAGTTCATATGCGTATAATATTAAATATTATGAATTATATATGTTGTCTATAGCCTAGTTGATAATCACAGGTTTAAACTGAAATTCGATATTTTGACAGTAACAGATTATCAATGATTTGTAAGAAAAAATATTTCAATATATTCGGTTCGCCTTTATTATTTTTGTGCGCCTTTATTATTACCATGGCGATCCACGTTTTGGGGGGGAAAAAGGGCAATAGCTAAACGTACCTCATCGCTGTAATGCTGCAACTCTTTCTTGCTCATTAAATAATGTGAGGCAAAATAAGAAACACAAAAAAATACATGTGTCAGTTTCCTCCAAAGTACTTATTTTTCCCTTGAAGGAAACAGATACATCTTATTATGACTCAGCCACGGCGACGTGAGCGACTTGAGTGAGGGAGATGTAAGATACTTATCGTATATTTTTTTTGGGGGGGTGCAGACATACGTTCACCGTTTTGTCTCATTTTCGACTGTTGTTATTTAGTGTGTAAGAAATACAGGATTATATGTTTAAGATCAAAAGCAACATTGGCGCATTGACATTTAACGTTTTTGAATTTTAGAAATCACTCATACTTCGATTATAACTACATTCCTTCCTTGTTACTATTTTCCATACTTTCAAAATTAATTTCACGGCAAGTAGTATTATAATACCTTACGGAGAAGTGTGTGAGAGAGATGCAAGAAAATGATGACTTTTTCCTATGGAGGAAGCTGACCTACATACATCTTTTGAAAAAGCTGCAGAATTATTCTGTTAACCCATGTTTATTTATAGGAACGTATGTTTATTTCCTTTTTTATGCCGTCACGGTGCCGCAACCGTGAATCGTCACGGTAATAATAAAAGCGTTCAATAATAAACAATTTAGACTGATAGTGAGACATCTATTATTGTAAAATGAAAATACCAAGTTATCTTTGTCATTAATTAAAGTGCACAACGCGAGAGACTTTTTTTAAATAATCCCAATAAATGTATTGAAATATCACTACAAATTGGCCACATTTTGACCAATAAACGCTCGAGGGTGTTTGCGAATTGGCCAAAACGTGGCCAAAAATCGCTCCAGTGCAGTGGCGAACATTATTGAAACATTTTTTACAGGTTTCTGAACCCTGCAGTGTAGGTATCTCGCTTGGAGGAAATATACAAGCTTAAGTACCTCCATAAGTCGTGACAAACCTTCAAGGTAGGCAGATGCTGCATGCATCATACGTTGTTCTTCAACTGCCTTCCTGGAGAACGAATACTTATTACCTAATAAGCCACTCGTTAAAACCTGTAGGCATACAGATTTGAGACTAAGGTTAACTTGGGTTAGATGAATGCTGACACTGAAATATAAGTGAGCTGCGGTCGAGTCGGTGTGCCAAAAGTAGTAGTTTATATTTCACTCTGTTGTGTGAATACCGAACAACAGTCCCAACTGCTCTCAACCGCCTGGAGCAAGTGAGACTATGGCATCCAAAATTGGGGTATGTTGAAAGGCTAAAGGTAGTGGGGAAGGAACGAGGGAAACACGGCTGGAGTCATTATGAAACGTGCCGCAAATATAACTTATACTATTTTTAATAACTAAATTGGGACATTACACAAATTAATCAAATAAAATTTATTTGCGCACTCCGGGATTCGAGGTCCCGTCCTCCGTACGAGAGCATTACCCCTCTACCATGGAGCCCTTCAAATATTTTAAAAACGTATTTTACGTCACTTTCTGTTTTTTTTTTTTTTTTTTAAGAAAACTTCTTCAGAAAGGTTTTCACTTTGTGATGACATTATTTATTTTAATGAAAAGACGAATAACTTTGTTTACATCACTTTTATTTGTACACAATCTACATGTTTCGTGAACGACGTTCACATCATCAGGATCAAACGTATACCAAACTTAAAAACTAAACATAGATCACATATGGGACGAAGGGGTAGGAGGAAGGGGAAGGGGTAAGATTGAGGGGCAATTGGGATTTCAAAGTCATTAGCAGGGAAAGACCGGTTAAGTGGGGAAAGGGGGTTTATAAAAATTTGTTGCTTATTAATTATGTCTGCTTTATTATTTACGTTTTTCCTAATTTCTAAAATCTCTAAATTATTTATCTGTGATGCCTTATAACCCTATGTAATATTTTAAGTCCATGGTTTTTGTCAAAATTATGATCATTTTTTATTAAATGAACTGCGAACTCAGATTCACTATTGCCATTTAATGCCCTGAGATGTTCTTTAACCCTTACTTCAAAGTTTCTATTTGTTCTACCTATATAAAAGTAATTACATTCTTTACAATTTAGTTTATAAATGCCCGATTTTTTATAACAGTGATTTATTTTTGTGGTATTACGCCGTGTTGCGCTACCCTCTTCTTATTCGTCCAACGTTTCGCCCCCTTCTTATTCGTCATTAGGGAAGATGCGTAATGTTAATGTTACGTTTGATTTTTACTCTAAAACCAAATCTAAGTTCCAAAATTGTTTTCACAGTGTTGGTTTATTTGTTATTTTTTGTTAATGGTTTGCACTAAAAGCAAATTTGTTTTTACGTTCCTTACAAATAAAGGTTACAATGTTTTATAAGAAAGCTTGTCATTTCGTGTTGATTAAATTCTGATTTATGCTTTACTTAATATTTAGTAATGTTTTTCTCAAACATTAAAGTTGGATTGTATTTCAGTGAATACCGACGAGTTAAAAAAATTCGTTGGCCTGTCTGGGAAGATTCAAAAATGTTAATCCTCATTTACGTAAATATTTTCTTGCAAATCGGATTTGATCACATTTCTAGAACTCTCATGTTCAGTGTATCCTAATTATCGTCTTATTATTTACAGATTACGATAACATTAATACTCCCGTGATGTCCGTTCGTTACGACATCCAAATAAAAAAATTTACATCGAGTTTCATTGAGAATCTTTACAAGGTTGTTTTCATTAAAATTTAATGTAGGTTGTTGAATTTGAAAAATAAAGAAAAAATAAATAATAAAAATAAGAAAGGAAAAATTAGGTATAATTGAATGAATACTGGATAAGAGTAAAACTGTTTGGAGCCACTGGAACTATGGCATCCCCAATCGGGGTGTGTTGCGAGGCTGAAGAGCAAAGGGAATGGAAGGAGATGGGGGTGGAAGGAGCGGAAGATTGGAAAGTACCTGGCTATCCAGATTTGGTCACCAAACACGGCTAGAGCAATTAAAAAGTTATCTCAGGGATATGTCATCTTTGTAGTGTGGAGGGTCTTTTTGATCCCTCTCACTGGGGTATGGCGATGTTCCGAGAGAGTTCTACTGGAGAGATTAAAATGTCTCCCTCAATCAGTATCTCCTGATCCGGACAAATCTCACCCCATGAACCCAAGCACCAAGTCACCAAATGTGGCGAAAAAATACACGATTATCACTTCAATGACCTAAAAGCCAGAGAAGATACGGGGAGTAATTACCACTCTGGAAAGTTCCGCAAAAATATGTAAATTCACCATATCCCGCTTATACTATGATTTTCCGGGCACCGTGTAAAAAAAAAATTTGCAATTTACATGATAATATCGCCAAGATGCATGTCCGTATAAATTTGTATTGCTTTTCCAAGGTTTTCAAATTGGTTGCATTGTGTGAATGCATACAAATATTCATTTATCACTCTGACAGTCGTTTTAGAAATCTCTTACATAATCTCCGCCAGAAGGTCGTCTGTAACAAAGGCGGTCTATCCTTCCTTTATACGGTAGGTAATTATCTGTGTTTTACATTCATTTGTTGATTTTTAATTAATCTTCGGTACGAGAGCCTCACAGCCGTCAAACAAAACTGTTGTAAGACCGTGTAAACTATTTTATTAAAGTGTTAACAGTCGAATGCATTTTAACTAAGTATCTAACCATTATTCCGTTTCTACGTAGAGGTAGGCAGTTTCTTCTACTATTCACATTTGCGTCAAATATTGTCCTTTTTTCGTTAGTACCTACATGTCCAGATCATCTGAGTGTCCCTCAATCTTACTCATTACGCTAACATCAGCCTTGAATTTTTTGCGGATCTTCACATTTAGCACACGATCATACATGGTTTGTCCACACAAATGCCAAGGGATCTCATTTATATCCTGCCAGTCCCATGCCTCACTGCAATACACTCGGTTAGGTACCAGCACTCCATTGTAGACTGCTTGCTTCGCTTCTTTGAACATTTTTTGTTAGCAACAACGGCGTTCACTCCTTCATGAATGGAGTTACCTGCATTTACCTTATTTCAAAGTCTCTATCAGCCTTCCCATCTCTCGTAAACATACTTCCAAAACACACAAACTCATCCACCTGCCCCAAGTATTCATCATTTACAACTATATTGAACACTGTTTTCTTACTCTCTCTTTCAATAACGACTGCATTTTTATTCTAGTAAATCGCATTTATCAGAAAACCCCATAAAAAGATCACAATGCAAAGGTTTATTGAGGATATTATAGTTATGTTATGTACCGGTGGATGGGAGAAAAGAGTCGTAAATCGCGCAGAATGGCGTGGCAATCAAATGAATCAACTTCCCAAGTTGGTCATGCCAAAAATATGAACATAAAATTTAGATGGTTTGAACATGCAAAACGGATGAACGCAGAAAGGAATAAGTAAATGCTAGAAGATGTCAGGAATGCTCGAGAACGATACGGAATGTAATGCTGTAAAGAAAAATAAATCCAAAAATAAGTTAAATATGTCATTTATTTCCTTTGTCTCTCTCTGTCTTTTAAGGCGATCCAATAGTGAAATCCAATAGTTAGATCCAAAAATCGAAATCGGAATTCACGCCCATTATGGGAGGAGTTTAAAAATACTTGAGAAAAAGCTTTTGGATAGGTTGGAAAAGGTATTTGAGAAATTTTTTTTACAGGTTGATTTCATTTCGTAAAGGCCTGTAAAAAATATTAATTCCTGTTTTACGCATTGTTTATTGTAAGAAAACTGAAATTTAAAATTGATTTCACGAAACTAAGCGACGCGGAGTCACACGACTGTCTCCCGCGCCGGTTGGGGCGTGACTGATACGAAATAGGTGTTGCCCAGTGCTTGGTTCTAGTGCCCATGCCATAAGGATCACTTCAATAATCCACATTCGTAGAGTGCGGGCCGTATTGATTGTTGTCAAAAATAACAACGAGAAAATGCATATTTTATTTTATTTTGTGAAGTTCTGGCGTAAATATCAATTTTATTGCCGATTATTATAAAAGAAACTAAATTTTCCACATTATACAATAAAACCAAATCCGAAAAGGGGTTTATAAATAGGAGAGTTTGGACTTGAAAGTGTTTTTTATAGACCTTATACTTTATTTTTTTATAGGCTTATTAAAAGACTTATAAAAAAAATGATCAATATTTTTAAGGGCCAAGGTATGTTCTACACACAGTATTTAATTGAAGCATCTATAATACTTCTAAGCTAACAAATTTTCAAAACAAAAACATGTGATTTTGTATGATTTTGCATTATTTAGTATGGCTTCATCTTAATTTTAAAGTTCTGTGAACGTTTTATTCAAATTCTGAGAAACAACTCGCCTTTAATGAAATAATGGCAGAACTTTAAGAGAACTTGAGTTTTAACCTTGAAATTAGATGAATTGTTTAAATTTTATTAAACAACCTAAGTTTGTTATCAGTCGCCAGATATTTCATGAAGAAATATCATCGGTATCTACCGGTCAATGTAAAAAAATCTTGAAGATTGTGTACTTTGATTGTACGTTGTTTGTTGCTAAAATAATAATAATAAAAAATACAGGAGTCGGAATAACAGATAATGAATTGGACATGGATGCATGAATGTGAAAGAAGCAAGGAATGCTGTGTGGAATTGTTGTGTGGAATTCTATCATCTCCAATTCCCTCTGGAAAATAATGATATTTAAGTAAAGGTATAAAAAGTACGATGAAATACGCATCTGTCCTGAAAAAGGCACTATCGTGTCATGTACTCAAATAAAGAAGAGTCGTAGCTCTTCAAAGTTTTGCATCCATTCTTTTGATTTGCCTAATCCTAATTGAAATCTTAATTAAACACGCTACGATACGTCGTTAGTTAGTTCAAAACCGTTACTTGTTTTTCGATTGTACGTTGATTGAATTGCAGGAGGTCCACAAGAGTCGGCAGCAGATCTGTCCAACAGTCGAAATTATTTCTTGATCTAATAATTAACTTCATTGAAATCGAAAGGTATGTAAATAGGTTTGAATTTCAATATTTTTCTCTCAAATTGAGATAGATCACAATTTTCCTGATTTTCTATTTAACGGGTTACCCATTGCACTTGCGCAATTTTGACGGGGAAAAAAGTTACGGTGCTAATAAAAGAGTTACTTAAAAGTTTTATTTTAATTAACGAGTATAATATCTAGCAATAGGAATTAGGACTAGGAATTCACCTGTACTGTGGAGCAAAAAACCATTTACTCTATGAAAATCAATTTTCATAGTTTTGTCTTTTTAGCTTATCGCAGTAATTTTGAATGATATTTATCAGCACCTACCCTCTATAAAATAATTAAATCGTAAAGAACGATTCAATTTTCCCTTACTTAACTTACTTAATAAAACGAAAAGAAAATTTCTTCCTGAAATCGTAAGATTGTGGAACTTAAATTCTATCTGCTAAATAATAAACCTTGAATAAGAAATTATTCAATTATCCAAATAAATATCACCATTTCAATGAATTTTTCTTCAAACTTTCTTTTAGACGGCAGGTACTATAATATTGATTATTCCGAGATGACAGTTCGTAATAGGAACCACAATCATGCGAACTCTAACGGGATAGAAAGGATGTATCCAACACGGCCACTATCTTAAACCTAACAAACAAATTTACAGACAGATTAAATGGTAAATGGTCGGGTTAGCAGGTTTTCACTACGCTCAGTTATAAATACGCATTCTAAATTTATTTGTTTTTTTTCAAACCCACAAGTGGGCCGCATCAAATCACGCGCGGGCCTGGTTTAGACAGCCCTGACCTACAGAATAGGCCGTACATCATTAAGATCCTCGTAGATTATGATGTTTAGAACCGTTCCACATATAATACCAGGTAATAGAATAGTAATTAGTAGTTAGAAGACGATTGTTTCGAAACTTTGGTGGCTAGAAGAGTACGACCTAAATGGAAAAGCTAGTTGTGTTGTGATTACATATTATTTTATTACCTACTATGCGGTTGTAAATAATTTTATATTTCATAAACTTGTGTTTATTATGTTTGCAGTACAAAACTGTGATTAGCGTGTACTGAACAACACACTAGAAACTCCTCCCAGGTAGACTTGGATAGAAAGCAAAGTCGCCGTGTCACCACTGACAATACTTTAGCATGAACTCTGACTATCTTTTACTTCATTGTCTCATTGTAACTCTGCTGTGGTCACCCAGAGTTATACGCTACGTTTGGTGATTTAGCAAGGGTGCTTAGGTTGACATCGAACAAACATCAAACCACTGATACTCTTCATAGAAAAATCGCAGCTGAGGTTGCTTGGGCACGTGTATGTATATCTGATGACCGAATTCCTAGGAAAATACTGAGTGCAATTCCAGAGCGTAGACGTCCAGTGGGCCGTCCTAGACACAGTTGGGCAAGATAAATCCCAAAACTGTGTGAGGAGAGGATGTGACTGCCATGGACGGAGGTCGCACAATCAGCGCAAGACATGGACGTGTGGAGGCGCCTTGTCGATACAATGGGTCCCCGACCCGAATAGGATAAGGGGACGAAGATGAGATGATGATGAGTTTTTTCTAGGTCTGTCCGGCCGGAGGGGACGGGCTGAAGTAGATCTTTCCACCTCTCGAGCAGAATCGCCTTGTACAGCAGTGGGAGGGATGGGGTCATACGTTCGTCACTCCTGGACACTGATCCCCGATTTCCCATCTACCCTCACACATTTTTTCTTCCCAGAATTTCCTTTCCTTCCTTCCTTTCCTTAAAAAGACCATTCACACAGCATCCCCAAAGATGAGATAGGACTAAGAGAAATTATTAGCCTCAAGACCTCCTGTGAGAGTTAATGTAATATTGTTTCATACAGCTTTCACACATAATATGAAGTATTTTTCATGCTTATTCATTTTCATTTTATGAATAAGAATTCTGGAATAAACTAATATAACTATTATTATTAAACATCCCTGATCAAGGTTCAGGTTGAAACGAAACCGGTTGGCTAATGTAAGATATATAATAAAGTGGTATTCAAACAAAGTTATTGTAATTATTATAAACGTATCATGAAAAAGAATAAATCAAGATAATTTGTGTTCGCGTATGAATAAATTTGTTTAGCGGCACGTGCAAGGTAATGAATGCGATCTTACCTCCATCGCGGTTCATATTGATTGGTCGTGGCACGAATTTGCGCAAAACGTGCGCGAATTTTTTTTTCATTATTTTAATTTAGAATTATAAAGATCTTATTTCTGCAGGAGTGAGCCACAGGAATTTTCATGAAATTGAACTGTACTAAAGAACAACAGTTGCAACATAAGATTTAATCCTGAAATAACTAACCGGTAGGTGGTAGGCAAAGAGGATGAACAGCCACATAACTCTGTACTGTCCTCGCTTGATTCGCATTTATACGTCGTCTTCTATTTTACCGATGAGACGCGGATCAAGTAGAGAAGATGAAAAAACTAACAGTAGAAAATTACACAGGCTAGAATTGCAGATTAGAATCATTCGGTATCATCCTGGAAAGAGACTTAAAATCATCTTTATTTTACATTAACTCCAAACAGCAGGCCCTGAGTAAAATAATTTCAGTGTAGGAGGGAATAGTATAGAGTTCCACAGCCGAACTGTCCAACTCAAGAACGAATAGAAAAGACCTGTCCTCATGTGATAAATTTCAACTGTGTACAAATGTTGGGTGCGCGATTAGCATGTCTTCCGATAATTCACCGGTGCCGAAGGGATCATCCTCCGGAAGGAATATATATTCAAAAAATATTCGATGAATTCAAAGTTTTACAAATAAACAGAATCTATCAAAAAAATGCATTACTTCAAATCCATAAAGACAAACTAACAATAAAGTCATTTAGCACCAGGCCGAGAACAACAGGACAAATAATAATCCCTAAACTTAATACTACAACGGCCCAACACCATTACACATACTCAGCCATAAAATGCTTTAACGAACTCCCTAAAGATATTCAATCCGAAAAAAATTATAAAATTTTTAAGAAAAAAATTAAAATACATTTCACCACTAAGTAATTTCATGTTTGTGTTATATTACGCCCACTTATATTTTCAATGTGTACACAGGTTTTATATTTTATAATTTTAAAAAAAAACTTTCTTCCTAAAATAGTGCACAGGTATATAATTTTACATACATGTTGTTTTTATTTTATTTTTTCATAAATACGCTCATGGTAGCATCAATTAAACATATATCAAAATATCAATTGTGTTAGTACTCCCTCCCTAAACACGAGAAATTCTCAATTAGAGAGGTATTATTACCACCATTAAAAAATATTTGCATTACATGTACATAATTAAAAAAATAATTGTACTTATACCTAACTTTGTAAAATTGTAAAAATGGAATAAATAAATAAATAAATTAAAAAAAAAAAAAAAATTCTCGTAGGATCTTCCATACCGATAGAATAAAGTAATTTAAGGTGTGGTAAGCGAACAAGGCAGCGCTTTCATGACAAATATCTTTTATTGGCAGCTCTTACGCTAATACTGGATACGTCTTATCGTCGATACCTTTTATCATCAGCGACGGGATCGGCAGAGCTAAAAAGCTAATCATTCTGTTTGCGATTGCCGTTGACTCAACTGCTTGCGAATTGCTCCAGTGTTTGCTTCCCCACCTTCTGATAAATAATCTCATATACTTAGTGGTTGAATATTGTTTAATAAACCTGTAAGTACAAAGTCTTGCTTATTTGATTTACCGTAGCAAATTCGTATGCCTGTGAAGGTAACAATGTAGTAATGACAAAAACATATACAACATTTTCGACATTCTCTTTCTCTAATATCCTTCTTAAATTATAAAAATCCTCAATTTCCGGCTCCAGACAGAAAAAGCCTAATTCCAATGGGAAATAAACCTACAACCTCGCGATGCCACGTATAACCTTAGAATTGTGTTATTTATTATTCAATACCATAAAAGTCATTATTGCTAATTATTTATAGACCGATTTTCACAACTCTGACATTGGAATATCAATGTACAGAATTTTGTAATACAAACCACAGGCTTTTACAAAATCAACCTTGATTAGAAACGAATTGGTTCATCTCAGTATTCTTCCAATGCCAAACCAATAAAAATCGGACCATCAATAGAACTACATGAATTAAATGCGTGAGGAATCTACTTACCTGCTGTTTACGGTGAGCTTTATTAATGAGTGAACACTACACGAATGTGAAGAAATATCGAAGTTTTTTTTTTAAAAATGGACATGAATTATAGCATAATAATTATGTCCTGTCACGATTGGTGTAATGACCTAATAATATTAGTTCAATTCATAAACAAAAATTTTAACAAAACAAAAAAACGACTTAAAAAAATGCACTAAAAAGTAAAAAAATAATTTCGTATTCTGCTACAACTTCATAATCAACTTACTTTTTCGAATCATCAATATGTAGGTACGATTGTTACTTTTGGAGTCGGTGTCAGGCAAGGTAGGTTTGTAACTAGATACATAGTTATAGGTGAGATGTGCTTGTGTCGCACAAGCGACTTGGCTGACACCGACCCCAAAAATAACAATCGTACCTACATATTGATGATTAGAAAAAGTAAGTTGATTATGAAGTTGTAGCAGAATACGAAATCATTTTTTTACTTTTTAGTGCATTTTTTGAAGTCGTTTTTTTGTTTTGTTAAAATTTTTGTTTACTTTTTGATTTTTAGTGAATCTGAAGTTCACTAAATAATTTGTCTGAATATGGGTAAACCTACTAAACGTGCTGCTCATATGAGACAGACATAATTTGACCATTATGAGATTCGGCCGAGTTTCGTTAATTTGTCATGGATCCGATAATCAGAACCTAACCAAACTCTCATCAAATTACCCTTGAAGTACATCCTTTCCAATAAAAAAAGAATCATCGAAATCGGTTGGTGTGATATTGAGTTAATCGTCCATTTGTCGTGCACACACTTAATGCAAATTTAAGACTTATATGGTTTTCTCATGGATGCCATTGTCGGATCTGGACCAAATTAAAATGGGACCATACGGGAATCACCAGCTTTCAAATAAAAAAAGAATCATCAATATCGGTTCATCCAGTCAAAAGTTCTGAGGTAACAAACATTAAAAAAAAATTAAAAAATAAATAAAAATACAGTCGAATTGAGAACCTCCTCCTTTTTCGTTTAAAAACTATTAAAGGGATAATCAAATTTAAAAATAACATCAATATGTAGCTGGATTAACCAAGATTAGTAAATAATAAAAATAAGAAGTAACAGCAATAAATACAACAACCGACAGTCAACAAACACGAATATTAGGAAATCAACAAACATGAAGACGGGGAAATCAACAAACATGAAGATGGGGTCTACATACATGAAGATGGTGAAATCAACAAGCATGAGGATGAGGTCTACAAACATGAAGATGAAAAAATCAACAAACATGAAGATGAAGTCTACAAACATAAAGATGGGGAAATCAACAAACATGAAGATGAGGCCTGCAAAAATGAATATGATGAAATCACAAAAAATATGGTGTTCCTGAATGACTCAGGAACACTATATTTTTTTGTGGTTTCATCCTGACGCCAAAAAAAAACACATTTCGACTCTACATAATTATGTGAATCTTCTGCTTCTTCTTCTTTGCGTGCCGTATCAGGTCCCCCCGACGTTGGCGATCACTCTTGAGAAGGTCTCTCTGTCTTGCGCTGCCCGGAATAGCTCCTCCACACTTCTAATGCCGGTCCACTCTCGTATATTACGCAGCCAAGACATTTGTCTCCTACCAGGCCCTCGGCGACCCTCTATCTTGCCTTTCAATATCAAATGGAGCAAGTGATACTTCTCCCCTCGAAGTATATGACCCAGATATGAAATTTTCCTGATTTTTATTAATGTAAGCAGTTCTCTATCTGCTCTAGCCCGCCTGAGAATTTCTGTGTTGGTGATCATGTCGGTCCATGGGACCTTGAGCATTCTCCGGTGAAGCCACATTTCAAAAGCCTCTAACCTGTTCATGGTATTTACTTTCAAGGTCCATGTTTCACATCCATAGAGCAAGACCGACCACACATAACATTTTAGCATTCTCTGCCTTAGTTTTAAGCTGATATTGTCATTGCAGAAGAGGGAATTCATTTTAATGAACGCAGTTCTTGCTGCTTCAATTCTGCATCTAACCTCCACATCTGGGTCAAGAGTCTCCGTGAGAATACTGCCGAGGTATCTAAATCTTTCCACCTTTTCGACATTGCAACCATTTAATAGTATCACTGATTCAGAGTGATCTAGTCGTCCAAATGTCATCCATTTAGTTTTATTGACGTTGATTGTTAGGCCCAGTTGCTCACCAGCATTATTAACAAGATTTAATAGGTCTTGGAGGTCATCGATACAGTCAGCTAGTAATTCAGTATCATCTGCGTATCTTATGTTATTAATGACAACTCCGTTGATCTTCAGACCCTTATCAGTATTACTTAGGGCTCTTTTAAAGACATAGTTGGAATAGAGATTAAACAATAGTGGCGACAGGATAAAACCTTGTCGTACTCCACGCTGTGATGTGAATCTAACGTTAATGATATGAACCAAACCCGATTCATTGCAGTGCAGCATTGAACTAGCAGAGGAACGACGAAAGAAGATTAAATTGTTAGGTTTCGCAAATATCGCAAGGCCAATGAATGCGAAATGAAAAATAAAATAAAAGGAAGGCTTTCGTAGCTTGGAAAGAAATGTAGAGCGCAAGAACTAAAAAAAATAATGATCTTCCAGAAGACGGAAGAAAAGAGAATACATGTATGTTAACGGAGCAAGGATTGTTATCCAGGATTATGACGCTCGTAAAATAATTTGTTGTAAGTTTGCCATATTTTCTAAAAATTCATAAATCTATTTATGAGAATAAATAAATATTGAAGGTGTTCAGCCATTACTGCAGCTTTCTGAAAACATGTTCACTGTAAAACCTCAAGTGGTATGTGTGGAATTTGTACATACCACAAATCGTTGCTCCAAAGTTTAACTCTCAAGATCGTGAGACAAAACAAATCTGTTGGAAACGAAACGCAATCCAACCTTGATGCCGGTGTAGAGTGGTCAGAGAAAAACAAATTCGAATTTAATATTTATAAAATGTATAATAATGACCTATTCCTACTCCTAGAAGTCCCGAAGCCCTTAGTTTTTTAGGTACACCATAAAAGGAAACACATTTTACCGGGTTAAAAGCATTAATGGTCATATCGGTATCATTTTTGATCCCAAACAAAGTTCTCGGTCCACATATCATGGCTCGCTCCTGCTTATTGCAAACTCGTTGAGTTTATCTTATAGAAAAGTGGTTTTACCCCTGGGGGTACGCGAAGCCATATTGGGGGTAAGCAATAACGTGGCACTAACAATATTGGGAGAACGCAATAACACGCATGTAGAATTACTGGGTAAAAATGTAAATGGAAGTTGTGTTACGCTCTGTATAAAATTGCATTAAATGTATTTGTGTGACTTGATTGTTAAATTCATAAAGTAATGAGAGTATTCAAAATTACAAACGATATAATGATGGCAATGTTCGCTAACATTATAAGAAGTGTAATGTTCTTTTATTCTGTGGCTCACTAGCCCACAATGTAAATGATTACAACGTAAGTTCTTCTTTAAGTTTATTGTGAATTATAATGGTCGGGAGTAATATTGTATTTAGTAGCGACTGTTTACTAGAGCTCTTTGAATAGATCTGATCGTTGTCGGCCAGCTGTTCCGGACACTGCCCTGTGCTCGTTCGTGAAACTCCGGAATCCCGCATTTTTCCGAACGAGCGCGGTGTGTGAGTATACCTACATATATATCATACACTACAAGAAGAAAGCTGGAATATGCTAGTAATGAATGGTCTCCGCCCCAGACTAAATACATCTATATGCTGAAACAAATCCAGATAGGTACACCTTTATGCAGTGGCGGCTCGTGACTTTTAGATCTGCTAGAATGCTGATATTAAAAAATGGCATTATTAATTTTGCAGCTGAAAATTTTTTATTTTTAGTATCAGTTTGGCCGTGTGATATATTTAATAATCAATGAACTTAAAACTGTTTTCTGTTCCTACACCGTATCTTCCCAAATGTTAAGGATGTTAAAATAATAAATAAATAATTCTACCAAATAAATAAATAATTCGTTAAAAAAAAACATTCAGAAAATGCGAACAATAAACATCCACTAAATTCAGCTCTTCTAAAACTTGCTGCGAGATGTGATGCAACCTCAATTAGCTGTTTAACAACTAACAACATAACCACCTAAAAGCGAGTAGAACAAATAATGCCACCTCCCAACAATAAAGATTCCCAGTTTCGACACGCGGCTATCACCTTACTATCACGCCTCGGAACATCTTGATGTAATTTAACACAACAATTATTTGTAATGGAGAAAGAAAAAAATGATGGCTGAATGTGTTGAAAACTTTTGGGCACAATGAGAGTCGATTTCAACACTAATAGTTTTGTTAGCAAATATTAAACATGGTTATTAGAATTGGCATTCCACGGTGTTATTCCTTCGGAGTGTCGAACAACTCGATCTTGGCACATACTCTTTGCCTCATTCGCATTCGTACGTCATCGCATATGTACTCTTCTAATCAAGTATCTGATTCACTTGATAGTGCCACGACTTTCCCGAATTCTCCCACCACTCACATTTGCGTTGTATATACAAACTTCGTTCATCTTAAATATAAGATCTACAGTCTTACTCTTAGAAATCAGTACAGCACCATCAGCATACAGAAGGCAACATTCTTTCAGATTACTCAATTTGGCACCCAATCCCACCTTTTTCAATTCTTGCATTCAATTATCCATTCGTAAATTGAATAGTCACGGTGACATTATGCAGCCTTGCTGAACACCTTTTGTGATGTCAAAACCTATAAATGTGATGATAAAACCACCCTACACTTGCAACGCTTCCCCTGTACAAAGCCGCAATTGCCTGTATGAGATTTAATCCATACTTAAACCACAACTTCCATAGCTTTTTCCCGTCGACTCGGTCGTATGCTTTTTAGTGTGGAATCTTTTTTTTATTTTTTTTTATAATTTCATAAAATTTCTTATTAGCTTATTAGTTACAGATATTTGTTTTTTTGGCTAACACACCAGACTAATGCCCGTGTTGTGGTAGTCGTACATTTAATATTTGAAATACGATTTAATTAAAACAGATGATTAAACATAAAAAATTAAGAAATACTTAAAAGTAAAGAGAAAAAAGAGAACATGTTTTAAAGAAAAGTAGAAATAAAAATGAAAATTCAAATTTTGAAATACAAAAATTAATTATAAAGATTAAATGTTAAGAACTCAAGTGTTCTATATAAATTAAAACATGTACGTATATAATTCAAAATTAAAACATAAATAATAAAAATAAAAATAAAATAAAATAAAATAAAATAAAAATAATAAATATAAATAAAAATAAAATAAAATCGGTAATTTTAAATACATGTAGGATTACAAAAGATTTTTTAAATATTTATATTGAGGGATCAGTAGGATTTATAGGTTCAATTAGGAATTCCACAGAGCCGAACCCTCTGATATGAAAATATCTGGAGTCGGTGAATTATTTTCCCATCTGGTCTCTGGTAGGTTGACATGTTGTTCTTGTATTGTTTTGTAATTATAATACATATAGTGCAATTGCATAACGTGGATTGACCAGATGATCATTTGGGAAGTGTGTGAAAGGGTTTAGTTTTTCCTGTGGAGAAAATTAAACCCGGACATTTAAATCTGGTGCGTAAATAAAGTATATTTAGAAATTTCAAAATTAAAAGTATGAAAGGGGATGAGGTTTATAAATATTTAGGATACCCGCAATCGAATAGATTAGATCACACTAGTATTAAAAATGATATTAGGATTAAATTTCAAACTAGGATCAGAAAAATTTTAAAATGCAATCTATCTGCTAAAAATTTAGTAAAAGCAATAAATACTTGGGCAATACCTTTATTAATGTACTCATTTGGCATAATTAAATGGTCCAATACAGATTTACATAGTTTAGAACGATTAATTAGAACTACGTTAACAAAGTTTAATTGCCATCATCCAAATTCAGCTATAGAACGAATTAATTTACCTAGAAATTTAGGAGGTAGAGGTGTAGTCAAAATAACATCTTTGAAACACAATCAGGTAGAAATGCTTAGAAATTTTTTCCATAGGAAAGCTAATAGCTCAGAAATGCACAAAATAATTTGAAAGGCAGATAGAAACATTACACCTTTAAATTTATATGACGAGAATGCCAACATTCTTATAAATACTAACCAGGAATTATTAGATTCCTTGTCAAATAAAATTATTCATGCAAAACACTTCAATTATCTCAACAAAACGTATGTTGACAAACTTTCGTCAAACAAATGGTTGAATATTGGAGAGTTGAGCGCAGAAATAGAAGGATTTATGCTTGCCATTCAAGATAGAGTCATTGATACTAAAAATTATAGGAAGCATATAATCAAAGATATAAATGAAATTGATGATTTATGTAGAAAATGTTTGGCTTTTCCGGAAACTATAGAACATATTATACCGGGATGTTCTATATTAGCGCCGTCCGAGTATACATTTAGGCACAATCAGGTTTTAAAAATAATCCACCAAAGTTTGGTAATTAAACATAACTTGATTGACTGCCGTAATATAGTACCATATTATGAATATGAACTAAATTCATTTTTAGAAAATGAATTTTATAAAATATATTATGATAAAACTATACTAACAGACAGAACAATTAGTCATAATAGACCTGATATAGTTTTACATGACAAAATTAAAAAAATAACTTATATCATTGATGTAGCTATTCCAAATTCCTGTAATATTCAAAAAACTGTTTCTGAAAAAATTAGAAAATACATAGATTTAGGAAATGAGATTAAAAGAATTTGGCATTCTCGGACTATAAAAATATTACCATTTGTTATTTCGGCTACTGGCATTATACCTAGGTCTCTGATTCAAAATTTAGGCGTATTAGATTTGTCAAAGAATTTATATATAAAAATGCAAAAATCGGTAATTTTAAATACATGTAGGATTACAAAAGATTTTTTAAATATTGATATTGAGGGATCAGTAGGATTTATAGGTTCAATTAGGAATTCCACAGAGCCGAACCCTCTGATATGAAAATATCTGGAGTCGGTGAATTATTTTCCCATCTGGTCTCTGGTAGGTTGACATGTTGTTCTTGTATTGTTTTGTAATTATAATACTTATATAGTGCAATTGCATAACGTGGATTGACCAGATGATCATTTGGGAAGTGTGTGAAAGGGTTTAGTTTTTCCTGTGGGGAAAATTAAACCCGGACATTTAAATCTGGTGCGTAAATAAAATTTTTTAAAAACATAAATAAAACTTTGTGAAAAACTAAGAGAAAAAAAATAACAACATTTTAAAGAAAAATAAAAATAAAAATGGAAATTAAAATTATGAAATGCAAAAATTAATAAATAAAATGTGGTGTTACGTTCGTCCCCTTTCAAAAATCCAATGTTGTACACGTGTTATAAAAGGAGAATTAGAATTACTTGACTTTATGTCAGTACTCAGAGCATTGTATATTTTAGGAGCGATGAACCAGAATTGTCGTTGAGCAAATGAGGTGTTAGTTTTTGGGACCACGCAACCCAGGTTTGATGAAAATAAATAATTAATTAATAATAATCTAGATAATTACATTACATTATCCAAAAACTTTGAGAGAAAATGAAAAAAAAAATCTCGAAAAGACATGCCTCACAGATGAGAGTTTGCATAATTACAAAAATAACTTTCTTACGTATTAAAACACCTTTACTGTGTACGATTTGGTTCCAACATTACTTTAGTTGTCTATGGGTTATTTTGGTAACGTGGTCTCGTTGCCGAGTTTTGCCGAAGGTGACCGAAGGTAAATGTACGGGGTCATTAGAGTTCTGGAAGGACTATTGGAGGTATTATTATAAATTACAATATATATCAACAAATAATATGTATTGTTGACACTTTAACAACTTTATCAAAACCGTTCTGTATTATATTTTTATTTCTTTTTTATCTTCAATTTTATATGTCATTATTTTATTGGTCAATGATATTACTATAACCTTGATAAAACTGTCAAATGTGTATTTACAAAGACTATTCATAAAGCAAATAATAAAAATACTTACGTTGCATACCGGATTTTTCACCACTTTTTCTTAATCCTATTTATAGAGTCACTTTGCTTACCTGAAATAAAAAAAAAAAAAACATATTTCAATTTTAAAATCATGCCTGAACATTGAAAGAAAATATGTAGGTATATAACAAATAGTGGTAAAAAGTTATGTGTATATAGGAGAATGAACCTTCGAATTTCAATGACCGCATTCACTAAAAAAACAGAGCGAACGCTTAACGTCAAGTTTGTTACAATGTAATTATATTTTTGGAGGTGGGTATGGCCACCCGGGCATTTTTTTGTGTAACCAACACCCCTGCCATAGATCACCCAAAGTGGCTCGCTGCGTTTGTTTGATTTAGCACTTTGTATGTGGCGGGGTTTGTCTAGGTATTGGCGGCAAACGCGCTTGCCCACTGGGCGGAGGGTTAGATCGGGAGAGATTGTTGAGAGGTTGAGGGAGGCCTAACCTCTACTTCTCCAGCCGGAATCTCTTGACCCATCAGCTTGCACCATAGTGGGTTGGATTCAAATATCCGTCACTACTCCTGGACAGATTTCTACCCATCCCTCAAACCTTTTTCCTTCCCAGATCTTCCTCTCCGTCGTTTCTCTAAAAAGATCCTCAATACAGGATTCCCAAAGATGACATAGGCCTTGGGGATTTTTTTCTGGAGGGAGGAGTGGAATTTATGTAAGAAAAATCCTTATGGGAAAACTTTTTTTTCTGAACGTTTCCACATTCCCATCACTACACACTATTTCTTCCTTCTCATTACTTCATAAAAATGATATGTGATCATCAATTTTGACTATTGATTCCCAACATTGTTCTTCTCGGCTGTTTCATTATTTTAATCATGCCGTGTAGTCTAGAGTCCAAGGAATCAATTAAGATCACTTCTACGCAATCATTCTGAGCAAATATATCAAGTAACCTTTTAACACTGAATGGTGCGTGCATAATATGTGCTAATTTCTTCGCTCTTAAGTCGTTAGAAAAACAAACACAGACAGTAAACAAACGCACACACCTTGCCTTAATAAAGCAAACACACCTGTGACCACTTGCCATTATTCGGTTCCGTGAGAAGAAATGTGGCCACCTCCCAAAAGTTGCAAAATCTCCAAAATTACGAATCACATTCTGGTGCTCTGGTTACTCAATTAGACCAAGTGTTGCTTATCTCAATAGTTTTGGTAATAAATCTAAAACTCACTTACATAATGCTGGATGGGTACAATCGAGCTAAATTATACTGAAAAAACTTTGCATCTATATTTATTGTTTTGTTATATTTTTATTTTGCAGAATACCATTTGATTTTATTTCTAGCTAGTCCCCAACTTTCCCGGGCTTTACATAGAGTTTTTGAAATCAGTTGTAGACGGTATTTTTTTTTAATAATCAGTTGTAGCAGGTTTTGATCAAGCAAAACACGATCATGTCAAACTGTGGAGATCCTAAAAATAATGCAAGGTTGATCAAAATAATGAGTAAGAATAACAAAGGTGCGAATTTTGGTGCGTACATATTTGTTACAGTTTTATTATTTATTTATTAGTATTCACAAACTAGGTTCTCGAGATTTTCGTATTTAGGATAACCCAAAACCTTCGACGTTCAGCATATTTTTCTAGTATAGTCTGTTTCAATGGCAAAGTACGATAAAACAATTTTGGAAATGGGGGCGGAGTTTGTTGGTCAATTAATCAAATAAATTTGACCCAAGGCGTAACCCGAAAGTTTTACGAATTTGGTGTGATCTAATAATAAAAAATGTGTATTTTTATGTTCATCATTTGGTCTTTCACTTTTCAAAAATATGTCGACATATCAGTTATTTAAAATTTTTTAGTTAGTATCATATTTTAATTAGTGTTAGTTAGTATACATTTTACCCTTGGCGTACCGACGGATTTGTTAGGAACCCACAGCACTTTATTCGATTAAATGGTATTTTAAATTTTTTTAAGTGCTCCTAGTTTACAATTATTAGTTTTATTCTCTTGGCAAGGAAATGACGTACATATCTTAATATTATTCTCACTTGTCGTTTTGTCACTTGCAATTGTTTTTTATCGGTAAAGAGGTGTTTTGGTTTAATTACGCGTCAAGTGTCGTATTTTAGTCATAGTAGCATATTTATTTACGTGAAAGCCTCATTTGACTTATTTTTATTATGAAGAACGTCTATTTTACTGGAAAATACAATTCAAACTGTCAATATTTTCGTGTTTCTTCATTATATTATTATGTTTTTTATAACACTAAAAAGAAAAATACATTTATCTGAATATAAATGACTATCGTGGTGAAGATATATAAATTAGATACATGTATGATTTTTATGATAAATAAGGTAAAGGGTATGAAGGGAGTGTAGGAATCAAGGAATCGGGAGTGATTAAGAACCCGATGAACCCGGGCACCCCTGCTAAGACACCAAACGCAGCTAACCACTTGGGTTGACCTAGGACCGAGATGTTAGTTACACTGTAAGTGGTTCCCGGGGCGGCGGTACCCATACCCGCCTCCCAGAGATGGCGGGAACGACAACAAAAAAAAAAAACAAATATAGCTTTCATAAATTACGTAAAATAATTTTTTTATTTCACAATTTATATTTATTAATTAATAGGTACGCGTATTGCACGTTGCATGACTTAAGAGGAATATAAACACTAGAAATATTTCGAATCTCATGACAAGGCTAGTAAGAGAAAAAGTGGTTTTTATTTATTTTGTGCATAATTTTATTCGAACGAAAAAAAGTTAGAACATGGAAAACCTCAAAAATAATTTTAGCCATAAAGAGGTATTTTTTTTAAATTGTTTCTTGTATTACTTCATAGTTAAGTCATGAAATAACATTTTTTTGGTGGTTTACGCTTTTATTTTTTGTTACGTAAATAATAATTTTATTGAAATTCCAATACATAGAAAAGCTAGTAAAAGCTTCGATTTATCGGTAACATATTTTTTTGATGTTCATACTGTAAGCCGATTCGTCGTAAAGATTAATCAAAATAGTATCTAAATAGGATTTTACGTATATATTCATCTTAATGTAATATCTGTGGTGATTACGAATTAATATTGTACGTAGATGCATCATAAATGGTTTTGTATGCATATTGCACATTGTTCATGCACCTGCGAAGAATTATAATATTGATTGATTTTGTATGTAGAAACATGGACTGGGATGCTTACAGAATGACTTCATTTCTATTACTGTTACAATATACTTCATCGATGACAATAATAAATAGAAGGTAGGTACTAAGGTTGTAAAGTCATAATCGAGGAATTTTGATTTGTTTTGCATTCGCCGAAAATGTTACTATTTTTCACCAAGAAAATATCTCAACGGTGAGTCAAGCGCGAAACCTGATAAACAAATTATATTTTTTTCAAAACACTATAAATGATTGATATGTTGAAAAATTGCAAAATAAAAATTTATATAGATATTTTATTTTAAATTAGCTACACGCGGGAGGCCCTAAGGAAAATAATTCCACTGGGGACCTATTTCATCTTTGGGGACGCTGTGTGGATGGTCTTTTTAGGAAAGGAAGGAAAGGAAATTGTGGAAAGGAAAAAGGTAGGAGGGGAGGGTAGGAATTTGGAGGATTAGTGTGTCCAGGAGTGACCGACAAATGAATCCGTCCTTTCCACAGCGATGCAAGGCAATGTTCCGAGAGAGTCCTGCTGGAGAGGTCAAAAGATCTCCCGCAACCAGTCTCTCCCGACCCGGCCTGCCTCGTTGTGGTGGCAGACACATCCGCCGCCAAGATCTGTACAAACCTGACCCCATGAACCCGGGCACCCCTACTAAGTCACCAAACACAGCGACTCACTTGGGGTGACCCATGGCAGAGGTGTTGGTTATACAATAAATGGTTCCCGGGGCGGCGCTACCCATACCCGCCTCCTAAATTGATAGTACAACATGTTAAATATGTTCGGATTTCTTGTGATCTTATAACTCGGTACAGATTATAAATGAAAATAATAAGATAGGTGCTATTAAAAAGCTCCTCAACCTTTATAATCTCTAGTCATTTTGTTTTAAAGAGTTTTACTTTCCATGTACATTTGTAACTTAAATTTAAATTTATCTGCTTCCGGTTTCGACACATCCGTGTCACTCCCTAACAAACTTAAATTAACTTAAAATTTATACATCCCTTCCACTACCCCCACCTAATAAAATCTAATAATTTCTGTACTTAATAATTATTACTGTAATAATTCTGTATGAATTTTAAATTAGTTTTATGATTATAATCTCTTTTACTAGAATCTCCGAGAAAACGTTGCTTAAAATGGCTTTAGCCAAATTTTTTAATTATTTAGATTTGAATATCCCTCTAGGTCAAGCACTCTTCAATATCTTCTTCCCGTCCCCACCCTCTTTTTTTTTAACCCCACACAGGAAGCTCATGAGGAAAATAATTTAACGATGTTGTGTAGTGTATATGGTCTTTTTAGGGAAAAGAAAGAGAGTTCTAGGAAGGAAAAAGATAGAAGGGGTGGGTAGGAATCTAGAAGTCAGTGTATCCAGGAGTGACAGACGTATAATCCATCAATCACTCCCAGAGTGGAAGATACTCCAGTATCGCCCTGGTGTACGAGCACCATTCAAATTGAAACGTTGCTTGAAATGGCTTTAGCCGTGTTTGGTGACCAGATCTGAATAGCCAGGTACTTCCCCACCTTCCTCTTCCCTATCTCCTTCCCCTCCCCACTATCTTCCCCAATTGGGGATGCCATAGTCCCACTGCTCCAGACGGGAGCAGTTGGGACTCTTGTGCGGTAAGATGATGGAACCAGCTGAAAAGGTTTATTTATTTATTTATTTATCTATATAAGATATGTTTGCATTACATTATTCGATGCCTGTCTCACTAGGGTATACCTGTGTTGAGACAGGCGAAGGTAAAAGGGTCTCCCCGAACCGGCCTCTCTCAATTCGGCCCGCCACTTAGTTTGTGAGCAGGCATATCCGCCGCCAAGACCTGAATACACATAACCCGATGAACCCGAGCATATCTGCTAAGTCGCCAAATGTAGCGAACTACTCTGGTGACTTACGGCAGAGGTGCTGGTTATCCGATAAATGGTTCCCGGCTTGAAGTACCTATCCTAAGCCTCACAAAAATGAGATATATATCCCTTGGATTGTGTAATTCTTGTTATAATGATTTAATTATTAAATAGAGGCTTGCAATATAAAAACCACCTGTGTCATTAAGTGTCGTCATAATGAAACAATCAATAAAAATAAAATTACCCCGCTTGGAATACCTACTTGTCAAACTTGTAGATATATAACATTATGAGATGTACGAGTACTTCAACCTTGCGTTTGGTATTTGTTCAACTAAAGCAAAGCAGGTTTTCTACCTGTTGTGTTTATTAGCAACAGGTAGTACCATAACTTATCATTAGCTATAAATCTATTATGTAAGCAATACCTGCAAGAATATAACCGTAACCTATCTCTTGGCTAATCTACATTTCACGTTCAGGTGGCACTGTGGCACTGCTCTTAATAAATGAATAAGAGAAGCAAAGTTAGTATCTACCTGTCTTATTTTATTTTCAACTAACCTCAGTCGTTGCCTAATTTATATGCCGCGTATAAATTTTTTTTTTATGTTACGCAACTTAAAGATTTATTATCATTTTATGACAGTTGGACAGAGTATTTAGAACATAATAATAAACTAATTTGACATTATATCTGATCAAAAGATCGTATTAAATTCTTTGAATTAAATCACTGTTTTAGTCAGAACCCAATTGCTACAGGGTATGCCAAATTTATAAGTGCGTTTGTGATTGACTATATTTTTATCATTGAAGAAGATAATACTAATAAATCAAAATGAATATATTATGAAATATAACAAGACTTAATATGGGAAAAAAATAGTCGTAGGTAATATTTTTATATTCTGAATTTGAAATATGAGATTGACTAAAATGACTTAAAAATAAGATGGCCGAATTGTTTGAGATGCTTGTCCCGGTAAGAAAAGATATTCTGGGTCCCAGTTGCGACCGTCACCGTTTGACTTTTCTGCGTCTGATTTTTTTTTTCATATTTTCGCTTAGATTTAGTAGTGCTATCTTCTTCTTCAAAGATGTATTATAAAGAGGGTTATACTAATACAAATCGACTATATTTTTATTTATTTAGGTATCAAGATTTCGCTATTCGGTAAAATTTTCCATAATCTATATGGGTTTCAATTGTATGGTACCTACATGAATGTTATGCAGACGCCAAATGCAAACTATCTAATATTTCTATTTTTGAGAGTGATATTTCATGGTGGAATTCCATTATAATATATTATAATAAAACGAATATAAAACTTTATTCCACTTAATTTTATTGGACCGTAACCGGTTTCAGCTCGTCAAAGCCATCTTCAGACTGGTACAAATATTTCCTAGTCTACGGTTTATATACACAACATATTGGGGAGGGGGAGGGGGGTGGTCTACAAGGATTTTAATCAATTGCATTAATTATATTTGTTGCTAAGTCATTTTAGACTATCGAATTTCTAAATATTTTGGTTATTCCAGTAAGCTAATTACATTGGGTTTGCAGCTCACTTCAATGATGATTAGGGAAAAACCTTACAAGTAATATGAGTTACTAATGACCTAATTTTATTGTCAAATCGTTATTATATTTATGAAGTTTGGTATTTTTTATTGCTTTTTGAAGGGATATGTGTTTTCATTGGAGTTGAAATGGTCTAAACTAATTACATATTTTAATATCGAAAATTATTATGAAAATTAGACTGGATACAAAAGCGCGGACTTAGCAAATGAATCTAATTGCTTTATCTTTAAAAAGTTATTTTATGAACATGTACCCCTTCATAAAATCCCCTTCATAATCTCCAAACTTCATAAATATAATAACGATTTAGCGTTATTTTCTGTTTTTATTTCCCTCTCCCTATTTGGCCGATTCCCCCATAAATTCAATCTGTTGGATAAGGTTAGGTTAGTTTGAAATGGGCATACACAATGCTAATCATGTTAACACAGCCACTCAAAAACATTCCGTTTTATTTTCGATTGTAGGCACCTACACATATTTAGAGTAATGTAAAATAGTCATGAAGGTACCACTGGTTTCTGTAATCATAACTTAAATCCTTGATCAGATTTATAAGTCGTAAGATTATTAAATACATCTTTGTGTAACATCCATCAATCCCTTATAAATCCAATTTAAAACCTTGCTACAGGCTACAATCATAATAAATTAATAGTTGTGTGTAATTAACAAAAATGTCAATTAGTAATTAGTTAATGGGACGCACTGATTACATAAAGAAGGAATGCCGACAATTCGATCCACATACCCGATCAAACCAATTGAATGAGGGTTAACAAGTAAATCGGAGCTGTAGAACAAAGGTGGCCACTAATTAAGCATTTCAAAGATCGACTGATAAATGTCTTTCATATATTGTAAATTCTAAGACATTCTAATTACTATTATCTTTCTTAATTACAACATTGTAAATCAGCTTAAATAATAACAGCAGCGATTTTAAACATTTTAATTATTAATATTTTGACGTGCCGCAAGATTAGAGATTATTTCTAAAGCAATTTTCTCAGCATCGTAAAATTGTAATCAGGCGTTTTACAGTATTTACTAACATCATTAATAATCTAAAGATTGATCATTATATTTTCACTTTCGCAAGGTTGTGAATTGTGGGGTTTGGAGTTTAGACGATCAACTAGTGATAGATTTTGCACATAATTCTAAAGACGAAAGAAGAGTGGTGGTGGTCTGTAATTTTGTAAAAAATGATTTTATTAATACTGGTAAGAACGAAATACAAAAGCTAAATTAAATTCATTTGAAGAAGTAGTCGAAGCCAGAGTCAAGATAGACTCTCAGAAGTTGGGCGTACTGTACAGGATCCGCAGATACTTTAATAGTACACAAGTATGCTGACCCTGTGCAAATCGCTAGTGCGTCCCACTGTTGAATTTGGCACCCACCTCTGATCTGGAGTCCCAAAATACCTGAAAAAACTGTGACTCTGTACAGAAAAGAGCGGTCCGTTTGATAAATATGCCCATCTAAACAAGCGGATTGCAATCTTTAGAGCACAGGCGTGAGATATGCTGTCCTTGTTCTACCGGTATTACATTGGAAGATGCTTCGGGGAACTAGCGTCAATGTTTTCATAGGCACCTGAGCATAGTCGGGAAACTTGCCAAATGCGCGCCAAACATATTTGGGTCGATTCTACAACTCGTTCTTGAGTTCAGCAGCTCGGCTGTGGAATGATCTGCCGGCCTCTGTGTTTCCCCCCTCCTACAACATCATACAGCATATTCAAGGTGGAAATGGCCCTGAGGGAAATAATATTTTCCAGGGCCCCTTGTTTGTAGTTGTAAAAAAAAACTAACCAATCGATAACATAGGAAAGCAATACTTTATTTATTATTGTTATTTGCCATTGTGCCACAGTAAGAGCTTCATGTCTGTCAAACCTCTCTGCCTACCCCTCTGTAAAAATGGCGTGATGTTCAGTTGTGTAGTTGTTTCATATCGTATAAGTGCTTCCACACAAATGATGTATTGAAAACCGTAAGTCTAAGGACGCCTTCAATTTAGACGTTTCGTGTCGGACCGTTGCAGTGCCGAAGCGGTGCGTTTGTCGTATGGCGCAAGGACGGTCATTTGTTTTCATACAAAGTGCACGGAGCGGCAACAGTGCGGCGTCGGTACCGAGAACGCTCGACGTCAGGACGGCAACGTCGCAAGCTCCATGTGTTCATTTCGCTGTTGAATAGTGCGGTGACAAGACGTGAGAGCTAATTTCATCGAATTTTCATGTTTATTGTTTTCTTAAAATGGATGATATAAACGTGGAAGAATTTATAAATGAAATAGAAATACGTACTGCTATATAGAACTCCAAAAGCGACAAACGGTAATATCACGATTAAATTATTAATGAATTATTTTTAACGATTTTAAACGACCCACGTCTAAACATTGCTAGCATACAAACGCACGGCAGTCAGATAAGCTTTCAATTTAGGCGTTTGGTATCGGACTGCTACCGTACTGCAGCGGCATGGCAGCGGGTTATAACCAGCGGCACGGTAAACGTGCCGCAGCGGTCCGACACGAAACGTCTAAATTGAAAGAACCCTAAAATTTAACTTTAGGACGCACAACCGCGCTGTGCAAGCGGGTTCTCTACAGAGCGTCGGACCATCCATAGTTAGTTAAGTTAAGGTTATTTAGAGCAATAAATTTAATGTATATCTTATTTTTGTGTAAACCCGAGTTGAATTTTTTTTTTTAAATAAATATTTATTTTTTAAGTACAACGAACAGTATCAAGACAATCTTAGAATACCTACTAGTTATTTTCTGCATAATTTCAACGTTGTGCCGCATCCTTCTTAATGATATAATTCAATTTGCCAGCATGTGTTGAATATTGTAGGTTGTATTAAGTAATGTGAAACAATTGAGTTACTCAACAGCTTAATGATCATCTCAAGGCTGTATTTTCAAAAGAATTTTAATGATCTTCATCGTCATCAATTCACCAGTTTCAATGTTTTAGAAAATTGAACGCTTTGAAATCTGTTACTTTATACAATAACGTGTCTAACAAATCACTGATGAAATTACAAATTAGTCAAATAATTACTTGGTGGTAGGTAGGTACAATAATTGATAATTTCCAATGGCGTATGGCAAAGTACAAAAAAAACATTCAATCAGTCAGTGCGTGCTTTTAACTCAAATACAGTGGTGTGTAAAAAGATTAATTGATAATTTGTGGTGATTTCCAAACACAAACCTGGAAAATATCAAAACTAAGACAACAATTTTCGCAATGGCAGTAACAGGAAGTATTTAAATGCCGTCTGGCTATTCGTAACGGAGTATTTGGTTTTTTTTTTAAGTACTTAGAACCTCAAGAAGATATGAGAGCAATGTTGAATGTCACATCCGTGAAAAGATATATTTTCCAGCGTAGGATTTCCTTGTTAAATTTCTATTCCTACAATGCTACTTTGTCTTCCAAAGACACTATGAACCTGAAAGTGGAAAATAGTTATTTTTTTATTAATATATTACTGAAAACAATATATATTTCAACAACAAAACTTCTAGAACAAAAAGCCTTTATTGCTTTAGCAGGCACAATCTTATTAAAAACCTTGACATTTTCATGCCCTTTTTATTTGAAAACAACACTCAGCTGTCTATTAATTTGTCTATCAACAAATAGACGCCTACCTTATAATTGACTAAAAATGCCACAAAAACCGTTCAAGTCCAGAGCTCACACATGTACCTATTTTTTTATCTACACCATGGTAACAACTGCCCGGAGCCAGTGGGGGTTAGTACTTTTATAATATGTATTTACACTCTCTGTGAGATGTGTGGGATTGCACTAATGTTCCCCCATTCCGAAATAAATAAATAATACTTATTATAAACTCAACAACGCCGACATTTGTACGAAAATACAGGCAACGCAGTGGTTAGATGGTTAATTTATAATTCCTTCTTCATGGATTTGGGCATGTACAACGAATGAACTAGGAAAGAAGCGCAAGAAGAATACGTAAGTGAAGAATATAAAGTGTAAGGACGCAAATGTGAACGGCAGAAGAAGTCGGGGACGCCCGAGGAATACATGTCACGACCAAGTGAATCAGATTCTTTAGTCAGGTCGTGTCAACATTCAACAATCCGTAGAATATAGAGCGTGTATGAAACGAAGTATGAATATAAACGAGGAGTCTGTGCCAAAACCGAGTCGTTTTGCTGTCCGTCACAAAATACTGTTAAGAGCGTTTAACCAGCCAGCGGACGAAAATCCACATTACGTCGAAAGTTGTTCTTACGATCATGCAGGGCGGTTACAATGAGAAAGATTAAGTATTCTCCGTACCAGCTTTTTAAAATTATAACTCAATTTCGAATTTATTTCAATCCAAATTAGCTTTAATTTATACCTTCATCCAAAAATTCTGAAAGGCGTGATGATAAAACTATTAAAATAATGTATTTTTTATAATTATTTTTTGATATATTATAAGTATTCATCATTTTTCAATAATGTCTAAATTTAATAAGAATGTTAAAAAAAATCTGAAATATATTAGTTTGTAAGTGCGCAAATAAATACACAAATGGACCAATTTTCGTCAAGAAACACATGTACGTACATATTTTTTAATGATTTTATTGAAACTAAAATTAAATCATGCGTTTGCTAGATAATGTATTGATTTATTTTACTGCATGATTATATTATTTGAAATGGGTGTGGTATAATACAAAATCTTTTTTGAAAATTTAACAAATCTGCCAACGACCTATGGAATAACCTTATTATACTAAAAAATTTTAAAAAAATCTCAAAATTTATTACATGCGAATGCTAGATAAAAGAACAGTCTTTTGAAATCCATTTATAATTTTTTGTGGAAAAGAGTCAATACGTCTAAAATCTGATTTGAAAATGACATATTTCAGGTTTTCTCTGGTAATGCCCTCTTAAAGCCTTTATTACATTAGCTTCACACAGGAGGCCCTGAAGAAAATAATTCCCTTCAGGGCCTATGTCATCTTTGTGGATGCTGTGTGGAGGGTCTTATTAGGGAAAGAAAAGCGAAGAAATTACGGGAAGGCCAAAGGTATGAAGGGTGGGTAGTAATCTTGAGTTCAATGTATCCAGGAGTAACGGACGCATGGATCCAACCCTCCCACTGCGGTCTAAGGCGTGAGAGTCTGACAGGAGAGGTCTAGGTTAGGTCTCCCTCAACCTGTCTCTTCCAATCAGGCGTGCCACGCAGTAAGTGGACAAACGCATTCGTCACCGAGACGTAGATAAATCTCATCCCACGAAACCGGGCACCCTTGCTAAGCCACCAAACGTAGCTAACCACTTGGGGTGACCTGTGGCAGGGGTGTTGATTGTCCAATAAATAGTTCCTGGGATGGCGGTGCCCATACCCACCTCTCAAATTGTAAGATTAATTTTTGGGTTACTATGCCGAGTTGCGCTTTCTACTACTTTAACCAACATTTTGGACAGCGTTACAGTGTCCATTATCAGGGCAGAATATGTCACACAGCATAATAACCTAAAATTAATCACGACAATACGTTTGATAGTGAAAATCTGAAATCATAGCCTGTAAAGCCATATAAAGCTACGTTTTGATTCTAAATTGTAAGAACAAGATATGATCGATACAATATTTTGATATATTGTTACCTCCTCCTATCACAGAACATATCCAAAAAAAACAAAGAACAAAAAATCACACATTTAACAAAGTGACGCACCATGATATTGCTGTTTTTTCTTCTTACATACCTGTTTACACAGCAACACAATGTTAAAATAAAATATTTTAAAAAATCATACATCAGGTGAATGATAAATGAATAATAATAAATACATTAGGTATTATTATTTATTTGCCTTGCTATGAATATGAATCAAGGAAGCCCTGGAAGGAATATTCGTAGAAACTCTGAGAGAAAAAACACGACCTTGAAACTGATTGATTGATCAGGTTTCTTAACAGAAATAATAATAATGATTTATAAAGTGTAGGCTGCATATTATTACTGTACATCCGCACAACAATGGCCAAAATATTCATTAACTTTCAGATTTTAAAAATAATATCTTGAAATGTGAAAATAAACATCACAACAATTCCGAATCAATCTATTTAATACTCCTTTGTTAATAAGATTATTGTTATTATTTTTAATTTATAAACTAACGTTTAGAGAAGATTTTTATGCATAGCACAAAGGGTAACAATTATTATAAGCAATAATTTAATATTTGACAAGTTTAAGTATTTCCCCAATAAATGTAGTCATAATTTGTCTCGACGCCACCTAGCGAGGGATTTAACACTTACAATGTCTCTCTCGCAAAAATAAAGTTGGTTGTTTTCAGGTGGAAAAAAAATATAATAAGCAGTAATTGTTGAATGAAACATTAGTATATATTGAATTATTTGGCAGGTATTTGATAAGCCCCCATAGCTCAGTGGTCAAGAGCAGCTGACCGGCAATCAGAAGAACACGGGTTCAAGTCCCGTTGGCGGCAAGTATCTTTTCTCGGAAGATTTTTCAATGTTGATGAGTGTTTCAGGCTGATAATTATTGCTTATAATAAGATTATTGTGGTTGGGTGGCATTATTTTTTATAAAAATATGAAGCTTTATTTCGAAATTGATGAATTTTGCCCAATTGACATTCAAAATAAGTGTAAGGAGTCTATCTGCAAGAGACTTCGAAAACGAAATTTCTATACCACTTGGTAAAATTTTATGTTCAAAATAAGAGAAAACCAACTGTCTACATCTGATTTCTAAAATCTCAACGTTAATCCCTGATTCCCATTTCCATTTGCGTCTTCAGGAGACGAGATATCCCAGAAAAAACCTTATCTAGGACGACAATAATGGACGGGTTTGTACCACCAAAAGAATTTCCTTTTTTTCCATTAACTCCACACGGGTTAGTTTTCCTCGGGGCTTATTTCATCTTTGGGGATTTCGTGTGGGGGTCGTTTTGTGGAAAGCATGGACTCATGGATGGAATACCTGGGCCTTGAAGAGACCAATGTTGTAAGAGGGAGGAAACACAAAAGACCGGCAAATCCTTCCACAGCCGAGCTGAGTCGTGGATTCTACACATTCTCACGTGACAAATGTCAACTCTGTACAAATGTTGGGCACGCGACTGACGTATTTCCCTAATCTGCACCGGTGTCAGAGTCAGTGTGAACAGAGTCGAGAGTTTTTTCAGGTGTTTTGGGACTCCAGACCAAAGGTACCAAATTTAACCGTGGGGTGCCCTTGCGATTTGTACGGGTAAGCAGTTGTGAACTATTAAAGTATCTGAGGTCTATTAAAGTACGGTACACCCAGTAACTTAACTCAGGCTTTGATAGAGCCCCCATACCTGAGCTGGTCTTGTAGAGTTACACCAAGCATATCAATGGAAGGCGGTTCGGAATATTGCTTCCGTTGAAGGAGTCTGAGACGAGTTTGCAAGTTCATTAGACGAATTTTCCATCCCGAAATCAACACGGGTTTGTTACAGCGATAACCCTGAACGAAAATGGCTCCAATTGAACGCCATATAAACCTACGGGTTTGTACCGCCAAAAATGTTAATCGTATTTCCAGTTGCGTTTTCAGTAGACTGTACACTATGCTAAAATCTAGTATTATCCTCAAATGCCATCCTGAAAGTAGCCCGAGGCAGGTCTTGTCTGAGTGACGAGTCCCGACCCGAATAGGACAAGGAGAAGAAAATGATGTTGAGGCGCGACATCAAATAGTTTCATTATTTGTTTATTTCAAACATCAATCGTAGCAATGCGTTAAGACAGGAACGGTGGGAGGAAAATATGCGAGGGAAACAAAAAATGGCATTTTGATAGTGCAATCTTTCAAAACCACCCACTGCCAAAATTCTTCATTAAAAGGTTCGGAACCAACCTACGACAATTAAAACTTATCATTGCATAAAAAACGATGAGTCGTTTTTAAGAGTGGGATGATAAATCGACCCACTTTTTCCTACACAAAGATTCCAGAAAGTAGATGCCAATCTAGTTAGTCGTTTCATCTATTATCATAAAACACAGCCTTAATACCTTTCATCCTGACGTTATAACACATGTTCAAATTTTAATATAGGACTTTTTCCAAAACCTCATTCTTTTTTAAGACAAGGAATAATAATTGGTAGAATGCATAATTACCAGTTCACTCAAATTTATGAAAATCGACCGCCAATCGTTTTGGTCTAAGGCATTGTTTCACAAAACCAAATTTGTCAAATGAATTTAAAAAAAGTTTTTTTCACTTTACATGATATGATTTTTTTATTACGGACTCGTTTCTTTTAATGTTATCAAGTAATGTTTCAAAATTCCAAAGAATATCGAATTTCTATCTGTTTTATTCATAATTCAAAAATTGATGTTTACTTTTCAAAAGTGTTGAATGACACGTTTGATCAAATCAGTCGATGATTGTTATTGTATTCAAAGGTACTCTTTATAAAAAGTAATTAATGCTATTGGATGTTTTATTTAACAACATTTTAACGCGAATCAGAAGTTTTTTAATATTATGTAAATAATTTGAAAATTACACTCAGTCACTTTGGAAATTCGGAATTAGAATATGCGTTCCTTCTCATTTGGGAGGCAGGTATGGGTTCCGCCGCCCAAATGACCATTTTCTCGGCCCATCGCTTGTACTGCAGCGGGAGGGATGAATTCATACGCTCGTCACCCTTAAACACATAGCCCCCCCAGATTTCTGCCCACCCCTCATATCTATTTCCTTCGCCGAACTTCCTCTTCTTCACTCCCCTAAAAAATCCTCTACAAAGCAACCCCAAAGATGACATAGACCCTTAGGGAATATTATAATGTTTTCATTTTAAGAAGATGTATAAAATATAAAAGATACTTAGACTATTTTCTTAGTTCTCCTCACTAGGAGATCCGGCGCTGAGGGGGTTAGGTTATGGATAGAGGGTTTTCAGGGACATCTGTAGTATAATTTCATAGTTTAGAAAGGTTTTTTTCAGTAACCTCTGTGGTTTTAAAAAAATACTATTCCGTTCTTTTTTCTCATAATTCTAAGATTTTATGTGGTAATTTATTTTTTAAATTTGTTATATTATAACTTTTCAGCTAAACATTCAGAGCTTCTTGAGCAAATATATCACACTTAGGTATGTTTAGCTTGTCGATTTGCTTTGCTCTGCTCAGTTTTTTACACACCGTGCACACCAATGAAAATAATAAATATAAAATAATAAAAATTTAAAGGCAAGATAGGGGGTCGCCGAGGGCCTGGTAGGAGACAAATGTCTTGGCTGCGTAATATACGAGAGGGGACCGGCATTAGAAGTGTGGAGGAGCTATTCCGGGCATCGCAAGACAGGGAGACATTTTCAAAGGTAACCGACGAGTTCGTCGAAAATCAATTCATCGAAAGCAAATTCATCGAAAACGAGTTAATCGAAAATCAATTCATCGAAAGCAAATTCATCGAAAACGAGTTCATCGAAAATCAATTCATCGAAAGAAAATTCATCGAAAACGAGTTCATCGAAAATCAATTCATCGAAAATCAATTCATCGAATGATCAATTCATCGAATCGCCAATTCATCGAAAAACATTTTTTTGTAGATATTAGAGCTGTCAAAATTAAATACCCAGAAAGGTCTGTTTAACTGAGTTAATTGTGTTTAGCAACTGTCAGTTTCGTAGTGACAATGTAAAATTTATAGGTTATCTCTTCGATTTCCGATTATCTGATACGGCAAAAAAGGAATATCTAAGGAACGGTGACCAGACAACTCATAATGAAACCAACTCATAAACAACTCAGAAAGGTCATTAAGAGTGATGATAAAAAAATATTTAAAAATTGGTTAAATAGGTTAAGTTAGGTTAGGTTAGGTTAAATTAAGTTAGGTTAGGTTAGGTCAGGTTAGGTAAGGTTAGGTTAGGTTAGGTTGAGTTAGGTTAGGTTAGGTTAGTTTAGGTTGACCAATGCTTTTTTAACTTCTCGGTCCGCTCGGCATTTCTCTCAAATATCAAGCAAATATATTTTTTTCGATGAATTGGCGATTCGATGAATTGATCATTCGATGAATTGGTTTTCGATGAATTGATTTTCGATGAATTGGTTTTCGATGAACTCGTTTTCGATGAATTTGCTTTCGATGAATTGATTTTCGATGAATTGATTTTCGATAAATTCATTTTCGATGAACTCGTCCTGAACCATTTTCAAGAGTGTTCGCCAACGGCACACAAAGAAGAAGATAAAATAATAAAACATCTTACTTTAAGAACACCCAGTTCTGAGTAAGAAGTCATTAATACAGCACACTTCGAAAAGAATCTGGGTTATCTTTGATATCGAAACGCTTGAAGCCGATTTCAATACTGGTCTTAAATTCTCAAGTCAGCTTTGACTTTTACTCCACATGTGGGCGTGTGAATAATCACTCCAATATTATTTATTATTATGAAAGGCTAGGACACAATAATAATAATTAATGTTTACATTTTACAATTTATAATTACACATTTATAGTGTACATAAATAATTATCACCATGTTTGTAAAATTACACGTGTGTTTTTGGAAATCAATTATTTGGACAAGTCGAGAAATTAATAATTGATGTCTTTTTTTTTTAAATGTGCAGGTGCCTAGATCGAACAAGTAGGTATTTAACAGAGCTTGGATTCCATTGCAAGATCTTTAGGAATATTTTGTGTTAGAAAGAAGAGGGGAATGTGAAAGATTGCTTGTTTCTAACTGTAGAGGTCCGTCCTCTAAATTGTATTTTTAAGCATCATTGGAAGGTTTGACTTTCCGACAATATTTTGACTGGAATAAAAGGATTTAAACGCTAAGCAAATAATTTTTAAATTATGCTCGGTAGAGTTGGTTAAACTGAGATTGCGTGTTTAAGCCAATCCGGTGACTAAAAAATTTATTCGAGCAACATTTTAATTACAGTATTTCACGGGACTAATACGTGATTGGATGAAGGCGATACCCAGAACAGAAGATATTACAACCTGAGAACGAGAAGAGCCAACCCCAACAGCCTACCTAGGCAATGAGTCGGGACAGCGCAAGGAAGAAGACGGGACTAATGTAATGAAATATGTAATTTTAAAATTTGATCAATAACTTAATATATATCTTATTCTTCCTTGCACTGTCCCAATTCATTGCCTAGGTGGGCTGTTGGGGTCGGCTCTTCTCGTTCTCAGGTTATATCTTCTTCGGTTCTGGTTATCACTTTCATCCAGGTCGTTTCTCTGTAATATTTTGGTGTATTGATTCATCCAGGAGTTCTTTGGTCTTCTTCTGGATGACTGTCGATGAAGCTCCATAGACATTGCCTGCATCACTGCGTGGTCTGGTGGTCTCCGTCAAGCCAATATATAATAAATAATTATTATGTCTCCTAATGGGGAACTTTTAAAACTTTCTCTAAACTCCACATCTTCTCCTCCCGATCACTTCTACATACATAAACACATTCTTCACCTAATTCTACATATCTGCCCTGATGATTGATAATGTAATGCTGTCCGAAACGTTGGCAAAAAAGGAGGAAGCCGAAAACGGCATAATAAGTTCAATAAGGAATGACAAAGTTTCATTGACCGTGGAGGTTGGTCGTCGGACCTGTTTGTGCGGTATCATTTTATTATATTTCTTTTTTGGGGCTTTTTAATGATCCCTTTTTATCAAGAGTGTGATTTCACCTGGTCATGCTAATAAACATATCAAAATGTAAATGAAAACATAATTGGTTTTTCATAAATGGCGGTTTAACTCAGTGCTTCTCAATAAAAAGCGAAAAAAGCGAGCGGGGTGAAATATAGATAATATTTTTTACTCATTTTCCTAAAAAAAAATTCCGAAAACTTTTCGAGGAAGAAGGACGGCGTAACTAGCAAAAAATGTAAACGCAATGTGCGTTGATGTTTTAATTAATTAGTTGGTTTGTTTGTGGGATTGTGCTATACTGTTGAAATTTAAGAACTCGACTTCGATTTCATATCTGACGCCGCGTCTTATGCAAAACCATCTTCGTACTTGAAGTTTGTTAAAAAGCTAATATTTTAATAGAACCTAATTAAAGCAATGCCAAAAGATGGCGCAACTCACGTTAGGGAACGTACCCATACTACGTGACACGTTTAGGGGGGGGGGGGTCTTCAAAATGTCACGCTCCATACAAATTAGCGGCGGGTTGCTTAGGTTTTTGGTCACCGGGGGGGGGGGGTTAAAAATTTCAAAAAGTTGGTCACGTAGTATGGGTACGTTCCCTTAACAGCTAGCGTGAGGAGCATCGCTAGCAGGCGTAATTACTAATGGATTCTTAATAATAATAATAATAATAATTTGGACAACTTATATAGCGCTGTTTTTGCGAAAAATCGCCTCAAGAGCGCTGTACAAATTAGCATGGATTTTTAAATTAAATAAAATATCTTTTTATACACGTATTTCATTTTACTTAACTATGTAGGGGGCTAGATAACCACTCGTCTTGCAGCTATCAAGCGCAGGGATTGTTGGAATTCTAGCCCCCCAATAAATCAAACTTAGTTTTGTCGATCTCTCCTGCTACTGAGATGTGGATGGTATAATTATTATTGTAACTGGCAGTTGATTTCTACCACGCGTCTTATTATTATATATGACGTCATTACCTGTAGCGGTTACTTTGTACCGGTGACTAGCTGTCTCTGGATTCGAGAAACCGGCTATTTTTTATACCAGAGATCTCTACCCGTTGCTTTTTTTTAGTTTCATTATTTTGCAGTGCATATTACTACAGTATACCACTTAAAACGTACATTAAATGAATAAATAATCACGTGTACTTACAGTAATTCGTGTTCCAACTATCTAAACTAAAATATGTAACAGCTGAAATCTGACATCGCATCGGAAAAGCAATTGACAACCATAGAAAATCGCACAAATCTGACAGGAGATTACGTCCGTTATCGATCCCGTATCCACAATAGATATTGAATCGCTCTTCAGTTCCTATCGGATTTATAAAATGGTCACCAACACTCAAAAGCCGCCCGCAGGCCTAGCAGCAAAAATCTAGGTATAAATTATTCGTAATCAAATATAATAATTGCGGTTATCTGTGATGAGTGTTATTCATTTTTAAAATTGAAACTGCTGTGTGAAAAAATAATTTCGACAAACGATAAAGTAGGTACCTACGTACGAAACAATGTTTTAACCGGAAAATATTTTAATTTCCTTTTCAGAAAGTGGATACATAACATCTAGGGTCTACGCTAGTTAAAGCTCACCTTGCAAACACGCAACATTCTACAATATGGACCCTTCCCAATGGTGTTAGTATTTTTTCGGGGGGATTTTTGGTGAAATCAAGTGAGGCATGGCAAAAGTACGATTGACAAACACTGGATTAACTGAATGTTAAGATCAAAAGGCGGTCGAAGAGTGAAAGCGCGTGAGTTGTGATAAGGGTCACTGGTTCGATACCGGTTGTAATGAAACTAATGAACATCTGACAGAGTGACTTGGCACGATCAAGTGGACTGAATAACTGAATACTGCTAGTCAAGACATGTAAACTAAGATGTAAGTTTTATCTTCACTAAAGCATTGCTGATGTATTGAGCGAACTCTCCGCAAATAATGTCGAATAATGGAGGTCAATTATTATTTACAACTATCGATTTCAAAGATACCACCAACACATAAAAATAAGCATAATTACCACGTAAAGGTAGGTTCCATTAAAGTAGAACCTTCGACGGCCTCCGTGGTCGAGGGGTAAGCCTCTCGCCCAGCAATCTCCGGATTGGGGTCGCGGCTTCAAATTCCGGCAAGCCCAAGTTTTTAATTAGGTAATTAATAAATTTCGGTTGATTAATTTGTGTTATTTAACAAATTGTAATAAACAAATGTTGATGTAAGACTATATTTTATAATTGAAACGGCTTTAGTCGTGTTTGTTCACTCGGAACAGCCAGGAACTTCCCCATCTCCTTCCCTCCCCACTACCTTCAGCTTCACAACATTACTGGATCGGGGATGCCATGATCTCTCTGGCTCCGGACGGGAGCAGCTGGGACTCTTGTGGGTTATTCACATAATAAAAATTGTTTCGTTTATTCTCCTTACATTATTTTCTTCGTTCATGCGCTTTACATGCCCAAACTATCTGAAGGTTCCTTTCTTAATCTTACTCACTACGCTTATATCAGCCTTGCATTCTTTGCGGATCTCCACATTTCACACACGCCTCAGGGATCGCATTTCTACAGCATTCAGTCTACTTTCATCCTTCCTCCGCCAGTTCTATGCCTAACTGCCATACATCAAGGTAGGTACCATCACTCCATTGCGGACTGCTAGCTTCGCTTCTTTGGGCAATTTCTGTTGGCGCCAACGGCATTTAGTCTTCAATTTATGGAGTTACCTGCAATTACCATTCTTTCAATATCTCTTTCAGTCTTCCCATCTCTCGTAAACATACTTTCCAGGTACATAAACTCATCCACCTCCTCCAAGTATCCATCATTCACAACTATATTGCACACTGTTTTCATACTCTACCTTTTAAACATCTAGACTTTAGACTTACTTACATTCATCATTAACTCATACTTTTTTCGTTTATCCTAGACATGAGGAACTGAAGATCTTCCATACTGTTAGAAATCTGCCATACATCAGGGTACCATTGTGAACTACGCTTCGATTCTCTGGACAGTTAAATAAAATAAAATATTATAATAACAATATTTAAATAAATCCACGCCAAAAATATTCTCTATTCCGTTCAATTTTAACTTCAATGAAAGTTAGATCATCTCCCTTAGGTGCTAGCCTCACACAACCTGCTGTTTGTTCATATTAAACATCGAGTCTCCACACCTGATACTCCATACCTGATGTTAGACGTTACATAACCAGTACCTACATAACTACCACTACATCCACAGTGGAATACTTTCACATCGCCGTAATGCACAACCTACTCATACCATATCACATCATTATTTTCCGCATACTCTGAACAACATCGCTGGTTTATTCCTGATTTATATTTCAATCGATTTTGATTGTAAAGTACCTACGTATTTTTATATAGCTTTAGCTTCAAATTCAAAATGCGGTAATGGAATTGAATAATGAGCTACAGAATAAAAATATTGTATCTCATCAACTAATTTTTTTTTTTTTTTTTTATTTATTTATTCCATTTTTACAATTTTACAAAGTTAGGTATAAGTACAATTATTTTTTTAATTATGTACATGTAATGCAAATATTTTTTAATGGTGGTAATAATACCTCTCCAATTGAGAATTTCTCGTGTTTAGGGAGGGAGTACTAACACAATTGATATTTTGATATATGTTTAATTGATGCTACCATGAGCGTATTTATGAAAAAATAAAATAAAAACAACATGTATGTAAAATTATATACCTGTGCACTATTTTAGGAAGAAAGTTTTTTTTTTTAAATTATAAAATATAAAACCTGTGTACACATTGAAAATATAAGTGGGCGTAATATAGCACAAACATGAAATTACTTAGTGGTGAAATGTATTTTAATTTTTTTCTTAAAAATTTTATAATTTTTTTCGGATTGAATATCTTTAGGGAGTTCGTTAAAGCATTTTATGGCTGAGTATGTGTAATGGTGTTGGGCCGTTGTAGTATTAAGTTTGGGGATTATTATTTGTCCTGTTGTTCTCGGCCTGGTGCTAAATGACTTTATTGTTAGTTTGTCTTTATGGATTTGAAGTAATGCATTTTTTTGATAGATTCTGTTTATTTGTAAAACTTTGAATTCATCGAATATTTTTTGAGTTGAATAGTCTAAAGGTTTTTTTAGAATAATTTTGATGAGTCTTCTATGTACTATTTCAAGTGGGGCTAAGTTGGTTTTATACGCTCCTCCCCAACCTATTATTCCGTATTGCAGAACTGATTGGGCTAATGCATAGTAAACCTTCAGTAGTATAGATTTATGAAGTATATTTCTTAGTTTGAGGAATACGTAAAAAAGTTTACGTATTCTGTTTATAGTTTGTGCAATATGTTCTGTCCATTTAATATGTTGATCTATTATTATGCCTAAATATTTAATATTGTTCTTTTTTGAAATTTTTGTGCATTTAGATGAGTTGCAGTTGTCAGTATAATTTTTACAAGAGCTATAAATAGTTATATTGGAATTTATAATTGGAAGGAATTTGTCTGATAGTGTAAATGTCATGAAGTAAGTTTTGTCAGAGTTTAAGGAAAGATAGTTGTCATCCAGCCATTGTTTTAAGTTGTTTATTTCTACATTTGCGGTTCGGTAGGCTTCATCCCAAGTTTTTTTTTCTATGATTAAGACTGTGTCGTCAGCGAAAGATATGATTTTTCCAATTTTCGGTATTGTAAGCATTTCATTCACGTAAATTATAAACAATATTGGACCTAACACTGTCCCTTGAGGAATTCCAAATTCTGAATAGGTGGGTTCACTCAATGTATTGTTAATTTTCACGTGTTGGTGTCTTTCATGTAGATAACTTTTGAACCATTCTATAACTGTTCCTTGAATTCCAATATTTTCTAATTTATTGATTAGTTTTTTGTGGCATATACTGTCAAAAGCTTTTCTTAGATCAATGAATATACTTAAACATTTATTTCCCGAGTCAAGAGCATTATATATTATTGAGGTTATTTTTGCGATTGCATCTTGCGTGCCTAAATTTTCTCTGAAGCCGAATTGGTTATCATTAATAATTTTATTTGAAGTGATGTGCTTCGTTAATTGTGACTTTACGACTTTTTCAAATATTTTTGCTACGTTTGATACAATAGATATGGGACGGTAGTTTGAGATGTCGGTTGCAATTCCTGATTTGAAAATCGGAGTTATTATTGTATTTTTATATATTTTCGGGTAAATTCCTTGTTGCATGCTATTATTTATGATATGTGCTATTGGTTTTGATATTAGTTGTCTCATTTGTTTTAGTAAATTTACTGTGATATGGTCGAAACCAGGGCTCGCGGACACTCGTAAGTTCATTATTATTTTTTCTATTTCTATCTGTGTGCATTTTTCAAACTTTTTGAAAATATTTTGGCAAGTTTGTGTGGATGTACTGAAAGTTTTTTTAGATTGGACAGCGTCAATTTTTTTGGCTAGGTTCTCACCGACTTTTGCAAAGTAGTTGTTGAAAATATTAGCAATTTTAGTTGGTTCTTTTACTGTCTCTATTGTTTCAATGTCATATGTTATTTTATTTATTTGTTTATTTTTATTACCCTTGCCAATGATGTTATTAATTGTAGCCCAGACTTTTTTGTTATCTTCACCACAATCTTCAATTTTTTCTTTGAAGTAATTTTCTTTTGTTTTTTTAATCAAGTTTGTAAGATTATTTCTGTATTTTTTATATAATTGTAATAAAAAAAAGGCATTGGGTTGTTTACGGGTTTGATAAAATAGTTTTTCTTTATTCCTAATTGAGGTAACTATTCCATGGGTGATCCAAGGTTTAATTTTTCTATGTTTTGATTTTAGTTTGACGTTATTTTCTTTAATTGCATTTATTATGTGATCGCGAAGTGTTTTTTCGAAATTAATTGAAGATTTTTCGGCATCTTCGGTATTTAATATTTCTTCCCACTTTTCCGATTTTAATTTTTGTTCTAGAAGTTGTGTGTTAATGGTTTTTATATTATACTGCTGTAATGCAGTTGAGGAAAAGGATATTCTTTTTTTAAATCAAGAATTAAAAAACACGTAAAGTGATCAGTTATGTTTGTTTTCCAAATGACAGGTGTTAATTGTGTAGTTATGTCAGCTTTTGTCCAAATATGATCAATACATGATGGGTTTTGTCGGGGCACAACTCTAGATTCTCAAATGAAGATTGTCTGTGAAAAATGTAATATTGCGTTATTTTTATTATAGGTGTTATTTTTTATATGCTCATGTTTTAACCACTGGAGCAACCACACGAAATAAATAAATTCGCCTTGATTGCTAGAGATTTCCCAGAAGATCATTTGATAAATTTAATTTTAAAAAAATAGTAATGTTTATAACCTCGCGAATCCTGCTTGTTTTTACTTTGAAACTGCCGTGAGGGTTACTTATTCGAGTCAACATAGAATATTTTCGATTTCTGTATGTTGTTGGTATACTTGACAATTGAAGGTATAATATCTATGGAAAAAGGACTTAATTTAACTGTAAACAGCTGATCAAAAATTCGGCGGGGAAAAGTATTTTAAAAATTGATTTATAACATCGTTCGAAAATAGTGTACGAAGTTCAAATTTGCAACATCTATGGTCATAATAGATAAAGCATTTCAATAGCTTAGTTTTAAAATAAATGGCTGGCCATGTAAATATTTTAAATAATTTCAATAAATATTTTACGAATGGTAGGAAAATGTGGTCCAATTTTGGTCCACTATCCACCGCAGGAAATAAAAGTAGTCCCCTTTTCGACCATAATCGCTCCAGTCAGTGGTTACAACGCCTGCTCTCAATAAGGATATCACAAACTTTGACGGCCGGCGTAGTCTAGCGGTGAGGCTCTTGTCTAGCATTCCGAAGGTCGCGGGATCGAATCCCGGCGTGGCAAATAAATTTTATTTGATTAAATTGTGTTATTTCACAATTTTTTCATTAAAAATAATATATATTATATTTGCGGCACGTTCCAGAGTGGAAGATACTCTCAGTATCGCCCTGGTGTAAGACCACCATTCAGAATTGAAACGTTGCTTGAAATGGCATTAGCCGTGTTTTGTGACCAGATCTGAATAGCCAGGTACTTCCCTACCTCCCTCTTCCTTATCTCCTTCCCCTCCCCACTACCTTCAGCCTCACAACATGCCGTAGTCTCACTGGCTCCAGATGAAGCTCTTCTGAGGTATTACTATAAAAAAAAAATTGTAAGTCCAGAATTAATAAAGCTGATGAATAAAACAAAATATCAAAAGAGATAAAAATTAATTTATCTACAAATTATAGTTCATCTTTTAAACGAAATAAATGATATACCGATTTATTGTTGGGGTATTATGACGTTTTGTTCAACCTCCTTCTTCAGCTAACGTTTTGATAGCGTTACAGAGTCAATTGACCAATATCAGCATTTGATTACGGAGGCAATTGAAATTCACATAAATCCCATTAATATTAGTAGGGACGATTCACGTGGCTAAGCTCAATAGTTTAAGGAATCCGGGAATTGTGGTCTACACCAAAACTAACCGCAGAAAACCGTGTTAAGTTATACTGAAATGCCA